>OZ024937.1:34694668-37094668 GCA_964017235.1 Sabellastarte sp. h YS-2021
AAACAAAGTAATCCATAGATTGAAACATAAAGGTAGAGTTATTACAAACCAACAAGAAATTCTAGATATAACTAAGCACTTCTATTCAAACCTCCTTCAAAGCAAACGAGCTAGTAACCCGCTTAGGAAACAAAGATTATTTATAAATGAGTCTAATATAGAACATCTAACAGAAACAGAGCAAAATCAGTGTGAGGGGATGGTGACATATACAGAATTAGGACATTTATTAAAGGATATGAAAAATGGAAAGACCCCTGGGACAGATGGTTTTACAGTAGAATTTTACAAGTTTTTTGGGGGCGATATAGGACAAATATTATTGGAAAGTTTAAATGAAGCCCTGCGAAAAAATGACTTGTCAATTACACAAAAACAAGGCATAATCACGCTGATTCCAAAAAATAATAAACCGAGAGAATTAATACAAAACTGGCGTCCTATAACTCTTTTGAATGTAGATTATAAGTTATTATCTGGTGTTTTTGCAAACCAAATTAAAAAAGTGCTTCCAAAATTAATTGGTAATGATCAAAAGAGATTTATTAAGGACAGGTACATTGGAGAAAATATCAGAAAAGTTTTTGATGGGGTAAAATATATAAAGGATAAAAAAATGACGGGTATGTTACTTCTTATAGACTTTGAAAAGGCTTTTGATTCCCTTGAATGGGATTATTTAAAATTAATTTTGACAGCCTACAATTTTGGACCTGAATTTTTATCCGGTTTTTAAACTATATATTCAAATAGCAACAGTTGTGTAATTAATAATGGTTTCTTCACAAATTTTTTCGATATAAGTAGATCGTGTAGACAGGGTGACCCGTTAAGCCCATATCTATTCATCTTGATAAAGAGCGTATAAAATAAATAAATTTATTTAAGCTTTCGGAGCCTCACTCCTTCATCAGAAATAGCTTACAATTGTTTAAATTTGAAAAAAAGCTCTTTTTATATGTAAATAAACAAAATTACATCAAAATGACGCTTTATCAAACCAAATCACGTCATTATTACATAAAACACATATTTAGTTTACATTTAAATATGTGTTTTATGTAATAATGACGTGATTTGGTTTGTTAAAACGTCATTTTGATGTAATTTTGTTTATTTACATATAAAAAGAGCTTTTTTTTCAAATTTAAACAATTGTAAGCTATTTCTAATGAAGGAGTGAGGCTCCGAAAGCTTAAATAAATCTATTTATTTTATACGCTCTTTGTTTTTACTTTGTTTACTATTTTATATGGATATTTAAAAAGAGCCAAGCAGCATAACTTTATTAACTTGGAATATCTATTCATCTTGGCTGTGGAACCATTGGCAGGAGCAATAAGAAATAGTGATTCAATTCATGGCTTATGTTTAAGTCGAACAGAGATACGTATCAGTATGTATGCAGATGATACTTTACTATTTCTGGATGGTACCGAAAACTCATTGAAAGAAAGCCTGGAAATTTTACAGTCCTTTCACAAATGTTCAGGGCTGAAAATAAATTTGGGTAAGACTAAAGTGGTTTGGTTAGGGAACACCAAAGCTAAACCCAGATTGATTGAAGAAAAGTCTATGCAATGGGTTAACAATTTTGACCTACTAGGTATATTGTTTGATATGGACCCCCATGCCATGGTGATAAAAATTATGAGAGGAAAATACATGAGATTGACAAGGTTGTAAACCACTTAAAGAGATTTAAATTAAGCATTATTGGAAAGGTGAATGTCATAAAATGATGGCATTGCCAAAACTAGTGTACCTATTTTCTGTCTTACCTAATCCAAGTATACAAATAATGGATAAAATAAAAAATATATATAAAGAATTTTTATGGGAAGGTGGACAGACTAAAATCAATGATAAGCAGCTAGAAAAAAATATTGAAGATGGAGGTCTAAAACTAATTAATCTCAATGCCTTTAATAAATCAGTTAAAATGACCTGGATTAAAAGATTATTAACAACATCAGGTAGTTGGCAATATTTATTTGAGGAGCACATCTGTAAGCAAAAAAAAATATTTGGGAATTAGACAATAAAGCACTACATAGATTAAAATTGGGTATAAAAAATTTATTTTGGAAAAACGTGATAGAAAGCTGGGAACATTATAAATTAACAATGCCTGATGATGTTGACCCTAGGACTCTCCCCATACAGGTGCTAGTAAATGATAATCCTGTTAATATGGACAATGTGGTGAAAATTCTTCAAGATTGTGGCGCTTTATATATAAATGACCTTATAATGGAAAAAAAAGTGGCTTTTACGGTTACATTGATTTTAAACAAAAGTACATACATTTAAACAAAACTTCATATAAATTTTCTGGATTTTTACAGTTTGATGCACAGTATACCAAGACAATGGGATCTTAGTATATCTGCAAAATTAAAACCATCTAAAGTGAAACAGAATATCCTAGAGAAGGTTATAGTTGCTCCTAAAGTTTGTAAATTTGTATATCAAAATTTGATTGAACAGGTCAAAATTAATAGAGGTCATGAAACTAAGTGGGAATTGGTTTTAGATCTGGAAATAGAGGAACGTAAGTGGAAGAAAATATACAGTATCAATTTTGAAAGCTGTATTGAATCCTCTTTAAGGGCCTTCCAATATAGTATTCTACTTCGAACATTACCAACCAATAGACATCTCTCTAGATGTAATCTAGTAAATACGGATAAATGTTTTTTTCTGCCAAATACATATTGAAACAATTGAACACCTCTTTTGGTCATGCGTTGTTATAAGAAATTTTGTTTTCACAATAATGGATAAAATAAATGTACCTGTTGAAATAAAAAAGGAAATTGGTGCTGTGGAATTTTTATTAGGCTATAACAGCAGTTCAACTTACAAAAACTTAAATTTTTTATTTACCTTGATAAAAAGTTTGTCTTTATGACAAAATCCAGTGGGAGCCAGTTGTGTGTTGATAGATTCAAGGGAGTTGTAAAATATTACTATGATTTAGAAAAAAGTGTTGTTTTATACAATTATGTAAACATGAGTAAACACATGGATAAATGGAATGGTCTTATATCATTATTGTAATTGTTTAGAACGTACCACTTCAATATATGTAATGTTTTGACTGGTTTTAAAATTCCAATTTTGTGTGTGTGTGTGTGTTTGTTTCTAATGTGTACACAAAAAAAGTTTAAATAAAAAAATAAAATATTGGAGGTGTTTAAGTCTTGGCAGAGAAGAGGTCTGTGCTCTGACTTTGCAGTGTATAAATATTTCTTGAGTTGGGCCTTAGCTAGGAATGAAAAGTAAAAGTCTGTGGTGTTGCTTAACTGAATATCTGACATTTTGACCTTCAACAAATTTCGACTGCCTTTTTCAATGATGGTTCGACCCTCTATATATGCCCAAATGTGACATAGTTGTTCACTAACAAACCAGCATATTTATTTAAAAATATTTGCGTATTTTATTTTCAAATTTTTACATGTCTCATTTCAAGTAAATAATAGAATCATAAAATTTATGTTGCTTAGGTGTTATGTTAATCATTTTAGAATACATCGCATAAAAAGTAGATTAGTAAGAGTTGAAATATTAAAAAGTTTACAAAAATAGATAAAGTCCCACTTTCATGCATACAATAAAAGTGTTTCCTTATTGAAGTTCCGTTGTACTTACACCACTTACCATCAATATAAATATCACAATAACTAAATGACATTTTAACCGTACTACAGCAGTTAAATGAGAAGGGCAAAAGCGATATTCTCAAAAAAATAGATATTGTATTTATTTGAGGTAAAATGTCTCCTTACTAAGCTGCAGTTACTCTCACATATGAGTAAAATAAGTGTCTCGCCAATGAAGTTTACCTAGTATTTCAACTTTTCTTTTAATACATGTATCCAAACAAGGGAAAGCCAGTATCCCCAAGCAGTGTTACAATCAGTTTAATGACCTGTCTCACTTTACAGCCAACAAAGGAGATGAGTACAATGTACACGTTATGGTATATAAAATTGGATAACATGTTATATATTTATACAGGCAAAATGTCACCTTAATGAAGTACAGTTAAGCTAAAATACAATACAATACAATAGGTCCTTAAAGTGCCAAAATCTATAAAATATATTCAGTGACACTTGGGAATTTACAAAAGGTGATTGTATGCTTCATGGAACAATAGTCCTTTAATTGCACTTTTAAAACTGGAGAGTTGTGTAATTCTTCTTATTTCGATTGGCAGATTGTTCCAAAGTTTAGGTGCACTGTAAGAAGAGGATCTGTTGCCTGTGGTTCTGTTGACTGACTTTGGAACAATGAGAAGCAAGCCATCAGATGATATTAGTGTTCTTGTGGGGTTATGCTGTTTCAGTAGCTCATTTGTGTAGCTAGGAGCATTGTTATTTAAAGCTTTAAAAGTTGGTTGTAAAAATTTTGAAATCGATCCTTTGTCTGATTGGTAACCAGTGAAGGTTATAGGTAATATCAGTAATATGACAGTCTCTAGAACTAAGTGTAACTAGCCTAGCGGCATTGTTCAAAATCCTTTGTAGCTGTTCCACTGGCAACTGGGGAGTCCAAAAAGTACAGCATTTGCATAATCCAGCCTTGAAGTAATGAGCAAATGCACCAGTATACTACAAGCATCTTTGTTGATGTATTTCCTAATTTCGCCTATGTTTCTGAGATGGAAGTTTACAGATTTGCAAACTGCAGATATATGGTCAGCCATAGACATGGTTTCATCAAAAGTAACTCCAATGTTCCTGGCACTTTGTGATGTCTTAACAGAAGTATCACTTAGTGAAATCCTTTTTGTATAAAGTTTTCCTTTAAAATGTGGTGTCTTAAAATAACTACTTCAGTTTTTTCTTCATTGAGTTTAATGATGTATATACTTTTTGTCTCCTTAATGAGGTTTCCTCATAGTTTCAGCAATTTTTAAGTAAATATTAGAACTGGAAAAATCTGATTAATGCAATATTTTAGTTATAATTTCAGAATACATTTCAAACCATGAATTAAAATGAGATTACTAACACTGAACTTTTAAAAAAGTTTTATAAAATCAAAAACGGTCACACCTTTATGCATGTAATACAAGTATTTCTCTAGTGAAATTCGCTTATTTTTACAACACTTACCCTCAATATAAAAATCACATTAAGTGAATCACATTTTAACTGTACTAGCAGTTAAAATGAGAAGAACAAAAGTGAATTTGTCAGAAATTTGATAATATGCTTTATATTTTGACAAGGTAAAATTTACTCTCATTGAGATGCAGTTACTCTTACATATAAGTCAGATAAGTGTCTCCCAAATGAAGTTTTCTTAGTCTTTCAACATTTTTAATACATATATCCAAACAGATGCAACAGGAATATGTTTCTAGTTTTACAATCATTTGTGAATGATCTGTCTCACTTAAGACCCACGAAGGAGATGAGTAACATTTATAACGTATGAAATTGGATAATGTATTATATATTTATACAAGCTAAATGTCTCCTTAATGAGGTACAGTTACAATAAAATATATACATGATTGTCTATTTAATGAAGTTTCATTCTTGCAGTAGTTTTTTTAAAGTAAATATTAGAATTAGAATAATCTTGTTAATGCAGCGTCATAGTAATATTTTAGAATACATGTGAAACTGCACATTATCAGGAGATTGGTAATAGTTGAACTATTAAAAAAGTTTTTAAAAATTTAGGTACAGTCACACATTTATGCATACAATAAAAGGGTTTCCCTACTGAAATTCACTTGTTCTTAAACCCCTTACCAACAATAAAACATTAACTGAAAGACATTTTAATTGTACTATAGCAGTTGAGGAGAGAAAAAGTTATATTATTGAAAATTTATAATGTATTTAACATTTATATGAGGCAAAATACATCCTTATTTATGGATAATCTTATAAATAAGTAACATAAGTGTGTCCCCAATGAAGGTTGCTTAGTATTTTAATATTTTTGATACATGTATCCAAACAAGTACAAGCAGGAATACTCTTGTACTGTTACAATTATGTTTAATGAGCTGTCTCACTTTATAGCTGAGAAGAGACATGCGTAAAAGTTATACTGTACGAAATTGGCCTATGTATTCTATATATAAGCACAATGTCTCCTTAATGAGGTGAAGTTAAGGTAAAATATATATACTTATTGTCTCATTACTGAGGTTTCCTCATTCTTTCAGCAGTTTTTAAGTGAATATTAGAACTAGAAAATCTCGTTAATGCAGTATTATACTAATTATTTTAAAATACATGTCAAACCGTGAATTAAAATGAGATTAGCAACATTGAACTATTAGAAAAAGGCTTATAAAATTGTGAACGGTCACACCTTCATGCATGTAATACGTGAAGTAGTGTTTAAGTGTTTCTCCATTGAAGTATTGTTTAAGTGTTTCTCCATTGAAATTTACTTATTCTTACAACACTTACCCTCAATATAAATATCACATTAAGTGAATGACTTTGTAAATGAACTAGAGCAGTTTAAATGACAAGAGTAAAAGTGATATTGTCAGAAATTTGATATTATATTTTATATTTGGATGAGGCAAATGTCACCTGACTGTTTTGCAGTTACTCTTACATATAAGTCACACAAGTATCTCCCAAATGAAGTTTACTTAATCTTTCAACATTTTTAATACATGTATCCACACAAGTACATGCAGGAATACGTTTATATTTTTAAAATCATTTTCGAATGATCTGTCCGACTTTACAGCCCACAAAGGAGATGTCACCTTAATGAGGTACAGTTAGGCTAAGATATATATACTTATTGTCTCCTTAATGAAGTTTCTTCATTCTTTCAGCAATTTTTAATTAAATATTAGAACTAGGAAAATCTTGTTAATACAGTATTATAGTAATCATGTCAGAATACATGTCAAACTGTGAATTAAAATGAGATTAGTAACACTGAACAATAAAAAAGTTTTTTAAAATCATATACAGTCACAACTTCATGCATGTGATACAAGTGTTTCCCCTTTTGAAATTTACTTATTCTTGCACCCCTTACCAACAAAAAATAAAACATTAACTGAAGGACATTTTTACTACTATAGTACTATAGCAGTTAAAATGAGAAGAGCAAAAAATTATATTGTCAAACATTTTTATGCATTTTCCATTTATATGAGGTAAAATGTCTCCTTATTTCGGACAGTTATTCTTATATATAAGTAACATAAGTGTCTCCCCAATGAAGTTTACTTAGTATTTTAACATTTTTCATACATGTATCTGAACAAGTACAGGCATGATAACTCTTGTACTGTTACAATCACTTTAATGAGCTGTCTCACTTTATAGCTGAGAAAAGACATGAGTAAAAGTTATACTTTTCAAAATTGGTCTTTTTATTTTACATTTATATATGCACAATGTCTCCTTAATGAGGTATAGTTAAGCTAAAATATATATATACTTAGTGTCTCCTTAAGGAGGTTTTCTTATTTTACACCAGTTTTATTTAAGTAAATATTAGAATAATTAAAATTATGTTGATTAGGTGTTATGGAAATCATTTTAGAATATGAAGCATTAAAAGGAGATTAATAATAGTTGAACTATTAAAAAAGTTTACAAAACCAGACAAAATCCCACTTTCATGCATATAATAAAAGGGTTTCCTTGTTGCAGTTCTCTTGTACTTACACCACTTACCATCAATATAAATTTATTACCCACCACGCAATATTTTATTTCTTGTGTTTTTCATTAATAAAGTATTTTGAAGTATGTTTGATCTTGTGTAGAAAGCCTTTGAAGTCAATCAATCTTTATCAATGAATAGCTTTCAAGTAATTGTAATTGACTGATGGAGGATGGCTTTCTGCCATGGGTGAGGGGGTTGGGGATTTATAGTATTATGGTAATTGCAATGTACTTCCAAACAGTTAATTCAACAGTTATCTTTAACCAATTCAAAGTATTTACAATCAAAATGAGGAGTTTATCCACATGAGAAGCCATGACAATAGATAGAACCAAAAAACTCATACCTGAGTAATCTGCATTAAAAGATTAAAAGACAGTTTAATATTTCAAGAGGACTTCTTTTTTTGATCTTGGGTATCAAAGTTTCTCATTAATCCTCTCCAGGGTATATAAAGAGACACAAATGTGACCTTTTCATCAGATTATTTCATGCTTTATGGTGTTATAGTCATATTTGTATTTCATCAAAAGTGAAATTTATAGCATTAATACTGGAAGTTATGTCTGATTCTATAGAAGATAGGTTTAAAAGGGATTTATTTGAGAGATATGAGAGGAACAAAAATATCTTATTCCAAAAAATGTGTATTACACCATGCTTGAGGATGTTAAAGTAGCAAGCCAGAAGAACACAAAATGCAGACAACACTATTACTTGTTGTCAAAGTAAGTTACTGTAAAACATTTCCGTTTTTAAATTCAGTAATCAAATTAGTGTTGCAATTGGAGGTTACTGACTGAGGATAACGTTAATCAAGACAAGAGTGTTTGACTCAGAGAAGCTGTCAACCAGCAGTCAATGTGTTGGGGGACAAGGATTCAAGAAGTGTAGTTGTGCTTCAATGCAATGTAAAAGTAACAGATGTGCATGTTACAAGTGTTGTGTAACAGCAGATGTCATGGCAGTTTAAAGTGTAAAAATAAACGATCTTATATGTTTAATATTGAATAAATGAACTGTATGCCAAATTATTGTACTGTTGCAGGTGGAGTGTTTAATAAATTTTTCTGAGATATTGAATATAAAGTTCTTTGATACTATTGTATTGTATTTTCATACTATTGATGTTATTTGTTGTGTAAAGAAAATGAATAAATGAAAATTTGGTGAAATAAAAATCTGAAAAGTATTCTTTTAATCTGCATATAATATTTAGGAATTTCATGAAATTCCTGCTCTAATATTTCAGTAATTTCGCGAAATTACTGAAAATTTCAGTTATTTCGCGAAATTACTGACCGAATCAGGAATTTCGCGAAATTCCTAAAATATTCAGTAATTTCGCGAAATTACTGGTTACACAACTTTACTGTAACATATATACTTATTGTCTCCTTAATAAAGTTTCCTCATTCTTTCAGCAATTTTTAAGGAAATATTAGAACTAGAAAAATCTCGTTAATGCAGTATTATAGTAATCATGTCAGAATACATGTCAAACTATGAATTAAAATGACATTAGTACTATTTGAACTTTTACAAAAGTTTTATAAAATCATATACAGTCACACCTTTATGCATGTAATAATAGAGTTTTCCTATTGAATTTCACTTCTTTAATTCTTACACCCCTTACTAACGATAAAATAAAACATTAACTGGATGACAGTTTAATTGTACTACAGCAGTTAAAATGAGAAGATATTCTCAGAAATTTCAAAATGTATTTTATATTTTGATGAGGCAAAATGTCTCCTCATTGAGGTGCAGTTACTCTTATATATAAGTAAAATAAATGTCTCCCGAACTTACTTAGTATTACTTAGTATTACAACATTTTAAACACATGAATCTGAACAAGCAGCATTATCCTTGGTGGTGTTGCTATCATTTTTGAATGACCTGTGACATTTTCTAGCCAGGAAAGGAGTTAGAGAGTTTGAAATTAGCGTACATATTCTATATTTATACAAGCAAAATGTCTCCTTAGTAAGGCACAGTCAAGCTAAAATATATATACTTATAGTATCCTTAATAAGGTTTCCCCATTCTTACAACATTTTTAGTTAAGAAAATATATGAACCAGAAAAATAATGTTAAAGCAGTGTTATAGCATTCATTTTGGAATACATGTCAAACTTTGCATTAAAAGGAGATTAGTAGTGTTGAATTATTAGAATAAATCATACAAAATCAGGTACGGTCACACCTTTATGCATGTAATACAAGTGTTTCTCCATTGAAATTCATTTACTCTTACAACACTTACCATCTATATAAATATCGCATTTACTAAATGACATTTTAACTGTACTACAGTAGTCAAAATGAGAAGAGCAACAGTGATTTTGTCTGAAATTTGACAATGTATTAAGTTTAATTTAAGTTTTAATGATGTCACAGTGTTGGTGTTATAGTTAAATGACATCATGAAAATAAGTATGTAATCAAGAGTCTCTGTGCTAATTTTATATGGTAGCAACGTATACAATATTTTTTCTATTTTTCTGTGAATGTATTGTATTAGATACTTTTTCGTGACTTATTATACAAAATATAAGTCTCTGATTCTCTGACTTTGTTTAGCTACTACAATGTACATGTCAAGTTATAGAAAATAGTACTTACATTTTCAAAACACAAAAATTTTCATTGTTACCATAATCATACTCAGTACTACTGATACTATGATAAAATATATTTTTTATACCAAACTTAACTGCTGCACACTTTATACATATGTTAATTTATGGCAAATATACTTAAATAAACAAAAGATTCCCGTTAGCTGTGTAATAGCACAAAAAACACCTAAATATTGTTAATTATGTGTTAACAGTTTCACCAATTTTCCCCACATGAGTGAAGGTCAATGGAGGCTTCATAGTTTTGGGGCTAACAAACATGAAATAAATTAACTTATAGTTTCCCAGTTGCTTTTTAACAATTAGTATGTACCATACTGTGACTTCAGCCTAATGAAAATTCTCAGCATGAATAGTCCAGTGATTATCACAAATGCTTGGCAGTAGTCACCATGAACTTAGTCTTTTGGCAAAAATGTAAGGCAAAAATAACCAAAACATGTAAGCTTTTATTTGAGATACCCATTTTACTGAAACTGCAGAACAACAGAGAATCGAAAAAATATTAGAACTTTGGTTTAATACATTTCCTATGGCCAATAATATAAGAAGTGTGATATATTACAATTCTATTAAACTATGGTAATTAACCCATGAAATACTATATGAATACAATCTAAATTTAACCATTGTTCAGAAATTAGGCCTATGATTATTACATAAAAATAACGATTCTTTCTCAACATCTGCAGTTAATCAGAGAGTTTTGTTGGTTGAGCAGTTCATCAGAGTATGGTATGGCTCAGTTATAGTGTTAATTTTTATTAATAGTGATGATGGCATTATTGAAAATAACTTCTCTGTGTATCATACTTTGAATTATAACTATCATCCTATTATCTGTTTTCAGCATTTATTTCTTATGTATTTGGGCTATTTCACTGGAGCCATCTTGTAGGTTGCCAAGGTTTTTTGGAGGGTCGGTTGCATTGTTTACAGAGTCGGTTAGGGTCGACTATGCTTTTCCAGCTTGAGATGGTAGGTTGGAGAAATCTCAAACATGTTTGATATTTCCCAACTATCCATGACTCTTGATCCCGACCTGTCTCCATCCACCTAAAAACTACTTTGTCTTGTCTCTCTACAGCCTGTCATAATCACTTCCAGACCTGGCCTATGCTGTTGCTGTCCTTTTGGGAAACACTTGTAAGCCTGTCCTATTCCAATACCCAAATATCATGCCAAAAGCTGTGGAATACCGACTGTACTTGAAAGGAACTAGCCTGTCATGAGACCTAACTTTCACATGACCAACTAAATCTTTGCCACAGTGTCGGTTTCATAACAGGAGGACAAGCCTGGAACACAGCTGGACAAGACATAACAAGAAACTGACAAGTGGGTTACAGCAGCAGACAAGCCAGGAAATTTGTAACACAGGCCAGCTTCATTTCACCAACTCAAGGTTGGTATGACATGGGATTGCTGGCTATAAAAGGCAAATCAGCATGTGGAATGCATCATTTGGATTTTCAGTGGATTGAATTGAGGGAAAGATGACAGATGGTGGCATTGAGATAGACTTTTTGTAAATATAGTTAGAATTTAGTGCAGAGCTATAAATTTTGCTGGCTAGCTGATACACTTTTGTTTTTAAATGCTGCCTTGATTTGATTTAGAAGATGGGTTCTAAAAGTCTAAATGCTGAATGTGAGGACACACCTACAGAGTTTGAGTTAGGAGATACAGCTGCTGACATTCAGAGGAGGAGGGATAAGAGGGAATGGAGGGAGATGGAGGAGGCAGAGAAACAACAAAGGGATTAGAGGGAAAGGGATGAAGCCATGACGCCAGACTCTCCACAGTAGGATATTTCACAGAAGGAGACAGTGGCTAAAAATATTAAGAACTGAGAGGAATGAAAGTGAAATGGAAGGTTGAGGAGAAGCAAGCCAAACATCTAGTTAGTGCCAAACCAGGTGCAAGAAAAAAGATATGACGAACATTTATGTAACAGACTCAGACAAAGAAGCATTAGTTCAATTTGTCAACTATTGCAGAACTTTATCACAAAACCCGCAAAATGTTTAAGGACAAGTTTAGAGAGGATTTCCTGTGGAAAATATTCACAAACAGACACAAACTCTTAGTGAAAGTGTGAAAGGCTTGTTAGAAATCCCAAAGGACTCCCTATGGAAAGTTAATCCAGTCCAAGACTGGCTAGGCTCCTAAGGAAATGACAAAGCGGCAGAACTGGATTCAAGATAAGTTCAATTTTTTTGGTAGATCTACATCAGCTCTACCTCAAAGGTCCCAGGTTTGAGAGCTATGGATCCCAACTGGGCCTAAAGTATTAACTATGGGAGTCATGTAACCATCAATGGTTAATGGCACCTTTTTAAGTCTTGATACAGGTAGTGAAAAGGTTGAGACTTGTTTTACACATGATGTGGAAAAAAGCACACATTTTCCTTTACCATTTTTCAAATAGGGCCCACCTTTGAGGGGCAGCAGTTCATTCGGCCACACCTACAGAGAAGCCCTGTTCTTACAGTAGTCTACTCCTAGACATCAGATGTTGTGGGTTGCTGTGGAACACTTGGTTGTGGAACTGCTTGAGAAGTGTTGTTGACACCTGTAGTTGGAGTGGGATCTCTGTTGAGAGCTGCACTAGGGACCCAAAACCAGAGTATACCTGGCCAGCCTGGGGCTATTATTATGAGGAGGCCATTGTGTTGCCGTAAGTTTTGGCTCACCCTGTTAAGGAGAGCTGTAGGAGGGTTAAAGTATACAATGAGAGCCAACCAGTTTATTTTTAGAGTATCCATCTTCCATGTTGGTTTGAAGCTGGAGATATATACGGTGTGACCTTGTGATTTAGACGAGTGGCAAATAGGCCTACATGAGGAGTTAACCACTTTTGAGAGATCGGTTTGGACACCTTGGGGGTGCAGTGACCATTCTGTTGATATGATCTGAATTGACCTGGACAATGAGTCAGCCATCATATTTAGGCACCCTGAATGTGCCTGGTTTGTAGTATTATTCCGTAAGGATGGCACCAGGTCTTAATTCTGCAAATGAGAGCACAATTCTCTGCTCAGTGAATTCCTCCTTGATTGTTTATTTAGCTGTCACTGTGGATTTGTCTGTGGCTATCAACAGTGTCTGATTTTAGCAATGGTCTCTAAACTGTCTCAGAGCCAAGAACAAAGCCTTCAGTTTAAGAACTTTAATGTGCAAGTCTTTTCTCTATATCTGACCACAGACCCTTAACTAAGACTTGCTCTAAATGAGTAACCCAACCTATGTTGTAAGATTTGGATTTTGGATATTGTGGTCTTGCAATGAGGGTCAGAACCCTTCAGCCGATTGATAGGATTTAGCCACCAATTCAGGTGAGCCCATACAGTTTAAACAAGAGAGGAGGATATCTCCAGTTTTCCTTGAGATGCCACTGAAAACTTTGTATGTGAAAGAAATCCTCAGGGGCCATCTTTTCCTCAGGGGAGAATATGAATACAATCTAAATTTAACCATTGTTCAGAAATTAGGCCTATGATTATTATATAAAAATAACGATTTTTTTCAACATCTGCAGTTAATCAGAGTTTTGTTGGTTGAGCAGTTCATCAGAGTATGGTATGGCTCAGTTATAGTATTAATTTTTATTAATAGTGATTGATGGCATTATTGAAAATAACTCTTCTGTGTATCATACTTTGAATTATAACTATCATCCTATTGTCTGTTTTCAGAATTTATTTCTTATGTAATTGGGGTATTTCACTGGAGCCATCTTGTAGGTTGCCAAGGTTTTTTGGAGGGTCGGTTGCATTGTTTACAGAGTCAGTTAGGGTCGACTATGCTTTTCCAGCTTGACATGGTAGGTTGGAGAAATCTCAAACATGTTTGATATTTCCCAACTATCTATGACTCTTGATCCCGACCTGTCTCCATCCACCTAAAAACTACTTTGTCTTGTCTCTCTACAGCCTGTCATAATCACTTCCAGACCTGCCCTATGCTGTTGCTGTCCTTTTGGGAAACACTTGTAAGCCTGTCCTATTCCAATACCCAAATATCATGCCAAAAGCTGTGGAATACCGACTGTACTTGAAAGGAACTAGCCTGTCATGAGACCTAACTTTCACATGACCAACTAAATCTTTGCCACAGTGTCGGTTTCATAACAGGAGGACAAGCCTGGAACACAGCTGGACAAGACATAACAAGAAACTGACAAGTGGGTTACAGCAGCAGACAAGCCAGGAAATTTGTAACACAGGCCAGCTTCATTTCACCAACTCAAGGTTGGTATGACATGGGATTGCTGGCTATAAAAGGCAAATCAGCATGTGGAATGCATCATTTGGATTTTCAGTGGATTGAATTGAGGGAAAGATGACAGATGGTGGCAATTGAGATAGACTTTTTGTAAATATAGTTAGAATTTAGTGCAGAGCTATAAATTTTGCTGGCTAGCTGATAGACTTTTTTTTTTTTTAAATGCTGCCTTGATTTGATTTAGAAGATGGGTTCTAAAAGTCTAAATGCTGAATGTGAGGACACACCTACAGAGTTTGAGTTAGGAGATACAGCTGCTGACATTCAGAGGAGGAGGGATAAGAGGGAATGGAGGGGGAGGAGGCAGAGAAACAACAAAGGGATTAGAGGGAAAGGGATGAAGCCATGACGCCAGACTCTCCACAGTAGGATATTTCACAGAAGGAGACAGTGGCTAAAAATATTAAGAACTGAGAGGAATGAAAGTGAAATGGAAGGTTGAAGGCAAGCCAAACATCTAGTTAGTGCCAAACCAGGTGCAAGAAAAAAGATATGACGAACATTTATGTAACAGACTCAGACAAAGAAGCATTAGTTCAATTTGTCAACTATTGCAGAACTTTATCACAAAACCCGCAAAAAGTTTAAGGACAAGTTTAGAGAGGATTTCCTGTGGAAAATATTCACAAACAGACACAAACTCTTAGTGAAAGTGTGAAAGGCTTGTTAGAAATCCCAAAGGACTCCCTATGGAAAGTTAATCCAGTCCAAGACTGGCTAGGCTCCTAAGGAAATGACAAAGCGGCAGAACTGGATTCAAGATAAGTTCAATTTTTTTGGTAGATCTACATCAGCTCTAACTCAAAGGTCCCAGCTTTGAGAGCTATGGAGCCCAGCTGGGCCTTAAGGTATTAACTATGGGAGTCATGTAACCATCAATGGTTAATGGGACCTATTTAAGTCTTGATACAGGTAGTGAAAAGGTTGAGACTTGTTTTACACATGATGTGGAAAAAAGCACACATTTTCCTTTACCACTTTTCAAATAGGGCCCACCTTTGAGGGGCAGCAGTTCATTCTGCCACACCTACAGAGAAGCCCTGTTCTTACAGTAGTCTACTCCTAGACATCAGATGTTGTGGGTTGCTGTGGAACACTTGGTTGTGGGACTGCTTGAGAAGTGTTGTTGACACCTGTAGTTGGAGTGGGATCTCCGTTGAGAGCTGCACTAGGGACCCCAAACCAGGGTATACCTGGCCAGCCTGGGGCTATTATTATGAGGAGGCCATTGTGTTGCCGTAAGTTTTGGCTCACCCTGTAAAGGAGAGCTGTAGGAGGGTAAAAGTATACAATGAGAGCCAACCAGTTTATTTTTAGAGTATCCATCTTCCATGTTGGTTTGAAACTGGAGATACATACGGTGTGACCTTGTGGTTCAGACGAGTGGCAAATAGGTCTAACATGAGGAGTTAACCACTTTTGAGAGATCGGTTTGGACACCTGGGGGTGCAGTGACCATTCTGTTGATACGATCTGATTTGACCTGGACAATGAGTCAGCCATAAATGTATTAGATGTGGAGAGATTTATATCGGGGAAACAGAAAGGAGGTTAGGATATAGGATAAGAGAACACTTGAGAGATGTCAAGAATAAGAATAGACATAGAGAGGTGGCTATTCACTTCAACTCTTTGGGCCACAGCTTAAGATCATTTCAGAGTGCAAGTTCTGTTTGAAAATATCAATGGTAATTTGGCTAGGAAAATCAAGGAAAGTTACTTCATTATGAAATTTGGCTGTGTGTACCCAATGGGTATGAACAGGGACAATGGAATTGTAGTATAAATGTTATCTCTCTTACAATTTGTTTAATTTGAATTCTTTTGTTGAGGATATTGATTTTTATTGTCATTGTTAAAATTATGCGAATTTAAGAAATTTTGGATTTTTTGACATTATAGTGATTTCTAAAAAAATTTTAAAATTTTCGATTTTGTGACATCATAGTGAAAAATTGCAAAAAAATTAAAAATTTTGATTTTTGTGACGTCATATTCAAAAATTTTTTTTTGTGACGTCATCTTAAAATTTATGACATAAATATAACTGAATATGTGTTTTAAGTAATAATGACATGTTTTGCTTTGTTAAAACGTCATTTTGATGTAATTTTGTTTATTTACATATAAAAAGAGCTTTCTTTCAAATTTAAACAATTGTAAGCTATTTCTGATGAAGGAGTGAAGCTCCGAAAGCTCAAATAAATCTATTTATTTGATATGCTCTTTGTTTTTACTTTGTTTATTATTTTATATGGTGGACCGAAGGTATTTCCTTGAAGTTGGGTGGATGGGGATGTGAAGATAGGAGACTAGGTCTATTGAGGACACCCATTCCCCTGGAACCAGAGAAACCCTGAAGGACTCATTTTGAACTTTTCTACTATTAGAAAGAATTGAACCTGCTTAAGTCTATGACTGGCCTTATTTGTTGAGGCTTTGAAGCTAGAAGCAAGTGACTGTAAAAGCCATGAGACCTTACCTTTTTACCCTTTTGATTGCATTCTTGGTCAGGAGAGACTGGATACAAGAGACCAGAGCTAAGTCTTTCTTGAGCTGATCAAGGGGTCTGGCTAATTATGGTTTTGCGATAAATGGTACAACATAACCATTTGTAAAAATATTTAACAGATTGTTTGAGCACTTTTATTTTAGCCAGTCTCTCCTGAGAAAATGGAGGCAACCTCCTATTGGTGGACTGCTTGAGGATAGGTAATCATTAGGAAGGGGTTTCCAAGCCCCCGCCCCTGTGGTGAGGTCAGAAACAACCTTGTTGCCTCTGTTATTCGGGTTCCCCTGCCTGAGAAAAATAATTGGTCACTGATTTGGGGAAGCATCTACCATAGGGATGTTTCCTGAAGGAGCCTCATTTTGTAGTTGTGGTGGGGACCACAAAAGGGCTGATTTTGATAGGGCCTAAAGGCCTACGGGTTTTTAGGGGTGCATATTTGAGGAGGAACTCTTTTCCAACCTTCACCAAAGTCTGTGTTTAGCATACATTAAACAGGGAGATGCCATTTTGTACCACTTACCAGTTGAGGGGGGCTTGAACATGTAGTTAAAATTTGTGTAGGGCCTCCTTAGGAATCATGGTGGCACAGTGGTAACCCACTCACCTTCCAACTCTCTCTCAAAACCTAAAACCTTTTGTGGGAAATTCGGTAGTTCCTTACCGATAGTCGGCAGTTTACACAGTACAGAACCTTTCCCAATGGTATGTACTGGTTTCATCTGCCAACAAAACTACCCATTGTGATATGACCTGTACAGTGTGTGAAAGTGACATTAAAACCATAAATAAACAAATATAGTCCCTTTTTAAGGGAAGGGATAGCAGGGAGAAAAGTGAGAAGGACCCTTGGGTCTGAGCACCTGTTTCTCAGCAACTTTGTTAAGACCATTAACTGACGTTGAGGAAACTGCCATACTGTCCCTGGGGTCGGGGTTATTAAGGACTTGTCTAATGGTCTCAATGTCCTAAGTATACTGGTAGTCACATCTACTTCCCTAAAAATGATGGGGTCAGGATTAAGTTGACTTTTTGACTCCATTGTATCCTTATGTTGAGGTCCCTGTATACAATGGGGTGATGGGTGATGAAGTAGAAGGGCCCCCACAACAAACTCAACCTCCATTGCCTCATGCAACTAACTGAGGTTTGAGAAATCGGACGAAAATCTGATTCTTGACTTGTACTAGACTTTAGATCCTATTTAGTGATCTGATCCAACACTGAATCAGAAGAGGGTTTGGAGTTGTAGCACTCAGAGAATGAAAACATCTACATAGATACCTGAAAAAACCCTTTTGCTGTTGAACTGAAACAATAACAAGGAAGTGAAGGCGTTATCCTACATTGCCAACTGCCTTGTGTTTGCAAGTGTGCAATCAATATTCATTTATTTTACAAAGAGACAACCTTGTGTGTAACATATTCCAAATATTTAACTTATATTCAGATTTACATCAAATATTTGTTTAATCTTTTAAAAAGGGAAGATTTAGTTCCGATTCGTCTTGATATGAATCAGATTTTTTCCCACTGATAATGTTTCTGATTGATGATCTTGTGATTTTGCCCATCACAGAACTATGCACAAGTAAACATACTTTCCTGTCTATACAAGTTCCGATTCATCCCAATATGAATTAGATTTATTTCCTCTAATAATGTTTTAAATTCATGATTTCATTCTTCTGCTCATCAGAGAACAATGCACAAAACATGATTTGCTATCAGTACAGCAGGAAACATCCCCTTTACCTGCCTCTCTGCAGGTGGAACGGTGGTTGGTCAATTTAGAATCAAGACAGAAGTGATGACACTTCAAAGAATGCGATGATACACGTTATATGCTAGACATGCTAGCTGTTTCCAAGTTGACAATGTATTGATAAAGTGTGATAAATTGATAAATATGTGTCATTATTACATAAAACACATATTTAGTCAAAATATGTGTTTTATGTAATAATGACGTGATTTGGTTTGTTAAAACGTCATTTTGATGTAATTTTGTTTATTTACATATAAAAAGAGCTTTTTTTTCAAATTTAAACAATTGTAAGCTATTTCTGATGAAGGAGTGAGGCTCCGAAAGCTTAAATAAATTTATTTATTTATACGCTCTTTGTTTTTACTTTGTTTACTATTTTATATGGATATTTAAAAAGAGCCAAGCAGCATAACTTTATTAACTTGGAATTTCAGTTCTTATCTCCAGCCATAGGACAGTTATAATGGACAACTAAGGGAGATTTAAGGCTCTTGTAGTAAGATGGCCCCACACTGAAGAAGGAATCAAAGGTCAAATTCAACATTTGGAAAAGAGTCTCAGGGCATGACTTCCTATAAGTTGTTTTCACAAACTGAACCCTAGGAGCAATGAAAAGGGTGATATAAGACCCTTTTAATAAGATAACCCAATTTGACATTAAACATGTGATATGCCGAATACTTTCTTTTCAAAGCAAGGCTAAAAGCACTTCACTCTAGCTTTCCAAGCCATATATATTTTGTGCAAATTTGATGAAGCTAGCAGCAAAATTTCAAGAATCAGAGCATCTTCATGATTTTTAAACAATGAGCTATGGCAGCCACTTCGTAAAAATGAGACCAAAATTTTTTACAAAATATTTTATGGCCATGACTTCCTATGGGTTGTTTTTACATTCTGAATCCCTAGGAGCAATAATAAGTAAAATATAAACACTTTTTAGTATGATGAACCAAATTTGCTTCGATGCAGTGGTCAAAGGTAAAGTTTCACAATTTAAAAAGATTCACAGGCTTCAGGATTCACAACTTAGAATAAGTTGTTTTCAAATGCGAACCCCTAGGCACAATGACAAGGGAGATATAAAGGCATTTTATTAGTGTCACCCCATTTTTCATTAAGCATGTGATATGGCGACCATTTTTTAAATAAGGCCCTTTTGTTTGGCGAAGAAATGGCATATGATTCTGTATGTACTCTGGGGTAAAAATTTCATCAAAATTGCTCTATCTCACACTGTTTCCAAGGTTAGTGATTTTGTGTATTCTGCAGAATTTCAAGATGGCCACCAAAATAGTGGGAAAAGGATATTTGGCAAATAGTGGCAGATCACCCTGCATATACCTTGGGGGTCAAAAATGTCATTGAAAATGCTCTATCTTGCATCATTTCTAAGATAAATGTGTTTTTACATTTTAGGGAGAAATTCAAGATTGCGTTATGGTTTTCGTTGAAATCGCCCTATGTCAACCTGTTTCGGAGACAAACACATTTTTTGTGTTTCATGCAGAATTTCTAGATGGTCACTAAAAATTGTAGGGAAAGGAAATTTGGCAAAAAGTATCATATCACTCTGGGTATAAAAGGGGTTAAAAATTTAATTGAAAATGCTCTATCTTGCACCATTTCCGAGATAAATGTGATTTTGCATTATACACAGAAATTCAAGCTGCTAAAAATTGTAAAAAGTAATGTTTGTAAAAAAATTGCCAGATGACCCTGCTTGTATTCTTGGTTCAAACATTTAGTTGAAATTGCTCTATCTGGCACCATCTCCTAGATAAACACGTTTTTGTTTCTTAAGCAGAAATTTAAGATGGCAACAAAAAATGTCAGGAAAAAGATTTCTGGCAAAAAGTGGCCGATAACTTTATGTATACCCTTGGATGCAAAATATTTCATAAAATTGCTCAATATTCCACCAATGTGAGATAAATGCATTTTGGGTTTTACGCAAAATTTCAAGATGGCCGGAAAAAATGCCCGGAATACAATTTTTGTCAAAAGTGGCACTTCACTCTGCATATACTGTGTGAGTCAAAAATTTCACTGAAATCATTCAATCTTGCACTGTTTCAGAGATGTATGTGTTTTTTAAATTTTACGCAAAATCGCAAGATGGCCACTGAAAATTGCAGGAAAATGTTTTTTGACAAAAAAGTGCCATAAAAATAGAAATGATTTTGGAAAGCAAAAACAAAGCGTCTCAAGGAGCATTGATGGTTGTGTTGACAATGTTCCCCTGTTTAATAGGATTTTCTACTTATGCAAAAAAATGCAAGGTTTCAGAGTTTTATGCGTTTTTGCTTTTTATGCAGAAATTCAAGACGGCCACCAAAAGTGGCTGGAAAACCAGCTTTTGGGAAAATCAACAATTTTTGGCTGCCCAAAATTTGCCGAAATCTCTTTAGGTTGCACCGTTTCTGCTCTATTTCACTTGGTTTCCAAGATGAAAGCAATTTTATATCTCATGCAGATTATCAAGATGGCCGTCAAAAGTCATGAGAAAACAAATTTTTGGAAAAATTGCCAGATGACTCTGCAGATACCCTGGATCTAAAAAATATCACCAAAATCATATCAGAGATAAATACATTTTTGCTGTTAATGCAGAAATTTAAGATGGCTGCCATATGTCGAGAAAGTGATTTTTGGGGAAAGTGATCAGATTGACTGCTTGATACACTGTGGTAAAAAATTCCATTAAAATTGCTTTATCTCGCACCATTTCTAAGATGCATTTTGCATTTTAAGCAGAAATTCAAGATGGCAGCCCAAAGTAGCGGGAAAACAAATTTTTGGTAAAGTCACCAGATGACTCTGCAGACACCGTTTCTGAGATCTTAAAGATTTTTCATTTTTATTGTTGCAAAATTTTGTGCTGTTTAATTAATCATTAATAAGTTGGCCATTTTGTATCACATCAACTCCAAAGATTAATGATTTCAAAACATCTATATAACAAACCTACTTGCCAAATGTCATGTGAATAGATGAAGTGCTTTTTAAGTTATCATCTGGACAAAAAACATGTTTTTGGTCATGTGCAGGGTTGGGATCAAATACAGAAGCAATTGACTAATTAATTACAATTTATATGTAATTGTAGTTGTAATTGATTTTTTTAAAAACTGAGTAATTGTATTTGTAATTGTATTTGAAAAATTTACACTGTGTAATTGTAATTGAATATTTTTAATTTCAATTCTAGCATGACGATGTGCGCAGAAACGAGTTTTAGCTCTGTGCGCACACATTTATCTGACAACAATCACACTGCCCTTCCATCCTACGTGCATGTTTCATCGTTGGGTTTTAGTAGTAATGTTGCTGTATTGTTATTATTTATATTTGATCGAATATTAAATATTAATTGAATAATGAATATTATACATTATATTCATATTAATGATTCCTGTATCAGAAAATTTTAAATCTGCGGTTTCCAGGTACAATGGAACACCTGGTTGCTAAGGTCACCACAATGTAAACAAACCTACGTAAAACAATTTATTCCTTTTAAAAATTAAAAAAAATCTATTAAAGAAGCTTAAATATCATGTTAGAATAGAAATAATCCATTCGTGTTCGTGCTTTGGTGATACAAGAAAAACTACCTGAAGGAGTAAATTTACCTCTAGGGCCCTCAACTGTGTGTACCTCATTGAAAACAAAGGGACATGTAAGACAACGTTTTCTACCACATGGCAAAGTTATGCCAGAAACATCTCTTGAACTGAATCTAGAGTGGACCAGCATGTCTCTTATGTTCCTGTCCCTACGGTATGAAATCAGAGGTTTTTGTGGAAACAAATAGCCCACTTCCTCGTCAAGATTTAGCACGTGAAAATTCTTCTCCACAATGTTTTTTGTTACCTTACTGTGAGAGTTGTATGTAAGGGTAAGTATAACCCTATTCATTTTTTTCAGCAGGTTCTTTTTGTTTCAAAGCATCAGCTCTACTGATATGAGAAACTCTATCTATGGCCTTAGAAACAATATCCTGGGGATAATCTCTCGCTAGAAAGAAATGTTCCATTTCCTTCTCTTTTGCCTTCAAATCCTGCCTATCAGAACATAAGCGCTTTAAACGGAGAAATTGTGAAAATAAACAGATGTGCTGATGGCATCTGCTTTGACACACAACTTGATGTCAAGGAAATTCGCACTTACTTCAGAAACTGTGAAAGTATATTGAAAGGATGGGTGGAAATTTATGGGAAACTGTGTGACCATACCCAGTGGTAGGTCAGAAAATGGTGAAATTCCTGAATGGTGTTCTTCATTTGTGATTTCACTGAACAGACTATCAATACGGAGAGGTGCACTTATTTCTGGGAAAGCCATTTTTCTAAACCAGTGCCCCTTTTGAGAACATTTATCACACCCATAGTAGGCACTATGACCTTTTATTTGTTTCACAAATGCTCTTGCTGGGGCATCACAAACAATACAAGATATTTCAATATGAAATCAGAATTCAGTATTAGGTACAGTAATTCCAGTCACAAAGAGAGTGTTCAATTCCTGTATGAACTGTGGCAAATATTCATGCAAATTACCTGGTTTCTGATCTCCACAATAAAGACCAATTATAAAAGGGGATGAATCAAATGCTTTAGTTAATCTTCCTAAAATCGGCTAAAACTGTGTGCAGGTGCTCTTAAACAGAGGTAAACCATCAATATTCAGTTGAAGAGAAACTGAATCAACATCAAACAGAGAAACTTGTGACCTACTATTAATTTTATTTAGCACTGATGATGCAATACCAAAATGATGACATAAGCCGCCAGTAATAGGTGCAATGTTATAGTCAGTCTTTGTTTTTAACAATGATCTTGGGTCTTTAGGTAAAAATGAATGATGAACCCTAAGAATGGATAAAATGTGTGCAACATCTGTAATCTTAAATTCCGATGCCCAAGAACTAAGTTTATCTTCTAAGTTTATCAGTGTCACTTTCCACAGTGCTCTCACATGAATCGGGATTCAAATGATGATTGAAATTAACTGAATCATCACAATCCATTACTTTAGACCTCTTCAGTTGATAATTATTTGATATTTTTTGGACTAAGTAAATGAATCATTTTTTAATACACATGAATCTTCATCAGAGGTTTCTGGTTGTTTCTCACAATTATGAGTCAGCATCTGTATAAATCTCCTTAATATGATTTTTCACAGTTGACCTAATCCGCCTATACGATGTCCAATATGAGTCTGCCATTTGTTGTCCTAAAAATACAACAAATGTCCAGTGATTTGCATTGATCCTCTCACTCATACTTCTGTCAGCTGACAGATGGACCATGAAAACTACAGTATTGTCAAAGTACTGAAAACAGCTCATCCTTAAATAACCAGTTGTGTATAACTTCTGGAATGTCTCCTGCAACTCTTGACTAGCCAAAATGGTAAGAAATGAGCTCAAATTTATTATTCCTAGCATTTCAAAAAAAATTTGCAAGTTAATGGGAATATTAAAAAATGCACTGAAATGAGACTTTGGTATGTATTTTGGGTGCTAGATACTCAAAATGGACAGTGAAGGCGAATTAACTGTTGCAAATGATAAAAAATAATAAAAGAACATTAAAATAATAAACGAAGTAAAAACAAAGAGCATATCAAATAAATAGATTTATTTGAGCTTTCGGAGCTTCACTCCTTCATCAGAAATAGCTTACAATTGTTTAAATTTGAAAGAAAGCTCTTTTTATATATAAATAAACAAAATTACATCAAAATGACGTTTTAACAAAGCAAAACACGTCATTATTACTTAAAACACATATTTAGTCATATTTACGTCATAAATTTTAAGATGACGTCACTAAAATTTTTTTTTTTTTTTTTTTTTACTATGTCACAAAAATCAAAATTTTTAATTTTTTGCAATTTTTCACTATGACGTCACAAAATCGAAAAATTTTAATTTTTTCAAATTTTTTTAAAATTCACTATAATGTCAAAAAATTCCAAAATTTCTTATATAAGAACAATTTGAGCTATGACAATAAAAATTAATATCCACAACAAAAGAATTCGAATTAAACAAATTGTAAGAGAGATAACATTTATACTACAATTCCGTTGTCCCTGTTCATACCCAGTGGGTACACACAGCCAAATTTCATAATGAAGTAACTTTTTTTGATTTTCTTGGCCAAATTACCATTGATGTTTTCAAACAGAACTTGCACTCTGAAATGATCTAAACTGTGACCCAAAGAGTTGAAGTGAATAGCTACCTCTTTATGTCTATTCTTGTTCTTGACATCTCTCAAGTGTTCTCTTATCCTATCTCCTAACCTCCTTTCTGTTTCCCCAATATAAATCTCTCCACATCTAATACATTCAATGCAATAAATGACATCTTTGGTGATACAAGAAAAACTGCCTGAAGGAGTAAATTTACCTCTAGGCCCCTCAACTGTGTGTACCTCATTGAAAACAAAGGGACATGTAAGACAACGTTTTTTACCACATGGCAAAGTTATGCCAGACACATCTTTGGAACTGAATTTAGAGTGGACCAGTATGTCTCTTATGTTCCTGTCCCTACGGTATGAAATCAGAGGTTTTTCTTGAAACAAATAACCCACTTCCTGGTCTAGATTTAGCATGTGGAAATTCTTCTCCACAATGTCTTTGATTGCCTTACTGTGAGAGTTGTATGTAAGGGTAAGTATAACCCTATTCATTTCTTCAGCAGGTTCTTTTTGTTTCAAAGCATCAGCTCTACTGATATGAGAAACTCTATCTTTGGCCTTAGAGACAATATTCTGGGGATAATCTCTTGCTAGAAAGAAATGTTCCATTTCCTTCTCTTTTGTCTTCAAATCCTGCCTATCAGAACATAGGCGCTTCAAACGGAGAAATTGTGAAAATGGAATAGCATTTTTACAGGACTTAGGATGGGAGGAACCATATTTAAGGTATGCATGACTGTCAGTTTCTTTGTAGTAAACCGATGTGCTAATTCCATCTGCTTTGACACACAACTTAATGTCAAGGAAATTCACACTGACTTCAGAAACTGTGAAAGTATATTGAAAGGATGGGTGGAAATTGCTAACAAAGGTAATAAATCTATCAAGATCTTCTCTAGACATCTAGAATCTATCAATTTCCTGCTTCCCCACAGCCAAACAAGAGTATTCTGGCCCGAATGGTGTGCCTATCATTGTACCGCCAGTTTGTGAATAGTAGTTATCACCAAACTTAAAGCAATTCTGTGTCAAAACTAGTTCTGCTAGTCTCAGAAGGGTATGTGTTGGGGAATTCTGAATATTTCTTTTCTCCAAAAAGTAGTTTAGTGCATTCAGGCCATACTCATTCGGAATGTTAGTATAGAGACCCTTAATATCCATGGTAAACAAAAGTCTATTTTCACCTCGAAATCGAAAATTTTGCACCAAGTTCAATGCATGATTAGTGTCCTTGACGAAAGTTGGCAAAGCTCTCACAATGGGCTTGAGTGTATCACTGAGATATTTTGAAATCACATTAGTAGGACAGGAACAAGATGAAACAACTGGCCTACCTGGGTTTCCTGGCTTATGGATTTTGGGCAAAACATAAAAATTGCTACATTTAGGTTTCTCAACCAACTTTTTTTGATATTTTCAAACAGAACTTGCACTCTGAAATGATCTAAACTGTGGCCCAAAGAGTTGAAGTGAATAGCTACCTCTCTATGTCTATTCTTGTTCTTGACAATTTTTTAGTGACGTCATCTTAAAATTTATGACGTAAATATGACTAAATATGTGTTTTATGTAATAATGATGTGATTTGATTTGTTAAAACGTCATTTTGATGTAATTTTGTTTATTTAGATATAAAAAGAGCTTTTTTTTAAATTTAAACAATTGTAAGCTATTTCTGATGAAGGAGTGAGGCTTCGAAAGCTTAAATAAATTTATTTATTTTATACGCTCTTTGTTTTTACTTTGTTTACTATTTTATATGGATATTTAAAAAGAGCCAAGCAGCATAACTTTATTAACTTGGAATCTCCACATCTATGCCACTCTAGATTCAGTTCAAAAGATGTGTCTGGCATAACTTTGCCATGTGGTAAAAAACGTTGTCTGACATGTCCCTTTGTTTTCAATGAGGTATACACAGTTGAGGGCCTAGAGGTAAATTTACTCCTTCAGGAAGTTTTTCTTGTATCACCAAAGATGTCATTTATTGCATTGAATGTATTAGATGTGGAGAGATTTATATCGGGGAAACAGAAAGGAGGTTAGGAGATAGGATAAGAGAACACTTGAGAGATGTCAAGAACAAGAATAGACATAGAGAGGTAGCTATTCACTTCAACTCTTTGGGTCACAGTTTAGATCATTTCAGAGTGCAAGTTCTGTTTGAAAATATCAATGGTAATTTGGCCAGGAAAATCCAGGAAAGTTACTTCATTATGAAATTTGGCTGTGTGTACCCACTGGGTATGAACAGGGACAATGGAATTGTAGTATAAATGTTATCTCTCTTACAATTTGTTTAATTTGAATTCTTTTGTTGAGGATATTGATTTTTATTGTCATTGTTAAAATTGTGCGAATTTAAGAAATTTTGGATTTTTTTGACATAGTGATTTCTAAAAAAAATTTAAAAAAATTGAAATTTTTTGATTTTGTGACATAGTGAAAAATTGCAAAAAAAAAATTAAAAATTTTGATTTTTGTGACGTCATAGTAAAAAAAAAATTTTTTTTGTGACGTCATCTTAAAATTTATGACGTAAATATGACTAAATATGTGTTTTCAGTAATAATGACATGTTTTGCTTTGTTAAAACGTCATTTTGATGTAATTTTGTTTATTTACATATAAAAAGAGCTTTCTTTCAAATTTAAACAATTGTAAGCTATTTCTGATGAAGGAGTGAAGCTCCGAAAGCTCAAATAAATCTATTTATTTGATATGCTCTTTGTTTTTACTTTGTTTATTATTTTATATGGATACTTAAAAGAGCGAAGCAGCAAAACTTTAATAACTTGGAATAAAAGAACATTAGTCAATAAGATGAAGGGGAGGTGTAACGCCAGTGCCTGTGATTTTTGGTGATGAAAAATGAAAAAAAGTCAGTCATTACTGATTCATGGTTTCTCCAGCTGCTTTGTAAATTTGAATAGCTTTCATTGTCTTTTCATAGCACTGAAAGTTGCAATAAAACAAAACATTCAAGTATCTTATGTGGTTTCTTTAAAAGGTATTTAAAACAAAATAATAGGCTTCTGGTTTTTATCACTACAGATCAAAGAACGACAATTCACATGTGCAGAAATAATAATCTTAGTTCAACTTATATTAGATCCACTATACATATTGCAATATAGAAATAATTTTGGCTAAAATATATTATCCCCAATAAAATAAGCAAAAGTCGGGTGTTTTTATTAAGGTAAAGTATATTTTTACCTTGTCAATGCCTTTATTATCTCCCGCCAGCAGCGAAAGGCCATGGTAGGGAGATTATAAAAAGCCTTAGATATGTGCACGAGTCTTGTGTCCATCCATCTGTGTACATCACGTTTTTATAAAAACCTTCATAGCTCATTTATTTATAAAGATATCTTCAATAAATTTTCAGGGTATCAAATCATGTCTATGGCTATAAAAAACATATCTGCAAAATATTTGCCTCATTTTGAAAAACAAAATTGCCGACCTAGCCGATTGTTTAAAAAACATAAAGATGCTCTAAATCTTGAAATATTGCAGCTAGCTTCATCAAATTAGCACAAAAGATACATGGCTAGGAAAGCTAGTCTGATAGTAATTATGGCCTAGTTTCCAAAACAAAATTGCTGCCATATCATATGTTTAATGTCAAGTGGGGTTATCATATTAAAAAGGCCTTATATTTCACTGACCAAGACTATTAATGCAGTATGAGTTAAGGAAAGGTCAGTAATAACAGTATCTTGGTATTGACACCACTTTTTACTTAAATAACATGATGATACTTTACAATCAGCATCTTGTAAAGTTGCAAAGTTGAAAGTTGATGTTTATAGTTTGTGAGAAGCACACAATGGTCAATTGGTCAAAACATACACATATACCAAATAAATATGTACTCAAAATACTTCAAAATGTAATTATAAGAAAATAATATACCAGTGAACAGCGATGATCCATACATACCTTGATAAAAATGGATATCCAATCTTTTTAATGGGTAACTGATTTCCAAGCAGTTTTCCCTCCAAAACTGAACAAGAAAGGTCTTAAAAAATCCACTTTTATTTTTCCCTCCAGATTCTGTCCTTTGAAAAAGCAAATAAACCAAACATTTTAAAAACTATGTTGAGTCACTGCATGACTATAAAATGTGTTACAATAGGCTGTAAAACAAGTGTAAAAGAGGAGAGAGACTTTGAGAAAAGTGATAACTGCCAGTTGCATGCAGGTTTATTAATATTTTATAGACATTACACATTTTAGGTGTATCTATTTAAGGTTGTCCAAACTTACTATAAAGATTACATCTATAACTGTATGTCATACCTCAAAGTCTTGTGTATCTGAAAAAGATGGACATGAGGTTTTACAATATATATTATTTCATTCTCCCGTGTGTGCATTTGTATTAACAGCTTGGATACTGAGTGGACATGCATAGAGAGATTAGTGAACATTTTTAACATGTTTAAAACAAGAATAGTAGGATACCCTAGTATTTTCTCTGTAGCATTGACTCCCACTATGACTCTGGTTGATTCATTATGGATCACTGCCTTTCTTTATGATGTATCTTAGAGTCTGGTTGTAAGATACACATTAAGTGTTACAAAAGTACAATTAGAGTTATTTTATGTGATACTGATGAGGGCCTCTTGTGAGCATATTATGCTAATGTAGCACCATTTGGGGCCCATTTAGATATTCACTTTTATTTGAGAAAGCACTTCTGCTATATCAACATAATGGAACCTAGTATTGTACTTAAATGAGATATATATATAATTATGTGTTTTATATATAACTGCAAATGAATTTGCACATAAATTTAAAAAGAATTTGAATATGGTCCTAATAAGGGTCCCTTTATTATGCATTTTGTCCAAGTATGGCCTTTTTGGCGCCCACATACCTATTTACTAATATGTGAATAAGCATTTGTGTTATAAAAAAATTAATGTTAACTTGTAGATTATTTCATGAGATGTATATTAAGTGTCAATACAACACAATGTTGAACAAATATACTACTAGCTTCTAGTTGGGTGACAAAAAATATTCTGTTTTGGCCTGATTATTCTATTGTATTTATACTCTGTGCAATATCTCCATGAACTACATACAGGACACAAGGCACTATATGACCTATCCAGCTGCACAAGTACAGCCCAAACAGGTCATTGACATTCCTCTAGCTGAAAGACAGAGGTTCATGGATGACCATTTATCAAGGTGCTTAAGGTTCTTTAGCCTACCACTGGGGATAGGACCCAATGACAGAGGACTGCCATTTTAAGTGTTCATCTGAGCCATTATACCTGTACCTGGGTTTGAACCCATATCCTCTGTGTTCCTAGGCAAGTGTGTTTTACATAGTACAAATACTTTGTCACACAAAATCCAGTATCTACATATGGGCCTTATAAAAGGTATATATATATATATAGGCCCATATGGTCAACAGACAAACCCAATGCCAAACATAACTTGCGAAATGGAATAAATAATGCATACATTTTGAAAGCTACACCCTAATTTGAGTTAAATTTTTCTTGTCTTCTGGAAAACTAACTGAAACTAAAAGTTTTTCCTTTATTGCAAATCTCAAAATAAAATCTTTTTCCTTTACTTCAAGAAAATTTAGAAAATATAACCACCCAAATGGTTCTCTTTAGAGTATGGTTTATCTGTTTGTGGGTTGAGGGAGTTATTTTTGCAAATTGGTTTGTCTGTTGGTTGGGGGAGTTATGTTTGCAAATTGGTTTGTCAGTCTGTTGGTTGGGGGTTATGTTTGCTATTGGGTTTGCCTCTTTGTTGGTTGGTGGCTATGTGATAGCATAATATCTTTAACTCTAGGGATGGTGTCAGTGTTGGACTTTTTTATTACAAATTTAAACCAATCCCATAGATTTTAAGCTACAAATGGGCAGATTATTGGCCATATTTGGAGTTCATTTATCTCTCAGTTGTCAACCAGTCAATAACACTGAAAACGTGTGTGGTCGCTTATATAGTCCCAGATCCCCCTTGCCTCTTTTGTGTACAAGCGCACGGAAAAGAGTCGATACTTAATCGGTACTTAGTCCCACACCACCTGGGGCGTCTTCAGACCGTCGCAGACTAAATTTGTGTTGTCCCAGGTGGCCTGATGAGGGCGGCTTGGATTGGTTTCTCTTAGTCGTGGCTTAGTCCCAGACCCAGATTTCTAGTCGCAGGACACCTGAGACGGTCTGAGGCTTCCTGGGACTAATGAAACCGATTCTTTTTCACACGCCTGAAATTTTATGGATCTGTTATGAGGCAGGGACTGACAACAGGCTTCCTGGGACTAAGCTAGGGATGCCTGGGACTAAGGGTCGCAGGAGGCCTGAGACAACATAGGACTGTGTAAATTTGGGTCTGATGAGGCCTGAGGAAGCCCCAGACTGGACATTTTGTTGACGGCGGGAAATAAGAATCAGTTTGGGTCGTGAAAAATATCAAACATGTTTGATTTTTCTCACGGCCCCAACCGACAACTACCAATCCATACAGAACGCCTAAGACTAAGTAAATTTTTGAAATGGACTCAAAAAAAACCCCTTAATCTGGAGGTTTAGTCATGCGGTGGAACACCCACATAATATAGCAGAGGTTCTGGTGCAGATGAAATCACTAAACCTCATCACTGAAAAAGACTTTGAATATTGAAACATAAAAAATCCATCAGCAGCTAGATTTTATTTATTATCGAAAATCCACAAAAAGGATATTCCAGGTAGACCTATTTGCAGTTCAATTAACCAACCCACATCAAACATTAGTAAATATGTGAATGAACACATAAAGAAATATGTCCCAAGAATTAACTCATACCTTAGGGACACACAACACTTCATAAGTAGACTCAAACAAATAGGGGAAATCCCAGAAGGTGCCCTACTAGTAACATTAGATGTCAGCTCATTATACACCAACATTCCTAACCATGAAGGAATCTTGCCTGTTGCTGACCATTTAAAAACTGACCGCTCTAAAAAGGACATTGAGTCAAACTTGTCCTTCACTCAATGAACTTCAAATTCAATAAATATCACTACCTCCAAGTAGGAGGTACAGCAATGGGTACTAGAGAAGCTCCTAACTATGCCAACCCTTTTATGGACAGATTTGAGACCAAAGTCCTCAAAGACTATCCACATAAACCTTTGCTATGGCTTAGGTTTATTGATGATATTTTATGATTTGGACCCATGGACAGGACCAATCAGACCATTCATAATTTACCTCAATAATATTCACCCAACCATTAAGTTCACCAGTGAGTCTAGTCACACCTCAATTAATTTCCTGGATACAAATGTCAAAATAGATGAAGCCAGGCATATCTATACCACCCTCTATGAAAAACCTACTGACACACATCTGTATTTACATTACACATCCTCATGAACCATATAAACCAAAAGGCCGTATGGTCAGTACCTTAGGCTCAGGCGAATTGGCACCAAAGATGCAGATTTCAACTACAACTGCAGAAGACTCACAGAATTTTACCTTAAGAGAGGATACCCTATTAAAAACTCAAAAAAACATTATAACAGAGCCAACAAATTCAAACAAGATGACCTATTGGAAATCAAGAGTAAAGATACAAATGAAATTCCAGTAATGGTTAACTAACTACAATCCCAGAAATCCTGACATTAGGAAACTAATCCTACACAATTGGAATATTATTTATAAAAGTACAGACTGTGGTAACCTATTTCCTAAGTCACCAATCCTAGGATATAGACGATTACCCAACGTTAGAGATTTAATCATGAATGCTGAAATTAATTACCCTAAAGAAACTAGTCAAGACACCAGTTACAAACCCCAAAGTTGTATGAGATTGGGCAAATGCACCTATTGCCCACTAATTAAGAAACCATCTGAAACCACATGCACTTTTACCAATACCACTTACTGATGCATTATTCTCCCAAAGAGAATTACATGTGAAACAAAATAACATTATTTATTTAATAACATGTTCAAAATGTAGTATGGCTTATGTAGGGGAAACGTGCAGAGAGTTTAGAAAAAGGATATACAAACAGAAATTCAGTCCTTAAACCTAAATCAAGTGGAAGCACACCAGTTTCTAGACATTTCACCTCAGACAATCACAGTGTCTCCCACATGGAGTTTTCTGTGCTAGAATGGTGCACACCTAAGTTTGGACCCAGTGAGACAGGATTGAGAAGAAGACATGAGCTGTCCTGGATCTTTAAACTGCTCTCACTAGCACCACAAGGCATTAAACCAACATGTGTGAGCTATGGGTATATTTTATAGCCTTATGCACTCAAGACTATTTTCTTCTTATTATTAAATATGCTTCTTCGCTATAAAGACAGATTGACAAGTTTTGTAACTGACAGAAGTAAAAGTTCCACAAATCTTTCCAAAGGAAAATAGGCACTGGATCTAAAAGACATGATTTTGTAGGGGAATTTTTCAGCAATTTTTAATACCTTGTTCTCAGAGACCTCATTGAAGTGAGATAGGTTGGGAGGTGTACACATGGGTTGTATGACTATTGACATCCCTGAACATGTCACAAATCCTTTTGATTTTTTTATTAAAGTAGGAAGCGAATTTGTTTGCTAAGGATTTTTCTGACTGATAAGAGAAAGTTATTTGAAAACATTTGATATAGATGTCAATGATAGGTCCAACTCTAAGGTTTCACCATGTTCCTCTGAACTGAGTATAATTGAAGTAGATTTAAGCATAACCATATCTTCGATGAGATATTTCCCATCATTAAATGCTGAAATGAATGAATCAGGATTGGGTTCGAACACAGAGGTTAAGGTTTCTAGGAATATAGTACTACCAGATCTGATAATCTTTGATGCACTTTTGATGCTGCTTCTCTCTTTGTTTCTTCAAACATAGAAATAAAAGAAATATTATTATCAGAGTAAATTATACCAGATCTGGAAAGGTATAGAAAGAAAACTGGTTCTTCAGGAAGTGTTATTAGATTATTCAAGAGGATTATTTACTGATACTTTTATTTACTAATATTGACATAAACACTTTAGTTAAAAATTGCAGTTTTATTGTAATTATGTCACTTTTTTTAGATTAGTTAAGAAATATTGCTTATATCTGTAGGGACAATGATCATTGTATGTATTCATGATCAATGTTAATAATCCTGACCAAGTAATTTTATTTTAGTAATTTTATGTTTCATATTCTTGTATATCATTAATCAGACATCTTTTTTAATAGAAGACGGAATGAATATTTTCCCACATATATGTCATATTTAAGAGATTGTACCAAGAGCGTGCTGTTTCACAAATACATAATTCATGCTAATTGTTTGGCCTATGCTGATTACATATACATAATGAGTTGTTATATTTTGTATTATCTTTCTTTCACATTGATTTAATAAAAATGTATGCCATTTCTCCAGTCTCAGTCACTGCCTCACATTCAACACATATCAGAGGTGATTCCCTGACTTTTCCAATCAAAAAAGCAGAACATATAACACAAAAAATGTCCACATGAGGTCACAAACATAACATCTAAACCAAGTTTAGCTTTACACCATGAACATTTTAAATCAGCTAATCTATCATTCTTCAGTTAATCTATTATATTCTTTCCATTCCTCTGATATTGAATATTTAATATCATTAGGTTTGGATTTCATGATAAAGGCAGCTTTAAAGGCTATGAGAATTTTTTTCTCAATGAGATTTGCAAGTGGTTGTTATAGTCACACTTTATATACACCGTACTTGGCATAAAGAGCATGGAAGTTAGACTACTTGTCACATTAATCACATTTATTAAATTATTTTTTTCTAATGAAGGAGTGAGGATCCGAAAGCTCTTTCTTTTTACCTTGTTATATAGATGAAAGAATGTTCTTCAGTAATATAATATTTTAATTTTTTTATATTTTTGGGGTATTATTTAAATAAATATATTATAAAACATTATAGGAGTATAGTTGACATTATGACCATAGCATTATAGATAGTTTTGAATGAGGACATTATATGACTGTAATGATGATGAAAAAAGAATTGTGCTCTGAAATCAGAGGGTTGTGTAGTTGAAAGCTGAGACTGCAGATTCCTAATGAACTTTTACATTAGCATTATTAGAAACAATATTTCTTAAAATATTTTTTTTTTATCATACATGTTCCTTATTTGAGGGTTTAAAATATAAGAATAATTGATATACACTTACATAATATATGTTGGTATATCATTATTGAATAATAAGAGAATAATCATGGCCTCTACAAAATTCCTTGCATCAACCATAATGACATGATAGCCTTCTCCAATATAAAACTTCAGAGATATATTTTTTTCAGATTTCAAATTTTTTTTTCATGGGCTCATTAATAAATTCAACATAATTGAAAAAGGGGCCACGGTGGCAGAGTGGTAACACTCTCGCCTCCCACCTCTGAGGCCAGGGTTCGATCCCCGTGACGGCTTTAAGTGGGAAAGCTGGTAGTTCCTTGCCGTTGGTCGGCAGTTTACAAGTACACAACCCTAGCGAACTATATGTACTGGTTTCCTCTGCCCTTCCAACTACCCGTCGTGATATGACCTGTACAGTGTTGAAAGCGACGTAAAACCCCAAATTAAATAAACAAATTAAAGAAAAGAACCACAATTCTTGGTATATTTAATTTGACTCCCTTATTTATTACTTCTCGACATAAAGAATAAGGTATTTGTGACCTCCTAAATGAATATACAAAGGACGCAAGCTTTACAGAGTGAAGAATACACAATATGTATATGAAAAATGTAAACAAAAGGTAAGTAAATATAATAAGAAACTTTATGTTACAATTCCCCCATCTATATTCACAACTTCTGGAAATAGAGTCCCTAATTTTTAATCAAGAAGCCTTTCTGGAAAAGTTGTCTCTAAAATTTTGATATAAAACTTGAACTTTCAGGTCATTCAAATTATGCCCTTGTGAGTTAAAGTGCACAGATACCTTTTTCTTGGGTTGCTTAGATTTTATGTCTCTCAGATGTTTCCGAATTCTGTCCCATAATCTTCATTCAGTTTCATTATAAACATTCTATACATTATATTATATCTTTGCTGATACAACTATAGTTGCCCTTTGGATAATATATACCTGTTGGCCCTCTGACATCATCAAAAACATGAGGACAGGTAAAACATCTTTTTCGGCCACATTTAACAGTTTTGCCCATTCGAGATTTTACACCTATTTTCAGTGTACAAGCATATCTTTCACATTTCGGTCTAAGGTAACTAAACAGTTATTGTACATCAAAACATCTTTTTCTTTCAAATTTAAACAATCGTAATTTTTTCTGATGAAGGAGTGAGGCTCCATTCATTTATTTTAAATGCTCTTTGGGTTTAGTTTGTTTATTATTTTATATGGATATTCAAGAGCGAAGCAGCAAAACTTTATTTACTTGGATTACCTTTGTTTTGATGTGGTAAGGTTTCTGGCTGGCTTAAATATCAGAATTTTAATTATTTCATGATTGACTTGCTTATATGGACTGTACTGAGTTTCTGGCCTATTCTGTTGCTGACTCTTGGATTATTATATGGACGCTGGTGAATTATCGCTGAACATACATTGCTATTGTCTTCATTAACCATTGGATACGAAACTTTGTGACAATTTCTATTCAATAAATATGTTTTATATGGACATTACTAAACTTTGTAAATGTTGTAGATTGTAGATCTGTTGTTTGTATAATTATTATTTTCTGTATTTGGCGTAACCCTGCATAATTGTGAGAATCTAGTAGGTTTGTGCACTGTTGTATATCCTATATGTTATATGTGTTGTTATATGTTTTATTGATTAATGTTATTTTTGTTAATCTATAAACAAGATCTGACTTACACTTGTTGCAGGATATATATAAATAAAACACGTAATTCTGCATCTTTCACCACCTCACATCAAAGCTCTGTGACAACATATTGACTGATTACCAGGAGATATTAGACAGAACAAGGCCAAAAGGGGTTTCACAAGCCGCAAAGCCATTAGAGACATGAGTAGTGCACTAAGATGGTGACCCATCCAAGTAATAATGTAGCCCATTGCTGCTTAACTTCAGTGATGAGACAGGTAGTCATCATGCTGCACCACAATTCATGAAAGTCTAGAAAAAAAACCCCAAAAGATCATCTCCAGTAGCGCAAGCCTCGCTAGAGTTCACACTTAAAAAGACTAGACCAGCGTTCTGAGACTAATGGAACTAGTTTTGAAACGAATTGCTTCAAGTTTGGTGATAATTATTACTCACAAACTGGTGGTTCAATAATAGGCACATCATTTGGACCAGAATACTCTTGTTTGGCTGTGGGGAAGCAAGAAATTAAAGTTTCTGAAACATTTGATGGTCCTTTCCCTGAGTTTCACCAAAGATATATTGATGATATTTTGGGTGCAGCTTCAATGTCTACAGAAAATCTAGATAGATTTATTAATTTACTCCTTCATGATTTTTTTTCTTGTATCAGCAAAGATGTCATTTATTGCATTGAATGTACTGAATATGTGAATAGATTTATATCGAGGTAGCTATTCACTTTAATTCCTTTGGCCACAGTTTAGATAATTTCAGAGTGCAAGTTGGTATGAAAACATCAATAATAATTTGGCCAGGAAAATCAAGGAAAATTACTTCATTATGAAATTTGGCTGTGTGTACCCACTGGGTATGAACAGGGACAATGGGATTGTAGAATAAATGTTATCTCTCTTACAATTTGTTTAAGAAATTTAGAATTTTTGACATAGTGAAATTTAAAAAAAAAAATTAAAAATTTAAATATTTTTGATTTTGTGATATCATAGTGAAAAATTACAAAAAATTATTTTTTTTTACCCCAGATGGGTATTTTAATTGATCAACAATGGAATTACAAAATTACAAAAAGTTAAGGTACACTTGCTCTAGTAACAGATTATTACAATTAGTACAAACATATACATAAATTATTACATTTTCATTCTGCAAAACTCTTTTCTCTTTTTACAGAGCAAAATACAGAGTACTAAGGAACACTAAGTGATCATTTTTTAATGTAACAAAGGAAAAAAACCACTTGAAAAAGTGGTTGTGGAGTACATGAATGTTAATGCAGAAGTAAAATGGAGATGAAACCAAAAGGAAAAGAAATTCAGATTTCTTCACAGAAGAGTCGATTGAATCCGATCCAACAATTGTCAAAATAATTTTCCTTAGAATTTACTTTTGCCATAAAATATTGGTCGTTGTATAGTAGTTCCAGTTTTGGTTTCAACTTTAAAAGGGCTAAACTATGATTTTTTCTTGAAGCAGAAAATATATAATTCTTTGTTCCCAATATAATTGTATTCAATGGAATAAAGTAATCGGATTTCAGATATCCAAATAAAATTTCTGGTACACTCAATTTTACTTTAATGTTGGTCCTAAAATGAATCCAATTTTCTATATCTTTCCATGGTATTGCAACTTGTGGACATAGACAGAACAAGTGGATCAATGTTTCAGGTGAATTTTCACATAAGAGACATTTGCCATTGTTTTTATTGACATTTTGTGCAGTAATTCTTCAGTCCCAAGTATTTTATGGATGATTCTGTATTGGAACCATATTAGATTGTTATTATTTATAACTTTAAAACAAACTTAGTCCAAGACTGCTCCTCTATTTTACAATTTAATTCATTTTTCCATTTTTTGTTAAGGTGAACATGCAGATCCCATGGCTTTTCAGAATTTTGTAAAAACTTTTGCCTTTTTCTTGTTAGATAATACATAAAGGATACACCTCGGTATTTGAGGTCGTTCCAAATGAACAAGTAATTTAATATCCATATAAAATAGTAAACAAAGTAAAAACAAAGAGCGTATAAAATAAATAAATTTATTTAAGCTTTCGGAGCCTCACTCCTTCATCAGAAATAGCTTACAATTGTTTAAATTTGAAAAAAGCTCTTTTTATATGTAAATAAACAAAATTACATCAAAATGACGTTTTAACAAACCAAATCACGTCATTATTACATAAAACACATATTTAGTCATATTTACGTCATAAATTTTAAGATGAAAAAAAAAAAAATTTTTTTTTACTATGACGTCACAAAAATCAAAATTTTTAATTTTTTTGCAATTTTTCACTATGACGTCACGAAATCGAAAATTTTTAATTTTTTCAAATTTTTTTAAAATTCACTATAATGTCAAAAAAATCCAAAATTTCTTATATAAGAACAATTTCGGCTATGACAATAAAAATTAATATCCTCAACAAAAGAATTCGAATTAAACAAATTGTAAGACAGATAACATTTATACTACAATCCATTGTCCCTGTTCATATCCAGAACAAACTTCAATCCAAAATTTGTTAGTTATTGCGCTACTTACATGTTTGCACCAGGTAGGTCCAAATTTGGTAAAAATGTCCATCCATGAGGAACTAGTTTCAATGATTTTATAAAACATTGTAGGTCCATCATTTTAAGATATTAAAGTTTTGCTGCTTCACTCTTTTAAGTATCCATATAAAATAATAAACAAAGTAAAAACAAAGAGCATATCAAATAAATAGATTTATTTGAGCTTTCGGAGCTTCACTCCTTCATCAGAAATAGCTTACAATTGTTTAAATTTGAAAGAAAGCTCTTTTTATATGTAAATAAACAAAATTACATCAAAATGACGCTTTAACAAAGCAAAACACGTTATTATAGAAATAGACAACGACGAGCGAGGGGTTATATGCGATTTTACAACGATTAGCGATATTAGGATCACGAAGGCGAAGCCTGAGTGATTGTAATGCGCTAATCGTTGTAAAATCGCATATAACCCCGAGCTCGGAGTTGTCTATTTCTATTCTAACATGACATTTGAAAATTATCTTATAAAAATTAGTTTTGAAGCTATTTTGTACAAAAATATACGAATATTCTATAAAGATTATTTATCAAATGGTGTAGTTGAAATATTGGAAGAGCCACAAATAAAATAACCCTTTCTTTGTTAAACGTCCTTAAACTTTTGTATATTCATATCAGTATATTATATTTTCAAATATAAGAATCCCTGAATATCGTATTTACCATTATTTTTTGTATTTAATAAAAAAATCTAGGCTATTACTTGATTTTTTCTTTTTGCGGAGCAGCATTGTGAGCGATAAAATAGAACTAGGGAAGTTATGCGGGGTTTTACAGAGCAAATTTTTGTGTCTTAGCCAATCAGAATCGCGAACACAGCCGTGTCATGTTAGAATATTAATTAAAACACATATTTAGTCATATTTCCGTCATAAATTTTAAGATGACGTCACAAAAAAAATTTTACTATGACGTCACAAAAATCAAAATTTTTAATTTTTTTTTTGCAATTTTTCACTATGACGTCACAAAATCGAAAATTTTAAAGTTTTTAAAAATTTTATTAAAAATCACTATAATGTCAAAAAAACCCAAAATTTCTTAAATTCGCACAATTTTAACAATGACAATAAAAATCAATATCCTCAACAAAAGAATTCAAATTAAACAAATTGTAAGAGAGATAACATTTATACTACAATTCCATTGTCCCTGTTCATACCCAGTGGGTACACACAGCCAAATTTCATAATGAAGTAACTTTCCTGGATTTTCCTGGCCAAATTACCATTGATATTTTCAAACAGAACTTGCACTCTGAAATGATCTAAACTGTGGCCCAAAGAGTTGAAGTGAATAGCTACCTCTCTATGTCTATTCTTGTTCTTGACATCTCTCAAATGTTCTCTTATCCTATCTCCTAACCTCCTTTCTGTTTCCCCGATATAAATCTCTCCACATCTAATACATTCAATGCAATAAATGACATCTTTGGTGATACAAGAAAAACTACCTGAAGGAGTAAATTTATCTCTAGGGCCCTCAACTGTGTACCTCATTGAAAACAAAGGGACATGTGAGATAACGTTTAAACATGGCAAAGTTATGCCAGAAACATCTCTTGAACTGAATCTAGAGTGGACCAGCAAGTCTCTTATGTTCCTGTCCCTACGGTATGAAATCAGAGGTTTTTGTTGAAACAAATAGCCCACTTCCTCGTCAAGATTTAGCATGTGAAAATTCTTCTCCACAATGTCTTTTATTACCTTACTGTGAGAGTTGTATATAAGGGTAAGTATAACCCTATTCATTTCTTCAGCAGGTTCTTTTTGTTTCAAAGCATCAGCTCTACTGATATGAGAAACTCTATCTATGGCCTTAGAAACAACATCCTGGGGATAATCTCTCGATAGAAAGAAATGTTCCATTTTCTTCTCCTTTGCCTTCAAAGCCTCCCTATCAGAACATAGGCGCTTTAAACGGAGAAATTGTGAAAATGGAATAGCATTTTTGCATGACTTTGAATGGGAGGAACCATATTTAAGGTAAGCATGACTGTCAGTTTCTTTGTAGTAAACCGATGTGCTAATTGCATCTGCTTTGACACACAACTTGATGTCAAGGAAATTCGCACTTACTTCAGAAACTGTGAAAGTATATTGAAAGGATGGGTGGAAATTGCTGACAAAATTTATAAATCTATCCAGATTTTCTCTAGACATTGAAGTTGCACCCAAAATATCATCAATATACCAGAGATTTCAATTTCCTGCTTCCCCACAGCCAAACAAGAGTATTCTGGCCCGAATGGTGTGCCTATCATTGTACCGCCAGTTTGTGAATAGTAGTTATCACCAAACCTGAATCAATTCTGTGTCAAAACTAGTTCTGACATTTCTTTTCTCCAAAAAGTATTTTAGTGCATTCAGACCATACTCATTGGGAATATTAGTATAGAGACCCTTAATATCCATGGTAAACAAAAGCCTATTTTCACCTCGAAATCGAAAATTTCGCACCAAGTTCAATGCATGATTAGTGTCCTTTACAAAAGTTGGCAAAGCTCTCATAATGGGCTTGAGTTTATCACTGAGATATTTTGAAATTACATTAGTAGGACAGGAACAAGATGAAACAACTGGCCTACCTGGTTTTCCTGGCTTATGGATTTTTGGCAAAATATAAAAATTGCTACATTTTGGTTTCTCAACCAATAAAGCTGCTGCCGTATCTGGAAGGTCTCTTGCACATATCATTGAATCTATTTCACTCTTGATAAACGTGCTAATTTCATCAGTTCTATCTGTCTCTAAACGTGTATAAAAACGTTCATTTGACAACTGTTGCTCTGCTTCTTTTTGGTACAAATTCTTTCTCCACACAACAACTGTACCCATCATTTTAAGACCTCCTTTATTAAAATCTTTAATGATAATGCTCCTTTTATTTTGTCATGTTTCTGATTCCACAGGGAACGAAATAAAAGGGATTTATTTCTTTAATAAATTGATGATCAGGGGAAGGAATTGTGGTAAACAAATGTACAAATTTTGATAAAATAAAATTCTTATAACCATTATTCTGCCAATTGGTGTTAGAGGTCTCCATTTCCAAGACTGTAAAAGTCTCTTTGCTTTTTCAAAAGCAAGAGAATAATTTAAAGTAGTCATTTCATCTAGATTAACAGAAAACCTCAGTTCAAGTAAGTCAAACTGGGTAGTGCCCCAGTTTTGTTTACCAATCCAAATCACATTTGTCTTATTTTTGTTCATTTTTAGGATCCAAATATTTCAATAATATTAAGTGCTGATTGAAGTGAATCATGGGAACCATCTAAGAAGACAGTTGTATCATCTGCAACTTGTGATAATTTAAATTCTTTTTGTCCAATTGTAATACCTTTAAATTGACAATCAAATTCTAGAAGATAGCTCAAAATTTGACCACAAAATATAAATAAGTAGGACGGAAAGGGGATCACCTTGTTTGCAGCCGCTTGCAATTGTTATAGGTTCTGACCTCGCTCCAGCCTGAACAACAGAGGCAGTAAAATCTTTGTTCATAAGTTTTATCCAATTTATATAATCAGAGGGAAACCCTAAGAATTCCAAAACATTGTACATAAATTTCCAGGAAATGGAATCAAAAGCTTTTTCAAAATGTATCAACATTAACAACCCAGGCATTTGTTTATTTTCTAAGTATTCCGTAATATCATATACCAATCTTGTGGATTCACCAATGTATCGACCTTTAATGAAGCCAGTTTAGGTATCAGAGATTAGTTTATTATAAACAGTTTTAGTACGATTGGCTATTGTCCCAGATACAACCTTTTAAAGTACATTTAAAAGTGAGATAGGTCTTCAGTTTTTAGAAAGATTCTGTCTTTTCTTCCTTTAGGAATGCAATTGGTCAATGCATGTCTAAAGCTTATTAATAATTCACCTTTCTGAAAGCAATGGTTCAAAGCTCTAGTTACAAGAAATTTTAACTTACTCCAAAACATTTTGAAAAATTCAGCTGGAAAGCCATCTATCTCTGGTGTTTTATTATTTTTCATATCTTTTAGTGTTTTCCAAGTTCATCAGATGTTAAAAGTTTGCCCAAACCTTGAGAATCTGTAGAAGTTAACTGATTAATATGTCTATTTTTAAAAAGTTTGTTAATATTAATATCAGATATTTCTGAATCTCTGCTTTGAAATAATTTTGAATAAAAAAGTTCTATTTCTTTCAAGATATTAGCTTGATCTGTAATTAAGCGTCCGTCTTCTGTTTGGATTTTTCTAACAATTTTTTCAATATAGTGTTTTTGTCGGTCTTTCTCCAAGATGTAACCACTGAAAACCCTTGCACGGAACCATGTGTCCTTTTAATTTTGATTCTCTTATTGCCTGTAGTTCTAATTTCCAGCCATTAGAGACATGAGTAGTGCACTAAGATGGTGACCCATCCAAGTAATAATGTAGCCCATTGCTGCTTAACTTCAGTGATGAGACAGGTAGTCATCATGCTGCACCACAATTCATGAAAGTCTAGAAAAAAAACCCCAAAAGATCATCTCCAGTAGCGCAAGCCTCGCTAGAGTTCACACTTAAAAAGACTAGACCAGCGTTCTGAGACTAATGGAACTAGTTTTGAAACGAATTGCTTCAAGTTTGGTGATAATTATTACTCACAAACTGGTGGTTCAATAATAGGCACATCATTTGGACCAGAATACTCTTGTTTGGCTGTGGGGAAGCAAGAAATTAAAGTTTCTGAAACATTTGATGGTCCTTTCCCTGAGTTTCACCAAAGATATATTGATGATATTTTGGGTGCAGCTTCAATGTCTACAGAAAATCTAGATAGATTTATTAATTTACTCCTTCATGATTTTTTTTCTTGTATCAGCAAAGATGTCATTTATTGCATTGAATGTACTGAATATGTGAATAGATTTATATCGAGGTAGCTATTCACTTTAATTCCTTTGGCCACAGTTTAGATAATTTCAGAGTGCAAGTTGGTATGAAAACATCAATAATAATTTGGCCAGGAAAATCAAGGAAAATTACTTCATTATGAAATTTGGCTGTGTGTACCCACTGGGTATGAACAGGGACAATGGGATTGTAGAATAAATGTTATCTCTCTTACAATTTGTTTAAGAAATTTAGAATTTTTGACATAGTGAAATTTAAAAAAAAAAATTAAAAATTTAAATATTTTTGATTTTGTGATATCATAGTGAAAAATTACAAAAAATTATTTTTTTTTACCCCAGATGGGTATTTTAATTGATCAACAATGGAATTACAAAATTACAAAAAGTTAAGGTACACTTGCTCTAGTAACAGATTATTACAATTAGTACAAACATATACATAAATTATTACATTTTCATTCTGCAAAACTCTTTTCTCTTTTTACAGAGCAAAATACAGAGTACTAAGGAACACTAAGTGATCATTTTTTAATGTAACAAAGGAAAAAAACCACTTGAAAAAGTGGTTGTGGAGTACATGAATGTTAATGCAGAAGTAAAATGGAGATGAAACCAAAAGGAAAAGAAATTCAGATTTCTTCACAGAAGAGTCGATTGAATCCGATCCAACAATTGTCAAAATAATTTTCCTTAGAATTTACTTTTGCCATAAAATATTGGTCGTTGTATAGTAGTTCCAGTTTTGGTTTCAACTTTAAAAGGGCTAAACTATGATTTTTTCTTGAAGCAGAAAATATATAATTCTTTGTTCCCAATATAATTGTATTCAATGGAATAAAGTAATCGGATTTCAGATATCCAAATAAAATTTCTGGTACACTCAATTTTACTTTAATGTTGGTCCTAAAATGAATCCAATTTTCTATATCTTTCCATGGTATTGCAACTTGTGGACATAGACAGAACAAGTGGATCAATGTTTCAGGTGAATTTTCACATAAGAGACATTTGCCATTGTTTTTATTGACATTTTGTGCAGTAATTCTTCAGTCCCAAGTATTTTATGGATGATTCTGTATTGGAACCATATTAGATTGTTATTATTTATAACTTTAAAACAAACTTAGTCCAAGACTGCTCCTCTATTTTACAATTTAATTCATTTTTCCATTTTTTGTTAAGGTGAACATGCAGATCCCATGGCTTTTCAGAATTTTGTAAAAACTTTTGCCTTTTTCTTGTTAGATAATACATAAAGGATACACCTCGGTATTTGAGGTCGTTCCAAATGAACAAGTAATTTAATATCCATATAAAATAGTAAACAAAGTAAAAACAAAGAGCGTATAAAATAAATAAATTTATTTAAGCTTTCGGAGCCTCACTCCTTCATCAGAAATAGCTTACAATTGTTTAAATTTGAAAAAAGCTCTTTTTATATGTAAATAAACAAAATTACATCAAAATGACGTTTTAACAAACCAAATCACGTCATTATTACATAAAACACATATTTAGTCATATTTACGTCATAAATTTTAAGATGAAAAAAAAAAAAATTTTTTTTTACTATGACGTCACAAAAATCAAAATTTTTAATTTTTTTGCAATTTTTCACTATGACGTCACGAAATCGAAAATTTTTAATTTTTTCAAATTTTTTTAAAATTCACTATAATGTCAAAAAAATCCAAAATTTCTTATATAAGAACAATTTCGGCTATGACAATAAAAATTAATATCCTCAACAAAAGAATTCGAATTAAACAAATTGTAAGACAGATAACATTTATACTACAATCCATTGTCCCTGTTCATATCCAGAACAAACTTCAATCCAAAATTTGTTAGTTATTGCGCTACTTACATGTTTGCACCAGGTAGGTCCAAATTTGGTAAAAATGTCCATCCATGAGGAACTAGTTTCAATGATTTTATAAAACATTGTAGGTCCATCATTTTAAGATATTAAAGTTTTGCTGCTTCACTCTTTTAAGTATCCATATAAAATAATAAACAAAGTAAAAACAAAGAGCATATCAAATAAATAGATTTATTTGAGCTTTCGGAGCTTCACTCCTTCATCAGAAATAGCTTACAATTGTTTAAATTTGAAAGAAAGCTCTTTTTATATGTAAATAAACAAAATTACATCAAAATGACGCTTTAACAAAGCAAAACACGTTATTATAGAAATAGACAACGACGAGCGAGGGGTTATATGCGATTTTACAACGATTAGCGATATTAGGATCACGAAGGCGAAGCCTGAGTGATTGTAATGCGCTAATCGTTGTAAAATCGCATATAACCCCGAGCTCGGAGTTGTCTATTTCTATTCTAACATGACATTTGAAAATTATCTTATAAAAATTAGTTTTGAAGCTATTTTGTACAAAAATATACGAATATTCTATAAAGATTATTTATCAAATGGTGTAGTTGAAATATTGGAAGAGCCACAAATAAAATAACCCTTTCTTTGTTAAACGTCCTTAAACTTTTGTATATTCATATCAGTATATTATATTTTCAAATATAAGAATCCCTGAATATCGTATTTACCATTATTTTTTGTATTTAATAAAAAAATCTAGGCTATTACTTGATTTTTTCTTTTTGCGGAGCAGCATTGTGAGCGATAAAATAGAACTAGGGAAGTTATGCGGGGTTTTACAGAGCAAATTTTTGTGTCTTAGCCAATCAGAATCGCGAACACAGCCGTGTCATGTTAGAATATTAATTAAAACACATATTTAGTCATATTTCCGTCATAAATTTTAAGATGACGTCACAAAAAAATTTTACTATGACGTCACAAAAATCAAAATTTTTAATTTTTTTTTTGCAATTTTTCACTATGACGTCACAAAATCGAAAATTTTAAAGTTTTTAAAAATTTTATTAAAAATCACTATAATGTCAAAAAAACCCAAAATTTCTTAAATTCGCACAATTTTAACAATGAGAATAAAAATCAATATCCTCAACAAAAGAATTCAAATTAAACAAATTGTAAGAGAGATAACATTTATACTACAATTCCATTGTCCCTGTTCATACCCAGTGGGTACACACAGCCAAATTTCATAATGAAGTAACTTTCCTGGATTTTCCTGGCCAAATTACCATTGATATTTTCAAACAGAACTTGCACTCTGAAATGATCTAAACTGTGGCCCAAAGAGTTGAAGTGAATAGCTACCTCTCTATGTCTATTCTTGTTCTTGACATCTCTCAAATGTTCTCTTATCCTATCTCCTAACCTCCTTTCTGTTTCCCCGATATAAATCTCTCCACATCTAATACATTCAATGCAATAAATGACATCTTTGGTGATACAAGAAAAACTACCTGAAGGAGTAAATTTATCTCTAGGGCCCTCAACTGTGTACCTCATTGAAAACAAAGGGACATGTGAGATAACGTTTAAACATGGCAAAGTTATGCCAGAAACATCTCTTGAACTGAATCTAGAGTGGACCAGCAAGTCTCTTATGTTCCTGTCCCTACGGTATGAAATCAGAGGTTTTTGTTGAAACAAATAGCCCACTTCCTCGTCAAGATTTAGCATGTGAAAATTCTTCTCCACAATGTCTTTTATTACCTTACTGTGAGAGTTGTATATAAGGGTAAGTATAACCCTATTCATTTCTTCAGCAGGTTCTTTTTGTTTCAAAGCATCAGCTCTACTGATATGAGAAACTCTATCTATGGCCTTAGAAACAACATCCTGGGGATAATCTCTCGATAGAAAGAAATGTTCCATTTTCTTCTCCTTTGCCTTCAAATCCTCCCTATCAGAACATAGGCGCTTTAAACGGAGAAATTGTGAAAATGGAATAGCATTTTTGCATGACTTTGAATGGGAGGAACCATATTTAAGGTAAGCATGACTGTCAGTTTCTTTGTAGTAAACCGATGTGCTAATTGCATCTGCTTTGACACACAACTTGATGTCAAGGAAATTCGCACTTACTTCAGAAACTGTGAAAGTATATTGAAAGGATGGGTGGAAATTGCTGACAAAATTTATAAATCTATCCAGATTTTCTCTAGACATTGAAGTTGCACCCAAAATATCATCAATATACCAGAGATTTCAATTTCCTGCTTCCCCACAGCCAAACAAGAGTATTCTGGCCCGAATGGTGTGCCTATCATTGTACCGCCAGTTTGTGAATAGTAGTTATCACCAAACCTGAATCAATTCTGTGTCAAAACTAGTTCTGACATTTCTTTTCTCCAAAAAGTATTTTAGTGCATTCAGACCATACTCATTGGGAATATTAGTATAGAGACCCTTAATATCCATGGTAAACAAAAGCCTATTTTCACCTCGAAATCGAAAATTTCGCACCAAGTTCAATGCATGATTAGTGTCCTTTACAAAAGTTGGCAAAGCTCTCATAATGGGCTTGAGTGTATCACTGAGATATTTTGAAATTACATTAGTAGGACAGGAACAAGATGAAACAACTGGCCTACCTGGTTTTCCTGGCTTATGGATTTTTGGCAAAATATAAAAATTGCTACATTTTGGTTTCTCAACCAATAAAGCTGCTGCCGTATCTGGAAGGTCTCTTGCACATATCATTGAATCTATTTCACTCTTGATAAACGTGCTAATTTCATCAGTTCTATCTGTCTCTAAACGTGTATAAAAACGTTCATTTGACAACTGTTGCTCTGCTTCTTTTTGGTACAAATTCTTTCTCCACACAACAACTGTACCCATCATTTTAAGACCTCCTTTATTAAAATCTTTAATGATAATGCTCCTTTTATTTTGTCATGTTTCTGATTCCACAGGGAACGAAATAAAAGGGATTTATTTCTTTAATAAATTGATGATCAGGGGAAGGAATTGTGGTAAACAAATGTACAAATTTTGATAAAATAAAATTCTTATAACCATTATTCTGCCAATTGGTGTTAGAGGTCTCCATTTCCAAGACTGTAAAAGTCTCTTTGCTTTTTCAAAAGCAAGAGAATAATTTAAAGTAGTCATTTCATCTAGATTAACAGAAAACCTCAGTTCAAGTAAGTCAAACTGGGTAGTGCCCCAGTTTTGTTTACCAATCCAAATCACATTTGTCTTATTTTTGTTCATTTTTAGGATCCAAATATTTCAATAATATTAAGTGCTGATTGAAGTGAATCATGGGAACCATCTAAGAAGACAGTTGTATCATCTGCAACTTGTGATAATTTAAATTCTTTTTGTCCAATTGTAATACCTTTAAATTGACAATCAAATTCTAGAAGATAGCTCAAAATTTGACCACAAAATATAAATAAGTAGGACGGAAAGGGGATCACCTTGTTTGCAGCCGCTTGCAATTGTTATAGGTTCTGACCTCGCTCCAGCCTGAACAACAGAGGCAGTAAAATCTTTGTTCATAAGTTTTATCCAATTTATATAATCAGAGGGAAACCCTAAGAATTCCAAAACATTGTACATAAATTTCCAGGAAATGGAATCAAAAGCTTTTTCAAAATGTATCAACATTAACAACCCAGGCATTTGTTTATTTTCTAAGTATTCCGTAATATCATATACCAATCTTGTGGATTCACCAATGTATCGACCTTTAATGAAGCCAGTTTAGGTATCAGAGATTAGTTTATTATAAACAGTTTTAGTACGATTGGCTATTGTCCCAGATACAACCTTTTAAAGTACATTTAAAAGTGAGATAGGTCTTCAGTTTTTAGAAAGATTCTGTCTTTTCTTCCTTTAGGAATGCAATTGGTCAATGCATGTCTAAAGCTTATTAATAATTCACCTTTCTGAAAGCAATGGTTCAAAGCTCTAGTTACAAGAAATTTTAACTTACTCCAAAACATTTTGAAAAATTCAGCTGGAAAGCCATCTATCTCTGGTGTTTTATTATTTTTCATATCTTTTAGTGTTTTCCAAGTTCATCAGATGTTAAAAGTTTGCCCAAACCTTGAGAATCTGTAGAAGTTAACTGATTAATATGTCTATTTTTAAAAAGTTTGTTAATATTAATATCAGATATTTCTGAATCTCTGCTTTGAAATAATTTTGAATAAAAAAGTTCTATTTCTTTCAAGATATTAGCTTGATCTGTAATTAAGCGTCCGTCTTCTGTTTGGATTTTTCTAACAATTTTTTCAATATAGTGTTTTTGTCGGTCTTTCTCCAAGATGTAACCACTGAAAACCCTTGCACGGAACCATGTGTCCTTTTAATTTTGATTCTCTTATTGCCTGTAGTTCTAATTTCCAGTTGTCCAAATTTTCACGATCACACTTATCATTACAAATTGGATTTGAAATACAACTTTCAGATCTTTCAATAAGTTTCATTAATGTTTTTTCTTTTTTAAGATTTGATGAGAATTTCAAAGATGTACCCCTGATTTCAAGAAACATCACCTCTAAAAGGAGGTCAACATCTATCGTAAACTGTAAGTCAAGGTCGTTTGTCTCATTTACATAGTCTTGAGCATAGACAGGAATGGAATATCTAGAACGAGACTCTTGAGTAGTTTGGTTAATAGTTCTAACGTAGTCTATCTAAGTTTTGCAATAGTTCACAATTTAATTTCCAAGATATTTAGTTGCAAAGAGGAATGATATGATCTATAACGAGGGTTTATTTTAAAAGTTGTAATAATATCTAAAATCAGTTCATTCACAATAAAATAGTCCAGCCTAGCCTGCTTAATTGGATGTTTACGTTGCCATGTATATCTCTTTAAATTTGGATACAAAAATCGAAATACATCTTTTAAGTTACAATTTCTCATAGTATTTAACAGAGTTTGTCTTGATCTTGGATTGTTAATGTTGATATAATTGTCAAAATACATTTCAAAATCCAAAACTAGATTAAAGTCGCCACATATAGCAACATAATTTTGCTCATTCTCTTGTACTAGTTTTTGTAAATGATCAAAAAAGAAGGTGTATCATTATTGGGTGCATATATGTTAATGAGCCTTAAGGAAAATGATTGAATGAAGCTCAATATCTAAATAGGCATAGTTACCATTTTTATCAATTTCTACTTTAATTGTTTTGTATTCAAAATTGCTACAAAGTACTACAGCAACACCTCTAGAGTACGAAAGCCACTTAAATGATAATCACAATTTAAAAATATATTTATAAGATTTGATTCATTTTTTAGCAGATGGGTATCTTGGAGACATATAATATATGTTCCACCTTGTTTTACATAGTTCAAAACATCATGTCTTGTATTCTTATCTCGCAAACCTTGACAATTTGCAGACACAATTTTCAATGTGTTCTGATTGGCCATTGTCAAATAATTTTGGATTCAACCTTAACCATGAAAAAATTATCCAAAGAAAGTATCTGTAATAAAAGCTGTACTCCACAAAACCACAGAATAAGTGTTTTACAACAAGAACATACTGTAAAATATTTACACATGTACAATATTAGTTGAAAAATAGATTGACAGCACTTATATTCAGGTACAAATTATGTATTCCCAACTAGAATTATTACTGGAATCATTACGGTTATACACTAAGGTAATTTCCACATATCATGTAGCAAAAGCTTTAAATTAAACGAAAATAAATTTTTAAAGTTATGTCTACATAATATAATCAAATACACACAGAAACTTTACATTTAAGATTATTATATAAGAGGTAACATGGCCAATTTAATATAAAATACACAGGTATGAGCTACAATTTGTTTAGTAAAATTGTACTTTAACATTTCAAAACAAATTATTTCTGATATATACTGAGGAATAGTAAACTTCACTGAAGCAACAGATGAAACCTATTCATAGATAAATACACAGTGGTATACTCATATTAATTGCTGGATACTAATCCTGATTGTAAACTACATTTAGTTTTGCTACATCTTCAGTGGTTTTTTAATTTACAGAGATTAACAAAAAAAAGAGAGAAAGTAAATGCAATAGTTTTTTATATACAACTGATTTACTGAGATTACAGTGAGAATCTCAATTAGCTTTTCCTCCGCTTTGCACTGAGCTAGTGTCAGCAATCTTACTATGTTATAGGTGAGTCATATAATTAAAAATACTGTAAATGCAATAGTTACAGTTACAGACTCAAACTGATATACTCAACAGTGAAAACCTCCCAGTAGCTATTACTCATCTATGCAATAAGCTACATGTCAGCAGTTTTATTTTTAGTTCACCCCAAAGTAGGTGAATAACATATTTAACAAAATTCTCTTAATGCAATAGTTTTTGAGTTACAACTATTTACTCAACATTGAGAACCTCAAAATAGCAATTGTTAAGCTATGTTACAAGCTACAGGTCTGGAATTTTAGTATAGTATAGCTGACCCAATAGCAGCTGAATAACATATATGTACACAAACAACCTGCATTTCTCTGGGCCTTGTAGTTTGGGAGAAGTCGTTCGTGCTGCAGAGTGGATAACATAATATCAGTTGACTGTCTCCCAATACCTCAAGCATTAATAAAGGAGATATAAGGCAAAAACACAAAATTGGGTATTTTATGACCCCAGTTTGACCCATAAGTGCGGGGTCAAGGTTTAAATCTGACCAGCTGTCTAAACTGTTCACACAACGTCCCACAACCCCCTCGACACACCCCAAAGCTGTGAAAGCATTAATAAAGGAGATATAAGGCATAAACACAAAATTGACTATTTTATAACCCCGTTGACCCATAACGGGGGTCAGGGGGGTAAATCTGACCAGCTATATGATATGTATATGTCTGCATATATGGTTTCCTAATACCTCTCAATAGATTCTAAAGCTCTAAAAGCAGTAATAAAGGAGATATAAGGTAAAAACACAAAATCGACTATTTTAAAACCTCAGATTGACCCATAAGAGGGGGTCAGGAGGAAAATCTAACCGGTTATCTAGACTCTTTACAGATGGTTTCCCAATACCTCTCAAAATTGGTTATTTTATTACCCCAGTTTGACCCCTAGTGGTGGTCTGGGGGACATTTGTACTTTTAAAATTAACACCATTCGTTTGTATTTTGAATATGTATTTTACTTTAGTAAACAGAACATTATTCATTTATAATAAGTACATTATATATCTAACAGGTTTAACCAGAACATACTAAATCAAAATAGCAAAGAAGCAATTGAAAACACTGTATTAAGAGCAGGTAAATTCTATAATAATAATTCAAGTATCCAAGTAATACAGATTAGTTATTCACTGTTCACATAAAAGGGGTTACAAACAAAAATAAATCCTTTGGTTTATTGGCAGGAAGTACTTACAGAATTAACACCACTCATATGTATTATGAATATGTATTTTACTTCAGTAAACTGCCCATTATTCCTTTATAATAGTTATATTACACACATATTTATCTCATCAGATTTACATAAACACGCTATATCAAAATAGGATACAATTTGGTTTAACAAGAAATCTAGGAAGATAAACAGTTAAATCAGATATCCTGAAATGATAATACAGGTATTCAAACAATACAATCAATTAATCAGTTAAAATGGGTTATTACCAACAAAAAGAAATTCTCAGGATTTCCTTAGAATGAAGTATTTGCAGAACTAACACCATTCATATATATTTGAATGAATCATTTTCATTTTTTACAAAAAATAATAAAGAAATAAATCTAATCTATTAGAAAGTTATTTTAGGAAACATGTCATTTCCAGCAAGTACACATACAGTCAAACCTGTACCTGTGACCACTCTCAAATAGAGATCACTTGCTAGTTAAGACCGCTTTTATTCCCCCAATGAAATTTAGATGCGAAACATACCCTGAATAGAGACCACTCCTTAATTGTGACCAGAGACCGCTAAAATCATTCCCAAGGACACAAAAAAAAACATATCTATTGTGAATTGTCCCCCATTGTCCATTTCCACATACATGTTCAATTAAGACCCTAACAATAAATACAGGTTTAAAATGTCTGCCTCTTTTCTTTATCATTAAAACAAGGGATATCTATAATCCTTTTAAAGAAAGTGTGACATATGCATAGCTGGGAAGCAAATGGGGTGTGTGTAGATCATTACACTGTGGATGAATAGAAAGCTGAACTGGTTAAGCTTTGTAAGGGACTATTTACTATATGGTCTGTGTTAAAAAAGAAAAGCAAACAAACCAGCTTTAAATGGGTATTACAAATGAGGGAGAGATTTAAACTTTGGGTGTCTCTCTCTCTACTTAAATTATCTGAAAATTCTCTAATAATGTTTAAAAACCTTCTTTCCTTAATATCTCACCATTAAATGCTGGTTTGCAGTTGTGTAGCATCACATTTCTCCACCTATCTGCTTTCCGTAACTTCACTACTTTCATATCTGAAGTCAATGATTCTGGTGTCACTTGGGGTTTGAACCACCTCTCTTTACCTATATCATCACAGGCGTATGCCATTTAGTGTCACTTTGACCTTTAACCTTGAGCAAGGTCACCCTAAATTGCTTTGACCTCAGTCTCGTCATTCGGACCTAACCTTTTCACCTTTGGTCGGAGGTGGTTCAATCCCCTCGTATCCAATATATGTGGTCAGTTAACGATTTTCATAGACATGGATAAAATATAAAGATGTGCATAAAGAATAAATTAGAAATAGATATTTAAAACCCAATCTGGTGTTTTACTGTCTTGGGCCTCTGGGGGGCTGAAACAGAATTAGTGATGGCCATTTTTAATCCAAAATTTTTGCCAACTATTACATGTACTTTGTAACATTTTTTATTTGTTAAATAATCATTTTACACTAATTGACATGATTCTACAAAGACAGTAACTTTGACTGCTATTCTCTTAATTGCTACATTGGGATTGATCTCTAACATGCTAATGTAAAACAGATTGTGGATTAAAATGCTTACTAAATGGAGAGAGAAACCCAGTGACAGGAAAGGAATTCATACAATGGTTTCATATAAAGACGACCCCATAATTGAGCACACATGGATTTTATGACAGTTGTAATGAGATAGTTCACAATAATAATTTAGTTATCCAAATAGTACAATTAGGTTACAAGTTAAAATGAGACTGTCATTAATTTTTACAGTTTTTTAGCATGAAAAAGTTATCAAATTAACACCATTTAATTTTAGTCAAAAAAAAATAACTTAAAACTAGAAAAAGTGATTTTTAAAGCATCACTCTGCAATAAGGTAAATTAGCATAATAATAATTTAGTTATCCAAATAATACAAATAGTTTACAAGTTAAAAAGAGGTTGTTATTAATTTTTATTCCTCTGTAGCACAAATAGTTAACCAATTAAAAACATTTAATTTTAGTCCAAAAAGAACTATAACCTTAAAACCAGAAAAAGTGATTTTAAAAGCATTACTCTTCTTTAAATATTATTAATATATGTTTATCTATCAATTTACTTAAGGTGAATTCAGTTATACTAATAACATTCTTTAACATATGATTTAAATTATTTTACCTGTAAAACTAATTTAATTAATACAAATACAACCGACAAAGATTTCTGATTAACACGAATATGCTAACAGTTTATGAAAAATCATGTATAAATAGTGAAGGTTGCAATGTGGTGTCTGAAGAGTTACAATTGGAGATTGTCACGTACCTTACAAAGTACATTCCCTAGAATGTTCAAACCTTTCCATGAAGATTGAGCTTCTATATTTGGGTCATTTAGTGAAAGTCCACAAAAAAGCATGGATCCTGCGGGTTTGCTTCAATCAATCTGTCCCGTGGTTGCAAGCAGCTTTTCTTTCAGAATAGGATTTTGCTCCAATTTTATGGTAACTGCATTTAACATTACGTATAAAATAATAAACAAAGTAAAAACAAAGAGCATATCAAATAAATAGATTTATTACGCTCAAATTAATCTATTTATTTGATATGCTCTTTGTTTTTACTTTGTTTACTATTTTATAAGGTTACTTAAAAGAGCGAAGCAACTTGGAATATCTATTTAACATGACGTGTTCTGCAACAACTTTCCACAGATCTTCATCAAAATCTTTGATTTTGTAGCTTAAAAATTAAAAATTTTTGTGACATCTTAGTAAAATATTTTTGGTGATGTCATCTTGTGTTTTTAGATATAGATACGACTAAATATGTGTTTTAATAATGACATGATTTGGTTTGTTTAAACGTCATTGTGGTGTAATTTTGTTTATTTACACATACAAACATTATTTTTCAAATTTAAACAGTTGTAATTTTTTTCTGATGAAGGAGTGAGGCTCAGAAAGCTCAAAATAAATTCATTTATTTTATATGTTCTTTGTTTTTACTTTGTTTATTACAAAGACAAAACTTCATTGTCTTGGATTGTCCCTGTATAAAGAGTTGCAGTAGTATAGTCTGCTAATGACAAGTGCGTTTGCCACTGAGATAGCTACTGACTTTGGTAGATCCTCCCAAATCACAGAGTGCACCAAAACTTGACCTGCTTACTGTGTCAATCTGTTTTTTTAAGAAGTCACAGTCAAATATGACACCAAGGTTCCGCAGAGATTGGGTAGCCTCAAATCTATCTCTGTGTATTTAAGATGGGAGAACCTCTTTCGCATGTCAGCAGAACCGAATACCATAAACTCAGTCTTACAATGATTAAGCTTGAACTTATTTAAATTCATCTATAATTAGATCTCATTCAGGCAATTCTCCAGGTGGCCAAAAGTAGTTTTGGCATCATCAAGAGTAAAATGGCAGCAAATTTGAGTGTCATCTGCATAACAGTGATATTTTAATGACTCAATGGCAGAGCTAATCTTTTCTAATGGTGCGGTATTAGTAGTATATATTGGGTTAACTTTTGGGCCATTATTTGGCCTTACTTTTACCTCCAGTAACTTTTACCACCACCTCAAAAATGGCCCAACTTTTAACCAAAGTTATCCCAAACCAGTCAAGTCAGTACATCAGACTGTGAGGTTGAATATGTCCAGGAAATGTTTTTATTAAACTGTAAAAAAGTTTTAAGAGTTGCTAGTATAGGACTACGATACCACGGACATTTCTTTAGTTATTCTGCACACCTTTCACAACAGAGTAGATATCAACAAGGTAGAAGAACCATTGTAATATCACCATCCATACAAATCTTACATGCTGGTGTTGCATCTGATTTCCTGCTCTCCTGAATTTGTTGTTATATTGCATCCAATAAATCTATGGCTTTAATAGTATTGCCTTTTAACTTTTCCAACCCATCTATTATTAATTTATCAGAAAATCCTGACGCACAATTTTCTCTGCACTTTTGTGTACCAAACACTGGGTCATATTGGTGCAATCCTGATTTAAAATTGCAGTGGCCCTCACCTTTGCAAAGTTACAAAATGTTCTTTCAAAGGAATATCTCCTGTAACCCAATTATACATAATACCACCACAGAAGGTACATTTCACTCTGTCTCCAGGTCCGCAATAGAATAATCCTGCTTTAACTAAATCAACTGGTGACACAATTTCATCCTTTGGCCTTTTATCCAAGAAGCTAGCGAAACAAAGACCTTCTGGTGCATACTGATCATCTAAAGCTTTTGCCATTGTACATTACATGATAAAATCACCACCAAATCCTTGTCACACAGGGAATTAACTGTTGACACAAATGTTCACTTTATCCACTTAAGAAGCTAGCCAAAAAAAGACCTTCTGCTGCATATAACTTGTCTAAATCTTTTGCCATTTCATGTATTTTTCTGGTTGAATTATTATTATCACAACATCTTTTTATCACATGGATTATTGAGCTTCACAGAAAAACCTTTGTGTATGTATCCAGAAAAGCTGCTGTGTTTCATTTTTTAAAAGTTCTCCACTCTATACCTCATCGATTCATAAAATCTCAAGTTAGACTTGTCACATGTAAGCAATCCTTTGATAAAGACTGCAGCATGATTCAGGGTACTAATCTCCACATCCAAAAAGGAAAATGTGGTATGGTAACCAGACTTTAGGTTTTTTAATCCCTTGGGCAAAGATTAAATATATATACACATATTTGCTCAAACTGACACACATATATTTATATTATAAACTGGAATAATGAAAAAAATTTACAAAACATTTAACTCTTTGAATGCTAGCTGTAAAAGATCAAGGTACGGGAACCAGTCTGTGCTTTATTTTTATTATGCTGCTCGAGCATGGGCACTCGAATCCAGCAAGAGTTTAAAATATTTCATAATTTGCTTTTGGAAAGGTGTCGTGAGCTAGCAATGTAGATGGATATTAAATAAAATATATATTTGCAAAGGTATTTGGAAATGACGATGGTGGGCATTACAATACTTTGAATAACTAGCTGATGATCTAAACTGTGGCCCAAAGAGTTGAAGTGAATAAGCTACCTCTCTATGTCTATTCTTGTTCTTGACATCTCTCAAGTGTTCTTTTATCCTATCTCCTAACCTCCTTTCTGTTTCCCCGATATAAATCTCTCTCTTACAATTTTTTAATTTGAATTCTTTTGTTGAGGATATTGATTTTTATTGTCATTGTTAAAATTGTGCGAATTTAAGAAATTTTGAATTTTTTTGACATTATAGTGATTTTAAAAAAAAATTTTAAAAATTTGAAAATTTTCGATTTTGTGACCTCATAGTGAAAAATTGCAAAAAAATTAAAAATTTTGATTTTTGTGACGTTATAGTAAAAAAAAAAAAAAATGTGACGTCATCTTAAAATTTATGACGTAAATATGACTAAATATGTGTTTTAAGTAATAATGACGTGTTTTGCTTTGTTAAAACGTCATTTTGATGTAATTTTGTTTATTTACATATAAAAAGAGCTTTTTTTCAAATTTAAACAATTGTAAGCTATTTCTGATGAAGGAGTGAAGCTCCGAAAGCTCAAATAAATCTATTTATTTGATATGCTCTTTGTTTTTACTTTGTTTATTATTTTATATGGATACTTAAAAGAGCGAAGCAGCAAAACTTTAATAACTTGGAATATCTATTTATTTTATATGCTCTTTGGTTTTACTTTGTTTATTATTAAAGTGTTTTGTTAACATATTCTCTAATTCTACATCAAATGTTATACCTAACAATACAAACTCTGTGATGCCCCACTCAAACATTGAGTTTACACATAATTTGTCTTTACAATGTTTTACGGCCTATCCATATGAGTTTAGTTTTTGATTATTCATTTTTAACCCTGACATACTCCCAAATATCTCTAAGATATTTAGAGCTGTCTGCAAGGAATCCTGAGAACCATCCATTAACAATGTAGTGTCATCAGCGAACTGCGTGAGCTTGTATTCATCATTTCCTACTTTTATTCCCTTTATTTTTTTTTTCATTTTGGATAAGAATTGATAATATCTGGCCACCACAAGATAAACAGATAAGGTGAGGACATCCACGTTTTATAGTAAAGAAACTTGACAATATTCCACACTGAATCACAGAGGCTTTGCACATTACAATTAAATGGTTCAATCCATCTTATAAATTCTGTTCCAAAACCCATAAATTTAAGCACATTGTAGAGAAATTTCCATGAAATAGAATCAAAAGCTTTTTCAAAATCAATAAGCATTAGTAGTCCATTTTTCTGGGGTTTTTTTCGTGTAGAGTGTCCCTTATTTCCTTTAGGGAGACATGATATAATACACTGTCTTAGTGTTAATGGCAATTCTCCATGTTTATAACTATAGTTAATGGAACTTTGAATAAAATATTTTAGTTTGGGCCAGAATACCTTAAAAATTTCTGCTGGAAAACCATCGATTCCTGGTGTTTTTCCATTTTTCATACATTTTAAAGCATGTCCTAGTTCACTTATCGTAATTTCCCCCTCCAGAGTTTTTGATTGTTCAGACGTAAGTTTGTTCACATGGTAGTTACTAAGATATTCATTTAAGTTTATGTTTTCCAGTTTTTTATCGTAAGAATTAAAAAGGGATTGGTAAAATGTTTTTATTTCATTCAAAATCTTCGCTTGTTCATTGATAATTGTGCCATTTTCTTTTTTGATGCATTTAATCAATTTTTCTGTAAAATGTTTGTTTTCCAAAGAGCAGAAATATTTACTTGGTTTTTCACCATGTTGTAAACCACTGTACACGAGATCTAACAATCTGCCCCTTCATTTTATTTTCTCTTAGTGTTTCTAATTCATCTTTTTTGTCTTGTAGCAAGTTTATCACAGCAAAAATGTTATTACTTTTTCTAAATCATTTATTTCTTCCTTTAACCGTTCTTCCATATTCATTTTTGTCTTTTTCAAAAGAGAGGCAAATTTAATTGTTTCTCCCCTAAGCCTTATCAACAGTGTTTCCAAGAATAAATTGTCATCTATAGACAGATGAATATTATTTGGACCATTGTTCTTCAGAAATTCTAAAGTGTATACTGAAACACCATATCTTAACATCTCATCCTGAATTGCATCATTAATTAGTGTTAAATATTCTTGCTCTTTCAGTAATGATGTATTAAATTTCCACAGACCCTTTCCATGTTCAAATTTATTAATAAAGATTTCCATTTTAAGCAATGAATTGTTCTGTATCCTGGTAATATATTACACTGACGTATTAAATCCAACATAGTATTGGAAGCCAAAAATAGTCTAATCTTGCTTGTTGTAGGGGGTGTTTTCTTCTCCAGGTATATCTGGACTTATCAGGATGAAAATATCTGTATACATCTCTTAGACTACAATCCTCAACCATTTTTAAAACTATATTTCTTGCATTAGGGTTGTTGATATGACGATAGTTTTGAGAGTCTTTTTTTTGGATTTAAAACTAGGTTGAAATCTCCACATATTAATGTATAGGATTGATCACTTGAAGCAATAATCCTATTTATACTATCATAGAAGAGTGGGGAGTCCTTGTTTGGGCCATATACATTTATAAGTTTTAAACCAAGGTCATCTATTTTGAAGTTAAGTGATAACATATTTCCCTTGTCATCTTTTTCTATGCCTTCAATTTTGTATTGAAAAATTTTAATATATCATTATATCTTCCAGGAATAAATCCAGTCTGTGTTTTATCAATTAGATCGTCTAAAACCAGTTCTTCAAAATTGTACGATCCTTATTTCCTTTAGGGAGACATGATATAATACACTGTCCTAATGTTAATGGCAATTCTCAATGTTTATAACTATAGTTAATGGAACTTTGAATAAAATATTTTAGTTTGGGCCAGAATACCTTGAAATATGGGGTGACACTCCTGATCTTGATGTTGAATGTGAAATTAGGTTGAGTAATTCTGGATGATGTTGTCATCTTTAGTGATAGTTGGGAAGAGCATTTAAAAAGGCTTAAGGAAGTTTTGTTTCAGCTCAAAGAGGCAAACCTCACTGTAAATTTGTCAAAGAGTGACTTTGTAAAAGCAAAGGTTATTTATTTAGGGCATGTAGTAGGTCATAGAGTTGTGACACCAATTAAGGCCAAAATCCCATTTCCGAAAATAAGAAAAGTTTATTGAGGTTTCTTGGAATGGCAGGGTATTATAGAAAATTTTGCAAAAATTTTTCAGGTGTCACTGCTCCACTGACTGAGTTACTGAAAAAGGGTGTAGATTATCACTGGTCAGAGGCTTATCAAAAATCATTTGACAAAGTAAAAAACCTTCTCTTCTTGGAGCCTGTACTGACTGCTCCAGACTTCAGTAAGCCTTTGGCTGGCCGGCTGGCTGTGGACGCCAGTGATGTGGGTGCAGGTGCAGTTTTACTGCAATCTGATGATAAAGATATTGAATATCCCATTTGCTATTTTCAAAAAAATTTAATGTACATCAAAATAACTACTCCTCAATAGAAAAAAGAATGTTTAGTGCTTTTTTGGGCCATTCAGCATTTTGTTATCTGCATATCTTCATCATCAAAACCCACTCTTGTATACACAAATCAAAACCCATTAGTCTTCTTGCACAAAATGAAGAACAAAAATAGAAGATTGTTGAACTGGAGTTTAATGTTGCAAAAATACAGTTTACAAATAGAACATGTTAAAGGAAAGGATAACATCTGCAGAAATTGTGTTTGAAGTACAATTTGTATACTTGTGATTAGTAAGTTGGTGAAAGTTACACATGATATAATGTTACTTTTGTATTTAGATAAATAAGCTTTGATAAAGGTTATTACCTGTGTATGTATATATATTTGTTGCAAAATTTTGTAACCCGTTGGCCTCTAAAATTTTTCTTTAAGGGGGGAGGTGTTACATATATGGGCATAAGTATAATGTCATAAGTATTTATGTGTGTAAATAAATTACTCTTATATGCACGCTGGCGTGTATATAAGATCAGCGACGACCGATATGTACACACAGCATGTATATAGCCTCTTCCTATTTAAATTTTTGATAAACCTCCTCTGAGGTCTGACATGCACAAACGAAATCTCTGATAAAATAAAATAAATAAATAAATAGTGATATTCTAACCCTTACATACCACTCTCACAGTAAGGCAATCAAAGACATTGTGGAGAAGAATTTTCACATGCTAAATGTTGACGAGGAAGTAGGCTATTTGTTTCAAGAAAAACCTCTGATTTTGTACAGTAGGGACAGGAACATAAGAGACATGCTGGTCCATGTGCTGGTTCAGTTCAAAAGATGCATCTGGCATGACTTTGCCATATGGCAGAAAACTTGAGAGATGCCAAGAACAAGAATAGGAATAAAGAGGTAGCTATTCCTTTTGGCTACAGTTTGGATCATTTCAGGGTGCAAGTTCTGTTTGAAAACATCAATGGTAATTTGGCCAGGAAAATCAAGGAAAGTTATTTCATTATGAAATTTGGCTGTGTGTACCCACTGGGTATAAACAGGGACAATGGAATTGTAGTATAAATGTTATCTCTCTTACAATTTGTTTAATTTGAATTATTTTCATGAGTATCTTAATTTTTCATTGTCGTGGTAAAAATTGTGCGATTTTAAGGAATTTCAAATTTTTTGACATCAGTGAAATTTTAAAAAAATTTAAAAATTAAAAAATTTCGATTTTGTGACATAGTGAAAAATTGCAAAAATTTAAAAATTGATTTTTGTGACATATTAAAAATAATTTTTTGTGACGTAATCTTGTAATTTATGATGTAAATATCACTATATATGTGTTTTAAGTAATAATGACGTGATTTGGTTCGTTTAAACGTCATTGTGATGTAATTTTGTTTATTTACACTTAAAAAGATTTTTTTTTAATTTAACCAGTTGTAATTTTTTTTGTGTCTGATGAAGAAGTGAGGCTCCAAAAGCTCAAAATAAATTTATTTATTTTAAATGCTCTTTGTTTTTACTTTTTACTTTATGTTTATTATTTTATTTGGCTATTTAAAAGAGTGAAGCAGCAACACTTTATTGTAAGGTGTAGGAAGTTGGGACATTGGCTGGGGGTTGTAGGTGTGCAACATCACAGTGTGACCTTGATTTGACCTTTGACCTTACTGTAGTGACTTTGATCTATAATATCTTGTCTGGACTATATCTCTGCAACTGTAAGGTGCAGGGTTGGGGTCGAGTACATTGAAATGAAAAAAAAGACTTGTACTTGTATAATTCCCTTTTTCATCAAAGTACATAAGTACAACTACAAGTACTTTCATCCATGAAGGACAAAGTAAATTTAAAAATACACCACCAACTTTATTCAAACATTTAAAACAGAAACATAACCATGAAAAACAATACTTAATTAATCTATGGTTTTTACATTGGGGCATATATTTATACAAAATTTAACAGATGTTTCACAAAACAACAGATACAAGAAATAAAAAAAACCACAGCCTGCTATTGGGCTTTATAAGTCACTTTAAGTTAGAAATTTAAATAAGTGTTGTGAACTTGTGATGGTAGAAATTTTTATGGTAACTAGTTTTTGTAAATTGAAGTATTAGAGAGAAAGCAGAAAGCTTGTTGTGTATTACATTCTCCTTTATGAAATATATGTCTTTCTTTGGAATGCAATGTTAGTAGTATAAAGGTGTGCACTAAGACCAGTTCCGGTTAATCTGAGGAGGGGTTTTGAGCTCCTAAAAATGGGGGTTTCTTATTATAATCAACAGGACTGGTTAATCTCAGGAGAGGTCAGACATGAGGCTCCTGTGATTAACTTGAGTGCACATGCGCGTGCAAAAAATTAGAGAAGAGTGCATGCACGTGCTGTTTATTAGGGTGCACATGTGTGTTGTGCATGACATTGTGCATGTGCGACTGGTTTGGTAGACTTTGTAAACTTGTAGTTTTACATCTGGGCAGGGGTTCACAAAAGGTCTTAAATCTTAGACAATTTTCTGCTTAGACAAGTCTTAAAGTTATGACTTTTGTCTTTGCTAAGATTTCTCTTAAATTGGGATTCACAAAAAGTGCTTAGCAAAATCTTAGCTGAGACAAGATTTGTGCAAAAAATCTTAACTACTTTGAATTCAAATTAACAAATTTATGTTTTCATCGATAAATACACCAAAGATGCTCTTCAAAATTATAACAAGATTTGTCACTTTTTTTGTAAAATTATGTAAAAATAGTGTTTTATTGTGAGTCAGCCATTTTTATGACAATATTTTTACCACAAGAAGGTAAAATATGGATATTTATAGGTAATTAAATGATGTAAATTTCTATTACAATCTACAGAAATTACTTTTATAGGAAGTATAGATCCCCATAGTATATTTTTTGTAGGCATAACAGAGGGTAAAATGTAAATACATGCAATGGAATATTTTAAAAATGACTTAAGTCTGCCCTGCAGTGGCCTTAAAGTTATGACAAAATCTAAGACAAATTTTTCTCTAAGACCTTTTGAGAATCCCATTTTGTCTAAGCAAAAAAAGTCTTAACTTTATGACAAAATCCTTGCACAGTTAAGACTTTTCTCTTAAAATTTTTTGTCAAAAACTTTTGTGAATCCCAGCCCTGATAATATGGGCATGTGTTGAAACTAAAAGAATATCTTTTGCACATTTTTGGCTTGATATTCTGTACATGTAGTGCGCGAATGCACATAAATTGTTACCGGGATTACCCAAGAAAGTGCATTAAAATGTAAAATTTGTGTGGAGCAAGAATTGAAGGGGCTATTTGGAGGTTAAATTTTTGCCAAGTGAACACAGCTATTTGTTTTTATCCAGCTCATTAAAAAGAAAGAAAACATTAAAAAGTTTAAAAGTTTATGATTATTTTCTTTGACAATAATATTGTTCTTCATCTAATATATTTGCTCTCAGTCTCATGTTATCCAGTGTTTCCTGTCTGAGGTCAATGAACAGAAAGCTATACGGTCCCAGGGTCATCACTCTTTCATACACCTGCACAAGGTACTCTGGATCTTTGGGGTACATCTGTCTGGCTAAGTGTTGAATCTGGCTGCCATCTCTGGGATTCTTAAAAAGTATCATGTAGTGTGTGTTCAAACTGATAGTTCTCTGAAATTTGCTTTGGTGAAACACATTCTGGGTCACTACAATGACTGATATATTTTTGTGATGACTTCCTTTTGTAAACAGATCAGCCACTCCACCCTCCAAGGAGTCCATCATGTCATCCAACACCAGGGGACACGATTGCAGTTCTTCAACATCTGCTAAGCCATGTTGGAATTCCACATTTTCCACATTCCACATAAAGAGGCTGCCATTGGGAATAGCACCATACAATTTTTTGCAGGCATTGATAAATCTTTTCATTTTTAGTTCCAGTAGTTTTTTTTAAAAAAGAGGTTTTCCCACTTCCTGTGGGACCAGCCACTAGACAAGTAAACAGATGAATCAACTTAGGTAGGGCAACAGTGATGCAGGAACCATCTCTGTAGTGCATAGGCCACTGTGGCCTAGCGGGTAACACACTTGTGTAGGAACTCAGAGGACGTGGGTTCAATCCCAGGTACAGGCAGATACATTGTGGCTCGGATGACCACTTAAAATGGCGGTCCTCTGTCATTGGGTCCTATCCCCAGTGGCAGGTTAAAGAACCTCAAGGACGTTGATAAATGGTCATCCTTGAGCCTCTATCTTCCAGTTAGGGGAATGTCAGTTACTTGTGAGTTGGGGCTGTACCTGTACAGTTGTATTGGTTAAATAGCGCTTTGAGTCCTGTAGTATATGGAGATATTGCGCTGAGTATAAATACACAATACAATACAATAGCCTTTGGCTGATGCACTGTCATATCAGGTGCTATTTTCTCATGGACATTCTTTGTGTCTTTTCAAATTATCACTTAGAGAAAAGGGTTTTCCACAGACTAGACACTTGGGCATCTTTTCAGGTCAGTGTCTTATTAAAAAATGAACTTGTTTGTAAAACTTATTACAATTTATAGGTTTTCTTCTTCCTCTATCCCCTCCTCCTGATACCCCTGACCCTCATTTTCACTCCTCCTCCTTTTCCTAATATTATCCTTGACCCTCCTTCTAAGTCCACCCCCTCCTCCTCCTGCTGCATAAATAAAATACTTTTACTGTATAAACATATTTATTGTCTAACAATAAACTAAAACTATAACTAAAAATATAGGTGCAATACTTATTGATTAGCTTGAATATTAATTTTATAAATGTACAAGACAATATAATGGTTTGGAACAACTAATTTTGATGTGTAACAAAATTTAAACCAATTGAAATAATTCATTTGTGATTCTTTAATATGTCATCAGTATTTGTTCTACAAAGTTTTCAATCTGGTCATCACTGTATTTCTCCATCCTGTTGACAGTCGTCTCCATGCTGCAGGCAGCAAAGATGTGGAGGGCAAATAATGCACAGTAATCTCCACAGGCCAGTGAGAAAGGTCTTTGCAGTTGAACATCATTGTAAGTGCAAACATAACCTTCAAAAAATGTACTGAATTCTTTGAAGAGGTGGTGACTAAAGTGTCTTTCAGCATCATGTCTATCTGACTAAACAAATCATGCAGCCAAAAATTTACCAGGGCGACATCTGCAGTGGGACCCAATAAGCTCTCCATCAGCATTCACAATTTTAGCCTTGACTCGAATGAAGCTGTTTTCAAATCTATGTACTCTGAGTCAGTCTCAGCAATTTTAAATTCAATGATGTCATCACTGTCCTTGACTGCTGTAATTGGTCCATATTCTACACATCTCCGTTCTTTAACACTGGTTTGAGTGAGTGGCACACCAAACAAATCCAATTCACTTTTAATGCACTCGCATGACAGCGGGTGAATCAGAGGCATGTTTAAGAGTATATATCTTTTTGTTTCTTCCTCTTTTGACTGCTCTTGATGAAATGACATACTTTCTTTGCTTGCTGTTCCTTATATTATCTCCCAAGAAATCTTGTGCCAGTTCTGTCCCAAGGATTTTCCCAGTGCAATGGCACCTTTCTTCAACAGTGGGAGCAGCCACTCCTACAAGACGCCGAAACAGGCTTCCCAAACCATGACCTCTTTGATATCACAAACCTTGAAATCTTGGTAATCCACTTCCTGCTTGACTTGTGTAATACTGCTCGTATGCTTGACGGGTAGAAGTGAAGTGTTATGAATGACTTCCCACAAACAAATGGAATCATTTCACCCGTATCCCCCTTTATATTGATTTGAACAGCTCCAAAAATCTTTCTCATCACTGGATAGTAAAATACTTTACTATATCTTTGGATGGGCACAATTCTCAGGAGGGGCATCTTGGCATTTCCCACAGCCAAAGGTTCAATTAAATCACAATAGACATACAAGTTGTGTATGCCATCTTCAATTTCAGCTGGATACTCTGATTTTCTATCTCAAGCTGAAAATGGGCCTGTCTTGACAAATCGTAACATGTCACTCAATCTCTTGGAAAGATACAAGTCAGGTGGTAACTCCTCTGATGAGTCATTTGTTGTAATCTTAAGTCTCATTTTTTGTGGCTTCAATGGTATTGAACTCGACAGTGACAGGTGGGTTTCCACAAAGGCCCCATTTAATGTTTTTATTTAAGATTTTGATCAATTCCTTTATATCAGCCTAAATACCCTCAGGAATGAGTATGGTTGTATTCCCAACTTGGACAAATTGATCTGAAGGGACATTATACCACGTTCTTGCATACTGATTTTTCATTAGTCCCACTTCCCATTCACCGACCAGTTCATAAGGTACAGCCAGTGGTACAATAAACTCTCCGGGAGTATTACCTGTGTGCTTTGTATTGCTTGGTAAATAGCAATGAAAGTCTTTCATGGTCTGTCTCTTTCATCATACTGAAGGAAATCAAAGGATGCTTTCCCGTTCATGTACTCTCCCATTTTTACTTTTTTCTTGGAATGTTTGGTTTCCATTCAGATTCCGGTTCAGGTTCAGATTCTGGTTCAGGTTTCCACACCTCCTCTTGTGGTTGAAACTAGGGACCACGACCGAATAACCTCTCTAGAATGTTAGCCTCTTTTAACTTTTGATTAAAGTATCCCCAACCAGTTGGGAGTTTTTTTTCTCTGTGTCCGAATAGCTGTGTTAATCAAATCTGTGATGTGTGATCCACTAATGGGTCGATTGTCTTCTGTTAAAATTTCCCCGTTGTCATTCTATTGTAAAGTCCCTTTTAACTTTTGATACAGGTGGTGATCTTTACTCCTCAGAGAATGTGGCAGAGTTATGGCCAAGTCATCTTCTAAATCTTCTTTAGGGTCTTCCATAGAGACCACAGGATCTGGAAAAGGATCCACAGGTTTGGGGTCTTGTTTTTGATCATAAGTCAACAGACGAGTCATCGACTGTACAGCTTCATTTTTTCAGTTGGTTCCTATATGGGGTCTTCTAACAGTCCACTCATATCCTTTTCTAATCTGGCCATAGCAGTAGTTGTGGCATCTCTTCCTACTGATGCACAGTCTCTGGTGTTGAAGAATGACTTGGGCACAACAATTTTTTCGATTTATTCATCGCCGTGTGAAAAGCCCTACCAGTTTCTTAGCAAATGAAGGAATAACAGTTCCTCAAATAGGAGCCAATAAAGCAGGCAGGAATCCACCTTCTTGCAAAATCTGTTTCTTTTACCTTAATGCGCGCAATTCTTATTTATACTTTCTCAGTCTTTTCTTTTCTTTCAGCCCAAGAGGAATATTCCCCTCTAGAATATTGTGAGCACAATCTACAAAACAGTGAATGAGTGGTCTGTCTGCACCACGAATGATGTACTTTATCGTTTTGGGGTCACCTTCAGTTAAAATCCTTAACGCACATTCATTCTTTTTAATGATAGACATGTTTTCACCATGACTGTTCACATTGAAATGACAACACAGGTTTAAGAAACCTTCTATTTATAAAAGCCAGTTATGTCTGTGTCTGGTATCCAAGAATCATACTTTGGAGGCCAATTTAACCACCTCACCAAGACTTCTTTGGGGCGACCTTTAATTTTGCAACTTTTTCATAAAATGTTCCATCAATGGACTCCCCGGCATAGTCTTTGATTTTGTATGTGGGATACCTTTTACGTCCCATCTTGGTTGACTATTTGGAACAGTTCACCACTCCACCTCCGATCATATTCCCTTGTGAACATCTTTCTGGCATGTGAGATCATGACAAAGTCCCCAACTTTAAACTTGAAAGTGTTTTTTTTTCATTCTTTATTCTTTCTGAATTCAAGTTGCTCATTGTGACCTGTGCTGGTGCCATTTTAATGGATCGGTGTACACTTGAGCTGTAAGCCTGAGTAAAGTCTTGCAGTGCATCAATATAATGGTAAGACTGTTTATATGTAAAGTACTTGTATACTTTTCCTTTGATGGTTTTAATAGCTCGTTCAGCATAATTGGCCTTCACTTCATTTTGGGTCACAAAGTGACGGATCAAGTGTGATTTGAATAAATTCTGAACTTTGTGTCCTACAACGCACAACTTTGGGTACTCTTTCTTTAAAAAAAGAGTACTTCATTTCCAGATTTATCCCTGAGTGGCACCGTCCATACATAATGAGAAAAAATGTCTATAGCTAAAAGAATGTAATGATAACCATCGTTGTATTTTGCAATTTTCATCATGTCCATCAAGTCAACATCCCATTGTTGATCAATTGTCCTGACAATGATTATTTCTTTTAAATTTCTTTTTGATCGCTTGTGAAATGTGTATGTCTCCTCTCCACTCAACCAACTTTTCACGGCATTGAGGGTCACAGTGGTGTCTTGTTTGACTGCAGCTTCATACAGTTTCTGAGGACCCGAAAAGCTTGCGGGGTGTGAGGGATCAAAGAGAATCGAACTTAAAAGCTTATTCATTCTTTCTTTTTTATACTAGGATGTGGCGATATATATCCCAAAGATGGACACAGTAATGATAGCTAAATACCCTTTTCATCCCGGTTTAATGACAAATTCACAACAGATGCTATAATTACAATGGCAAGTATAATCATCTGACAGGAATATTTGACCAAGGACTTTTCACACCAATTATCCATGTGTCTCCTTTGTGACTTTGCAACTGAATGATCCTTTCTGGTAAGAGAGATATATATTTGTTGGTGTTTTCAAAAATGTTTCATTGGAGCACCCCCCCTCACTCCCCACTGGGGAGATGTCCCCACTGGGAGGGGGTGGAGGCCCATCTGTGTCACCACTTAAACCAATCAAATCACTTGGTCCTGTGATACCACATGACATCATGTCACATAACTAAATGCTGCAATCTGATTGGGTGAAGTGTCCATTTAGTGAATTCCACTTAAGACTTTGTTAAAATTGTACCTGTGCAACAAATCTAATAATGTGTGTATGCACGTCTAATGCAATGTGCGCATGCGTGAAAGGTTAATCACAGGATCTCTCCTAAAATAAATCACTCCTGAGACTGTTCAACCTGTACATTTTAATTGGGACTGCACAAAAATGTCCACATCAACACTCCTGTGACAATCCACTCATGAGCGCTGCTGTACGAAATAATATGCACATGTGAACAAACCGAATCAAAATGTGTGCATGTGCCACCTAATAAAGAGCATGTGCACACCAAGGTTAATGACAAGAGCTCCAAATACTGGTGCTCCTGACATTAACTACACTGTTAATTTTCATTTTGAACCCTCATCTAGGACCTCAAAACTTCTACAGTTAATCACAGGCTTTATTCACATCCTGCAGAGTCTAAATACGGCTTTGAAGTTCTGAATATTAAACAACGCTTACTTTTTGTTTTTAATTCAATAATTTTTTTATTATAACAGATACATATGAAAATCTATAAATTACTGGAAACAGTATTTTATAGTGCTTCTTTTGATATTATTTTATAAAAATCCATTGAAGTATTAGCATGATTTTGCAGATTAAACTTCAAAGTAAGTTTAAATTGAATAAAATTTACCCAATTAGTTTTTGCTTTGTCATCAATAACTTCAAAACTTTTGAAGATACATACAGAACACTTTATTGGTTGAAAGTGTACTTCACAGCGCTTCATGTGGTCTTTATTTCATAAAAATCTATTGATGTATAAGGGAGATATTGCAGTTTAAACTTCAAAGTCGGTTCAAATCAAATAGAATCACAAATTAAATGTTGCCTTTTCATTAATAATTTTAAAACTATAAAAGATACATATAGAAAACTGGTGGAAAGGAATTTTATAATGCTTCCTTTGATCTTTATTTCATCAAAATCCATCCATAAAGTAGGAAGTTATGGCTAAAAATATAAAGTTACACATATACTCTACCAAACCATAATCAACAATTTGCGCATGCGCTACCTAATCAACAGCACGTGCATGTGCTCTTCTCTACATTTTTGCACACGCATGTGCACTCAAGTTAATCACAAGAGCCTCATATCTGACCTCTCCTGAGATTAACCAGTCCTGTTGAGTTTAATTGGAAACCCCCATTTTAGGAGCTCAAAACCCCTCCTCAGATTAACTGAAACTGGTCCTAGTGTGCGCCTTTATACTACTAATGTTATCATTCAAAATTGCTATTCAATAAAAGTGACAAGTAAACAATGAACTAATCCTCACAATCAAATGTTTGACAAATTTGAAGTGACTTTTGTGCTGCTTGCTACAACCTGAGTACAATGTTTACACTTTGCTCTGACACGTTCAAAGTAGACAGTTAAAAGAGGATTAAAGAGGGGGAGTAATATACAATCTTGGAACAATTGTCCCTCTTTCTAAGATATAATTGGCTCATTGAATTGGAACTTTAACAATTTGATTCATTATTATTATCAATTATACTAATTTTTTAAAAGAAACTGTTATCAAATTGATTCAGAAATATCAGTGAAACTTTTATGAAAATTTAATCTAAATGAATGTTTATCAATAAAGATATGGAAAAAGCTTAATTCAATTGTAATGATTATATAATCATAGACAAACTTTTGAAAAATTAGTAACAATTTACTTGAAACTAAAAGTACTTAAAAATGACTTAAATGTACTTCATAGTACATACAATTTAAAATGTACTTAAGTACATTTTAGTACTTTAGAAATGTACTTAAGTGCAAATGTACTTAAGTACAAAGTAGATTGACCCAACCCTGGTAAGGTGTAGGAAGTTGATACTTGGTAAGGACATTGCTTAGGGGTTGTAGGTGTGCAACATCATATTGTAATCTTGATTTGACATCATATCATCTTTTTCATGTCTAGTCCTATTAAGACCCCTAGTAAGCTGATAGCGGGGCCGGATGGGTGGGCCTTGCCTGTCCATTGGATAGGGTATTAACTTATAAAAATTTAATTTACTTATTTAATTTGCAAATTTATTACCTTAATACATCCTATCCAATGGTCAATTGCTGAATAACTACCACTTGGTAGGCAGGTAAGGTACTAGGGACTCAAGTGAACTCATAAACAGAACAAAGCTGAGAGGGCCCGGCTTGACCTAGGGTCAGCGAACCCTATAAGGTCAAGGTCGGCTACCATTAACCAGTTACCCGGAAGTCTACCGACGTTGCCCACCCAGTTTGTTGTTGAACCTGGTGGCAAACTGGTCCACCTGGGGCTGGTGCCATTGGAAACATATGGCCTGGAACATCTCTGGATGAAGAGACCACTCTGTCTGGATGGTCTGACCTAGCCTGGATAGCTTGTCTGCTATCACATTCAGCCGGCCTGGGATGGGTCGAGCTTTGAGAATTACCTCTCTCCTGGTGCACCAGGTCAGGATTCTCCACAGAAGGCCACACAGAGGGCCCAACTTCATCCCCCTCTTTGTTTATATAGGCAACTACTGTTGTGTTGTCTGTATCCACCAGAACTATGTTGTTTGAAACAAGGTCTTTAAACTCTTTTAAGGCCAGGAAGACCGACTTTAGTTCCAAGTGGTTTATGTGCAACTTGCTTTCTGGAAGGGACCAGGTTCCCCTTGCAGTAAGTTCATTTAAGTGAGCGCCCCACCCTTCTTTTTTAATGCGTCTGTAAAGATCTGCAGAGCATGTTTTAGAGGGTGTAATGGTTGACCTGGTAGAACATTGCTTTCCTCCAGCCACCATTTTAAAGTGTGGGTGGAGTGACCTGGGAACTGGTATCACCTTTTCTAGTGATTCTGGGACCCTCCAGCTGTTTTTCAAGTGCCACTGTATGGGCCTCATATGGAGTCACCTTAGGTGGACTTGCTTTTCTGTTGCTGTGAGTAGACCTATGAGGGACATGAACTGATGGACCGGGCACACCGGACCGGACATTATTGACTGAATCTTGTCTGTCAGGGCCTGCCAACGCTCTGGTGTTGATCTGACATTGCCTTCTCTCAGGTCGAACTGGTTACCTACGAAGTTGAAAACCTGTTTTGGGACCAGTTCTGACTTTTCCTTGTTCACCAGCCAGCCTAGTTCTCAACAAAGAGCTACCAAGGTTTGTGTATGCTGGAGACAAGTTTGGTGGGATGTTACTCTCACCAACCTGTCATCTAGGTACTGGTGGATTCTTATACCCCTTTGTAAAGCCATCAGTTTGACCTCTTTGGCCACCATGAAATCCATGGGTGCTGTGGACAGACCAAAGGGTAGTGCTTTGAATTGGTAGCAGTGACCCTGGACATGAAAACGCATGTACTTCCTGGACTGACTGTGAATTGGTATCTGGAAGTATGCGTCCTTGAAATTTATGGATGTTACCCACTCCCCTACCTGTAGGGAGGTCCTCATTGTCTCTGGTGTCTCCATTTTGAACGATTCTGTGTTTAGGAAGGTGTTCAACGTGCTCAGATCCAAGATAGGTCTCCACCGGGTGTTGGGTTTGGGTACCAAAAATAACCGGTTGTAAAACTCCAGGGAGTTTTGATTTTCTACCGGTTCTACTGCATTTTTTGTTCAACAGTTGATACAGGGCCTCCAAAAGGTTAAGATTTTGGTGAGGGTTGGTATAGCAGCTTACGACAGTTGGTGATCTGGTTAGGATGGGTCTGAACCAGAAGGAGAACCTTTGGACTCGCCTCCAGGGTTTCCCATTTTTTTCCAAAACTGGTGTAGCCTTGTCATTACAGGTAGATCTATGGCAGTAGTTGGGACATTTGTGACCAGATTTACAGAGCTCAAGTGACCTACACAGGAAACATCTTTCACATATTTATTTCTGTGTAATTGTGACAATAATTGGGATTTACGCCTTTCTTTTGTGACAACCCGATAACAGAATGAGCATTTGCAACACAAGAGTTTACAAGTAAATTTACAGTCTGGCTCTTGTTGGTCAAGTCATCTCCTTGGCTGTCACTTATGAAGGGTTTAAACCTCTCTGACCAGGCACACATACACAGATCTTCAACCCGGTAACATAATTTACACGGTAATTGTCATTTAAATTGCCAGTTTCTGTGAGAAAGAGGTAGGCTTGCCACAACCTTTCTTTCCCCGCTGGCATTTGTGTATTTGCTTCCAAGCTGGGATAGACGACTTCCGGTCCGGTTGATGAGAAGACTTGTCATTGGAAGCATAAGGATGGAAATGACCGGGTTTCCTGTGTGACTGGTTAGACAAACGCCTCTCTTCACTTCTGGCCACTTCCTCTTCAGCCTTAATGAGAAGCTGGTCTGGGAAAAGTGATAGGGAGCAGTTCACAGTGCAGGGAGTGTGTCCTGTTTTACACCCGCATGTAAATACTCCAAGTAACTGTCTCTATGTGCAAGGGTGAAGTTTGCCACACTGATAAAAACGCCCTCAGACAAGTCCTGCATTGTCCTGGCCATGGCTTTGGAGATTGACCTGTTGAAAGTCACCAAATACTCCAGTTCATCCACAGCTTGCTGCGTTCTTTCTGAGGACTTGCCCTTGCCTTTATCTGAGTATAAGTTCTTGAGTTGTGTAGACATGGTGTCCTGCACTCTAGTCAAACACCTTGACAACCTGGCAGCCTGGTTACACATAACAGACTGTTCTCTGGCTGGTCTCTCCCAACGTCTCAAAATAACCTGGCTAAGGGCCCGGGAGTGTGAAGCAGCAGGTGAACTACATCTGGTCACCCTACTGAACGCACTATTCAGTTTTGCTGGTTCCAGAGACCAGGAACACACAGTAGATCTATCAGAGTCTTTCTTGTCAGCATGCATGTCGTACCATCTAGATGACCTTGGTGGGTTGACAAACTGGTCCCTGAGAAGTCCAGCAGTTTCTGTCTTCCTGGAAGGGTAGCCTTCAGCAACAGTGAGGTTTAACTTCTCCATCTTTCTACACAGCCAGTCATCTACCAGCAACTTAACAGAGACCTTCCCTTTTGGCTGGACTCGGGAACCGGCAAAGGGGTTGTCATCTGCAGAAGACATACGATCGAATTCAGAAATCTGATACCAGCCCATAAACAACCTCACGCCTTTGATGGTGTCTCTGTAACTAGCCTCCTCAGAGAGTTCCTGCATCAGCATTCTCATCCCTGGTGAGATCTCTGTCTGGGGAGCTGTACCAGAAGTTGTCATCCACGGGGGAACCAGGCTCACTCTGCAGATCTTCCTCACTGTCAGACTGCAGGGCAGCAGTACCGGTACCGGAAGGCAGAACCTCAGACCCGTACCGGGAACCTCAACAGGCTGGGTGGCCATCCCTGTACCGGGAGCCTCAACAGGCTGGGTGGCATTCTGCTGGCTCACATCAGTACCGGGACCCTCAACATGACCCCTCATGATGGGTCCATGAGAGTGTAGGTAGCACTAGCAGGGATTCGAATCTGTAACCGTCTTCTTCAATTCACGTTCTTTCCTGGACTGGTAGGTGGGGGTGGATAGCTGTTTCACTTGTGCAGGCGTAAAAGCTTGGCAGATCTGACAGTCCAGCTTCTGAACACACGGATCATCACCCACTCCCTTTTCTCTACAACGCACACATTTTTTGTGATTGTCACACACAGACATAACATGCCCGCAAGTTCCTCTCTTTTGTCCAGGAGACGACATGATGATCAATAAACTAGCAGAATTAAGTTGTTATACTTAAGAGTTCATAAAATGGTACTTTGTTGTAAAACTTCAAAAACGTCTCTCTAGAAAACACGTCTGCACACTCCACACGCCAAAACAAAAAGGAAGATATGACATCATGATGTCTAGGCAGGAAGGAAGTATGATGCGCCACCTAGCGAATGCACACTCCATAACTGGTCCTGCCAGTAGTATATACAGGACCTCTCTTTTCTGGCGTTTGGCGGGACCAGGGTCACGCCAACCGGTAAAGGAATTGTCCATTGGATAGGATGTATTAACACAATAAAATTTGGCTGTTACTTGGATTGTGTAAGCTGTAGAAGGTTCACACTTGGTAGGGACATTGGTTAGGGGGTGTAGGTCAGCATCATGGTGTAACGTTTAGCTTTGGCCCTGCTAAAGTGTGTTAACTTGCATATTTGAAACAGGTTTTTCTTATGACAAAGATATATGGATTGCCGCAACTGGTTATTATTATATGTAGATTTACATAATTGTAATATTTCCATTGACAGCCATCTCCAATGAATAAACTTTACAGCTTCATAATTTTTAGCTTACTGATTAATGCTGTCATCTTGCTATTCAATTGTCTTGTTTTAATACTTTATCTTTACATATATTTTCTTTCTCATAGACATTATTTTCTCTACTTAAACATTATTTAACTGATACTGCTCTGAAGGTATCATGATTTTTGTTCTGTTTCACTACTTCTATATCTCATGGTGTTGAAAACTATTTCCCCAGGCTGTGGGGTACAGACATCTCATGCTATTTTTCTGTTTTATTCTGCGGTCTGGTGGAACTAATAATGAAAATCATATAACTTTTGACTTTTTAGTGGTCATTAATTGCTGTTTTCCGATGCAGTTTCAATAACGCTGTACTGGACCACAAAACAAGAATTCCTTCTTTTTACTGTAAATTTATTAAATTGTTTATACAGACTAGCTTGGTAATCTTATTTTTAACCTTTGGCATAGTATATTGCTAGTTGTTGGTACTCATATGTGAGTATGTGTGTGTTTGTCAAACAGTTTTCTCCATCAAGATAAAATCTATATTTATATTAATAAATTTTGCCATATTTTCAATAAAATGCAAGTTTTATAGATGTGCAAAAATAAGATACTTTGGGATGTGGTAGATCTTGGTGATTCTTAAACATTTTGTAAAGTCCAAATTTAAAACATTTAAACCAAACTTCGAATTTGGGGCATTAAACGAGTGAATCTATAAACTTCTATTAACATCGTCAGAGTGCTAATAGCTAAGTGAGTAATAGCCATTTTCTGATTTTCCCATACAACAAAATATAGAATGGCTTTACAGTTGTTACAGTTACAATGTTTTGGTAAAAAATATTATTAGCATATTTCTTGTTGATCTTTGTCATGGCTTATTGTCAGAGCAACTCCATAGCTGAGTAATAGCTACTTGGATTGTTCTGCTTTAAGTAAATCACTTCTAACTAGAAAAGTATTGAGAGGGCATTTTGTGAGCTGAGTAACAGACATTTTAATAGTGCAGCATTGAACCACTTATAACTGCAAATGTATTGAACTGAGAGTATTATTGAGAGTTATAAAGGCAAAAGTGGTGATTTTAATAAAATAATTGGTACACCTACTTTATGATGTACTTTGTCATGCTCACCATTTTAGGTGTTTGCTTTGTAATGACATAATGGAGAAATTAAGTGATGGATTCAAATGAGAATAATTCTGGAGTTTTGAGTTTTACTACTATACATTTACATGACTTGTATTTTTTCCACATACCCCAGTCGGCACTAATATTGAAAATTTGGGAAATTAAACAAAGGAATCCTAAAATATGTTCAGGCATCCCAGTGAATTTTAAGCAAAAACAGGTTTTAAAAGGATTTTTTAGAAGAAAAAAGGTTTTAAATCTGAAAAAAGTTTTTTTTCCTATTAATATTGCACTAACATTGCTTTGAAAAACAGTTCTAAAAGATACATTCACTTTTAAAAATTACAAGTTGTGAGGCCATAAGTATAACTTTTGAAACAGAAAGTTTGGACTTACCTTCTACCAATAACAACTAAATTGCAACAACTCAAAGCCAACAAATATCAAGACAGGCCATCTCTTACACCACTGACATTCATTAGATCACAGGAGACTGACTTATTCCACAAGAATGTTTTATTTATTTCTTATTTACAGAAAAAAATAACATACACACATGCACCATAGGCACACGCATAAATGTCACAGTATCTACTACCACATAACACCCACACCCACCCCATCCCCACTGTTTATGCAAATAGGAACAACCACTCATTGAGGGTTATGTTCCCAAGGAATATGCATGCCAAAATAAATTCATACAAGGGAAAAAAGAAGATATTGAAAGGAAAAGCCTGCCAGAAAAAGCTGATCTTTGTCACAGTACACAGGTCAAGTTCTGGTTTAAATTTAAATAGCTCAATACTCAACAAGTATTACAGTTAGAAAGCTTAGATTTTAACAAGTTTGACATGAAAAGTGGATGGACATCTTGACTTGCACAAAAACTTAGCTTAAGTTAGTTTAGAAGTTATGAGCAAGACAACATAAAAATAGAAAAAAATTTATATTAACAGATAATCACCTTCCAAACAACCAAAATATATGAAAAATGCAGAAAAAAATAAGTTACAAGTGGGATCTTTACAGGCTTTAAAAATTGTCTAAATGTCAACTAACTTTGAATTTGCCATATATGAAAAGAAACAACTGTTCCCATGTGAGACTTTAGCTTGGTAAGCTGCATTAAAGTGGCAAAAAGTGCATAAAATGGGTCCCAGTGGGTATGTTTTAGAGACCTTAAGGTGACCTTAAACTTTTAAACTACAGAACTAAAATTTTCCACAACCAAAGGCACACATACAAGTTAATATTAGTGCAGTTTCAGGTTGGTCAGACTTTGCATTTCTAAATTAGAAAGCAGAATTTGTGAAAAAACAGAAAAAAGTATCCCGGATAGGGTCTTTGAGTATCATACACAGGTTCAATGTCAACTTAAAGCCTTGATTTTTGGCACATGGAAAAGAACATATTAATATATTATCAGATATTAGATGGGTGAGGGACATAGTTTGAAAGCTACATGGCTTAAAGTGGGAAAAACTCATAAAATTTGTCCCTACTGCCATTTTTAGAAACCTTTATGTGGTCTTAAAATTAAAACTACAGACCTTACATTTTCCAAAAGATCGCATATATAGAAGCCATATGAGCCATATAGTTTGTGACCTAGAGGGCTTTAAGTGGCAGAAGCAGTGTGGGAAATTCGCGACAGACCAGCGGACCCAGGCCGGCAAATATATGGTTGGGTTGGGAAAATCTGTTTCCACTCAGACAAGGAGTTCAAAACAGCTGCTGGCCTGGTGGTGGTGGGCCTACATCTCTGAGGACTTCTTGGACATGTAGAATTCTTTAATTTTAAGGGGCTATCAATGCAAGTACGTAAAATTTGTTTACGTAACACTCACCCAGTGGCCCAGCAGAGACAGCCTCTGTTGTTAGGCACGGACTTCTTTTTTTTTTGATTGTTTACAATTAGAGGATTTTATGTAGCTGCAATCCCCAATGTGTTTCTATAAGACAAACATTAAAATCAGCCATTCATACAGCCAACCACACAAAACCAACATTAGCCTTTGCTTTTATTCCCTTCCCACATCAAGTACAAGTGTATATGTAAAGTTAATAAGTGTATTTCTGTCTGTCTATCTGGCCACAACTCACATATTTGCAGTTGAGCGAGAAAAAGCAACTCAGCTTAAAGTCAAACTCAACTTGAAAAACTCGAAAAAACATCTGGTTGCTCAGGTTGATACTGTGGCAGGCACCAATGTTCTTCCAAGCCGCTGCTTCAAACAGATATACCCGCAGTACATCTTACCCTATGGAAAACCTGATACCATTTGCCCACAACCACTTTATAAGTTAACAGGTTATGATGGGAAAGAAATACCACACTATGGGACAACTGAAATTTTATGCTCTGTTAATGGTACAGATTATATACCACTGCAGTTTTATGTGTGTGAATCTGATGGTCCAATCATCCTTGGATTAGAGGATAGTTGCAGACTGGAGCTCATCAATATCAATAAATCGACAACTGAAGTCACAGTGTGTGTTGTCAACAAATCTCAAGAGCCAATAAAGAACAAAACAGACTTAATTGCCAAATACCCCAAAGCTTCTGAAAGCCTTGGTAAATTTCCAAATAAAGCAACCCTCCAGTTGAAAGAAGATCACACATCTGTGGTACAAAGCCTGAGACACTGTCCAATTAATCTAAAAAGTGAAATCCAATCCTCTCTGGATGACATAGAAAAGCAAGGCATAATCAGTAGAGTCCCACAAGGTGTCCCTACTGCATGGCTGTCAAATCTAGTATATGCCAGAAAAACAAACAACAAACTCCGTATCTGCCTCAACCCAAGAGATCTCAATGCTAATCTTCAATGCACTTACCACAGAGCTCCCACTGCCAAAGAAATCACCCACAAATTATCTGGAGCCACTGTCCTCTCCAAACTTGATGCAAAGAATGGCTACTGGAGCATTGTCTTGGATGAACCATCAAGCATGCTCACAACATTTAATTCACCAGCATCAAATCAAAGGTACAAGTTCAACAGATTGCCCTTTGGCATCAATGTGAGCCAAGATCTTTTCCAAGAAAGCTTAGTATAGCTGATAATATATGCATTTTTGGTGAAAATGAAAAAGATCATGATGTGAACATGCATAAATTCATGGAAAATGGGTTAGTTTTGAACCCAGAAAAGTATTTTGTGAAAGTGCCACAAATAAACTTCTTCGGCATAACATACAATAAAGAAGGAGTTAGTCCTGACGAAAGTCACATACAAGACATCAAAGCCTTACCTACTCCTTCTACAAAGCAGGAGCTACAGTCTTTTTTGGGGATGATTCAATATTTGGCACGTTTCATTCCAAAACTTTCTGACCAGACAGATGCCCTGCGAAATCTGCAGAGTTTAAATGGACTGCATCCCACACAGAGGCATTTCAAGCACTGAAGGACAGCATCACCGAGTCAGTGACAATTACTTTAACCCGACACTGGACACAAAAATTCAAGTTGATGCAAACCACAAAGCCCTTGGAGCAGCATTAATCCAAATCGACCCAAAGCAACCACAGAACGCATAATTTCCTTTGCATCCAAAAGCCTCACTGAGACAGAAACACGCTATACAAACATAGAAATAGAATTCTTGGCTGTGGTGTTTGGGGCTGAAAAGTTCCATTCATACATCTTTGGGTAAAAGGAAATCATTGTCAAATCTGACCATAAGCCACTTGAGGCGATTCACCTTAAAATCATTGCACAAGCTCGTCCACGACTACAACGTATGATGCTCAGACTTCAACCATACAAAATCTGTATTAAATACCGCAAAGGCTCAGAACTACAGCTTGCTGACTTTCTATCCCGCCATTGTTAACAAAAGTGCGACAAGGAAATACCACTAGATCATACCATACACTCTATACAATGGAGCAAGCAGAAGCTTACACAACTGAAACAGGAAACAAGTGCAGACTCTACTCTCAGTGCACTACGTCACATGGTTACTTCTGGGTGGCCCAACCAATGTTCCGTTACTCACTTCTCTGAAACCCTTCTGGTCAGTTAAAGACTTTATAAGTATAGACGATGGAATCCTACTCAAAGGCAACATTATCATAATACCACCAAAACTGCAAGATGTGTTGAATCAGTTGCACAACCACTCACACCAAGGTATATCAAAAACAAGATTCCTAGCATGAAAATGTGTTTACTGGCCCCAAATTGACAAAGATATTGAAAGTCTTGCTGAACATTGTGCAATTTGCAACACATATGTAAACAGTCTCCCCCAGAACCAATGCACGAAAGAGATCTACCAAGTTCACCCTGGGAAATACTTGGAACTGATCTATTTGATTACAATGGCCAGAAACACCTTATAGTCGGTGACTACTACAGCAAATTTCATATCTTAAGGAGATTGAATGGTGAAAGTACAAAGGTCATAGTACAATACTTGAAGCAAATCTTCTCAGAACATGGTATGCCTCGCATACTCTACTCTGATAATGGTCCATGTTACAGCAGTGAGGAATTCCGTCAATTCTCTGTGGGATATGGGTTCTAACACATCACCTCAAGTCCTCACTTCCCTCAGAGTAATGGATTTGCTGAATCACTTGTCCGCACTGCTAAGGCTACCTTGAAGAAATGCACGCTGGGAAAGTGTGATCCAGATCTAGCTTTTCTATTACTTCGTTTTACACCAGTGTCTAATTCTCTACCATCACCTGCAGAACTGTTGTATAACAGACCTGTTAGATCTGTACTACCATCTGCTACAAAGTACAGACCAGAATTAGAAAGTACAAAGTCTGTGCTTGCTCAGATGCAAGCAAACATGAAAGCCTATTATGACCATGGTACCAAGGAATTAGCACCACTGAAACCTGTTGACAGTGTTATGGTACAATCACATGATCTAGATTGGTCCCCTGGCACTATTGTCTCAACAACAGAAGAACCACGCTCATACATAGTACAAACCACAGAAGGCGCTTGCTACAGAAGAAACAGAAGGTTTACCCGCAAAATGCCAAACAAAAGAGTGTGTACAGACAATGGTGACACTACTGATTGTAACATCGAACCACAAACTGAAATACCTGATATTTGTCATAGCAGAAAAAGTCACAAAAGTGTTAAGATTGCAGACAGCAGTCAACCTGGATTGAGCGAATCCAGAAGATCACCACGTGAGACCAGACTAACCAAAAGAGTCATTAATGAATGCTAATTGACAATTATGATATGAACAATTTAATGCATGCACATGTATTAAATGGACAGTCTAAAATAGTAAATAATATTGAAACAAAGAGACTCTGAACATTTGCATGATCTGAACGGCAAAGGCTGAGATTGTATTATGTGTATATTGGTGTGTGTTTAAAAAATACTGTGTAATCAATCTTGTAATCAAATTGTATGATATTAGCTTTTAATCTGTATTTCTATCTCAATGTCAGAAGTTTATTAATAATGTGAAGATCATCAATTCAAAACTAGGAATTAACAATGTTAAAAAAAATTCTGTAAAATGTAACTTCATAATGGCTCAGAATTGCACATACTAAACTGAATCAAACTAGACAGCCTATATGGTTATAATGGGAAATCAAAGTAACATTGTCTAACTAATGAAACTAAAAAGTATAGAATTTTAACTTTGAAAAAAGGGGATGTTATATTATTACTCCCGACCTTAACAGTTTGTGTTCAATTACAGTAGAAGTGAAACTCACTCTCTCTTAATAAAAACATCTGGTATTGCATGTGTTATTCTTTTTAGTGCAATAGGCCCATAATATATCAATTCCCATCTTCTTAATATGTCGTTTTGATCCATTTTGGTGTGTTTTTGGCTTTTTGATTCAATTTTTCTATGCCATTAGTGCAATTTAATGCCCTGTCTGATACATTTTTGATGAAGTTCTTGGGTAAACTATTGGATGAAGTAACAGAGGAATTTGATTGGTTAATGTATAAAAATAAAGGAAAATTGTGATTGACAAATAACCTGGCCATTGATGAAGAATTTTTAAAATTTTTTTTCTTTTTCTTCTTTTTCCCATTAATTAAGATGTTAAAAAATTTGGCAGTAAGCAATGACCCTTGTTACTCTGATTATGAGTCACAAGATGAGTCTGATTATGGCTCTTCTAACTCAGAGATATACACTGAAGTTTTTACAATAATTTTACACCTATTTTCCCTACAAGTGATGGTACATTGTAAGCTGTAAAGTATGTTAAATAAAAAAATGGATTTTCATTTAAAAATTTCTTCATTTTTAGTTTTTAAAATTTGGCCAGCAACTTTTCAGTTGGGCCATTAACTTTTTCAAGTTACTGGCCCTGTTGGCCAGCAAAAGATTTGCATGAGTGGTGAATACCGAGTCCTACATCTTTTTGTTAGCCAGCAAACACAATATTTTTTACTTAATTTGGTGTTTTTATTGTAAATTTGAGTTAAAATGGAAACGAATTGGATGAAAAGCTTAAAAAAAGCATCCATTGTTTGTAAACAGAGCTCATCTTGGCGCATGCGTGAACCTTATATTTTCGTCAAAATCCAGCACAGCAGAGAATCTCTGCAAGTGGAAGACTAGTTACAAAGAACAAGTTGAGTGCGAAGAGGATCAATCTTACACATGCACGGATCACGTATTCCGAAGTGAGAAGGCAAACATCTTGGATTAAAGTAAACAAACAGTAATAGGGGAAACACTCTGTTTCCGTTTAAGCAACAATTATTATGTAATAATTATAATAAAAATAATTATGGGTGTTCTTTAATTCTGGTGATACGTTAATGCATATAAACATGACTATATAACCAGATATTTATTGCAGGACCTGCAACTTCCAAGCCGTAATTTTCACGAATTTCCTACACTGGGCTGAAGGTCCATTTCTGACTTTAAGGTGCCCATAACCTCAGTATTATTTGGAGGTTAAGTTCATCATAAAATATGATTCAACTCCACACACATGTGTGTGCCAATTGAAATGTATCCATGAAAGTGTTTTGAGTTATCGCACATACAATATGTACAGTGGCAGTCTAACAAACCAGTATATCCCCAATTTTCTGCTGGGAATATAAAAAATGTATACCTTCCTACTTTTTAGGCTTTCTTGGAGACTGATTACTGCTGTTTGACACTCTTCTCAGACCAAACATTTTTGTTGGTATGACACAATTTTAACCGTATGGTCTGATCAGAAGTCAAACAGTCTGAAACACTCAATTATAGCCACATACACATTAAAAGTATGCACAAAAAAATTAAATTTTTATCGATAAATTTGACTGCTGGGAAAAAAAGGTTTTAGCTTGAAAAAAAAAGGCTAAAAAAGGTTTTCACGTCATTTTTCAGCTTAAAAAAAGGTTTTTCTTAAAAAAATGAGAAAAAAAGGTTTTTAAGCAAAAAAAAGGCTAAAACCTTTTTAAGATGCCTGTATGTTTTTATTGTTTTATTCAAATGTGCCTATATCAAATTATTAAACAAGCATGTCAGATGCTGCATTTAGTAAACTCTAACTTTTCTCTCAGCTTATTAGTATCTGTATAAAATTAATTCTATTGAATATCACATTGTCTTAATGTTGTATCACATCTTTCAGTTGACTATCACTTCAAATAAACAGTGTTTTAGAGAGCTGTGTAAAAACATGCATTTTTCAGATACAAATACACTAGAACCATTATTATCCTTACCTCTAGTATCTGAATTTTTAGTTATCAGACCTCAGATCCACACTCCAAAATCCATTTAAACCTGTTACATGTATTTATGGCTTTTTGTTATCTGAGCTTCTGTTATCTGAGCTAATTGTTGCTCCCCCAGAGGGTCTGATAAAAGAGGCCCTACTGTATGTCTATTGTGTGCCACTGGTGTGTTGCTAAAGTAGGTGTACAACACATTGATTATAAACTCAGGTTTTAGACTGAACCAAGAAAGTGAAGTTGTTACTTGTGCAACATTGTGGTGGCATTTTGTAGCAAAAATGTGCACTGCCACATCTTGTGTTAGTAGTAGAAATACCTTGTAATAATCCAACACCTTAGAGCTAGCTGTATCTCTGCTAATAGGTTTTTTGTATAAATGGGTTGATTATGAAATGACAAAACTTTTAATGTTGAGTGATTTATCTTATGGAGATGTTCCACTAGGGCTGTCTTATGGGTAACTATAGATATTTTGAGGGTAAGGAGCAATGTTTACAGAATCTGTTAGGATCGGTTGTAGTTTCCTGGCTTGTTGTGGTGGATCAGCAAAATATCAATCATGTTTGATATTTCACTGACCTTTCCCGACTCTTGATCCCGACCTTGGCTCCACCCACCTGGTAACTGTCTTGTTATGTCTCTCAATGTCTTATCGTACATACTGTTTGTCTCAGTCAAGTACCTGGACACCACTTCAACACAGGCCGTAGAAACAAACTGACCATACTTGAAAGGATACCTGCCTGTTGTAAAAATACCCAAACTGACATGATCACTTTCCGTCAAGACTTGCAATCCTGACTCCAGAAATTAATCAGTCCAGTCAGGGTGGGTTGTGAAACTGCTCCAGTCTTGTCGCTTTGTCACCCCAGTGGAACACCCCCATTAATGTTACTTTACGACTTTTGTTACTGATTTCATGTTAATTTATCTTTGCTTGTTATTTTTGGTAAGCTAATGGGTCACAATCACTTCATTCCTGTCAGATCTACAGATTGCTTTTGTCAATTGATTATTACCTGCAGTATGAAATTTAAATAAATATATTTATATATTGTGAAGTTTATTATTTTACAATCCATTTGTAAATAAAAAGTCAAACCTTAGCCACTACAAATCTGAACTACCACAAAAAAATTATGGGCTGAATAATTAGCCAAAACAAGAGTGAATAAGTTGGTACATCTCAAGACACAAGCCTCCAGTGGAGTGAATAATAAGCCAAGGACATTGTAACTTTGGGGGACAATTAATTCATATTAAAAAACAAAAAAAATGTGTAGATCATATTGAGATGGGTAGTTCCTACAGTAGCTATTATCTTTAATGGAAAATCAAACATAAAAAGTTTACTTATAGTTTGAGCTTATCTCATGATTACTGAGTGTGAATATTTGGAAATATACCATTTCACATTTAGAGATATTTACACCAAAGAAACATAATAAAATCCTACTTTATGGAAGGTTGTATTTAAGTTATCGTCCAGGGTCTTTGCCTGTTTCTGAGAAAAAAATCTAGAAACTTAAAATTCTGGAATAACTATCCCAGCAGCCACACGCCTTGAAAAGTAGTTAATTTAGAGTTGAAAACAGGTCCTGACATTGAAATCCACATTATTAACTACTAAATCTAAGTTAGTTTTCTGATATGAAAAAGTAGAGATATTTTAATCAGAAATCATGGTGATTTTTGGTTGAAAAACTGACACAATTTCAACACTATTTCAAAGCTGGATTTTTGACTGGAAAAAGTAGTTATACTTCATGAAAAATCACCATTAAATCAAGTTAAGTTTTTCAACATGAAATCTTAGTCATGTTATTGAACAAAAAACAGGTTGAATATTGGGAAATGAATGATCATTTGATTGAAAATTCTTTTTCTAGAGGGTGATATAGTGATCAAGTCTAACTTTTTGAAAGAACTATTATTGCAATAGTTTTTGAATTTGTAGGTATATGTAAAGCAAAGACTAATTTTTAAAGATGATAAAGATGATAAAGATTATGTGTGCATGTAGTTGTACATTTTTATCCATTCTCCTTTTTAATTTATAGCAACTTACAACAAAACTGATGCACCCAAATATAATTTTTATAATTTATAATTATGTTTTGATTAATGCAATTCCTGATAATTAAAAAAAAACATTTTGAAGTCAAACTTATCTTAAATAAAAAAAGATAAATTAAAACTTGTTCATCAAAACTTAGTAATTTGAATTTGTTTCTCAAATTCTCCCATACACAAAGAACTAGTTTTCAGTTTGCAAGTTTACACTGAAAACTTCTCTATACAGAGAACCTAAGCTATAACATTTTATCACACAACAGTGAGGTTGGGGGGTTCCTGGTTTTTCTTATCTGTACCCTGCTACACAGAACATTAGGCCTGTGACTAAAAGTAATTAGATAACACAGCAGGGTGGAGTTGGGGGTTTACCCTTGCTCAATTGCATGCGTGGTGTTTATTTCTTTAGGTCTGTTTTTTTTGTAGTCAGAACTGACAACTAATTAAGGTGGGGAGTAATGGGTGGAGTTCTACAAATGTGGCTTTTCTTGTTGTATGAGTTGTATGAGACACAAGCATCTGAACTGAGAATTGTGGCTTTGCTACATGATTATAGCTTCTTCATAATTACAATATAATTATAGCCAACTTAATAAAACATTTAAAAGAAACTGATTGGATAAAATATTGAAGATATAAATAATGTCACAATTGTTTGTTATTTACAAAGAAAAAAAAATTATTTTAAAATTTCACAAAAAGAATTTCAATTGAAGGCACTGAATAATACCGGTCCTATTAATAACATAAAATGGATATTTAGTTGGAAAATATGAATTTACATATCTTGAGCAATTATTTTTGAAAGCTGATGCAAAATTATGTGTTATTACAATGTCATCAGAAATAGAGTATTGAATACACAATGATTCATGAAAACATGTCATCTTGGAAAGAACTAATTACTTTGAAGATGTATCCAAATTGTAAAATATGCATATGGATAGTTATTGTATAATATTATTAAGAAGCTAAAATTATGACACACAAGCTACAATGATTCAAATAAAGAAGACAGTGTAAACAACCTGATTTCACCCACTGAATTCATCCTGATTTCACCGATTGAATTCAACCTGATTTCACTGGTTGGATCCAACCAAAAACGGTTTGCAAAATCTACTCATATTTCAACCAGATTTCTACGTTGGATTCAACCAGATTTCAAAGTTGCATGCCTGCTGGGATGGGTGTGACTCATCAAGTGCCCTTTGTTGGAATTTACCATGAATGCAAAGAAATGAATATAATACTAACATTATTCAAGAAGAATTTTATGATTAAATATCAAATATTTCAAGTAAAATGTCACATTAAATGCAAGTATTGTGGACCTAAACATAGAAAGCCAATTTTATATAGAGTTTTTGAATTTTATCTTGCTCAATATGTGAGATAATGTTATCCTAAAGTGAGAAGAAGTCGATTTAAAATGGAATTAAGTCCAAGCAAAAGTATTTTATTTCTATTATAAAACGATTATTGATGTTTTATCCAATGTTCACTGATTTTGTTTGTTTTCAATTTTATTTTCGAGATTATGTTGCACAACCATGTTCGCAGATTGGAACAGCGTACATTAGTTTCTCTATTAAGTACTCTCACGAAATGCGCAGTAGTTTATTTCTACAAGAAATACTTGATGACGTCAGAGGTGAGCCGTTAATAGTTCACCACTCTCATTAATGGCCTGCCACTCAGTGAAGCATAAATTATACTATTTTACCATACATATAAAGTATTGTTAATATGCTAGTACTGCATGCCTATCTAATAATAATTGATCTTAAACCAGTCTTTCCTTTTCAAATACAACAAAATAAAATTCAACATAAAATAAATACATACATAAAATTCAATAAATACAACATAAATGTCTGGGCCTCAAGTAAGGATAATCATATATGTTCCCCAAATTAGTCCCACTGAAAATGTAAATAATGCTTTCATAGTATGCATAATGCCTCTAGCCATCTACAGTGTATACTGTTGATTACAGTTCCCACAAACACATTTCCTTTTTCTTGGTCTCAATAAAGGCTTAAATTGAGAAGAAAATGTCACCAACTGATTTCCAAAACTTAAAATTATCCAAACTTAAGGTCAAAAAGTACTGAACTACTATCTCAAGGAAAACCCATTATATACTGGATTATTTGATGAACTGATAATATAAAAGTTAGAACTTTAAGGATTTTTTCAGAATGAATTCAATAAATTTGACTACAACAGCATGATTTTTTATAAATGATTTATGCAAATGAAAACAAATTTCATATTTTGATTTCACTTTACACCATACCTTATCTTGATAGAAGTACTGGTAATTAAAGGCAAAAAAAACAGTATCCAGTGCATTTTAATGACAACTTTTGAACTTGTCAACTGTAACATGACAGCTAATTATTTAAATGAAGATATGCAAAATTGAGCCAAAAGAAGGGCTACTCACATACACTATTGTCGCAGAGTTGGTATAATATAAACACATGTTATTATAAGCCGGCGGGTTCTTGGCTCATCTGGCTCCAGTTGGACCAGTGGCCAATTATTGTTGTTAATTAATTAAAAAAACAAAACTCCAGTAGTTCACAAATTAAGTTTATTTTATTCTTTCCTTTTATTTGATCACTCCTGCCATGCGGGACTTAATTTTATAAGCAATAAAACAATTAAATTTTCTTAAATTTCCGTATAATTTTGAAGGTGTTACATTTTTAGAATTGTACGTCCAAAGAGTTCAAAAGAAAAACAAATCTCTCAAGTAATTAACTTGCTCTGCAGAAATGCTGGACTCCCCAGATGTTTTTCATTGACACATACCTAATCTTTGTTTGGACACAGAGGAAAGTAGGAAGGGGTCGCTAATCACCTTTGATAAAAAATGTTTACTAAAACCTAAACATGAGCCCCCTTCTTGATAAGACTATAACTGAGTGTATTTGAGTAGCACTTCTTTTGGCTCAATTTTGCATATCTTCATTTAAATAATTAGCTGTCATGTTACATACGCCCCTCCTTAAAACAAAAATTACCCCTGAAAGTTTTGTAGCCAAAATAAACAAGAAGACATGACAGTCGGAATGGTGAGAGTCAAACAAGTCTACCTTTCACATTTAAATAATTACTAACTCAAAGAAATAAACTGATCAATTCATTAATTACTAGTGTCCAATGGAAATATAGACTACATACGGATTAAATAATGGATCCACATCTTAGACTATATGAAACAATGTCTAGGAATTTCACTAAATTTTAACAGCATATATAGCATCATAACACTCTTACAAACCATATTCAAAACATTGTAAAAAAACATTAATTGATTAATTAAGGTAAATTGAAAACTAATACTAGCCGGGTTAGAAAACTAACCACCAAAATACACAATTGTATACGTGTAAACATGCACTTCGATATTCAAATCATTAGTGAACAATTATATTTACACATCTACCTTAGTACCACTGCAGGCTCCACATTACTTTGTTTACTGTTTGTACTCTTGTAAACCAAACTTTGCACAGCACAATCACTGACACTATCAAAATGGTAATTATCACTGCACACAATACACCCAGGGATACATTGAAGTGTGTCTTACTTGTGTAATTAGCCCTTAGATTAACAGAGTGGGCTTGCTGAGAAGCTGCTTGCAATAGAGCATGTAAATTAGCAACTGGGAGTGTTTTTATCTTATCCAAATATTTAGCTGGTTTCAAACTGTCATTGTACGTCTGAGGCTCAGGGATTAGATCTAGGAACTGTTTAGGCTTGAAAAGGAATTTACTCATTTCAATTTCACTCTCGAAATGGGCCTTAGCAGAAATACTTGTTTCGCCTTCCTGGGACAAGTGAGTGGCAATTACAAAATATTTTGACGAAATATGACATCCCTGTTCCTGTTTGAAAATTTGAACTCCCCGTTGTATTTGTACTTCGGTAACTTTGTCGTGACAAGTGGTCACTATGTCAAATGGAACAGAAGTAGACAAAAGCCAATTATTTTCAAAAAAATGCTTTACAATTGGAATTTTGGACTTCTCAGTATAAGCCTTTGCACAATTTTGCTTTATCCTTATTTCATCTTTAAAATACAAAGCTATGACACATGTTGGTGAATTTAACACATAATAAATAGGAAGTTTCAATTTACACATGATTTCTGAACTGCATCTTTCAAAATCAGAGATGAGGGCAAATTGGTTTTTATCTGATGAGACTGCAATAAGATCCGATTCTGCATGATATTCAACTGACATTGAACTTTGATCTTCCGGTTCTGGCACTGAGATAAGCTTATACACGTTAGCGCGACTCATGATCCACAAGTGGTAGTGCCATTACAATATGAAATGAATTTCCATTTGGAATAATTAATGGATGTACATATCTATAATAAAGCAAAAGCGACTTCCCCGATATAGGATATGGCAGTGCCATGCGACCATCTAACCGCTCCTCAATGTTACCCAGCAAAGATTCCAATTCTAATGGTTTTATCATACCTAATGACAAATCTCCATTAGCTGTTTCACTAATCTGATGTAGTAAAGTACTAAGTGACCTCCTAGTCCCTAGTATTGCTCTGGACATAATGTGAAACAACTCTCGCATTTGTATGTTAAGTTCAACATAGCCTAGCTCTGTTCTTAACTTTTCATTTTCTGCATGCACGAACTGAACTTTATCTGCAAGCATATTTGTGACATTGACAAGAGAATTAATTGCATCCCTATTTTCTCTTACTTGGGAGTGGGTTTTATTCAGCAGTAATATACTCTCTGATACAACATGAAGTTTTGGCCTGGGAGTCCCTAAGTGATGACAGTGCCAACCTCAGTTGTTTTAAATTTCCCTCTGTAGCTGTGCCAAATAGGTAGGACAATGCTGTGCCTATAAATGGCAGGGCTGCCCTGCTAGGACGACTTTTAGATGCGTCTGTCAACTCTTTTATGGCCTCTATCATATCACTGACATGTATATATTGGCCTTTTAAGTAAGTCTCTTCTCGTCGAATAGCCAGTAACATGTTATTTCTCAATCTCATCATCTGAGAGTTTTCACCCTTCTGGTTAGTTGCATTGGTAGCCAGAAGAGTATTTTCAAACAGATGACTCAAATTAATTCTAAACTGCCCCAACTGCTCACGAACATGTCCTACATGCTGGCTGAATGGTCCCAAATTGATTGTGTAAGTCACCAATCAGCTACTATATTCTGAATAAATTTTCCCCCTGATGGATAAAGACTAGTTAATTAGCTGTCATGTTACACAACAGATTTTTAGTTTTATGTAAATATCTAACTTGTGAAAGGTTACTATCCCATCATAGTTTAAAAACCTTGAAAAAATGGGAAGAGGCAACATATCATATAGATGTTTACGCTTTCTGCATTCCAAGACAAGTGTACTTATAGTATTTCTCCTGTGTTTGGTAGAACTGTTAGTGGTTAAAAATGAGGTTAAACTTGAGAAAAAAACGCATATGGAAAAAAATAACGTCTAGTGAGCTTTTTTCTGGCAAAACTTGAAAGAAACATTTTCTCTTCCTTCAGTTTGTAAATATATACATTATATCTCCTGCTAAACAGAACTTCGCTATGAACCTGTGACATCATCAATCATCTACTATGAGAAAAACAATATGTTAGCTTTTTACTCCACTTCGCTATATATTTTTTCTAATGGTATTTATGGCGCTTGTACCATATATTTCTTAAAATAAACCACATTTTTATTCTTATAGGGTGTTTGTCTATTGAATTAAGTTAAATTTACAATTTTTGTAAAAAATGCTTCCTATGACCTTTAAAGAAAATTGAGGATTTTCCGTTATTAGTAATGCAACTCTCAATATCTGTATAAAGTGTTTTCACCCATGATATAAATGACATTCCAAAGTTAAATGTTTGTAAACTTTTCAATATGAAAGACCAGTTTATGGAGTCCAAAGCTTTTTCAAAATCTATTAGTGAGATTAAGGCCTTTTCTTTTGTATTAAGCTGACAGTAAGTCAGAATGTCTGCTCTCCCCGATGAAACGACCTCTTATATAACCTACCTGATCAGGGCTGATAATTTTGTTCAAAATTTTTGTAGTCTCATAGCTTAAACTTTTGTTAGAATTTTGTAGTCTACATTAAGCACACTGATGGGTCCACCAATTCTTCAGTATACATGGGTCCTTCCTTTTTTTAGGAACCAGTGTTATTATTCCTCTTTTTTATCTGTAGAAAGCATTTTATTTTGACCTGATCAAAGCTAGCTGTTGTAAATAAAATATTGAATTTTATTCAAAATTTTTTTTTATAAAATTCTACAGGAAATCAACACAGCCAGGTGATTTATTGTTTTTTTTAGTTCTAAAGTGCAGCGCTACATTCTTTTATGGTAATAGGAGGATCACAAAGTTGTTTATCTTCTTCAGACAATTTTGGAATCATTCTGTAAAAACTTATTTTTATCAAGTTCATTTGTTCCAGGAACTTTATCGTTTCACTGTTCCTTATTGAGAATTTCTGCCTCACTGGTGATCAATTTATTTTCTACATTAAGGCATTTTATACACTTAATATTAAAGTTTTTTTTCTAGGTTTAAAAATATCTTCAAGCTTCAAGAGAATCCTGAGAAGGAGTCATGCCGAGTTTGAGTTCTAATTGTAATAGTTTATTCTGTAATTATTTCTCCTTTTTTCTCTCTAGCTTTGTGGGTGGCATGAGATATTATTATTCCTCTAAGGTTACACTTGATAAAGTCCCATAGCAGAGACTTGTTCTAAAATGTTTCTTCAGTTTCATTAAACTTGTCCAGTTGTGAATTAATTTGATTTATATAGTTTATGTCTTTTATGAGTTCCCGGCACGGCCTCAAGTGGGAAAGCAATTAGTTGGTTGCCGTTGGTCGGCAGTTTACAGTACAGAATCCTGATGAACTGTATGTACTGGTTTCCTCTGTCATTCCAACTACCTGTCATGATATGACCTGTACAGTGTTGAAAGCGACGTAAAACCTCAAATAAATAAATAAAATTTACAAGTTCCACATTAAATTTCTAGAAACCTTTGCCCTGTGACCAATGTGTTTCTGTGTCAAAATCAATTTGTATCAAGCTATGATCAGAGAGGATTCCAGGCAAAACTTTAATCTTATCAAATATTGGACAGAACATTGAAATTGAAGAACTTGGCATTGCTTTAAAAAATATGAAAAATAACAAATCACCAGGAATTGATGGTATTTCAGTAGAATTTTTAAAAGTCTTTTGGAATAAATTGAAGTACCATGTCAGAAATGCAATAAATGCTTGTCATAAAAAAGGAAAACTATCTACATCACTTAGACAGTCAGTCATCAGCTGTATACCGAAAGGACAGAAAGTTGTTGAAGAACTGGAGACCAATATCTCTGCTATGTGTGGTTTATAAATTAGCAACAACTGTTATAGCAAATAGGCTGAAGCCACACCTTCAATGTATTATTTCAAAAAATCAATCGGGTATTATTAAAGGACGACGTATTGAAGAAGGGATTAGATTGGTTTATGATATTATGAGCTATACTGAAAATTTAATATACCTGGCCTTCTCATGCTAATTGACTTCCAGAAGGCATTCGATTCTGTATCTTGGCAATTTTTATAGTTCTAGAAATTTTTGGTTTTGATGAAGAATTCACAAGTTGGGTTAAGCTTTTTAATAATGACTTTGTAGCTGACGTAATTCAGTGTGGGATATTATCTAAACCAATTAGTATACAAAGGGGGTGTAGACAAGGTGATCCAATAGCGCCATACCTTTTTATTTTAGTTGCAGAAATACTTACTCTGTTGATAGAATACAACCCAGATATTACAGGAATCAATGTGGGACAAACACAAATAAAACTCTCACAATTTGCGGATGACACCACCATTTTATTAGTTGGAAGTGAAAAAAATCCTTGCAGGCTACCCTAAATACCCTTGAAATACATGGTAATTTATCGGGTTTAAAAATAAGTACAGAGAAGACAAAACTTATTTGGATTGGAAGTATGAAAAAATCACCCAGTAAGTTGAATGTAAACCAAGAAATGTGCTGGGGGGAAAGCAAATTCAGTCTTTTAGGGATACAATTTTCAGTAAATCTAAATGACATCCCACATATAAACTTTGACATAGCTATGACAAAAGTTAAAACTGAATTAAAATCTTGGAAAGTTAGATTACTCTCACTCCTTGGAAGAATAACAGTTCTTAAAACATTAATTCTACCAAAATTTATTCATTTGTTTTCTTGTTTACCTGCACCTCTGTCAATTCTTGTTGAAATTAATACAATATTTTATAAATATCTGTGGAATGGTAAACCAGACAAGGTAAAAAGAGATACAATATGTAAAGATTATTGTGAGGGTGGTCTAAAAATGATAAATGCTATTAATTTTGAAAAGGCACAAAAATTAAAATGGTTGCAATACAACATTTTGCAAAGAAATAAAGTTGAGTGCAATATACTACATAAAGATTTAAAGAATCTGGAAAATATAACTACTTTTGGTGGAGAATGGTGTGCAAACTACTATAAAATATTAAATCCTTTTTGGAAAGCTGTTTTTAGCTACTGGGCAGATTTTTGTGCATCACAACAAATTGTATCCAATAATGATATCTCCAGTAGTGCTATTTGGTTTAATAAACATCTGAATACCAAATATATTCATTTCTCAAACTGGTCAAAGAAAGGAATTAATTTTGTAAATGATATAATTGATAATAAAGGCAATGTATGGCCCTTACAGATCCTGAAAGAAAAATATGATTTAAATATCAATTTTCTACACTATTATACTGTGCAAAGTTTAGTAAAAAAATTTATTGTTAAAAATAAAAAGGGAAATAACTTTGAAATTAAGACACCATATATACCTTTTCACTTGAAAGCTGTTTTAAAGTCACAACAAAATAAAAAAGCAATCTATCAGTCACTGTGTAAAGGTAATGACACTACAGCATGGAATGATATAAAATGGAATGTTGACTTAGAATCAGATGTTGATAGAACAATATGGAAAAATATTTATATAGCATGCTTCTTTACCATAAAAGATAACACATATATATGGCTTCAATACAGATTCATAAAAAGAATACTAGGAACAAACTATTATTTGAAAAAAAAACACCAAAATCTCCAACAGCGATATTTGTCGAATATGTCATGAACAAAGTGAAACGCTTGTACATCTTTTTTTCGAATGTAACAAAGTTTCTGACCTATGGACAAATATTAAACATTGGATTGAATGTAAAACCAAGATTCATTTAAACTGGAATAAGATAACTTGTATACTTGGATCATGTGTGATGCCAATTTCTACCCACTAAATTTTATACTTATGATTGTAAGACAATATATTTTTAAATGTGCATTAAAAATAGAGACCTAAATGTATACCAAATTCAGATAATCGCCAAAGAAAAATATTTCGAACAGGAACTATTATCTAAATTGAATTATGATGAAAAAATCTTTGAAAAACGATGGTCAGTTTGGAAAAGAATTTTTCAGAAATTTAACAAAATGTAACTCTGTTATTAATTATGAACCTTAGACACATACTTCATATTGTAGAATAGCTCATGTACTTGTGACGTTTATAAAACTAGCAAAGCAGGAACACAAAAGTATGTATATAAAAAAGAATTATGTATATGTTAAATAATAGTATTTAGTGTGAGATGTATTGCCATTGTATGTAATATATATATATATATATGTACCTATGAAAAAACAACTTTAATCTTATATTTAAATATTGCAGTTGTTCTGAGACAATGAACATATCAAGTCAAGATTGTACTAAACCTGATCTCCCTTTATTGTGCCATGTATATCTTCTACCCTCTGGGTTCTCTGACCTATAAATATCAATGAGGCTAAATTCATCACATATATATAACAAGAACTTTGCAGTTTCATATGTTTCTTCCTTTGTTCCTCCTGCTTTATCTAAAGAAGGATTTAAATAGGTCTTAAAATTACCTCCTAAAATGATTGATTTACCCATAAAATATATTAAGACATTGTGAATGTAAGACAAAAAGGATAGCTGTTCTTGTTTGCTATCCTTTGTTGGAGTATAAATATTTACAAGAACTAGTTCTGTGTCATTTAAGATCAAATGTATTAGTAGGAGTCTGCCCTTATCATCAGATATTTTTTCTTCAATTTCAAAATCACAGTTATTTGGTAATATGGTACAGACACTTCTTGCAGATGATGAACCATGAGAAAAAAGTAACTTTTTATTATAAAAATCATGCTTCCATACATTTTCTAGGTCAGAATTTGAGTGGGTCTCTTGTAAAATGATGACACTCTGATGAATACACTTTAACCATTTTGAAATTGCTTGCTTTTTAACTACACTTCTCAGTCCATTTGTATTAAAACTACTTATTCTTATAGCTGTTCATGGCCAAAGTTGTGTATTGAAGACATTCATTCTTAGCATGCTCTGTGGATTTCATTAGGGGTATAATACAAATAACAATACTTTCTCCAACCTTTGAAAAAATTCTGATTTTATGTAACTGAACTTTAACAAAAAAGTACATATACTAAATCAATAAATACATGTTTTATAGAAAAGTGTGTACAGTAGATGATGTACTGAGATAATAAAATGCATACTATTTGATTTTCAATACTATAAATTGCTGTAATGTGATAAAAACCAAACAAATAAGCTATATACAAGATCATGTTGAGTACCATGAATTAAGGTTGCCCTTTTACAAAAAATGATCACTAGAAGAGGAATCAGTAAGAGCATTAGGAAAAAAAGAACTACATGAGATTTGCCCTGATTTACATATGTATAAGCTTTATCTCACCTACTTATTATGCTACATTAGAGTTTTTGTTATATCCTATGTTTTTAATAATGTTTCTGTTGACAGGTACTATTACATTAATTTTATATTAACTTTCAGTGAAATTTAAGTGTTTTAATATAAATTTCTATGAATTGTCTGATTAGGCACTTGCACAGGTATTACTTGTATTTGTGTTTTTATCCAACATAAACTTTCAATGAATTTTAAAAGTGTTGTTACAAATAACAACTCATTACTGATTTAGATCACTATGAACTGTTCAAGAAGCAGTTATCACATGTCTCTTTTAGCCAGTACAAAAACTATAGCTTGACAATGAAAACTCACAGCATTAGAACAAAACACATCGCTTTCAAAGAAATATGAAACTTATATTTTAAAAATGAAAAAGCTAGGCTGAGATAACAACACAAAATTTGAACAAAAGCATAGACGTTCTATTTTTATTAATAGATGTAAATTGGCAAACAATATTTCTGTTGATTTATACAAACACTAGATTACAAAGCGCATATTTATTACAACCATTTTTTTTCACAAGAATGTGGTTATTACGTTATTACAAAAATTATAATTTCTTTCATTACATAATGTTTAAGCCTGTTTCAAGTCAAATGTTTTAGCAAAGAGAGACATGTAAATGCTAATGTCTCATTTATTTGCCTTGTAACATACTGCGTACTTTTTCCAGAGCATTACCTTGAATGTTGGGAGCCCTGCCATCTGTCTTTTTTCCATAGGTCTGGGGGTCCTAGACCGAGTCCAACACCAAAGACACTGTCATATGGGTTGGCTTCTACAATAACAGTCTTTTGTGTTGATCAAGAACTTTGCCAGACTTGGATTTTGAAGTTCATTATCTTTCCAACTAGTCACTTCTGTTGAACTGGGTCCTGGGCTTTGCAAATGTTGACAACACTCTGTTGATCATTGAACAATGCTGCTTTTGCACTCATGAGATACTGCTCCATGCAGTTGTAGCTGTGATGCCCTTGCGGCTGGGAGTGAACAGGGATTTAAGTTTATATTTTTCAGGTAACAAATCAAGATCTTCTCTTTTGTATAATTTCCCATCCAGCATTAATTTGTCCATTTTGAGGTAGACACCGTTGCTGAGACTTTTAGTTTCTTCTTTCTTTGGAATTCTGATGGCTTTGCAGATGGGGAACAGCTGCTTTCACTTTTCCTCAACTGTTGGAGAAAAGTCATCACTGATGCCTGTCCCCTCACATTGCTTAATTTGTTGCCTTATTTTTAACAGGTGCTGTTTTTCTTTGAAGCTGTTGAAATCAAGCAATGACTACTCGTGTTTGACCTCTTTCGGATTTTCCCAGACGATACACAATTTCAAAGCTGCTGTCTGTAAACTGTCTATCGGATGAACTGAGATATTTGTTCAGCATATGGACAAGGGATTCATCTAAGTTCTCATTCTTTCTCTTTTTGATATTATACAGATTGACGTTATTTCTTCAGCTGTAATTTTCCAGTTTGTTGGCTTTATCTCTCAGTTCTTTATTTCCAGTTTTCAAATATTTTATTTCATTTTGCAGTTCAGTCACATCTTTAGATGTCCCCATAACCTTGTCAACTTTGTCATGTAGGGGCTGTAGCGTTTTATCCAGCAGCTCTGATAATTAATCAAGGTGTGTCATTTCTGGAGCAAAAATTCATTTCAGCAGCAAGCCTTTTACCTGTTGGTGTGCTACACACAACTCCACTTTGAACACTCATTATGTCTATATTGTAATTATGAAACTGTCCTCTAATAGCAAACTATTTCTTCCACTGTATCCAATACCAGAATAACTGTTTTGTTTCCTGTCACTAAATAGTAAGTTATTGTTTTTTTTTTTTTTTTGGAGGGGGGGTTTACGTCGCTTTCAACTGTACAGGTCATATCATGACGGGTAGTTGGAAGGGCAGAGGAAACCAGTACATACAGTTCTGTACTGTAAACTGCCGACCAACGGCAAGCAACTACCAGCTTTCCCACTTGAGGTAGTTGCTTGCCGTTGGTGGGCAGTTTATTGTCAGAGGCGCACTGTTTATAAACATGGCAATAACAAAAGCAGTCTGATTAGTGTTCCAACAATGACTGGTGTGGGCTTTTCAGTACAAAAAGGTAATCTAGGGAAAATACCTTTCCCTTATTTAATGACAAGCCCCTTGTGGACCAGTTATTCTGCACTTTATATGAGTGTTTAAATATGTCAAACACAATGTTAATTAAAAGGTTCACTTGTCTTTACCTTTTTAGTGTTTCAATTCAATTCATATTCAAAAGTGAATATCCATTTTTCCAAACACTTATATTTCAAAAACTGTTATGTCCACAGATCTGAAGCTAATTCCATTCTATTTCTCAAGTATTGTATTTTATGTGCAAATAGATAAAACAAACTATCATTTTTAAACAGGGCAAAAACCACATAATTCTCTCTCCTTTAAAAACACTGCCTCACATACTGTTGTCAATCTCAGGACCCTTTGATTTTTATAAAGTATAGATCTACGGGACTAGTTTAATAATTTAATAGTGGTATGTGTTAATCAATAGCTATCAAAAATCTAATGCTTAGTTTAATTTTCTAGGCTACAGCATTGGTGCATATCCGATTTACATGCAACTCGTGACCATGGCATCTTGTGACCAACAACTCGTACCCACAACTTGTACACAAACATTTTATAAGAATAAACATTATTTCTGCCTGAATTTTAATTACTGAGTACTTGTATATGCAGCTCATAATATTTATGAAGAAATATGAGATCACCCAATTATGTGGGGTTTTCTAGCAATATTTTATATTTAATAAATAGAAATAGTGTTTGAAGAGTAGAAGAACGTCTGTTCAGTTAGAGATCAAATACTTCAAATTCTCATACTTCTGTGGGGGTTGCCTAGCAATATTATGAAATAAAATATGCAAATTAGAAAATGTGAGGGCATGGAATTCCCAGAGGGCTTCCTAGAACTATTATAAAATAAATTATGCAAATTAGAAAAAAAAACGTGGGGAGACAGAAGTCCGTGGAATTTACTTCAATATTTTAAAACAAAATATGCAAATTGGAAAAAAAATGTGAGCAGACAGAGGTCAGTGGGGTTTCCTGCAATATTTGAAAAAAAAAATCTTGGGAAAGAGTTGTGGGTACGAGTTGTTGGTCACGAGCTGCCGTGGTCACGAGATGCTCGTATACCGCATATCCGATGTTTAGTATCTCAGATTTTAACGTCACCTCCGCAAAAGGGTGAGCCATTCAATCACATGATTCAGTACGAATATACCCTGTAACAACTCCTGAACAGAGACAAATAAAAGATATCCTGGAATATAAAAAGACCATAAGACGAGACTTCGTCGCCTATATACAGTAACTCCAGTAGTATTTCCCGTCATTATTGCAATTGACGTTGTTGAATCATGGACAGCTCGGACCTTCTCTACAGTACTGCAGCATTCTCTCGCGAGACTTTTTCCTCTCGAAAAAAGATCTCTCTCAGAAACCGTTGTGTCTATGGCCCGATGTATACCTACGCACCACTTTACTGTATTAATGCGCCAACAAGAATAGTTAAAAAAAAAAATTTCCCCCCCTACTGTACAGAAATCGTATGAAATAGTTAAAAAAATTATAAAAATGGCATTTTTTGCTCGATTTTGAAAAGTAATACACCATTTTAAAGCTTACAACACGTGGCATCTATCTAAACTGTTAACACATCTCATTTATGGTGAAAATGCCATGAATTCTTTGTCACAAGTTACCTTGTCATGTAAAGATATTTCCTTATCGAACTTCATCAAAATCTTAAATCCTCTATATAGTAAACAGGACATGCATATTTTATACTGGAAACAAATATTTTAGATGTCTGCATACAATATTGTAACCTATAATTAATTCTAACTTAAGAGAAACAAATATAAGAACATGGAAAATATTATCAGAAATTGATGTTTGGCTAAAATGTTGCAGACAAATTATTTGATAATTTTCAGAAACCTTAATTATTGTGTTTTATTTTTATGAGACATCTTTTTTCTATTTATGTTTAGCTTTTTAGTGTAATTTTATACGAAGTGACTCCTGTCATGGTATCGTGGTTTAAAGTTCTTGTCTAAAGTCACGGCATCGCAAATAATACTATCAATTCGCACAAATAAAATATGTTAGGAAACCCCACACAATACTTTGACATCATGAATATTAATAAATACGTAGTCCACAAATTTTAATCTTCAAGTAAAGTATTGTTAAAAATGCCATGGAATGGTCAAATATTTCCTACGCATATCTAAATATTCATGAACTGTGTAGTCCATCTAGTATTTGATCTTAAAGCAGAAAATATTGTTAGGAAACCACCATGGAAATCCGTGACCTCATGAATATTAATAAGTTGTCCGCGAATTTAGTCAAGTGAAGTTTTACTGTAGTGGTGGTGGACCAGTTCACGCCCGGGTACCAATTCACGCCCACCCCTAAATTTATCGAAAACAATGACAGTTAAACAATAAATTTCAAATGTGTATGATCAATTTGATGATTATCTATAATGTGGTAAACATCTTCACTGTGAAAAATCATAAATTTTGAAGAAAATTGAGGGTGGGCGTGAATTGGTACCCGGGCGTGAACTGGTCCACCACCACTACATACATTGTTGGGAAACCCTACGGAACCCTGTGACCTCATAATATGTTCTAAACAATTGTCACACGAATATACGGCTTGTAAATTAACTGAGATGTTGAAATTCATTGATTTTTAGTGGGATGCCGTGACTTTAGACGAAAACTTAAAACCACGATGCCGTGACAGGAGTCACTTCGAATTTTATACATCTTTTTTGCATATTTCATTTTTTTTTCTGTTGATGTTTTTTGTATATATTACTTGGTTGTCATACATTATAATTTCAAAGCAAAACGAAAAAAAATAAAATAAATAATAAAAATAATATTAATAATTTTTAAAATTCTATAAAGAATTTGTTAAATTTTTACATGTATAGATACGAATTGAAATAAACCATTATTGTTATTACTATTATTATTATTAAAATATCTTCAGTGTTATTTTTTCATTATTTTTTATTATTCTCATTTATTGTCAATAATTAAGGATCCCTGAAAGGGCGCTTATTTGTTTTCGCCTCAGTTTCCTCGCCGCCACCGCCTCCGCCGCATTATGGTCTCCCTTGAATATCTCCCTCATTATTAGAAGGTTTCAAACCATATTTGGCAGTTATATACCTTAGGCGTGGGAAAATTTTTCTGCATGCTTAAATTTGACCTTTGACCTTTATGAAGGTCACATGATCAAAAACTATTTTTGGAAGTACACCCCCCCCCCCCCCCCGTCATCACAGTTCAGGAAAAATTACTTGCTACAGAGCCTTATAATTTGACACACCTGTTCATACTAGTGGTGTGGCGATTAGACGTATTGTCGATTAATCGTCGGTGACAATGCAGAATCGCGGTCGGTCACTGACGTTTTCTAATGATCGATTATTAAGCTTATATCTTACCTTTCCTGATTTATATCAATATCCACGTATTTTAAAAATATTTTAGGTATTTTTACTTAATAAACTGACAGTTTTGTCTTTAATTTCAAGTTTGTTTATGTCTACCGCCATATTTACAGGAAGTGGGTGCTTTCGGTAGATTCTAATTGTCGGAACACCGTTATTCTTACCAGATTGACCTATACTTTACCCCGGAAAGTGTTTCTTAAATAATAAACAATAATGGAGTAAAATAATCGATTATGGGTCGATCATCGCTCGGAAAAATGGACGAATAATCGACCATGCAAATTGGAGGCGATTCCCAGCACTAGTTCATACTATCGAAAACGTGAGCTGATTAGATTTTGGGAGCAATCCCTTGAAAAATGTCTCGTTTATGAGTGATTTTGTGACACCTTCCAATCTGAAAGCCTTAAATTTAGGCCAACCCCCCTATTATCTTCTTAAGTATTGCATTTAGAGCTACAAAATGTCCTGGGAGGTAATAGGAAACCATATGTGGAGAGTCTAAATAGCCGGTCAGTTTTACCCCACGGCCCCCCCTTATGGGTCAAACTGGGGTCATAAAATAGCTGATTTTGAGTTTTTGCCTTATATCTCCTTTATTGTTGCTTTTATAGCTTCAGAATGTATTAAGAGGTATTGGGAAAGCATATATGGAGAGTCTAAATAGCCGGTCAGTTTTACCCCCCGACCCCCCCTTATGGGTCAAACTGGGGTCATAAAATAGCCGATTTTGAGTTTTTGCCTTTATCTCCTTTATCGTTGCTTTTATAGCTTCAGAATATATTAAGAGGTATTGGGAAAGCATATGTGGAGAGTCTAAATAGCCGGTCAGTTTTACCCCCCGACCCCCCCTTATGGGCCAAACTGGGGCCATAAATAGTTGCTTTGGAGTTTTTGCCTTATATCTTCTTAAGTATTGCATTTAGAGCTACAAAATGTCCTGGGAGGTAATAGGAAACCATATGTGGAGAGTCTAAATAGCCGGTCAGTTTTACCCCACGGCCCCCCCTTATGGGTCAAACTGGGGTCATAAAATAGCTGATTTTGAGTTTTTGCCTTATATCTCCTTTATTGTTGCTTTTATAGCTTCAGAATGTATTAAGAGGTATTGAGAAAGAATATGAGGAGAGTCTTAATAGCCGGTCAGTTTTACCCCCCGACCCCTTATGGGTCAAACTGGGGTCATAAATAGCTGCTTTGGAGTTTTTCCCTTATATCTCCTTTATCGTTGCTTTTATAGCTTCAGAATGTATTAAGAGGTATTGGGAAAGCATATATGGAGAGTCTAAATAGCCGGTCAGTTTTACTCCACGACCCCCCCTTATGGGTCAAACTGGGGTCATAAAATAGCCGATTTTGAGTTTTTGCCTTTATCTCCTTTATTGTTGCTTTTATAGCTTCAGAATATATTAAGAGGTATTGGGAAAGCATATGTGGAGAGTCTAAATAGCCGGTCAGTTTTACCCCCCGACCCCCCCTTATGGGCCAAACTGGGGCCATAAATAGTTGCTTTGGAGTTTTTGCCTTATATCTTCTTAAGTATTGCATTTAGAGCTACAAAATGTCCTGGGAGGTAATAGGAAACCATATGTGGAGAGTCTAAATAGCCGGTCAGTTTTACCCCACGGCCCCCCCTTATGGGTCAAACTGGGGTCATAAAATAGCTGATTTAGAGTTTTTGCCTTATATCTCCTTTATCGTTGCTTTTATAGCTTCAGAATGTATTAAGAGGTATTGAGAAAGAATATGAGGAGAGTCTTAATAGCCGGTCAGTTTTACCCCCCGACCCCTTATGGGTCAAACTGGGGTCATAAATAGCTGCTTTGGAGTTTTTCCCTTATATCTCCTTTATCGTTGCTTTTATAGCTTCAGAATGTATTAAGAGGTATTGGGAAAGCATATGTGGAGAATCTAAATAGCCGATCAGTTTTATCCCCCGACCCCCCGTTATGGGTCAAACTGGGGTCATAAAATAGTTGCTTTGGAGTTTTGCCTTATATCTCCTTTATTGTTGCTTTTACACCTTCAGAATGTATTAAGAGGTATTGGGAAAGCATATGTGAAAAGTCTAAATAGCTGGCCAGTTTTACCCCCCGACCCTCCCTTATGGGCCAAACTGGGGTCATAAATAGCTGCATTGGAGTTTTTGCCTTATATCTCCTTTATTATTGCTTTTATAGCTTCAGAATGTATTAAGAGGTATTGGGAAAGCATACGGTGCAGCTTTGTGCATTCTTAGCTTTACAGCATGCTTATTAAAACCACAAAGCATTTTAAACTTTAAGGGACGCTTCGCTTTTGTTAGCAAAAGCATTCCTGTAGATTTTGCAGCTTTGTAATAAATTTTAATGAATTTTGGGTCGAACATATACAATTTCCATTCAAACATATATTTTACTAATATAACATTTTAAAGCTTACAACACTTGGTATCTATCTATAATGACAAGACATCCCAGCTAAATGAAGAAGGCATGAGATTTTTTATTATTTAAGAAGATGTGAGATATTTTTAATTTTCAGTAACTAAGCTAATTCTATGTTTTGTGTTAATTTATTGCTGCTTTATATATACATTAATTTTCATGTTACATATCTTTGTTTTAAATATACTTGAAAATTTAAAATTTCATTGTGGTCCCAATACCAATTACATTTTGATTGGTAATATTTTTTTAAATTTATAACCCAGAGCTAATGTATGCTGGTTAGAAAAAACCCTCTGGCATCTGGGGTTGTTGTTGTAAGTCGGGCTTATCAGCTGTACTAATTTTTTAAATGCTTAAACAAATGTTATTTTTACAAAATAAAAAATGCTAAAAGATTATGTCTTTTTTTTTTTTTTTTAGAATACATACTGAGAGTAACATATATTAATTATATAAATGTTTATTAACTTCTGCTAGTCATATTTTCTAATATTTTTATATATGCACACCAAGATTTATTGTTTATTTCAATGTAAAACATTTGTTAAATGTATACATGTACAGGTATAAAGAATAAAAAATTATATTTCTTTGAAAAATTATTTGTAAAAATTTTTAAGCAATTACACAGGTTTAATAGCCAGAAAAATCCACGGATCACCATGTCAAAACATCGTAGAATTACTACTGGTTTAAAAACTCAATTTTCGCCCACCTAAGAAGACTGAAAACTATATTTTAAAAGATAGTTTCATGAAGAAAAATTACTGTGTTGAAGATATATGTGTATATTTTTAAGGAAAATTAAGAAGGGCGCGTGTTATGACAGAAAACATTTATTTTTGAGCATTTTTCATGCTTCGGAATCACTTCCTTGTTGAAAAGTAGTTCTTTGTTTACTCCCAGCATTCCTCGCGGTTTCTGTGAGGGTTTGTTTTCGAGGAAAAGCAGTATCCCGTGTGAGGATGCTACTGCAGTACAGTAGTACGTACACGGGTGGACACAAAGATAAACGGACACAAAGATAAACAGTCACAAGAAGTTTTCAAATATATGCGGTGTAAACAACAAAATTGCACAAAATAACAAACAGAATAGACTTAAACAAAGCTTGTCCAGACATTTGTTACTTATTTTGTTCAATTTAAGTATTTATACTACTAAAAAGAGCCAAGTTCGAAAACCGTTTATCTTTGTGTCCAGTTTATCTTTGTGTCCACCCGTGTACTGCCTTGCTACCAATCATCGCCGGGTACAGTACCAATTACCGCAACCAAAAAATAAAATGGTCATATTTCATAAGCAGCCATGTATCTTCAAAGTCTTTCGATGTGTATTCTATTTAGTTTGGAACCAGTTATACCATATTTATTGGACTTGGAATGTACTATTTGACAAGTTACTGCAGTATGTCTATCTGAATTCTGACTGGCAGTAATTGGTACCCGGCGATCATTGCTAGCAAGGCAATATAGCCGATGTACAGGTTTTCGATATATTCATGTTTTCGATCATTTAAAATATAAGCTCTCGGCCTCATTTTTGGATGGCATTTTCACAATATTTTAGGGTGCGTTATATTTTCCGGAATTCCAAAAACAGGTGCGTCGAGGAGTGGTGTTGAAATATGAGGTTCGGTAAAATGGTGCTGCGAGGTGCGGTGTTAAAATATGAGGTGCGGTCATTAATATTTATGAGAAGATATGAGGACATGGATTTCCCCTGGCGTTTCCTTGTAATATTTTATAAAATGGAAGCATAGACGAAGATCAAATACTTTAAACTCGAGAACTCACGGCCATAGCACCCAAGACATTAATATTCATGAGAAGTTATGATGGCACAGATTTCCCCTGGCATTTCCTTGCAATATTTTATAAAATGGAAGCATCAATAAAGATCAAATATTTTAATCTAGAGAACTGACATTTGTACGTAGTTTCTTCTGTAAGCCCAGAGTGTGTGTACAAAGTGTGAAAGACCATTTAGCTCCAAGAGCCAATCAGCATAGAGGTGTGGTGATCGAGGTGCTATTCCGGAAAAAATTCCAATGTAAGTTGTAGTGGAAAACAATAAATTATTCAAAGGTTTTTCTATATTTATAAGTTGGAATTATTGATAAGAAACTATCAAGGTTTTATGAGACTTCAAAATATTTCGTTTAATAAACAAGATGACTGGTTGTATAGTGGTGTTGTTAGTGTTCTATATTCCTGATAATTTCAAAATATTTGAACTTTAAACAGCTATTTATTTATATTATATATATTATATACACTCCTGTTGGATTAAATTATGATACTGAATAATAAATTATCGTATCACTCACTAAAGGGGTGTGAAAGGTTGGCAAGGAGTTAATTCCTGCCTCCATATATGCATGAGCCAATCAGAAAGGAGGTGTGGTAAGAGGTGCTATTCTGGCAAAAATTCCAATATATATTATAGTAGATATAATTACAATACTCGCCCTTTAAAGGAGTGAATACATATGAAAGTAGGGATTATTGTAAAAACTTTATCATTTATAACATATATTTGATATTCTCAAGTGAGATGGAATGATGCAATACTCTAAATTTCCAAATTACATAACCCTAAAATAGGCTGCTATACTCAGGGGTTTGTGAAAGGTGTGTAGGATTTTAAGCCCCACCCCCATACTTTCACGAGCCAATTAGCATGGAGGTGCGGTAAGAGGTGCTATTCCGGAAAAAATTCCGATTCCAATTCCGGGTTTTATAATGTACCATATTTTAGAATGAATATGCAGTCACATTGAACCAGCGAATTTGAGGATTTATTATTGTTGTTTTATGTCTGATAATATTGGTTGTGATATTCAGCATTGTCCATTTACGATGTCATATCGAAAACCCGTCCATCGTGGATACTCATCCCTCGACACTCTGGAGGGCCAGGCTACTGCTCAGCTACCCAGGTTTGTCGCCTACCCAAGTTTGTTACTTCCGTTTTTGACAATATAAAAAGCCTCTTCACAATTATCTATCCTTGTAAAGTTGATGAAGTATAGGTCAATCCGGTAAGAATAACGGTGTTCCGACATTTAGAATCTCCTAAAAATACCCACTTCCTGTAAATATGGTGGTAGATATAAACAAACTCGAAATTCATGGCAAAAATGTCAATTTATTAAGTAAAAATACGTAAATTATATAAAAAATATGTGGATAGAGAGAAAAATTAAGAAAGGTAAGATTTAAGCTGAATAGTCGATCATTAGAAACCTTTTGTAACCAACCGCGATTGTGCACTGTCACTGTCTAATCGTCCACCCACTAGAAGTTGTCAAGTATATTGCCTTGAAAAGAGATAGGGTGCGGTTACAAGGGCAGGTGAGCTAAATGTATTTATTATCTCCCGCCGGGCTTTAGCCCGGGAGGGAGATTATGAAATGATGCCTGTGTGTGCGTGCATGTGTGCGTGCGTGAGTTAGTGTGTCACACAGATTTCTCCAAAACTACTATAGCTACAGATTTTTTTGTAAATTAATTGTCCCAATGAATTTTCACACCTTGAAAATTTTTTTGGTTTTATGAACTTAGGCCTGAAAATAAGTGAGTAATAGCAATCTTAGCTACTTCGAGTAAAGGACTCATAACTCAAAAACTATTGCACTTACAGGTTTTTCTTCAAATATGTTGTTCAGCTACTTTGTCCTTAGCTATAAGATGGTACATAGTTTGGGGTCCCATTGCATGCCATAAGTAAGTAATAGCTATTTTTTTATTTGTAGCAGAATAATGACATAAGTAAATGTGAAATATCTTCAAAAGTATTAAAATTAGGGAAATCTTTTCAATATGTTATTCATCTAGTTTTTTGGTAAGCTATCACATAGTAAAGTTTCAGACCTGTTGGACATTGCATAGCTGAGTAATAGCTACTTTGAAATTCTGACTGTTGAGTAAATCCATTGTAACTCCAAAACTATTGCAGTTAGAGTATTTTCCTAAAATATGTTGTTCAGCTACTTTGTCCTTAACTATAAGATGGCATATAGTTTGGGGTTATACTATTGCATGCCATAAGTGATTAATAGCTAATTTCTTATATGTAGCAAAATAAAGACATAAGTAAATGTCAAATATCTTCAGAAGTATTAAAGTTAGGGAATTCTTTTCAAATATGTTATTCATCTAGTTTTTGATAAGCTATCACATAGTAAAGTTGCAGACCTGTTGCACATTGGATAGCTGAGTAATAGCTACTTTGAAATTCTGACTGTTGAGTAAATCCATTGTAACTCAAAAACTACTGCAGTTACAGTATTTTCCTAAAATCATTTGTTCAGCTACTTTGTCCTTAACTATAACATGGCATATCGTTTGGGGTTCCATTGCATGTCATAAGTGAGCAATAGCTATTTTCTTATTTGTAGCAAAATTATCATGGAAATAAATATCAAATACCTTCACAAGTATTAAAGTTAGGCAAATCTTTTCATTTGTTATTCATCTAGTTTTTGATAAGCTTACTTTCCTGTGTCCTTTATATTTTTGTTGCTTTTGCAGATCTAGGTCAATAGCTAAGTGAGTAGATAGCTGAGTAATAGCTACTAAAATGAGCAAATGTCTTTTATCTCTAAAAGTATTATAGGTAGGCAATTTCTTCTAAATAAGTCATTCACCTACTTTTGGGTAATCTACCACATAGTGAAGTTGCAGATCTATAGCTTTTTGCATAGCACACTCATAGCTACTAAAATGAGTAAATGTCTTTTATCTCTAAAATTATTGCAGATAGGCAATTTCTTCTAAATGAGTCATTCACCTACTTTTGGGTGATCTACCACATAGTGAAGTTGCAGAACTGTAGCTCTTTGGATGGCAGAGTAATAGCCACTAAAATGAGTAAATGTCTTTTATCTCTAAAAGTGTTACAGATAGGCAATTTCTTCTAAATATGTCCTTCGCCTACTTTGGGTTGATCTACTACATAATAAATTTGCTGAACTGTAGCTCTTTGGATGGCAGAGTAACAGCTACTGAAATGAGTAAAGGCCTTTTGTCTTTAAAAGTATTACAGTCAAACATTAAAGTGCCTCTTGCTTGTTGTCACTTCTACATGTGCCTCCATCTCACAAGAAAATTTATATTCCACTATCTTTAGTACATCTAATTTATATGGCGGGAGATAAATGCATGCGTCAGAATGCTTGTTCCATTTGTTTTGGTATCAATATTGCTTATCCTTAACAATTTTTAAGGTGGGTGGGCAACGAACTTGGGTAGCCGATCAGTAATTATGGAACAGAGACTCCATTCAGTACTCCATTCGGTAACTACTGAGCAATAGCTACTTTGAGGTTTTCTCAGTTGAATAAATCAGTTGTAACTTGAAAACTATTGCATTTAGAGAATTTTGTTTGAATATGTTATTCATCTACTTTTGAAATAGCTAAAACATTGTAAAATTGCAAATGTGTAGCGCCTGGTATAGGTGAGTAATAGCTATTTTCAGGTTCTCACTGTTGAGTAAATCAGTTGTAACTTAAAAAATATTGCATTTAGAGTATTTAATATTGCATTTAGAGTATTTAAATTGGATATATCTTGATCAGATGTTTGTTGTTCACCTACTTTTGGGTCAACTATAACATAGTGAAATTGCAGACCTGCAGGTCTTGGCTTAGCTGAACAATAGCTACTTTGAGGTTCTCAGTGTTGAGCGAATCAGTTGTAGCTTGAAAACCATTGCATTTAGAGTATTTTCTTTAAATATGTTGTTCAACTACTTTTGGGTCAGCTATAACATAGTAAAGTTGCATTTAGAGAATTTTGTGTAAATATCTTATTCATCTACATTTGAATTAGCTATAACATAATAAAATTGCAGATGTGTAGCTCATTGCATAGCTGAGTAATAGCTATTTTCAGGTTCTCACTGTTGAGTAAATCAGTTGTAACTTGAAAACTATTGCATTTAAAGTAGTTTCTATGAATATGTTGTTCTCCTACTTTTGGGTAAGCTATAATATAGTAAAATTGCAAACCTGTAGGTCATGACATAGCTGAACAAGAGCTACTTTCAGGTTCTCACTATTGAGAAATTAGGTGTAACTTGAAAACTATTGCATTTAGAGTATTCTGTTTAAATATGTTGTTCACATACTTATGGGTCAACTATAACATAGTGAAATTGTAGACCTGTAGCTCATTGCATTGCTGAGCAATACCTGCTTTTAGGTTTTCACTGTTCAGTTAATCAGTTGTAACTTGAAAACTAATGCATTTACAGTACATGTATTTTGTTTTAATATTTTATTAACCTACTCTTGGTTCAGCTATAAAATAGTAAAATTGCAGAACTGTAGCTCCTTGCATACCTGAGTAATAGCTACTTTCAGGTTTTCATTGTTGAGTAAATCAGTTGTAACTTAAGAACTGTTGCATTTACAGTATTTCTATAAATATGTTATTCACCTACTTTTGTGTGAGCTATACCATATTAAAATTGCAGCCCTTTAACTGATTGCATAGCTGAGCAAAAGCTACATTGAGATTCTCACTGTTGAGTAAATCATTTGTAACTCGAAAACTATTGCATTTGCAGTATTTTCTTTAGATACATACATTTTAACCTACTTTTTACACCTAAACAGTTACCTTGTTACTTTCCTTCTGAATACCATTTGTAGGGCACAACTTTTGTGTCCCTTTTCTTCTGTCACTTTTACTCTGAAACTCAAATCACCGTCAGCTGACACAGAGCCCGTTCACGTGCACTGATTCCTTGTCTTTCACTTTTACTCTGAAACTCAAAACACACAGTCAGCTGACACAGAGAGCGTTCATGGCCACTGATTGCTTGTATTATATAATAGTTGAGTAAATTGCATATATCTTGAACAGATGCTTCTTAGGAAGCACGTTAACAGTTAACTGTGGGCACTGATTGCTTGTATTATGTAATAGTTGAGTAAATGTAATAGTTGAGTAAATGTAATAGTTGAGTAAATTGCATATATCTTGAACAGATGCTTCTTAGGAAGCACGTTAACAGTTAACTGTGTACTTTACTTCTGATTACCATTTGCAGCTCACCACTTTTGTGTCCTTTTCTACTTTCACGTGTACTCTGTGCTAGCGCAAAACACAAAGTCAGCTGCCAGAGAGCCCGTTAACAGGCACTGATTGCTTGTGTTTTATATGTAATTAAGCGTTCCTGAAAAGGGCACTTATTTAATTTCACTTCAGTTTCCTCGCCGCCGCCACCACCGGGGAGGCGCCGTATTATGGTCTCCCTTGAATATCTCCCTTATTATTGGGAGCTTTCTAACCATATCTGGCAGTTATATACCTTAGGCATGGGAAAATTTTTCCACATGTTTAAATTTGACCTTTGATGTTTATCAAGATCACATGATTAAAAAATAGTTTTTTGGGGGTATACCCCCTGTCATCGGCGCTCAGCAAAATCTGACCACAGTGGCTTATAATTTCATACACTTGTTCATACTATGAAACACATAAGCTGATTAGATTTTGGGAGTAATCTGATGAAAATTGGCCAATTTATTAGTGATTTTCTCATAGGTACCAACCAGAAAGCTTAAAATTCATGTGAATGCCCCTATTATCTTCTGAAGTATTGCATTTAGAGCCATAAAATGTATTGGGAGGTAGTAGGAAACCATATGTGGAGAGTCTAGAAAGCAAGTCAAATTTCTCCCCCACCACTGACCCCCCTGTAGGGACCAAACTGGGGTATAGCCAGTCAGATTTACCCCCTGACCCCCCCCCCCCCCCTATTATAGGGCAAACTTGGATAATAAAATAGCAGATTTTGTGTTTTGTCTTATATCTCCTTTATTATTGCTTTTACAGCTTTGGAATGTAATAAGAGGTAATGGGAAACCATATGTGGAGAGTCTATATAGCCGGTCAGATTTACCCCCTGACCCTCCCTGATGGGTAAAACTTGGGTCATAAAATAGCCGCTTTTCTGTTTTTGCCTTTTGTCTCCTTTGCTATTGCTTTTACAGCTTTAGAATGTATTGAGAGGTATTGGGAAACCACATGTTGAGAGCCTATATAGCCAGTCAGATTTACCCCCTGACCCCCTCTTATGGGTCAAACTGGGGTCATAAAATAGCAGAATTTGTCTTTTTGCCTTATATCTCCTGTGTCATTATATCCCCAGACGAAAGTCAGGGATATATTGGATTCAGGTCCGTCGCGCCGCCGCGGCCATAGAGATTATGAATCTCATCCGGCTAAAATTTTACCTGAGAACACATTTAATATATTCTTAGTACATATGCCAAAAGTCAAGACTTTAAGTTGAGAACAAATGACAAAATAAAGGGAATAGTAATAAATGGTTTTGAGTATAAAATCATTCAATTAGCGGATGACATGACTATATTTGTAAATGATTTGAATTCATTAGAAATGTCTATCAGTGAATTTCTGAAGTTTGAAAAAATGTCAGGCTTAAAATTAAATCTGGAAAAATGTGAAATTATTGAATTGGGTTCAATGAGACTTAAACAATCTGATGTACCTAAACAGTTAGCAAAATTAAAAATAAATAAAGGTATTTTTAAAACTCTAGGTATTTGGTTTGCAAAGGATCAAGGACAGTGTATTGAACTTAATTATGATGTACGTCTTAAAAATATAAGTAGTATGTTACAGATCTGGAGGCAAAGAAATCTTTCATGGAAAGGGCGTATTATGATAATTAAGACGTTAATACTATCACAGGTCACACACCTATTTAATATGACATATACACCGTTAAAATTTTTAGAACAATTAGATAAACTAATTTTTAGTTTTTTGTGGAGTGATAAACCACCTAGAGTGAAAAGAGAAACAATAATTGCTAAAATAGAGGATGGTGGCCTTAGAATGCCAGATATTTTTGCTTTTCATTCTGCACAAAAAATTATCACCATGAAAAATCTAATTATAGAAGATGACAAATGTCTTAATCTTTTTCAGTCAATATGTGGAATAGGAAAATTAAACCATAACTTATCAGAAAAGGAAATAGAAAAAAAAATAACAAATTTTAATTTTCACCAGCAACTGTTGAAATGTTGGTTTAATTTTAAATCGAAATCTCCAGAAAGTGTACAAGACATACTCAATGAACACATCTTCTTCAACAGATATGTAACAATCAACAGTAACTTAATTCATCCTAAAGATGTAGGGTTAAATGAAAGTGACTTAAAATTAAAAGTAATGGACTTGTTGAATCAGAACAATTATAACCGTATGATTTGTGACCTTAATTGGTCACAACCAAATTGAAACATCAACATTCTTCATATTAATTCTCTTCTAGCTGCTATACCAAAAGTGTGGAAGGCAAAGATAAATAATAAAACATTCATATTTCAAGGAATACCACGTTTTGGTTTGGTAATAAACAAGAAGATAATACCAATCTCAAAGGTCACAAGTAGAAAAGTGTATTGGGACACCGTGAAGAGTAAAGTAAAGAAACTGACTTCACTAGAAGTCTGGGTAGGCTTGTTTCCCTTTCTTGAAAGTGTAAATTGGAGTTCAGTATACAACTTGGTGTACAAGATTTCAAATGAACCTTACAATCTTTTCAATATAAAGTTTTAAATAGAACTGTTAACTGTAGATATAATTTATACAAATGGAATAAGATCCCCTGCGATAAGTGTCTCTACTGTTCCAATACTGATACTGTAGAACACCACTTCTACTACTGTCCTGTTTCAACAAATTTCTGGTATGAAATTAATAATCTTCTTCATAACACAATTTCAGTAAAAATTAATTTTTATTGCGTTAATACATCCTATCCAATGGACAGTTACTTTACGGGTCGGCGCGACCGGTCCCGCCAAACGCCAGAAAAAGACGTCCTGTATATAATACTGGCAGGACCGGTCAGTAGTGTGCATTCGCTAGGTGGCGCATCATACTTGCTTCCTGTCCAGACAGAGTAACGTCAGTTCATCTTTTTCATTTGGCGCGTGTAGTGTGCAGACGCGTTTTGAAGTTATCTCCAAGTTTGAGGAAAACGCGGTTTATTCTACGAATTTAAAGCTTATTTCATCAAAAAAATATATATACATTGTGTTACATACATATCAGGGCCTCTCCAGGACTTATACGAGGCATTATCCAGTTTTTTATTAGCCAGTTTGAAGAATATTCTGTGTACTTGTCGTCGAGACGAGCCGTGGGTGAAAGCTCGTGTGTCGTCCCTGCAGCATTCCTTCTTCTGATCAGAAGCATGTATTTTCCATGATTCACCCTCCATTTAATTCTACTTAGTCGAGTGTATGTCGACGAGAAGAAATTAGAAGGAAAGAAGAATGCATCGTCTGACGTCATCACTTCCAGCTTATGCTTGTCACGTGACACGGACCTGGTCACGTGACACGCTTTTCAACAATGGGGGAATCGTGTTTTCAACAGAAGTTTTAGAAGAAAGGACGAGCTTTTACTACAACTACACCCACTTTTTAACTGGCTAGAAGAAATCCAGCAACTCGTCTGTTGGCCTGAAGAATTAGATGACAAGTGGTCTCAGAAATCTGCGAGTTTTTGAAGTGCCGGTCATGTGACTTCACAGATCTCGACACTACTACCGGCAAGCAAATCCCCAAGCGTGACTGGTTCAGCTGACAAGAAGTGATGATTTTTTTACCGGTACCAGTTCTGTTCAGACTACCGGTAGAGAGCACTAGTGATGAGTTTTACCGGTACCAGTCTGTACAGATTACCGGTGGGTGCTATTCCTGTGGACAAACCAACTTCAGTGGTTACCAGTGATCAGCCTTTCTGATCCTGGAACCTCCACCAGAGGCCTTTCCACTGGTCTGAAGGTTGGGGTACCGGTTCCAGTCATGTTCCTGTGAAGCCTGTCAAAGTGATCAGCCCTTTTTATGTCGTCACTCTGCGGCGTGGGCGTACGCGCACGCGTCCGCGTCCGCGTCTGCGTCCGCGTGAACAACTTCTCCTCCAAAACTACAAGGCCTAGAGACGTGCTGTTTTTTTTAAAAGATACCTTATCTATCGAGGATGAAAAATTGTTCAAGGCATGCAAATCTGTCTGTTTGTCTGTTTGCTAGAGACATTACAAGGGGGGTACCCCCACAAAAAGTGTGAAAATTTCAACACTTAATCACAATTTTCTCAGTGACTATTGCAGGGATTTCTCTCATATCTTGCATATATGTACTAGGCCAGAGGTACATTCTCTTGTGTGAGTATGAGACCTGGATCTGTCTTACTTTTTTTTAAATAAATTTTTTTAATAATTTTTAATGCATTAAAATTCATGAAATCATGCACAAAATCATTTATAACTTGAAAACTGTTGCATCTAGAGCATTTTGCTAAAATATGTTATTCAGCTACTTTTTTCATAGCTACAATATGGTGAGTAAGTTGGGTGCCTGTCTCAATAGCTAAGTGAGTAATTGCTACTTTTGGGCTTTTCAGTAACTTCCATCATGAGTAGAATCACTTGTAACTTAAAAACTATTGCATTTAGAGAATTTCGTATAAATGTTATTCAGCTACTTTTGGGTCAGCTATAACATAGTAAAATTTTAGACCTGTAGCTCATGGCATAGCTGAGTAATAGCTACTTTTAGGTTATCACTGTTGAGTAAATCACTTATAACTTGAAAACTATTGCATTTAGAGAATTTCGTATAAATATGTTATTCAGCTACTTTTGGGTCAGCTATAACATAGTAAAATTTCAGACCTGTAGCTCATGCCATAGCTGAGTAATAGCTACTTTTAGGTTATCACTGTTGAGTAAATCGCTTATAACTTGGAAACTATTGCATTTAGAGTATTTTGTTTCAATATGTTATTCACCTATTTTGGGATCAGCTATAACATAGTAAAGTTTCAGATCTGTGGCTCATTGCATAGCTGAGTAATAGCTACTTTGAAGTTCTCACTATTGAGTAAATCGGTTGTAATTGGAAAACTATTGCATTTAGAGAATTTCGTATAAATATGTTATTCAGCTACTTTTGGGTCAGCTATAACATAGTAAAGTTTCAGACCTGTAGCTCATTGCATAGCTGAGTAATAGCTACTTTGAGGTTCTCACTGTTGAGTAAATCAGTTGTAATTGCAAAACTATTGCATTTAGAGAATTTAGTATAAATATGTTATTCAGCTACTTTTGGGTCAGCTATAACATAGTAAAATTTCAGACCTGTAGCTCATGGCATAGCTGAGCAATAGCTACTTTTAGGTCATCACTATTGAGTAAATCAGTTGTAACTTGAAAACCATTGCATTTAGAGAATTTAGTATAAATATGTTATTCAGCTACTTTTGGGTCAGCTATAACATAGTAAAATTTTGGACCTGTAGCTCATGGCATAGCTGAGTAATAGCTACTTTTAGGTTATCACTGTTGAGTAAATCACTTATAACTTGAAAACTATTGCATTTAGAGTATTTTGTTTCAATATGTTATTCACCTATTTTGGGGTCAGCTATAACATAATGAAGTTCCAGACCTGTGGCTCATTGCATAGCTGAGTAATAGCTACTTTGAAGTTCTCACTGTTGAGTAAATCAGTTGTAATTGGAAAACTATTGCCTTTACAGAAATTTGTGCAAATATGTTATTCAGCTACTTTTGGGTCAGCTATAACATAGTGAAATTACAGACCTGTAGCTCATGGCACAACTGAGCAATAGCTATTCTCAGGCACTGACTGTTGAGTAAATCAGCTATAACTTGAAAAATATTGCATTTGGAGTATTTTGTTAAAATACATTGTTCACCTACTTTGGGGTTAGCTATAACATAGTGAAATTACAGACCTATAGCTCATGGCATAGTGGAGCAATAGCTATTTTCAGGTTCTCACTATTGAGTAAATCAGTTGTAACTTGAAAACTATTGCATTTACAGTATTTTGCTTAAATATGTTGTTCACCTACTTTTAGGTCAGCTATAACAGTGCAAAAATTCAGACATGTAGCTCATTGCATAGCTGAGTAATAGTTACTTTGAGGTTCTCACTCTTGAGTAAATCAGTTGTAACTTGAAAATTATTACATTTAGAGTATTTTGTTTAAATAGGTTATTCACATAATTTTTGGTCAGCTATAACATAGTGAAATTGCAGACCTCTATGTCATGGCATAGCTGAGCAATAGCTTCTTTTAGGTTCTCACTGTTGAGTAAATCATTGTATCCAACCTGTAGGAAATCATGGGCTGGGAATCTATTAATATGGTCCGATTTGACCTTGGAACCAAATGAGGATAGCCAAACATAAAAGTGCTTATAACTCGCTTATTATTGGTCCTAGAGGTTGGAATGAAAACCAACCTATAGAAAATCATGAGCTGGGAATTTTTTGGTATGGTCGGATTTCACCTTGGACCCCTCCTTCAAGGTTAAATGAGGATAGCCAAACTTAAAAAGTGCTTATAACTCACTTATTATTGGTCCTAGAGGTTTCGAATGGAAAACCAACCTATAGAAAATCATGGGCTGGGAATCTTTTGGTGTGGTCGGATTTGACCTTAGACCCCTCCTTCCAGGTCAAACGAAGATAGCCAAACTTAAAGTGCTTATAACTCGCGTATTATTGGTCTTGGAGGTTTGGGATGGTAAACCAACATATAGGAAATCATGGGCTGGGATTCTTTTGGTGTGGTCAGATTTGACCTGGGACCCCTCCTTCAAGGTCAATTGAGGATAGCCAAACTTACAATTGCTTAGAACTCGCTTATTATTGGTCCTACAAGTTTGGGATGGTAAACAAGCTACAGGAAATCATGGGCTGGGAATTTTTTTGTGTGGTCGGATTTGACCTTGGACCCCCTCCTTCAAGGTCAAACAAGGATAGCCAAACTTAAAAAGTGCCTATGACTCACTTATTATTGGTCCGAGAGGTTTGGGATGGTAAACCATCCTAAATTCTTTGGCTGGGAATCTTTTGGTATGGTCAGATTTGACCTTTGGACCCCTTCTTCATGGTCGAACGAGGATATTGCATTTATAGTATTTCTTTAAATATTTTTAACCTACTTTTTACACTTAAACAATTACCTTGTTACTTTATTTCATAATACCATTTGCAGGACACAACTTTTTTGTCCTTTTCTTCTGTCAGCTTCGGAATATCTTTCGAACATGCTGTTCAGTTACCATTTACTGTATTTCTGTACAGCCCTTTCCCTGATAATTATGCTTTCCTCTCATTATCACCATCACAAATCAAAAACATTCAGTCAGCTGACACAGTGCCCGTTCACGGGCACTCTCCTCTTGTTTTGATACTGGAACCTCCACCAGAGGCCTTTCCACTGGTGTGAATGTTGGGGTACCGGTTCCAGTCATGTTCCTGTGAAGCCTGTCAAGTTACCCCCGTCAGTGGTTTCCGGTGATCAGCCCTTTTTTGATACTGGAAACTCCACCAGAGGCCTTTCCACTGGGGGGACTGTTGGGGGTACCGGTTCCAGTCTTGTTCAGACCACCGGTGAGGCTGCTCAGAGGGTTCACCTACCAGAAGTTGCTGTGACCATTGAGACCCTTATCTTCCCTGTGCAGAATTTTGGACTGGTACCAGTCCTGTTCAGGCTACCGGTAGGGTCACTAGCCAGCCTGTGATGAGGGATACTGGCACCAGTTTTGCTTCAGACTGCCGGTTGTGGTCACAGAATTCCAGCAAGGGCTACCGGTTAAACAGGATTACCGGTTGCACAGAGTTGCTGGTGACATACAGCAGGGCTACTGGGTACAGAGAATTGCAGGTTCCGGAGTGCTGCCGGTTCCGGAACCAGAGTGCTGCTGGTTACAGAGAAATCTGCTGTTCCCATCATTACTAGCAAGGAACCAGCCTCAAATCCAGTGCTGACAACAGTTTCACCGGTTACAGAGGTTTCCCGGTTACAGAGAATTGATGGTGACAAGTTAGTTGGACAGGAAGTTTCTTCAGTAAAATTCCTTTAACCAACCAGTTACAGAGCCAACCAACCGAGTGCTGGTTTACACAACCTTCAGGGACAGTTGCATCACGAGATCTAGAGATACTGGTGAAGTACTCAGGTACAGATCTGTGCTGTCCCCAAATTTTTGGTTACAGAGAGACACCAGCCTACCGGTTTGACCGTTTACAGAGCTTGTTGGTTGCAGAGAAAAGCTGCTGAACCACCACTCTGGACAGGAAGAAGTCAGCTTAATATGAGCCTATCCCTGCTAAGAAGTAGTTCAGTTCACCCAGTTCTGCCACCTCCGGTGAGTTTATGCAGAACTGTGGAGCCACCAGGAACCGGTTACAGAGCGTTGCTTCACGTATAATTGTTTAGAGCCTGGTACTGGCCAGGTCTCCAGGACTGACTAACAGGCCAGCAGAAGTTCTTTAAAGGCCCAAGCAGCTGTTTAGGCCAACCAGTGGCAGTCTAAGGAACTGGTTACAGAGGAATCCTTGGACCAGTCACGGGTTCTGGTGAAATGTCTGTCAATCTACCGGACCAGTCAGCCAGCCTACCCTTTCAGGACCTAGCTGGTCAGACAGTGGCTATAGATAAGAGGGAGACTGTCAAGACTTGTCCAACTACCAGTCAATATCCCCTTATCAGACCTCACCTTGTAGACTGGCCATCCAGTTTCTTTTTACCCAACCTGTGACCAGTGTCAGCTGCCTCAAGGGGTCCTGAGTTTGCAAGCTCAGCTTTCCCCTCAAGATTAGAACCCGTTTTGCCAGTTTTCAAAACTCAAGCAATGGGTAAAATATCTGTTAATCAGACCAGGGGTCACCGATGTTATAAATGGTTATGTGGATGAGTGAGGTCTAGCCTGTCACCAGTGCTGACACTGTTGTTTGGCTAACTATGCCTGCTCAAAACTTGGGCTGTCCTAGGGGCTAGCCCAAGTTCCAAAGAAATCTCCCAGGAAGGCTACACCCTCACCTTCCGGAAATGACTGCCTTGATCAGATCTCCAGGCTGGAGCAGTGACCCAGTACCCTGAATAATTCAGTTTGGGAAACTTTGCGAAACATATTAACCTCTCTTCTTCGGGGGAGTGGATAACTTCAAGGTTCCCTACTCCCTCACCCTCCAACAAGGAAGTACCAGAGTTTTTTGTTTCATGTCCAGAGTCTTCCCCACCAGTTCAGTCACTCCCTTTTGGTCTGTTCACAGTACAATGGGAGTGTTCTCTCGGTGGTGGCTAAGGAGGTCTAACTAGGGCATTACAAAGTACCACAATCCACCAGTACAACTGGTTGGTCAAGCCAGTTCCCACCAAGCCTGTCTCCAGCATACACATTCGCTAGGAGCTCAGTGTCAGGAGTTAGTTTAAATGTTAAACATGAAAAATTAGAACTGGACCTTGAGCAAGTCTTCGACTTCGTAGGCTTCCAGTTAGCTTGGAAGAGCGTAAGGTCAGACCCACCCTAGAGCGTTGGTAGACCTTGAATGCATATCCAGAAGCTTCTCCCCGGACCTTCATGCCTGGTCTGGCACCTAATGCCCCTGATAGGGTTACTGACAGCCATAGAGATTCAAGCGCACCTAGCTCACCTCCATATGAGGCCGATAAAGTGGCACTAGAAGAACAGCTGGAGGGTACCAGAATCACTAGAAAGGTGACCCCAGTTCCCTCTACCCCCATCTTAAATGGTGGCTGCAGGAAGACATTGTGCTTCAGGGTCAACCATTACACCCGCTAAATATGCTCTTCAATCCTTACAGATGCATCAAGAAGGGTGGGGTTCTCACTTAGGAGAACACACTGCATGGGGAACCATGGTCCCTTCCAGAAGCAAGTTACACATTGAACTATCTGGAACTAAGGTGGTCATTTGGCCCTTTAAGAATGCCAAGACATCTGGTTTAACAATATTGCTGTCATAACTACAGACAACACAACCGGGGTTGCCTGTATGAAGGAAGGGGGGGGGGGATGAAGTCAGGCCCTCCTTGTGCCCTTCTATGGGGAACCCTGACCTGGTTTTCCAGGAAACAGGTGACTGTAGCCTGACACATTCCAGGTGGCTGAATGACATAGCACACAAGCTATCCAGTCTCACGCAACTAGACAGAGCAGACAGAATGGTCCCTCCTGTCAGAGTTTTTCCAAGCAATATGCTTCTGGTGGCACTAGGCCTAATTGGCCTGTTTTTTGCCACCTGGCTCAACAACAACTGTCTCAACTTGCATCACTGGGGACAGATCCCCCAATATGGACAATGATACAATCAGTCTGCCATGGGAGGATCTGGACCCATATGCCTTCCCACTGGTAGCCATCTTGGGCAAGTAGTGGAGAAGTGGCAGGACTACCCATGCAGGGGAATCACTCTGATTGCTCCAAGTGGCCCAACATGCCTGGTTCTGGAATCTCTTGGTCATGTCAAGTCAGATTCCCTGGTGCCTGTCCAACCTGCTCCCTCAACCATCCAGTCAGACTCCTCACAGGAATCTGTCAAAATTAGATCTGCATGCATGGCTCCTAGAGCCTCAACAATCAAGGAGCAGGGCTTCTCTAAAGCAGTGGCAGTAGGAATGGAGGCTCAAAGAGGATCAACCAGATCAGTCATTGCTGACAACTGGGTATGTCATCAATTTGAGCACAATGAGAATCTTGCTCGTCTCTTGGACAGCTTACAGAGACAGACCTGAGGGTCGGAGGGGCATCCCCTCCTGGAACCTCCCCCTGGTGTTGCACCAATTGGCAGGGCTCCATTGGAACCCCATAAAGAGACTTCTTTGAAGCATTAACCTTCAAGACTGTTTTCCTCTTGACCCTGGGTTTCTGGCAAAAACAGGAGTGAGATTCTTGCTTGGTAAAAGAAACACATCAGACACCAGTTAGATTGGTCAAAGGTGTCTTTGTACCCAGCACCCAGCCTTCTTTTCCAAGAAAGAGCTGGCCAAGGAGAGTCCGGACAGTGTGGCCCCAGTGGTTATACCAACCCTGGCCCCAACTCTGGATAAGTCCCTCGAGTCTGATAGGTCCTGTGTCCAGAAGACTGTGCTATTTATTGGGACAGGATCTCAAACAGAAAATGAGTTAGTCTGTCTCCCTTTAGAAAGGTTTTTGACAAGACCTCTCCTGCCACTATCTCCTCATGGATCAAGCAACTGTGATCCTATGTTATGAGCTCTCTGGTCAGGAGGCCCTCACCATACGTCAGGTTAAACCCCATGTTGTCAGGGCCCCTTGCTGCTTCTAAGGCATCCCAGTTAGGAGTCTCCTTAGAACAAGTTTTCAGCCAGCCACTGGAAGTAACATAACACCTTCACACAGTTCTATTTGGAGGATGTGGGTTGGGCTGGTTCAGAGCCCCTTCAATTCGGCCCAGTAGTGGCTGCTCAGCAGATCCACAATTGGCCCATATATACTGAGATTTATATATATGTAGTGTTAATAGTTCTTGGAACTAACTACATGCCTTCCTTCGGGAGGTTATTGCCTTCTGGGACCGAACTCATCCCTCTCTTCCCCTACCTCAGTCTGTTAAAAGGGAGGGGGGGGGAACGTCGGTATACGCCCCGGCAACCGGGCACTGGTATCCGACCATAGGCCTACAGGTTTTCTGACTTAAAGTTAACGTAGGCCAAAGGGAATTTTCTTATCTTTTATGAGTTCACATAAGTCCCTAGTAACTTACCCTCCGACCAAGCAGTAGTTATTCAGCAATTGTCCATTGGATAAGGATGTATTAACGCAATAAAATTGCAACTTTAATAAGTAAATTAAAATTTTATAAGTTAATACCCTATCCAATACCCTATGTATTTTCAATAATAAATTTAACTATATTGTTGGGGAAATGGTTTCTGAACAGTTATTAAGCAAGTGAAAGACCACTTATCTTTGATTTTGTGAAAACGTTGAAAGACAAACTGGAAAGTATTAGAATGTGCCATATATTAAATGATGATTTAGTGATTTTTTTATGGCAAATTTAGAATACTATATGAAAAATTAAGACGAGAGAAAAGGACTACTGATATGTAAGGTGATAAGAGAATGGCACGTGTACTAATAGTACAGTGCAGATAGTAATATTGTTGAAAGGTTTTTTACCCCACAGCCCTTACGGGGTATTGTTTTCACCCATGGTGTCCGGCTGGGCGGGCGGGTGGGCTTTCGGGCGGCGGGAAATAGTTTGTCCGGGCTGTATCTCAGAAACCGTAAGGTGTAGGAAGTTGATACTTGGTAGGGATATTGGTTAGGGGGTGTAGGTGTGCAACGTCATGGTCTGACCTTGATTTGACCTTTGACCTTGCCGTAGTGACCTTGACCTATAAAATCTTGTCCGGGCTATATCTCAGAAACCGTAAGGTGTAGCAAGTTGATACTTGGTAGGGATATTGGTTAGGGGGTGTAGGTGTGCAACGTCATGGTCTGACCTTGATTTGGCCTTTGACCTTGCCGTAGTGACCTTGACCTATAAAATCTTGTCCAGGCTATATCTCAGAAACCGTAAGGTGTAGGAAGTTGATACTTGGTAGGGACATTGGTTAGGGGGTGTAGTTATGCAACGTCATGATCTGACCTTGATTTGACCTTTGACCTTGCCGTAGTGACCTTGACCTATAAAATCCTGTCCGGGCTATATCTCGGAAACTGTAAGGTGTAGGAAGTTGATATTTGGTAGAGACATTGGTTAAGGGGTGTAGGTGTGCAGCATCATGGTGTGACCTTGATTTGACCTTTGACCTTGCCATAGTGGCCTTGACCTATAAAATCTTGTCAGGGCTATATATCGGAAACCGTAAGGTGTAGGAAGTTGATACTTGGTAGGGACATTGGTTAGGGGCTATAGGTGTGTATTTTCATATTATGTGACCTTAATTTGACCTTTTACCTTGTCGTAGTGACCTTGACCTTTAAAATCTTTATGGACCTTTGGGTCTGTCTTTTGATGCAGATTAAGCAAAAGTCATATTAGAATTTATTAAGAATTTTACTTTCATAACTTCCCATTGTAAGAGAATTTCATCAAGTGAGCCACAGATTTTGCTCCAACACCACAATAAGCATTCATTAAATGTATTACCACTTCTGTATGTATGGTAATATTCAAACCATCTAAACTATAATTCGGCCATGCAGATGTAGATAAAGAGTGTTGAATTTTAGTTTACTGATTAATGCTGTCATCTTGTTATTGAATTATCTTGTTTTAATACTTCATCTTTATACGCATTATTTCTCCATTTAAACATTGTTTGGACCTTTATATAACTGACAGTGCTCTGAAAGTATCCTGAAGTTTGTACTGGTACAGTACTTCTATATCTCATGGTGTTGAAAATTTTTCCCTGGCCTGTGGGGTACGGGCATCTCTGATGCTATTTTTTTGTTTTGTTTTTGTTTTTCTCAATTAACTATCCTTGCTGCTATATGAAAAAGGTTTTTGTTTGTTAAACCTGGACAAAGATAAATGACTACCAAGGTCTAATTTATTTGATTTGTTTGATAACAATAAAAAACACTTGGAATGTTTGTTTAAAATACTTTATTGTAACTGCTATTTTTTGTATATGTATTGCATATAACACATATAAAAGGAGGCAATAAAATATGGGAAAAAACAATTACAGCAGTGACAGCTGACACACACACACACAAAAAAAGACTTTAAGTTGGGGATAAAATCGTGTTTGAAGCCCACAAAGACCCCATTTAGAATTTTTTTCCTACATTTTTCATATATTTTGCCCTATAATTTGGAAGGGGCAATTCTGATGAGTCTCAAACTGTACTAGGTATAACTTTGTAGGCTGTAGGTTTAACTATAAGGTTGACTTAAGGTCTCAAAATTGCTCAGAGAAACCTAATTTATGGACTTTTTGCCACTTTCAAGCACTAGCTTTCAAACTATGTCTCTCATCAAAGTGAAATATCATCTTGGAATATATCGATATTCAGTTCGATATATCTGACAGTTCTCGATATGTTTTTCTTATATGTGCCCCCAAATTTTGACCTTTAATAGACATTTAACCTGTGTATGAGGACCATAAACACCCAACCGAGTGACCCTTCTAAGATATTTTTCACATATTTTGCCCTGTAACTTGGAAATGGTAAGTCTGAGAAGTTTCAAACTGTATAAGATATAAATTCTATGTGTAATCTTTGTATGTGACAGATTTTAAGTCTGAAGCTTTAATTTGAAGGTCACATTGAGGTATCTAAAAGGCCCACAGAGACCCAATATTTGGACTTTTTGTCACTTTTAAGCCCTGTGACTGTTAAACTATGTGATTGATAGAGCTGAAATCCCACCTGGGAATACATTATTATGTTCTTTTTACATGCCGAAAATCAAGGCTTTTAGTAGACATTTAACCTGTGTATGAGGACCATAGACACTCACCCAAGGGACCTTTTTTGACATTTTTTTCTGTATTTTGCCCTGTTATTTGAAAATGCTAAGTGTGACTAGTCTTACACTGTATTACCGGAACCGCGCGTTGTTATGCCCATAGTCGAGTAAACGCCCCTCCCCAACTTTCATCAAATGTACAAAAAAAAAAGAAAAGAAAGATCCAAAGCCATACATAAATCATGCTATTTATAAATATCACAACAAAATATATTCTTTTAAATGAAAACAGGTGTATTGCTAACATTAATGATACATTCTTTCTCTTAGATCTCTGCCTAGCAACTGGTATTGATTACACTTCCTGTTCACGTATATAATTACCTGATGACATTTTTTTCAAAAGTTTTGTAACCACATTTTCTGATCTTTACACGTAAATAACTGATTCCATGTTTTATGTGACTCTTAATAGCTAGGGACTTTGAAAGACTATTAGTTAAAATGTTTGAAGCCATAAAATTAGAAAAGAGATAAACATACATTGAGCTTCTCGGTCAGAGTTTCTCTTACTTCATTCAAGGTGATTTAAAGTTTCTTATGAGGCCTGTAATTCTTCACTGACACACGGTGCAATTTACCTGCACTGACAGAACATCACAATAAATGTGGCTCTCTTAAAAGTTATTTATTGAATAAATAATAAATAGTACCAGACAACATATTTCTTCACTTTACGTGAGTTTTATAGCTTTCCCCTCGCTAATCTCCACCTTGTTTTTACGACGGAAAACCTCAAATGGGAGTCTATTATCGTTCAATGAAATGAAGGCTGAAATGTCAATAAAAACCCAAGAAAACCAACATGTTAAATCTTAAGTACACTGAAATTTAGGTTTTAATGCTTTATTTAACTTTTATTATAATCAATTAAACGCCCATCCCCAACTTCTGCAAAAATCTGCCTTTATCGCCCATGGGCATAATAACGAGCGTTCTCGGTATATATAATTTGTGTTTGTTATCTATGTCCCCAAAAGGTTTCAGTTTTATTATGCTACAATAGCTTACCATGCGGGACTCATTGCTGTTCTCGGATGGTCACAAGGCATCATGGCCAACGTCTAAGAAAAATAGACATTTATAGTTGGCCGTAGCCTCTAGTTGTCGTCACGTGATAACTTCTGACCAATCGCCCTACTTTCTCATTGGCCACGTTGAACTGGTAGCTTTCTGTAAATTATACAGACATTTTCATTTATTTCTCAGCTTTTACGTATTGTTGGAGGTTTATTTTTGGATATTCTTTTATTATAGAACATGGATTATTCTGTAAAATTTCTGTTTTGACAGGGTAAGTATATTTCTTATTTTCGCGTGTTTTGAGTTTTCCTCGGTTCAGGCCTTTTACATCTACGTCTTTTATTGCGTTTAAAATGTCCATTCACCAAACAAATAAAGACAAACCAAGAGCACAAAAATGCCGCCATTTTTGTTTTTCTTTTGATTTACACAACTATTGCCCTACTTGTAGGGAATCTGGCAAGGGTGATGACCCCTGTGTCACCTTTGAAGTGCCCTGTGATATCTGTGCACCTTTCACAGATGACCAAATGAAAAAAATTCAACAGAGGAAACGCTATATAAAGAAACAAAAGGCGGACGCTTCTGATGCAAAAGATGATGAATTTGATCTTTTGGGTGAGGGTGACGGGGATTCTTTCACTGGTTCAAATGCAGACATTGAGAGTGTTGCAGACAATCTTTTTACCTCACCCCCCCGTCCTCCGCCCCTACCCTTCAGTTCTTTGTCGCTCAAAACTCCAGCCAAAACTGTCCCACCCACCCCAGGTACTGCCTTGCAGCATAAAATTGAAACAAATCTAGAAAAATCCCTGGGCAATTCACTAAACATCCATTTACAGCAGTAAATGGGTTCTTTCCAGGCATCTATGTTGGAAGCTTTTCAGTCGCTCCAAGAGGAGTTGACGTCTTAAAAAACAAACAGAGGTGGATCAGACCTCGGTTTCTGCTTCCAAACCTGGTACATCTTCTTGTACTGCTGTTAATCTGGACCTACCCCCTCCGAGACATAGAACTACCATGCAAACCGAGGATATGGATGTGGACTATGGTCCAGCACTTCCTCCACGTCTCGGAACTGATCCTCCTAATACATCGGATCAGAATGTTAGTGCATCCGAGGAACCTTCTAAGAAGGTCTCGGATAGACCCAAAAAACACTGCCATTCTCACAGTAGACTTGAAGTTGAATCCAGGTTTACCTCGGATCAACTCAATGAGGAATCCGATGAATCTCGGATCCCATCTACTAAACCTAAAAAACACTCTGATAAGAGTAAACATAAATCCAGGTCCAGATATGTGTCCTCTTCCTCAGAGGAGGATCAGTCCTCTGTAGCCAGACACAGGTCTTCTAAGCCCTCTGGGGATCAGCCCTCAGGGGCTGTTTCTGATCAAGACCTCCCTCAACATGATCCAGACCCCCCTTATTATAGGGAAGTAGCTCTGTCTGACATTCCCTCACAGTACGCTGAAGAGGTCGACACTTTTAGGCACATTCTTTCTCTCCCTGACCCCAGGGAATCTATGCCTAGGTCCTCAGCTTCAGTCATGGGTCTGGACGATGAGAAAGGCCGTCAAGAGCTCAGACCTAGAGGTCCTTCCTCTATACTTCCACTTAGCTCAGTTATCAAGGACGCCTTTGATAAATTTCAGCATGACTTTAAGGCCGCTAATTTACCCGAGGGTAAATATATCAAACCTCCTCCTTCCACTTCCAAGTGGTACAGGGTGGAACAGCCCTGTTATCAGGACAAATATCAGGAGTTGAATACGAATTTTACCAAAATCTGTATTACTCCTAAACCCCCTGGGGCTCCTATGGGCAAGGTTCCCCTACCAATTCTTAAAGAATTGGAACACCAGGCTAGGCAAAATATCTCCACGCTCAACTTCACTGCTGCCTTTGCCAAAACTTCATCTTCTTGCAATGCTTCTCTTGAGAAGTGTCAACATAGCATTAAGTCAACTGTCAAGAAGGTTAAGACACAGATCCAGAAAGGTGCCAATCCTGAAAAAGCAGCAAAGGGTGGCTATGAGCAAGTCTGAGAGTATCTTGATTTTTGGAATAAGACAGTTCTTATCCAACACAGGGCTCTTACATGCCTCAGCAAATCCCTAGCCCATATACTCCAGAGGGAACTATATTCTATGGGTAACACTGGCTTGCTTAGGTGCGAAGCCGAAATGACCCTCTTACAACCACAATTAGGGGAAACGAGACGCCAAGAACTCAGGAACTCGTCCTTTTGGGACCCCTCCTTGTTCCAGTCTCAACTTGTGAAGGAAGGTGAAGACTTCCTCCTCAAAAAAGGCACCTCTAAAGACTCTCAGGGTTTCGTACCCTATCAAAATAAGACCTTTCGTGGTCCCCACAACAAGAAAAGAGGCTCCTACAGGAAACGCCCCATTGGGGGGAACTCCTCACAAAGCAGTAACCAATCGTTTTCCTCAGGAAGGGGGAAACCGAACTTCAGAGGCTCCAGGGTCGTTTTCGACCCCACCACATGGGGAGGGGCATGGAAACCCCTCTCCCCAATGACTCCTCCAAAGCCTCCCTCAGTCCACCAGTAGGAGGTCGACTCCGTTCTTTCAGAAGAGACTGGCAAACAAACAAATGTTCTTCAAACGTGTTAAACATTATCACCAATGGCTACGTACTGCCATTCCTTTCAAAACCAAATTTGGTCAAATTCCCTCTGATTCTGTCAGAATACAAGGCCCGTCAAAAAGACCAAGCACTGGCCACTTGTATCCAGTCTCTTCTGTCAAAGAACGCAATCGAAAGGGTGGAAAATGTAAAATCTCTCGGGTTTTACAGTCGCCTGTTCCTAGTACCCAAGCCTCACCAAAGGTGGAGACCAGTAGAAAAGTTCAAAATGGAAACTCCAGAGTCCATCAGGACCTCCCTGATTCCATGGGAATGGGTATCGTCGATAGATCTTTCGGACGCTTACCTGCACATCCCCATCCATCCAAACTCAAGGAAATACCTAAGGTTTTGCTACAAGTCTCAGGTGTTCCAGTTCACCTCCCTCCCATTCGGACTAGCCACAGCCCCCAGGTCTTTACAATGATTGTAAAGGAAGTGAAGCTAATGGCCCTCTCCAGAGGACTCAGACTTCACCAATACCTGGACGACTGGCTGATCAGGTCCCAGTCTCTGGAGAAAGCCCAAGTGAACACTCAGGCGGTGGTAGACCTAACCCATTCCTTGGGTTGGATAATAAATCAGGAAAAATCAGAACTGAAACCTACTCAGGTGTTTTCGTTCGTGGGCTACGAATACCATCTAGATTCAGCCCTTGTAAAACCCACTCAAGAGAGATGGCTCAAACTTCAGGATTTGATCCTACGACTCAAGTCAAAAGTGTTCTGACTGCAAGATGTTTGATGTCGGTAATTGGGTTGCTTGCCTCAACAGAGAAAATGGTCCCGGAGGGACGCCTTCACATGAGGCTCTTTCAGTTTCATCTCAAGGAGCACTGGAGATATCCTCAGTCGCTGGACAGCCTCCTTCCTTGGACAGAAGCCATTGCAGCCCACTTAGACTGGTGGCAAAATCCCTCAAACGTGATGAAAGGTGCAGACCTTCATCCCAAAGACCACAGTATCCAACTCTTTACAGACGCCTCAAACGAAGGTTGGGGCGCTCACTTAGATTAAAATTCTACAAAGGGTCTGTGGTCATACCGGGAAAAAAGGCTACACATAAACGTCCTAGAATTGAAGGCGGTCTCACTGGCCCTTCGAAGCTTCGGGGACCAGTGCCAGAACCAAACAGTGCTAGTTGCAATGGACAACTCAACAGTGGTAGCCTACATAAAAAAACAAGGAGGAACTCACTCAGCAGAGATGTGTGCTCTCCTGTGGAAGATCATGGCCCAGTCTGGGGCTACTAGGCACCTCGAAAGACTCTCAGACTGGCCCCAGACTGGCCAGGGATGCCCTGGATTTGGGACCTAGTGCAGCTCTCAACAGAGATCCCACTGCAACTTCCGGTGTCAACGACTCTTCTCAAACAGTCCCACAATTATGTGTTCCACAGCAATCCACAGCATCTCAACCTCCACGCCTGGTGTCTAGGAGTGGACAGCTCCAAGAACAAGGCTTCTCTGTGGAGGTGGCAGAGAGAATTGCTGCACCTCAGAGGTCATCAACAAGAACCATCTACAAGTCAAAGTGGGCCTTATTTGAGAAATGAGGCAGAGAGAATTCGGTGGACTTCTCCACTCCATCTGTGAAACAAGTCTCAGAGTTTTTCATGTACCTGTACCAAGATCTAAACAGGCGCCCCTCGACCATCGATGGTTACAGGAAGGCCATTGTTGACACTTTGGGCCCAACGGGCCACCATATTGCACAAAGTTCAGACCTTCATAGGTTACTCTCCAGCTTTCACAGGGATCGTCCCAAAAGTTCCAGGAATCTTCCTAAATGGAACCTTTCTGTTGTTCTTAATGAGCTCACAAAAGCACCCTTTGAGCCTATGAAAGACACATACCTCAAACATCTTACTGTCAAAACTGCTTTCTTGCTAGCTTTGGCCTCCGGCAAGCGCCGCAGCGAAATCCATGCCTGGGTTGCAAACACAGTATCTAATCTAGGCCAATGGGAAAAGGTTGCCTTGTTCCCTTCTTCTGACTTTATAGCCAAAAACCAACTAGCAAGAGAAGGTTCTCAAAGTGTGTCTCCGGTGACTATTCCTGCTTTGACTACCATTGTAGACAGACAATTCAAAGACAGGACCCTGTGTCCGGTACGGGCCCTGAGGTACTATTTGGATCGAACCAAAGACCTGAGAGGGTCTCGATCCCTCCTTTTCATCTCCTTTAAGAAAGGACATACCTCAGACATTAGACCCGCTACTCTCTCTTCCTGGTTGAAACAGACCATTCTACTTTGTTATAAACAAGCAGACCAACAAGCCTTGGACTTGGTCCAAGTTAAAGCGCATGACATCCGGGCCTTCGTGGCCTGTAAGGCCTTTTACGGTGGGGTATCGGTGGACCAAATCATGCAAGCCTGTCACTGGAAAGCTCACAACACATTTACATTTTTTTACCTAAAAGACCTTACTTGGTCAGACAACGACAACAATATGTATCTGGGACCCGTGGTGGCGGCACAGCAAGTCCTAGATCCTTCCCCTCAGACCAGTTGTCCTCGGAAAGAAAAAAAAGGGGGGGCGCACATCCGCTACAACCAAGTCTTCAGGAGTCTAATTCCAGGATCTAGGTATTCTTTTACCTTCAAGATGTTACGGGTAAGGTCATTTTTGTTTTTTAGTTTATCAAAATAATATGTATTAAGGACTTATTAAAGTTGTCATTAATCTCATATTCGGTGGCAAAAATTTTATGAGAATTCCAACCATTGGGCTGGTCTGTCACTCGTGAAGGGCCCCTAAGGACCCTTAGACCTCTAAGTGAGCACTGCTGCACTTCCATCCTACAATAAAAAAATCTAGACAGTTTTAGCACTGTCTTCCATTCTATTTAGGTTTTTGGCTCTTTACAGGCCCGCTCTTTGGGATTGGGGCACTGTAAATGGGACTCAGACTGGTATTTCTAACAGTCTTTCTAATATATATTACTTCAAATCTAAGAAAAATTGACATATCTTTCAGTCTCAGCTGTAATCCCGCCACCGGGCGGTTGGATTCAGCAATGAGTCCCACATGGTAAGCTATTGTAGCGTAATAAAATTGAAAATTTTAATTACTTAAATGTAGCTTTTATAAGCTACAAGCTTACCATGTGGGACTCAGAAGAGTCCAACCCTGCCTCCCCGCTGTTTACAGCTGAGGGGTAGGTTAAAAAATTTCAACGAGAAAGTAGGGCGATTGGTCAGAAGTTATCACGTGACGACAACTAGAGGCTACGGCCAACTATAAATGTCTATTTTTCTTAGACGTTGGCCATGATGCCTTGTGGCCATCCGAGAACAGCAATGAGTCCCACATGGTAAGCTTGTAGCTTATAAAAGCTACATTTAAGTAATTAAAATTTTCAAATCTGTAGTTTAATTGCTAAGGTCAATTTAACAATTCTAAAATGCCCACAAAAACCCAATTTATGGACATTGTGCCACTTTAAATCCCTGTAACTCATAGAGCTGAAATCTTTGAAGTTTCGAAAGGAACTGCCTGTCTATTTAAATTTTGAATATTAATGATGTTATGGCTATCTTAGGTCTTTAAGAACTTATTTTTGTTTTTTTATCCCTCTGCTTGCTGAGTTTTTAACTTTTTAAAATAAAACTGGTTATACATATTAAAGTAGGTGTAAAATGGACACTGTTATTTTCTGGTGAGCTTTATATGATGATCATCATATATCAATCAAATATATACCATATCTTATTTTTTGCGCTACACAGATACGTTAAAAAAGCACTCATCCTCTTTACAGTATGAAGGTCTAACACCTGGCATATGTAGCACTATATAGACTGAAACTTAATTTTGTTTGCAAGGAACTGAGAAGTGATATTGTCAGATCTTACTTTTTCTTCTTATTGCAAATGAAACTGTGAAACCAGCTTGAATTTACTTTGTAAAAGGCTTGAAAGGATATATGTCAAATTATGAAGAAAAAAAACCAATCTAATTGCATATTTGTTTTATAATATTTCATCTATCCACTAATATATTAAAACATAGAAACAGATAAACTTGTGTGTGAACCTTTGCCCACAAGGACTCTTGCCCACAGGACCTTTGGTCACAAAGGACTTTGCCCACCGCATTTTTACAGTGGAGGAACTTTACATAGAATAATGATATGAAATAATATCCCCAAAATTAGCTTTTTAATGGTTTATTGAAGTATAAGTGTACAATATCTTCCATATTAAAGGTCAGCTTCGTATTATATTTTTTGAATTATAAGTATGTAATGTTACAATGTAATAATATTCTCAATCACTGTTGGACTTTCTTGAAACCATTTTAGTATACATGTGTTCTACATTGCAAAAAAGGTTTTGGTCACGTCTGGTATTTTTATTGTTTTCATTTTGCAGTACTATGTAAATATATCAACAGTGAATAAATTGCTAATGAAATCAACTTACATACTTTATATAGTGCAACTTAGGAAGTTCAGGTAATATTTATCTCTTTCAACATTATATATCCTGGGTAGTTATCTAAATGGAGTGTTGATTGATTAATAAAAAATAAAAATGTCTGTGGTTAGAAAAATTTCTTTTGTGGGTGAACATCCTACCCAGTCAGATTGTTGTGGGCAAAGTTCCTCGTGCGCAAAACGCCTGTGGATAGAGTTTGCATTGGGCAAAGTTCTTGTGGGCAAAATTCCTGGATTTGCATCTGTCGTCTGGGGTTACAATTTTGCTTGCAAAATAAAAATATTGTAGAATGAATTACTCAAGTTCTTACATAAGTGATTATGTTTTCTCTCAAAATTGTATCACACAGAAGGGGTCCCATGGAAAATACCCAGTCAAGACATGAGTGATGACCTGTCTGGGGATATGTTGGTGCCGAGTTGGCCCAATCTAGTTTCTTTTATGGCTTCAGAATGTTTTAAAAGGCATAGGGAATCCATATGTCGAGAGTCTATAGAGCTGGTTAGAGTTAATCCCTGAACCCCACTTATGGGTCAAACAAGCGTCATAAAATAGCAGATTTTGTCTTTTTGTCTTATACCTCCTTATTATTGCTTTTACAGCTTTAGAATGTATTAAGAGGTATTGGGAAACCGTATGTGGGCGGTCTCTATAGCCGGTCAGGTTTAGCCCCTGACCCCCCCTTATGGGTCAAACTGGAGTCATAAAATAGTAGATTTTATGTTTTTACCTTCTACCTCCTTTATTATAGCTTTTACAGCTTTAGAATGTATTAAGAGGTATTGAGAAACCACATGTGGAGAGTCTGTATAGCCAGTCAGATCTACCACCTGATCCCCTCTTATGGGTCAAACTGGGCTCATGAAATACCAGATTATTTTGTTTTTGCCTTATATCTTCTTTATTATTACTTTTACAGCTTTAGAGTGGATTCCATATATGGAGAATCCATATAACCGGTTAGATTTACCCCCTGACCCCCTCTTCTGGGTCAAACTGGGGTCATAAAATAGCAGCTTTTCTGTTTTTGCTTATATCTGCTTTAAAACAACTGTTCTTACAAACTATAGGATTTATTAAATTAACTTTTCAGAATTTATGACCATAGAAAAATAAAATAAAGCTTACATTTTTCTTTTATGTTAATGCATAAACTTCCACACTGTCTCCTTAACTTTCACTTCTACTCTCGGTGCTGCATGTTTTTCTTTTCAAACCCTTTTTCTACTTTTTACTACATATTATTATTACTGTATATTATTGCATCTAATCTTTGTGGATGCTTTGTTTTTGTTAGCAAAAACTTTTTCTAGTTTTGATGATTTTTTTAGAAATGGCAGAATGTGACACTTCTTGGCCAAAGCAAAGTGACTCCAACAAAGAAAATGTTCGAAATTCATATAATTTACAAACTTTGTCAAGGTAAGTATTGCATACTTCATTAAATAAGAGGCCTGTCATGGCGCAAGTATTTCTTTTCACATATGTTTGATTGATTACTGCTTCCGCGTGATTATGGTCCCATAAATAACTACTGTGATTTTGGTAATTTTTCTTCCTATCTTTCTTTGAAACTGTAGGGTTGGTAAAATTTTTGGGATACTTTGAGGAGACCTTAAACTTCACTTAAGGTCACCTATAGCAGTTTTCAAAAACACCCTGTCATCACATTTCCGAAAAAAAATCATGCATCAGTGCTATAAAATTTTGCAGGTACATTCTAGAACTAAATCTACACGTCAGAAAGGATTTTCTGATCAATCAGACCATAGATGCCTGATTGAGTGGGCATTTAATTTAAAAAAATGGGTACTTTGTCTGTGTCTGAAAAACAGTCAGGATTTTGGCATTTAGTGGGAATAAGTTATTCAACTACTTTTTGACAATCTTTCATATGCTGAAGTTTCAGCCCTGTATCTGCAACTTTGGAATAAATTGGAATAAAACCCTCTAGCTCCTTTAGTTGTCCATTGTTAAAATCAAACTTATCACTGATATTGAAGTAGGTCAAAAGAAGACTGACAAAAGAGACATTCTTATTTATGGTCAGCTTTACGTCCCAATGTGATTGAAGTTATGGCCACCTTACAGTGAAATAAGGGGGTTTTCAGCCTCCAGCTATCTTATAGTTCAACTAACCTCAGTTAAACTTTGCACAGTTATAAGGGATGGTAAAAGTCATATTCTTATTTTCTGGCAACCTGAAATTTCTAGTATGAGTCAAGGTATGGCTATCTTGCAGTAAAAAGGTGGTTTTATTTCATAAAAATGTAATATACCCTACCATATGAAAACACATGGGTTAAGGACGGCCTGGCGTTCGGTGACAGCCATATACACCATACATAGAAGTTAAAATATAAGAGGAGACCCTATTAGAACCTAGGTACTTGCTACCTTTTGACCCCTGATGGCCTAATTCACTCTGCCATGCACAGATATACAGAAATACAGTTAAACCTGTTTGTAATACACAGAGCATTTAAATACACCCTGTTTAGAAAAAGCAAAGTTTTCCACTGTTCATGTACCTTTTTTTTGTATTAAGTTGCTGGCATAGAAAACTGCCCTGAACACTTCAGTGTATAAAATGAAGAAAATATATGTACATAGATTATATGTAAACACATGAACTATATTAAAGTGAAGTATTTTTAAACAGTAGTTATATTTATTATAGTGATAGTATGAATATTGTATCTAGGAGTAATGAGCTGCTGTTAGCAAAATATGTGTACTCCCATAAAGGAAAAGTGCAGGAGATGTCTTGACAGAATGAAGTATGGAGGATAATAGGCTCCATAGTTTGCTTGGTATAGTTTGGGATGTTGTAGCTCCATAGCTATGTTAATAGGTAATTGCTATTTTGAGCCAATATCTTACTACTTATGCATCACACTTGTTTCCTCCTATTTTAAGGAAAAATATTGAAGCTATCTTTGCAAATTTGCTCTGTGGGATTATTGGGTCAATAGCTTGCTTGGTATCGCTTTTGGTTATTATAGCTATATAGCTAACTGAGTAATGGCTAATAGTAGTATGAATAATAGCAGTTATGAACTTATTTAAGTACAATCAATTGATAATCACATATTTGTGATTTTCCCAATTTTAAGAACATTAAAATATGAGCACTTTTCATGACAATGTGGCATCACCCTGCGGTATCTGCATCAGCATGAACAACTTCTCCACTGAGAGTACAAGGCCAAGATACATGCTGTTTCTTGTAAAAGATACCTTATCTATTGAGGATGCAAAAATTTTCAGTGCATGCAGATCTGTGTGTTTGTCTGTTCCCGAGAACCATTACAAATGAGGTACCCCCCACTCTATCACAATTTTCTCATTGACCATTACAGGGATTACTCTCTTATTTTGCATTATGTACTAGGCTCCCAAGAAGGGAGAGTCCAGGGACAGGCATGGGTCGACATCTAAAAAGCGCCCGCCAGGGTATGACTAAGGTGGGGGGTATGCCAGCCTAAACAGGTAGGTCTTTAGCTGGCTTCTGAAACCATCTATTGTTTGCTGAGATCTAACAGTCTGTGGCAGCTTGTTCCATTCAGCTGGTGCAGCTATTGCCTGCCTATGTGCTTCTTAGGGTGGGTTGAGGAGATAGATAGCCTGTTGCCGCTAGTGAGACTGCTCGATCTTATTAAAGCTGAGAGATACGGGGGCTGTGAAAGATTAATAGCCTTGAATACCAAAAGATTATACTTAAACAGGATGCGATGTTGGATTGGGAGCCAGTGGAGTTTTTTCAAAAAGGGTGTAACATGACTCATTTTTTCAAGTCTGAAGATGATGTGGCAAAGAGCATTCTGGACTCTCTGTAGTTTGGCTATGTTGGACTTGCTTACCCCATAGAGTAGAGAGTTACAGTAGTCTAGACGACTACTGACCATAGCATTTGCCAAAAGTATTGCTGTCTCAACTCCAAGGAATTTGGGAATTCGTCGCAAATCACGAAGATGATAGTAACATGCTCTGCAAACCTTGGCAACATGATTGTCAAAGGAGTTGTCTGAGTCGAAAATAACACCCAGATTTTTTACTTCCACCGACGGGGAGATATTGTTTTGAAGGAATGGAACAGGGAAATTTGGTGCAAGCGACTCTCTGATAGCTTTTTGACCTATTATGATAAATTCGTTTTTTTCTGGGTTTAGTTATCTCCCGCCGGCCGGGCGGGAGATTATAAAATGCATTCCGTGCGTGCGTGCGTGTGTTCGTGTGTTATTGAGTGTGTGTCACGCTTTTATAGAGGGCTGTACATCACACTGGTTGTTTCTACTTGGCCTTTTCAATGTTTTTTATGACCTTATTGCTTATGTCCTTTGATTTGATGGTGTTATTTCACACCTAGGACCATAGCTAAGTGAGTAATAGCAATGGTGGCTACTTTGAGTAAAGTGATCATAACTCCAAAACGACTGCATTTAGAGTGTTTCTGTAAAATACGTTGTTCAGCTACTTTCTCCATGCCTACAAGATGGTACCATTTTTAGGGTTCTATCTTCATAGCTAAGTGAGTAATAGCTATTTTCTGTTAACAATGAGCAAAATAAGTAAATTGATTTTGTCTTTGTAACTGTTACTTACAATATTGGCCTGAAATATGTTGTTCAACAACTCCTTCATGTACTATATCATGGTGAGGTGTCCAAGGTGTAGCACCATAGCTAACGGAGTAATAGCTATACTAAGTTTAACATTTGACCATTGAGCAAGTCACTTATAACTCAAAAACTATTGAATATAGAGGATTTTTGTCGAATATGTTGTTCACCTATCTTTTGGATATACTGTATTGTGAATTTTCACAGCTGTAACTCCATAGCTAACTGAGTAATAGCTACTTTGATGATAACCATAATGAGTAAATGGCTTATATCTTCAAAAGTATTGCAGCTACACAATTTTGTTCCAATATGTTGTTCAGCTACTATCTCCACAGCTACAACATGGTCACTAGTTTGGAAGTGTATCTCCATAGCTAAGTGAGTAATAGCTACTTTGTCAATTTTTAATGGTAACCATAATGAGTAAATGCCTTATATCTTCAAAAGTATTGCAGCTACACAATTTCTCTCAAATAAGTTGTTCATCTACTTTTTTGTGAACTGTAACATATTTAAGTTTCACAACTGTTGCTCAATGTACAAGTGAGTAATGGCTACTTTATTGCTACTTTTGGTGAAAATGTGAAAAATGACAAATATCTCGCAAACCGTAATAGCTACTTTGTTAATTTTTAATGATAACCATAATGAGTAAATGCCTTATATCTTCAAAAGAAAGCTGTATGTCCATAGCTAACTCAGTAATAGCTACTTTGACTTTTTTGATTTAAATAATTTATAACAGCAAAACTATTCAATTTAAAGGAGTTTTGTCAAATATGTTATTCGCCTACTTTTTGATGTAGTGCGGCGGGAGATCATACCACGGCAGTGGTCTTGTTTTAGTTTGACACCGTCCATCCACTCCTGTACAGACTTGAGACACTCGGTCAACTCTTCCATGCTAGAGTCAAAATTCCTGGAATCAACTGCTAGGTAGATCTGGGTGTCATCGGCATACAGGTGATGAGTAACATTGAATTTTGAAATAACTTGACTGAGGGGACTAGTGTAGAGGGTGAAAAGGAGAGGACCCAGTACAGAGCCTTGGGGGACTCCGAAAGGGAGAATTACGGCCTCAGAGAAACTATCACCTATTTTAATTTTTTGTTTACGGTTTGAAAGATATGATTTGATCCATGACAAAACAGTACCATCTAGACCAAACCAGTCATGCAAGCAGTCATATAAAAGAGAATGATCAATCGTATCAAACGCCGCCGATAGGTCTAATAATGTTAGGGCCACTGCCTTTCCTGAGTCCACTGAGAGAGCTAAATCATTTTGAATCTTCAACAATGCGGTTTCAGTGGAGTGGGAACTCTTATAAGCAGACTGGTTGACATTTAAGAGCCCCTCGTGCGAAATAAATTCATTTAGCTGCTTTGCCACCACCTTCTCAATAAGTTTAGATATAAAGCTGAGGTTTGACACCGGCCTGTAGTTTTTGAGGATATTTCTGTCAAGGCTCGACTTCTTTTGAAGGGGGGTGACATATGCCATCTTAAAACAGTTGGGGAAACTACCTTCTGTGATTGAATAATTTACAATTTTAGTGATGGGGGTGATGAGAATATCAGCACACTCCTTGACCAGAGACATTGGAATCGGGTCAAGGTCACATGATTTGGATGGTGAGGACTTTAGAATTTTGCGCAGTTCTTCCTCTGACACAGGTGTGAAAGAGGACAGAGTATTTTTAGTGGGGTTGGGTCTAGTAACTGAAGATAGTATTGATGACTGCAGTGTGGATCTTATCTTGAGGATTTTGTCATAGAAGAACTTACAGAAAGTGTTCGCAAGGTCGGTTTTATTTGTGTAGTCTGGTAGAACAGCAACAGAGGACCTGTGTAAGATCTTTTTGAAACAGTTCCACAGAGCCTTGGGATTTCCTTGGTTTTCAGCCACAATGTTGGAATAATGATTGCATTTGGACTTCTCAAGCAGGAAATTATAGTGGTTGATTGCAGCCCGGTATCGGCTACGATTACTGGCTGAGTTTTCACGACGCCATGCCCGCTCATATTTCCTCTTGAGTCGTTTTGCTTTGAGGATGTCACAATTCATGAAACCAGTCTCGGTATATTTTTCTTCATGATTGGGGCGTGCTTGTCAAGAAGGCTTCTCAAAGTATTAAAGTATTGATGACTGAGAAGACTGGCAGTTTTGTACGGGCATCTAATGAGGTCGGAATTCAGGATATCCATTCTAAAATCTGAAGTATTTATCTTGTGAATTTTATGGATGGGAACACATTGAAACTTACAGGATTCTCTGACAGGGAAGATAAAGCTGAATATTATTGCCTGGTGGTCTGATAGTCCCCCAATAACTTTGGGACTAATGGCCCAGGAGAAGGAATCCCTCAGACATAGAGCATCCAGAATATGACCATGAATATGTGTGGGTGTATTGACAAGTTGTGTAAAACTGAATTGCTCAAGGATATCATAAAATTTCAGTGTCCAGGTGTCATGTTTATCCAGATGAAAATTAAGATCACCAAGGAGAATATTTTCATAGCCTGATAAAGCAGCACCTTCGAGGAACATGCCAGATTCGTCCAGGAACTGCGACTTTGAGAGATTTGGGGGCCTATAGACTACATGAAATATAACATCTTTAGCGCCCTCAGTGCTAATCTGTATGGAGATACTTTCAAAAGCCCGATAACTGTTTTTTGAAACCCGCTCAAAACTCAGGTCCTCCTTGATGAAAAAGCCAACTCCGCCCCCTTTCTTGACATTTCGAGGTACATGAGTGAACTTATAACCAGGAGGTGTGATACTAGAGATAAAACTTTCAGTATCCTCTGGCCTAAGCCATGTCTCAGTGACAGCTATAAGATCAGCATTGTTATCTTGGACGAACTCCAGAAAGGAAGCAAATTTATTTCTGATAGATCTAACGTTGAGAAGACAACCATTAAGAGATCTAGAACCAGGGCCTGGATTGAGACTGATATCACCCGAAAGAGCTAGGAGCAATGATGTCCACGGACTTACGTTCCGGAAACTATGTGTCACCCTTCGACAGTGACCCTGGAAAGCCAGATAGGCAAAATTGATGCCATCTACACATGGGTGAATCCCTGACTCAATGATCACAGGATGGCCTGAGCGCATGATTGGTTCAGATGAGTCACAGACTCTGATGCCGCTCAGTATGAGGTAAACGGCAAAATGCAAGAAATGCATTTCGAAAAATACTGTTAGTAAGTATGTATACGACTAAAAAATGTAGAACTAAGAGCAAAGATATGAAATGATATGTGATAACTTCAAAAATATTTTACTTAGACCTTTAAAATTTGGTATGTGGGTATGTATGGTTAATGTCTCAAAGACTATTCAAAGTCATTTAGAGGAAATATTGGTTCCTGTTCGTACTATACATCCTGGATATAATACCTCTGAAAATTATTAATTTTCCAAATTGAGGCCGCCATCTTGAATTTTGGCAGATATCAAAATGTCAGTTTTCCTCAAGAGATATTAGAGATAGAGCACTAGTGACCCAGGATATAATACCTATAAAAATAATAATCTTTCCTAATCTACATCACATTTGAATTGTAAAGATTAACTGCAATCTTGTGTGTGTAGTTGGATGTGGCAGTATTAACACGTATTTGATTTTTTTACGACCTCATCCTTATTTCTTCTTAAATGGACCTTGTATAAAGGTAGTGCAGATTTAAAAGGGAGCTTCCCCTTATAGTAACTCTGTAACCAGCCCCAACTAGTTAAATATTTCACATTTGTATACAGCTCGCTAGCCAGCACAGAAGACTAGGTATGAGAACTTAAAAGCTCTTGGTATTATATACCAGGTGGTGTTTATGTTTTATTGCTTGTACACTTTTACACTTACTAGTATTCCCCACTGCATGCAGTCTAGAGCATACATTTTATAGACATAAAGAACACAGAACATTAATCAAAAAGGAGATCACACACTCAAAATAAATGAGTGACAAACTGTGGGGAAACTTTTCATATTCTTTCACTTAATCTCTGTCAAATCACTTGAGCCAAAACACCTTCCTATTTCAGATAAGTGACCAGTTTTCGTAGAAACTCCTTGAAATGGCTGTACAATCTTGAATGACAACTTGAAAGACTTTGAATATGTTTTTATCTAGAGATGGCCAGAGATGGATGGCCATCCTGTTGTGGATCTAATTTTTGCGAGTTTCTCAGGTAGAATTTTTCGGCAGTTTCGAGTGGTACTTACTTGCCGTTTTGGATGTGTTTTATAAATTTCTAAATAAAAAATTTTTCAATGGCTTTACAATTCTTCCGTCTATTTTAAAAAGGATTTTTAGACAAATTTCTTTTATTGACATGTATGGCCCATATCTACCAAACTTCAAAACAGGAAATAAAGTATGCTGATCTATTCGGACCGAACACCTGCAGATTATCTACTAAATGTTGGAAACTGTAAAAAAAACATGATTCTCTCACGAGACCATCCCGGGAGAGCATGGAAGATGTGCTAAATCTCAGAAGTTTTACAATTTTTAACCCTGGAAGCTGACCCCGGGGATTGCAGGACATGAAAATCTTTACAGGGAATATAACAAAAATGAATGTATCTGATACAGTATTCAAAGGGTTTTCTCTTGAAAAGATTACCTGTTATAAAATAAGATGCATTTTCATAATATTTCATTTGAAATATTGATCATGGATAGCTTATATAAAAAGAAGAAAAAACAAGCTGGCTTGTCGACGTGTATGTTCATAATGCACACATACAAAATGTTTTACTTAGTTCCAATTTCATTCACTAGAGTGTGCTCAAAAAATCGTTTTCTGCACATGTACTTCATTTTATTGAATGAAAGCTGTTACTGTAAGGATGTCACTTCGACAATGAAATTCGTGAGTTAATTTTCTTTCTATACGTTTATCGATATTTATTTTCATTTCTCACAAAGTTGATCTTAATAATTGCAAATATATTATTCCGTGTACAGTGCCCTTCTAATTTTAGAACCTGTTAGTAAAGATCCAAAATCTTCTAATATCGGCCTCCCGGCGCAGTCACTGTTAGTGTAAAGTCGTTGTCAGCACCTACCCCCATTTCTATAGAGTTGGACGCGTGCATGCGCATGTGCGTCCAGCTCTATTATACTTTGTGTTTTTGCGAGTGTTTGTCCACAAATTTCTGGCGTTTTGAGTGCTTACTGATTGCCGTTTTCGGTGAGTTTTGAATAACTGTAACAACGATTGTTCGGTTGCTTGGCCATTCATTCGTCACTTTAATAAAAATTTGTGGATGAATTTCCTTTTTGGCATGCATAATCCACTGACCTCTTTAACTTAAAATATAACCTTTTGCACTTAAATTACTAAGATCTATATGGGCCGGCTACAGCTAAAGACAGAATTCATCAAGGATGAATTTAATCCCGGATATGAAACCTTGTATTTTTCATTAAAGGCTCTACTCTTCGTAGATATCAATAACCATAATCTTTTATATAAAATCATTTTATTTAACAACATAAGTGATGTCAATGCTGCAAAATACAGGGATTTGTGTATGAGTTTTGGGTACGGGTTAGTGATCACTTCATCCATTATTTTCTTTGCGGTTTATTTGTTTGACAATGACTAGCAGAAAGCATGCGCCGACAACGATTTTACACTAACAGTTACTGTGCCACACTTGAGGATTTCATTTGATAAACAATATAATTTATTTCTTTAATGATGTAATTGGACTTTTGTGTATTTTTTGTACTTTTCTCCAATGAAGACATACTAAAACTCAGAAAGTGGGCTATTTTTAACCCCGGGAAAATGCCCCCAGAAATTGCAAGCTTATCTTTTTCATTGAAGTCTCACGAACTCACTTCATTCATTAATTTCTCTTTTTTCTGGTTTATTTGTTAGACAAATACAGTACTAAATATTTATTTCCATTTCTGTTATAAAATAATATGCATTTTCATATTATTTCGTTTAAAATACTGATCATGAAAACAAACTGGCTTCACAGACCTGTATGTTCATAATGCACACATACAAAACGTTTTATTTCACCAGAGTATGGCAAAAGAATCGTCTGCGCATGGGGGGAGGGGGTGTGTCAATTAAAGTTTAAAAAAAAATAAAAAAAAATAAAATTTACATACAGTTAGAAAAAAATTTCAATTTCAATAATTGTATCCACTAGATAGCATCCAGTGGATACTACGAATTTCGCTTCATTACACCGCTGCCACCGCAGTGTGTAGAGAGATTTCACGGTTACCACTCTAACGAAAAAAATATTATAGCTAGCCTTCTCAAATTTGCAGGATATATTCATAACCATAAAATCTTGCCTGGGAATATTTTTGGCCTCATTTAAAAAAACAAGATGGCCACTACGGTCGTTTTTTCGTCTTTCAGCAAGGACTTTTGGTGGCCCTCTAGAGGAAAGGGTATTATAGGTAGAGATCTCAAATTCACAGGGTATGTTCCAGATTACAAAATCTTGATTGGGAATATTTTTGGCCTCATTTTGAAAAACAAGATGACCGCCATGGGCGTTTCTTTGTCAGTCATGAAAAGTGCTTATATCTCCCTTATTATTGGTCCTAGAGTTTTGGGATGGTAAATCAACCTATAGGAAATCATGGGCTGGGAATCTTTTGGTGTGGTCAGATTTGACCTTGGACCCCTCCTTCAAGATCAAACAAGGATAGCCAAACTTAAAAGTGCTTATAACTCGCTTATTATTGGTCGTACAGGTTTGGGATGGTAAACCAACCTATAGGAAATCATGGGCTGGGAATGTTTTGATGTGGTCAGATTTGACCTTGGACCCCTCCTTCAAGATCAAACAAGGATAGCCAAACTTAAAAGTGCTTATAACTCGCTTATTATTGGTCGTACAGGTTTGGGATGGTAAACCAACCTATAGGAAATCATGGGCTGGGAATGTTTTGATGTGGTCAGATTTGACCTTGGACCCCTCCTTCAAGGTCAAACGAGGATAGCCAAACTTAAAAGTGCTTATAACTCGCTTATTATTGGTCCTAGAGGTTTGGGATGGTAAACCAACCTATAGGAAATCATGAGCTGGGAATCTTTTGGTGTGGTCAGATTTGACCTTGGACCCCTCCTTCAAGGTCAAACGAGGATAGCCAAACTTAAAAGTGCTAATAACTTGCTTATTATTGGTCCTAGAGGTTTGGGATGGTAAACCAACCTATAGGAAATCATGGGCTAGGAATGTGGTCGGATTTGACCTGGGGCCCCTCCTTCAAGGTCAAATGACGATAGTCGAACTTAAAAGTGCTGATAACTTCCTTATTATTGGTCCTAGAGGTTTGCAATATGAAACCAACGTATAGGAGGTCATGGGCTGGGAATCTTCTGATGTTTTCAGATTTGACCTTGGGCCCCTCCTTCAAGGTCAAATGATGGTCCACTGGCTTTGGTGAGTTGTCTTTTTGGTGGATACAAATTTGCATCGGTTCTCCGATGCGTAGGTCTAGTTTTATTGTGTCACCAGCATTTATGCTGCGAGGCATATAGGGATTGCTTCGTCATCCAATTTTGTGGCGTTGGCGTCATCGTCGTTGTCTGTCGTCGTCACACTTTGTATTCCAGACAGTATCTGAAAAATGGCTTGTCGGATGTAATTCATATTTGGCATGTGGATGTAACTGGTCCTGAGGGTGTGCTGTATAGTTTTGTGACCTTAAAGGAAGAAGTGATTAGATTTTGGGATTGATCTGGATCACCGTCTGGATCTTCTGGATCCCCGAATTCTTTAAAGGAAGATAATTTGAAAAGTTATGGATGGATTCCGATGAAATTTTCAGGACATGTCCAAAATGGGACAAGGAAGAAGCGATTAGATTTTGGGTGTGATCCGGATCATTGTCTGGATCTTCTGGATCCAGGTATTTTTTAAAGGAAGATAACTCAAAAAGTTATTGATGAATTTGGATGAAATTTTCATTAAATGTCTGAAATGGAACAAGGAACAAAGCATAAAAAAATACAATATCAATGCTAATGGTAGGTTTTCAAAGCCCAGGAATTATTTTATGGAGTAGACACAGCATTGGGGGACTGAGCTGCCTTGGCGGAGGTCTACGCTCTCTGAGTGCTCTTGTGTTGAGTTTAAGTTTTTTTACTTTTCCGTAAAGTATACTAAAGATAACTTAAGAAACTTCATTCAAATTTTGCATGTATATGTAACTGGCCATAGGTAAGTGTCTCATATTAAGGTGACCTTAAACTCCCAGTAATAACAGAACTATATTCACTTTAAGTTTGGCAATTTTTCAACAGTATTTCAAACACTGTGCAATTCTAAGCATCTTTCAGGTTGTGAATGTAACAAACCATGAACACCTACAGGAAAAGATTCCCTTAAACTCCCTCACAGCTGCAAACTAACTTTGAGTTTAAGGTTGGGACAATTTTTTGGTATTTAAAAGATATTTGATGTGCTAATTCAGACTTTATTCTTTGATATTCATCATGTACATCTGTCAACACCAAAAAAGTTTCTTTTGTAAGGTTATAGTAAATTCCTGATATTTCATAAACTTATGAGTTTAAGGTTGCATCATTTTTGTTTCACTAGCAGATATGTTGGAGGACAAGTATGGTCAGTGTCGTTGTCACACTTACTTCCCAGACAGTATCTCAAAAATGGCATGATGGATGAAATTCAGATTTGGCATGTGGATGTGACTGGTACTCAAGGTGTGCCCTGTTTTAAGGTGACCTTAAACTCCCACTAGTAACATCCTTATATTGATTTTAAGTTTTTCCATTTTCAGACAGTATCTCGAAAAGAGGTTGACAGATTTAATTCAAATTTGGCATGTGGTTGTAACTGGTATTTAAGGTGTGTCCTATTTTAAGGTGACCTTAAACTCCTATGTATAAAAGAATTTAAGCTTTTTATTTTTCCATAGAGTATACCGAAAATAACTTAAGAAAATTAATTCAAATTTTTACAAAGTTTTTCTGTTTCCAGACAGTTTCTCGAAAATGGGTTGACGGATTCAATTAAAATTTGGTATGTGGTTGTAACTGGTATTCAAAGTGTGTCCTATTCTAAGGTGACCTTAAACTCCCATGTATAAAAGAATTATGTTGAGTTTAAGTTTTTTATTTTTCCAGAGTATACTGAAGATAACTTGAGAAATTTTATTCAAATGTTGCATGTATACGTAACTGGCTATAGATAAGTGCCATACATTAAGGTGACCTTAAACTCCGAGTAATAACACATTGTTAGTGTCGTCATCACACTTCCTTTCCGTGCAGTATCTCAAAAATGGCATGATGGATTAAATTCAAATTTGACATGTGGATGTAACTGGTATTCAAGGTGTGTACTATTTTAAGGTGACCTTAAACTCCCATGTATAAAAGAATTATGTTGAGTTTAAGTTTTGTACTTTTCCGTAAAGTATACTGAAGATAACTTGAGAAACTTTATTCAAATTTTGCATGTATATGTAACTGGCCATAGATAAGTGCCACACATTAAGGTGACCTTAAACTCCCAGTAATAACACATTGTGAGTGTCGTCGTCACACTTCCTTTCCAGACAGTATCTCAAAAATGGCATGATGGATTAAATTCATATTTGGCATATGGATGTAACTCGTACTCAAGGTGTGCCCTGTTTTAAGGTGATCTTAAACGCCCACTAGTAACATACTTATATTGATTTTAAGTTTTTCCGTTTCCAGACAGTATCTCAAAGTGGGTTGGTGGATTCAATTCAAATTTAGCATGTGGTTGTAACTGGTATTCAAGGCGTGTCCTATTTTAAGGTTACCATAAACTCCCACATATAAAAGAATTATTACCTCTGCCAAGGAGGTTATGGTTTCGCCTGGGTTTGTCTGTGCGTCTGTTTGTTTGTGAATAAGATCACTCAAAAACTTATGGACGGATTTTGATAAAATTTTCAGGATATGTCAGAAATCGTAAAAGGAAGAAGTGATTACATTTTGGGAGTGATTCGGATCACTGTCTGGATCTTCTGGATCCATGGAATTCAACTTTTAAAGAAAGATATCTCAAAAACTTATGGAGGGATTTTGATGAAATTTTCAGGATATATGAGAAATTGGTAAAGGAAGAAGTGATTAGATTTTGGGATTGATCTGGATTACCGTCTGGATCTTCTGGATCCCCGAATTCTTTAAAGGAAGATAATTTGAAAAGTTATGGATGGATTCCGATGAAATTTTCAGGACATGTCCAAAATGGGACAAGGAAGAAGCGATTAGATTTTGGGTGTGATCCGGATCATTGTCTGGATCTTCTGGATCCAGGTATTTTTTAAAGGAAGATAACTCAAAAAGTTATTGATGAATTTGGATGAAATTTTCATTAAATGTCTGAAATGGAACAAGGAACAAAGCATAAAAAATACAATATCAATGCTAATGGTAGGTTTTCAAAGCCCAGGAATTATTTTATGGAGTAGACACAGCATTGGAGGACTGAGCTGCCTTGGTGGAGGTCTACGCTGTCTGAGTGCTCTTGTGTTGAGTTTAAGTTTTTTAAATTTTTTAATAGAGTATACTGAAGATAACTTGAGAAATTTCATTCAAATTTTGCATGTATATGTATCTGGCCATAGACAAGTGCCATACATTAATGTGACCTTAAACTCCCAGTAATAACACATTGTCAGTGTCGTCGTCACACTTCCTTTCCGTGCAGTATCTCAAAAATGACATGATGGATTAAATTCAAATTTGGCATGTGGATGTAACTGATCCTCAAGGTATGCCCTATTTTAAGGTGACCTTAAACTCCGAGTAATAACACATTTTGAGTGTTGTCGTCACACTTCCTTTCTAGACAGTATCTCAAAAATGGCATGATGGATTAAATTCATATTTGGCATGTGAATGTAACTCATACTCAAGGTGTGCCCTGTTTTAAAGTGATCTTAAACTCCCACTAGTAACATACTTATGTTGATTTTAAGTTTTTCCGTTTCCACACAGTATCTTAAAAGTGGGTTGATGGATTCAATTCAAACTTAGCATGTGGTTGTAACTGGTATTCAAAGAGTGTCCTATTCTAAGGTGACCATAAACTCCCATATATAAAAGAATTATGTTGAGTTTAAGTTTTTTTAATTTTTAATAGAGTATGCTGAAGATAACTTGAGAAATTTCATTCAAATTTTGCATGTATATGTAACTGGCCATAGATAAGTACCATACATTAAGATGACCTTAAACTCCCAGTAATAGTACATTGTCAGTGTCGTCGTCACACTTCCTTTCCAGGCAGTATCTCAAAAATGACATGATGGATTAAATTCAAATTTGGCATGTAGGTGTATCTGGTATTCACGGTGTGTATTATTTTAAGGTGACCTTAAACTCCTATGTATAAAAGAATTATGTTGAGTTTAAGTTTTTTATTTAGTGTATAGTATAGAGTATATTGAAGATAACTTGAGAAATTTCATTAAAATTTTGCATGTATATATAACTGTGCAGGTTTAATGGCATGAGAACTTGTATGTGATTGCTTTCTTGGCAATTTCTGCAACAAGTGTTTTCATGGCAACACTTTTTCTGTTTCTTGGTCTTTTATTTTGTGGGTATTTAACATTATTCAAAACTTTCAAAATATGTTCAATACAAGAGGAACTTGTGATTTGGTTTTAGGCAACATTTGCCAACACTTTTCCTGTTGTTTTTCACTTTTAAATTGGTGGGATCTTTATAAATAAAACCCATGCAAAGATTTTAACTAGTATTTTCAGGATATATTTCATGCAAGGGGAACTACAAGAGTAGTGATGATGCTTTTTTGCAAGTTTTTGGTAACAGCTGCTGCCATGGCAATACTTTTTCTGTATTGTTTTTCAAATTGTGATTTTGTGGGTACTTGTCAACATTTTCTCACGTTTCTTGGGTTTAAAAATCTTTTTGTGGGTTCTTTGCATTCCAAACCCCATGGCAACACTTTATCTTTTTCCTGAATTTCCTGCTTAGTTCTGACATCAAGTAAAAACTTGGTAAGTGATAACTTCATGTGTTTGCCTCTCTGTCTGCCTGTGTCCATTTGTCATATCCTGTACATTGGATCTAGGTTATATTTTTTAACAAGTTGGAGCCTCACCATGACTCGGTACTTCTCAAGGATTGTCTGGATCTGCAAAAATACTGCCAGTCAGCCAACTATTTATGTCCAGCACAATTTTTGTCCTTTTGAATTTCATCCGCTTCAGTCTTTAACCAAAGCTGGTGACACAGTACAATTCTTCTGAATTCTTGTTATTATTATTTATTTATGGGTAGATTTTAATGGAATGAATATGAGAAGAAGCAATGTTGGGGTGTGTATAAATAAGAATATTAAAAAAAATTGGGGCCAAAAAATAGGTATTTGTGTGATGCATGCATGATCCATTTTCTCAAAAATTGGACAAAAAAAATAAAATAAGAATTACAATTCCTTAAAAGTGAAATAATTACTCTTATTTTGATATTTATTATCAGCGCAGCTTTTCAAAAATGAATTTGTTCTTAATCTTAAACTTTAAAAAAAATATTGTAACATAAATATCGCAATTTTGTAAGACATGGCAGGCTACCCAACCTCACCTACCCAGTATATATTTTTCACTTGTGTTAGAAAGGTTTAAAAAATATAATTAAATAGAGAGGCATAGTCCCATCGGTGGTGGACTTTTGTACTCCCTGGCTGACCTTAAACAAGGTAACTAAAGGTCAAATAATGCACTGAAGATTAATGTATAATACAGCTAATAAATGAGGCTAAAAAAGAATAATAGGAAAATAGTACAAAAATATACAAAAATATTAGGAAATAAGTACATAAATATACAAACAGTGCTTTATTTATTATCCACCGGTTTATTTAAATAATAAGTAAAATAAGTCCATCAATAAAACAAATGCAATAAATGGGGGATGAAATTACGAAAAAAAATAAAATAAAGTCCCGGGTTAGCAGGTTCTTATCTGAAAGAAAACAAATTAAAATATGTCAAAAGTGCTTCCTGTGTCACTCAATTGTCTTGTGTAAAACCTGTAACAAATGTCAAAAATGTTGCCTCAAATCTGCCTGTAGGGGCCAGATTTCAAAACTTTTGGCCAACTTGGCTGGATCTGGGTGCCGGTCCGAAAGTGGTTCAAATCCTGAAAGAGGGTTACACCCTCCCCATTCGGATCCGGCCAAAACTCACAAGGTCTTCCAGTCATAAGCTGTTATGTCAATCCCCACAGAAACCTCTACCTGCTGGAGGCATTACATCAGCTTATAGACAAAAATGCAGTAGAACTAGTAAAAAACCAAACTTTCATTGGGTTAATACATCTTACCTACCAGACGATAGCTATAGCCCGGCGCCAGCCGGTCCCGCCAAACGAAAGAAAAGACGTCCTGGGTTTCACCCCCGGCAGGACCGGTACACTACACTCCACTCGCCAGGTGGCCTAGTTCCTGCTTCACTCGCCAGAGGGACGTGACGTCATAGCATCTTTTTCGTTTGGCGCGATATTCAAAGTTTGAATTTTTGGAAACTCTTTTTATTTTGAGTATTTCTTAAGTTATACAGTGTGTTTTGTGTTACGATTTGTCAGTTAGTTGGATAAACTACCATGGCATCTCCAGGACAAAGGAAAGGAGCCTGCGGGCATATCATGGCTATTTTTGACCCTCATTCTCGTTGTGCCAGATGCAGAGATAAAGGGTTGGGCCAAGACCCGTGTGTTTTAAAGTTGCAGTGTGAGTTTTGTGACACTTTAACCCCTGAACAATTGCTCCAGCTTTCAACCCCTACGTACAAACTGCGGAAGGAGAAATCTAAAACCAAAGAAGCCCTTGTGGATCCGTCCACTGTCACTATCGTGTCGCAGGTGGAATCTCAAGAAGTTGCTTCAACTTCTCCACCCCATGTTGCTGAGCAAGATCTCTCTTTACCTCCACCTATGTTCCGCCAAGAGTTAAAAGACTTGGACGAAAAGTGGTCAGTACGTATGGCCCGTCTGGAAGCACTCATTACTTTGGGGCAGCGTCCTTCACCTCAACCTTCCTTCTCACCGGTCAAGGCACCGGTACCGCATCAAGCTCCCGCGGGAGCTCTTTCTCAGGCACCTTTTCTCTTATCATCTGTCCCTTCCGGCCAAGCCGCCCCGGCTTTTGGCCCGGATAGGATAAAACCTAGTGCCACTGTCACTACCAACTCAATAACTAGGACGTCTCCTCTAGAAGGCCTTTACTCTGAACAGGACCCGGAACCGGTATTCTCTCAACAGAGTTCTTCCGGCCCGGTGGCCTCTGCTTTGCCTCAACCTCCTCCGCAATCCAGCTTGTTCAAGTCAGCTCCGGAGCACTTTGAGGAAGGTGAGGTATCTGACCAAGAAGACGTCACTGACCATCCTGATCAAGAATCTCCAGACTTGGATAAGACATTGAGCGAAGATCAAAATTACAGAGAGACTGTTAGGGGAGTACGTGCTTTCATGGGCTGGTCACATATCCCAGATCTTGAGTATACTCCAAGTTCCAAGTCAGACAATCCCTGGATTGGCCACCGGGCACAACCTGTAGGCAAGGTCTCTATCGACTTACCACCAGAGGACTGGCTTTGTAAGAAACTTGAAAATTTAAATCTCGTCCTCATAGAAGGTTACCCGTCCAAGTCTACGGAACCGGGTGGACTTCATGTTGATCAGTATCTCCGCCCCCCCAAGTCTCAGGCAAGGTGGTACGGGATTCATCCCGCTGAAAATAAAGACATCACTAGGCCGGGAAAATATGTAACTACTTGGCCCAATGACGCGGCGAAGTTGAACAGTTCCTTTGCCCGAATTGGTAAACCTGCTCTTGCTTCATCCCAACCCACCTCCCGCCCTATTGCTCAGGATACGCTCCGGAAGTGGGAGAAAGCAGCAAAAGAGACCAGTTATATTTGTAACCAGTCCGCTGGTTTCAATAGGTGCATCACCAAGATACAGGACTCGTTTCAAGAACAGTTACAAATTCTTCAGACAGAGTTGGGAAAAGGAAAATCTTCCACAAAAGCTCAAGGTGCACTTGATGAATTACATTTCCTGTCTGCATTCAACCAAAATGTGAGTTTTGCGGTTGGCAAATCCCTCCAACACCTCTCAGATTTCACTTTTATACAAATGGCTAATTTAACTCTGGTCAGGAGGGATTCTTATCTTGAGCACCTAAAAGCTGGCGTCAAGCCAGATACCTTTTCCTCTCTCAGGAACTGTCCTCTACAAACCAGGGCTTTGTTTCCGGACGACATTATCCGGAGGGCGGAAGATGAAATAGCAGCATTTGAGTCACATAAGCGTACCAACCAGCCCGGTCCGGGCCGTGGTGGGTTCGCCGGCACTCAGAAAAAGCAACACCGTTACCAGCCATATTCAACATGGAAACAGGAGGATTCTGGAAACTCCGGGGCTCCCGGCAAAGAGATGCCTGCATGGAAAACATTTGGCAATCGCGGGAGAGTCCGTGGCAGAGGCAGGGGTGGTCAACCCGGTCGCGGTTCGCGCCCTGCCAGAGATGCTAAGGCGTATAAATGACAATCACTGCAAAGTTCCTCCGGAAGTAACATCCTGTCCGGAGTTTGGTGTTGTAAATGTAACAAAGACAAGTCTTCCTGTTCTTGTGAAAGACTCTGTAAATTGTCACAATGTTGTTCATCATGTACCTTCTGTAAAAAAAACATCAGGCAGCCGCAAAAGAAAGGCATAAGTCCAATCTTAAACTCACAAAATACAATAAAGTATGTGAAAAGTGCTTCTTTTGTAAATCACTGTGTCTTTGCCCCAAGTGTGTCAAATGTCCTCAGTGTTGCAAATGTCCAATCAGTAGGGGGACGCCTACAAAATTTTTGGAAAATATGGGCTCTCAAGGGTGCAAACCCGAAGGTAGTATCCATTTTGAAAAAGGGCTATGTGCTTCCCTTCAAGGTCAGACCTCCCTTAATAAGGGAACCCCTGATAGTAAGCGGCTATGCAAACCCCACCAGAGACTCCCACTTACAAGAAGCAGTGCAAGCTCTGATCAAGAAAAAGGCAGTAGAGAGGGTCAGGGTTCGAACCTCACTAGCCTTTTTCAACAGATTGTTCATTGTCCCAAAGCCGAACCAAAAGTGGCGGCCAATCTTGGATCTCAGTACTCTAAATCAGTTTTTATGCGTAAAAACATTCAAAATGGAGACTCCAGAGACAATCCGGACCTCTCTACAACAAGGCGAGTGGGTGTCATCAATAGATTTCAGCGACGCCTACTTCCACATTCCAATCCACTTCACATCCCGAAAATTCCTCAGGTTCCACTTCCAGAACCAGTCGTACCAGTTTCGGGCTCTTCCCTTTGGCCTCTCAACAGCTCCCATGGAGTTCACTGCTGTGGTCAAAGAGGTCAAGTTAATGGCTCAGTCACGGGGTATAAGAATCCACCAGTACCTAGACGACTGGTTGATTCGAGCCCCTACCAAAGAATCTTGCCACCAGGGAACCCAGTCCCTCCTAGCCCTTTGCCAGGAGTTGGGCTGGATGGTAAACATGCAAAAATCAGAACTGGAACCCCAACAAGTCTTCGACTTTGTAGGCTACCAGTACGACCTGCTCAACGGACTGGTCAGACCGACTCAAAACCGTTGGGAAGCCCTTCAACAAAAAATAACAGGGCTATTGCAGAGGAGATCTTGCCAAGTGAGAACTTTCATGTCTCTTATAGGCCTTCTCACTGCGACAGAAAAACAGGTGACCCTAGGCAGACTGCACATGAGACCTATTCAGTGGCACCTCAAGAAACACTGGAGAGTCCCGGAATCTCTGGAAAAAGAGATCCCAATTCCGAGGTCTCTCCATCAGCACCTGCAGTGGTGGACCCAGGAGTCAAAGGTCCTAAAGGGTCAACCCTTACACCCCCTACAACACGCAATGCAAATCTTTACAGACGCCTCAAAAGAAGGCTGGGGTGCTCACTTAGGCGACTTCACAGCAAGCGGGACTTGGTCAGTGCCCGAAAGCAAATTACACATAAACTTCTTAGAGCTAAAAGCCGTGTTGTTAGCACTAAAAAGATTCCAACACTTAGTGCAAGGAAAGGTCGTCCTGATTGCCACAGACAACACCACAGTTGTGGCATACATCAACAAGGAGGGAGGTATGAGGTCAGGTTCACTTTGTGCCCTTCTTTGGCGGCTCCTATGTTGGTGCAATCTCAGACAAACAGTACTGAAGGCCAGACATATTCCGGGCCGTCTGAATGTAATTGCAGACAAGTTGTCTCGCCAGGGACAGGTCATTCAGACAGAGTGGTCCCTCCATCAGGAGATCTTCGACACCCTTTGTCGAACTTGGCATTATCCCCAAGTGGACATGTTTGCAACAAGGTACAACTGCAAACTAGTCCGGTTTGTGTCCCCAATTCCAGACCCGAAGGCCTGGTCAGTGGACGCTCTGACGCTGTCCTGGGAAAACCTAGACATGTACCTCTTTCCCCCAGTGTCTCTGATGGGGAAGGTGGTCAGCAAGCTGTCAGACCATTGGTATCACAGAGCAATCCTGATTGCTCCGGGATGGCCAAACATGCCTTGGTTTTGGGACCTAGTGGAGCTGTCGGCCATGGTTCCTCTTTGTCTTCCACACCATCCAGATCTAGTGACCCAACCTTTCAACAAGGCACGTCACAGGGATCTGACAAGCTTAAATCTCCATGCCTGGCTCCTAGAGCCCAGACCATCAAGGAGCAAGGGTTTTCTAGCCCAGTGGCGGCAAGAATTGAGGCGCCTCAAAGACGTTCAACCAGAGCAGTCTACGAGGCAAAGTGGGCCCTTTTTGTTAGATGGTGCGAAACAAGTCAGGTGGACTTCAGGAACCCATCTATAAAACAAATAGCAGATTTCCTCCTGCATCTTTTCCAGGAGAAGAATCTCCAGCCCAGCACTATTGATGGTTACAGGTCAGCCATTTCAGACAAACTGGGAAATGCCTCGGTTAATGTTGGCAAGGATGACAATTTGACTAGACTGTTAGACAGTTTTCACAGAGATAGACCCAAAGGGCGCCGGGGGGTTCCTGCTTGGAACCTCTCCCTGGTTTTACACCAGCTTACAAAGGCGCCTTTTGAACCACTCAGAAAGGCTTCTCTAAAACACCTTACTTTCAAAACGGTTTTTCTCCTAGCCCTGGCTTCAGGAAAACGTAGGAGTGAGATTCACGCTTGGTTAAACAAAAATATCAGACACCAAGCTGACTGGTCCAAAGTTTCCCTCTACCCTTCACCAAGCTTCTTGGCGAAAAATCACTTGGCAAAAGAGGGACCAGAGTGCGTGGCCCCGGTGGTCATCCCGGCTTTAGCCCCCACTCTGGATAAGTCGTTACAAGAAGACAGATCCCTTTGCCCCGTTCGGGCTCTTCGCTATTACCTGGACAAAACCCAGGACCTAAGAACGGGAAAGGAGTTAGTTTTTGTTTCATTCAAACAAGGTTTTAACAAGGACATCTCTCCTGCCACTATCTCATCCTGGATCAAACAAACAGTAGTTTTGTGTTATGATCTTTCTGACCAAGATACCTTGACCCTACATCAGGTTAAGGCCCATGATGTTAGGGCATTTGCGGCCTCCAAGGCCTTTCAAGGTGGCATATCTCTGGACCAGATTCTAGCAGCATGCCACTGGAAATCCCACAACACCTTTACACAGTTTTACCTTAAGGATGTTGCCTGGGCAGATAAGGAGCTTTTTCACTTGGGTCCTGTGGTGGCTGCCCAGCAGATCCACCACTAGTCCCCTAAGCTTCTTTGTATATAATTTTATATAGTGTACATACTAGTTAGTTTTAGGTATAGGCTCACCTTTAGCCTCGACCTTGGCTTCTCAAAGTCGTTTACTTCAGAATAATCCTCTGGGTATAGGACTTTCCCCACTCTTCCAGGTTAACCGTGGAATTTCATTGCCTTGAACTCTTACTCTCTTCCTCCCCTCAGAGCAGTCAAAAAAGGGGGGGGGGGCAGGTGGGTCTAGTTACCCTCGAGACTAACATGTCTCCTCAAAAGGGCTAGAACCTCACACCTAAGCACAATATAAGAGTTCTCTCTAATCCTCAGAAGGCTGCCCTCCTTCCACTGGGTAGTTATTCTAGCTATCGTCTGGTAGGTAAGATGTATTAACGCAATGAAATTGCAAATTTTAATTAGTAAATTAAATTTTTATTAGTTAATACCTTACCTACCAGACGGGAAATTCCCACCCAACCTTCCCCGCTTTCAGCCTTACAATTCAACCTTAGGGACAAAAAAGATGCTATGACGTCACGTCCCTCTGGCGAGTGAAGCAGGAACTAGGCCACCTGGCGAGTGGAGTGTAGTGTACCGGTCCTGCCGGGGGTGAAACCCAGGACGTCTTTTCTTTCGTTTGGCGGGACCGGCTGGCGCCGGGCTATAGCTATCGTCTGGTAGGTAAGGTATTAACTAATAAAAATTTAATTTACTAATTAAAATTTGCAAATCTCTGGGATTTTTCAACTGACTATTTTTAGTCCCAAAGCCCAACAACAAGTGGAGACCTATATTAGATCTGAGCAAACTGAATCTTTTCCTCAAGGTGGAGAAATTCGAAATGGAGACACCGGAAACCATCAGGACATCACTCCAACCAGGGGAGTGGGTCACCTCAATAGAATTCAAGGACGCCTACTTCCATATACCAATACAAGATTTCATGTCCAGGGTCAGACATACCAATTCAAAGCTTTGCCGTTCGGTTTGTCCACAGCACCCTTGGAGTTCACTGTTGTAGCAAAGGAGGTGAAACTGATGGCCATACACAAGGGTATATGAATCCACCAGGACCTAGATGACTGGTTGGTGAGAGCCAGATCCCACCAGGTTTGTCTCCAGCACACTCAAGATCTAGTGAAAATATGCTAAGAACTAGGTTGGCTGGTGAATTTAGAAAAGTCAGAACTGGAATCAAAGCAGATATTAAATTTTGTAGGCTACCAGTTCGACCTCAGGGCCGGTCGGGTCCGACCGACACCGGAACATTGGCAGAATCTTCAGGACAAAATACTAGAAATACTGTCACTACCGGCTTGTCTGGTCCGGCAATTCATGTCTCTGATAGGTTTACTTACAGCCACAGAAAAGCAAGTTCACCTAGGCCGACTGCACATGAGACCCATACAGTGGCATCTCAAAAACAACTGGAGGGTACCAGAGTCACTAGAAAAGGTGATTCCAATTCCCAGGTCCCTGCACCCCTACTTACAATGGTGGCTAAAAGCAGACAATGTTCTCACAGGCCAACCATTACACCCCAAAAACTAAAAATCTGGAACTAAAAGCAGTCTTTCTAGCTTTGAAAGAGTTCCAAGACCTCTGTACCGACAAGATAGTACTTGTGGCAACCGACAACACCACAGTTGTGTCCTACATAAACAAGGAAGGAGGTATGAGGTCGGGCCCACTTTGTGCCCTACTATGGAGAATCTTGACCTGGTGTACCAGGAAGCAAGTAACTCTCAAAGCCTGACATATTCCAGGCCGGCTAAACGTGGTAGCAGACAAGCTATCCAGACTAGGCCAGACCATCCAAACAGAGTGGTCTTTCCTCCCAGAGGTCTTCCAAGCAATATGCAGCAGGTGACATCGGCCTCAAATAGACCTATTTGCCACGAGGTTTAACAACAAGTTGCCTCTGTTTATGTCACCAGTACCGGATCGCCTGGCCACAGCAGTGGATGCACTGTCTGCCATGGGAGGATCTGGACGCATATGCCTTCCCACCAGCAGCCATCTTGGGCAAAGTAGTGGAGAAGTTGCAGGACACCCTATGCAAGAGAATCATCCTGATTGCTTCGGGGTGGCCCAACATGCCTTGGTTTTGGGACCTAGTGACCATGTCCAGTCAGATCCCACTGAGCCTGCCTTCCTTGCCCAACCTGTTAACACAGCTCTTCAATTAGATCTCTCACAGAAATATGATGAACCTAAATCTCCATGCATGGCTCCTAGAGCCACAGCAATCAAGGAACAGGGCTTCTCTGAGGCAGTGACAACAAGGATTGAGGCTCCTCAAAGAGGATCAACCAGATCAATCTATGAGGCAAAGTGGACCATTTTTACAAAGTGGTGCGTCACTAATCAGGTGGACTTCAGGGCACCCCCTGTAAAGTCAGTTGCTGACTTCCTTATGTACCTATTTCAGGACAGGAAGCTACCGCCCAGCACCATTGATGGTTACAGGTCAGCCATTGCTGATAAACTGGGGAACTCACCCTTCAATATCAGTAAGGATGAAAAAGTCATCTCCTGGATAGTTTCCATAGAGACAGACCCAAAGGGAGGAGGGGATATGGAACCTCTCACTGGTCTTGCACCAGCTAACTAAGGCTCCATTTGAACCAATCAGGGAGGCCTCCTTGAAGCATTTGACCTACAATAATTTTTTTCTCTTGGCCCTTGGGTTGCGCAAGCGCAGAAGTGAGATTCATGCTTGGCAAAACAGAAATATTAGACACCAATCTAATTGGTCAAAGGGGTCATCAGAAATAGCTTACAATTGTTTAAATTTGAAAAGAAGCTCTTTTCAAATTTAAACAATTGTAAGCTATTTCTGATGAAGGAGTGAAGCTCCGAAAGCTCAAATAAATCTATTTATTTGATATGCTCTTTGTTTTTACTTTGTTTATTATTTTATATGGATACTTAAAAGAGCAAAGCAGCAAAACTTTAATAACTTAGAATAAGGAGTTGGTCTTTGTCTCCTTTAAGAAAGGTTTCGACAAGGACATCTCACCTGCCACCATCTCCTCATGGATCAAACAAACTGTGATCCTATGCTACGAGCTCTCAGACCAGGAAGCCCTCACCCTACATCAGGTTAAAGCCCATGATGTCGGCCTTTGACTCTGACGTGCTTCCTTTGGGAGGTTTATTTCCTTCTTATGGGACTGAACTCATCCCTCTCCTCCCTTACCTCAGAGCAGGTCTGTCAAAAAAGGGGGGGAAGTCGGTGTAGCCCGGGTTAAATTTTTTAGTTATGAGTTCACTTAAGTCCCTAGTAACTTACCTGCCGACCAAGCAGTAGTTATACAGCAATTGTCCATTGGATAGGATGTATTAACGCAATAAAATTGCAAATTTAATAAGTAAATTAAATTTTTATAAGTTAATACCCTATCCAATGGACACACAAGACCCTCCCACCGTCCTCGCTATCAGCTTACTAGGGGTCTAATAGGTTTGGACAATGAAAAAGATGCTATGACGTCACGCTGTCTAGACAGGAAGCAAATACGATACGCTATCTGGGGAGTGCACTAGTACTAGGGACCGGCCGGCCAGTGTAAACACCGGACGTCTTTTTCTGACGTTTGGCGAGCCGGTCTGTGCTGACTGGATTAGCAATTGTCCATTGGATAGGGTATTTAACTTATAAAAATTTAATGTACTTATTAAATTTGCAATTTTATAGCGAAATACCCTTACCATTTCCTAACAGTAGCTATTTGTTGGAGCCATCCAACCCAATGGCCAACGCAGATATGCGATTTTAAGGTTTACTAACAACCTTAACCAAGCCATTGGGTTACAGTAGTCCGTCCTCCCGCCAAAGAGGTCACATGACTACATTGTTTACCTCATTATTTTTGTTGGCCATCAACAGTAGAGACGTGTTTGTGGAAATCTTTGGAAAGTTTAAAGTTTTCAGGGATTATTTCATTTTTTTATTGAGATTTTTGAATCATGGCGAATAATAAAGATTCATCAGATTCTAAATCTAAGAAATCCAGTTTCTGTGGACATCTTATGTTAGGTTTTGATAACCACAGATATTACTACAAATGTCGTGAAGCTAGCAAGGGTGATGACCTTTGTACTCTTAAGAAGGATTGTCTTCTTTGTATTGCTTTTTCGGAAGATCAAAAGCGAAAACTCACTGAAAAACTGTCAAAAGGTACGAAATCTTTGAAAGAATCTACCTTGCAAAAAGAAAAGGACAAGATAGACGACTCCATATTGGATGAAGAAGACAGTTCGGTAGGAATGTCTTCTCATTCTGTGGTCGCTGGCCAGATGTCGGGTTCAAATAGCCAGGCGTTGGCAGCGATCCTCTCACAACTTACAACCCTAACGAATAGAATTGCTGCTATTGAAAACAAGGGTTCCCCTGTAGAGGCGGACATCTTGGTTGCTAACGAAGGTGTGGGAAGGGCGAGTTCCCAATGCAAGAAGAGATCTACGTCTAGTACACAGTCTTCCGAAGAGATTCATTCAAAACGCCATGCGGAGGAAAATCCCTTTACGTCTGTGAGAGACAATCGATTTTCCATACCTACAAAAAGAGCGAGAGTAGAGTTGTCAGATGATGGGGAATATGATTCCTCTCAGGAAGACAAACAGCCAGTTCCTTCATATTCAGACACACTTTTCGCTATAAAAAAGTGGTTGGATATTGCAGTAACTGAGACTGACACTATTATTGCCCCGTTTTCACAAGCTTCTAAGCTGAAGAAGTCTGCAGAGGTCTCCTTAGCTCTTCCTCCTGCTGAAAATATGTGTAGTTTGTGGGATTTCAAGGAATATGAGGCTTCGGGTGTTTCAAAGGAACAAGATTCTTTGAAAACCAAGTCTTCAAGGAGAAATCCTTTGCCTAGAGGTCAATTTTTGAATTTTGATAGACCACCTATGAATTGGTATAACATCTCACCTCAGCCTCATGCAGTAGTAGCTCCCAAGTTACAAGATGCATTCAGAAACATTACTTCTTCACATTTTCAGATGTCATCTGCCATTTCAACTCCTTGGAAGCAGTTTACTCTCTGGGAAACTGTTAATAGAGAAAACATCAATGTTCTAAACCACATTTTTTGGTTTAATTCTGCAAATTGCAAAGCCACAGAGGAGATGGAGAAACAATTTGCTATCTTAAAATCAGCTGAGAATTAAACTGACTTTAATAATGCTCTGGAATATGTCCAGGAGTGTCTTCAGTTACTGTCATCAGTGAATCAGTCTTTGGGGAAATCTTTAGATTCTTTGCTTGGCAGCTCCATGACCATGGCATCAAACATGTTGTTGAGTAGGAGGGATAATTACTTGAAAAACTGTTCCAAGGATGTCACTGAGGATGACATTAGTAAGCTTAGGAATGCTCCTTTCACTTCAAATGAGGTTTTTCCTGTAGAATTTCATTCAGTGGTCCCATGTGAATAGGGAGTCCAGGAGTAGAGATTCTAGGAAGGAGCATACGGCTAGACATGAGGAGAAAAGAGATAGCAGGTCTCAGAATAGATCTTTTCGACCCTACCATGACAATTCTTCAACAACATCAGCAAAAAGCAATAGCTCTTCTGCAACTGGAAACAGAGGAAGGGGTTCCTACTCCTCTAGGCCTTTCAGAGGCAGGGGTGGCAGAAGGAAGTGACTGTCTGTGCCCAGGAAGCCGTCTGTCCAGTTTTTGGCAGGTATGGGAAGCCAGGAAAGCTCATCCAAGGGTGGTGATCATTTTGAAGGAGGGTTATTGTCTGAATTTCAGAAATCAACCTCCATTGACAAATTATCCTGCAATAAGGAGCAAATATTTGAACCGGGAGAAGCAAGAGTTTTTGATAAAGGCTGTTTATCAAATGATCGAGAAAAGAGCTATAACTCCAGTTCAAAAGGTCACTTCCCTGGGATTTTACAGTCGTTTGTTTCTTGTACCCAAACCAGGAAAAAAATGGCGTCCAGTGATAGATTTGAGTGTAGTAAACAGTTATTTACATGTACCCACTTTCAAGATGGAAACTGCCGAAAATATTCGAGATTCGCTTCAAGAAGGTGAGTGGGTGACCTCACTCGACCTTACAGATGCATACTTTCATATACCAATACACCCACGGTGTCAAAAGTATCTTCCCTTCAATGTAGACGACAGATCCTACCAGTTCACAGCCTTACCCTTCGGAATCGCTACGGCTCCACTCGAGTTCACCATGGTAGCAAAAGAGGTGAAACTGATGGCTCTTGCAGAAGGCATCAGGATTCATCAGTACATAGACGATTGGTTAATGAGAGCAAAAACAAAGCAACAATGCCAAAAGAATACCCACAGGTTGATTCGTCTTTTTCAAAGCTTGGGTTGGATAATAAATTTCGAAAAATCAGACTTAATTCCAACCCAGGAAATCGAGTTTTTGGGTTACAAATTCGACCTCAGGGTGGGTCTAGTGTTTCCAACTCAAAAGAAAATCGATCGCCTTCTTGAAAAGATAGTTTCCATGTTGAAAGCTACTCAAACATCTCCAAGGGAGCTCATGTCACTGATTGGGAGCATGGCTTCAATGGAGAAGACTATACCATTGGGTCGTCTGCATATGAGGCCTCTACAATGGTACCTCAAGACACACTGGAGGTATCCTCAGTCTCTAGATATCCCAGTACCAGTGTCCCAGGTTCTCAAACAGCATCTTCAATGGTGGACCAATATCTCGAACCTGAAGAGGGGTTCCCCACTTCATCAGAAGGAAAACAATCTCCTTCTGTTCACGGATGCTTCCCTCAAAGGCTGGGGTGCTCACTTAAAGCATCACACAGCCAGTGGTCTGTGGAATCAGGTGGAGTCAAGACTTCACATAAACATTCTAGAGCTAAAGGCAGTCTTTCTAGCTTTAAAGTCATTCGAAAATCAGCTTCTAAATCAAAATCTGCTGATTTCCACAGACAACTCCTCAGTGGTTGCCTATCAGCAGGGAGGTACCCACTCTCAGGAAATGTGTGCCCTGATATGGAGAATCATGGCTTGGACGAATGCCAGGGGAATCCAGATTCGGGCAAAACATATTCCAGGGAATCTCAATGTTTTGGTAGATTCCTTGTCAAGGAAGGACAGGGTGATTCAGACCGAATGGGCGTTGAATCACCGAGTGTTCAATCAGATTTGCCAGTGTTGGCATCAACCAATGGTAGATTTGTTCGCAACAAAGTTGAATCACAAGCTACCAATGTATGTGTCCCCGACAGTCAGGCTTGGGAAACAGATGCATTGAACATCTCTTGGGAGGGTCTGGACGCCTATGTGTTTTGTCCAGTGGCTCTCATTCCTCAGGTGATTCAAAAGATAATCACTTACAGGTGCAGAATCATCATGATTGCACCAGGGTGGCCAGGGATGTCTTGGTTTTGGGATCTGGTGGATCTGTCCACAAGGCTCCCTCTAAGACTTCCCTTGTGGGTGAATCTGTTGACTCAACCTTTCAGCAACAGACTTCACAACAATCTGACTTACCTGAATCTTCATGCTTGGCATCTGGAGTCAGTCATGAATATTCAGAAAGATTCTCAGAGGAGGTGACGAAGCGAATTAAGGAGCCTCAGAGACACTCCTCAAGGAGAATCTATGAATCAAGGTGGTCCATTTTTTGGAAGTGGTGTGAGGAGAGCCAGGTGGACGTCTCCAATCCCACTATTCCAGATGTAGCAGATTTTCTTAACTGTTTGTTTAAGGAAAGAAATCTCAAGCCATCTACCATTGCTGGCTATAGAACAGCTATTGCAGATGGTTTGGGTGTGAAGGGTGAGCAGATCTCTAAAAGTCTTGAGCTAAATAGACTGTTAGCAAGCTTTTACAGAGACAAACCAGTAGCAAATAGGTCTATACATTCTTGGGATTTGGCATTGGTACTCCATGCATTGACCAAACAACCTTTTGAACCCTTGGGGAAAGCTTCTTTGAAGTTATTAACCTTTAAGACAGTTTTTCTTCTGACTTTGGCATCGGGCAAAAGGAGAAGTGAAGTTCATGCTTGGACTCATTCATCTCTCAGTTATAAGGAGAATTGGTCTCAAGTCACTTTGGCCCCATCAACTGCCTTTTTGGCAAAGAACCAGTTGGCTTCAGATGGGCCTGCTGCAATTAAGCCAGTGGTCATTCCAGCATTGAAACCTCAGTTGGACAGAGGTTTGACTCAAGATAGATCTCTTTGTCCTGTGAGGGCTTTGAAATACTACTTGGACAGGACAAAAGATTTGAGGAAGAATAAGAATCTTTTGTTTGTAGCTATAAAAGAGGGCTTTACAAGAGATATTTCCAGGGCAACTATCTCATCTTGGTTAAAACAGACTATCATTTTGGCTTATGAAAATTCGGACTCTGAGTCTCAACAGCTGTATCAGGTGAAAGCTCATGATGTCCGCTCAATGGCTGCATCTTTGGCATTTAGAGGAGGAATTTCTTTGAATGAGATCCTTGAGGCTTGCTTTTGGAAGTCTCACAATACTTTCACCAATTTCTATCTGAAGGACCTATGTTGGCATAATGGCTAGATTTTGAAATTGGGCCCTATAGTATCTGCTCAGCATGTGATAGATTTATAACTAGGTAATGAAGTTGTCTGTTATATATCTATGTTGTTCATGTTGTATTGATGTCTGTTTTTGTATTGAGTGGCGATACATTATATTTTTATGTGTTTACAGGATAGATGGCTGTAGCACCTGTATATATTGTACAGTTTTGTTGGCTTGAGCCTCGCTTGGAGCGTGTGATGCGTCAGCTGATAGTGGTGCCAAGTGGGTTTTGACCCGTAGTTGCTTTGAAGTTTAAGTTGAGTTTCAAGTTTTGTGTTGATACAACTGTCTACAATTGCATTAGATGGATTGGAACATTGTGAGATCTACTACATTCTACCTTTTATTTGAAGGTATGTTGAATGTGGGTGCTGGCAGTTTTAACGTTTATATGTTATAATCATGTTAAACGCACTGTTAAATGTTGGAGTTTATGTGTTGTTGTTTACATGTAAGACTCACATTGGTGTTATGTTACAGTTTCTCACAGTGTTTTTTCTTGTTGTGGAAGTAGGGCTGGTGATGGTAGTTGCTAAAAGTAATTCCCACCGTCCTGCAAGGCTGAATTCAGCTACTGTTAGGAAATGGTAAGGGTATTTCGCTATAAAATTGAAAAATTTAATAGTAATTTAAATTTTTATTAGAAATACTTACCATTTTCTAACACTCAAATTTCCCTCCCGCCTCCCCGCAAGTCATTCTTTTACTTGCAACAAAAATAATGAGGTAAACAATGTAGTCATATGACCTCTTTGGCGGGAGGACGGACTACTGTAACCCAATGGCTTGGTTAAGGTTGTTAGTAAACCTTAAAATCACATCTCTGTGTTGGCCATTGGGTTGGATGGCTCCAACAAATAGCTACTGTTAGGAAATGGTAAGTATTTCTAATAAAAAATTAAATTACTATTAAATTTTTCAATTTTATTGCGTTAATACATCCTATCCAATGGACAATTGCTTTACCGGTCGGCGCGACGGGTCCCGCCAAACGTCAGAAAAAGACGTCCTGTATATAATACCGGCAGGGCCGGTCAGTAGTGTGCATTCGCTAGGTGGCGCATCATACTTGCTTCCTGTCCAGACAGAGTGATGTCAGTTCATCTTTTTCGTTTGGCGTGTGTAGTGTGCAGACACATTTTGAAATTATCTCCAAGTTTGAAGGAAACGCGGTTTATTCTACGAATTTAAAGCTTGTTTTCATCTGACAATATATTTATTGTGTTTCTTACATATCATGGCCTCTCCAGGATTAAACGAGGCATTATCGAGGACTTTATAACCAGTTTTGAAGAATTTCTGTGTACTTGTCGTCGAGACGAAGTCGTGGGTGAGAGCTTGTGTGTCGTCCCTGCAGCATTCTTCTTCTGATCAGAAGTCTTTATGTCCACGATTCACCCTCCATTTACTTCTTACTTAGTCGAGTAACACTGCGTGTATGTCGACGAGAAGATATTAGAAGGAAAGAAGAATGCATCGTCTGACGTCATCACTTCCAGCTTATGCTTATCACGTGACAGGGACCTGGTCACGTGATACGCATTCAACAATGGAGGAATCGTGTTTTCAACAGAAGTTTTAGAAGAAAAGACGAGCTTTTACTACTCAACACCCACTTTTTAACTGTCAAGAAGAAGCCCTGTGATGATACTGGAACCTTCACCAGAGGCCTTTCCACTGGTGGGACTGTTGGGGGTACCGGTTCCGGTCTGTACAGACTACCGGTGGGTGCTGTTCCTGTGAAGAAACCCCTTCAGTGGTGGCCAGTGATCACCCTTTTTTGATCCTGGAACCTCCACCAGAGGCCTCCCCACTGGTGGGACTGTTGGGGTACCGGTTCCAGTCATGTTCCTGTGAAGCTGTCAAGGAACCCCCCTTCAGTGGTTACCAGTGATCAGCCCTGTTTTGATACTGTAACCTCCACCAGAGGCCTTTCCACTGGTGTGACTGTTGGGGTACCGGTTCCAGTCTTGTTCAGACCACCGGTGCTGCTGCTCAGAGGGTTCACCTTATCTTCCCTGTGCAGAATTTTGGACCGGTACTGGTCCTGTTCAGGCTACCGGTAGGGTCACTAGCCAGCCAGTGATGAGGTATACCGGCACCAGTTCTGTTCAGACTGCCGGTTGTGGTCACAGAAATCCAGCAAGGGCTACCGGTTAAACAGGATTACCGGTTACACAGAGTTGCTGGTGACATACAGCAGGGCTACTGGTTCAGAAAATTACCGGCTCCTGAGTGTTGCTGGTTCCAGAGTGTTGCCGGTTACAGAGGAATCTGTACCCATCCTTAAGGGCAAGAAACCAGCTCCAAATCCAGTGCTGACAACAGGTTTGCTGGTTACAGAGAATTGCCGGTTCCAGAGTGTTGCTGGTTCCGGAACCGCAGTGCTGCTGGTTACAAGAAATCTGCTGTTTCCATCCTTACTGGCAAGGAACCAGCTTCAAATTCAGTGCTGAGAACAGGTTCAACAGTTAGCCTTCTCTCAGAGCCTACCGGTTTGACCGGTTACAGAGCTTGTTTGATTGCAGAGAAAAGCTGCTGAACCACCACTGTGGACAGGAAGAAGGCAACTTCATATGAGCCTATCCTTGCTAAGAAGTAGTTCACCCAGTTCTGCCAACTCCGGTGAGTTTATGCAGAACTGTGGAGCCACCAGGAACCGGTTACAGAGCATTGCCTCGCGTATAACCGTTTAAGGCCTGGTACTGGGCAGGTCTCCAGGAATGACTGACAGACCGGCAGAAGTTCCTTAAAGGCCAAAACAGCTGTTTAGGCCAACCAGTGGCAGCCTAAGGAACTGGTTACAGAAGAATTCTTTGACCAGTCACTGGTCCCGGTGAAATGCCTGTCAAGCTACCTGACCAGTCAGCCAGCCTACCCTTTCGGGTCCCAGCTGGTCAGACAGTGGCTAGAGATTGAGGGAGGGTTACACTCTCCCCTTCCGGTTCAGACCCCACTTGACGAGGTCACCGACTGTAATAAGCAACTACCACAATCCAACCAAACAGTCCTTCCTTTTAGAGGCACTGTATCAGCTGATAAACAAGTATGCAGTCAAACCGGTGGAAAATCAAAACTCACTGGGGTTTTACAACCGGCTTTTTGGTACCCAAACCCAACAACCGGTGGAGACCGATCCTAGACCTGAGCACCTTGAAGACCTTTTTAAACACAGGGACGTTCAAGATGGAAACCCCAGAGACAATAAGAACCTCCCTCCAAGCAGGGGAGTGGGTCACATCCATAGATTTCAAAGAAGCATACTTCCACATACCAATTCACAGTCAGTCCAGGAAGTACATGCGCTTTCACCTCCAGGGTCGGTCCTACCAGTTCAAAGCCCTTCCCTTTGGCCTGTCCACAGCTCCGATGGAGTTCACAGTGGTGGCCAAAGAGGTCAAACTCATGGCTTTTCAGAAGGGTATAAGGATCCACCAGTACCTAGACGACTGGCTGGTGAGAGCCTCTACCCACCACACCTGTCTCCAGCATACTCAAACCCTAGTCACACTTTGTCAGGCATTAGGGTGGCTGGTGAACAAGGAAAAGTCAGAGCTGGTTCCCAAACAGGTCTTCAACTTTGTAGGTTACCAGTTCGACCTGAAAGAGGGCAAGGTCAGACCAACAGAAGAATGTTGGCAGGCCTTGACACACAAGATCAGATCAATATTGTCGGATCCGCTTTGACCGGTCCGACCATTCAAGTCCCTCATAGGTCTACTCACAGCAACAGAAAAGCAAGTCCACTTAGGGCGACTACACATGAGACCCATACAGTGGCACTTGAAAAACAACTGGAGGGTCCCAGAGTCACTGGAAAAGGTGATCCCGGTCCCCAAATCCCTCCACCCCCATCTAAGGTGGTGGCTGGAGGAAAGCAATGTGCTTCTAGGTCAACCATTACACCCTCTAAAACATGCTCTGCAAATCTTTACAGACGCATCAAAAGAAGGGTGGGGTGCTCACTTAGACGAGCACACTGCAAGGGGACAGTGGTCCCTACCAGAGAGCAAGTTACACATAAACCACTTGGAGCTGAAAGCAGTATTTCTAGCTCTAAAAGAGTTTCAAACCCTAGTCTTCAGCAAGACAGTGTTGGTAGCTACAGACAACACAACAGTGGTTGCCTATATCAACAAAGAAGGGGGGATGAAATCGGGCTCTCTGTGTGCCCTACTGTGGAGAATTCTGTCCTGGTGCACCAGGCAGCAAGTAACCCTCAGGGCACGTCACATTCCCAGCCGGCTGAATGTGATAGCAGACAAGCTATCCAGGCTTGGTCAGACCATTCAAACAGAGTGGTCACTTCATCCAGAAGTGTTCCAAGCTGTATGTTCAAGGTGGCATCAGCCACAAGTGGACCTGTTTGCCACCAGGTTCAACAACAAACTACCACAGTTTGTATCACCGGTACCAGACCCCCAGGCTTGGGCAGTGGATGCACTCAGCCTCTCCTGGGAGGACCTGGACCCATACGCCTTCCCACCGGCAGCCATCTTGGGCAAAGTGGTGGAGAAGCTCCAGGACTACCCCTGCAACAGAATAATTCTGATTGCTCCAGGGTGGCCCAACATGCCCTGGTTTTGGGACCTGGTAGCAATGTCAAGCCAGATCCCACTGTGTCTGCCCAGCATACCCAACCTAGTGTCTCAGCCATTCAACCAGGTCCTTCACAGGAACCTGTCGAATCTGAACCTACATGCCTGGCTCCTAGAGCCTCAGCAATGAAGGAGCAAGGCTTCTCTGAGGCAGTGGCAGCACGAATTGAGGCTCCTCAAAGAAGATCAACCAGATCTGTCTATGAGGCAAAGTGGCATCCCCTCCTGGAACCTTTCACTGGTTTTACATCAGCTCACAAAGGCTCCCTTTGATTCCCTGAAAGAGGCCTCCTTGAAACATCTAACTTTCAAGACTGTTTTCTTGCTGGCTTTGGGTTCAGGTAAATGCAGGAGTGAGATCCATGCTTGGTTACATAAGAACATCAGACACCAGTCGGACTGGTCTAAGGTGTCTTTGTACCCCTCACCCAGCTTCCTATCCAAGAACCAGCTGGCTAAGGAAGGTCCAGATAGTGTGGCACCAGTGGTCATCCCAGCCCTGGCACCATCTCTGGATAGGTCACTCAGGGTGACAGGTCCCTATGTCCAGTTAGAGCCCTGCGCTACTACTTGGACAGGACTGCAGACCTCAGGCAGAATAAGGAGTTAGTCTTTGTCTTCTTCAAGAAGGGTTTTGATAAAGACATCTCACCTGCCACCATCTCCTCATGGATCAAACAGACTGTGGTTCTGTGCTATGAGCTCTCTGACCAGGAGGCCCTCACCTTACATCAGGTTAAAGCCCATGATGTTAGGGCCTTTGCTGCCTCTAAGGCTTTCCAATCAGGGATTTCCTTAGATCAGATCTTGTCAGCCTGCCACTGGAAATCTCACAACACCTTCACCCAATTCTATTTGAAGGATGTTGCCTGGGCTGACTCGGAGCTTTTCCACCTGGGACCTGTAGTGGCTGCCCAGCAGGTGCACCACCAGGCCCAGAAGTGAGGGGATGTTGTATATATGTAAATATGTACATATTGTAAAAAAAAACAAAAAAAACAAAAAAACTGTGACTTGCTTCCCTTGGGAAGTTTATTTCTTCTGGGACTGAACTCAGCCCCTCTCTCTCTATCTTTCCCTTCTCAAACCGACTCTGGAAGGAACGAAAAAAGGGGGGGCAACGTCGGTAGACTCCTGGTTAACCAGTGAGTTGATGGCCGACCTTGACCTTTCAGGGTTCTCTGACCCTAGGTCAAATGGGCCTGTACTATTTTGTTTTGTTATGAGTTCACAGAAGTCCCTAGCTGCTTACCCGCCTACCAAGCGGTAGTTATTCAGCAATTGTCCATTGGATAGGATGTATTAACGCAATAAAATTGCAAATTTAATAAGTAAATTAAATTTTTATAAGTCAATACCCTATCCAATGGACAGGCAAGGCCCTCCCAACCGATGCCGCTACCAGCTTACTAGGGGTCTAAATCTGTTTAGACAACGAAAAAGATGAACTGACGTCACTCTGTCTGGACAGGAAGCAAGTATGATGCGCCACCTAGCGAATGCACACTACTGACCGCTCCTGCCGGTATTATATACAGGACGTCTTTTTCTGGCGTTTGGCGGGACCGGTCGCGCCGACCGGTAAAGCAATTGTCCATTGGATAGGGTATTAACTTATAAAAATTTAATTTACTTATTAAATTTGCAAATTGTTTTTGATTTGTTAATCTTTAGTCCAGTATATCTATAGAATTCTTCAAGAACCTGAATTTCTTTATAGGGTAAGTGATGTAAATTCGCCATTTTTTGGGGGCACTTTTGGTTCTTCTACATCAAATCACAATTTTTTTTCAATCTTTTTGTTTTAATAAATATGGCCCATCCCTGCATTATCCAAACCTGGAAAAAAATTAAATCACCTAGACATAGGTTCACCCAGGTAGCTGTTATTATTTCATACAAAAATATCTATTATTTATGAAACTGGATCTAAATTTGCCATTACGAAAAAAAAACTGTTTTTGAAGCATAATACCTACCATACTGTGAAAAATTGAAGCTAAATAATTATATTACATCTTTTCTAGACAAAAATTATGATTAACATAGATGTAAATTTTTAGTTTGTCCCATATAAGTTTAAAATGTCGGTTGATATTTGTTAAAAATTGCATAATCTGCACTCTCTAACGTCACTTGTCAAAATGTATCATTCATAGATATACTAAATGCTGTGAAAATATAAAAAGTTGGACTATGAAATCTTGTAGTTAGGTAGGTATTTTTTCTATTTATATTTAATAAAGTATGGCATGGTTTCCATATTTGTGCTGTAAAATTGACAAAAACCAAAAAGTGGCGAATTTACATCCACTGGCGAATTTACATCACTTGCTCTATACTGAGGAATTGTCTCTCAAAAATAATGTCATGTCATCAGCAAGTTGACATAGCTTAATACATATATCGTTCACTACAATTCCTTTAATGTTGACCAAGCTACACAAAATTATAGCAACAATTTTGGCTGGTAGCAGAAATAGAAGTGCACTAAGGGGACAGCCCTGTCTGATCCCCCTGGATATTTTAAAGTATTCTGATTGGTGACCATTATTGGTGGTACAGCTCTCAATATCACAATAAAGGGTAGATATCCATTTTTGAAAAATTTCACCAAACCCAAATCTTTTTAAACAGGGGTGTAGAAAATTCCAGTTTATTTTATCAAAGGCCTTTTCAAAGTCAGCCAGTAATATAATACATGGGTTTTTACTTAACTTACAGAAATTAATCATTGGCAATAAGCCAAATATTTTCACCATGAAAATGACTTTCCATGTATCCAATCTGGTCTGGATTTATTATCTCTTTCAATCCTAACTAAAGCCTTTTTGCCAAACTTTTGCTAAGAACATCAAAAAAGATTACTATAAAAAACTTTCTGGGCTTCTAAAATTCATGCCGGATTACAGATGTGTTGACCATCTATGTTTAGAGCACTAATATGCAACTTTTTTTGTCTTACTTTTTCCAAATTCAGGAAATATTTAGAAGGTTTTTCATACTCATTTATAAACTTACATCTTGAGCGAATTAAGGTACCTTTTGCATTTTGGTCATAATATTGTTCTATTTCAGATTTTACATTATCATAGATCTACTCCTCAAGTTCAAGTGGGGAAGGGGAAGTAGTTAATCTTTCTTCAAGATGTACCAACTCTTTGATAAAGTATTAATATAATCGCTTTGTTTTGTAATCTTTTTTTATAGAGAAGGATATAGATTCTGTCCTTATTTGGGATTTAATATAATCCCAGGCCATATGTTTAGCACTAAGATTTGGTATATCTAATCTTCCTTCTTGTATTGTAGATTTAATAAGTTTCATATAGTTATCATCTTGAAGCAAACTTGTATTTAACTTCCAGAGACCCCTGCCACGTTTTGGTTGATTTTCTAATAAAATAGTTAACTTCAGAAGACTATGGTCTGATTTCAGGCCAGGCAGAATATCTGCTGTTTTAATTATATACTCGAAATGACTAGTAACAAAAAAATAGTCTATTCTTCAGTGAACAAGTCCATAGCGGGTGTTTTCACAAAGAGTGCTTTTTTAACACCAGGATTTTTAAGGTTTCAAATATCTACAAGGTCATAGGTTTCAATTAACTTTATCAGGTAACTGCTATAAGAATGACTTTGATCGTTTTGGACTGGTTCAAGATTTTCTAAATTAAAATTTAGATCGTCACCAATGATAATACTGTGGCCAAAGTATTTTTCCATAGTATTGCATAGAAGATGGCCAAAGTTAGCTTGCTCAGTTGCCTTATCAATTGTTGGTGCATAGACATTTATCAAAACATATTTTCTTTCATTTAATGTGCAGTCTAAAAGAAGATACCTACCGTATTGATCATGTGAGAACGAGTGTATTTTTATGTCAGTATCTGGTGCGATTAAATCTGCAACCCCACGACTATTTGATTCTCCATCGGAGAAAAATATTTTGCCACCCCACTGCTCTTGCCAGACAATCTCTGATTCGGGGGAATAATGACTTTGTTGAATGAAAAAAATATCACCTCTTTTAGAATTTAACCACTCAAAAAAAAGCAGTTCTCTTAATCTTATTGCCTAGACCTCTAGCATTAAAACTAAAAATATTGATTGTATCTACCATAATTCTAATATCAAATAACATAATATGCAAGATGGGGTGATAAATGTTAGTCCATGTGTACCCAAATAACAGAACATGACTGTAACTTTTTTACCAAATAGTTGCAAAATAAAAAATTCCTTACTCTTGTAACACAGAAGAAAAAAATAAAAAGAATAAGGATAGAGAAGAAAACAAGAAATAATTGTCATTCCTATTACTAAATTAGGAATAACAAAAGAATCAGAGCCAAGGAGATAAAAGGAGGCAAAAAAAGAAAAAAAAAGTTGAACACACACAGGACCAAGGTATAAACAAAAAAATTAATAAAGATGGTAATATTATTATGTAGTGATGTGCTATGTGGCTGAATTAATTACTCAGAATTATGTTTTTATCAAACATAGGGATATGGATATAATATTTTTCTCTTCATTTCACAGATGATTGTAGAGAGAAACAAAAATATACACTATGTGAATGCATAGATTGAGTACAGTTTGATAGATTCATTTTACATTTTGCCCCCTGTGGGTCTGGGGATGTAGAATAGGCCCAATGTATCCTCCTGCCTGTCGTAAGAGGCAACTAATTGGGGGCAGCCTGTTTGCCGTGGGTTGCGATCCGTGTCAGTGGAAGAGAGGAGCCAATTTTTTGTTGTGGCATTGAGGAGGCAATACACAGCTTTGGCCTCAATTTCACTTAGTCGGAAGGTTAAGATGGCCTGGCTTAATCAATCGGCTGGTAGTGCCAAGCCCTAGTGCTCCAAATTAGTGATGGCTTGTTGTTTCTAATAGTTTATACTGTTGTACTTGATTGTGTATTCTGCTGGTGTTTGGTTTGTGCTTTTGTTTGGAGTATCTAGAAGGCGGCTGCTTAACAGGTCAATCAAGTATATTGCTGATGTATCTCTGATATCGGTGTGCAGGGCTCAGCTCCACACTATTATGGTATCCCCTTGTTGGGCTCGAAGGGTGGGTGGAGAGCATTGGCAATGAAATAATAACTACAACATTATGGCTACTCAAAACCCTCTACTGATGGATAGGAAAAGGACAAGAACTTCGCTTGATATTATGACTACAAACTTGGATTCTCCTCAGATTTGTTCAGGGCCAAGATTTCTATTAGTGAAAGGAACAGATGATGAAAGACCCTTGTGTAGACTGTCCCCTTTTGCTGTAAATAAAGCCATTGTTGCAATACTAGGATCTGATCCCTTCAATATAAAAAACTAAGAAATGGAAATATTTTAGTTGAAGTGGATAAAGAAGCACAAAGTAACATACTGATGAAAACTACGAAACTGAATCTGACAATGGACAATGTCATCCCCATTGAAGTGCAACCACACTATAGTCTGAATACAAAGAAAGGGGTCATTAGATGCCCAGACATTAAAGAATGCACTGATGAGGAAATACTGGAGGGCCTGAAAGATGAAGGTGTCATCAAGCTGGACAGGATAACTGTATTCCGAGATGGTAATAGGAAACAAACAGGAACTTTTATATTGACATTTCAAAGCCAGACCTTACCAAAATATATCAGGGTGGGTTATTACAGGGTGGCTGTGTCACAGTTTATTCCTAATCCTGTCAGATGTTATAAATGTCAGAAATTTGGCCACACAAAATTCAACTGCAGAAAAAATGAAGTTTGCAATAAATGTGGGCAAGAGGATCACACTGACTCTCAGGAATGTAAAAACGAAACAAAAACTTGATAAAACAAGCCATGTTACTCCCTATCTGCAAAAACTACACTGGCTCCCCATTTCATACCGTATCCTGTTCAAATATAATCTTATTACATTCAAGGCTATCAAATTCTCCCAACCCTCATATTTATCATCCTTAATCAAACCCAGTAGCCTTACTCATGGAAATCGGCTTTCTCTTTCTTCAGTTCGTCCCAAGAAGGCCATTGGTAGGCGAGGTTTTGCAATGGCTTCTCCCACTGAATGGAACAGACTCCCACAATCGGTATGATCTCAGAACACAATCATAGGGTTTCGAAGCCACCTAAAGACCTACTTGTTTAGACTTGCATACCCCCCACCATAGTATTTCTCCCCTTGCGGTGCTAAATCAGGATTTTGACACGGCATGTCCCTTGACTTTCCCTTTTTGCCTCAAGCGCATTAGAGGATGTTGCATCAATTTTGCGCTATATAAATGATTCTATTCTATTCTATAAAATGGACTTAGGCTTGTTGAGTGTGTTTTTACTTTTTAATTCAGAGTACAAACTGTGTTGAGGGCTGTGAAACAGACTGAAGCACTTGGTAGGAAACTGCAGAAGGAGATAGAAAACAGCCTTTTCCAGGTTGAGAAGAAGCAGTCCAAGGTATATTCAATCAAAATAGATAAAATGTATCAAAACTAGAATCTCTAATATCTAACTAATGTGCTGTTTTGCATGCAGAATATCTTCCTTACACAGTGGAAATTGTGCACTTACTAACAAAAGAATTGGCAAAGGGCAATTATAAAGGGACATTCTAGGTCTGTAATCCAGGGCTGTGGGTATGAGTTAAGGGAAGATACTAAATTGGGAGGCTTGAGTTAAAGAGGTGGGTCTTTATATGCAGGGGTAGCAGGTTGTACAAATCTCTGATATGTCATCAAGTCTACTTTGTGACTTGGCACACATTTTCATACAGAGCTATGTTGTAGTCAAAACAGCACACCAATATTATTCTGCACATTACTTTTTCCTAGATTCGACTAACACTTGTTCTTCTTACACAGAGCCTATTACATGTAGTGTCTTCTAAAAAGAAATTATATCTTGGCTTTGACCCTCTTGAAATCAGATAAAAATTACAATGTTGAAAGAAATTGCTTGTCATTACTTTTCTTGGAAAGCATTACAACTGTAGCAGAGAAAATTTTATATGTACATTGGGCATATAGAATTCTCAGGCCCAGTCACTTGTGAAAGTCCTCAGTCAAAAAATGGTAAACATATGGTTTCACCATTTTAATCAATTAAGCTCTGGTACATTTATTTAAAATGTTAATGGTGATTCATGGCTTATTTATGGCCCCACAGGGTATTTGTGGGCATCTGTTACATGGCCAGATGTTTTGGTTCACATTTGTTTATCGGCATTCACTGACTTGGGGTTGTGGCCATAACCACTGTTTTAAACTTTTGTATTTACATTCACCTACTTCATTTTGAAGATTTAAGATGACTGTGTAGTTCTTATTTTCTATTGGTAATTAAGTGTCCCTGAAAAGGACGCTTATTTGGTTTCACGTCGGTTTCCTCGCCGCCGCGCCACATTATGGTCTCCCTTGAATATCTCCCTTATTATTGGAAGCTTTTTAACCATATTTGGCAGTTATATACCTTAGGCGTGGGAAAATTTTTCCACATGCTTAAATTTGACCTTTTATTGCGTTAATACATCCTATCCAATGGACAATTGCTTTACCGGTCGGCGCGACCGGTCCCGCCAAACGACAGAAAAAGTCATTCTGTATAAAATACCGGCAGGCCCGGTCAGAGTGTACATTCGCCAGGTGTCGCCTCGTGCATACTTCCTGTCTAGTCAGAATGACGTCATCGCGTCTTTTTTCGTTTGGCGCACGAGTGTACGGACGTGTTTTTCTACTGTGATTGGAACGTTTGAAGTTTTAAAGACAACCTTTTTTATTGAACTTTATTTGAAGTTATATATACTTAATCTTCTTCTGGAGTGTTATGGCGTCCCCTGGACAGAGAAGAGGGACTTGTGGCCACGCTATGGCTTTATTCGACACACACACGAAGTGTGCACGTTGTCGTGACAAGGGTGTGGGCCAAGATGATTGTGTATTAAAGAAGGACTGCTCTATTTGCAATAACCTTACAGCTGAACAGAAGCTACAGTTGGCCACCCCCACTTATAAAGCAAGAAAAGAGAAAGAACTTCAGAAGAAAGCTACCTCTCCCTCCCTGGTTGACCCGTCTACTGTTACTGTGGTAGGGAAGGTTGAGAGTGACAAGGGTGATTCAGGTGATCGAGGCGAAACCCCTAAGAAGAAAAAGACCTCTCACAAATCCCCAAAGAAGACTTCCAAGCCTCCAAAAGCCCCAGATTTCCAGTCTGACCTGAAGAATTTGGATGAAAAATGGTCAGAACGCTTTACGCGTCTGGAGGCTCTCTTCTTATCCAAGACCTTTCAGCTCCCGGTGGAACCGGTTCAGAGCTCCAACGTGGTGGTATCTGAGAAGCCGTTTATCCCACCAGTTGAACATTCTACTCATCAGAGTCCTGCTACCGGTGTGTCCGGTAAGAAGAAGAAGTCAGCCACCCAGCCTGTTGAGGCCCCCGGTGCGAAGAAATTAGCCACCCAGCCTGTTGAGGCTCCCGGTGCTGGGGTAGATCTTCAACTCACCGACCAGGCTGCTTTTTCATCCGTTGGTGCTTCTACTAGTGGTCGACCCGAGGTTCAGCCCCCAGGTCCCACAACCCAGCCTCCCACTACTGATCAACCGGAAGAAGTTACTTCAGAGGAAGATCAGTTCAGTGATCAGCCAGAACTTAGTTTCGATGAGGGTGAACTGTCTGAGGTTCTGTCAGTAGGTCAGGATCGCGAAGAGCTTACAGAGACTGACCAGGAACTAAGCGCTGAACAGACTTACAGGGAAACCCTTCGCGGAGTGAGATCTTTTATGGGGTGGGAGCAAGTGCCGGAATTCGATTCCTCTTCCTCTGCTCAAGATGACAACCCCTTTGCCGGTACCAAACCTCATCTTCCGGGTAAAGTGTCCATGAAGGTTCCGGTAGACGATTGGTTGTGCCGGAAGTTCGAGAAATTGAACATTACTATACAGGAAGGATACCCCTCCAGAGCTTCTGAGACTTCCGGTTTGGTCAAGGACCAGTTTGTCAAACCACCAAGAACTCTTAAATGGTACGACATGCATACTGAGAAGAAGGAATTCTCCAGATCTAAAGTCACTTCCTGGACCAACCAACCGGCACGTCTCAACAGCAGTTTCCCACGTATTGCTAACCGGTCACTCCCTTCAGCACCAGCTTCCAGGCCTGTTACACAAGACACTTTAAGAAAGTGGGAGAGAGCAGCCAGAGATCAAACGTACATGTGTAATCAGGCTGCTGCCTTTTCCCGGTGCCTCACCAAAGTACAGGACTCTATGGCTTCTCAACTTAAAATTTTACAGAATGACAAGGGCAAGGGAAAGGCTACCGGAAAATCCCATCAGGCTATCGAAGAACTAGACTTTCTGGTAACTTTTAACAAAAGCATCTCCCAAGCAATGGCCAGGACGATGCAAGACCTATCTGAAGGTGTCTTCATCAATGTAGCCAATCTCACCCTCACAAGAAGGGACAGTTATCTGGACTATCTTAAAGCAGGCATCAAACAGGACACCTTGAACGCTCTGAGATCTGCCCCTCTGCACATGAGTGCCTTATTCCCGGATCACCTCATCAGCAAAGCTGAAGAAGAAATAAGGCACCATGAAGAAAAACGTACAACCGGCTCCTCACATAAGGGTCCACATCGTTTCCACCCTTACCAAGCCACTAAACAGCAACAGCCGGAACAAGAACGCAAGCCTGGTCTACCTGCATGGAAACAACTGGGCAGAAGGCGGGGACAAAGATCTCACCGGGGTCGTACTGCTTCTTTTGTCCAGCGACCGGCCAAGACACAGAAGCAGTATAAATGACAATTACTGTGTTCATTATGTGACAGGAAATTTGATTCCTGTAAATGTAACCGGTCAGAAGATCCCTCATGTTTCAAGTGTGGTGAAAAGTTTGAACGGTGTACCAGTGACCGGAGTAGACTGTTATGTGGACAAAAATGTAAAGACAGGAACTCATTTGACTGTATTATCTCATGTTGTTTCTCATGTACCTTTTGCAGGAGGGTTGCCGCAAAAGAAAGGCGTAATGCCCGACCATCAAGAGTCAATAAAATCTGTGAAAGGTGTTTCTTGTGTCGGTCAATTGAGTTCTGTTCAAGTTGTCACAAATGCCCCACTTGCTGTAACAAATCCTCCTGTAGGGTCAAGATTGCACGAGTTTTGGAAAAAATGGGCAGCACTAGGTGTCAGCCCCAAGGTTATAGCAGTCCTGAGGGAAGGATATATCCTACCCTTCCGGTCCAGACCTCACCTGACCAGAAAACCCACAGTAACAAGCTGCTATGTAGATCCTCACAGGAACAGCTACCTGTTGGAGGCATTGCATCAGCTGTTAGACAAAAAGGCTGTAGAAGTGGTTCAAAATCCTCAGTCCCTGGGTTTTTACAACCGGTTATTCCTGGTCCCCAAACCCAACAACCGGTGGCGACCCGTCTTGGATCTGAGCAGACTAAACAACTATTTGAAAACACAGTCGTTCAAAATGGAGACACCGGAGACAATACGAACCTCCCTCCAGACAGGGGAGTGGGTGACTTCCATAGATTTCAAAGACTTCCACATCCCTATAAACAGCCAGTCCAGGAAGTATATGCGCTTTCACATTCAAGACAAAACATACCAATTCAAGGCTCTACCCTTTGGCCTGTCGACAGCCCCCATGGAATTCACTGTGGTAGCCAAAGAGGTGAAATGGCTTGCAATGAAAGAAGGTATAAGGATCCACCAGTACCTAGACGACTGGTTGGTCAGAGCCACCTCCCACCGGGTTTGTCTTCAACAGACCAAAAATCTGGTCTTACTCTGCAGGGAATTGGGGTGGCTGGTAAACGAGGACAAATCAGAGCTGGAACCCAAACAAATTTTCAATTTCGTAGGTTACCAGTTCGACTTGAGGGAAGGCAGGGTCAGACCCACCACAGAACGTTGGCAGACCCTGCAAAGCAAAGTATTGGAGATCTTAACAAAACCAGTCTGTCCGGTCCGGAAACTAATGTCCCTGATCGGTCTGTTAACTGCCACAGAGAAACAAGTACATTTAGGCAGACTGCGCATGAGACCCATACAGTGGCATCTCAAGAACAATTGGAGGGTACCAGAATCCCTGGAGAAGATAATCCCCATTCCAAAGTCACTCCACCCACACCTGAAATGGTGGCTGGAGGAAGACAATGTGGTTACAGGGCAACCCTTACATCCACTAGAACATGCTCTGCAAATTTTTACAGACGCATCAAAAGAAGGGTGGGGCGCACACTTAAACGAGCATATGGCAAGGGGAAGCTGGTCACTCCCGGAAAGCAAGTTGCACATAAACTATCTAGAGTTAAAGGCAGTTCTTCTGGCACTACAAGAGTTCCAAGCTCTCTGTGTGAACAAAGTAGTTCTCATAGCTACCGACAATACCACTGTGGTAGCTTACATAAACAAAGAAGGGGGAATGAAGTCAGGCCCCCTGTGTGCCTTACTTTGGAGGATCCTCACTTGGTGCACAAGAAATCAGGTGACCCTCAAAGCTCGACATATTCCAGGCCGTCTCAATGTGATAGCCGACAAGTTATCCAGACTGGGTCAGACCATCCAAACAGAATGGTCCCTCAATCCGGAGATTTTTCAAGCAATATGCTCAAGGTGGCACACCCCTCAAGTGGACCTGTTTGCCACAAGGTTCAACAACAAGCTCCCTCAGTTTGCCTCACCGGTTCCAGACCCCCAGGCCTGGGCAGTGGATGCTCTCAGCCTGTCTTGGGAGGGACTGGACCCGTACGTCTTCCCACCAGCGGCCATCTTGGGCAAAGTGGTGGAGAAGTTACAGGACTACCCCTGCAACAGAATAATTCTGATTGCTCCGGGGTGGCCCAACATGCCCTGGTTTTGGGACCTGGTGGCAATGTCAAGCCAGATCCCACTGTGTCTGCCCAGCATACCAAACCTAGTGTCTCAACCATTCAACCAGGTCCTTCACAGGAACCTGTCGAACCTGAATCTGCATGCCTGGCTCCTAGAGCCTCAGCAATCAAGCAGCAAGGCTTCTCTGAGGCAGTGGCAGCACGAATTGAGGCTCCTCAAAGAAGATCAACCAGATCTGTCTATGAGGCAAAGTGGACCATTTTTACAAAGTGGTGCCTCAGTAATCAGGTGGACTTCAGGGCACCACCTCTGAAAGCCGTTGCTGACTTCCTCCTTCATTTATTTCAGGACAGGCAGTTACAGCCAGGTACTATTGATGGCTACAGATCAGCCATTGCTGACAAACTGGGCAACGCCACCATTAATGTCAGCAAAGATGAGAACCTTACTCGTCTCCTGGATAGTTTCCATAGAGACAGACCCAAGGGCCGGAGGGGCATCCCCTCTTGGAACCTTTCACTGGTACTAAACCAGCTGACTAAGGCGCCCTTCGAACCCCTTAAGGAGGCCTCCTTGAAACACCTAACCCTCAAGACAGTCTTCTTGATGGCCTTAGGTTCTGGCAAACGCAGGAGTGAGATCCACGCTTGGCTTCATAAGAACATCAGACACCAATCAGACTGGTCTAAGGTGTCTTTTTATCCCTCACCCAGCTTTCTCTCCAAGAACCAGCTGGCCAAAGAGGGTCCAGACAGTGTGGCCCCGGTGGTTATTCCAGCCCTGGCCCACACGCTAGATAAATCACTCAAGGGTGACAGGTCACTGTGTCCAGTTAGAGCACTACGTTATTATCTGGACAGGACCTCTGACCTCAGGCGAAATAAGGAGTTGGTCTTTGTCTCCTTCAAAAAAGGCTTTGACAAGGATATCTCCTCTGCCACAGTCTCCTCATGGATCAAACAAACAGTCATCCTATGTTATGAGCTCTCCGACCAGCAGGCCCTTACTTTGCATCAGGTCAAAGCCCATGATGTAAGGGCCTTTGCTGCCTCTAAGGCCTTCCAAGCTGGAATTTCCTTAGAACAAATCCTATCGGCCTGCCACTGGAAATCCCACAATACCTTCACACAATTCTATCTGAAGGATGTGGCTTGGGCTGATTCAGAGCTTTTCCACCTAGGGCCGGTCGTGGCTGCCCAGCAGGTCCACCACCAAACCCGATAGGGAGGAGACATTCTTGTAAATATGTACATAGTGTATATACTTAGATAAGTATAAATCAATTAAAAAAAAAAAAAAAAAAAAAAACTGTGACATGCTTCCTTTGGGAGGTTTATTATTTCTTGGGACTGAACTCATTCCTCTCTTCCCACCACTCAGAGCAGAAATGCTTGGAAAGAAAAGAAGGGGGGGAGCAGTGTCGGTTAAACTATCCGGTTAACCGGTTCCTGGTTACCGACTTAGGCCATTGATGAGTAGCCTGCTTCAGGTCTACCTGGGCCAGAAAATTGTTAGTTTTGAGTTCACTCAAGTCCCTAGTAACTTACCCGCCAACCAAGCGGTAGTTATTCAGCAATTGTCCATTGGATAGGATGTATTAACGCAATAAAATTGCAAATTTAATAAGTAAATTAAATTTTTATAAGTTAATACCCTATCCAATGGACGGACAAGACCCTCCCAACCGACCCCGCTATCAGCTTACTAGGGGTCTAATAGTTTTAGACAGCGAAAAAAGACGCGATGACGTCATTCTGACTAGACAGGAAGTATGCACGAGGCGACACCTGGCGAATGTACACTCTGACCGGGCCTGCCGGTATTTTATACAGAATGACTTTTTCTGTCGTTTGGCGGGACCGGTCGCGCCGACCGGTAAAGCAATTGTCCATTGGATAGGGTATTAACTTATAAAAATTTAATTTACTTATTAAATTTGCAATTTCATCTTTATCAAGGTCAGATGATCAAAAAATAGTTTTTTCGGGTACACCCGCCCGTCATCGCAGTTCAGGAAAATCTACTGACCGCAGAGGCTTGTAACCTCATACATGTGTTCATACTATCAAAAACGCGAGCTGATTAGATTTTGGGAGCAATCCGATGAAAATTGACCGATTTATGGGCGATTTTCTCACAGGTACCAATCAGAAAGCTTAAAATTCATGTGAACCCCCCTATTATCTTCTTAAGTATTGCATTTAGAGCCATAAAATGTATTGGGAGGTAGTAGGAAACCATATGTGGAGAGTCTAGAAAGCAAGTCAAATTTCCCCTCCGACCCCCCTGTAGGGGTCAAACTGGGGTCATAAAATAGCCAATTTCGTCTTTTTCCCTTGTATCTTCTTTATTCTTGCTTCTACAGCTTTAGAATGTATTAAGAGGTATTGGGAAACCATATGTGAAGAGTCAAGATAGCAGGTCAGATTTACCCCCAGACCCCCCCTTATGGGTCAAACTGGGGTCATAAAATAGCCGATTTTGTGTTTTTGCCTTATATCTCCTTTATTCTTGCTTTTAGAATTTTACAATGTATTAAGATGTATTGGAAAACCGTATGTGAAGAGTCTAGATAGCCGGTCAGATTTACCCCCGGACCCTCCCTTATGGGTCAAACTGGGGTCATAAAATAGCTGATTTGGTGTTTTTGCCTTTTATCTCCTTTATTCTTGCTTTGACAGCTTTAGAATGTATTAAGAGGTATTGGGAAACCTTATGTGAAGAGTCTAGATAGCTGGTCAGATTTACCCCTGGACCCCCCATATGGGTCAAACTGGGGTCATAAAATAGCTGATTTGGTGTTTTTGCCTTTTATCTCCTTTATTCTTGCTTTTACTGCTTTAGAATGTATTAAGAGGTATTGGGAAACCTTATGTGAAGAGTCAAGATAGCAGGTCAGATTTACCCCCCCTTATGGGTCAAACTGGGGTCATAAAATAGCCGATTTTGTGTTTTTGCCTTATATCTCTTTTATTCTTGCTTTTAGAATTTTACAATGTATTAAGATGTATTGGGAAACCGTATGTGAAGAGTCTAGATAGCCGGTCAGATTTACCCCCGGACCCCCCCTTATGGGTCAAACTGGGGTCATAAGATAGCTGATTTGGTGTTTTTGCCTTTTATCTCCTTTATTCTTGCTTTTACAGCTTTAGAATGTATTAAGAGGTATTGGGAAACCTTATGTGAAGAGTCTAGATAGCTGGTCAGATTTACCCCTGGACCCCCCCCTATGGGTCAAACTGGGGTCATAAAATCGCCTATTTTGTGTTTTTGCCTTTTATCACTTTTATTCTTGCTTTTACAACTTTAGAATGTATTAAGAGGTATTGGGAAACCATATGTGAAGAGTCTAGATAGCTGGTCAGATTTACCTCCGGATCCCCCCTTATGGGTCAAACTGGGGTGATAAAATAGCCGATTTTGTGTTTTGCCTTTTATCTCCTTTATTCTTGCTTTTACAACTTTAGAATGTATTAAGAGGTATTGGGAAACCATATGTGAAGAGTCTAGATAGCTGGTCAGATTTACCCCCTGATCCCCCCCAATGGGTCAAACTGGGGTCATAAAATAGCCGATTTTGTGTTTTTGCCTTATATCTCCTTTATTCCTGCTTTTAGAGTTTAGAATGTATTAAGAGGTATTGGGAAACCTTATGTGAAGAGTCTAGATAGTTGGTTAGATTTACCTCCGGATCCCTCCTTATGGGTCAAACTGGGGTGATAAAATAGCCGATTTTATTGCGTTAATACATCCTATCCAATGGACACTCGCCAGATGGCGTGTCGTACTTCCTTCCTGTCTAGACAGCGTGACGTCATAGCATCAGATGGCGTGTCGTACTTCCTTCCTGTCTAGACAGCGTGATGTCATAGCATCTTTTTCGTTTGGCGCATGTGTGTTGTGCACGAATTTTTATGAGTAAAGAAACTTTTAAGAAATCTCACATTATTCTTCAGAGTGTGACTTTTATTTTATATCTATTTGTTCAAGAGTGTGTATAGATCATTTTGGACTATCTTTTGTTACGGATCGTCATGTCTTCCCCTGCTCAGAAGCATGGAAGTTGTGGCCATATCATTGCCAGCTTTGACAGCCACAGTTTCTGCGCACGTTGCAGAGAAAAGGGTAAGGGATCAGATCCGTGTGTATTAAAGAATGACTGCAACTCTTGTAACATTTTGTCTGAGGACCAACGCTTACAGTTGTCCTCTCCATCTTACACACTAAAAAAGGAAAAGCGAGATCTCAAGAAATCCGCGGATACTCCTAATAAGGACTCCTCCAGTTCCTCTCTCATAGATCCATCCTCAGTGACGGTGGTGGGAGTTGTGGACGATCAGGGGATTGTAAAGTCCCCTGGTTCGAGTTCTGATAAAAAGAAGAAGAACAACCAACCTGATAAACCTCATTCTTCTAAAGATTCAAAAACTTCTGCTGATAAGCCCTCCAAGTCGCTTACTAAGACTCACAGATCCTCACCGGATACTAGGATTGAGGAATTAGACCAGAAATGGTCGGAAAGGTTTAACAGACTGGAGGCTCTCCTATTATCAAAGTTGTTGGATAAGGAACCTACCTTTTCCTCAGTGAAAGTGACTCCAGCCCACTCGCCTCCTCAGAGTTCGGCTATCTCTTCCAGACCGTTCATTGAGCCCGGTCAAAATTCAAGTCAGTTGGCTACCGACCTCGCCTCTCAGAGACCGGTCACCGACCAAACAAAGGATTCCCCTTCTGATCAACAACCCTCAGATTTGCCTGGTGTTATTCAGACTGTCTCCAAGTCGACCGGCAAATTGTCAAAAGGGAAGGTGTCTGCTGACCAACATTCAGATGTAGCTGGTACCGACTCTCACTCATCTCAACAGGTACCCAGCAGATCATCAACAGCACCGGCAAGGCGGCACAGTGTTTCATCAATGGACACCGATTCAGAAACTGACCTTTCGGACCGTCCCCCAGTAGACCTCTTTGTTGAGGAAGGGGAGATCTCTGATCAAGAACTGGAAACCTCTGTAAATGATCCAGACCTTACTCTCTCTGAAGAGCAGAGCTACCGAGAAACCATGAGTGGTATCAGGTCGTTTATGGGGTGGACCCACATCCCAGAAGTAGACAGCACAGCTTCCAGGTCGGAGGATAATCCTTTTGCCGGTCCAAAATCTCAACCGACAGGAAAGGTCTCAGTCACCATGCCCACAGATGAGTGGCTTTGCAACAAATTTGGAAAATTAAATATGACTCTCACAGAAGGGTATCCATCACGCAGCTCAGAGGCAGGAGGGCTTCTCAAGGACCAGTTCGTCCGCCCCCCAAAATCGCAAGCAAAATGGTATAACTTTGCACCTAACCCACAGAAAAGTGATCAAGAGGCTTCACAGACTGTAACTGCTTGGAACACGGACGTTTCTAAAGTTAACAGTTCCTACAGTCGCATAGCAAAGGCGGCAGGCATTGCTTCAACCCCTCCTGCTTCCCGTCAAATATCACAGGATAATTTACGCAGATGGGAAAAGGCGGCTCGCGAAGCGTCCACTACTTGCAACCAAGCGTCTGCATTCAACAGGTGCTTATACAAGGTCCAGGGAAACATGGAAGCGGAACTTAAAACCATTAGATCAGAGTTGAGTAAGGGGAAATCGGCAGGAAAGATGTCCCGTGCAACAGAGGAAATGCAGTTCCTCATGAACTTCAACTCGAGCATTACACAGTCTATGGCTAAAACCCTTGAACATTTAACAGACTTTGTTTTTGTGATGGTCGCAAATACCACCCTTATTAGAAGAGATTCGTATCTCTCCCACTTGAAGATGGGTATCAAGCCAGACACCCTGTCCGCTTTGAGGACTGGACCGCTTCACACTGCAACCCTGTTTGCAGATGCCGCCTTAAAGCAAGCGGAGCAGGACATTGCCAATTTTGAAAACAAGTCTCAACCCCAGTCGGGCAAGAAAGGTCGCTTCCATCCACACGAACGAACCGACAAGCGTTCAGATTACAGGAAATCAGACCGACCAGCTTGGAAAAATATTGGTAATAAGGGACAGGGCAAGAAGAACAAGGGAAAGGCCTCATTCTATTCATCGCGACCAGCCAAGGGCCAGCAGTCATATAAATGACAGTTATTGTGTAATCAGTTTACAAAAGGGACTGCTGGCCCGGAGCAAGACATTAGTACAAGAAAAGACACTAAATACTGTAAACTTTCATGTTGTAACAGATGTACCTTCTGCGCCCGGGCACTCCCAAAAGAGAGAGTTAAGTCCCGGGGCAGCAGACTGTCAAGTATCAGAGTATCACAAATTAAAATATGTGAAACTTGCTTCTTGTGTCACTCAGTTGTCTTGTGTCCAACCTGTAAACAATGCCCCAAATGTTGTACAAAATCTGCTTGTAGGGGCCAGACTCCAAAACTTTTGGGAAACTTGGTCAAAGCTAGGAGCCGGTCGAAAGACCGTTCAAATACTGAAGGAGGGTTATACCCTCCCTTTTCGGACCCGACCAAATCTTACAAGGTCTCCAACAGTCATAAGCTGCTATGCCAATCCCCACAGGAACAGCTACCTGCTGGAGGCATTGCATCAGGTTACGGACAAAAATGCAGTCGAGTTGGTCTGCAATCAAACATCTTTGGTTTTCTTCAACCGACTTTTTCTAGTACCCAAACCCAACAACAAATGGAGGCCAATACTAGACCTGAGCAAACTAAACCTTTTCCTCAAGGTGGAAAAATTCAAAATGGAGACACCGGAAACCATCAGAACATCTCTCCAACAAGGGGAGTGGGTCACCTCAGTAGACTTCAAGGATGCCTACTTCCACATACCAATACAGGAACAATCCAAGAAATATCTCAGATTTCATATCCAGGGCCGGACTTACCAGTTCAAAGCTCTCCCCTTTGGTCTGTCCACAGCCCCCATGGAGTTCACTGTAATAGCCAAAGAGGTGAAACTGATGGCCGCACACCAGGGTATAAGGATCCACCAGTACCTAGACGATTGGTTGGTGAGAGCCAGATCCAAACAAAGTTGTCTCCAGCATACCCAGATTCTAGTCAGAATGTGCCAGGACCTCAGTTGGCTGGTGAATTTAGAAAAATCAGAGCTGGAACCCAAACAAGTCTTCGACTTTGTAGGTTACCAATTCGACCTCAGGTCCGGCCGGGTCATACCGACTCCGGACCGGTGGCAAAGCCTTAAGGGCAAGATACAAGGATTGCTCTTACTACCGACCTGTCCGGTCCGGCAATTCATGTCACTAATAGGACTCCTAACGGCCACAGAAAAGCAGGTTCACCTTGGTCGTTTGCACATGAGACCCATACAGTGGCATCTCAAAAATCATTGGAGAGTACCAGAGTCACTCGAGAAGATCATTCCTCTACCCAGATCTTTGCACCCTCACTTACAGTGGTGGCTGGAGGAAAACAATGTGCTCCAAGGCCAGCCTCTACACCCAATAAAGCATGCTCTGCAAATTTTTACAGACGCATCAAAAGAAGGGTGGGGCGCTCACTTAAACGAGCTCACTGCAAGAGGCTCCTGGTCAGTTCCAGAAAGCAAGCTACACATAAATTACCTAGAACTCAAGGCAGTCTTTCTAGCCTTAAAAGAGTTCCAAGACCTTTGTGTAAACCAAATAGTCCTAGTGGCTACGGACAACACAACAGTCGTAGCATACATAAACAAGGAAGGCGGCATGAGGTCGGGCCCTCTGTGTGCCCTCCTGTGGAGAATCTTGACCTGGTGTTCCCAGAGACAAGTGACTCTAAAAGCCCGTCATATTCCAGGCAGGCTAAATGTGATAGCCGACAAGCTATCCAGACTGGGCCAGACCATCCAGACGGAGTGGTCCCTCCTCCCGGAAATATTTCAAAACCTATGCAAGAAGTGGCACCAGCCTCAAATAGATCTCTTCGCCACCAGGTTCAACTACAAGCTACCTCAGTTTGTGTCTCCAGTTCCGGACTCCCTGGCGGTGGCAGTGGATGCTCTCACCCTGCCATGGGAGGATCTGGACGCTATGCCTTTCCACCGACCGCCATCTTGGGCAAAGTGGTGGAAAAGCTACTGGACACCCCATGGAGAAGATTAATTCTGATTGCTCCGGGATGGCCCAACATACCCTGGTTTTGGGACTTAGTGGCCATGTCCAGCCAAGTTCCCCTGAGCCTACCACACCTGCCCAACCTGTTGACACAGCCCTTCAATCAGATCCCTCACAGAAATCTGACCAACCTAAATCTTCATGCTTGGCTCCTAGAGCCACAGCAATCAAAGAGCAGGGCTTCTCTGAAGCAGTGGCAGCAAGAATTGAGGCTCCTCAGAGAAGATCAACCAGATCAGTCTATGAGGCAAAGTGGACCATTTTTACAAAGTGGTGCATCACTAATCAGGTGGACTTCAGGTCACCACCTGTGAATTCAGTGGCTGACTTCCTACTTTACCTCTTTGAGGTCAAAAATCTTCAGCCCAGCACCATTGATGGATACAGGTCTGCCATTGCGGATAAACTGGGTAATACCACAGTCAATATCAGCAAAGATGAGAATCTCACTCGTCTCCTGGACAGTTTCCACAGAGACAGGCCCAAGGGTCGAAGGGGCATACCCTCCTGGAACCTTTCGCTGGTATTACACCAGCTCACAAAGGCCCCCTTTGAGCCTCTTCGGGAGGCGTCATTGAAGCATTTGACCTTCAAGACTGTCTTCCTTTTGGCTCTGGGTTCGGGCAAAAGAAGGAGTGAGATCCATGCATGGGAGCACAAGAACATCAGACACCAGTCAGACTGGTCCAAGGTGTCCCTGATTCCATCTCCCAGCTTTCTTTCCAAGAACCAGCTGGCCAAAGAGGGCCCAGAGAGTGTAGCCCCAGTGGTCATACCAGCCCTGGCTCCTACTCTGGACAGATCCCTCAGGTCTGACAGATCCCTTTGTCCAGTCAGAGCTCTGCGCTATTACTTGGACAGGACTTCAGACCTCAGGCAGAATAAGGATTTAGTTTTTGTCTCCTTCAAGAAAGGTTTTGACAAAGACATCTCTCCTGCCACTATCTCCTCATGGATCAAACAGACTGTGATCCTATGCTATGAGCTCTCTGATCGCCAGGCCCACACCCTACTTCAAGTCAAAGCTCATGATGTCAGGGCCTTTGCTGCTTCTAAGGCCTTCCAGTCGGGAGTCTCCTTGGAGCAGATCTTATCAGCCTGCCACTGGAAATCTCATAACACCTTCACTCAATTCTATCTGAAGGATGTGGCTTGGGCTGATTCAGAGCTCTACCACCTTGGCCCTGTTGTGGCTGCTCAGCAGATCCACCAACAGACGGGGACTTAGAGGAGATCTGTATATCTGTAAATAAGTGTACATATTTTGTATATATTGCACATATAGTTAAGGAGCAAAAAAAAAAAAAAAAAAAAATCTCTCACGTACTTCCTCCGGGAGAGGTAATTTTATGGGACTGAACTCATCCCTCTCTTCCCCTACCTCAGAGCAGGTCTGTAAAAAAGGGGGGGGGGGGGCGCAAGGTCGACTCTGACGGTTCCTTTCCGGATAACCGGATGATGATATTCGACCATAGCCTTAAGGGTATTTGACTTCAAGGTCTACCCAGGCTTTAAAAAAGGAATTGTCATTATTCCTAACATGAGTTCAAGTTCTTTAGTCCCTAGTAACTTAACCGCCAACCAAGCGGTAGTTATTCAGCTATTGTCCATTGGATAGGATGTATTAACGCAATAAAATTGCAAATTTAATAAGTAAATTAAATTTTTATAAGTTAATACCCTATCCAATGGACACACAAGACCCTCCCACCGACCCCGCTTTCAGTCTACTAGGGGTCTAATAGGTTTAGACAACGAAAAAGATGCTATGACATCACGCTGTCTAGACAGGAAGGAAGTACGACACTGGCGAGTGCACAGTACTGGGCCGGCCTAGCCGGTGGAGACACAGGACGTCTTTTTCTGACGTTTGGCGGGCCGGTCCGCGCCGACCGGATAAGCTATTGTCCATTGGATAGGGTATTAACTTATAAAAATTTAATTTACTTATTAAATTTGCAATTTTGTGTTTTGGCCTTTTATCTCCTTTATTCTTGCTTTTACAGCTTTAGAATGTATTAAGAGGTATTGGGAAACCATATGTGAAGAGTCTAGATAGCTGGTCAGATTTACCCCCTGACACACACACACACACACACACACACACCCCATGGGTCAAACTGGGGGTCATAAAATAGCCGATTTGGTGTTTTTACCTCTTATCTCCTTTATTCTTGCTTTTAGAGTTTTAGAATGTATTAAGATGTATTGGAAACCTTATGTGATGAGTCTAGATAGCTGGTCAGATTTACCCCCGGATCACCCCTTATGGGTCAAACTGGGGTAATAAAATAGCCGATTTTGTGTTTTTGCCTTTTATCTCCTTTATTCTTGCTTTTAGAGCTTTAGAATGTATTAAGAGGTATTGGGAAACCTTATGTGAAGAGTCTAGATAGCCGGTCACATTTACCCCCTGACCCCCCCTTATGGATCAAACTGGCGTCATGAAATAGCCAATTTTGTGTTCTTGCCTTATATCTATTTCATTCTTGCTTTCAGAGATTTACAATGTATTAAGAGGTATTGGGAAACCTTATGTGATGAGTCTAGATAGCCGGTCAGATTTACCCCCTGACCCTCCCTTATGGGTCAAACTGGGGTCATAAAATAGCTGATTTTCAATTATATCTAAATAGAAATGAGCATTATTCATAAGATATAAATAGGCTTGTGGGAACATTGACCTTTTATTTACTCATTGGGATAGATATGGTCACAGCATTGTGTCATAAACTTCTTGCCTTTCCAAAGGCTCAAATTTTACTATGCCTTTTTCTAAAATGTAAATGGGTATATGGCATTTATAAAGCACTGTTACTCTTTAATTAAGTAGTTTTATGGTGTAATTTTCAACCTATTATAAGTATTGATGCTTTATGCTTTGAGCCAGAGCATTTATTCAATTAACTTTTCACAATTTATAACCATAGAAAACAAAATAAAGCTTAAATTTTTCTTTCATGTTAATGCATAAACTTCCACACTGTCTGCTTAACTTTCACTTCTTCTCTCAGCACTGCATGTTTTTATTTTCAAAAACCTTTTTCTACTGTATATTATATTGCGGTGAACCTTTTTGGGACGCTTAGTTTTTGTTAGCAAAAACATTCTTCTAGTTTTTTTTTCTATTCCAGTTTTCAGAGTTAGAAAAACTAATTTTACAAAAGACAAAAGTCCAAGAAGAATGTGAGTGGAGAAGAAGAAAGCTCCAGAGAGAAAAGGAACATTTTGATGCTGTCCAGACTGGAAATCTGCAGAAAGGTGCATGTGTTTAAGTGGCTGTGTCCACGTGAACAACTTTTCTCCTCCAAAAGTACAAGACCCAGAGACATGCTGCTACTTTCAAAAGATACCTTATCTATCGAGGATGATAAATCGTAAAATTCATGCAGATCTGTCTGTTCGTCTGTTCCCCAGAGCTGGTAGAAGAGAGGTACAACACTTTATCACAATTTTCTCATTGACTATTGCAGGGATTTCTCTCTAATCTTGCATATATGTACTAAGTCACAAGTAGATTCCCTTGTGTGAGTCTGAATTTTTTAAAAATTTTTTTAAATAATTAGAATTCATGAATTCAAGCAGTAAATGATATATAACTTGAAAAGTGTTGCATTTAGAGCCTTTTTTTAAATATGTTTTTGAACTATTTTTCTTTCAGCTGTAACATAGTAAAATTTCAGACATGTAGCTCATTCCATAATAAAGTTATACCTTACATAAACTATTCAACAATTCTATTAAAACTATTCAGTTACTAATTTGCAATTACTTCATCTGCGGTGATTTTAATATATACACATAGATGTACCTTGTACTGATAGTCACAAATTGGAATCCCTTTTAGAATCATGTAATCTGACACAGTCAGTTAACAATACCACTCACTTGCACGGTCATATCCTTGATCTCATTCTTTCCCCCAGGGATCAAGATGTGGGCGTACGTGTTGACATCTATGAATTCATATCTGATCATGCAGTCATCAAATGTGCTATTGACTTTCCTTCCTCTCTTGTTAACTGCCACTGTGGCCTAGCGGGTAACACACTTGTCTAGAAACTCAGAGGACGTGGGTTCAATCCCAGGTACAGGCAGATACATTGTGGCTCGGATGACCACTTTAAATGCCGGTCCTCTGTCATTGGGTCCTATCCCATGTGGCAGGCTAAAGAACCTCAAGGACATTGATCATCTATGATCAGTATGTACATGACTTGAGTCGCATCCTTGACAGGCATGCTCCTCTGGTGTCCAGTTTGAAGATGAAGCTGACTGGTTGTGTCAGAGACCAATCGCCTAGCAAAGTCACTCAGACATCAGTTTGAACGTGCGTGGCATTAAGATAAAAGTCAGTACAACAGGAGTTGTCTTTGACGTCAAATCGCCTGGTGTAATCGACTTGCGAACAGGGACAAGACTGTCTATTATAGGAAACTTATCTCTGACAACAGTCATAGAGTTACACAAAGTCCTGAATAGATCCCAGGCTTTTTGTGAAAAGGCATCTCTCAGGCAGCTTGCTCTGGTTCTATTGTCGGGTGATGTCGCTCTAAATCCTGGGCCATTGAAGTTTGGGTTTGCTAACTGCCGGTCCATTAGGAATAAAGGTCCAATTCTCTGTGATGAAATCCAAACTGGAAATTTTGATGTTTTTGGTCTCACCGAGACCCATATCAAAGCTCTAGACACACCCTCATTTTTAAATGAGTTAACGCCTGAAGATTTTTCCCTTGTTCACACAAATAGAGAAAACAAACGTGGTGGCGGTGTTGGCTTTTTTATTAAATCTGCTCTTGATTTTAAAACCATTCATTCCCCTGAGTTCTCCTCCTTTGAAAATCACACTGTCTGTCTCACTCTTGATGGGCGTCGCTTGTTTCTTGGGGTCATTTACCGGCCCCCTGCCTCATCTGTAGTAAAATTTTTTGAAGATTTTCTGTCATATGTGGGTATTTTGTCTTCCTTATCCCCCTCCTTTGTCATTTGTGGTGATTTTAATCTTCATGTCGACATTATGTCTCCAACAGTCTCTGAATTTAAATCAGTCATGGATTCTTGCTGTCTGTCCCAATACATTGATTTTCCTACTCACCTTCATGGTCATACCTTAGATTTGTTGATGGCTCCATCTGAGTTCTCTGCAATTTCTGATGTGAAAGGGTCTGGCTTCATCAGTGATCACAAAATTATCTCTTGTGTGGTTGACTTTCCATCTTTGGATACACCGATTCAGAAAGTTGTTACCTTCCGTCAGTACCATAAATTGAACATTGATAAATTCAGAAGTGACCTCCTGACCATTCCGTTTGTTAGCTCGCCATCTGATGACATAGATTTATTGCATGAACAGTACATGTCTGGTTTGTCTAGCCTTCTAGATATTCATGCACCAGTGAAGACTAAACAGCTCATCAAACCAGCCCCAAGCTGGATAACTGATGAGTATAGAACTGCCAAGTGCATGAGAAGGCAGTTTGAGCGTGCCTGGAGAAGAGACAAATCCCCTGAAAATCGTTCCCGTCTTCGACGACAGATAAATAGATGTAACCACATCCTAAATAGAAACAAGGGGTGTTTCTATCGTGATCCAGTCAGTGAAAATTGCGGCGATAGCAAGAGGTTATGGCATGCACTAAACAGAACATTGAGTCGGTCAAATTCTACTGTCCTCCCATCCTTTGATGATGAAAAGTCTTTAGCAAACAGATTTGGTTCGTTTTTCATTGATAAAATTAAAAAGATTCGAGACACCTTTAAATACACCCGATCTCAGGTTCTTCATCCAGACAAGGAGCCGCCGACTTTCTGTTCCTTTCAAGCTGTCACTGAGACTGAAGTCCTTAAGTTTATCAAGGAATCCCCTTCTAAAACTTGCTCCCTTGATCCATGCCCCACTCACATTGTGAAACAATGTATTGACATTCTTCTCCCTTCATTGACTAAACTAGTTAACTTGTCCCTCAAAAACGGCATTTTCCCTAATCCTTTCAAACAGGCTATTGTCACTCCCCTCCTCAAAAAGTCCACCCTTTCAAAAGAGGATTTGAAGAGCTACCGACCAGTGTCTGGTCTTAGCTTCTTGTCAAAATTGGTCGAGCGAATTGTGGCTGCCCAAATTAGATCTCACATGGATTCTCATGATCTTGGTAATACTTTCCAGTCAGCCTACAAGGTAGGCCACTCGACAGAAACTGCCTTGTTGTGCATCAAAAATGAGATTCACTTATCTCTGTCCAAGGGCATGCCTACAGCACTAGTGCTACTCGACCTGTCTGCGGCATTCGATACTATCGATCATGACACACTCCTATCCTGTCTGTCGTCTAGATTTGGTTTTGCTGGATCGGCATTAAAATGGTTTAGATCCTATCTCCAGGATCGTTTTCAGTCAGTCAAGATTGGTTCTAGTCTTTCGAATTTGTTCAAATTGAAGTTTGGAGTCCCCCAAGGTTCTGTCTTAGGTCCCCTTCTGTTTTCCCTCTACACAACACCTCTGAGTCAAGTCATCAGAAAATATACCGGAGTCCGTTACCACTTCTATGCGGACGACACTCAGTTGTTCATTCACTTATCCCCTGATGATAGTCTCAAGTCCTTTGACCGTCTTAAATCATGTTTGAATGATATTCAGGTCTGGATGTCTGAAAACAAACTCAAGCTAAATCCCGATAAAAACAGAATTCATAGTCTTCGGTGCCAAAGACAGACACAAATGGCTCAGTGACTCACTACCTGTCAATATCCTGGGAAATTGTCTCTCTCCGGCAGATGTTGTACGCAATCTGGGCGTTCTGTTTGATGCAAAGTTTTGTTTCACCAATCACGTAAATTCTGTTATCAAATCCTGCTTTATCAGCCTCAGGGACCTTCATCGTATCAGGAGGTTTCTTTCTGTGGATACATCAGTGGTGATTGCAAATGCTCTGGTCAGTAGTCGTTTGGATTATTGCAACTCTCTTTTTTGCAGTTTGTCATCCCGAAATGCTACAAGGCTCCAATATGTTCAAAATGCGCTTGCACGGTTTGTCACTGGTGCTTCAAAGTACACTCACATTACATCCACCCTTAGGACACTCCATTGGGTACCCGTTAGACAACGTATTATCTTCAAAACCCTAGTTTTGGTCTATAAGTACCTCACCACTGGCCAGCCTAAGTATTTTGCACCATATCTCCCCTTGTACAAATCTGCCGTGAATACAAGACGTTCCAATCCCAAAAATTTGTTCCTTCTGGTTCCCTCTTACTGTCCTTCCATCCATAAATCAAAGGTCCAATTTAACAATAGTTTCTCATATGATGCCCCTAAGTTATGGAATGATCTTCCATATGATATACGCAGTGCTCCAAATCTCTCCAGTTTCAAAAGTCGACTCAAAACCTACCTATTTCAGAAATCATTCCCACCATAGCTTCTTACTACCGAACACCGGACCGCCTCCCTGGCAACGACTCGGAACATGTCTAATGTCTCATGATTTATGCCTTACGGATTGGATGGTGTGCCTTAGAATCCATTGATACGGAGATTAAGCACCTGGACAACTGATTGATTGATTGATTGATTGATTGATTGATCCCATGGGACTACTGTGCCCGCTCATGAATCCTCAAAGTCATTGGCTGATCATTTTGCTACATTTTTTTAGAGTTGGACGCACGCAAACTCTATCATACTTTGTGTTTTTTGCGAGTCTTTGTCCTTGAATTTCTGGTGTTTCGAGTGCATCCTGATTGCCGTTTTCGGTGAGTTTTGAATAACTTTAATTAAAGGATCGTTCGGTTTCTTGACCATTCTTTCGTGATTTTATTAAAAATATGTAAACAAATTTCTTTTTTTGACATGCATAGCACACTAACCTATTTAATTTAAATATAACCTTTTGAACTTAAATTACTGATAAGATCTATATGGGCCGGCTACAGCTAAAGACACAATTCATCAAGGATGAATTTAATCCCGGATATGAAAGCTTGTATTTTTCATTAAAGGCTCTTGTCTTCGTAGATATCAGTAACCAACATCTTTTATATAAATTAATCATTTTATTTAACAACTGAAGTGGTATAAATGCTTCAAAATATATGGATTTGTGTTCGAGTTTTGGGTACGGGTTGGCGGTCACTTCATCCATTATTTTCTTTGCGGTTTATTTGTTTGACAATGACTAGCAGAAATCATGCGCAGACAACAACTTTACAATAACAGTGACTGCGCGATTCTTGAGGATTTCATTGGATGAGCAATATAATTTATTTTTCCAATGACGTAATTGGGATTTTGTGTACTTTTTCCACTGTTTTTGTACTTTCTCCATTGAATATATACTAAAACTCGGAAATTCGGTTCTTTCTAACCCCGGAAATTGCAAGCTTGGCTCACAAACTCACTTCATCTATTAATTTCTTTGCAATTATTTATTTGAAAAATATTTTTTCCATTTTGTAATAAAACAAGATGTATTTTCATATTATTTCATTTAAAATACTGATCACGGACAGCTTATATAAAAAGAAGAAAACACAAACTAGCTTCGTATAGACGTATGCTCATAATGCACACATACAAAACATTTTACTTAATTCCAATTTCCCAGTCTGCTACAAAAATCGTTGTCTGCGCATGCCCCACATTTTTGTTGAATGAAAGATTGTACTACCATGACATCACTTCATTCATAATTTCTTTATGGTTTATTTGTTTGACAAATGAAGTACTAGAACTTATCTCGTGATTTTGTTGGAAGTGAGGCTTCAGCCTGTTGGTACTATCACGTGACTTCATATATCCATTTTGCTTGACAAATGATGAAAAGGAATCTGTTTGTTATAAAATAAAATGCATTTTTATATTATTTCACTTTAAAATACTGATCATGGATAGCTTATATAAAAAGAACTAGCTTGGCTACAGAGTAAAACATTGATTTGTGGACTGGCACATCTCATTAATATTCATGAGTTCGTCTCGCAGTTTCGTGGATGACATGGCTTTCATCAGGGAATATAACTGCTACAAAGATATACATCTTGTGAAAATAAGGTAATTTTAGTTCATTTTAAAATATTTATAAATATTAAATATGGCCACGACAAATATTGGACGAAGATTGCATGGGAGGCTACACGAAAGGTACCGACTGCCACATGTACACAGATCACGTACTGAAGGCAATATATTTTCTTATTTTAAATGAAATTGTTGAATTTTTTATAAAAATACTTAGAGTTTGTTTGTGTTAAATATCCGTGTAACAATATTTTATAAAATCCAAATTGCTTTTATATTATATGAACTAGTTTCCTAATCTTATTTTACATGTGTCCACACTTCAAACTTAAAATATGTGTTCTCCCTTCGAAATCCAGATTAAAATGCGCAGTTTACAGATACTGACCCCTCTATTTATAAACCTTTCATGTCACATTTCTGGTCAGAGCAAGAATTGCACACATCTTGCTGTACAGATCTGTAAACAACGTCTTTGCAAGCATTTTGCAAATTTTAATGGGCGATAATAGAATAGTTTACAGATTTATAAACCGTAATACACAGTTTTATTACGCTACAATAGCTTACCATGTGGGACTTAATGCTGATCTCGGGTTGCCACACCCGGGGCCAACGTCTTAGAAAAAAAGACAGTTCTTGTTAGCCACCGGATATACTGGTAGTTGTCGTCACGTGATAACTTCTGACCAATCGTCCTACTTTCTCGTTGGCCACGATTGACTGGTAGCAGTTTGTAAATATACAGACATTTTCATTTATTTCTCAGACTTTACTTATTGTTGGAGGCTAATATTTGCATATTTCTTGTAATATATATCATAGATTATTCTGTAAAAGTTTCATTTCCACAGGATAAGTATTTTTATTGCAGTCGCGTGTTTTGAGTTTTCCTCGGTTCAGGCTAATTCTTTCTACGTCTTTTATTGCGTACAAAATGTCTACACATCAAGCAAATAAAGACAAACCGAGAGCGCAGAAATGCCGCCATTTCTGCTTTAGTTTTGATACACATAATTTCTGCCCTACTTGTAGGGAGGCTGGCAAGGGAGATGACCCCTGTGTCACCTTTGAAACCCCTTGCGAAGTTTGCACGTCTTTTACAGATGAGCAACTTCAGAAAATCCAAAACCGGAAACGGTATTTGAAAAAGCAGAAAGCGACAACTAGTTCCAAAGATGAACTAGATCTTTTGGGTGAAGGCGACGGGGATTCCTTCACTGGGTCTAATGCAGACCTCGAGTGTGCGGCTGATAGCCTTTTTATCTCACCCCCCCGTCCACAACCTCTTGCCTTCAGTTCCCTGTCTTTGAAAACGCCAGCAAAAACCGCTCCACCCACCCCTGGTACAGCTTTGCAAAATAAAATCCAGTCAAATTTAGAGAAATCACTCGGTGATTCCTTAAATATACATTTACAGCAGCAAATGGGTTCCTTTCAGGCATCCATGTTGGAAGCTTTTAAGTCACTCCGAGAGGAGTTGACTGTAAAACAGAAAGTCGAGGCTCAGTCCTCGACTCTTGCTTCAAAACCTGGCTTGTCCAGTTCTTCTGCTGCCCCTCTGGATTTGCCCCCTCCGAGATCTGGTACTAACATTGCAAGCGAGGATATGGATGTGGACTATGGTCCAACTCTTCCTCCTCGTTTAGTATCTACTCAACCTTCCTCGGATCAGTACGTTGCCCCCTCTGAAGGTCATCCCGAAGAGGTTTCGTACTCTCACAAAAAGCAAAGCCATAGGCAGCCAGTTGACCCGAGCTCTGCCTCGGACCAACTAAATGAGGATTCCGATGAACCTCGGATCCCTTCTTCTAGATCTAAAAAGCACTCTGACAAGAGCAAACATAAATCAAGATCTAGATACGTGTCTTTTACCTCAGAGGAGGATCACTCCCCTGTAGCCAGACACAGGTCTTCTAAGCCCTCTAGGGCCCAGCCCTCAGGAGTTGCTTCTGATCAAGACCTCCCACAACATGATCCAGACCCCCCTTATTATAGGGCAGTAGCTTTGTCTGACATGCCCTCACAATACTCTGAGGAAGTTGATACCTTCAGGCGTATTTTGTCTCTCCCTGACCCCAGGGAATCTATGCCCAGGTCTTCCACCTCGGTCTTGGGTCTGGATGATGAAAAAGGCCGTCAAGAGCTCAGACCTAGAGGTCCCTCCTCTATTCTTCCACTTAGCTCAGTTATCAAGGACGCCTTTGATAAATTCCAACATGACTTTAAGGCTGCCAACTTATCTGAGGGAAAATATGTCAAGCCTCCTCCCTCAACATCAAAGTGGTACAAGGTGGGACAACCAACTTTTCAAGACAAAATCCAGGAGTTGAATACAGACTTTGCTAAGATCTGTATTACTCCTAGACCTTCTGGGCCCCCAGTAGCCAGAGTTCCCCTGCCAGTTCTCAAGGAGCTAGAACTTCAGGCTAGACAAAATATCTCTACCCTCAACTTCACCGCTGCTTTTGCCAAGACCTCCTCTTCTTGCAATGCTTCATTGGAAAAATGTCAACATAGCATCAAGTCTACGGTCAAGAAGATTAAATCTCAGATTCAAAAAGGTGCCGATCCTGAGAGAGCAGCAAAGCGCGGATATGAGGAAGTAGCTGACTACTTAGATTTTTGGAACAAGACAGTACTTGTTCAACACAGGGCCCTCACTTGTCTCAGCAAATCTCTAGCCCATATTTTGCAGAGGGAATTATACTCTATGGCTAATACCGGCTTGCTTAGGCGCGAAGCCGAGATGACTCTATTACATCCACAATTAGGAGAAACGAGACGTCAAGAACTCAGGAACTCGTCCTTTTGGGACGCTTCCTTGTTCGAGTCTCAATTAGTGAAGGAAGGTGAGGACTTCCTTCTCAAAAAAGGCACCTCAAAAGATTCTCAGGGTTTTCCACCCTACCAGAATAAGCCCTTTCGTGGTCCCCACAAGAAAAGAGGCTCCTACAGGAAACGCCCCTATGGGGGCAATACCTCTCAAAGCAGTAACCAGTCCTTTCCTTCGGGAAGAGGAAAATACAACTTCAGAGGCTTCAGGGGTCGTTTTCGACCCCACAATAGAGGAAGGGGGCGTGGAAACCCCCCTCCCCAATGACTCCTCCAAAGCCTCACTCAGTCCACCAGTAGGAGGTCGCCTCCGTTCTTTCAGGAGAGACTGGCTCACAAACAAATGTTCTCAAAACGTGTTAAACATTATCACCAATGGCTACGTTCTGCCATTCCGTTCAAAGCCAAACTTGATCAGATTTCCTCTGATTCTGTCAGAGTACAAGGCCCAACAAAAAGACCAAGCCTTGGCTACTTGTATCCAGTCTCTCCTGTCAAAGAACGCTATCGAAAGGGTAGACAATGTAAAATCTCTCGGGTTTTACAGTCGCCTGTTCCTAGTACCCAAGCCTCACCAAAGGTGGAGGCCAGTTATAGACTTAAGCAGGCTCAATACTTTTCTACACGTAGAAAAGTTCAAAATGGAAACTCCAGAGTCCATCAGGACCTCCCTGATTCCAGGGGAGTGGGTATCGTCGATAGATCTGTCGGACGCCTACCTGCATATCCCCATCCACCCAAGCTCAAGGAAATACCTAAGGTTTTGCTACAAGGCTCAGGTGTTCCAATTCACCTCCCTCCCGTTCGGACTGGCCACAGCCCCCCAGGTCTTTACAATGATCGTAAAGGAAGTGAAACTAATGGCCCTCTCAAGAGGACTCAGAATTCACCAATACCTGGACGACTGGCTGATCAGGTCCCAGTCTCAGGAGGAAGCACAAGTGAACACTCAGGCAGTAGTAGAACTGACTCAGTCCTTGGGATGGATAATAAATCAGGAAAAATCAGAACTGAAACCTACACAGGTGTTTTCGTTCGTGGGCTACGAATACCACCTAGATTCAGCCCTTGTAAAACCCACTCAAGAGAGATGGCTCAAACTCCAGGATTTGATCCTACGACTCAAGTCAAAACGTGTTTTGACTGCAAGATGTTTGATGTCTCTAATTGGGTTGCTAGCCTCAACGGAGAAAATGGTCCCGGAGGGACGCCTTCACATGAGGCCCTTTCAGTTTCATCTCAAGGAGCACTGGAGATATCCTCAGTCGCTGGACAACCTCCTTCCCTGGACAGAAGCCATTGCAGCCCACCTGGATTGGTGGCAAAATCCCTCCAAGGTGATGAAAGGTGCAGACCTTCATCCCAAAGACCACAGTATCCAACTCTTTACCGACGCCTCAAACGAAGGTTGGGGCGCTCACTTAGACCAAAATTTTACCAAGGGTCTGTGGTCAGATCGGGAAAAAAGGCTTCACATAAATGTCCTAGAATTGAAGGCGGTCTCCCTGGCCCTTCGAGACTTCAAGGACCAGTGCCAGAATCAAACAGTGTTGGTTGCGACGGACAACTCAACAGTGGTAGCCTACATCAACAAACAAGGAGGAACACACTCGGCAGAGATGTGTGCTCTCCTGTGGAAGATCATGACCTGGTGCCATCACTACCACATAACATTGAAAGCCAGGCACATTCCAGGGTGCCTGAATGTGATGGCCGACCTGCTATCCAGGTCCAACCAAGTGCAGTCAACAGAATGGTCTCTGCACCCACAGGTCTTCAAACAGATCTGCCAGAAGTGGTTCACACCTCATGTAGACCTATTTGCCACTCACCTGAACCACAAACTCCCTCTATACGTGTCTCCTATCCCAGACCCAAAGGCCTGGGACATAGATGCTCTGAACATAAACTGGACCAACCTCACAGCATATGCGTACCCTCCTACGGCTCTCCTTCACAAGGTGATCCAAAAGATCAGGCAATGCCAGTGCCTGATCATCGTAATAGCCCCAGGCTGGCCAGGGATGCCCTGGTTTTGGGACCTAGTGCAGCTCTCAACAGAGATCCCACTGCAACTCCCAGTGTCAACAACCCTACTCAAACAGTCCCACAAGCTGGTGTTCCACAACAACCCCCAGCACCTGAACCTCCACGCCTGGTGTCTAGGAGCGGACAACTCCAAGAACAAGGCTTCTCTGTGGAGGTGGCAGAGAGAATTGCTGCCCCTCAGCGGTCATCAACAAGGACCATCTACAAGTCAAAGTGGGCCCTATTTGAAAAATGGTGCAGAGAAAATTCGGTGGATTTCTCCACTCCATCTGTGAAACAAATCTCAGATTTTTTCATGTACCTGTACCAAGACTTAAACAGGCGCCCCTCGACCATTGATGGTTACAGGACTGCAATCGTTGACACTTTGGGCCCAACAGCCCAACATATTGCACACAATGCAGACCTTCATAGGTTACTCTCCAGTTTTCACAGGGATCGTCCCAAAAGTTCCAGAAACTTACCCAAGTGGAACCTTTCTGTTGTCCTTAACGAGCTCACCAAAGCACCTTTTGAGCCCATGAAAGACTCAGACCTCAAACATCTCACTTTAAAAACTGCTTTCTTGCTAGCCTTGGCCTCCGGCAAGCGCCGCAGCGAAATCCATGCCTGGGTCGCTAACAAAGTATCTAATTTAGGCCAATGGGAAAAGGTTGCCTTGTTCCCTTCTTCTGATTTCATAGCCAAAAACCAACTAGCAAGAGAAGGTTCTCAAAGTGTGTCTCCGGTGACTATCCCTGCTCTGACTACCATTGTGGATAGACAATTTAAAGAAGACAGGACCCTGTGTCCCGTACGGGCCCTGAGGTTTTATTTGGACCGAACTAAAGACCTGAGAGGGTCTCGTTCTCTCCTTTTCATCTCCTTTAAGAAAGGACATACCTCAGACATCAGACCCGCTACACTCTCTTCATGGTTGAAACAAACCATCTTACTTTGTTACAAACAAGCAGATCAACAAGCCTTGGACTTGGTCCAAGTCAAAGCGCATGACATCCGGGCCTTCGCGGCCTCTAAGGCCTTTTACGGTGGGGTATCGGTGGACCAAATCATGCAAGCCTGTCACTGGAAAGCTCACAACACATTTACAAATTTTTACCTAAAAGACCTTACTTGGTCGGACACCGACAACAATTTGTACCTGGGACCCGTAGTGGCTGCACAACAAGTCCTAGATCCTTCCCCTCAGACCAGTTGTCCTCGGAAAGAAAAAAGGGGGGGGGGCACATCCGCTACAACCAAGTCTTCAGGAGTCTTTCCCAGGATCTAGGTATTCCTTTACCTTCAAGATGTTACGGGTAAGGTCATTTTATCCTTCAATTATCAAGCAATTTCTATTAAGGACTTATTTAGTTGTCATTAATCTCATTTTCAGGTTGTAAAAATTTTATGAGATGCCCAACCACTGGGTTGGTCAGTCATACGTGAAGGGCCCTTTTGGACCCTCAGACCTCGGAGTGAGCTCTGCTGCACTTCCGTCCTACAATAAAACATCTAGACAGTTTTAGCACTGTCTCTCATTTACTTAGGTTTTTGGCTCGTTACAGGCCCGGCCTTCGGGATAGGGGCACTGTAAATGGGACTCAGACTGGTATTTCTGGCACTATTCTATACATGTTAATTCAAAATCTTAGAAAAAATGACATACCTTCCAGTCTCAGCTGTAATCCCGCCACCGGGCGGTTGAATTCAGCATTAAGTCCCACATGGTAAGCTATTGTAGCGTAATAAAATTGAAAATTTTAATTACTTAAATGTAGCTTTTATAAGCTACAAGCTTACCATGTGGGACTTAGAAGAGTCCCACCCTGCCTCCCCGCTGTTTACAGCTGAGGGGTAGGTTTAAAAAATTTCAACGAGAAAGTAGGACGATTGGTCAGAAGTTATCACGTGACGACAACTACCAGTATATCCGGTGGCTAACAAGAACTGTCTTTTTTTCTAAGACGTTGGCCCCGGGTGTGGCAACCCGAGATCAGCATTAAGTCCCACATGGTAAGCTTGTAGCTTATAAAAGCTACATTTAAGTAATTAAAATTTTCAAGTTTCTGGTCAAGACAATATTTCAAATACCCAACACATCTCGCTTGCAAAATGCTTGCAAATCTGCAAATGTCTTTACATATATATGTTTTATTTTATTTCACTTTAAAATGTTTATAAATGTTGAATTCTATGGCCACGAGAAATATATGGATGAAGACTTCACAGGACGCTACACGAAAAGTAGATGTATGTACAGACCACAAAAATATGATGGCAATTGATTTTCTTATTTTAAATGAAATTGTTGAATATTTGAGAACAATACTTACAGTTGGCTTGTGTGAAATATCCGTGTAACAATATTTTATAAAGTCCAAATAGGTTTTATATTTATTAAATGAACTTATAGAAGTATATGTACACTCAAAGAGTGAAGGTAATATGAGGCCACGGTGGGTTTCCAGCAGTATCTTACCGTCACCTACTGTTGAAGTCTCCTTGCAATGAAAAACAAATAAAATATCAAATGCTGGTAGTTGTACACAAGGGTATACAGAAATAGGTTTCCAGGAATAATTTGCAAATATATGATCCAGCAATAGTTTTCTGTCACCTCACCTACTGTCTATTAGTAGTATAAAACAAATGAAATGGCTGCTACATGTATGTACAGACCACGAAAGCATGAAGGAAGGCAATTGATTTTCTTATTTTAAATGAAATTGTTGAATATTTTATCAAAATACTTACAGTTTGGTTGTGTAAAATATCTGTTTTACAATATTTTTAGAAAATTCAAATACATTATATATTTATAAAATGAACTACTACAACGTACTAGTCTGCTCATCTGCTGTGTACGCTTCAAACTTAAAATATGTCTTGTCCCTTCAAAATCCAAATTCAAACTGCGTAGTTACAGATACACCCCTGTACTTATGAACCTGTATTTAGAAACCTATATTACTTTTGAAAAGAAGGTAATTTTATTTCACTTTAAAATGTTTATAAATGTTAAATATTATGGCCACGAGAAATAGTGACGAAGACTGCACAGGACGCAGTTGAATATTTTATAAAAATACTTACAGTTAGCTAGTTTCAAATATCCATAAAACAATTATGTCTGTAACCATCTTTGCAAGTTTTTTGCAAATGGGCGATAGTTCACAGACCTTAATTCCCAGTCCTGTCCAAAAATTTGACTCCATCTTTGGCAGAAAGCCAGCCACTGCACCCTTATTTTAAAATATCGCTTGGGGGGCAACATTGTTGCAGTGGTAGCACACTGGTGTCTCAACTCTGAGGTCAGAGGTTCAAGCCGTGGACCCTATGTGGGAAAGTTGTCAGTTTCTTACCAGTGGTCGGAAGTTTATATTTTATAAGTACAAAAATTGGACTAACTGTACTGGTTTCCTCTGGCCATAAAACTACTCATCGTGATATGACCTTTACAGTGTTGAAAGCGACGTTAAATAATAATAATAATTAAAATAAATAAAATATTGCTTGGAAATCCACAACAGTTTGGTGACGTCACGTTTTCTAATTTGCATATAAATTCTAAGAAATATTTGAAAAGAAAAATCGTCACCCCAGTTGGATATATATTTTTATATTTCTTGGAAAGTTAACATAATTGTATCCACCGGTTTGCATATGGGAGGAATTCTCGCGGAAGGGTCCGCCGGCTCTGCCGTATCCGCCGGCTCCGCAAGTTTGCCTACCTATAGCGTCTTTTCTAGTGGATGTAATTTCTTCAAACTTGGCACATATATTTAGTAGCCCTGGGAAAATTTTCTGAATTTGGTGCCATGACATTTCAACCAATCAGAGAAGTCACATGACCAAAAACAGGATTTTGCTTGTCCGGATGATAACTTAAGAAGCGTTTAAAATATTCACCTGAAATTTGATATATGGATGCAAGGTATAAAGATCTGGAAATGATTAGATTTTGGTAGACTTCTATTAAAAAATGGCTAATTAATTAAGCATTAAAATTTTTATTAACGAGGAAAATACAAATCCCTTAATAACTTCTAAACCATGCGAGATAGAGCGATTTCGACGAAATTTTTGACCCACAGGGTATCTCGGGTAAGTACTCTGCTCAATTCCAAAATTCCTCTTGCCAAAAATGGCGGCCATTTTGAATTTTATAATTTTTGACAAAAATGGCAAAAATTTAAAGGTCTGCAATCTGATTTGTGGGAACACAATGCACTCATGTAGTGTTCATCACAAATAATTCACAAATAATTATTTTAGCAAAATTTTTGGCCCACAGGGTATCTAAGTAAGATACTCTGCACATTTTTCAAAAAAAATTTTTCCTCTATCCAAAAGTGGCAGCCATTTTGAATTTTCGAATTTTTGACAAAAATAGTAAAACTTCATTTGCTTGTATCTCCTAAACCGTGCGAGATAGAGCGATTTTGCCGAAATTTTTGGCCCACAGGGTATATATGCAAGATACTCTGCTCAATTCTCAAAAATTTTTCCCCTTTCCAAAAATGGCGGTCATTTTGAATTTTCGAATTTTTGACAAAAATGGTAAAACTTAAAATTGCTTGTATCTCCTAAACCATTTTAAATTTTCCAATTTTTTTTCGATATAATTTGAGATTGACAGGGTATCTAGGCAAGATCTTCTTTCTATTATAAGCAGCCAACACCATCTTTCTTTTGGGACGTTTTGTTTTTGCCATGCAAAAACAATTGCTTTGCTTCACTAGCGATCCTCTAGTGATTATTAGTCATACAGTTTTGGGATGGTAAACCAACCTATAGGATATCATGGGCTGTGAATCTTTTGGTGTGGTGAGATTTGACCTTGGACTCCTCCTTCAAGGTCAAATGAGGATAGCCAAACTTAAAATTGCTTATAACTGACTTATTATTGCTCGTACAGGTTTGGGATGGTAAACCAACTTATTGGAAATCATGGGCTGTGAATCTGACCTTGACTTGACCTTTGACCTTGCCATTGTGACCTTGACCTATAAAATCTTGTCCGGGCTATATCTCAGAAACCGTAAGGTGTAGAAAGTTGATACTTGGTAGGGACATTGGTTTGGGGGTGTACGTGTGCAACATCATGTTTTGACCTTGATTTGACCTTTCTGTTGCCTGACTTAGCCTGTCATTCACCAAGGTCTGTACCAACTCTATATGTGACCGATTCATATTGGTCACTGATTGCTTGTTCTCAAATAAAATCATGAAAATTCATGAGTTTCTCCTTATTAAGCGTCCCTTGAAAAGGAGACGCTTATTGTTTTCACCCACGGTTTCCAGTCAGCCCCCCGCCGCCTCCGCCGCCGCCGCATTATCGTCTCCCTTGAATATCTCCCTTGTTATTAGGCCTATCGAAATGATATTTGGCAGTTATCTTCTATAGGCGTGGGAAAATATTTTGACAGGCATAAGTTTGACCTTTGACCTTTATCAAGATCACATTATCAAAAATTCCAAAAAAAATTTACTTCCTTCTCACCAGATTTCCTCAGAAAGTACCAGGTGTTGGTCAACCAAATTTGGTATGCACATTCCTGATATAAGAATCTAGGCGCCAGCCGATATTGGGATCAATCGGGCCATAATTGACCGATTGACGGGCGATTGATTATCGGTTGATAAAAAATTTGCTAAGATTAAGCCTTGAACTCGCTTATTATTTGTCCTAGAGTTTTGGGATGGTATACCAACATATAGGAAATCATGGGCTGGGAATCTTCTGGTGTGGTTGGATTTGACCTTGGGCCCCTCCTTCAAGGTCAAACAAGGATAGCCAAACTTAAAAGTGCTTATAACTCGCTTATTATTGGTCCTAGAGGTTTGTGATGGGAAACCAACATGTAGGAAATCATGGGCTGGGAATCTTTTGGTGTGGTCAGATTCGACCTTAGGCCTCTCCTTCAAACTCAAACTAGCATAGCCAAACTTAAAAGTGCTTGTAACTCGCTTATTATTGGTCCTACAGGTTTGGGATGGTAAAGCAATATGTAGGAAATCATGGGCTGGGAATCTTCTGGTGTGGTCGGATTTGACCTTGGGCCTCTCCTTCAAGGTCAAACGAGCATAGCCAAACTTAAAAGTGCTTATAACTCGCTTATTATTGGACCTACAGTTTTGGGATGGTAAACCAACATGTAGGAAATCATGGGCTGGGAGTCTTCTGGTGTGGTCGGATTTGACCTTGGGCCTCTCCTTCAAGGTCAAACGAGCATAGCCAAACTTAAAAGTGCTTATAACTCGCTTATTATTGGTTCTACAGGTTTGGGATGGTAAACCAACATGTAGGAAATCATGGGCTGGGAATCTTCTGGTTGTGGTCAGATTTGACCTTGGGCCTCTCCTTCAAGGTCAAACGAGCATAGCCAAACTTAAAAGTGCTTATAACTCACTTATTATTGCTCGTACAGGTTTGGGATGGTAAACCAACTTATTGGAAATCATGGGCTGTGAATCTGACCTTGACTTGACCTTTGACCTTGACAACATGTAGGAAATCATGGGCTGGGAATCTTCTGGTGTGGTCGGATTTGACCTTGGGCCCCTCCTTCAAGGTCAAACGAGCATAGCCAAGCTCAAAAGTGCTTGTAACTTGCTTATTATTGGTCCTACAGGTTTGGGATGGTAAACCAACATGTAGGAAATCATGGACTGGGAGACTTCTGGTGTGGTCAGATTTGACCTTGGGCCCCTCCTTCAAGGTCAAACGAGCATAGCCAAACTTAAAAGTGCTTGTAACTCACTTATTATTGGTCCTACAGGTTTGGGATGGTAAAGCCAAACTTAAAAGTGCTTATAACTCACTTATTATTGGTCCTACAGGTTTGGGATGGTAAAGCAACATGTAGGAAATCATGGGCTGGTAATCTTCTGGTGTGATCGGATTTGACCTTGTGCCTCTCCTTCCAGTTACCAGTTTGATCTACTGTCAGGTCGGGTTTTACCCACTCAGGACAGATGGATCTTCCTTCAGCAGAAACTACAGTTCATCAGCGGCCGGAAAAGTTGCTCAGTCAGACAGTTCCCTAATCGGACTCCTTACTGCAACAGAGAAACAGGTATGGGCAGGTCGCCTCCACATAAGACGCGTTCAGTGGCACCTGAAGTAACATTGGCATGTACCCGAGAGTCTGGAAAAGATTATTCCAATCCCCCTCTCTCTCCATCCACACCTAGATTGGTGGTTAGAGGAGAACAATGTACTCAAGGGCCCTTCAACACGCTCTACATATATTTACAGATGCCTTAAATGAAGGCTGGGGCGCACACTTAGGAGGATCCACAGCAAGAGGCGTTTGGTCAGAACCAGAAAGTCGTCTCCACATCAATTTCTTGGAACTCAAGGCAGTTCTTCTGGCCCTCAAGAGTTTCGAGTATCATTGCAAGGAACAGATTGTCCTGATAGCAATGGACAACACAACTGTAGTCTCCTACATCAACCAGGAGGGCGGTATGAGATCAGGTTCTCTCTGTGCCCTACTTTGGAGACTCCTGTCCTGGTGTCATCCCAGGTAGATAGTTCTGCGGGCGCGACACTTTCCAGGTCGCTTGAATGTCATAGCCGACAAACTGTCCAGGTACAATCAAGTGATACAGACCAAGTGGTCCCTGTCTCCACAAGTTTTCCATCTCTTGTGTTCCAAATGGGACCGGTCTCAGATAGACCTTTTTGCAACTCACAGGCTCCCCAAGTTTGTATCTCCGGTTCCGGATCAGGCAGCTTGGGCAGTGGATGCTCTCAGTCTTGCATGGGGAAATCTGGATGTGTATGCCTTCCCTCCAGTCTCCCTCCTCAGTCAAGTGGTGTCCAAGCTCATGGATCAAGGCTGTCACAGGATGATTCTGATCGCCCCAGGTTGGCTAAACATACCGTGGTTCTGGGATCTAGTCAGTCTGTCGAATCAGATTCCCTTCAGTCTCCCATTGAAGAAGGATCTGTTAACTCAACCTTTCAACGGTCTCCTCCACAGGAACCTAAGTCACCTAAATCTGCACACTTGGCTCCTAGAGTCTCGTCCATCCAGAAGCAAGGGTTTTCTGATGAAGTGGCAGTAAGAATTGAAGCTCCTCAGAGAAGCTCAACCAGAGCGGTTTATAAATCAAAGTGGGCCATTTTTGTTAAGTGGTGTGAGTCAAACGAGGTGGACTTCTGGTCGCCCTCTCTGAAGCAAGTGGCAGATTTTTTGTTGTATCTCTTTAAGGAGAGACATTTACAACCCAGCACTATAGAAGGTTACAGAACAGCCATTGCTGATATGATAGGCAACGACAAGATCCATTTTGGCAAAGATGAAAACTTAACTCGCTTGTTGGACAGCTTTCACAGAGACAAGACAAAGGGGAGACGAGGAGTTCCTGCATGGAACCTTTCCTTAGTTCTCCATCAGTTGACCAAAGCTCCCTTTGAGCCCATGCGAAAGGTTTCTCTTAAGCATTTGACCTTTAAGACGGTGTTCCTTTTGGCATTGGCTTCTGGCAAAAGGCGGAGTGAAATCCATGCATGGTTGTACAGAAACATCAGGCATCAGGAAAACTCAGGTCTCCCTATATCCATCCCCCAGTTTCCTATCCAAGAGTCAGCTAGCTCCTGACGGTCCTGCTGCTGTGGCACCGGTGGTCATTCCTGCTTTGGCCCCGTCGTTAGACAATTCTCTCAAGGAAGATAAGTCACTTTGCCCCGTGAGAGCCTTGCGTTATTATTTGGACAGGACCAAAGATTTGTGAGCGGGCAAAGATCTGGTGTTTGTGTCTTTCCGGAAGAGTTTTCAGAAGGACATTGTTCTGGCTACTGTCTCTTCCTGGATCAAACAAACTGTGTTGTTGTGCTATCAACTTTTGGACGAGGAAGCCCAAACTATACATCAAGTTCGGGCTCATGATGTCAGGGCCTTTGCAGCCTCCAAAGCCTTTCAAGGCGGGGTTTCTTTGGATCAGATCCTATCGGCTTGTCATTGGAAAGCTTTTACACAGTTCTATCTGAAAGATCTAGCTTGGGCAGATTTAGAGCTGTACCATCTGGGTCCTGTGGTAGCTGCTCAACAGATCCACGATGATAAGTAATAGCAGCTTGTCCAATTGCATATTTTATATAGTATACATATACCTTAGGTTGTTTCCTTTATTGCACATACTGTATATAAAAAAAACCCAAAAAACACTTCCACTATCCTTTGCTACTGGATTGCCATGATCCAAAGTGGAACCGGGAGCTTCTCAAGGATGGTGTTCATTTACTCCTGTTCTTCTTCCTCATTCATTAGTGCTATTATTTCATGCCCTCTTTCGTCTCCCTGCACATTCGGGTCGAATTTGTGCACAGACGGTTTACTTCAAAACTTTCGGGGGGGACAAGAGTGTTTTGGTCCTTGAAGGTTGGTTTATTTAACCATTACCGGACACACCCTTCTTACTGTTGACAATATGGGTTCCCCTTATTTGGCTACCCTCCAACCAATGGGTAGTCATTCTGCATCTGTCCACTAGGTAAGTTGTATTAACGCAATAAACTGGAAAATTTAATAGTAAATTAAATTTTTATAAGTTAATACCTTACCTAGTGGACAGGGGGAGTCCCACCCTACCTTCCCCGCTATGATAACCAAACAAGGGGACTTAAGGTAGGCAACAAAAAGAGGAAGAGCGCATGCGCATGCATACACAGTATACCGGTAGGTAGGCTGTACAACCACCTGGCGAGTGAACAGGACACTACCGGTCCTGGCCAGAGCCCAGCTCAGGACATTTTTTTCTAACGTTTGGCGTGACCGGCAGAGCGCCGGACAAATGCATCTGTCCACTAGGTAAGGTATTAACTTTTCAAAATTTAATTTACTATTAAATTTTCCATTTTGTGGTCCCTCACCACACATATAGAGGCTCCTACAGGAAATGCCCCTAGGGGGGGTCAATCCACTCCAAGCAGCAACCTTGTTTTCCTCAGACAGGGGCAAATCGAATAACAGAGGCTCCACAGGTCTTTTCTAACCTCACCCAAGGTGATGAGGGCATGGAAACCACTCCTCCCAATGACTCCTTAGCCTTACTCAGTCCATCAGTAGGAGATCTCCCTCATTGTTTCAGAAAAGACTGAAAAAATGCTTAAACCAAATTAATCAGAGTTCCCCTGATTCACTCAGGATACAAGACCCATCAAAAGATCTATCTCTGGGTACTTTTATCATCTCCTCTGTCGAGTGTTTAAGAAAGGCTGGAAATTGTAAAATCACTAGGGTTTTACAGTCACCTGTTTCTAGTCCTCAAGCCTCACCAAGGTGGAGGCCAGTGATAGACCTAGCAAGCTCAAAACCTTTCTATTAGTTGAAAGGTTCAAATGGAAACACCAGAGTCCAGGCCCTCTCTGATTCCAGGGAGTGGATTTCGTCTATAGACCTGTCAGATGCCTACCTCCACATCCCTATCCACCCAACTTCAAGTAAGTACCTATGGTTTTTACGACAGTTCTCAAGTGTTCCAGTTCACCTACCTCCCTTTCAGCCCAATCCCAGCCCCACAAATCTTTACAATGATTGTAAAGGAAGTGAAGGTGATGGCCCTTACATGGGGAGTCAGACTTCACCAATACCTGGACGACTTGCTGATCAGGGCCCCATTCCAGGGGGAGGCACGAGCAAACATTTAGACTGTGGTAGACCTAACACAATCCTTAGGGTGGATAATCAATCAAGAGAAGTCCGATCTGTTTTTTGTTTGTGGGCTATGAATACCACCTAGATTCAGCCCTTGTAAAACCCACTCAAGAAAGATGGCTCAAACTTTAGGATTTGATCCTACGCTTAAAGTCAAAAGATGTTTTGATTGCAAGATGTTTGATGTCACTAATTGGGTTGCTTGCCTCAGCGGAGATGATGGTCCCGGAGGGACGTCTTCACATGGGGTACTTCAGTTTCATCTCAAGGAGCACTGAAGATATCAGTCGTTGGTCATTTTCCTTCCTTGGTCAGAGACCATTCATCTCACCTAGAGTGGTGGCAAAACCCTGTAAACGTGATGAAGGGTGTAGACCTTCACCCCAAAGACCACTGTTTCCAAATCTTTACAGACGCCTCAAACAAAGGTTAGGGCGCTCATACAGAGCAAGTCTCTACAAAAATTCTGTGGTCAGACAGGGATAAAAAGGCTACACATAAATCTTCTAGAGTTGAAGGTGGTATCTCTGGCCCTGAAAAGGTTCAAGGAACAGTGTCAAAATCGAACAGGGTTGGTTGCTACGGACAACTCAACAGTAATAGCCTACATAAACAAACAAGGAGGAACCCACTCAGCGGAGATGTGTGCTCTCCTGTGGAAAATCATATACCTGATGCCATCATTACCAGATAACCTTAAGAGCCAGGCAAATCCCAGGGTGCCTGATTGTGATGGCCGACCTACTGTCCCAATCAACAGAAGGGTCACTGCATCCGCAGGTGTTCAAACAGATCTGTCAAAGTGGTTCACTCCTCATGTAGATCTATTTGCCACTCGTCTGAACCACAAAGTTCCATTGTACGTATCCCCAGTCCCAAACCAACATGCTTGGGACATAGATGCTCTGAACATAACTGGTCGGGTCTCACTGCTTATGCTTACCCTCCCATGGCTGTCCTTCACAGGGTGATCCAAAAATCAGGCAAAGCAATTGCCTCATCATTCTAATAGCCCCAGGCTGGCCAGGGATGCCCTGGTTTTGGGACCTTGTGCAGCTTTCAACAGAGATCTCACTCCAGTTACCAGTGTCAACAACACTTCTCAAACAGTCAACACAACCAAGTGTTTCACAACATTCCACACCTGGTGTCTAGGAGTGGACAGCTTCAAGCACAAGGGTTCTCTGTGGAAGTGGCAGAGAGAATTGCTGCCCCTGAAAGATCATAAACAAGGACCTTCTACAAGTCAAAGTGGGCTCTACTTCAAAAATGGTGCAGAGAAAATTTCATGGATTTCTCCACTCCCTCTGTGAAACAAATCTCAGACTTTTTCGTGTACCTGTACCAAGATCTAAACAGGCCCCCTTCAACCATTGATGGTTACAGGACGGCCATTATTGACACCTTTGGCTCAGCGGGGTGCCATTTTTCTCAACGCTCTGACCTTAACAGGTTACTTTCTAGCTTTCACAGGGTTCATCCCAAAAGTTCCAGAAATCTTCCAAAGTGGAACCTTTCTGTTGTACTTAAGAAGGTCATAAAAGCACTCTTTGAGCCTATGAAAGACACAGACCTCAAACACCTTACCCTCAAAACTGCTTTCTTGTTAGCTTTGGCCTCCGGCAAGTGCCACAGCGAAATTCATGCCTAGGTTACAAAGTATCTGATTTAGGCCAATGGGAAAAGGTAGCTTTGTTCCCCTCTTCAGATTTTATAGCCAAAAACCAACTTGTAAGAGAAGGTTCTCAAAGTGTGTCTCGGGTAACTATCCCTGCTTTTACTACCATCATGGATAGACAATTCAAAGAAGACAGGACCCTGTGACCGATACAGGCCCTGAGAAACTATCTGGATCGAACCTAAGACCTGAGAGGGTCTCAATCCCTACTTTTTATTTCCTTCAAGAAAGGACATACCTCAGACTCGCTACTCTCTCTTCTTGGTTAAACAAACTATCCTACTATGTTACAAACAAGCAGATAAACAGTCCTTGGACTTGGTCCATGCTAAAGCGCATGACATTAGGGCCTTTGCGGCCTCTAAGGCCTTTTACGTGGGCGTTTCAGTGGACCAAATTTTGGTAAAAGCTTGGTAAGAGAAAATGTGATATAATTACCATCACCTCTTCCAAGAGAAAGAGCAAGGGAATTATAATCATGTTTCTTCATCAGTCTGTCTGTCCTTGTGCAGACTTGAAAACTATAAATTGGATCTGGGTCATATTTTACTGTGGCTGCATATTGGTTATAGGGAATATAAATCAGTTATTGGATAAAACATTAAGATAGAAGAATTTCAACAGGATATAATTGTCACAGCAATGGTCTTGTACTTGATTTGTTCTCCTGGCTGTGGAAAATGTTAAATATTAGTTTCTTAATTTGTAAGTAGTAGACACCTGTGTGGTTGTGATGTTTAAAATGATTTTGCATCATTGGTCTGTGTCCTGGTGTTGATAATAATGCATTTGTTGTAAAATTTCTTTAGATCGGCATCTGAAGCAAAAGTTTGATTCTCTGAAGAAGGATCGATCACGCTTGCATGAAAAAAAGAAGATTTACTTCAGTGTAAGAGAAGAATTGATAAAAAGTGGAGCTCAGCTGGTAATGAGAAGAAAGCAACTCATCTCAGAACTGGCATTCATCTACCCGATTCGTGAGGTACACAAACTTTATATCCAATCAAATATCCTGCTTTTCATCTAACCAAGTCATACGATACAGAGCTTTTTCATCTGACCAAGTCATGAAGTTTTCAGACAATTAAAAAAATACTTAAGTTCCGCGTTCAGGCTGCAGATTGTTTGCTTATCATTTACAGATAATAAGCAAAAATTGTTTTAAAGAAATACAGTGACATGTTATTAAATAGTAGACTTGCTATTTTATTATCATTAATCTGAAGTGATACCAATAGGCACTAGTCTAAAAATTAACATAATCAAGACTAAATAAACAAAATTAAATTAGACCATGATTCCTTTAAAATACTTGCTGTTTGGTTCTCCTGTGACATAAAAGGATCCATTTTATGAACAATGAAACAATTGAAGAATAAACATAGAAGTGTTATAAAATATTTAGTCAGTTTTACTGAAAGGTAAAATATTTATTATGAAAATAATACTTTTTACTTTTTGTCAAGTGGTACTGTTCTGATATTATCCTGATACATAAATTGACTTTTTATGTCAGCTGACTTCTCAGTCAGCTGACATTATGGTATCTCTCTGCGGTGTCTGTGTCTGCGTGAACAACTTCTCCTACATGTACAAGTAGAAACATGCTGTTTTTCAAGAGATACTTTATCTATCTAGGACGATTTATACAGCTCTGTTTGTTCATCTGTTCCCGAGAGGCGGAAATAGAAAATGTTGTTTTACTCGAAAACCATTAGAGATAGAGCAATTTCAAGAAAATTTTGGAACCTTTGGGTACTTGAGACCTTAGATGTAGTGCTTCTGAAAAAAAGTCAAATTTCTGGAATTTTGGCCGCCATCTTGAATTTTGGCGGAAATCAAAAATGTTGTTTATCTCAAAAACCATTAGAGATAGAGCGATTTTGAGCAATTTTTGGAACCCCTTGGTTACTAGAGACCTTAGATGTAGTGCCCATGAAAAATGTTGAATTTCCCAAATTTCGTCCACCATCTTGAATTCTGGCGGAAATCGAAAATGTTGTTCATCTTGAAAACCATTAGAGATAGAGCAATTTCAAGCAAATTTTGGACCCTATGGGTACTAGAGACCTTAGATGTAGTGGATCTGAAAAATGTTGATTTGCGTGAATTTCGTCCGCCATCTTGAATTGTGACAGAAATTGAAAATGTTGTTTATCACGAAAACTGTTAGAGATAGCTTGATTTGGAGCAAATTTTGAACCCTTTCGGTACTAGAGAAGTTGGATGTAGTGCCTATGAAAAATGTTGAATTTCCCGAATTTTGGCTGCCACTTTGAATTTTGGCAGAAATTGAAAATGTCATTTATGTTGAAAACTGTTAGAGATACAGAGATTTTGAGGAAGTTTTGGACTGGTTGGGTACTAGAGACCTTAGATATTGTGCCTTTGAAAAAAGTTGAATTTCCTGATTCCGGAAATCAAAAGTGTCATTTATCTTTAAAACCGTTAGATCGAGCGATTTCAAGCAAATTTTGGACCATGAAGCTGAAATAATTTACATGTAATAATTATCTAATCATTGTTGATATATTTTACAAACAAAACAGTCTTTTAATGCTACTGTACAATTGTTGCAAAAAACGTTCATTGGGTGGACATTAGACATGATAATGTGTTTTCTTCTATGCTTATCCTGTTTTTTTTCATATGTTGCAGCTATGCTTAACAGGGCATCATATTTCTATTTACAGGGCTCTTTTCAGTCTCCTTCAGCTGATTTTTTTTCAATACCTTTTCTTCCCTCATGTCTAGCATGTTACAGAAAGTACAGGGTATTGTCAATACTACTGTTAATCAACAGTCTGTTTCTTCAGTTGCTCAGGATCTGTCTCAGCCTTTGGATGCTTCTAATATGGATGACTCACAGGATCCCCTCTGTCTTGGGATAATCTTGAGGCAGATTTACAGGTGGTTGATTCTATGTCTAACATTCCCTATGTCCAGTTGGTAAATAGGGATTACCAGGAGGCTTTAGATTCTGTGTTTCATGTACTGTCAGACAAAATATCTAAACCTCCTGTGCAGAATCATGATCCAGATGACTGTTCGGATCTTTATCCTCATCAGGCTAAATCTTCTCCCATGAGTCTTCCTACTAGCTCCAGGCTTAGAAGTTCTTTCAAAATGTCAGATTCCTATCTGGCAGATCTCCATTCCCAGAGTTCATCCCAAACCAAGTTGAGGAAATTAGGAATTTTCCCAAATAAACCCTCAAAGCTTAACTTTGCTAGTTACAAGCTTTTAGCTTCGGACGTTGGGGCTGATATGGTCAAGGATCCGGACCAAGGGTTAAGCTTGCCTAGTCCTAATAGGAATATCCCAATTCCCAGGCAGATTTCATCTGCCTTGGAAAAGAATTTGAGGTCAGATCTTATGATCGTTAACTCTCTAGATTTCTTTCGGGAAGCATTGTCTGTGAACCACTCCAACTTATTCAAGCTGGTTAATCAGACAGATTCACAGCAATCCTTTGACCTTCATCAGGCCTAAGATGTCAGTTCCCAGTTGAAGTTTTATCTGATTGATCTTTTGGCTTCCACCACATTTTCTGTTTCTGTTTTTACCTTGGTAAGGAGAGATTCTTTCCTTTCCTCTGTTCCCTAACATGTTCCTGATCACATTGTTAGGGAACTTGGGTCTTTCCCTATTTATGGGCCTAAGCTGTTTAGTGATACTATACTGCAGACATATAAACAGGAACAATTCAAGAATATACTTACCAAGGGAGTCTCTAATCAACTTTCGGCTTCAGCCTCCAAAGGCAAGTTTTTTTAAGAGACCCAATTCCCAGAACAGGGATTCTCTGACTAAAAAAGTTCAGGAAGGTTCTGGTTCCTTTCAAAGTTCCAGCAAGTCGCATGGTGGAAGATCTTCCTCAGTCTCAACAATGATTTCCTTCAGGAGGTAAGAGTGACTTTGTATCTTTCCACTCATACCTCCAGACCCCTCCACTCTGCCAGTGGGAGGTCGACTGGGGTTTTTCCATCTCAATTGAAATTTTTTGGGGCCAATCCATCTGTTCTGAGAATCCTGGAGTTTGGACTTCAGCTTCCAGTAGGCTCTATTGGAATTCCTTTATCCACGGTTCTACTTATCAACAGCCATTACTCTTCTCAAGAGAAGAATGCTGTTCTTTGCCAGTCAGTCTCCGACATGTTGCTCAAAAGAGCAATTTAGGAGGTCAGGGATCCTTCATCCCTGGCTTTTTACAGCAGACTCTTTCTTGTGGCAAATAAAACAAGAGGTTGGAAGTCCATAATAGATTTGAGTGATTTAAATCTTTATCTGGAATTTCCAACTTTCGAACCTGAGGAAACCTCTCAGTCGATCAGAAACTCCCTTCATGTTGACCAGTGGACCACTTGTCTGGATCTCAAAGATGCCTTCTTCCATATTCCCATGGCTCCTTCTGTTCATAAGCTGCTCAGATTTCAGGTCTTGGGCATGTTGTAACAGTTTGTGGCAATGCCTTTTGGCCTAGCCACTGCTCCTCAGGAATTTACTACCTTAGTCAACGAAGTAAGGAAGATGGCCTTGAGGTTGGGCATCTCAGTACACATGTACCTAGACGATTGGCTCATCAAAGCCAACAGTTGTCAAGAGGCTCATTCTGCAACTCTAACTCTGCTAGAGTTGACTCACAAACTGGGGTGGATTATCAACAGGGAGAAATCAGATCTGATTCCAAAGCAGATCTTCACCTTCCTGGGTCAGGTTTACGATCTATCCGAGGTGTTTGTTACCCTACAGAGGCCAGGTTCCTGTCTATTCAGGAGGCCATTCTTCTGTTTCACAACACCTTCACTACTCCACGCTGTTACATATATTGGACACTATATTAGTACATTGTATATTACATATATTAGGCACTATATTAGTGCATTGTTTAATTTAAGCTTTATGTTTATACATTGTCATAAAAGATAATTGTGTTGTTGGTTCTTTTTGTGTGTTAACATTTAAAGTAAGGGAGTTATTGATTTTTGTGTTTAAGTGTTTATAGATTTGTTCACAGACTAGGGGAAATCCCCCCCTCAGTGGTTAAGATAGATTTGGGGAAACCCAATTGCCAGTAGTTTCTAGAACTTCCTCATTTGGCCTAGATGGCTTAATTTTCTTTTGAGTTGGTTCTGTACAATTCCAGAGGAATCTGTGAATGTATATAAGGAATGTACATCTGACCACAAGTGAACTTTGTATTCGCTGGCTATAAGGAGAGCTATTGTGTTTTGGAATATAATATAACTTGTGTTGCTGTGAACTTTTACTGGAGTGAACTAGATACATTGTCTGGACAGATTTATTGCACTTTGGATATTTTTGGATATTGTACAGTTATATAACAGAGAGTGGATTTACTGCATTTTGGACATTGTCCATATCTTGGAGCAGACAGTACAATTGTGTTAACTCTCTAAAAATCTCCAGACAAACCTTCTGTGTGACTGGATATATAAAGGATAGCAGGACAAGCACCTTTTGTGTTGTTGAGTGTGGGACAGGTCACAGGATATAGATATCTGTGTGTGAGTGAACGCTGGACAGATCACAGGACAGACCACAGGACATTGGACAGACCACAGAATATACTACAGGACGGATTACGGAACAGATTGCTGGATACGGCGGATAAATGTAACTCATAATCTCTGTGGTCAGGTCAGCTAGATCTTATTATTGTATTAGTGTGTTTAGTTAAGAGCATACCAGTTGACTGTAATCATTATTGTTGACTATTAAATAAATTTGTTAAGTTTAACTTTTTGCTTTTTCTGTTACAACTTAAAGACAACCGGTAATTGCTACCGTGTTTGCCCGTGACCGTAACAGGAAAATTGGGGGCTCGTCCGGGATCCAACCATTTGATTACAACCATTTGATCAACGGTTCAATTAACATTTTGAAAATCCATTTGATTTAGTAATTGGTTACAGTCAACAGTGCTCAAAATGGCTAGTGCTAAAGAGTTTGTACAGTCACCATCTATGGAAGTTCTAGAAACTTGTAAAAAAGATATGTTAATGCAGATAGCACAAGAGTTACAGTTAGAGGTGAAAAGGTCAACACGTAAACATGAACTTAAAAGGTTTATTGTTGAACAGTTGGTTGATGAAGATGTTTTACCTGATAGTTGTTTAGAAGTGTATAAGCCTCTACCGATGGAACCTTCTGGGCAATATGAGATCAGGCGATTAGAAATTGAAAGAGAGTTAAGACTTAAAGAGCTTGAAGCTCAACAGCGAAAAGAAGAGCTTGAAGCTCAACAACGAAAAGAAGAGCTTGAAGCTCAACAACGAAAAGAAGAGCTTGAAGCTCAACAACGAAAAGAAGAGCTTGAAGCTCAACAGCGAGAAAAGGAACTTGAGCTTAAACATGAAAGAGAAATGAGAGCTTTAGAACTCAATGCCCGTAGAATTGCCCATGAAGAGTCCATTGCTACCAAATTTGATTTGGGTAAAAATGTGCGACTGGTACCACCTTTTAATGAGTCCGAGGTTGATAAGTACTTTCAACACTTTGAAAGAGTAGCTCAAAATTTGAAATGGCCTATAGACCAATGGCCTTTATTGCTGCAAAGTGTTTTGAGGGGAAAGGCCCAGGAGGCATACACGGCTTTGCCAATTTCTGAATGTGTGGACTATAACTCTGTCAAAAATGCTATTTTGAAAGCATATGAGTTGGTACCAGAAGCATATCGTCAAAAATTCAGAAATTATCGTAAACAAGAAAGTCAAACTCATGTTGAATTTGCCCATGAGAAAGAAGTGTACTTTGACAGATGGTGTAATTCTAGGGAAGTAGGTACAGACTTTGAAAAACTTAGGCAAGTTATTTTGATTGAAGAGTTCAAAAGGTGTGTTCGTGATGACATTAAAACCTATCTAGATGAACAGAAAGTTGAAAATTTGGCAAAAGCAGCAGCTTATGCTGATGATTATGCGCTAACTCACAAGTCCACTTTCAACAAGAATAAGTCCTTTGGTCCTGCTAAAAAGTCGTATCCAGAAATAGGAAAGAAATCTGAAAATGTAGCTCCAGAAAAGAGTTCAGATAAGGGTCAAACCTCAAATCAGACTATGAGTAAGGATAGGAAACCCAGATCCTTTGCTCCTGTTTGCCACTATTGTAAGAAACCTGGGCATGTTATGTCTGACTGTTGGCTCTTAAAGAAGAGAAGAGAAAAGGAGGCAACGCCCAACGCCTTTGTGTCTAGCAAGTCTAACTGGCGTTCAAATCCCAATAGAGCAGAGTCTAGTATTGGTTTAGACAAGTCTGAGATTATTAGGGAAGAGTTCAAACCTTTTGTGTCTGAGGGTTTTGTATCTTTGGAAAGTAGTTCCAGTCAGGTCCCCATTAAGATATTAAGAGACACTGGAGCTACTCAGTCCTTACTTTTAGAAGGTGTATTGCCATTGAGTATAAGCACATCTACTGGTGAGAGTGTCATTGCTCAAGGTATTGAAGGAGGCTGTGTGAACGTTCCCTTGCATAAGGTCAACTTAGTATCAGACTTAGTTACTGGTTCTGTTGTTGTGGGTACCAGGCCCACTTTACCCATTAAAGGGGTATCTTTGTTATTGGGAAATGATCTGGCAGGTGGAAAGGTAGTTGCTGACCCTAAGGTTACTTCTAAGCCGATCACTTTGGTTAGCACTGAGAAATTAGAAGAGGTTATTCCTGGTATTTTTCCCTCCTGTGCTGTGACTCGAGCTATGGCCAAAAAGGCCCAAGAAGAACCAAAAGATTGTAAACATTCTACAGATGTCTTAGTTGATTTGTCAGATACATTCTTGAACAACTATGACCATGATGTGCAGAATTTTAGTGATACTAATCCCAAGGATAGGGTAGATTCTGAAAAACAAGACCCAATTGACTGCAAAGATGTATCGCTTTCAAAATCAAAATTGATTTCAGAGCAGGAAGATGATCCTGAATTAGCTCCTTTATTCAAGTTGGTCTTGCCACCAGTAGAGCTAGATAAGGTCCCTGTAGGCTATTATGTCAGAAATGGTGTGCTTATGCGAAAGTGGAGGCCACCAAATATCCCTGCATCTGAAGAATGGTCAGTAGTACACCAGATTGTTGTGCCAAAAGTGTACCAAAGTGAGATATTAAAATTGGCTCATGAATCTCCAATGGGTGGCCATTTAGGCATCAACAAAACTTACAACAAGATAAACAAACATTTCTATTGGCCTCAAATTCGGCACTGTGTGGCAGAATTTTGCAAGACTTGTCACATTTGTCAAATGGTAGGAAAGCCAAACCAAAAAATTCCTGTAGCTCCTCTCAAACCCATTCCATCATTTGAGGAACCATTTAGCAAAGTGATAATTGACTGTGTAGGTCCCTTACCAAAAACTAAATCCAGAAACCAATACCTTTTAACCATTATGTGCGCTTCAACCAGATTTCCCGAAGCCATACCATTGACCAACATAACAGCTCCCAAAATCTCAAAAGCTCTGGTTAATTTCTTTACTCTAGTTGGCTTACCAAAAGAGATCCAGTCAGATCAAGGGTCAAATTTTATGTCAGGACTATTTCAACAGGTTGTATTTCAGTTAGGTGCCAAACAGATCAAATCTAGTGCTTATCACCCAGAATCCCAAGGTGCACTTGAAAGGTTCCATTCCACTTTGAAGAATATGATTAGGACATATTGTTTAGACAATGAAAAAGATTGGGATGAAGGCATCAGCTTATTATTGTTTGCAGTTAGAGAGTCTGTTCAAGAGTCTTTAGGCTTTAGTCCCTTTGAGTTGGTCTTTGGCCATTCAGTCCATGGTCCTCTCAAGCTGTTGAAGGAAAATTGGTTATCTGAGAACACCGAGAGCCTAAATCTGCTAGATTATGTTTCAAAGTTCAGAGATAAGTTGAAGAAGGCTTGTGAGCTGGCGCAACAAAATTTGAAAAATTCTCAGTCAAAAATGAAGATGCTTTACAATAGGAAGTCGCAAAACCGTATTTTCAAACCAGGTGACAAGGTTTTAGTGTTACTACCTGTCCAGGGAAATACGTTACAGGCCAGATATCACGGGCCATACAAAGTGTTAAAGAGAGTAGGTGACCTGGACTATATCATTGAAACCCCGGACAGAAGAAAGTCAACCCAACTATGTCATGTAAATATGGTAAAACCATACTTTGAAAGGGGTGTGAAAAAGCCTGTTATGGTTACTGACTGTAATATAGAAAGTAACAGTAATCAGGAGCATGAAATATGGGACGACACTCCTGATCTTGATGTTGAATGTAAAATTAGGTTGAGTAATTCTGAGATCCTTGATGATTTGGAAACCAAACTGAGTCATGTACCACAGATAAGAGGGTTCCACTCATTGAATTGCTCTTAAAGTACAAGTCAGTGTTCCCAAATGCCCCTAATAGGACAAATATACTCATGCATGATGTCGATGTCGGCGATGCCCGTCCGATCAAACAGCATCCGTATCGGGTAAATCCTATCAAACTCGAAAAATTAAGGCAGGAAGTGCAATATATGCTAGAAAAAGATATAATTGAACCAAGTCAAAGTAGTTGGGGATCTCCTTGTGTTTTGGTCCCGAAACCAGACGGTTCAATCAGATATTGCACTGACTACAGAAAAGTCAATGTTTTGAGTAAAACGGATTCCTTCCCTATCCCAAGGATGGAAGACTGTATTGATCGGATTGGCAATGCCAAATACATCACAAAGTGTGATTTACTGAAAGGATATTGGTGTGTGCCTCTTACTGAGCGGGCCAAAGAAATATCAGCCTTCGTGACCCCTGATGGTCTATATCAGTACAAGGTGATGCCATTTGGCATGAAGAACTCCCAGGCCACATTTCAAAGACTAATGAATATATGTTTAAAAGACTTAGAAGGTGTTGAAGTGTATGTGGATGATATTGTCATCTTTAGTGATACTTGGGAAGAACATTTAAAAAGGCTTGAACAAGTCTTGTTTCGGCTCAAAGAGGCGAACCTCACTGTAAATTTGTCAAAGAGTGACTTTGTAAAAGCCAAGGTTATTTACTTAGGGCATGTAGTAGGTCATGGAGTTGTGACACCAATCAAAGCCAAAGTCAAAAGCATCATTGACTACCCCGTTCCTGAAAATAAGAAAAGCTTAATGAGGTTCCTTGGAATGGCAGGATATTATAGAAAATTTTGCAAAAATTTTTCAGAGGTCACTGCTCCACTGACTGAGCTACTGAAAAAGAATGTAAAATATCACTGGTCAGAGACTTGTCAAAAATCATTTGACAAAGTAAAGAACCTTCTCTGTTTAGAGCCCGTACTAACTGCCCCGGACTTCAGTAAACCTTTCCGGCTGGCTGTAGACGCCAGTGATGTGGGTGCAGGTGCAGTTTTACTGCAATGTGATAATGAAGATATTGAACATCCCATCTGCTACTTTTCAAAAAAATTTAATGTTCATCAAAAGAACTACTCTACAATAGAAAAAGAATGTTTAGCACTCATTTTGGCCATCCAGCATTTTGACATACACATATCTTCATCGTCAAAACCCACCGTTGTATACACAGATCACAATCCTTTAGTCTTCTTGCACAAAATGAAAAACAAAAATAGAAGATTATTGAACTGGAGTTTAATGTTGCAAGAACACAATCTTCAAATAGAACATGTTAAAGGAAAGGATAATATCTGTGCAGACGCCCTGTCCAGAAGCTGTATTTAAATTGTAATTTATATACCTGTAATTAGTAAGTTTATAAAGGTTATACATGGTACTAATTTTACTTTTGTATTTAGACAAAAATGTTTTGTAAATGTTATTACCTGTGTTTGTATACATCATGAAAATCTCTTGTAAAATTTTGTAATCCCTTGGTTTCCAAAATTTTTCTTTAAGGGGGGAGGTGTTACATATATTGGAGACTATATTAGTACATTGTATATTACATATATTAGGCACTATATTAGTGCATTGTTTAATTTAAGCTTTATGTTTATACATTGTCATAAAAGATAATTGTGTTGTTGGTTCTTTTTGTGTGTTAACATTTAAAGTAAGGGAGTTATTGATTTTTGTGTTTTAGTGTTTATAGATTTGTTCACAGACTGGGGGAAATCCCCCCCTCAGTGGTTAAGATAGATTTGGGGAAACCCAATTGCCAGTAGTTTCTAGAACTTCCTCATTTGGCCTAGATGGCTTAATCTTCTTTTGAGTTGGTTCTGTACAATTCCAGAGGAATCTGTGAATGTATATAAGGAATGTACATCTGACCACAAGTGAACTTTGTATTCGCTGGCTATAAGGAGAGCTATTGTGTTTTGGAATATAATATAACTTGTGTTGCTGTGAACTTTTACTGGAGTGAACTAGATACATTGTCTGGACAGATTTATTGCACTTTGGATATTTTTGGATATTGTACAGTTATATAACAGAGAGTGGATTTACTGCATTTTGGACATTGTCCATATCTTGGAGCAGACAGTACAATTGTGTTAACTCTCTAAAAATCTCCAGACAAACCTTCTGTGTGACTGGATATATAAAGGATAGCAGGACAAGCACCTTTTGTGTTGTTGAGTGTGGGACAGGTCACAGGATATAGATATCTGTGTGTGAGTGAACGCTGGACAGATCACAGGACAGACCACAGGACATTGGACAGACCACAGAATATACTACAGGACGGATTACGGAACAGATTGCTGGATACGGCGGATAAATGTAACTCATAATCTCTGTGGTCAGGTCAGCTAGATCTTATTATTGTATTAGTGTGTTTAGTTAAGAGCATACCAGTTGACTGTAATCATTATTGTTGACTATTAAATAAATTTGTTAAGTTTAACTTTTTGCTTTTTCTGTTACAACTTAAAGACAACCGGTAATTGCTACCGTGTTTGCCCGTGACCGTAACAACGCCAAGTAATGCACCTTTTAGGCTTGCTGGCTTCCACAGAGAAGCTAGTTCCTCAAGGTCACCTATACACAAAACATCTTCAGTTTTATCTCTGGAGACATTTTAATTGCCAGTTAAAAGGTGGCCTGGATGCTCCATTCTCCTTATACTCTTCTGTGAAGGTTCACTTAAGGTGGTGGTTACTCAGGTGCAATGTCATGGCAAAAGCTCCCCTCCACCCTGCCAAGTATGTCACATCCATTCACACGGATACCTCAGTTCAGGGTTGGGGAGCTCATTGTGCTCATATGATCTCCCAAGGTCTATGGTCGGCTCAGCAGTCCAAACTGCACATCAATGTTCTGGAGCTCAAGACTGTGCTGGCTCTCAAGACTTTTGTTCCCCAGTTACCTTTTATCAAAGGATCATAGAGATTGCCTCAGACAACACAACTGTCTGTGCTTAAATCAACCAACAAGGGGGCACTTGCTGTTGGGACATGTTTACACTCACTTGACACCTGCTTGCCTTTTGTCAAAAGAACAATGTTGTTCTTTTAGCAAGACATGTTCCAGGGGGCATGAATCTTGCGGCAGACCAACTCTTGAGGTCTCGTCAGATCCTTCACACAGAGTGGTCTCTCAATTCTCAGGTTTTTAGTTGGTTGTCTCAGATAGGCTTCCAACCTCAAATAGATCTCTTTGCCAGAGATTCAACCACAATCTACCCTTGTATGTGTCTCATACAGCATTCTCCTTGTTGCTCCTCTTTGGGAAACAAAGGAGTGGCTTCATGATGTGTTGAGACTGTCTATAAGAAAGCCAGTGGCTCTTCCTCTATAAGTAAATCTAAAACAACATCTAGAGGTTTTCATCAAAGTCTAAGGAGTCTAAATCTATATGCCTTCTGGTTGAAGTCTCCTTTTAAAAGAGAGGGTTTCTGAGGAAGTGTCTAAAAGGATTCTTAATCCTATTAGAAAGTTTTCTAAAACTGTCTATGAAGCAAAGTAGAACTGATTCAAGACTTGATGTGAGGAACATGGCCACTCTGCCATGCATCCTACTGTCCCTATCATTGCTGAGCTTTTCTTTTTTTCTGAAAAGAAATTACTTCCTCAGACAATAGAGGGATACAGGTCAGCTTTCTCCATGAAACTAGATGCGGATTTGAAATTAGTCAGAAGACTTATTCAGAGCTTCTTCAAGTCCAGGCCTAAGGCCAGTCGTCACCTACATGTTTGGTACTTGACCTTGGTTTTGCAGGCTCTTACCAAGGCTACTTTTGAAGCTTTGTCTCTTACTGAGCCAAAGTTCCTTACTGGGAAGATAGTCTTTCTTATTGACCTTGCTTCTGGAAGTAGAAGGTATATGTCTTAGGTTGTTCTCATTCTAGGATGGTCTAAGGTCATCCTTAAATCAGATCCTGCCTTTCTGACTAAGAACCAGTTTGGCTTCATAAGGACCTTCAGTTATTTCTGAAATTGAAATTCCTGCCTTGACCACCGGAGGCATCCGGTGGATACTTTGGTTTAGCGTTCACTACGCCGCCGCTGCTGCCACCACCAGAATTGACCTTGTACCCCTCCTTCAAGGTGAAATGAGAATAGCCAAAGTTAAAAGTTCTTATAACTTTCTTATTATTGGTCCAAGAGATTTGGGATAGTAAACAAAACTATAAGAAATCATGAACTGGGAATCTTCTGGTATGGTCGGATATGACCTTGAAACCCTCCTTCAAGGTCAAATGAGGATAGACAAACTTAAAAGTGCTTATAACTCGCTTAATATTGGTCCTGGAGGTTTGGGATGGTAAACCAACCTATAGGAAATCATGGTCTGGGAATCTTCTGGTGTGGTCGGATTTGACCTTGGGCCCCTCTTTCAAGGTCAAATGAGGATAGCCAAACTTAAAAGTGCTTATAACTCACTTATTATTGGTCCTAGAGGTTTGGGATGGCAAAGCAACTTATAGGAAATCATGGGCTTGGAATCTTTTGATGTGGTCAGATTTGACCTTGGACCCCTCCATCAAGGTCATACGAGGATAGCCAAACATAAAAGTGCTTATAACTCGCTTATTATTGGTCCAAGAGGTTTGGGATGGTAAACCAACCTATATAAAATCATAGACTGGTAATCTTCTGGTGTGGTCGGATTTGACCTTGGACCCCTCCTTCAAGGTCAAATGAGGATAGCCAAAGTTAAAAGTGCTTATAACTCGCTTATTATTGGTTCAAGACATTTGGGATGGTAAACCAACCTGTAGGAAATCATGGACTGGGAATCTTCTGGTGTGGTCGGATTTGACCTTGGGCCCCTCATTCAAGGTCAATCGAGGATAGCCAAACTTAAAAGTGCTTATAAGTTGTTTATTATTGGTCCTAGAGGTTTGGGATGGTAAACCAACTTACAGGAAATCATGGGCTGGGAATCTTCTGGTGTGGTTGGATTTGACCTTGGGCCCCTCCTTCAAGGTCAAATGAGAATAGCCAAACTAAAAAGTGCTTATAACTCGCTTATTATTGGTCCTAGAGGTTTGGGATGGTAAACCAACCTATAGGAAATCATGGGCTGGGAATCTTTTGATGTGGTTAGATTTGACCTTGGACCCCTCCTTCAAGGTCAAACGAGGATAGCCAAACTTAAAAGTGCTTATAACTCACTTATTATTGGTCCTAGAGGTTTGGGATGGCAAAGCAACTTATAGGAAATCATGGGCTTGGAATCTTTTGATGTGGTCAGATTTGACCTTGGACCCCTCCATCAAGGTCATACGAGGGTAGCCAAACATAAAAGTGCTTATAACTCGCTTATTATTGGTCCAAGAGGTTTGGGATGGTAAACCAACCATATAAAATCATAGACTGGTAATCTTCTGGTGTGGTCGGATTTGACCTTGGACCCCTCCTTCAAGGTCAAATGAGGATAGCCAAAGTTAAAAGTGCTTATAACTCGCTTATTATTGGTTCAAGACATTTGGGATGGTAAACCAACCTATAGGAAATCATGGACTGGGAATCTTCTGGTGTGGTCGGATTTGACCTTGGGCCCCTCATTCAAGGTCAATCGAGGATAGCCAAACTTAAAAGTGCTTATAAGTTGTTTATTATTGGTCCTAGAGGTTTGGGATGGTAAACCAACTTACAGGAAATCATGGGCTGGGAATCTTCTGGTGTGGTTGGATTTGACCTTGGGCCCCTCCTTCAAGGTCAAATGAGAATAGCCAAACTAAAAAGTGCTTATAACTCGCTTATTATTGGTCCTAGAGGTTTGGGATGGTAAACCAACCTATAGGAAATCATGGGCTGGGAATCTTTTGATGTGGTTAGATTTGACCTTGGACCCCTCCTTCAAGGTCAAACGAGGATAGCCAAACTTAAAAGTGCTTATAACTCACTTATTATTGGTCCAAGACATTTGGGATGGTAAACCAACCTATAGGAAATCATGAACTGAGAATCTTCTGGTGTGGTCGGGTTTGACCTTGGGCCCCTCCTTCAAGGTCAATCGAGGATAGCCAAACTTAAAAGTGCTTATAACTCGCTTATTATTGGTCCTAGAGGTTTGGGATGGTAAACCAACTTACAGGAAATCATGGACTGGGAATCTTCTGGTGTGGTCGGATTTGACCTTGGGCCCCTCCTTCAAGGTCAAATGAGGATAGCCAAACTTAAAAGTGCTTATAACTTGCTTATTATTGGTCCTAGAGGTTTGGGATGGCAAAGCAACTTATAGGAAATCATAGGCTGGGAATCTTTTGATGTGGTTAGATTTGACCTTGGACCCCTCCTTCAAGGTCATACGAGGATAGCCAAACATAAAAGTGCCTATAACTCGCTTATTATTGGTCCAAGACACTTGGGATGGTAAACCTTTGGCCCCTCCTTCAAGGTCAAATGATGGTTCACTGGCTTTGGTGAGTTGTCTTTCTGGTGGATACAGATTTGCATCGGTTCTCCGATGCATAGGTCTAGTTTATTTAGGACTTCTGACCTTAGACAGGGAAGGTCTCTTCTCTTTGTCTCTCTTCTAAAGTCTAAAAAGGGTAATATCGCTGCCCAGATGATTTCTAATTGGATAAAAGGCTTATTCACTTCACCCTAAAGAACTGTTCCACTGATAATACATCTCTTCATAGGGTCAACGCTCATGTGTTGGGGCCCAGACTGCTTCTTGGTCCTTCAAAGATGGATCCACTTTTGGATATCATGAGGTCTTGTACTTGGAAGAATCATTCCACTTTTATATCCTTCTATTTTCGGGATGTTTCTCTCAACAATATTAAACATTTTTACAGCTTGGGAGACATTGTTGCTGCTCAGTGAATTATCTCCCTTTCCACCAAATTTCCTTAATCTTTAATTATTCTGAGGCCTCAGAAAAGGGGGGGGGGTGTGTGGTATTTCACCTTTGGGGACTTCCATTTTTTGGAACCGTGCTTGGTAGCATATCTTTTGGCATATCTGGGTTTTTGGGTACTTTGGTGCATTCCTCCTAATTGGGTGCTGACAGCAGTGCTCACTTAAGTTGCACCTTCACCACAGAGGTTTTAGGCTTTATGCACCAGGAATTATCGTATTTATTCTGCACTTTAACCATGGGTGATTGTCCTCAGTCTGTCTTTTTTCCAACCTTTTTTCTATTTGGGTATTCAGCCCAAGTGTTTTCATATGGTAGTGTATATTACATTTTTATGAAATAATGAAATTTTATTTCATAAAAATGTATTTAAAAACAGTTTTATAACAGCAAATCACCCTCCTGCCAGCCCCGCTTTTTAAAAAGACCTTTTTTTCAACATTTATGTTTATTCACAAAAAAGAATGAAGTACTTCTGTGTAGCTGCGCATGGTAGGGTGAATTAGGTCACCAGGGGTCAAATAGTATTAAGTACATAGGTTTAAAGAGGGTCTCCCCTTATATTTTATATTCTTTATATGGTGTATGTGGCTGTCACCAGACGCCTAGTCGTCCTTAACCCAAGTGCTCGGAGTCTCTTATGGTAGGTATATACATTTTTATCTCCCGCCGGGCTTTAGCCCGGGAGGGAGATTATGAAATGATGCCCGTGCGTGTGTGCGTGCGTGCGTGTGTGCATTAGTTAGTCACGCAGATTTCTCCAAAACTACTACAGCTACAGATTTTTTGTAAATTAATTGTCCCAATGAATTTTCATGCCCTTGAAAATTTTTTTGGTTTTATTGACTTAGGCCTAAAGATAAGTGAGTAATAGCAATCTTAGCTACTTTGAGTAAAGGGCTCATAACTCGAAAATTATTGCAGTAACAATTTTTTCTTCAAATATGTTGTTCAGCTACTTTGTCCTTAGCTATAAGATGGTACATAGTTTGGGGTCCCATTGCATGCCATAAGTGAGTAATAGCTATTTTCTCATTTGTAGCTAAATAACAGAAGAAGTAAATGTCAAATATCTTCAAAAGTATTGAAGTTAGGGAAATCTTTTCAAATATGTTGTCCATCTTCTTTTTGGTAAGCTATCACATACTAAAGTTTCAGACCTGTTGCACCTTGGATAGCTGAGTAATAGCTACTTTGAAATTCTGACTGGTGAGTAAAGCGATTGTAACTCCAAAACTATTGCAGTTAGACTATTTTCCTAAAATATGTTGTTCAGCTACTTTGTCCTTAGCTATAAGATGGTACATAGTTTGGGGTTCTATTGCATGCCATAAGTGAGTAATAGCTATTTTCTCATTTGTAGCTAAATAACAGAAGAAGTAAATGTCAAATATCTTCAAAAGTATTAAAGTTGGGGAAATCTTTTCAAATATGTTGTCCATCTACTTTTTGGTGAGCTATGACATAGTAAAGTTTCAGACCTGTTGCACCTTGGATAGCTGAGTAATAGCTACTTTGAAATTCTGACTGTTGAGTAAAGCCATTGTAACTCCAAAACTATTGCACTTATAGTATTTTCCTAAAATGTATTGTTCAGCTACTTTGTTCTTAGCTATAAGATGGTACATAGTTTGGGGTTTTGTTGCATGCCATAAGTGAGTAATAGCTATTTTCTCATTTGTAGCTAAATAACAGAAGAAGTAAATGTCAAATATCTTCAAAAGTATTAAAGTTAGGGAAATCTTTTCAAATATGTTGTCCATCTACTTTTTGGTAAGCTATGACATAGTAAAGTTTCAGACCTGTTGCACCTTGGATAGCTGAGTAATAGCTAATTTGAAATTCTGACTGTTGAGTAAAGCTATTGTAACTAAAAAAGTATTGCAGTTAGAGTGTTTTCCTAAAATATGTTGTTCAGCTACTTTGTTCTTAGCTATAAGATGGTACATAGTTTGGGGTTCTATTGCTTGCCATAAGTGAGTAATAGCTATTTCCTCATTTGTAGCTAAATAACAGAAGAAGTAAATGTCAAATATCTTCAAAAGTATTAAAGTTAGGGAAATCTTTTCAAATATGTTGTCCATCTACTTTTTGGTAAGCTATGACATAGTAAAGTTTCAGACCTGTTTCACCTTGGATAGCTGAGTAATAGCTACTTTGAAATTCTGACTGTTGAGTAAAGCCATTGTAACTCCAAAACTATTGCAGTTGGAGTATTTTCCTAAAATATGTTGTTCAGCTACTTTGTTCTTAGCTATAAGATGGTACATAGTTTGAGGTTCTATTGCATGCCATAAGTGAGTAATAGCTATTTTGTTATTTGTAGCAAAATCATGACATAAGTAAATGTCAAATATCTTCAAAAGTATTAAAGTTAGGGAATTCTTTTCAAATATGTTATCCATCTACTTTTTCATAAGCTATCACATAGTAAAATTTCAGATCTGTTGCACATTGGATAGCTGAGTAATAGCTACTTTGAAATTCTACAGTTGAGTAAATCCATTGTAACTCCAAAACTATTGCAGTTACAGCTTTTTCTTCAAATATGTTGTTCAGCTACTTTGTCCATAGCTATAAGCTGGCATGTAGTTTGGGGTTCTATTGCATGCCATAAGTGAGAAATAGCTATTTTCTTATTAGTAGCAAAATAATGACATAAGTAAATGTCAAATATCTTCAGAAGTATTAAAGTTACGGAATTCTTTTCAAATATGTCATTCATCTACTTTTTTGTAAGCTATCACATAGTAAAGTTTCAGACCTGTTGCACATTGCATAGCTAAGTAATAGCTACTTTGAAATTGTGACTGTTGAGTAAATCCATTGTAACTCCAAAACTATTGCAGTTACAGCTTTTTCTTCAAATATGTTGTTAAGCTACTTTGTCCTTAACTATAAGATGGTATATATTTTGGGGTTGTATTGCATGCCATAAGTGAGTAATAGCTATTTTCTTATTTGTAGCAAAATAACAATATAAGTAAATGTCAAATACCTTCAAAAGTATTAAAGTTAGGGAAATATTTTCAAATATGTTATTCATGTAGTTTTTGATAACCTATCACATAGTAAAATTTCAGACCTGTTGCACATTGGATAGCCGAGTAATACCTACTTTGAAATTGTGACTGTAGGGTAAATGCATATAGTTTGGGGTTCTGTTGCATGCCATAAGTGAGTAATAGCTATTTTCTTATTTGTGGCAAAATAATGACATAATTTTTCTCAAATAACTGCTTCATCTACTTTTGGGAGAGCTTTCACATGGTGAAGTTTCAGACTCGTACCTAATTATGCACCTACTCAAAATGAGTAAATGATAATTATCTCTAAAAGTATTGCGGATATCCAATTTTTATCAAATAACTCATTCATCTACTTTTGGGAGAGCTTTCACATGGTGAAGTTCCAGACCCGTAGCTAATTACTCACCTACTCAAAATGAGTAAATGTGAATTATCCCTAAAAGTATTGGGGATATCCAATTTTTATGTCAGCTGACTTGTCAGTCAGCTGGCATTATGTCGTCACTCTGCGGCGTGGGCGTACGCGGACGCGTACGCGTGAACAACTTCTCCTCCAAAACTACAAGGCCTAGAGACGTGCTGTTTTTTTAAAAAGATACCTTATCTATCGAGGATGAAAAATTGTTCAAGGCATGCAAATCTGTCTGTTCGTCTGTTTGCTAGAGACATTACAAGGGGGGTACCTCCACCAAAAGTGTGAAAATTTCAACACTTAATCACAATTTTCTCAGTGACTATTGCAGGGATTTCTCTCATATCTTGCATATATGTACTAGGCCAGAGGTAGATTCTCTTGTGTGAGTATGAGACCTGGATCTGTCTTACTTTTTTTTTTAATAAATTTTTTTAATAATTTTTAATGCATTAACATTCATGAAATCATGCACAAAATCATTTATAACTTGAAAACTGTTGCATCTAGAGCATTTTGTTAAAATATGTTATTCAGCTACTTTTTTCATAGCTACAATATGGTGAGTAAGTTGGGTGCCTGTCTCAATAGCTAAGTGAGTAATAGCTACTTTTGGGCTTTTCAGTAACTTCCATCATGAGTAGAATCACTTGTAACTTAAAAACTATTGCATTTAGAGAATTTCGTATAAATATGTTATTCAGCTACTTTTGGGTCAGCTATAACATAGTAAAATTTTAGACCTGTAGCTCATGGCATAGCTGAGTAATAGCTACTTTTAGGTTATCACTGTTGAGTAAATCGCTTATAACTTCAAAACTATTGCATTTAGAGAATTTCGTATAAATATGTTATTCAGCTACTTTTGGGTCAGCTATAACATAGTAAAATTTCAGACCTGTAGCTCATGGCATAGCTGAGTAATAGCTACTTTTAGGTTATCACTGTTGAGTAAATGGCTTATAACTTGGAAACTATTGCATTTAGAGTATTTTGTTTCAATATGTTATTCACCTATTTTGGGATCAGCTAAAACATAGTGAAGTTTCAGATCTGTGGCTCATTGCATAGCTGAGTAATAGCTACTTTGAAGTTCTCACTATTGAGTAAATCAGTTGTAATTGGAAAACTATTGCATTTAGAGAATTTCGTATAAATATGTTATTCAGCTACTTTTGGGTCAGCTATAACATAGTAAAATTTCAGACCTGTAGCTCATGGCATAGCTGAGTAATAGCTACTTTTAGGTCATCACTATTGAGTAAATCAGTTGTAACTTGAAAACTATTGCATTTACAATATTTTGCTTAAATATGTTGTTCACCTACTTTTGGGTCAGCTATAACATAGTAAAATTTCAGACCTGTAGCTCATGGCATAGCTGAGTAATAGCTACTTTAAGGTCATCACTATTGAGTAAATCAGTTGTAACTTGAAAACTATTGCATTTACAGTATTTTGCTTTAATATGTTGTTCACCTACTTTTGGGTCAGCTATAACATAGTGAAATTTCAGACCTGTAGCTCATTGCATAGCTGAGTAATAACTACTTTGAGGTTCTCACTATTGAGTAAATCAGTTGTAATTGCAAAACTATTGCATTTAGAGAATTTAGTATAAATATGTTATTCAGCTACATTTGGGTCAACTATAACATAGTAAAATTTCAGACCTGTAGCTCATGGCATAGCTGAGTAATAGCTACTTTTAGGTCATCACTATTGAGTAAATCAGTTGTAACTTGAAAACTATTGCATTTAGAGTATTTTGCTTAAATATGTTGTTCACCTACTTTTGGGTCAGCTATAACATAGTAAAATTTCAGACCTGTAGCTCATGGCATAGCTGAGTAATAGCTACTTTTAGGTTATCACTGTTGAGTAAATCACTTATAACTTGGAAATTATTGCATTTAGAGTATTTTGTTTCAATATGTTATTCACCTATTTTGGGATCAGCTATAACATAGTGAAGTTTCAGATCTGTGGCTCATTGCATAGCTGAGTAATAGCTACTTTGAAGTTCTCACTATTGAGTAAATCAGTTGTAATTGGAAAACTATTGCATTTAGAGAATTTCGTATAAATATGTTATTCAGCTACTTTTGGGTCAGCTATAACATAGTAAAATTTCAGACCTGTAGCTCATGGCATAGCTGAGTAATAGCTACTTTTAGGTCATCACTATTGAGTAAATCAGTTGTAACTTGAAAACTATTGCATTTACAATATTTTGCTTAAATATGTTGTTCACCTACTTTTGGGTCAGCTATAACATAGTAAAATTTCAGACCTGTAGCTCATGGCATAGCTGAGTAATAGCTACTTTTAGGTCATCACTATTGAGTAAATCAGTTGTAACTTGAAAACTATTGCATTTACAGTATTTTGCTTAAATATGTTGTTCACCTACTTTTGGGTCAGCTATAACATAGTGAAATTTCAGACCTGTAGCTCATTGCATAGCTGAGTAATAACTACTTTGAGGTTCTCACTATTGAGTAAATCAGTTGTAATTGCAAAACTATTGCATTTAGAGAATTTCGTATAAATATGTTATTCAGCTACTTTTGTGTCAGCTATAACATAGTAAAATTTCAGACCTGTAGCTCATGGCATAGCTGAGTAATAGCTACTTTTAGGTCAACACTATTGAGTAAATCAGTTGTAACTTGAAAACTATTGCATTTACAATATTTTGCTTAAATATGTTGTTCACCTACTTTTGGGTCAGCTATAACATAGTAAAATTTCAGACCTGTAGCTCATGGCATAGCTGAGTAATAGCTACTTTTAGGTCATCACTATTGAGTAAATCAGTTGTAATTGCAAAACTATTGCATTTAGAGAATTTAGTATAAATATGTTATTCAGCTACATTTGGGTCAACTATAACATAGTAAAATTTCAGACCTGTAGCTCATGGCATAGCTGAGTAATAGCTACTTTTAGGTCATCACTATTGAGTAAATCAGTTGTAACTTGAAAACTATTGCATTTAGAGTATTTTGCTTAAATATGTTGTTCACCTACTTTTGGGTCAGCTATAACATAGTAAAATTTCAGACCTGTAGCTCATGGCATAGCTGAGTAATAGCTACTTTTAGGTTATCACTGTTGAGTAAATCACTTATAACTTGGAAATTATTGCATTTAGAGTATTTTGTTTCAATATGTTATTCACCTATTTTGGGGTCAGCTATAACATAGTGAAGTTCCAGACCTGTGACTCATTGCATAGCTGAGTAATAGCTACTTTGAAGTTCTCAATGTTGAGTAAATCACTTGTAATTTGAAAACTATTGCATTTAGAGAATTTAGTATAAATATGTTATTCAGCTACTTTTGTGTCAGCTATAACATAGTAAAATTTCAGACCTGTAGCTCATGGCATAGCTGAGTAATAGCTACTTTTAGGTTATCACTGTTGAGTAAATCACTTATAACTTGAAAACTATTGCATTTAGAGTATTTTGTTGCAATATGTTATTCACCTATTTTGGGGTCAGCTATAACATAGTGAAGTTCCAGACCTGTGGCTCATTGCATAGCTGAGTAATAGCTACTTTGAAGTTCTCACTGTTGAGTAAATCAGTTGTAATTGGAAAACTATTGCCTTTACAGAAATTTGTGCAAATATGTTATTCAGCTACTTTTGGGTCAGCTATAACATAGTGAAATTACAGACCTGTAGCTCATGGCACAACTGAGCAATAGCTATTCTCAGGCACTGACTGTTGAGTAAATCAGCTTGAAAAATATTGCATTTGGAGTATTTTGTTAAAATATATTGTTCACCTACTTTTGGGTTAGCTATAACATAGTGAAATTACAGACCTATAGCTCATGGCATAGCGGAGCAATAGCTATTTTCTGGTTCTCACTATTGAGTAAATCAGTTGTAACTTGAAAACTATTGCATTTACAGTATTTTGCTTAAATATGTTGTTCAGCTACTTTTAGGTCAGCTATAACAGAGCAAAAATTCAGACATGTAGCTCATTGCATAGCTGAGTAATAGTTACTTTGAGGTTCTCACTCTTGAGTAAATCAGTTGTAACTTGAAAATTATTACATTTAGAGTATTTTGTTAAATATGTTATTCACAGACGTTTTGGTCAGCTATAACATAGTGAAATTGCAGACCTCTATGTCATGGGATAGCTGAGCAATAGCTTCTTTCAGGTTCTCACTGTTGAGTAAATCATTGTATCCAACCTGTAGGAAATCATGGGCTGGGAATCTGTTAATATGGTCCGATTTGACCTTGGAACTCTCCTTCAAGGTCAAATGAGGATAGCCAAACATAAAAGTGCTTATAACTTGCTTATTATTGGTCCCAGAGGTTGGAATGAAAACCAACCTATAGAAAATCATGAGCTGGGAATTTTTTGGTGTGGTCGGATTTCACCATGGACCCCTCCTTCAAGGTCAAATGAGGATAGCCAAACTTAAAAGTGCTTATAACTCACTTATTATTGGTCCTAGAGGTTTCGAATGGAAAACCAACCTATAGAAAATCATGGGCTGGGAATCTTTTGGTGTGGTCGGATTTGACCTTAGACCCCTCCTTCCAGGTCAAACGAAGATAGCCAAACTTAAAGTGCTTTTTACTCGCGTATTATTGGTCTTGGAGGTTTGGGATGGTAAACCAACATATAGGAAATCATGGGCTGGGATTCTTTTGGTGTGGTCAGATTTGACCTGGGACCCCTCCTTCAAGGGCAGTTGAGGATAGCCAAACTTACAATTGCTTAGAACTCGCTTATTATTGGTCCTACAAGTTTGGGATGGTAAACAAGCTACAGGAAATCATGGGCTGGGAATTTTTTTGTGTGGTCGGATTTGACCTTGGATCCCCTCCTTCAAGGTCAAACAAGGATAGCCAAACTTAAAAAGTGCCTATGACTCACTTATTATTGGTCCGAGAGGTTTGGGATGGTAAACCATCCTAAATTCTTTGGCTGGGAATCTTTTGGTATGGTCAGATTTGACCTTTGGACCCCTTCTTCATGGTCGAACGAGGATATTGCATTTATAGTATTTCTTTAAATATTTTTAACCTACTTTTTACCCTTAAACAATTACCTTGTTACTTTATTTCATAATACCATTTGCAGGGCACAACTTTTTTGTCCTTTTCTTCTGTCAGCTTCGAAATATCTTTCGAACATGCTGTTCAGTTACCATTTACTGTATTTCTGTACAGCCCTTTCCCTGATAATTATGCTTTCCTCTCATTATCACCATCACAAATCAAAGACATTCAGTCAGCTGACACAGTGCCCGTTCACGGGCACTCTCCTCTTGTTCTTAAATAACTCATTCATCTACTTTTGGGAGAGCTTTCACATGGTGAAGTTCCAGACCTGTAGCTAATTACTCACCTACTCAAAATGAGTAAATGTGAATTATCCCTAAAAGTATTGGGGATATCCAATTTTTCTTAAATAACTCATTCACCTACTTTTGGAAGAGCTTTCACTTGGTGAAGTTTCAGACCAGTAGCTAATTATTCACCTACTCAAAATGAGTAAATGTGAATTATCTCTAAAAGTATTGCGGATATCCAATTTTTATCTAATAACTCATTCATCTACTTTTGGGAGGGCTTTCACATGGTGAAGTTCCAGACCCGTAGCTAATTACTCACCTACTGAAAATGAGTAAATGCGAATTATCTCTAAAAGTATTGCGGGTATCCAATTTTTATAAAATTACTCGTTCATCTACTTTTGGGAGAGCTTTCACATGGTGAAGTTCCAGACCCGTAGCTAATTACTCACCTACTCAAAATGAGTAAATGTGAATTATCTGTAAAAGTATTGCAGATAGCCAATTTTTCTCAAATAACTCATTCACCTACTTTTGGGAGAGCTTTTACTTGGTGAGGTTTCAGACCCGTAGCTAATTATTTACCTACTCAAAATGAGTAAATGTGAATTATCTCTAAAAGTATTGCGGATATCCAATTTTTACCAAATAACTCATTCATCTACTTTTGGGAGGGCTTTCACATGGTGAAGTTCCAGACCTGTAGCTAATTACCCAGCTACTGAAAATGAGTAAATGTGAATTATCTCTAAAAGTATTGCAGATAGCCAATTTTTATCAAATTACTCATTCACCTACTTTTGGGAGAGCTTTCACTTGGTGAATTTTCAGAGCCGTAGCTAATTCTTCAATTTCTTCAAAATGAGTAAATGCTAATTATCTCTAAAAGTATTGCGGGTATCCAATTTTTATCAAATTACTCGTTCATCTACTTTTGGGAGAGCTTTCACATGGTGAAGTTCCAGACCCGTAGCTAATTACTCACCTACTCAAAATGAGTAAATGTGAATTCTTTGTAAAAGTATTGCAGATATCCAATTTTTCTCAAATAACTCATTCACCTACTTTTGGGAGAGCTTTTACTTGGTGAGGTTTCAGACCCGTAGCTAATTATTCACCTACTCAAAATGAGTAAATGTGAATTATCTCTAAAAGTATTGCGGATATCCAATATTTATCAAATAACTCATTCATCTACTTTTGGGAGGGCTTTCACATGGTGAAGTTCCAGACCCGTAGCTAATTACTCACCTACTCAAAATGAGTAAATGTGAATTATCTGTAAAAGTATTGCAGATAGCCAATTTTTCTCAAATAACTCATTCACCTACTTTTGGGAGAGCTTTTACTTGGTGAGGTTTCAGACCCGTAGCTAATTATTCACCTACTCAAAATGAGTAAATGTGAATTATCTCTAAAAGTATTGCGGATATCCAATTTTTACCAAATAACTCATTCATCTACTTTTGGGAGGGCTTTCACATGGTGAAGTTCCAGACCTGTAGCTAATTACCCAGCTACTGAAAATGAGTAAATGTGAATTATCTCTAAAAGTATTGCAGATAGCCAATTTTTATCAAATTACTCATTCACCTACTTTTGGGAGAGCTTTCACTTGGTGAATTTTCAGAGCCGTAGCTAATTCTTCAATTTCTTCAAAATGAGTAAATGCTAATTATCTCTAAAAGTATTGCGGGTATCCAATTTTTATCAAATTACTCGTTCATCTACTTTTGGGAGAGCTTTCACATGGTGAAGTTCCAGACCCGTAGCTAATTACTCACCTACTCAAAATGAGTAAATGTGAATTCTTTGTAAAAGTATTGCAGATATCCAATTTTTCTCAAATAACTCATTCACCTACTTTTGGGAGAGCTTTTACTTGGTGAGGTTTCAGACCCGTAGCTAATTATTCACCTACTCAAAATGAGTAAATGTGAATTATCTCTAAAAGTATTGCGGATATCCAATATTTATCAAATAACTCATTCATCTACTTTTGGGAGGGCTTTCACATGGTGAAGTTCCAGACCCGTAGCTAATTACTCACCTACTGAAAATGAGTAAATATGAATTATCTCTAAAAGTATTGCAGATAGCCAATTTTTCTCAAATAACTCATTCATCTACTTTTGGGAGAGCTTTCACTTGGTGAAGTTTCACACTCGTAGTTAATTATTCACCTACTCAAAATGAGTAAATGCGAGTTATCTCTAGAAGTATTGCAGATAGCCAGTATTTCTGAAATAACTCATTCACATACATTTTGGAGAGCTTTCAATTAGTGAATTAGCTAATTACTCACTTACTCAAAATGAGTAACTGCCTATTATCACTAAAAGTATTGCAGATAGCCAATATTTCTCAAATAACTCATTCACCTACATTTTGGAGAGCTTTCACATACTAAATTTTTTTAATGAATTTTTAAAATAATTTTTAATGCATTAAAATTCATGAAATCATGCAATAAATCAATTATAACTTGAAAAGTATTACATTTAGAGCACCTTATTAAAATATGTTATCTTTAGTACATCTAATTTATATGGCGGGAGATAAATGCATACGTCAGAATGCTTGTTCTTCATAAAAATGTATTTTACATTTAAAAATATGAAATTTACATTGTGGACAAATATTGCTGGGGGGGACATACAATAGCATATAGCACCAAAAGGGCAAAAGATAATAAAGATAATGAAGTAAAACTAGAGAAAAAAATAACTCAACTTGAAAATAACCTAATGGATGCATGCCACTGCAATGACATGGGTTTAATTAAGGAAATAGAAACAAAATTGCAAATAGCTAAAACAGATCTGACTATACTACGAGATACATTAGTAAGGGCTTACATATTGCATTCTAAAGTCCAGTATTACGAAGAAGGAGAAAAGGCGACCAAATATTTTTGTAATCTGGAAAAAAGAAATTATATTAATAAAGTAATACATAAGCTGGACGTTGATGGTAAAATTATTACAGATCCATCTGAAATACTCGCAGAACAAAAAAGGTTTTACAATAACATCTATAGCAGTAATGTGTCAGGTAATGCAGGTTTGCTAGAAAAATTTCTTACGAATAAAAACATCAAGAAATTAGACCCTGAAGATAAGAATTCATGTGAGGGTGAAATTAAAGAAAGTGAAGCTAAGATAGTATTAAAGAATATGAAAAATAACAAAACACCTGGGACAGATGGATTCCCTGTCGAGTTTTATAAATTTTTTTGGAATGATATCAGTCCCTTTTTAATAAATAGTTTTAATGAGGCCTTTACCCAAGGGGAGTTGTCCCTAACTCAAAAGCAAGGTATTATAATCTGTCTCCCGAAAGGCAACAAACCTCGAGAAATTTTGAAACATAGAAGACCTATATCACTGCTAAATATAGATTATAAAATTTTGTCAGGAGTTTTGGCTGGTCGATTAAAGAAGATACTGCCTAAAATTATCTCAGAAACACAGAAAGGGTTTTTACAGGGCAGGTACATAAGAGAAAATGTAAGATTAGTCTTTGATATGATGTCAGAACTGTCCCACTTAAAGAAAAAAGGCCTCATCCTCCTATTAGATTTTGAGAAAGCTTTTGACTCTTTAGAGTGGAGTTACATAACAGAAGTTTTAAAACATTACAATTTTGGTGAAGGCTTCATCAGATGGTTTAAGACCTTGTATAATAAATCAAGTAGTTGTGTGATTAACAACGGTTTCTTTTCGGATTTCTTTGAACTGGGCCGAGGATGTAGACAGGGAGATCCACTCAGTCCATACATTTTTATTTTAGCCATTGAACCACTGGCTAATGAAATAAAAGAAAACAAATTAATTAAAGGAATAGAAATTGCAAATACAACGTATAAAATTGGTCAGTATGCAGATGACACTTTTCTGTTACTAGATGGGTCTGAGGAATCAGTAAGATAAAGTATGGTAACGTTTAAGTTTTTTTACTTGTGTTCTGGTCTTAAGCTCAATTTCGATAAAATGGTGGCAGTATGGATAGGTCAAATGGTCGATGCAGACATTGTTCTGTGTCCAGAGATAAAAATGACTTGGTCAAATAGTTTTACACTGTTAGGTATTGATTTCAATACAGATCTTAAACAAATGATAAAAAATAACTATGAGTCAAAAGTTCAAATTATTAAAAATACACTAAATAGTTATAAAAAAAGACATATGTCTATGCTTGGCAAAGTTACAGTTCTAAAGACAATTATAATACCAAAATTAGTCTACCTGTTGAAGGTCCTCCCATCACCTAATATGGCATTTTTTGCAGAAATGGAGAGATGCTTTAAGAATTTCATCTGGGAGGAAAAAAAGCCAAAAATTATTATTTCCCAGTTAGAAAAAGATATTGCAGAGGGGGGACTGAGATTAACACATTTGAGTGTGTTAAACAAGGCGTTAAAAATCACTTGGATTCCAAAGATTGTAAAAGAGGAAGGCCTCTGGCAAGATTTGTTTGAGAGTTCAATAGTAAGCAATAGAAAAAATATTTGGATGCAGGACTTACTATCCTTACATAAAATGAAAAGGAAGGTTAAAAATTTATTTTGGAAAGAAGTGATTTCGGCCTGGGTAAGCTATAAAGAGATTTCAATAGATGAAATAGATGTGAGAACATTTCCAATTTGGAACTCACATTTCTTACAAAACAGTAATATAATCATGAAAAAAAATGAGTTTGAAAAAAGGGGTTTGGTGTATATCAATGACCTATTAACAGATATGGGTGAGCTTATGGGTTACAATAATTTCCAGGAGACATACTTTTTAAACATTAATTTTGTAGATTTTTACTCCCTTATGCACTCAATCCCCAGGCCATGGAAAACAGAAATTCTCCAGCAGAAATATAAGATCACTGGTCAGGTCACCCAAACATGCCTTGAGGAAACTCTGACTATGAAAAAGTGTGTAAAGAAACATATTGGAAAATTATGGACACAATAAAACCAAAGCGAAATTTCCTGAATAAATGGTCAGAATACTTTCAAACACAAATCACAGAAAAGGAAATGAGTGAATATTTTACTCTGAACTTCCTATGCACAAATGAAAATAAAATGAGAAGTTTCCAGTACAAAATTTTACAACGTTCCCTAACAACAAATAAATTCTTGAATATCTGTAAATTAGGGGAAGACAAGTGTGACTTTTGTAAAATTGAAGTGGAAACCTTAGAACACTAGAATTGAGACTCGGTAACTTGGAAAAACCCACAGGCACAGTCAGCACCACAACGGGAGGGGGGGGGGGGGGGGAGGGAGTAGGGGTAGGTGTTTAAATAATTTTTTAAGCGTCCCACAAGGGACGCTTGTTTGTGTATGGGAGAGCATCTGGCTCCGCTGGCTCCGCCGGCTCCGCCGGCTCCGCATTTTGTTTTCCTTATAACTCTGTAACCGTTAGGCGGATTCTTTTCAAATTTGGCAGGTTTAGGCAGTAGCCTTGGGGAATTTTTTTGAATATGCTGCAGTGACATTTCAACCAATCATAGAGGTCACATGACCAAAAATGTCTTTTTTCGATGGGGAAGCTTGTCCGGATGATAACTTGAAAGGAATTTTATCAATTCACCTGAAACTTGGCAAATACATTCATTCTATTAAAATCTGGAAATCATTAGATTTTGCCATTGATTGGTCAAGAAATGGCCGAGTAATTAATGATTAATTAATCATTACGAATTTTCCAAATAAGGAAAACACAAAAATGCTTATATCTCGAAAACTGTGCTAGATAGAGCGATTTTGACAAAATTTTTGACCCGCAGGGTATCTCTGCGGAGTAGTTTTCCCAATTTTCAAAAAATTTTTATCTCGCCCAAAATGGCGGCCATTTTGAATTTTCGAAATTTTCGCAAAAATTGCAAAACACAAAAATGCTTATATCTCGAAAACCGTGCCAGATAGAGCGATTTCGACGAAATTTTTGATCCGCAGGGTATCTCTACAGAGTAGTTATCCCAATTTTGAAAAAAATTTTGTCTCGCCAAAAATGGCGGCCATTTTGAATTTTCGAATTTTTCGCAAAAATTGCAAAACATAAAAATGCTTATATCTCGAAAACCGTGCTAGATAGAGCGATTTCGACGAAATTTTTGACCCACGGGGTATATCTGCAGAGTAGCCATACCAATTTTCAAAAAAATTTTGTCTCGCCAAAAATGGCGGCCATTTTGAATTTTCGAATTTTTCGCAAAAATTGCAAAACATAAAAATGCTTATATCTCGAAAACCCTGCTAGATAGAGCGATTTCGACAAAATTTTTGACCCACAGGGTATCTCTGCAGGGTAGCCATGCCAATTTTCAAACAAAAAATTTCTCGCAAAAAATGGCGGCCATTTTGAATTTTCGAATTTTTCGCAAAATTGCAAAACACAAAAATGCTTATATCTCGAAAACCGTGCTAGATAGAGCGATTTCGACGAAATTTTTGACCCACAGGGTATCTCTGCAGAGTAGCCATGCCAATTTTCAAAAAAATTTTATCTTGCCAAAAATGGCGGCCATTTTGAATTTTCGAATTTTTGCGCAAAAATTGCAAAACACAAAAATGCTAATATTTCGAAAACCGTGCTACATAGAGCGATTTCGACGAAATTTTTTATCTTCAGGGTATCTCTGCAGAGCAGCTATCCCAAAGAGCTTTCACTTGGTGAAGTTTCAGACCCATAGCTAATTGCTCACCTACTCAAAAAGAGTAAATGCGAATTACCTCTAAAAGTATTGCAGATGGCCAATTTTTCTCAAATAACTCATTCACCTACTTTTGGAAGAGCTTTCACATGGTGAAGTTTCAGACCCATAGCCAATTACTCACCTACTCAAAATGAGTAAATGCGAATTATCTCTAAAAGTATTGCAGATAGCCAATTTTTCTCAAATAACTCATTCACCTACTTTTGGGAGAGCTTTCACATGGTGAAGTTTCAGACCCATAGCTAATTATTTACCTACTCAGAATGAGTAAATGCTAATTATCTGTAAAAGTATTGCGGATACCCAATTTTTATCAAATAACTCATTCATCTACTTGTGGGAGAGCTTTCACATGGTGAAGTTTCAGACCCATAGCTAATTACTCACCTACTCAAAATGAGTAAATGCGAATTATCTCTAAAAGTATTGCAGATAGCCAATTTTTCTCAAATAACTCATTCACCTACTTTTGGGAGAGCTTTCACTTGGTGAAGTTTTAGACCCATAGCTAATTACTCACCTACTCAAAATGAGTAAATGCGAATTATCTCTAAAAGTATTGCAGATAGCCAATTTTTGTCAAATTAATCATTCACCTACTTTTGGGAGAGCTTCAGATAGCCAATTTTTGTCAAATTAATCATTCACCTACTTTTGGGAGAGCTTTCACTCTGTGAAGTTTCAGACCCATAGCTAATTACTCACCTACTCAAAATGAGTAAATGCGAATTATCTCTAAAAGTATTGGAGATAGCCAATTTTTCTCAAATAACTCATTCACCTACTTTTGGGAGAGCTTTCACTTGGTGAAGTTTCAGACCCATAGCTAATTACTCACCTACTCAAAATGAGTAAATGCGAATTATCTCTAAAAGTATTGCAGATAGCCAATTTTTCTCAAATAACTCATTCACCTACTTTTGGGAGAGCTTTCACTTGGTGAAGTTTCAGACCCATAGCTAATTACTCACCTACTCAAAATGAGTAAATGCGAATTATCTCTAAAAGTATTGCAGATAGCCAATTTTTCTCAAATAACTCATTCACCTACTTTTGGGAGAGCTTTCACTTGGTGAAGTTTCAGACCCATAGCTAATTACTCACCTACTCAAAATGAGTAAATGCGAATTATCTCTAAAAGTATTGCAGATAGCCAATTTTTGTCAAATTAATCATTCACCTACTTTTGGGAGAGCTTCAGATAGCCAATTTTTGTCAAATTAATCATTCACCTACTTTTGGGAGAGCTTTCACTCTGTGAAGTTTCAGACCCATAGCTAATTACTCACCTACTCAAAATGAGTAAATGCGAATTATCTCTAAAAGTATTGGAGATAGCCAATTTTTCTCAAATAACTCATTCACCTACTTTTGGGAGAGCTTTCACTTGGTGAAGTTTCAGACCCATAGCTAATTACTCACCTACTCAAAATGAGTAAATGCGAATTATCTCTAAAAGTATTGCAGATAGCCAATTTTTCTCAAATTAATCTTTCACCTACTTTTGGGAGAGCTTTCACTTGGTGAAGTTTCAGACCCATAGCTAATTACTCGTCTACTCAAAATGAGTAAATGCTAATTATCTCTAAAAGTATTGGAGATAGCCAATTTTTCTCAAATAACTCATTCACCTACTTTTGGGAGAGCTTTCACTTGGTGAAGTTTCAGACCCATAGCTAATTACTCACCTACTCAAAATGAGTAAATGCGAATTATCTCTAAAAGTATTGCAGATAGCCAATTTTTCTCAAATAACTCATTTACCTACTTTTGGCAGAGCTTTCACTTTAACAGCAAAACTATTCAATTTAAAGGAGTTTTGTCAAATATGTTGAATTATCTCTAAAAGTATTGCAGATAGCCAATTTTTCTCAAATAACTCATTCACCTACTTTTGGCAGAGCTTTCACTTGGTGAAGTTTCAGACCCATAGCTATTTATTCACCTACTCAAAATGAGTAAATGCTAATTATCTGTAAAAGTATTGCGGATACCCAATTTTTATCAAATACTCATTCATCTACTTGTGGGAGAGCTTTCACATGGTGAAGTTTCAGACCCATAGCTAATTACTCACCTACTCAAAATGAGTAAATGCGAATTATCTCAAAGTATTGCAGATAGCCAATTTTTCTCAAATAACTCATTCACCTACTTTTGGGAGAGCTTTCACTTGGTGAAGTTTCAGACCTATAGATAATTATTCACCTACTCAAAATGAGTAAATGTGAATTATCTCTTAATAGTATTGCAGATAGCCAATTTTTCTCAAATAACTCATTCACCTACTTTTGGAAGACCTTTCACACACGAAAATGAAAAATTGTGAATATCTCGGAAAAGCTATTTGTTCTGCTTTAATGCTCGGTGGGAGATACACACCACGGCAGTGGTCTTGACAAAAATTTTTGTCTCCCCAAAAATGGTGGCCATTTTGAATTTTCAAAGTTTTTGCAAAACACAAAAATGCTTATATCTCGAAAACCGTGCTATATGGAGCGAACTCAACAAAATTTTGGACCTGCTGGGTATCTCTGCAGAGTAGCCATGCCAATTTTCAAAATATTTTTGTCTCGCCAAATATAGCGGACATTTTTAATTTTTTAATTTTTTGCAAAACACAAAAATGCTTATATCTTGAAAACCGTGCTAGATAGAGCAGACTGCGCTGACTTTGGTTGCCACAACAGGATAAGGCTAGAAACGAAGCATTTTCTTAATACTTTAGCACTCACCTTTATATCCTTTTCGGGACGCTTTGTTTTTGCTATGCAAAAACATTATCTTTTTTTTTGCGAGCGATCCTCTAGTTTTTTTTTTTTTTTTTTTTTTTTTCCCTATAGATTAATAAAATCCAGCTTGAAAGGTAATAGTGTAATCTGTGAACTATAATACCCTTTATTTATGAATTTAACTGTATACCAATGTATCTGCCATCTGTGTATGGCTGACTTTTGTAAGCTCCTGAAGGGGGGTTGTCCACCCTCACCCCCCCCAGGGTAAGGCTCAAATCTGTGCAAAAAGGGTGAATAAAAATGAATTCTGCTGGGAAAAAAAAAAAAGAAAAAAAAATATTGCTGGGTTTTTGTGTGTTTATCTGTCAGCTTGCTTGCTATTCAGTGCACAATTAACAATCAAAACCAGCTCTTTCATGCCCCCCCCCCCCCCCCCCCCCCCCTGCACCCCCCTTACAACAACAGAGGCTCCTGCACGAAGCGTCCTTATGGAGGATGCTCCATCCCAAGGCTAACCAATTGTTTTCCTCAGCCAGGAACTCGAATAACAGAGGCAACAAGGTTGTTCAGACCACACCGTAGGGGAAGCGGGTGTGGAAACCCCTCTTCCCAGTGACTATCTAGCCAGAAACAGTCCACCAGTAGGAGGTCACCTCCGTTCTTTCAAGAGACTAGCTAAAACAAAATTGCTCACACAATGTGTTAAACATTATTACAAGTGGTTCCATTCTACCATTCATTATGAACCCAAATTAGCCAGACACCCCCCTCCCCCTCCCAATCATCTGAGGATACAAGGATCATCAAAAGGACCTATCTCTGGTTTCTTGTGTCCAGCCTCTCCTGACCAAGAATGTGATCAAAAGGGTAGAAAAAGTAAGGTCTCTTGGGTTTAATAGTCACCTCTTTCTAGTGCCAAAGCTTCAACAGAGATGGAGAGTGGTCATAGGCCAAAGCAGGCTAAAACTTTTTCTAATAGTAAAAAACTTTTTCTTATTTTTGTTCAGGTGTCATCCAACACATTTACCATTGCAGGAAAAGAATTACCAAATGCTGAGCAGTTTCAAGGTGGTGCATTTTATTGATGTGCTATATGAATATTCAGAAATGTAAAATCACTTTTTGAAATGTATCATTTCTTTTTCTTGTGATTTCTTTATTACAGTGTATTATCTTAAATCACTAAGGTAGTGTGTAGTTGACAAAGTAATTGTGACAATTATCACAGTAAAATGTGAATATGAAATTTGTATTTATTGTGTTTCTTCCTTAAATCAAAAGCAGTTTGAGTTTTAAACCATATAAAACAATTATTTTATTGGGTTAATACATCCTGAATAATGCTATAACAATTGCTAATCCAGTCGGCACAGACAAGCCTGCCAAATGACAGAAAAAGCCGTCCAGTGTTTCCACCAACCAGGACGGTACAGTACTGTGCATTCGCCAGGTTGCACATCGTACAGCCACCCCTAGTAAAGAATACATGGAAACACTCAATCTCTCCCTTGTGGACCAGGTATCTGTGTCGGTAATAGGGGCAGTGGATGGCCATTGGACATTGCAGTCTCCTGGTTTTAGTGGTCTGGCTGAAAAAAAGAAGAAGAAGGTGCAGAAAGAGAAAGCTACAACTTCAAAGGCCAAGTTGTCTACAGACAAGCCTGGGAAATCTGTGTCAGACAGCAGGTCGGCCAAAGCCTCAACTGATGCTAAAATTGCAGAACTCGACTAGATGTGGTCCAACCGCTTTAACCGGCTTGAAGCTTTACTGATGGCAAGGACACTGGACAGGGAACCGACCTTCTAAACTGTTAAAGTAGCACCCACTCACTCTCCACCAGCTGGTGGGGTTAGATCTACTGATCCATTCATCAAGCTGGCTGACCAAGCTGCTACTCAGTCTACACCATATTCTTCAGATTTGCCTGGAACCGACTCCCGCTGCCAAGCATCAGTCTACCAGCAAATCTCATGCCAAGCGACCTCACACCGACCGACCAAGAACTTTAGAGCTGACTGGCACCGACCCTCCTATTTTACACAGGCAGGCTGTCAGCAAGACATCTACCAAACCAACCAGTAAGGACAGTATCTCCAGTATGGACTCTGATGCTGAAAGTGAACTGTCGGGCCGACCTCCTGTAGACATTTATGTTGAGGAAGGAGAGTTGTCTGATCAGGACCAGGATGTCACTATCACAGACCCAGACCAATCCCTCTCTGAAGAACAGACTTATAGAGAGACTATGAGAGGGATCCGGTCATACATGGGTTGGTCATACATCCCGGATATGGACATTTCTGCTGCCAACTCTGAAGACAACCCTTTTATCGGTCCAAGTTCCTGGTAAAGTGTCGGTCAAGATGCCCACTGATGACTAGTTGTGCAGGAAGCTCAGCAATTTAAACCTCACCTTGGTTGAAGGGTACCCTTTCCTGAGTTCTGAGGCCTCCTCAAGGACCAGTTTCTCTGACCAGCAAAGTCACAATCTAAGTGGTAGGGGCTGTATTACGATCAGAAAGCTGACTCTAGGAGAGCTTCCAAAAATGGGAAAAGTCTGCAAGAGAAATGACTGTCATTTGTAATCAAGCTGCCAGCTTCAAGAATTGCCTGTTTAAAGTTCAGCAGGATATGCATACACAACTTACGGTGATCCGAACAGAAAGTAAAGGAAAGAGTGCATCCAAAGTCTCAAATGCGAAGACCATGGAACACCTTACAGACTTTGTGTTTGTTTCCATGGGGAACTTGACTTCGGCCAGGAGAGACTCTTATCTTACACATGTCAAGACTGGTATTAAGCCGGACACTTTCCCTGCCTTGAGGACTTCTCCACTACAACTGGCCACTCTCTTCCCAGACTGTGTGATTAAGCGGGCTGAGGATGATCACACAGCAAGGGTTGGTATCACCCTTATGAGCGTCCAAAAAGGAAATCTGATAAGAGATCTGACAAATTTGCATGGAAGAGTATTGGTTCAAGAGGTCATACCAAGAAAAGCAAGGGTAGATTGTCTCATTACTCCTCCCGACTGGCCAAGGCCAGCAGTCCTATAAATGTCAATTACTGTGTAAATGTGTTGAAGGCAGGGCTGCTGGCTGGGAGCAGAAGAACTGTAAAGTGTGTTCAGTCATCAGAGACTCCAAGAAAGACTCCCAAGAAAGACAATAGACATTCAGACACCTTGCACATATTGCAGAAGGGCATTCGCAAAAGAAAGATGTAAGTCCCGTTGTTGTAAATTGTTATCAAAGAAAATTAAAATATGTGAAAGATATTTCCTGTGTCACTCAATTGTCATTTGTCAGACCTGTAACCAATATCCCAGCTGTTGCCTAAAATCTTCTTGTAGGGGCAATACTACAAAGCTTTTGGAAAACTTGGAAAGCTCTGGGTGCTGGTCCGAAAGTATTAAACATTCTCAAACAAGGCTACATCCTCCCTTTTCGGACAAGGTCACTCACCGTCATAAGCTACTATGCCAATCCTCACAGGAACCTCTACCTTGGAGACATTGCATCAGCTTATGGACAAAAATGCAGTAGAAGTGATCCAAAATAAAAAACTCTGGTTTTTTCAACTGACTCTTCTTAGTTCCAAAGCCGAACAACCGGTGGAGACCCATACTAGACCTGAGAAATCTGAACTAATTCCTCAAGGCGGAAAAATTCAAAATGGGGACACCAGAACCATCAGGGGAGTGGGTTACCTCAATAGATTTCAAGGACGTTTACTTCCGCATGCCAATAATCTGAGATTTTATATCCAAGATCGGTCATATCAATTCACGGCACTGCCATTCGGACTGACCACAACTCCCATGGAGTTCACTGTAAAAGGAAAGGAGGTGAAATTGATGACCATACACAAGGGTATAAGGATCCATCAGTACCTACACGACTGGTTGGTGAGGGTCCGATCCCACCAAGCTTGTCTCCAGCATACTCAGGAACTAGTAGAGATTTGTCAGAAACTAGGTTGGATGGTGAACCTCGAGAAATCAGAGCTGGACCCCAAACAAGTCTTCTAGTTTGTAGGCTACCAGTTCAACCTCAGATGTGTCTGGGTCCAACCCACATCGGACCAGTGGCAGGCTCTTCAACAGAAACTACTGGAACTTTCGTCCCGACCGGCTTGTCCAGTCCATGTCTTTGATAGGTCTGTTAACAGCCACAGAGAAGCAAGTTCACCTCGGCCGACTACACATGAGACCCATACAGTGGCATCTCAAAAACAACTGGAGGGTACCCGAATCACTAGAAAAGGTGATCCCTATCCCCAAGTCAATGCACCCTCATCTGTAATGGTGGCTGGAGGAAGACAATGTGCTTCAAGGTCAATCATTACACCCACTAAAACATGCTCTGCAAATCTTTACAGAGGCATCAAAAGAAGGATGGTGCACTCACTTAAATGAGCACACTGCAAGGGGAAACTGGTCCTTCCAGAAAGCAAACTACATATCAACTACCTGGAACTGAAGTCGGTATTTTTGGCCCTAAAAGAGTTCCAAGACCTCTGCTCAGACAAGGTTTAGACCATGAAAAAGATGCAATGACGTCACTCCATTTAGATAGGAAGGAAGTACAATGTGTCACCTGTCGAGTGCACATTACTGGACTGGCCTGGCCGGTGGAAACACAGAATGGCTTTTTCTGCTGTTTGGCAGGACCGCTCTGTACTGACCGGATTAGCATTTATGCATCGGATATGGAATTAATGTATAAACATTTTAATTAAGCGTCCCTGAAAGGGCGCTTATTTGTTTTCGCCTCAGTTTCCTCGCCGCCACCGCCACCGCCGCATTATGGTCTCCCTTGAATATCTCCCTTACTATTACAAGGTTTCAAACCATATTTGGCAGTTATATACCTTAGGCGTGGGAAAATTTTTCTGCATGCTCAAATTTGACCTTTGACCTTTATGAAGGTCACATGATCAAAAACAATTTTTTGAAGTACACCCCCCCCGTCATCGCAGTTCAGAAAAAACTACTTGCTACACAGCCTTATAATTTGACACACCTGTTCACACTATCGAAAACGCAAGCTGATTAGATTTTGGGAGCAATCCCTTGAAAAATGTCTCATTTATGAGTGATTTTCTGACACCTTCCAATCTGAAAGCCTTAAATGTAGGCCAACCCCCTATTATCTTCTTAAGTATTGCATTTAGAGCTATAAAATGTACTGGGAGGTAATAGGAGACCATATGTGGAGAGTCTAAATAGCCGGTCAGTTTTACCCCACGGTCCCCCCTTATGGGTCAAACTGGGGTCATAAAATAGCTGATTTTCAGTTTTTGCCTTATATCTCCTTTATTGTTGCTTTTATAGCTTCAGAATGTATTAAGAGGTATTGGGAAAGCATATATGGAGAGTCTAAATAGCCTGTCAGTTTTACCCCCGACCCCCCTTATGGCTCAAACTGGGGTCGTAAAATAGCTGATTTTGAGTTTTTGCCTTATATCTCCTTTATTGTTGCTTTTATAGCTTCAGAATATATTAAGAGGTATTGGGAAAGCATATGTGGAGTGTCTAATTAGCCGGTCAGTTTTACCCCCCGACCCCCCCTTATGGGCCAAACCGGGGTCATAAATAGCTGCTTTGGAGTTTTTGCCTTATATCTCCTTTATCATTGCTTTTATAGCTTCAGAATGTATTAAGAGGTATTGGGAAAGCATATGTGGAGAATCTAAATAGCCGATCAGTTTTATCCCCCCCCCCCCTTATGGGTCAAACTGGGGTCATAAAATAGTTGCTTTGGAGTTTTGCCTTATATCTCCTTTATTCTTGCTTTTATACCTTCAGAATGTATTAAGAGGTATTGGGAAAGCATATGTGGAGAGTCTAAATAGCCAGTCAGTTTTACCCCCTGCCCCCCCTTATGGGTCAAACTGGGGTCATAAAATAGCTGATTTTGAGTTTTTGCCTTATATCTCCTTTATCGTTGCTTTTATAGCTTCAGAATGTATTAAGAGGTATTGGGAAAGCATATGGCGCAGCTTTGTGCATTCTTAGCTTTACAGCATGCTTATTAAAACCACAAAGCATTTTAAACTTTAAGGGACGCTTCGCTTTTGTTAGCAAAAGCATTCCTCTAGTTTACTTATTAAATTTGTAATTTAAAGCAATATTAAAAGATATTAACAGGACTGTTGATTTCAAACTTGATTTTATGAAAAATGTATTGTGAATTCTAGCCAAGAAACATGTTGATTTTTTCTGGGTTTGAAGTGGCCATGCCTATTTTTAATTCTCTGCTCCTGTGTAGGCTACAGTGATGTGTTGATTGAGGTTGCCATGGGCCATACGTGTCATCTGGTGCTGATGATTAGCCATTTCCTGGACATGCCTCTGCGGTACATGATGAAGCACTGTGGATCAAAGTCAGTAGTGTACGACTACATACTGGACAAGCTCAGTGACAAAGAACGAGAGTAAGCTATAATTTTACCCAGAACTCATTATTTCAGTCAAGTTTCAAATTATGACTTGCAAGCAAAATATAAAATTGACTAAAGTTACAGGAAACCAGTCATAACGCCACCAAACCAAAAATGCCACTTCCAAAACGCCACCTCCATAATACCACCATGTATAAAATGCATTTATGTTATTTATTTCTAGGAGTAGCAAGTGATAATATCTGATTTATTTGGGAATCAAACATTATAAAATCATTTTAAATACATATAAAACTTACCATTATAAACAATTTTAAAGTACTTGTGATACTTACAACACAGTGACACATACTTGTGTATCTATATTTACATAAATTTAACCAAATATAGCAAGATATAATACATGTACTTGAGAGATATAGTCCTCACTGAAAACTAGAGAATCGGAGATCAGACAGAAAAGTTACAACCACTTAAAGACAAAAAAGACTGTATAATATCCATTTTTTTTCAATTGGCATTTGTGACATTAAACCTGTGTGGTGGCATTATGGAGTGGCCTGGTTTGGTGGCATTCTGACTGTATTTCGAGTTACACAGGTTTTATCATGACCTAGTTTCTGAAATGTAAAGGGAATTAAATAAATTAAATGCAAGTATATTGACAATTTGATGGCGTTAATACATCTTACCTAGTTGACAAATGCACATGTCCGGTGCACTGATGGTCTCGCCAAATGTTAGAAATCGTGCGGATCGTCTGCTGATCATGTCACAACACAGATAAACATACACAGGGTGCCAGATCATTCTAGTCTGGTACTGGCTACAGTTGCCCTCTCACAGATTTTCCCATTGTCGGCAATTCCCTCTGGTCTGGTACTGGTCATGTGACAACATTCCAACATACACACAGGGTGCCAGAGCCTGCCAGTCTGGTACTGGCTACATGTGCCCTCTCACAGAAAGCTAATTTGTTTATTAAATTTGAAATTTTCCAATTATTTAGTCACTAATTCTCACCGGTCCAGTATGGGTCATGTGACAACACACTTTGACAAACACAGGGTGCCAGAGCCATCCAGTTCAGTACTGGCTACAGGTGCCCTCTCACAGAAAGCTAATTGTATCCACCGGATAGCATCCGGTCGATACTGTGGATTTCACTTTGTTACGCCGCTGCGCAGTGTGTAGAGAGACTTCACCATTTACACTCTAATGAAAAAATATTATAGCTAGTCTTCTCAAATGTGCAGGATATATTCATAACCATAAAATCTTGCCTGGGAATATTTTTGGCCTCATTTTGAAAAACAAGCTGGCCGCCATGGCCGTTTTTTCGACTTTCAGCAAGGACTTTTGGTCGCCCTCTAAAGCAAAGGATATTATAGATAGAGATCTCAAATTCGCAGGGTATGTTCCTCATTACAAAATCTTGACTGGGAATATTTTTGGCCTCATTTTGAAAAACAAGATGGCCACCACAGGCGTTTCTTTGTCAGTCATAAATAGTGCTTATATCTCCCTTATTATTGGTCCTAGAGTTTTGGGATGGTAAACCAACCTATAGGAAATCATGGGCTGCAAATCTTTTGGTGTGGTCAGATTTGACCTTGGACCCATCCTTCAAGGTCAAATGTGGATAGCCAAACTTAAACGTGCTTATAACTCACTTATTATTGGTCGTACAGGTTTGGGATGGTAAACCAACATATGAGAAATCATGGGCTGGGAATCTTTTGAGGTGGTCAGATTTGATCTTGGACCCCTCCTTCAAGGTCGAACGAGGATAGCCAAACCTAAAAGTGCTTATAACTCACTTAGTATTGGTCATACAGGTTTTGGATGGTAAACCAACTTATAGGAAATCATAGGCTGGGAATCTTCTGGTGTGGTCAGATTTGACCTTGGATCCCTCCTTCAAGGTCAATCGAGGATAGCCAAACTTAAAGGTGCTTATAACTCACTTATTATTGGTCCTAGAGGTTTGGGATGGTAAACCAACCTATAGGAAATCATGGGCTGGGAATCTTTTGGTGTGGTGAGATTTGACCTTGTACCCCTCCTTCAAGGTCAAACAAGGATAGCCAAACTTAAAAGTGCTTATAACTCGCTTATTATTGGTCCTAGAGGTTTGGGATGGTAAACCAACCTATAGGAAATGATGGGCTGGGAATATTTTAGTGTGGTCAGATTGGATCTTGGGTGCCTCCTTCAAGGTCAAACGAGGATATCCAAACCTAAAAGTGCTTATAACTTGCTTATTTTTGGTCCTAGAGGTTTGCAAAGTGAAACCAACTTATAGGAAATCATGGGCTAGGAATCTTTTGATGTGCTCAGATTTGACCTTGGGCCCCTCCTTCAAGGTCAAACGAGGATACCCAAACTTAGAAGTGTTTATAGCTCGCTTATTATTGGTCCTAGAGGTTTGTAATGTGAAACTAACCTATAGGAAATCATGGGTTAGGAATATTTTGAAGTGGTCAGATTTGAACTTGGGCCCCTCCTTCAAGGTCAAACAACAATAGCCAAACTTAAAAGTGTTAAACTTACTTATTATTGGTCCTAGAGGTTTGCAATATGTAACCAACTCATAGGAGGTCATGGGCTGGGAATCTTCTGATGTTTTCAGATTTGACCTTGGGCTCCTCCTTCAAGGTCAAACGATGGTTCATTGGCTTTGGTGAGTTGTCTTTTTGGTGGATACAAATTTGCATCGGTTTTCCGATGCGTAGGTCCAGTTTGTTTATTAAATTTGAAATTTTCAATTTTATTGCGCTACAATAGCTTAGCATGTGGGACTGAATGCTGTTCTCGGATGGCCGCAAGGCATCAGGCCAACGTCTAAGAAAAATATACATTTATAGTTGGCCGTAGCTTCAAGTTGTCGTCTCGTGGTACACTGTGAGAACTCGTCCTACTTTCTTGTTGGCCACGTGAATTGGTAGCATCTGTCATTTACACAGATATTTTCATCTATTTCTCAGCACATACATATTGTTGGATGTTAATTTTTGGTCATTTCATTTATTATATGTCATAGATTATTCTGTAAAATTTCCGTTTTGACAGGATAAGTATTTTCCTTTATTTTGGTGTTTTTTTAGTTTTCCTCGGTTTAGGCTTTCATCTACATCTTTTATTGCGCTTCAAGATGTCTGCCCACCAAACGAATAAAGTTAAGCCTAGATCTAGTAAGTGTCGGCACTTTTGCTTCCCATTTAATACACATAATTATTGCCCCACATGTAGGGAATCTGGCAAGGGTGATGACCTCTGTGTCACTTTTGAAAAACCTTGTGTAATTTGTTCTTCTTTTACAGAAGATCAGATATTGAAAATTTCACAATGGAAAAGATATATAAGAAATAGAAGAGGGACACTACTAGTTCAAAGGACGACGAACTAGATCTATTAGGGGATGACGTGGATTCATTTGCTGGTTCTCAGGCAGACCTTGAGAGTGCTGCTGATAACCTCACCCCCATGTAATCAGCCCCTACCCTTCAGTTTAACATGTTTCCAACGTGTTAAAGATTATCACCAATGGCTACGTACTGCCATTCCTTTCAAAACCAAATCTGCTCAGATTCCCTCTGATTCAGTCAGAGTACAAGGCCTGCCAAAAAGACCAAGCTCTGGCCACTTGTATCCAGTCTCTTCTGTCAAAGAACGCAATCGAAAGGGTGGAAAATGTAAAATCTCTCGGCTTTCACAGTCGCCTGTTTCTAGTACCCAAGCCTCACCAAAGGTGGAGGCCAGTGATAGACTTAAGCAGGCTCAACACTTTTCTACACATAGAAAAGTTCAAAATGGAAACTCCAGAGTCCATCAGGACCTCCCTGATTCCAGGGGAATGGGTATCATCGATAGACCTATCAGATGCTTACCTACACATCCCCATCCATCCAAACTCAAGGAAATACCTAAGGTTTTGCTACAGGTCGCAGGTCCACAGCCCCCCAGGTCTTTACAATGATTGTAAAAGAAGTGAAGCTAATGGCCCTCTCCAGAGGACTCAGACTTCACCAATACATGGACGACTGGCTGATCAGGTCCCAGTCTCAGGAGGAAGCCCAAGTGAACACTCAGGAAGTGGTAGACCTAACCCAGTCCTTGGGTTGGAAAATAAATCAGGAAAAATCAGAACTGAAACTTACTCAGGTGTTTTCGTTCGTGGGCTACGAACACCATCTAGATTCGGCCCTTGTAAAACCCACTCAAGAGAGATGGCTCAAACTTCAGGATTTGATCCTATGTCTCAAGTCAAAACATGTTTTGACTGCAAGATGTTTGATGTCACTAATTGGGTTGCTTGCCTCAACAGAGAAAATGGTCCCCGGAGGGACGCCTTCACATGAGGCCCTTTCAGTTTCCCCTCAAGGAGCACTGGACATATCCTCAGTCGCTGGACAACCTCCTTCCTTGGACAGAAACCATTTCAGCACACCTAGACTGGTGGCAAGATCCCTCAAACGTGATGAGAGGCGCAGACCTTCATCCCAAAGACCACAGCATCCAACTCTTTACAGACGCCTGAAACGAAGGTTGGGGTGCTCACTTAGATCAAAGTTCTACCAAGGGTCTGTGGTCAGACTGGGAAAAATTGCTGTCTCCCTGGCCCTTCGAAGCTTTAAGGACCAGTGCCAGAACCAAACAGTGCTAGTTGCAACGGACAACTCAACAGTGGTAGCCTACATAAACAAACAAGGAGGAACTAACTCAGCAGAGATGTGCGCTCTCCTGTGGAAGATCATGACATGGTGTCATCACTATCACATAAGATCGAAAGCCAGACACATTCCAGGGTGTCTGAATGTGATGGCCGACCTCCTGTCCAGGTCGAAACCAAGTGCAGTCAACAGAATGGTCACTGCATCCGCAGTACGTGTCTCCAGTCCCAGACCCAAGTGCTTGGGACATAGATGCTCTGAACTTAAACTGGACGGGTCTCACTGCCTACACTTACCCTCCGACGGCTCTCCTTCACAGGGTGATCCAAAAAATCAGGCAATGCCATTGCCTGGTCATCGTAATAGCCCCAGGCTGGCCAGGGATGCCCTGGTTTTGGGACCTAGTGCAGCTCTCAATAGAGATCCCACTGCAACTTCCAGTGTCAACAACTCTTCTCAAACAGTCCCACAATTATGTGTTTCACAGCAATCCACAGCATCTCAACCTCCACGCCTGGTGTCTAGGAGTGGACAGCTCCAAGAACAAGGCTTCTCTGTGGAGGTGGCAGAGACAATTGCTGCCCCTATTTGAGAAATGGTGCAGAGAAAATTCGGTGGATTTCTCCACTCCATCTGTGAAACAAGTCTCAGACTTTTACATGTACCTGTACCAAGATCTAAACAGGTGCCCCTCGACCATCGATGGTTACAGGGCAGCCATTGTTGACACTCTGGGCCCAGCAGGGCACCATATTGCACAAAGTTCAGACCTTCACAGGTTACTCTCCAGTTTTCACAGGGATCATCCCAAAAGCTTCCAGGAATCTTCCAAAATGGAACCTTTCTGTTCTCAATGAGCTCACAAAAGCACCCTTTGAGCCTATGAAAGACACATACCTCAAACATCTTACTCTCAAAACTGCTTTCATGCTAGCTTTGGCCTCTGGCAAGTGCCGCAGCGAAATCCATGCCTGGCTTGCTAACAAAGTATCTAATCTAGGCCAATGGGAAAAGGTTGCCTTGTTCCCTTCTTCTGACTTTATAGCCAAAAACCAACTAGCAGGAGAAGGTTCTCAAAGTGTGTCTCCGGTTACTATACCTGCTTCGACTACCATTGTAGATAGACAATTCAAAGAAGACAGGACCTTGTGTCCGGTGCGGGTCCTGAGGTACTATTTAGATTGAACCAAAGACCTGAGAGGGTCTCGATCCCTCATTTTCATCTCCTTCAAGAAAGGACACACCTCAGACATCAGACCCTCTATTCTCTCTTCCTGCCTGAAACAAACCATTCTACTTTCTTATAAACAAGCAGACCAACAAGCCTTGGACTTGGTCCAAGTTAAAGTGCATGACATTAGGGCCTTCGCGGCCTCTAAAGCCTTTTACGGTGGGGTATCGGTGGACCAAATCATGCAAGCCTGTCACTGGAAAGCTCACAACACATTTACAAATTTTTACCTAAAAGACCTTACTTGGTCAGACAATGACAACAATATGTATCTGGGACCAGTGGTGGCGGCACAACAAGTCCTAGACCCTTCCCCTCAGACCAGGTATCCTCGGAAAGAAAAGAAGGGGGGGGGCACATCCGCTACAGCCAAGTCTTCAGGAGTCTAATCCCAGGGTCTAGGTATAGGTTTACCTCTCAAGATGTTATGGGTAAGGTCATTTTTAAGCGTCCCGCAAGGGACGCTTGTTTGTGTATGGGAGAGCTTCTGGCTCCGCCGGCTCCGGCGGCTCCGGCAGCTCCGCCGGCTCCGCCGGCTCCGCATTTTGTTTTCCTTATAACTCTGTAACCGTTAGGCGGATTCTTTTCAAATTTGGCAGGTTTAGGCAGTAGCCTTGGGGAATTTTTTTGAATATGCTGCAGTGACATTTCAACCAATCAGAGAGGTCACATGACCAAAAATGTCTTTTTTCGATGGGGAAGCTTGTCCGGATGATAACTTGAAAGGAATTTTATCAATTCACCTGAAACTTGGCAAATACATTCATTCTATTAAAATCTGGAAATCATTAGATTTTGGCATTGATTGGTCAAGAAATGGCCGAGTAATTAATGATTAATTAATTATTACGAATTTTCCAAATAAGGAAAACACAAAAATGCTTATATCTCGAAAACCGTGCTAGATAGAGCGATTTCGACGAAATTTTTGACCCGCAGGGTATCTCTGCGGAGTAGTTTTCCCAATTTTCAAAAAATTTTTGTCTCGCCCAAAATGGCGGCCATTTTGAATTTTCGAAATTTTCGCAAAAATTGCAAAACACAAAAATGCTTATATCTCGAAAACCGTGCTAGATAGAGCGATTTCGACGAAATTTTTGAGCCACAGGGTATCTCTGCAGAGTAGTTATCCCAATTTTGAAAAAATTTTTGTCTCGCCAAAAATGGCGGCCATTTTGAATTTTCGAATTTTTCGCAAAAATTGCAAAACACAAAAATGCTTATATCTCAAAAACCGTGCTAGATAGAGCAATTTCGACGAAATTTTTGACCCACAGGGTATCTCTGCAGAGTAGTTATCCCAATTTTGAAAAAATTTTTGTCTCGCCAAAAATGGCGGCCATTTTGAATTTTCGAATTTTTCGCAAAAGTTGCAAAACATAAAAATGCTTATATCTCGAAAACCCTGCTAGATAGAGCGATTTCGACGAAATTTTTGACCCGCAGGGTATCTCTGCAGATTAGCTGCCAATTTTCAAACAAAAAATTTCTCGCAAAAAATGGCGGCCATTTTGAATTTTCGAATTTTTCGCAAAATTGCAAAACACAAAAATGCTTATATCTCGAAAACCGTGCTAGATAGAGCGATTTCGACGAAATTTTTGACCCGCAGGGTATCTATGGAGAGTAGCCATGCCAATTTTCAAAAAAATTTTGTCTTGCCAAAAATGGCGGCCATTTTGAATTTTCGAATTTTTGCGCAAAAATTGCAAAACACAAAAATGCTAATATTTCGAAAACCGTGCTACATAGAGCGATTTCAACAAAATTTTTTATCTTCAGGGTATCTCTGCAGAGCAGCTATCCCAAAGAGCTTTCACTTGGTGAAGTTTCAGACCCATAGCTAATTGCTCACCTACTCAAAAAGAGTAAATGCGAATTACCTCTAAAAGTATTGCAGATGGCCAATTTTTCTCAAATAACTCATTCACCTACTTTTGGAAGAGCTTTCACATGGTGAAGTTTCAGACCCATAGCCAATTACTCACCTACTCAAAATGAGTAAATGTGAATTATCTCTAAAAGTATTGCAGATAGCCAATTTTTCTCAAATAACTCTTTCACCTACTTTTGGGAGAGCTTTCACATGGTGAAGTTTCAGACCCATAGCTAATTATTTACCTACTCAAAATGAGTAAATGCTAATTATCTGTAAAAGTATTGCGGATACCCAATTTTTCTCAAATAACTCATTCATCTACTTGTGGGAGAGCTTTCACATGGTGAAGTTTCAGACCCATAGCTAATTACTCACCTACTCAAAATGAGTAAATGCGAATTATCTCTAAAAGTATTGCAGATAGCCAATTTTTCTCAAATAACTCATTCACCTACTTTTGGGAGAGCTTTCACTTGGTGAAGTTTCAGACCCATAGCTAATTACTCACCTACTCAAAATGAGTAAATGTGAATTATCTCTAAAAGTATTGCAGATAGCCAATTTTTCTCAAATAACTCATTCACCTACTTTTGAGAGAGCTTTCACTTGGTGAAGTTTCAGACCCATAGCTAATTACTCACCTACTCAAAATGAGTAAATGTGAATTATCTCTAAAAGTATTGCAGATAGCCAATTCTTCTCAAATTAATCATTCACCTACTTTTGGGAGAGCTTTCACTTGGTGAAGTTTCAGACCCATAGCTAATTACTCACCTACTCAAAATGAGTAAATGCGAATTATCTCTAAAAGTATTGCAGATAGCCAATTTTTCTCAAATAACTCATTCACCTACTTTTGGGAGAGCTTTCACTCTGTGAAGTTTCAGACCCATAGCTAATTACTCACCTACTCAAAATGAGTAAATGCGAATTATCTGTAAAAGTATTGCAGATAGCCAATTTTTCTCAAATAACTCATTCACCTACTTTTGGCAGAGCTTTCACTCTGTGAAGTTTCAGACCCATAGCTAATTACTCACCTACTCAAAATGAGTAAATGTGAATTATCTCTAAAAGTATTGCAGATAGCCAATTTTTATCAAATAACTCATTCACCTACTTTTGGGAGAGCTTTCACTTGGTGAAGTTTCAGACCCATAGCTAATTACTCACCTACTCAAAATGAGTAAATGCGAATTATCTCTAAAAGTATTGCAGATAGCCAATTTTTCTCAAATAACTCTTTCACCTACTTTTGGGAGAGCTTTCACATGGTGAAGTTTCAGACCCATAGCTAATTATTTACCTACTCAAAATGAGTAAATGCTAATTATCTGTAAAAGTATTGCGGATACCCAATTTTTCTCAAATAACTCATTCATCTACTTGTGGGAGAGCTTTCACATGGTGAAGTTTCAGACCCATAGCTAATTACTCACCTACTCAAAATGAGTAAATGCGAATTATCTGTAAAAGTATTGCAGATAGCCAATTTTTCTCAAATAACTCATTCACCTACTTTTGGGAGAGCTTTCACTTGGTGAAGTTTCAGACCCATAGCTAATTACTCGTCTACTCAAAATGAGTAAATGCGAATTATCTCTAAAAGTATTGCAGATAGCCAATTTTTCTCAAATTAATCATTCACCTACTTTTGGGAGAGCTTTCACTTGGTGAAGTTTCAGACCCATAGCTAATTACTCGTCTACTCAAAATGAGTAAATGCGAATTATCTCTAAAAGTATTGCAGATAGCCAATTTTTCTCAAATAACTCATTCACCTACTTTTGGGAGAGCTTTCACTTGGTGAAGTTTCAGACCCATAGCTAATTACTCACCTACTCAAAATGAGTAAATGCGAATTATCTCTAAAAGTATTGCAGATAGCCAATTTTTCTCAAATAACTCATTCACCTACTTTTGGGAGAGCTTTCACTCTGTGAAGTTTCAGACCCATAGCTATTTATTCACCTACTCAAAATGAGTAAATGCTAATTATCTGTAAAAGTATTGCGGATACCCAATTTTTATCAAATACTCATTCATCTACTTGTGGGAGAGCTTTCACATGGTGAAGTTTCAGACCCATAGCTAATTACTCACCTACTCAAAATGAGTAAATGCGAATTATCTCTAAAAGTATTGCAGATAGCCAATTTTTCTCAAATAACTCATTCACCTACTTGTGGGAGAGCTTTCACTTGGTGAAGTTTCAGACCCATAGATAATTATTCACCTACTCAAAATGAGTAAATGTGAATTATCTCTTAATAGTATTGCAGATAGCCAATTTTTCTCAAATAACTCATTCACCTACTTTTGGAAGACCTTTCACACACGAAAATGAAAAATTGTGAATATCTCGGAAAAGCTATTTATTCTGCTTTAATGCTCGGCGGGAGATACACACCACGGCAGTGGTCTTGACAAAAATTTTTGTCTCCCCAAAAATGGTGGCCATTTTGAATTTTCAAAGTTTTTGCAAAACACAAAAATGCTTATATCTCGAAAACCGTGCTATATGGAGTAAACCCAACAAAATTTTGGACCTGCTGGGTATCTCTGCAGAGTAGCCATGCCAATTTTCAAAATATTTTTGTCTCGCCAACTATAGCGGACATTTTTAATTTTTTTATTTTTTGCAAAACACAAAAATGCTTATATCTTGAAAACCGTGCTAGATAGAGCAGACTGCGCTGACTTTGGTTGCCACAACAGTATAAGGCTAGAAACGAAGCATTTTCTTAATACTTTAGCACTCACCTTTATATCCTTTTCGGGACGCTTTGTTTTTGCTATGCAAAAACATTATCTTTTTTTTTTGCGAGCGATCCTCTAGTTTATTTTTAGTTTATCAGGTATATATGTATTAAGGACTTATCAAGGTTGTCATTAATCTTGTATTCGGTGGCAAAAAATTTATGAGAATTCCAACCATTGGGCTGGTTTTTCACTCGTGGATGGGCCCTAAGGGCCCTTACACTTCTAAAGTGAGCACAGCTGCACTTCTCTCCTACAATCAAAACATCTTGACAGTTTTTAGCACTGTCATTCATTCTATTCAGGTTTTTGGCTCTTCACAGGCCCGGTCTTCGGGATTGGGGCACTGTTTACGGGACTCAGACTGGTATTTCTAACATTCTTTCTAATCTATTACTTCAAAATCTAAGAAAAATTGACATATCTTCCAGTCTCAGCTGTTATCCCACCACTGGGCAGTTGGATTCAGCATTCAGTCCCACATGGTAAGCTATTGTAGCGCAATAAAATGAAAATTTTAATTACTTAAATGTAGCTTTTATAAGCTACAAGCTTACCATGTGGGACTGAGAAGAGTCCCACCCTGCCTCCCCGCTGTATTACAGCTGAGGGGTAAGGTTTAAAAATTTCAACGAGAAAGTAGGACGAGTTCTCACAGTGTACCACGAGGTGACAACTTGAGGCTACGGCCAACTATTAATGTCTATTTTTCTTAGACATTGGCCTGATGCATTACGGCCATCCGAGAACAGCATTCAGTTCCACATGGTAAGCTTGTAGCTTATAAAAGCTACATTTACGTAATTAAAATTTTCAAATTATTTAGTCACTAATTCTCACCGGTCCAGTATGGGTCATGTGACAACACACTTTGACAAACACAGGGTGCCAGAGCCATCCAGTCTGGTACTGGCTACAGTTACCCTGTCACAGAAAGCAATTTTCCCATTATTTTGTCACAAATTCCCACCAGTCCGGTACTGGTCATGTGACAACACAACATGCATGGGGTTCCACAGTGTACCTCTCACAGAAAAGTAATTCAGCGTCCCTTGTTTGTAATTAGGGGAGAGAGAGTGGCTCCGCCGGCTCCCGCATTTTCTATTGCTTATAGCTCGGCAACCACTGGGCGGTTTCTCTTCAAATTTAGCACATGTATGCAGTAGCCCTGGGAAAATTTTTTGAATATGGTGTCATGACATTTCAACCAATCAGAGAAGTCACATGACCAAAATCATGTTTTTCAAGGGGTGTGCTTGTCTGGATGATAACTTAAAAAGCGCTTTACCTATTCACATGAAATTTGACAAGTAGGTTCGTTATATAGATGTCTGGAAATGATTAACTTTTGGAAGTGATCCAATACAAAATGGCCGAGTTATTAAAGATTAACTAAATGCCACAATTTTTCTTAACGCTAAAAATGAAAAATCTTTAATATCTCGGAAACGGTGTGAGGTAGAGCGCTTTCAACGAAATTTTTGACCCATAGGGTATATGCAGAGTCCACTGGCACTTTTCTCCCAAAATTGTTTTCCCGCCATTTTGAATTTCTGCGTAAAACGCAAAAACGCATTTATATCTGAATCGGTGCAAGATAGAGCAGTTTTGACGAAATTTATGACCCACAGGGTATCTGCACAGTCTACTGGCGTCATCCCCAACAGTTTTCCTACCATTTTTAGACTATCTTGAATTTCTGCATAAAACGCAAAAATGCATTTATCTCGGAAACTGTGCGAGATAGAGCGATTTGGATGAAATTTTTGACCCACAGGTTATCTGTACAGTCTAGTGGCGGCTTTTCCCAAAAATCGTTTTCCCGCCATGTTTGGCTGCCATCTTAAATTTCTGCGTAAAACAAATTTATTTCGGAAACGGTGCGAGATAGAGCAATTTTGATGAAATTTATGACCCACAGGGTGTCTACACAGTCTACTGGTGTCTTTTCCCAAAAATTGTTTTCTCATCATCTTTGGCTGCCATCTTGAACGCAAAAATGCATTTACCTTGGAAACGGTGGGAGCAATTTTTGACCCGCAGGGTATCTGCAGAGTCCACTGGCGACTTTCCCCAAAAATCGTTTTTATTGCGTTAATACATCCTATCCAATGGACAATTGCTAATCCGGTCGGCGCAGACCAGTCCCGGTAATGTACACTTGCCAGGTGGCATATCATACTTCCTTCCTGTCTAGACAGCGTGATGTCATAGCATCTTTTTCGTTTGGTGCATGTTCTGTGCACATGGATTTTCTGTTATCTCGGAAATTGTTGGAATTCTGTAGAAGTATTGTGAGTGTTGATATTTCTTGTATCTTAACGGATATTACACTGATTATTGACTACCATGTCATCTCCTGGCCAGAAGAGGGGAGCTTGCGGCCATGTTATGGTCAGTTTTGATTCTCATACATTCTGCGCACACTGCAGGGATAAGGACAAAGGGAAGGACCCTTGCGTTGAACAGCCAGACACCAAGGACTGTAAGTTCTGTAACTCATTGACCCCTGAACAGTGTTTGCAATTGGCTACCTCTTCATATAAACTTAAAAAAGAAAAACGGGAGGCTAAGAAACTTGATTCTACCCCATCTAAAGACAGTGACACTCTTGTTGACCCAGCGTCTGTTTCTGTGATTGGGGCTGTTGACGATCAGGGTACTTTTAAATCCCCTTCTACTGTCGCCCCACCAGAGAAGAAATCAAAGAAAGAAAAGCCTTCCATTTCAAAGTCTTCTAAACCTGTCGGAACTAAAACAGACACAGTAAAATACAACTCGACCAAAAATTGTCAGACAGGTTTAACTGTCTAGGATTGCTGTTAGCCAGGTCCTTTGAACTGACCTTCTCATCAAACGTGAAAGTAACCCCCACTCACTCTCCTCCAGCTGGTGGTATACAAGGAACTGAACCTTTAATTAGACCTACCCAGCTGGCTTCTTCTTCAACACAGTTTCCTATCTCTGGCTTCTCTGCTTCACAGCATCAGCTGACCAGTCAAACTCAGACCAGTGTACCGACCTCAGCTACAGTGCTTCCTGGTATGGGCTCCTCTGCTTCACAGCAACAGCCGACCAGTAAAGCTCAGACCAGCCAACCGACCTCAACTACACAACTTCCTGGAACTGGCTCCTCTGCTTCTCAGCATCAGCCGACCAGGTAAAGTTCAGTCACACCGCCCGCCCTTCTCAGAACGCTCTGGACCAGATTCCTCTGCCTCCAAGCAACAATCTGCCAGTAAGCTCAAGTCACACCGACTGACCCAAGGCATCCGACCATCAACACTCTGGTACCGAGTCTTCTGCTTCTAAACATCAGTCTGCCAGCAAGCCTCAGACTGACCCTTATCCTAAGATGTGACCGACACTGGCTCTCCCATGCTACATAGATCCAGGAAGGACAGTTTTTCAAGTGTGTCTTCTGAGTCCTGAAATCAAGCTTCTGACCAGCCTCCATTGGACTTATATGTGGAAGAGGGAGAGCTATCCGACGACCAGGACATTACTGTTACTGATCACGAACAATATTTGTCGGAGGAACAGACCTATAGAGAAACTATGAGAGGTATCCGTTCTTTCATGGGCTGGTCCCACATTGACGTGCCACCAACAGTTCTGAGGACAATCCTTTGCCGGCCCAAAGACTCCAGTTCCCGGCAAGGTGTCAGTACAAATGCACACAGAAGACTGGCTCTGTAGAAAGTTGGCTAAATTGAACCTTACTTTGGTTGAGGACTACCCCACCCGTGGTTCTGAGGCCGGTGGCCTGTTGAAAGATGTGTTCCTGAGACCAGCAAAGTCACAGTCCAAGTGGTACGGGCTGTTTTCTGACCCACAAAGTTGACCGTCTCATCTTGGAGCACTGGTTCATCGAAGCTGAACAACAGTTATAGCAGGATTGCCAGGCATTCCCGTTTATCTTCTACCCCACCAGCATCGCGACGTATTTCTCGGGAAACACTGTGAAGATGGGAGAAGTCAGCCAGAGAGGCTTCTGTTATATGCAACCAGCAAAAGTAGTTCAAATCCTGAAAGAGTGTTATACCCTCCCCTTTCGGATCCGGCCAAACTTGGCAAGGTTTCCAACAGTCATAAGCTGTTATGTCAATCCCCACAGGAACCTGTACCTGCTGGAGGCATTACAGCTTATAGACAAAAACGCAGTAGAGCTAGTAGACAATCAGAGATCTCTGGGGTTTTTCAACTGACTATTTCTAGTACCAAAACCCAACAAGTGGAGGCCTATACTTGATCTGAGCAAATATATCTTTTCCTCAAGGCTGAAAAATTCAAAATGGAGACACCGGAAACCATCAGGACATCCCTACAACAAGGGGAGTGGGTTACCTTGATATACTTCAAGGATGCCTACTTCCATATACCAATACAGGAACAGTCCAGGAAATACCTGAGATTTCATGTACAGGGTCGGACATACCAGTTCAAGGCACTGCCGTTCGGTTTGTCTACAGCACCCATAGAGTTTACTGTAATAGCAAAGGAGGTGAAAATGATGGCCATACACAAGTGTACAAGAATGGTTGGTTGGTGAGAGCCAGATCCCACCAGGCTTGTCTCCAGCATACAGAACAAGATCTAGTGAAAATGTTCCAAAAGCTAGGTTGGCTGGTGAATTTAGAAAAGTCAGAACTGGAACCCAAGCAGATCTTTGATTGTGTAGGCTACCAGTTCGACCTCAGGGCCGGTCGTTTCCGACCGACACCGGACCGGTGGCAGAACCTTCAGGACAAAATACTAAAACTGCTATCCGTACCGGCAATTCATGTCCTTGATAGGTCTGCTAACAGCTACAGAAAATCAAGTTCACCTAGGCCGACTGCATATGAGACCAATACAGTGGCATTTGAAAAACAATTGGGGGGTACCTGAATCACTAGAAAAGGTGATCCCCATTCCCAGGTTTCTGCACCCCCATTTACAATGGTGGCTAAAAGAGGACAATGTTCTCACAGGTCAACCATTACACCCAATAAAACATGCTCTGCAAATCTTTACTGATGCATCAAAAGAAGGGTGGGGCACTCACCTAAATGAACACACTGCAAGAGGAACCTGGTCCCTTCCAGAGCTGCATATAAATTACCTAGAACTCAAAGCAGTTTTTCTAGCTTTAAAAGATTTTCAGGACCTCTGCTCAGACAAGATACTTCTTGTAGCAACCGACAACACCACAGTGGTGTCATATATAAACAAGGAAGAAGGCATGAGGTCGGGTCCACTTTGTGCCCTACTGTGGAGAATTTTGACCTGGTGTACCAGGAAACAAGTAACTCTCAAAGCCCGACATATTCCAGGCTGGCTGAATGTGGTAGCAGACAAACTATCCAGGCTAGGCCAGACCATCCAAACAGAGTGGTCTCTCCTTCCAGAGGTCTTCCAAACAATATGCAGCAGGTGGCACTGGCCCCAAAGAGATCTATTTGCCCCGAGGTTCAACAACAAGTTGCCTCTGTTTGTGTCATCGGTACCGGATCCCCTGGCCACAGCAGTGGATGCATACGCCTTCCCACTAGCAGCCATATTGGGCAAAGTGACGGAGAAGTTGCAAGAGAATAATTCTGATTGCTCCGGGGTGGCCCAACATGCCTTGGTTTTGGGATCTAGTGGCCATGTCAGGCCAAATCCCACTGAGCCTGCCCAATCTGTTGACACAGCCCTTCAATCGGATCCCTCACAGAAATCTGACAAATCTAAATCAACATGCATGGCTCCTAGAGCCTCAGCAATCAAGGAGCAGGGCTTGTCTGAGGCAGTGGCAGAAAGAATTGAGGCTCCTCAAAGATCGACCAGATCAGTCTATGAGGCAAAGTGGGCCATTTTTACAAAGTGGTGCATCACTAATCAGGTGGACTTCAGGGCACCCCCTGTAAAGTCAATTGCTGACTTCCTTATGTACTTATTTCAGGACAGGAAGTTACAGCCCAGCACCATTGATGGCTACAAGTCAGCCATTGCTGATAAACTGGGGAACTTGCCATTAATATCAGCAAGGAAGAAAATCTCACGCATCTCCTGGATAGTTTCCGCAGAGACAGACCCATCGGCCGGAGGGGAATCCCCTCCTGGAACCTCTCCTTGGTTTTGCACCAGCTGACAAGGGCTCCATTTTAACCAAATTAAAGAGGCCTCTTTGAAGCATTTGACCTTCAAGACAGTTTTCCTTTTGGGACGGGCAAGTGCAGAAGTGAGACACATGCTTTGGAAAACTGAAGTATTTTTTAAAATTTATTTATTTATTTTGTTAAATGTACAAGAAAAATAACATGTACACAAACACAAACTTTCATTAGGGTTGAAAGTCAATTTATATAAATTTAAACAATAAAGTAATAACATTTTGAACATAAAAAAGTGTATATATACTAGTGTTCTCAAAATACCCTTTTTGGTGGGACCGGGTAGGTATTGATTTCAGCGGGCAGGTACCTGGGTACTCGCGCCGATGGGCGATAATAAGTGATTCTACAAAGATCTCCACATTTATAAACTTAAAACATACACAAATAATGGGGTTCAACCATTTACTTTATTTCTCGTCGGCCACCTTTTTTGAATTCAAAACAGTACGACACAGAATAAATGTTAACCAAGAAAATATTTCTGTACATTCAAAACACGGTTGTCCATAAAAGTGGAGTCACATGACCTATCAGTAAAGTATTCACTGTTGCTCGAATGTAGTTTCGGAATTGAAACCTTATTTTTTTTTCAGGCAGGTAAATGAACTTTATTAATGCTAAATTATGAACTACTGTTTGAAAACATCGTACTTTTATTTATTTAAGGCGTGCATGTCACTATATATAGGCAATATATACAACGTTTCATGTACTCGGAATTATTTAACTGTGTTAATATACTGACGATTTTCAAAGGGTATCGGCATTTGACAATGCATAAACAACCAAAATAAAAGACAAATTAAATACTATAAATGGTGTACAAGGGTGAGAAAACATTACTCTTGTGCATTTTAATTGAATAGTGTCATTTTTAGGTGAATTTATGAAGTCGAGATATGTCTGTACTCATCACCCAAAGTGGGCGATATTGACAGTAGTTTCGGGTACTCGGGTATGTGATTTCGGATTCGGGTAAATATTCAGGGTTCGGGTACCTGCATATTCGGATACCCACTGAGATCACTAATATATACAGTTGCATTATGTATCAGTTGTACAAAGAAAGTTAATTATTGAAGTGAGGTTTTGCTTATCACTGGTTGCAATGTCTATATCTTCACGCATTGCAATAAAGCCTTCAATAACACTGGCATTTTAGATGTTGATATCTGTATGTACACTGTTTATATTGCCACTGAAAGTCAAATAATACCTTTTCACGCAATTTTACCTGAAAGATGTAGCATGGGCTGACTCAGAGCTCTACCACCTGGGACCTGTAGTGGCTGCTCAGCAGATCCACCAGTAGCCCAGAACATAGAGGAGATTTTGTACATATGTAAATAGTTGTACATAATTTTATATATATATATATAAAACAATAAACTAATCAAAAAAAAAACTCTGGCGTGCTTCATTCGGGAGGTTTATTTCTGCTTCTTATGGGACTGAACTCATCCCTCTCTTCCCCTACCTCAGAGCAGGTCAGTAAAAAAGGGGGGCAACGTCGGTATAAAAACACATAAAAAGGTTTCACTTCCTCTTTTGTTATGTCTATTGATTTCTGTTTGTTACACCAGTGATATATATATTTGTGTAAAAACCGCTGCTTCTCATTTAATGAACGGACCATATCATAGTAGACCTTGTCATCAATGAATACCGTACCTATTGTAATAAACGCCCCGGGGCGATGCATTTTTCAATAGGGGGGGCGACTATTACAGATAAACAAATCATATCTTGAGTCTAGTGGCAATGGGCGATAATGGATACTTACTGCCTTGATCTCGCTTACTAGCATGTATATTTGCTAGACAGCTTAAAATATTGGAAACAAACCTTAAATATGAAGAAATTATATAGTTTTGTCTCGTATTTTTGCAGATTTCAATGCGTCTGTAACCAAAAACTGCCATGTTTTGTTTTTATTTTCTTTATTTCTCGTAAGCGATATTCTCTTGGAAAGTACTAAAACTCATCATTTTTCGGAATCCCGGAATCGCAAAAGTGTTGGCTGTTGAGAGAGATGTTAAAACCCCGAAATATGAACTTTGCAAAGGTAGAGAAGAGGGGGGGGGGGGGGGGCGATTAATAGGGAGGGGGCGTGTATTACAAAAAATACGGTAGATTGTCTTTTGATAAATTATAAGCAGCCACTGTAGGTGTACAACTCCCAACTGTTTCAGGAATGTCAATTATTTCTGGATCTAAGTAGCTGTATTCATCATCACATGGCCTGGTACTATTATCTTCTAATAATGATTCTCTTTCACTGGCCATTTCATCCCATGCATGCTGTGGCTCATTTTCAGAGTTGTATTCTTGTAGTATATCTTCTGCTTCTACCTTCATGGTTCATAAAGTGCTATGGTGTCTTTAATGGTGTTGTACACTTTCACAAATTGCTTTTCATAACTATTTTCTTTGCCAAGTAGTTCACTTTCCTGTCTCCATGGTAAATACAATATGAGAAATCTATGAAAGTACTTCTCTCTGTCAACCTCTTTTGATACAAAATTGTATCTGAGAATGCTAGCTTTTTCCGTTTCTTCATAAAACCTTTGTTATCTTGCATTTTAATTAAAACACTTTTCTCATCACTGTCACTGTCTGACTCTACATCCCCACACTTAGAACCTTTATATTGTGTGGTTATGTAATTTGTTGCAAAACTTGCCAGACAAGTACTGTCTAGATTATTTGGACGTGCTGCATATTTTTCCAGAATGTTCATAGCATATATGTCACTGTCATCATCCTCCAGTTTTTCAATATATTTTCTTGGTTTCACCATCCGTACTCTATCTTCTTTCCTGTCACATGGCACATAAACAACAGAAGTATTAAAATCGCTTAATGGTAAAGACAGTATTCTGTAAACTGCCTCATGCTCAGACACTTCTCGGCCCTTAAGAAAACACTGGCCAACATGTTTCAATTTCTCTTTAATATTAAGTTCATTTGCTTCCTTGCTAGCTTTTTATGTCAGCTGACTTGTCAGTCAGCTGACATTATGGCATCACTCTGCGGCGTCTGATGCGTGAACATCTTCTCCTCCAAAAGTACAAGGGCCAGAGACATGCTGTTACTTTTGAAAGATACCTTAACTGTCGAGGATGGTAAATCCTAAAATTGTGTCTCCTGTACCGGATCCCCTGGCTACAGCAGTGGACGCACTCAGTCTACCATGGGAGGATCTTGATGCATACGCCTTCCCACCAGCAGCCATATTGGGCAAAGTGGTGGAGAAGTTGCAGGACTCCCCATGCAAAAGAATTGTTCTGATTGCCCCGGGGTGGCCAAACATGCCTTGGTTTTGGGACCTGGTGGCCATGTCCAGTCAAATCCCACTGAGCCTGCCCGATCTGCCCAATCTGTTGACTCAGCCCTTCAATCAGATCCCTCACAGAAATCTGACAAATTTAAATCTCCATGCATGGCTCCTAGAGCCTCAGCAATCAAGGAGCAGGGCTTGTCTGAGGCGGTGGCAGCAAGAATTGAGGCTCCTCAAAGGAGATCAACAAGATCAGTCTATGAGGCAAAGTGGACCATTTTTACAAAGTGGTGCCTCACTAATCAGGTGGACTTCAGGACACCCCCTGTGAAATCGGTTGCTGACTTCCTGATGTACCTTTTTGAGGACAAGAAGTTACAACCCAGTACCATTGATGGTTACAGGTCTGCTATTGCTGATAAATTAGGAAATTCATCCATTAATATCAGCAAGGATGAAAATCTCACTCGTCTCCTGGATAGTTTCCACAGAGACAGACCCAAAGGTCGGAGGGGGATCCCCTCCTAGAACCTCTTCCTGGTTCTACACCAGCTGACAAAGGCTCCCTTTGAGCCAATCAAGGAGGCCTCCTTGAAGCATTTTACCTTCAAGACAGTCTTCCTATTAGCCCTTGGGTCGGGCAAGCGGAGAAGTTAGATACATGCTTGGCAAAATAAGAACATCAGACACCAGTCTGACTGGTCCAAGGTGTCCCTGTACCCATCACCCAGCTTTCTTTCCAAGAATCAGCTGGCAAAAGAAGGTCTAGATAACGTGGCTCCAGTGGTTATACCAGTCCTGGCTCCAACTCTGGACAGATCTCTCAAGTCTGACAGGTCTCTCTGTCCGGTTCGAGCCTTACGCTACTATTTGGACAGGACCTCAGACCTCAGGCAGAATAAGGAGCTGGTCTTTGTCTCCTTCAAGAAAGGTTTTGACAAAGACATCTCCCCTGCCACTATCTCCTCATGGATCAAGCAAACTGCGATCCTGTGTTATGAGCTTTCTGACCAGGAGGCCCACACTCTACATCAGGTCAAAGCCCATGATGTTAGGGCCTTTGCTGCTTCTAAGGCCTTCCAGTCGGGAGTCTCCTTGGAACAGATCTTATCAGCCTGCCACTGGAAATCACACAACACCTTCACACAATTCTATCTAAAGGATGTGGCTTGGGCTGATTCAGAGCTCTACCACCTAGGGCCTGTAGTGGCTGCTCAGCAGATCCACCAGCAGCCCAAAACATAGGGGAGATCTGTACATATGTAGATAGTTGTACATATGTAAATAGTCTGTACATATATTTAAGAAATAAAAAAACCCCAAAAAACTCTGACATGCTTCCTTTGGGAGGTTTATTTCTATTCTAATGGGACTGAACTCATCCCTCTCTTCCCCTACCTGAGAGCATGTCTGTTAAAAAAAGGGGGGGGGGAGTGCAAAGTCAGTGTAAGCCCGGGTTACCGGCTGCTGTTAACCGACTATGGCCTTTAAGGGCTCGTGACCTCAGAGTCGGCCCAGGCTTGGAGGAATTTTTCCTTTTGTTAGTCTGTTTATGAGTTCAATTAAGTCCCTAGTAACTTACCCGCCGGCCAAGCGGTAATTATTCAGCAATTGTCCATTGGATAGGATATATTAACGCAATAAAATTGCAACTTTAATAAGTAAATTAAATTTTTATAAGTTAATACCCTATCCAATGGACACACAATACCCTCCCACCTGACCCCGCTATCAACTTACTAGGGGTCTATATATGTTTAGACAACGAAAAAGATGCTATGATGTCACGCTGTCTAGATAGGAAGGAAGTACGATGCGCCACCAGGTGAGTGCACAATGGGACCGGCCAGCTTGTGAGGGCATTATGCACTCATATAAGGCGACTTTTTCTGTCGTTTGGCGGGCCGGTCTGCTCCGACCGGATTAGCAATTGTCCATTGGATAGGGTATTAACTTATAAAAATTTAATCTACTTATTAAATTTGCAAATCTATTTGCACCAAATTTTCAGGATGTTAACCCCAAGTGGATCTAGAGCTGATTAACATTTGCAGGGTTACTGGCAGCAGCTATTGACATAGCAAAACTTTAAATACTTTTTTGTCTTAAACTTCTTAATTGATCAGGCTGGGGGTGAGAGATTAGGAAATGCCTCCCATGTGTACCTGTGCGCATGTATGCATTTTTTTTTCACTTGTTTACATAAACCTTTATATCTCATTCATTTATGAAGATATTTTCACCAGATTTGCAGAGAATGGTTATGGCTGTGAAACATGTCTGTAAAAGATTTTTCCTCATTTAAAAAAACAGTATGGCAGGCATAGCTGATTGTTCTAAAATCATTAAAATTGAAAGGAAAGCTTGCCTGAGAGTAATTAAGTTCCTGTTTTAAAAACCAAATGGCCATCATATCACATCTTTAATGTCAAATAGAGGGGTCATCATATCAAAAAGGCCTTATATCTTCTTTATCATTGGTCCTAGGGGTTCGGAATGAGCTAGTGTCAAATGTGACCTCTGATCCCTGCTTTAAGGTCAAATAGGGTCATCATACTACAAAGCTCTTATATCTCCCTTATTGGTTCTAGGGCTTCCAAATGTGAAAACATTTTATAGGAAATCATGGCCTGTGGATCTTTTTCAAGTGTCAGATTTGACCTTTGACCCCTGCTTCGAGGTCAAGTTGGGTTATCATGCTAAAAAGGCCTTATACAGTAGAACCTCTATTGTCCGACAATCTTGGTAGAGTAAAAATTTGGTCGGATAATAGAATGGTTGGATAATAGGAAGGCTAAAATAACAGGCTTAAATGGAGTTGGGAGAGTGGATTTGAGGTGGGATAATTGAAAATTTGGATAATAGAGGGCCGAATAATGGAGGTTCTACTGTATCACCCTTATATTTGGTTGTAGGCCTTCAGAAAATGAAAACTACTGGTAAAAAAGCATCGCCTGTGAATCTTTAGCAAGTGTCAAACTTGACCTTTGACCCCTGCTTCAAGGTTAAGTCGGTCATCATACTAAAATGGCCATATATCTCTTATATACTAAAGCTAGTGACATAGTACAATTCTCGATTGCAAAGGATTACTTTATTACAAAGGCACATTCTGCTTCTCCTGTGGATAACATAATAGAAGCAAAATGTGTCTTTTTGAAATAAAATATCTGCTATCTTGATAGATGTCAGGAATTTGACATTCCTAATGCATCAGAAGTTGTTTACCCATTCTTACACTTTACCCAGTGTTTTTGAATGTCATGTTTCTGTTGATTTGTTAAGGTTTGTACTGTCCAGCAGGGGCCATGAGAAGTTCCAATTTGACTATGGAGTGTATTTGCTCAACAAGAACATAGCCCAGCTGCGCTATTACTGTGGGTTAGGCACAACAGATCTCAGACTTACCCTTCCGAATCTCAGGACCTTACTGCAGCTGAGACTTGGCGTCAATTTGTACGTATAAACTTTTGCCATTTTATTGTATCCGCTACTGGTTATGCATGATCAGCAGATTTTCCCATTACCCCTCCAGAGGCAAAGATATTATAGGTAAAGTTCTCAAATTTGCAGGATATATTCATGATTACAAAACCTTGCCTGGTAATATTTTTGGCCTCATTTTGAAAAAACAAGATGGCTGCCACGGGCATTTTCGACTTTAAGCTAGGACTTTTGTGAAACCCCCTAGGGCAAAAGGTATTGTAGGTAGAGATCTCAAATTTGCAGGATATATTCATCATTACAAAATCGTGTCTGGGAATATTTTTGGCCTCAATTTGAAAAAAAAGATGGCCACCATGGGCGTTAATTTTGACGGTCATCAAGGAGTTTTGCATATTCTAAGGGTTAATCTCATCAATAGAAAGTTGAATCTTTTTATGATTGACATTTTAATAGATATGTGTGTCCTCTATAGCCTAAACCATTTGACCTTGGAGCTTGTTCATCAAAGTCAGCCCGTGACCCATAAAATGCCTCACCAAGTCCATTTTTTTGGCAACTCAGTAAATTACTTAGAACTACAACACTTGAATTAAGGGGATTTTGGGGGTTTGTGGGAAATTTTGCTTTAATAATTAAGCGTCCCTGGTCACACGGTCACATGATCAAAAAGTAGTTTTTATGTTAGCTGACTTGTCAGTCATCTGACATTATGGCATCACTCTGTGGCATCCACGTCCGCATGAACAACCTCTTCTCCAAAACTACAAGACCCAGAGACATGCTGTTTTTTTAAAAAGATACCTTAACTATCGAGGATGATAAATCATAAAATTCATGCAGATCTGTCAGTTTGTCTGTTCCCCAGAGCCATTACAAGTGAGGTACCGCCACCCAAAGTGTTAAAATTTCAACACTTTATCACAATTTTCTCATTCACTATTGAAGGGATTTTTCTCTTATCTTGCATATATGTACTAGGCCACTAGTAGATTCCCTTGTGTGAGTATCAGGTCTGGATCTTTCTTAATTATTTTTTTATGAAATTTTAAAATAATTTTTAATGCACTAAACTTCATACACTAAATCACTTATAACTTGAAAAGTATTGCATTTAGAGCATTTTGTTAAAATATGTTATTCAGCTACTTTTTCTATAGCTACAACATGATGAGTAACTTGGGTGTCTATCGCAATAGCTGAGTGAGTAATAGCTACTTTCTGACTTTTCAGTAAATTCCATCATGAGTAAAATCACTTGTAACTTGAAAACTATTAGAAAATTTCATACAAATATGTTATTCAGCTAATTTTGGGTCAGCTATAACATAGTAAAATTTCAGACCTGTAGCTTATTGCATAGCTGAGTAATAGCTACTTTGAGATTATAACTGTTGAGTAAATCAGTTGTAACTTGAAAACTATTGCATTTAGAGTGTCTCTTTAAATATGTTATTCACCTACTTTTGGATCAGCTGTAACAAAGTAAATTTGCAGACATGTAGCCTATTTTATAGATGAGCAATAGCTATTTTGAGGTAATCACTGTTGAGTAAATCAGTTATAACTGGAAAACTATTGCATTACCAGAAATTTGTGTAAATATGTTATTCATCTACTTTTGGATCAGCTATAACATAGTAAAATTGCAAACCTTGTAGCTCTTTCCATAACTGAGTAATATCTATTTTGATGTTATCACTGTTGAGTAAACTTGTAACTTGAAAACTATTGCAGTTAGAGTATTTTATTTTAATATGTTATTCACCTACTTTTGGATCAGCTATAACATAGTAAAGTTGCAGACCTGTAGATTATTTCATAGCTGAACAACAGCTATTTTGAGCTTCTCACTCTTGAGTAAATCACTTGTAACTTGAAAACTATTACATTTACAGTATTTTGTATAAATATGTTATTCAGATACTTTTGGGTGAGCTATAACATAGTTAAATTGTAGATCTGTAGCTCATAGCATAGCTGAGGAATAGCTACTTTGATGTTATTCCTGTTGAGTAAATCAGTTATAACTTGAAAACTATTGCCTTTAGAATATTTTCTTTAAATAAGTTATTCACCTACTTTGGGGTAAGCTACAACATAGAAAAATTACAGACCTGTAGCTTATTTCATAGCTGAGCTCTAGCTATTTTGAGGCTCTCACTTTTGAGTAAATCAGTTATAACTTGAAAACTATTGCATTTACAGTATTTTGCAAAAATATGTTATTCAGTTTCTTTTGGGTCAACTATGATATAGTGAAATTGCAGACCTGTAGCTCATTGCATAGCCGAGTAATAGCTACTTTTATGTTATCACTGTTGATTAAATCAGTTGTAACTTAAAAACTATTGCAGTTAGAGTAATTTGTTTTAATATGTTATTCAGACACTTTTGGGTCAGCTATAACATAGTAAAACTGTAGACCTGTAGCTCGTACCATAGCTGAGTAATAGCTACTTTGATGTTATCCCTGTTGAGTAAATCAGTTATAACTTGAAAACTATTGCATTTAGAGAATTTTATTTTAAAATAAGTTATTCACCTACTTTTGGGTCAGTTATAACATAGAAAAATTACAGACCAGTAGCTTATTTCATAGCTGAGCAATAGCTATTTGAGGTTCTTACTATTGAGTAAATCAGTTGTAACTTGAAAACTATTGCATTTACAGTATTTTGCATAAATATGTTATTCACTTACTTTTGGGTCAGCTATAACATAGTGAGATTGTAGACCTGTAGCTCATTGCATAGCTGAGTAATAGCTACTTTGAGGTTCTCACTGTTGAGTAAATCAGTTATAACTTGAAAACTATTGCATTTAGAATATTTTCTTTGAATATGTTCTTCACCTTCTTTTGGGTCAGCTATAGCATAGTAAAATTGCAGACCTGTAGCTCATTGCATAGCTGAGCAATAGCTACTTTGAGGTTCTCACTGTTTAGTAAATCAGTTGTAAATTGAAAACTATTGCAATTACAGTATTTTCTTTTAATATGTTATTCACCTAGTTTTCCGTTAGCTATAACATAGTGAAATTGTACATCTGTAGCTCATAGCATAGCTGAGGAATAGCTACTTTGAGGTTATCACAGTTGAGTAAATCAGTTATAACTTGAAAACTATTGCATTTAGAGAATTTTATTTAAAATATGATATTCACCTACTTTTGGCTCAGCTATAGCATGAAATTGCAGACCTGTAGCTTAATTCATACCTGAGCAATAGCTACTTTCAGGTTTAAACTGTTGAGTAACTCAGTTGTAACTTGAAAAACTATTGCATTTAGAGTATTTTCTTTAAATATGTTTTTTATAGCGAAATACCCTTACCATTTCCTAACAGTAGCTATTTGTTGGAGCCATCCAACCCAGCGGCCAATGCAGAGATGCGATTTTTAAGGTTATATGAAAACCTTAACCAAGCCATTGGGTTACAGTAGTCCGTCCTCCCGCCAAATAGGTCACATGACCACATTGTTTACCTCATTATTTTTGTTGGCCATCAAGAGTATGGACATCTTTGGGAATTAGGAGAAGTTTTGTCAGGGTTTTGTTTATTTTTTCGAGATTTTACAGTGAATCTCACTTCATATTTTATATAATACAGAACTTATACATTTATTGAATCTTCAAAGGTATGTCAATATATACAAATTAAAGACTTTTGTATGGTGACATCGAAAGTTCGAACGTATTCAACCTCTAGGAAATAAATCAACATAAAGAAGAGCATGAGGCAATAATTTATATATGTATAGCTTGCCAGTTGTTTGGATGAGTTTGCTGGACGTTGGAAGCTATAATTTAGCAGCATAAATACCTAGAAAGAATGTACTCTTTGGGGGGGGGGGGGGGGGGGGGGGGAACCAAAAAAAACCCCAAAAAAAACAATTATAGGCAACGCCAATTTGATTGTCACTATGCTGTTCACATGTCAGGCTCTAATAGCCAGGCATTGGCAGCAATTTTATCACAATGTGTATCCCAGTCAAATAGGTTGTCGACTATACAGAAGGAATTTCCCTTGGAGGCAGCCATTATAGTTTGCCATGGGCTCTGTACTGTGGAGAAATTTCGAGTGCAGGGAAAGGACTATCTCTTCGGAAAACTCTTCTGTCGAGGTCCATTCAAAACTTTTTACGGAGGAAAATACCTGCATGACATCATTTAAGGGCAATCAAGTTTTTGTACCTCCCAAAAGGTTTAGAATCCATTTGTCAGATGATGGGGACTGCAATTCATCTCAGTAATAAAGCATTTTCATTCTATGAATTTACACAAAGAAATAAATAAAGAAGTGACATTTTAGGAAAATTAGGTTTCTATATCTCACAAAAGGTTTAGACCTGGTTGTCAGTTGACTGATTGTGTTTCATTTCTAGAATACAAGGAACCTAGTCCTTATTATTCAGAGACTTGGCTACAGATTGACATAACAGACATGGACACTGTGATTGTTCCCTCTGTTTGTCACACTTATCCATATCAATGAATTACCACAAATTCTTTTGGTTTACAGCAGAGAATGTGGCCAATTTTTGGGATATCTAAGCATTTGAAGCTTCTGGTGCTTCTAAAAGATCAGGATGTTGGAATTTCTAGTCATTTCTTAGATCACATTCCTTGACAGCTCCTTAGTTACAGGAGGCTGGGAGCATACTCTCCTTTTCTCAGTTTCAGTCACCTTGCAAACTATAGGTCTTGTAGGAGACTGTAAGAGAGAGAGCAAAGTATGTTGTTTGTCACATATTTTGGTTTAGTTCAGCTAATCTAAAGGTTCTAAGAGTGGAGCAAGATATGTTAGAGACTTCAATAATGCCTTGGACTGTGTACAACGTGTTTATATTTGTAGTCTAAAGTGAACCAGTTTTGTTCAAATCTTCTTGTTGGGCTTTGGCCATGTCAAAAACATGTGGCTCAACAGGAGGAATATTTATCTGTGATGTGGCTGCATAAATATCACTAAATGTCTTTAGCAAACTTCGAATGCATTTTTCACTCCTAATGAGGGTTCTGTTGGACATGGTGTCACATGTTCAGAGGAACTTCATCCAGTGATTTCATGTCAAGGGGATTATTACATGTCTAGAAAGGAGCATACTCCTACTTTTGGCAGTATTTAAAAAAAAACCCACAAAAAACCAGGAGAAACAACAGTATCCCAGTACCTGTGTTCCAAGTTCTCAAGGATTATCTGCAGTGGTGGACCAATCTTTCAAACTTAAGGAGGGGTTCACCACTTCATCAGAAGGAGCACAATCTCCTTCTGTCCATGGATGCTTCTCTGAAAGGCTGGGGTGCTCACTTAATGCATCACATAGCCAGTGGTCTGTGGAATCAGGTGGAGTAAAGGCTTCACATAAACATTCTAGTGCTAAAAGCCGTGTCTAGCTTTAAAATCATTCGAAAATCAGCTTCCGAATCAAAATCTGCTGATTTCCATACACAACTCTTCAGTGGTTGCCTATCTGGACAAGCAGGGAGGCACTCACTTTCAGGAAATGTGTGCCCAAATCTGGAGGATCATGGCTTGGAAGAATGCCAGGGGAATCCAGATTTGGGCCTAGCACATTCCAGGGAATCTCAATGTTCTAGCAGATTCTTTGTCAAGAAAAGACGAGGTGATTCAGACCGAATGGCCCTTAAATCATCAAGTGTTCAATCAGATTTGCTGGCATCAACCAATGGTAGATTTGTTTGCAACAAAGTTGAATCACAAGCTTCCAATGTATGTGTCTCCTGTCCCCGACAGTCAGGCTTGAGAATCAGATGCATTGAACATCTCTTGGGAGGGTCTGGACAGCTATGTGTTTTGTCCAGTGGCTCTCATTCCTCAGGTGATTCAAAAGATGACCGCCTACAGGTGCAGAATCATCATGATTGCACCAGGGTGGCCAGGGATGCATTGATTTTGGGATCTGGTGGATCTGTCCACAAAACTAATGAAAACTCCCTCTAAGACTTCCCTTGAGGATGAACTGTTGACTTAACAATTCAACAACAGACTTCACAACAATCTAGCTTACTTGAATCTTCATGCTTGGCTTCTGGAGTCAGTCATGAGCATTCAGGAGGTTTCGCAGAGGAAGTGGTGAAACAAATTAAGGAGCCTCAGAGGCACTCCTCAAGGCGAATCTGTGAATCAAGTGGTCTATTTTGGAAAGTGGTGTGAAGAGGGCCAGATTGACATCTCACACCCACTAGTCAAATTGTAGCAAATTTCCTCTACTACAAGTGTAAGGAAAAGAACCTAATACCATCCACTATTGCGGACTATAGAACAGCAATTGCAGATGGATGGGGGCTTAAAGGGTGAAGCAGTGTCTACAAGTCTTGAGCTGAATAGATTTTTACCAAGTTTTTTATAGACACTAATTTGTACCCAATAGATCCAGTCCTCCTTGGTTTGGAACTGGTCTTTCATACTCTTACCAAACAACATTTTGAGCTTTTGGGAGAGGCTTCTTTGAAGTTATTAACTTTCAACAGTCTTTCTTTGTCAGGCAAAAGAAGAAAAAAAAAGAAGTGAAATTGCTTGGGCATACTCTTCCTTTTGTTATATGGAGAATTGGTCACAAGTAACTCTTGCCCCATCAACTGTCAGAACCAGTTGGCTTTGGATGGGCCTACTGCAATTAAGCCTGTGGTCTTGCCAGTTCTTTAGCCTCTTTAGACAACAGTTTGACTCAATATGGGTGTGTCTATCCTGTTAGAATTTTGATACAAAATTGGATAAACAAAAGATTTGAGATACAACAAGATATTTTGTTTTTTCTGCCATTAAGAAAGTTTTTTACAAAAGTTTTTTCTTGGCAAGCTATCTCATCTTGATTGAGTCCAATTATTTGCCTTATGAGATATTCGTTTTTGAGAAAGCTAATGATATATGTTTTTAACTGCATTTTTAGTTTTTAAGGTGGTTTCCTTACATGTTATTGGAAATTCCATGGTATGTTTACCAATTTCTGTCTTAAAGAGCTCTGTGGCCATAGGGTCAGTTCTGAATTGGGTCCTACAGTTCAGCGCAGCATTTTGTTACTTTATAAGTGTGTATATATGTGTGTAATACTTATATTTGTACATGTTTATGCATTTGTTTGTATGTCTGCAATACTAGATGTATTTGTATCAGACATCAGTGTTGCCTTCAGCCTGACTTGGAAAGGATTAGGCATTATGCTGATGACACTTTCAGGTTGGTTTGACCTTGTCATGGGGTCGGATGTTTATAATTCTAATTGGACTTTTATAGCGCTTAATCTCCCCAAACAAGAGGACTCTAAGGCGCAACAAAACAAAAAGCAGTAAACAAAATTCTGTGTCCAGGGACATAACAGGGGTCGAACACCACGGAGAACGCCAGGAGGATGATTCAGGCTAGGGTGGATATGCTTTGGTGTACAGGTAGGTTTTAAGCTGTTTTCTGAAGGAGGCCAGGGATGGAGAGGCACGAATCACATCAGGGAGAGTATTCCACACAGTAGGAGCATCAAACGCAAAACTATTACCAAACTGTTTGACAGATTTATGAACAGAGGGGCAGAACTTTGGAATAACTAGGAAATTACCACCACTTTGACTGCGCCTGGTACTATAAGAACTGCTGTAGGAAGAAAGATGTGGTGAAAAATACCTGGGAAAACCTGTGTGAAGATACTTATAAACAAGTGTGACTGTCTTGAACACAATGCGCTGTTCAACAGGAAGCCAATGCAGTTTCTTTAGCACAGGAGTTATGCTGGTGTATCGACTGGTGTTTGATACAATTCTAGCTGCACTATTTTGGATGCACTGTAATTTGCGTAGATTGAACTTGGACAGGCTCCTGAAAAGTGAGTTGCAGTAATCCAACCGACTACTAACAAGAGCGTTGGCTACAAGCACAGAAACATCATGAGTAAGAAACCGCCTGACATGTCTGAAGTCACGGAGTTTAACAAAACAACTTTTGCAGACATTCTGAACATGCTTGGACAAAGAGAAATCTGAATCAAGCCACACACCCAGATTTTTTACTGGATCTGCAGGGCAGAGTGAGTTGCCCAGGATATCAATTGGAAAACATGCTTTCAACTTATCCCTTTGTCTCTTCGAACCAAAGATGATAAACTCAGTCTTATCAGGATTCAGTTTGAGCTTACTAGTTGTCATCCACTCTTTAACATCATTTAGGGACTTATTTAGCTTTTCAAAGGCAGCAGATGCATTCTTCTGGGATAAATGTATATAAAGTTGGCTATCATCTGCATAGAAATGAAACTTTATTCCATTATGTTTACTGATAATGGAACTGAGGGGGGTAGTGTACAATGAGAACAACAAAGGACCCAGGACAGAACCTTGGGGAACACCAAATAGGAGTTTACAAACATCTGACAAAGTAGAACCAATTTTTACTGATTGGTAACGGTCCATTAGGTAGGATGTGAACCATTTCAGAACGGAGCCACTGACCCCAAACCAGTTTTGGAGGCAACCCAGAAGAGTAGAGTGATCAATGGTGTCGAAGGCAGCAGACAAGTCAAGCAATACCAAGGCAGTGGATTCACCTTGACAATGATAAGTGAACCTCATTTTTTATGTAGAGAAGAGCAGTCTCAGTTGAATGGCCCGCCTTATATGCCGACTGGTACGGGTTGTCTAAGTTATTGGCATTAATATGTTCTAACAGCTGCTTAGCAACCACACGTTCTACCAATTTAGATATAAAACTGAGACCTGATACAGGGCGATAATTCTTAAGGTCATTTGAGGGAAGATTTGGCTTTTTAATAAGTGGAGTGACCACAGCAGATTTGAAGGCATCAGGAACGCATCCCTCCATGAGTGAGCAGTTGACCAGCTCAATCAACAGCATCTTCAGAAACTTGCCTAAAGACAGTAATTTGGGGAGGATCTAAAGGAGGGTTAACATCATATTCAGTGCCAGAAGAAGCAAAATTATCTCTAATCTTCTTAATTTTGTTGGTGAAGAAGGAGGCAAACTGGTCAGCCAATGACTTTTCGGACTCATGAGATGGAAGTGTGGCATCAGAAACCCTGTTCAGGGTCTTATGGAGCTCACGCCAAAGTTTTCGAGAGTCATGACTATTGTCTGAGATCAGTTTGCTATAGTAGTCTGATTTATCTTTATTTACAAGTGCATTGCACCGAGCAATCTGGCGACGAAGCCTACTCCTGTTAAGTGTACTTTTAGCCCTACGCCAGGTTCTCTCAAATTGGCGCCTAAGGGACTTTGCACGTCGATAATCATCAGACATCCAATCGGCGGACTCCTTTTTCGTCAATTTAGATATAAGAGGTGCATGCCTATCCAGAACATCACTCAAATCATGTACATATTGATCATACAGATCGACAACAGCATCAGCTGGAGACTTGACGAAGGACGTATTTTTGAGATCTGAGCGGAAGTCAGACATATTGATATGGTGGAACCTTCTATATTGAACTACATTTGGAGTATGAGACACTTGACAAGGGAAGGCAACTGAACATTTGACTAATGCGTGATCGGAAACAAAGTCACAAATTTTAACATCAGCAATGGTGTCCTGATCACAGGGAGATAAAATCAGGTCCAATATGTGACCATGTAGATGAGTAGGTTTATTGACTAACTGTTTGAGGTCACATGAATCAAGAAAGGTAGTGAATTTCTGACCGTCACCAACTGGAACATCAACATGAATGTTGAAGTCGCCACAAATGTAATATGAAGAATTAATGGATGAAAGGTAACCAACAAATGACATGAATTCTTCCAGAAAATTACAGGTACATGATCCTGGAGGGCGATAGATGCAATATCCATTTACGACATCCAATTGCAGCGCCAACAGTGTCAGTTTTTGTGAGAACTACAATTACTGCCATTTAGAGGTGTGGTATTGTATGTTGTGAATGTTGGAAGTTTATATGTTCATCAATGCATGTAAATTTCAATGTAAAGTTCTCATGAAGTTTAGTTGTAGGCTAGGTAGTGGTTCTGTAAAAGAATTCCCTCCTTCCTACAAAGCTGAATTCAGCTACTGTTGGCTATTGGGTTGGATGGCTCCAACAAATAGCTACTGTTAGGGAATGGTAAGTATTTCTAATAAAAATTTATATTACTATTAGATTTTCCAAGTTCACATACTTTTGGGTCAGCTATAACATAATGAATTAGCATACCTGTAGCTCATTGCATAGCTGAGCAATAGCTACTTTGAGGTTTTCTCTGTTAAGTAAATCAGTTGTAACTCGAAAACTATTACATTTAAAGTATTTTGTTTATACGTGTTGTTCACCTACTTTTGGGTCAGCTATAACATAGTGAAATTTCAGACTTGCAGGTCATGGCATAGCTGAGCAATAGCTACTTTCAGGTACTCACTGTTGAGTAGATCAGTTGTAACTTGAAAACTATTGCATTTAGAGTATTTTGTTTAAGTATGTTCTTCACATACTTATGGGTCAGCTATAACATATTGAAATTGTAGACCTGTAGCTCATTGCATAGCTGAGTAATACCTGCTTTTAGGTTTTCACTGTTCAGTTAATCAGTTGTAACTTGAAAACTATTTCAGTTACAGTACATGTATTTTGTTAAGCGTCCCGCTCTCCCGGCTCCGCTGTATCCGCCGGCTCCGCAAGTTTGCCTACCTGTAGCGTCTTTACTAGTGGATGGAATTTCTTCAAACTTGGCACATATATTTAGTAGCCCTGGGAAAATTTTCTGAATTTGGTGCCATGACATTCCAACCAATCAGAGAAGTCACATGACCAAAAACAGGATTTTGCTTGTCCGGATGATAACTTAAGAAGCGTTTAAAATATTCGCCTGAAATTTGATATATGGATGCAAGGTATAAAGATCTAGAAATGATTAGATTTTGGTAGACTTCCATTAAAAAATGGCTAATTAATTAAGTATTAAAATTTTTTTTAACGAGGAAAATACAAATCTCTTTAATAACTTCTAAACCGTACAAAATTTTTGACCCACAGGGTATCTCTGCTAAGTACTCTGCTCAATTCCAAAAAAAATTCCTCTCTCCAAAAATGGTGGCCATTTTGAATTTTGTAATTTTTGACAAAAATGGCAAAAATTTAAAGGTCTGCACTCTGATTTGTGGGAACACAATGCACTCATGTAGTGTTCATCACAAATAATTCACAAATAATTATTTTTGCAAAATTTTTGGCCCACAGGGTATCTAAGCAAGATACTCTGCACCTTTTTTAAAAAAAAAATTTTCCTCTATCCAAAAATGGCAGCCATTTTGAATTTTCGAATTTTTGACAAAAATGGTAAAACTTAAAATTGCTTGTATCTCCTAAACCGTGCGAGATAGAGCGATTTCGGCGAAATTTTTGGCCCACAGGGTGTATATACAAGATACTCACAAGTTACTCTGCTCAGTTCTCACAAATTTTTCCTCTTTCCAAAAATGGCGGCCATTTTGAATTTTCGAATTTTTGACAAAAATGGTAAAACTTAAAATTGCTTGTATCTCCTAAACCGTGCGAGATAGAGCAATTTCGGCGAAATTTTTGACCCATAGGGTATATATGCAAGATACTCACAAGTTACTCTGCTCAGTTCTCACAAATTTTTCCTCTTTCCAAAAATGGCGGCCATTTTGAATTTTCGAATTTTTGACAAAAATGGTAAAACTTAAAATTGCTTGTATCTCCTAAACCGTGCGAGATAGAGCAATTTCGGCGAAATTTTTGACCCATAGGGTATATATGCAAGATACTGTGCTCAATTCTCAAAAATTTTTCCTCTTTCTGAAAGTGGCGGCCATTTTGAATTTTCGATTTTTTGACAAAAATGGTAAAACTTAAAATTGCTTGTACCTCCTAAACCGTGCGAGATGAGCGATTTCGGCGAAATTTTTGGCCCACAGGGTATATGTGCAAGATATTCTGCTCAATTCTCAAAAATTTTTCCTCTTTCCAAAAATGGCGACCATTTTGAATTTTCGAATTTTTGACAAAAATGGTAAACTTAAAATTGCTTGTATCTCCTAAACCGTGCGAGATAGAGCAATTTTGGTGAAATTTTTGACCCAGAGGGTATATATGGAAGATACTGTGCTCAATTTCAAAAAATTTTTCCTCTTTCTAAAAGTGGCGGCCATTTTGAATTTTTGACAAAAATGGTAAAATTTAAAATTGCTTGTATCTCCTAAACCATTTTAAATTTTCCAATTTTTTTTCGATATAATTTTAGATTGACAGGGTATCTAGGCAAGATCTTCTTTCTATTATAAGCAGCCAACACCATCTTTCTTTTGGGATGCTTTGTTTTTGCCATGCAAAAACAATCGCTTTGCTTCGCTAGCGATCCTCTAGTTTTAATATGTTATTAGCCTACTTTTGGTTCAGCTATAAAATAGTAAAATTGCAGACCTGTAGCTCCTTGCATATCTGAGTAATAGCTACTTTCAGATTCTCACCGTTGAGTAAATCAATTGTAACTTGAAAACTAGTGCATTTACAGTATTTCTTTAAATATGTTTTTATTGCGTAAAATACCCTTACCTTATTCTCACTAGTGCTTATGCTTTGGCGGGAGCAAACAATACGACCAAACAAGAATATTTGTTTTAAAATAAATATTCTTGTTCTTACCACTATGTATACACATGACTGCGCATGCGCCTCCACCGGAAGAACCTTGTTAAGCCTCTCTTCAATTTTGGTTGTCAGGGAGAAAACTTTGTTTACATTGCCGAATTTGTTTTGCATAATTGAAGGAAAATGGCTGAAACCAAGTTAAGTCCAAGGGACAGAAAATTGCTTCAGGATGTCACCATTTTACGTCAGAATGGGACTCCCATCACTTTTGTTGGTCATGCAGAGATAAAAAGAAGGGAGATGAAGTTTGTGTAACCTCGAAAGAGGAAGGCTGCTATAGATGTCTTCAATCCTCTTCTGACCAGAAGAAGAAATTGAAAGCTAAGAAAGCATACCAACTGAAGAAATCTAAGGAAGAAGAACCTCCTTCTACGACTCCAGCTTCAAATTCTACTGCTTCATCTGTAACTACCATTTCTTCAGATAAATCTACTCCTTCAGATCCCTTGTTGCTTATACTGGAAAGACTGGATAGTATGCAAGGTAGATTATCAGCTCTGGAGAAGGGAAGTACCTCTGTCTCCTCAAAAGAGGTGAATATGACAGAGGCAACCCCTGGTACAGAGGGATCTGAGAGACGCAGGAATTCATCTCGCAGTGTGTGTGCTATGACGGAGGAACATGAAGACACAGAGGAGTATAGGGAGACTAGATCTAAAAGAGCACGTTATTTGTCTCCTTCATCAGATAAACCCTCCACTAGTAAAGAAGAAGAGGTAGATGATGATCCGTCCTATAGGCAGGTGTTGGCTTCTGTTAGAAGTTTATTAGATCTACCAACTCCAGAAGAGTATACAGAAGATTTTTGGTTCAAAGACAGAAGGAAGAAAACACCTGAAAAACTGAACTGGAACTGGAAAAGAAGGTGGCTGGCAATCCTTCAGATAATGGGGAGAGGTTGTTTTCAGCTCCTTATAATTCTGACACTTTCCTGCCCTACACGAGACCTTTGATAAAATTTTATAGGTCAACTTCATCGGATTTTACTACAATTGCTCCAAAGTGCCAGGATTCTTTTAAAAGTGTGTGTTCTAAGTCTTTCACCACTCCACCCACGATCTCAGTGCCTACCAAACAGTTTACTACCATGGAGGCAGTAAAAAGGGAACATGTACAGATGCTGGGATTTGTAAAATTTTCAAAAAATTTTCCTCTCCCCAAAAGTGGCGGCCAAAAATGGAAAAACACAAATTTGCTTCTATCTCCTTAACCGTGCGAGATAGAGTGATTTCGTCGAAATTTTCGGCCCACAGGGTAACATAAGGAAAGTACTATTGGCAATTTTCAAAAAATTTTCCTCTCTCAAAAAATTATGGCCATTTTGAATTTTCGAATTTTTGCCAAAAATGCAAAAACACAAATTTCCTTCTATCTCCTTAACCATGCGAGATAGAGCGATTTCGTCAAAATTTTCAACCCACAGGGTATCTCTGTAATCTACCCTTGCCAGTTTTGTCCAAGTTTTAGAGCAAAACTCATGCTTCTCTTTGGGTGGACATTACGCATGCCAATGCATCCTATTTTTAGTTAAAATAATTCATGTTGTGTAATTCTTTTCAAACTATAAATTAGGGAAAGCTTACATAAAAAATTATAATATCCAACTTCACCTACATGGGGGTTTTCTTCAGGCTTCTATTATGATTTTAGTCCTTGTGGGACTAGTTTTAAGATCCATCTTGGATCTGAAGCCTTGTATTGACAATACCTGACTTGCATTCCATGCAATTTTCCTCTCCCCAAAAATGGCGACCATTTTGAATTTTCGAATTTTTGCCAAAACTGTTAAAACACAATTTTATTGCGTTAAAACATCTTACCTAGTGGACAGATTGCGTTTGTCTGGCACCCTGCCAATTTCGCCAAACGTTAGAAAAAAACGGCCTGAGCTGGGCTCTGGCCAGGACCGGTAGCGTCCTGTTCACTCACCGGGTGGCTGTGCAGCCTCCCTGCCAGTGTACTGCGCATGCTCGCGCATGCACTCTTCCTCTTTTTGTTTGGCGCGAAAGGAGTTTAGTCAGAATTTTGTCTGAGTTTTCAAGTTTGGAATATTTGTCTGTTATAGTAGTTGTTTTACAACAGAAGTGAACTCATTCAAATATTGAAATATCATGGCATCACCAGGAAGTTTAAAGGGTCAGAGGTGCGGTTCATGCGGCCATGCAATGGCAACTTTTGATTTGCATGAGAAGTGTGCGCGGTGCAAGGATAAGAAGGTTTGTGAGGACCCTTGTGTCAAAGGACAAGAATGTGTAATTTGTGAGGGGTTTTCTGATGCTCAACGTGAGACTTTGTCTACTCCATCATATAAGATCCGTAAAGAGAAAAGATCTGGTTCTTTGGTGTCCCCTAAGGACGTTACTATTATTAGTGCTGTTGATATGGAAGGGCAAGCTTCCCCTCAATCTACTGCGCAAGTGTCTGCGCACGCACCTGCTCCGTCCACTTCCTCTGCTTCTACCTTTTCTTTTCTTACGTCAGCCCAATTTGAGGCCATGAATGACAAATGGGCATAACATTTTCCGCGCTTTGAAGCGCTCTTATCCCGGGGAAATGTTTTCAGCACTCCTTAGACGTCTGCTTCTGTTTCATCTCACCCCGTGCTGTTTGATAATCCATTCATAAATCTCTCTGCCCGGTCTACCGGTCCGTTAATGAACCCAGCAGAGCAGGATATCAAATTGACAAAGACTGAGTCTAAACCCAAAAAGAAGAGTCATAAATCTTCTAAGAGTGAAAAGACCAAAGCCTCTGTTAATATTGACACTCCGGCTTCTGTTGCAAGCATCCCCGGTCCGGGTGATGACATGCAGGAGCCCGTTTTTAGGCCAGTTTCATCTGCTGCTTCTTCTCTCACTGGCCAGGAAAGCAAGTCTGCCGGTTCCATTGCTCAAGCTGTTTCTTCAGTTTCCCAGACCGGTCAAGGGACTGTGCATACCGGTACTTCAACACAATATGACGTGGCACCTGACTCTGCTGTTTCTGGTGATTCTGCCAGTGTTAGGACATATCCTGATCAGGAATATAGGGATCCACCGGTCCACTCATTTTCTGATGATGATTTTTCTGATGAGAATAATTCTGTGGCTGAAGAAGGCGAGGTGTCGTATGATAATTTAGAAAAGCAAGAGCAGACTGAAAACATGACTTTTCGTGAGACTGTGAGGTCTGTATGCTCATTTATGGGCTGGGATTACATACCGGTATTTGAGAGCGACCTGTCGGAGCCGGACAAGTCTAACAATCCTTGGAGGGGCAAACACCCTAGGAAACCGGCCCGTATATCTCTCCAAAAATTGGAGAAGCTCAACATCACCGTAGCCGAAGGATATCCGTCTAGCGCACAGGACTCTGCCGGTCTTAAGAAGGACCAGTTTGTTAAGATCCCCAAATCTCAGAGCCGGTGGTACCAAATGCATACACTGAGACAAGATGGTCCACACCGTCTAGGGAAGAGTCTGTTTAGGTGGGGTAACAGTGAGGCGAAAGTGAACTCCCAGTTCCCGAGAATTATCAAGGCCTCCTCCTATCCACCTTCTGGCCCACCTTCCAGGCCCATTTCCCAGGAGTACCTGTGAAGGTGGGAGCATTGTGCCCGTGAAGGGAGTTACGTTGTGAACAGTGCTGCTGGATTCAACCATTGCACTTCTGAACTGCAGGAGAGAATTGCTTCCAATGTTTCATTTTTGTGCAACAAATTAAACAAGGGTAAGGCACCTAAGGACGTTACTGAGGCACTCAAAGACATTAAAGATCTGTTAGTATTCCACCAGAACGTCTCCATGGCTATGGGTACGGCATTGCAGCACTTGGCCAATAGCTTGTTCGTCCATCTTGCAAATCTCATCCTTCTCCGTCATGACTCTTACCTGGAGTTTGTCAAGCCTGGGGTGAAGCCTGACACTTGGAACTTATTGAGGAACACCCCTATTTTTGGTTATGGCCTTTTCCCCGACTCAGTGCTCAATACTGCTGAACAAGATATATATAAGCACAAATCAGCCAGAGTTGCTCCAGGGCCCGGTCTGGGTGCCTCCCAGCGCTCAAATTGGAGGGGAAGCTTTAGGTATAGGCCCTATGAAAAGAGAGATGGTCAGAGGCGCACTGAATCAGCTGAGCAGGAACAACAACCATGGAGACTGTTTTCCAGGAATAGAGGTCGAGACCGTGCACGTGGTAGAGCAAGCTCTCGTTTTTCCAAGGCACGCGGGTTCAAGCCCTATAAATGACAATTACAGTGGAATCTCAGCCGTCAGAGGTTGGGTTTAATAGTAAAGGGGACTCAAGAACAAACTTTTAGATTTCAGAATTGCAAACAAGATGTATCATGTATAGATGTTGTCGATCATGTTCCTACTGTAATTATTCAAGGGCAGCCACAAAGGAAAGGCTTAAGTCCCGGTTGTGGTCTGAGCAAAATAAAGCTTGTCAAAGGTGTCTCTTGTGTAAGTCCATGTCTTTCTGCCCCATCTCTTCCAAATGTCCCACATGTTGCCACAGAGATCAGTGTTGGGGGAAGGCTTCAGAGCTTCTGGCAAGTTTGGCAAAGGTTGGGTTCAAATCCCAGAGTGGTTTCATTGCTGAGGGATGGTTACAATCTTCTTTTCAAATATGCAAGTCCCCCCAAGAACAAGGCCCTCTTGGAAGCTCTAGCCTCTCTATTACAAAAACAAGCCGTAGAAAAGGTGGTTGTCAGGTCATCCCTGGCTTTTTACAACCGTCTTTTTTTGGTTCCAAAGCCCAACAGAAAATGGCGTCCAATCTTGGATCTGAGCAAGCTCAATCTTAACCTGACTACAAACACCTTCAAAATGGAGACCCCAGAGACCATCCAGTTGTCTCTTCAAAAAGGGGAATGGGTCATGTCGTTGGACTTCAGTGATGCGTACTTCCACATTCCCATAGCCCGTACTTCAAGAAAATACCTAAGGTTTCACATAAACAAGGTCAATTACCAGTTCACATCCCTTCCCTTTGGTTTGGCAACAGCCCCGTTGGAATTTACCAAAGTGGTCAAGGAGGTCCAGCTGATGGCTCAAGCACAGGGTATCAGGATCCACCAGTACCTAGACGACTGGTTGTTGAGAGCCCCGTGCCAGGCAACTTGCCTACAACATACCCGGACCCTCTTGGCTCTTTGCCAAGAGTTGGGTTGGGTAGTAAACATGAAGAAATCAGAACTGACTCCTCAACAGGTTTTCAATTTCATCTGTTACCGGTTCGACCTGGTGACCGGTCGGGTTTTACCCACTCAGGACCGGTGGTCTACTCTGAAGCAGAAGTTAAAATTCATCAAGGACCGGAACTACTGCACAGTCAGACAGTTCATGTCTCTGATAGGTCACCTCACAGCGACGGAGAAACAAGTTTGGTCAGGCCGCCTTCACATGAGGCCCATCCAGTGGCACTTGAAGCGGGACTGGCATGTTCCGGAGGTTCTGGAAAGGGTCATTCCGTTGCCCCATTCTCTCCATCCTCACCTAGATTGGTGGTTGACAGAGAGCAATGTACTTCGGGGGCAGCCATTGCACCCCTTACAACGTGCTCTTCAAGTGTTTACAGACGCCTCAAATGAAGGCTGGGGCGCTCACTTAGGGGACTTCACGGCAAGAGGCGTTTGGTCAGACCCATAAATTCACCTCCACATAAATTTTTTGGAGTTAAAAGCAGTGTTTCTGCCCCTCAAGAGTTTCGAGCATCTTTGCAGGGACCAGATTGTTCTGATAGCCACGGACAACACAACTGTGGTTTCCTACATCAACAAGGAGGGAGGTATGAGATCAGGCTCTCTTTGTGCGCTTCTATGGAGACTTCTGTCCTGGTGCCATCCCAGGGGAATAGTCCTACGGGCAAGACACATTCCGGGTCACTTGAATGTGATAGCGGACAAACTGTCCAGACACAATCAAGTGATCCAGACAGAGTGGTCCCTTTCTAAGCAGGTGTTCAATCTCTTGTGTTCAAACTGGGACCAACCACAGGTAGACCTGTTTGCAACCCGATTCAATCACAAACTTCCCAAGTTTGTGTCACCGGTACCAGATCCAACAGCCTGGGCGGTAGATGCCCTGAGGCTGCCATGGGAGAATCTGGATGCTTACGCGTTTCCTCCAGTCTCTCTGGTCAGCCAAGTGATCTCCAAGGTGGTGGATCAGGGCTTTCGCAGAATGATTATAATTGCTCCAGGGTGGCCCAACATGCCTTGGTTTTGGGACCTGGTCAGTCTATCAGTTCAGATTCCCTTCCAGCTTCCACTTCACAGGGACCTGGTGATGCAGCCTTTCAACGGTCTTTTTCACAGGAACCCCCGCAATCTCAATCTGCATGCTTGGCTCCTAGAGCCTCTTCCATTCAGGAACAAGGGTTCACTGACAAAGTGGCAGCAAGAATTGAGGCTCCTCAGAGACTCTCAACCAGAGCCGTGTACAAATCTAAGTGGGCCATTTTTGTTAAATGGTGTGACTCACACGAGGTGGACTTCGGGTCGCCCTCTGTAAGCCAGATTGCAGATTTTCTTTTGCATCTGTTCAAAGTGAGAAAACTCCAACCTAGCACCATTGAAGGATATAGAACTGCTATTGCGGACATGGTGGGCAATGATCAGTTGAACATCAGTAAAGATGAAAACTTAACCCGCCTGTTGGACAGCTTTCATAGGGATAAACCCAAGGGCAGGCGAGGTGTTCCCTCTTGGAACCTTACTCTTATACTCCACCAGTTGACTAAGGCTCCTTTTGAGCCCATGCAAAAGGCTTCTCTTAAACATTTGACTTTTAAGACAGTCTTTCTGTTAGCTCTGGGCTCAGGAAAAAGGCGCAGTGAAATTCATGCTTGGCTATACAGGAACATCAGACACCAAGAAAACTGGAATCAAGTCTCTATTTACCCTTCACCAAGTTTCATATCCTAGAACCAATTGGCTAGGGAGGGACCAGCCTCGGTGGCTCCTGTAGTTATCCCAGCGTTGGCCCCTTCTTTGGACAAGTCTCTTAAGGAAGATAAATCTCTTTGTCCAGCCAGAGCTCTGCATTACTACTTGGATAGAACCAAGGATCTGCGCAAAGGTAAAGACCTGGTTTTCGTGTCTTTCCGCAAGAGTTTTCAGAAGGATATTGTCCCTGCCACTATTTCTTCCTGGATTAAACAGACAGTGGTCTTATGGTACCATCTATCTGATGAGGAAGCCCAGAGCTTACATCAAGTGAGAGCGCATGATGTCAGGGCTTTTGTGGCTTCCAAGGCTTTTCAGGGAGGGGTTTCTTTAGATCAAATCCTCCCAGCCTGTCATTGGAAAGCCCACAACACTTTTACGCAGTTCTATCTAAAGGACTTAGCTTGGGAAGATTCTGATCTGTACCATTTGGGTCCCATTGTGGCTGCACAGCAGATCCACAATGATTAGCATTGATTCATTCTGTATATAGGTAGCTGTATATAGTAAAAAAAAAATTAAAAAAAAAAAAGTTTTCCCCTGGATTGCCATGATCCTAAGTGGTTCCAGGGGTGGTTAGGGTATTTCTTCAGTTCCTGTTCTTCTTCCTCTACTAGGTTTCTGAACTCGTCCCCTCTCGGTCTTCCTGTACTCTCAGATCGAGTCAGTACAAAAACCTTATTATACAAAAAAAGGGGGGTCATGGGTGTTTTCCTATAGGCTGGTTTATTTAACCATTGCCGGATCCGCCCTTTTATTACCTAGAGTTCTAAGGAATCCTCCTTATTTGGCTACCCTCCATCCACTGGGTAGTTATTCTGCATCTGTCCACTAGGTAAGATGTATTAACGCAATAAAATGGAAAATTTAATAGTAAATTAAATTTTTATAAGTTAATACCTTACATAGTGGACAGGGGGAGTCCCACCCTACCTTCCCCACTATTCTAAGCCAAAAAGGGGACTTACTAAGGTAGGCAACAAAAAGAGGAAGAGCTCATGCGTGAGCATGCTCAGTACACCGGCAGGGAGGCTGCACAGCCACCTGGCGAGTGAACAGGACGCTACCAGTCCCGGCCAGAGCCCAGCTCAGGACCTTTTTTTTTAACGTTTGGCGAGACCAGCAGGGCGCCGGACAAATGCATCTGTCCACTAGGTAAGGTATTAACTTATAAAAATTTAATTTACTATTAAATTTTCCAATTTCCTTCTATCTCCTGAACCGTGTGAGATAGAGCGATTTCGTCGAAATTTTCGGCCACATGGTATTTAAGCAAAATACTACTGGCAATTTTCAAAAAATTTTCCTCTCCCAAAAATATCGGCCATTTTGAATTTTCGAATTTTTGCCAAAAATGCAAAAACACAAATTTCCTTCTATCTCCTTAATCGTGCGAGATAGACCGATTTCGTCAAAATTTTCAACCCACAGGGTATCTCGGCAATCTACTCTTGCCAGTTTTGTCCAAGTTTTAGAGCAAAACTCATGCTTCCCTTTGGATGGACATTACGCATGCCAATGCGTCCTCTTTCTAGTTAAAATAATTCATGTTGTGTAATTCTTTTCAAACTATAAATTAGGGAAAGCTTACATAAAAAATTATAATATCCAACTTCACCTACATGGGGGTTTTCTTCAGGCTTCTATTATGATTTTAGTCCTTGTGGGGCTAGTTTTAAGATCCATCTTGGATCTGAAGCCTTGTATTGACAATACCTGATGCGGCCCCCTACCTAGGGTCTCGGCCCTCTCGGGCCCTAACCCAGAGTGTCAGCCCTAACCTAGGGTCTTGGCCCTCTCGGGTCCCTAACCTCAGGTTTCAGACCCCTAACCTTGGGTCTAAACCCTCTGGAGTCCCTAACCTTGGGCCCCTAGTACATGGGCCTGTCCAAGTCTTTTGCTGCTGCATCTGAAGACTCTTGGATTATACTTAGTCCAGACACATTAGAGGAATCCATGCTATCTATGCAAGTCAAAAATTCCTCAAAGCCAAAGGGCTTCTTCTGAACAAGTTTTCAAACCAGTCACTGTATTTTTATAGGGAAGTAGACTTGTCTGACTTCCCTCAGGACATTCCGTGGACTTTAAGATTAGGCGGGTTTTTTTAAACCACCCTCACACCACCACCAGCCAGACAGAGACCTAGAAGAAGGCACAACATGTGGGTCAGGCCATGGCTACTACAGAGAGAGGAGAGGGGGGCCTACCACAACACTATGGCTGAACTGTATGTCACAGACATTCCAGGATTCACCAATTTCATGAGGATGACCCCAGAATTATTTGAAATGATAAAGACCAGACTGGAACCACGTCTAGCCAGGCAGACCACCAACTACAGAGCTCCAATCAGTGTTGGGAAAAAGTTAGCCCTCACCATCAGATATCTGGCCACTGGAGAGTCCTACACATCATTATCCTGTCAGTTCAGGGTTGGGAGATCCACCATTTGGAAATTTCTACCAGAGGTCTGCAGGGCCATCCAGGATGAGTTCACCAGAGAGTACCTCAGATGTCCTACTGCTCCAGATGAGTGGAAAGAACTGGAAACAGAATTCGGGATCAGGTGGAATGTTCCACATGCCCTGGGAGCCCTTGTTGGAAAGCATGTGGCCCTGAAGAAACTCAAGAACTCTGGAGCCCTGTACCACAACTATAAGGGATTCTTTTCAATAGTAATGTTGGCCTTGGTTGATGGACAGTACAAGTTCAGATGGGTGGATGTGGGTACAGCTGGATCTTGCTCAGCTGCCCAGATATTTAATACCTGTCACCTGAAGAGGAAGATTGATGATGGCAGCATAGGCTTCCCTGACCCAGCACCTATAACCCAGGGTGGGCGAGATGTCCCCTACTTCATCCTGGCAGATGATGCATTTGCCCTGAAGACCTGGCTGATGAAACCCTATGTCAGAAGGATGTTAACCAGAGAGGAAAGGATTGCCAACTACAGAATATCAAGGGGCAGGAGAGTTGTTGAGAATGCTTTTGGCATCCTGGTTTGGCATCCTGGTTTCAAGATTTAGAGTTATGATGACCACTATTGAAATACTCCCAGAAACAGTCAGGGATGTGGTCATGACCTGTGTGGTTCTGCACAACATACTGAGAAGCCAGTATCAAGGTCAACATGGTGGTCAACAGCCTGGTGGTGATGATGATGATGTGCCTGGTGATGGTCGCTTGATTGGTGGTGCTGCTGATGGTGGTCGCGACAGAAACCCTGCCAGAGAAGCCAAAAGACTGAGGGATTACCTCAAGGACTACTTCAATAATGAGGGAGCAGTGGCCTGGCAAGATGGCAGAATATAACTGCTACTGCAGTAAGCAGTCCTTTTCAGGACCTAATAACCAGTCCTTTTCAGGACTACCAAATATTCCAAAAACAATTAATCAGCTGTGCTTGTTCCAAATAACCCAATCATTTCCAAACATAAGTCACCCAACCAACAAACAGACAAACCCAATGCCCAACATAGTTTCCAAAAATAACAGACAAACCCAATGCCCAACATAATTCTCACAAAAAAACAGACAAACAGACAAACCCAATGCCAAACATAATTCAACCAACCAACAAACAGACAAATCCAATGCCAAACATAATTCCCTCAAAAAAACAGACAAACCCAATGCCAAACATAATTCACCCAACCAACAAACAGACAAACCCAATGCCAAACCTAATTCCCAAAAATAACAGACAAACGCAATGCCAAACATAAGTCACCCAACAAACAGACAAATAGACAAACCAAATGCCCAATATAATTCCCAAAAATAAAAGACAAACCCAATGCCAAACATAATTCCCACAAAAAAAACCAGACAAACAGACAAACCCAATGCCAAACATAAGTTGGTAAATGGAATAAATATTGCATATATTTTGAAATTGACACCCTAACTTACATTTGGTTTTTATTCTGGAAAAATAACTGAAAGTGAAAGTCTTTCCTTTATTGCAAATCTCAAAATTAAATTTTTTTATTCCACTTCAAGGAAATTTACAAAATATAACCACCCAAATGGTTCTATTTACAGTATGGTTTATCTGTCTGTTGGTTGTGGGGAGTTATGTTTACAAATTCGTTTGTCAATTCGTTGGTTGGGGGGTTATGTTTGCTATTGGGTTTGTCTGTTTGTTGGTTGGTGGCTATGTGATAACATAATATCTTTTAACTCTAGGGATGGTGTCAGTGTTGGACTTTTTTATTACAGATTTAAAGCAATCCCATGGGTTTTAAACTATAAATGGGCAGATTATTGGCCATATTGGGAGTTTATTTATCTGTTTTTTTCTATGTGGCCTTCTGCTGTTATGTGTATTACCATGGGTTATATGTTTCATGTTTGGGGTGGTGTTGGTGTTGGGCTTTTTTTATTTTTTTTATTTTGTGAAAAGTATTTGTACTGAACTGTTGAGGGGAATTTGAACAACTTGCAGCTTAATAATTGTTTTTGGAAGATTTGGGCAGCCCTGAAAAGGGCCTATGGGGGGTACCAGACCCACCCGGACTGGCTTGCTACTGAGGAGGCTGCTGCTGTTGAGGCGGTGCTGTGGTGGTGATGGTGTAGAGCTGCTGCTGTGGCTGCTGAGGCTGCTCAATGATCTGTGTTGTTGTTAGATCTGGTATCTGGCTTAGTATTCCACTTAAGTTGTGTCTGCTGCCCTCGTCCTGTACTGTGAGCACTGATGGAGGGTTTCCAAAGCCAATGGGACTGGGTGTGTAGTAGACGTAACTGCTGGAACTGCTGCCTGCTGCTGCCTGGGTGGAACTAGACGCCTGTTGAGTGGTTGTTGGCAGTATCCCGACCCTCTGTGACTCTTTGGTAATAGTGGCTGATATCTTGGGCAGTACTTGACATCTATGAGTGTTCTTTACTTCTTCAATGTCTCTAAACATCCTGCCCTTGAGGTCCTCAAACTCCTCTTGGGTCATCTTTTCAGCCTCTGATGCCACGTAGTCAAAGAAGGGCTGCCTGTCTGACTTCTGCTGCAGGAAACCTGAGATCAGTGTCCTCATCTGGTCAAAGTGCTCGAGTATCTTGGAATCTGTAGAAACTGGTGTAGATGTAAGAATTTGTTGACTTGTACTCTCCCTCAGGACACTGGACTCAAGATGTTCTGTATCAGTAGTAGATCCACGCGATTCTTCATGCCTGCTGGTGTTGGGACTGGCCTTGAACCCAGAGCCTCTGTTGGCCCCCTTGCATCTGATGTGGGTCTTAAGGAAACCCATCTGCTGGTAGACCCAGGACTGTCTCTTGGTCATCTCCCTTGGGGCTTGGCCAGAGTGTAGCTTGAAGAGCTTGCCATAACGAGTTCTCTGTGACTCAAACCACCTTCTGACATCAAAGGGCTGGAGCTTCAGTTCTGCAGAGATTTCTGCCCAGAGAGCCGCCTTCCTATGTCTGTCGTGGAAATGTCCATGCTCCTTGTCGTACAGCTCTTGGTGCTCCTTCACAAACTCAACAATGGCATTTTCTTTTCTGTCAGTGAATGTAGCACAAACCCTGGCTCTCTTGGCTGCTGAGTGGCACTCTGATTCTTCCTCACACCTCTCATCTTCTTCGCAAGCTTCCTCAGTAACTTGTAAACCTTCCTCGCTATCCTCTCTTTTCTCTCTTCTTTACCCTCCTCTGTCCTCTCCTCTGTCCTTTCCTCTGTCCCGTCCTCCAACTCTCCACCTCTCCTTCTCCTTCTCCTCCATCTTCTTCTTTCCTCTCTTTCCTCCTTTCTCTTTCCTCATAACTCCAGTGAATATCACAAAAAAAGTAAAAAAAACTGAAATGTGTCTCCTAACTGTTAAATTTGCCCTAACTCAAGTAAAATGTGAAATGTAAAAAAAAACTGAAAACTCCTAGCAGTAAGTGACACACGTCTCTCAGTAGCCAACCAGTCTATTATATAGTCCCAGACCCCCTCATTGCCTCTTTTTGGTTTCAAGTGTGCAGAGAAGAGTCGGTACTTAATCGGTACTTAGTCCCAGGCCTCCTGGGGCGTCCTCAGACTGTTGCAGACTAAATTTGTGTGGTCCCAGGTGGCCTGAGGAGGCCGGTTTGGATCGGCTTCTCTTAGTCGGGGCTTAGTCCCAGACCCAGATTTCTTAGTCCCAGGACACCTGAGATGGTCTGAGGCTTCCTGGGACTAATGAAACCGATTCCTTTTCACACGCATGAAACTTCAAAGATCTGTTATGAGTCGGGGACTGACAAACAGGCTTCCTGGGACTAAGGGTCGCAGGAGGCCTGAGACAACATAGGACTGTGTAAATTTGGGTCCGAGGAGGCCTGAGGAAGCCTGAGACTGGACATTTTGTTGACGGCGGGAAATAAGAATCGGTTTGGATCGTGAGAAATATCAAACATGTTTGATATTTCTCATGGCCCCAACCGACAACTACCGATCCATACCGAATGCCTGGGACTAAGCAAATTTTTGAAACCGACTACAAAAAACCCTTAATCGGGAAGCTTAGTCGTGTGGTGGAACACCCACATTAAGTAGTTCTTTTGGGACAACATTGTCTTTATCTTGAAGACAAACTACAAGTTTTCAATCTGTATTTCCCTTCTGGTAGTCATGAGTTTGAGCTTCAGACTGCTCTTTACCAGGTTCTTTCTGAATGCAACCTGGTCATGGAAATCTGTTCAGACAATAGCAAGTCTACTGTCAGACTGGTCAAACTCATTTTTAGGGTGCATATAAGCAGTCAGAATGATTATGGGGAATTCAGGGGAGAAACCAGATCTTAAGAACTTAAGAGTTCCCCATTCACAATTAGTTTAGGAGGGACAGGAGTTCCTCCTCGAGGCACCCATAAAAACACAGGGTTTTGGCGGTATCAAATCAGCCCTTTCACTCTCCCCACTATCTAGAGGCTCCTACAGGAAACAGCCCAATGGGGGTCATTCCCTTCCAAGCAGTATACTTCATTCTCCCCAGGTAGGGGGAAATCGAGTAGCAGAGGCTCCAGAGGTCGTTTTCGACCTCACTCAAGGTGAAGAGGGTGTGGAAACCCCTCCTTCCAATGACTCCTTCAAAGCCTCACTCAGTCCACCAGTAGGAGGTCCCCTCCGTTCTTTCAGAAGAGACTGGCAAACAAAAATGCTCAAACATTATGTTATACATTCTTACCATCATCATCAATCTAATTTGCCAGAGTTTCCCTGATTCTGACCCAAGGCCCATCAAGATCCAGCTCTGGCCTCTTATCCTGTCTCTTCTGCTAAGAACGCAATAGAAAGGGTGGAAACTGTAAAGTCTCCCTGGTTTTTACAATCGCCTGTTCCTAATCCCCAGGCCTCACCAAGGCTTGTAGAAAGATTCAAATGGAAACTCCAGAGTCCATCAGGGCCTCTCTGATTCCTGGGGAATGGGTGTCGTGTTATACCTGTCAGACACGTCCTTTCTCATTCCCATCCTCCAAGCTCAAGGCAGTTCCTAACACAGTCCTTAGGGTGGATACTAAATCAGGATAAGTCCTAACTCATCCCTCAGGTGTTTCCGTTCATAGGCTACGAATTTCACCTAGATTTAGCCCTTGTTAACCCACTCAGAGACATGGCTTAATTCTCAGGATTTGATCCTACACTTAAAGTCAAACAGGTTTTTTGACTTCAGGATGTTTAATGTCGCCAATTGGCTTGCTAGTCTCAACAGAGAAAATGGTCCCGGAGGGACGCTTTCACTCGAGGCCCCTTTTCAGTTTCACATTAAGGAGCACTGGAGATATCCTCAGTCATTGCACAGCCTCCTTCCTTGGACAGAGTCTTTTTCACCTCACCTAGAGTGGTGGCAAGTCCCTCAACGTGATGAAAGGTGCAAACCTTTATCCCAAGACCACAAGAACCAACTCTTTACAGACGCTTCAGATGAAGGCTGGGGTTCTCACTTAGACCAAGCCTCTACAAGGCTCTGTGGTCAGACAGGGAAAAATGGCTATTCATAAATGTTCTAGAGTTGAAGGCGGTTTCTCTGGTCCTTCAAGTTTCAAGGCCCAGTGTCAAACCAAACAGTGTTGGTTGCAATGGACAACTCAACAGTAGTAGCCTACATCACAAACAAGGAGGAACCCTCACGGCGGAGATGTGCACTCTCCTGTGGAAGATAATGACCTGTGCCATCATTTCCAGATAACCTTAAAAGCCAGACACATTCACAGGGTATCTGAATGTGATGGCTGACCTTCTGTCCAGGTCAAACCCAGTTCTATCAACAGAATGGTCACTGCATCTGCATGTGTTCAACAGTTCTGCCTAAGTGGTTCACCCCTCATGTAGATCTATTTGCCACTCGTCTGAACCACAACTTCCACTGTATGTGTCTCCAGTCCCAAACCAAAATACTTGGGACATAAATGCTCTAAACATAACTGGTCGGGTCTCTCTGCTTACCCTCCTTCAGCTCTCCTTCACACGGTGATCCAAAATCAGGCAGTTCATTTGCTTGATCATTGTAATTACCCCAGGCTGGCCAGGGATGCCCTGGTTTTGGGACCTAGTGCAGCTCTCAACAGAGATCCCACTTCGGCTTCTAGTGTCAACAACTCTTCTCAAACAGTCCCACAATTATGGGTTTTACAGCAAACCCCTACATCTCAACCTCAGCGCCTGGTGTCTAGGTGTAGACAGCTCCAAGAACAAGGCTTCTCTGTGGAGGTGGCAGAGAATTGCTGCCCCTAAAGGTCTTCAACAAAGACCATCTACAAGTCAAAGTGGGCCCTATTTGAGAAACGGTGCAGAGAAAATTCGGTGGACTTCTCCACTCCCTCTGTGCAACAAGTCTCAGATTTTTTTTTGTGTGTGTACCTATACCAAGTTCTAAACAGGCGCCCTTCGACCATTGACCGTTACAGGATGGCCATTGTTGACACCTTGGGCCCAGCTGGGCACCATATTCCCCAAGCTCAGACCTTAACAGGTTACTCTCCAGTTTTCTCAGGGATCGTGCCTACATTCCAGGAATCTTCCAAAATGGAACCTTTTCTGTCGTGCTTAATGAGCTAACAAAAGCACCCTTTGAGCCTATGAAGAACACAGACCTCAAACATCTTTTCTCTCAAACTGCTTTCTTGCTAGCTTTGGCCTCCGACAAACAAGTATCTAATTTAGGCCAATGGAAAAAGTTACCTTGGTCCCCTCTTCAAATTTTATAGCCAAAAACCAACTAGCAAGAGAAGGTTCTTAAAGTGTGTCTCCGGTGACTATCCCTGCTTTGTCTACTATTGTAAATAGACAGTTCAAGAAGTCAGGACCTTGTGTCCAGTATATGCCCTGAGGTATTTATTATCTGGATCGAACCAAAGACCTGAGAGGGTCTCGATCGGTACCATTTAGTTCCTTCAAAGGACACACCTCAGACATCAGACCCGCTACGCTCTTCTTGGTTAAAATAACTATCTTACTTTGTTGTCAAACAAGCAGACCATCAACCTTGGACTTGGTCCAAGTTAAAGTGCATGACATTAGGGCCTTCACGGCCTCTAAGGCCTTATACGGTGGATTTTGGTGGACCAACTCATGTAAGCCTGTCACTGGAAACTCGCACACATTTACAACTATTTTACCTAAAAGACCTTCCTTGGTCAGATAACAACAATATGTATCTGACTACATTAACAGTGGCTTAACAAATCCTATACCCTCCCCCTCAGTCTAGTCATCCTAGGGAAGAAAAAAAAAGGAGGGGGGGCACACCCGCTTCAACTGAGTCTTAGGAGTCTAAATCCCAGGGCCTAGGTAAATGCCTACCTCCTCAGGATGTTTGGTAAGGTCTTTTAGCTTTTTATTAAGATAGTACTTAATATATAATGTATTATCTTCTCTCCAGGTGACCCCATAATCACCTTTTATTTTTCATCTTTTTGTGGGTGGCAAAGATGATGATGAGATTTCCAAGCCAGGGCTTGGCATGATTGGTAGTGTAGCCCTTGGGGCTATTTATGCCTTTTTAGTGAGTATGGCTTCACTCCTTCCTCCAAAATCCAGACATCCAGACAGTATCGGTACTGTCATTTCAATTACCTTCTGGTTTTTGGCTTCTTACAGGAACAGTTTTCTGAAACTGGGACACTGTAAGCGGGACTCAGACTGGTCATTCTAATTCATCCATTTCAATCTAATTCATTCAAATCCAAGAAAAATTGACTAATACTTCCAGTCTCAGCTGTAATCCCTCCACCGGACAGTTGGATTCAGCATTCAGTTCCACATGGTAAGTTATTGTAGTGCAATACAATTGAAAATCTTAATTACTTAAATGTAGCTTTTATAAGCTACAACCTTACCATGTAGAACTGAAGAGAGTCCCACCCTGCCTCCCCACTGAATAACAGCTGAGGGGGTATGGGCAAACTCAAAAAAGGAAGCGGAAGGCTACGTCACTACTGGGGTCACCTTGATTCCAGGGCATCTCACCACTATTATGCGTCCATTTTTCTTGGATGTTGGCCGGATGCCTACGGCCATCCGCGTAAGCATTCAGTTCCACATGGTAAGCTTGTAGCTTATAAAAGGTACATTTAAGTAATTAAAATTTTCAAATTTAGAGTGTTTCGTTTGAATATGTTATTCACTTACTTTTCTGTCAGCTTCAGTTGTAACTTGAAAAATATTACATTTAGAGTGTTTTGTTTAAATAGGTCATTCTTCTAATTTTTGGTCAGCTATAACATAGAAAACTTGCAGACATGTAGTTCATTACATAGCTAAGAAATAGCTACTCTGAGGTTCTTACTGTTGAGTAAATGAGTTGTAACTTGAAAACTATTGCATTTAGAGAACTTTGTTTAAATATGTTATTTATCTACTTGTGGGTCATCTATAACATAGTGACATTATAGACCTGTAGCTCATCACACAGCTGAGCAATAGCTGCTTTCAGGTTCTCACTGTTGAGTAAATCAGTTGTAACTTGAAAACTATTGCATTTATAGAATTTCGTATGAATATGTTATTCAGCTACTTTAGGGGCAGCTATAACATAGTAAAATTTTGGACCTGTGGCTCATTGTGTAGCTAAGTAATAGCTACTTTCATCTTATCACTGTTGAGTAAATTGCTTGTAACTTGAAAACTGTTGCATTTAGAGAATTTTGTTTAATCCTTTATTCATGTACTTTTCAATTAGCTATAACATAGTGAAATTGTAGACCTGTAGCTCATGGTATAGCTATGCAATAGCTATTTTCAGGTTCTCACTGTTGAGTAAAACAGTTGTAACGTAAAAACTATTGCATTTACAGTATTGTTTCAATATGTTATTCACCTACTTTTCCGTTATCTATAACCTAGTGAACTTGCAGACCTGTAGCTCATTGCAGAGCTGAGTAACAGCTACTTTCAGAATATAGCTGTTGAGTAAATAAGTTGCAACTTGAAAACTATTACATTTAGAGTATTTTGTTTAAATATGTTATTCTTCTAATTTTTGGTCAGCTATAATATAGAAAAAGTGCAGATCTGTAGCTCATTACATAACTCAACAATAGCTACTTTGAGGTTCTCACTGTTTGAGTAAATGAGTTACATTTGAATAAATGACTTACATTTACATAAATTACATTTGTTTAAATTTGAAAAAAAGATCTTTTAAAAGTAATTTTGTTTATTTACACAAATAAAGATCTTTTTTTAAAATTTAAACAAATGTAATTTATTTCTGATGAATGAAGCTCCGAAAGCTCAAATAAATTTATTTATTTTATATGCTCTTTGTTTTTACTTTGTTTATTATTTTATATGGATATTTAAAAGAGCGAAGCAGCAAAACTTTATTAACTTGGAATATCTCTATAACATAGCAAAATTGCAGGCCTGTAGCTCAATGTATAATCGTCTTTTAGGTTCTCACTGTTGAGTAGATCAGTTGTAACTTGAAAACGACGCTAGGGTCAGTTAGAAAACCTGGGGATCAGGGACGAAAATCCAGAATAAAACGCACGAAAAATTTGAGTAGGTGTCATCTCCCCAACAGGACTTAACACATCGCTACTTTTCTGGGTCAAGATCCCGACCTGACTTGGGGTGGGGGCTTTTCTCCACGAAAAGATGGGAAACTACCAGGACAAGCCATAAACCCTTAACCAACAAGCCATATCACACCATGACAAGCCCAAGTGATAAACCGACATGACTTGGGAGCAGTATCCGGACCAACCCTGACCGACCTGAGTGTTTTCTGGAGTCACTGCAAAGATGCCAGCTACACATCATTGAGACTTTCTGCAGAAACTTAGGGTCGTTTTTTTTGTTGTTGTTTTTATTTATTTATTTATTTTTTTAGTTTAGTATTTTGATTGTGATTTGCAGACAAAAAAGGAAAAATCGGAACCCAGGACCAGAACCTGCCCTACAGCCAGCACCTTCTCCACAGCCCCCACCACCACCTAGGAGAAAAAGAAAGCCACAAAACCATTGTGTCATACCCTAGAGGCCTTCAAAGAGAAGAAAAGAAAGAGGACTCTATATAACCCTCATGGCCAAATTAATGCAGACTGATATCCCAGGTTACCAGAATTTTGTCGAGATGCCACCTGCATTTTTTGACCTCATTGAAGAATGCATACACTACCGCATCAAGAAATCAGTTGCCAATTTTAGGAAGCCTACACAAGTTGAAATAAAAACTGGCAATAATGCTGAGACACCTGGCAACAGGAGAAACGTACACCTTCTTATAGTATCACTGGCTGGTTGGCCAAAACACCATATGTAAACTTGTCCCTGTTGTCTGCCGGGCCATCTTTGCTGAGTTCCAGGAAGAGTACTTGACCTGCCCTACCAATCCTGAAGACTGGAAAAAGATCCAGTAGAAGTTCAGAACCAGATGGAATGTTCTCTATGCTCTTGGGGTACTAGACGGAAAACATATCACTATACAATTATAACGGCTTTTTTCCCTGGTGCTGCTTTCCCTGGTTGACGCAGACTACAGATTCAAGTGGATCTTCATCAGATGCACAAATATTTAACCACAGTAAGTTGAGGGAAAAAGATCGAGGATTCACTCCTCTCAGTTCTTGGTCTTTTTTCGGACACTGCCTCCTCTATCTGTGACTGTAGAGTTTCTGCCATCCTGGCTTTCTCTCCCTCTCCCCCCTAAGATTTTTCTCTACCCCTTCCTCCCTCTCCCTCTGTTTTCTCTCCTCCCTCCTCCTATGTATGTCAGTAGCTGTATCTCCCAATTCAAACTCTGTAGGTGTGTCTGTGGGGACTTTTATCTTCCTCACATTCTTTTTTCCCATTTTTAAGACCCATTTTATAAATCAAATCAGTGTTTGTAAAAAACAAAAGCCTATCAGCATGTCAGCCCAACTTGTATCTCTACAATAAATCATAAGTGAATTTACAAAAAAAGAAAAGCTTTCTGAATGTTACCAGTTGTAATCCAAGTGAGTTGAAAATCCAAATGATGCATTCTGCGCCGACTCACCTTTTATAGACAAAGATTTCATAACAAATAAGCCATAAGTCGGTAAAATTATGCCGGCTTGTCCTACACACTTCCTGGCTTGTCTGTTGCTGTAACTGTCTTGTCAGTTTCCTCTTACATCATGTCCTGCTGTATTCCTGACTTGTCCTGCTGTGATGTTACTGACTCTGTGACCCAAGGCTTGGAGACTTTTGTCTTGATGGGAAGTCACAAAATCAGGTCGGGTTGTTTACGACAGGCCGGTTCATTTTCAAGTACAGTCAGTTGTGTTCTATGGCCTGTCGTGGAGTGATGTCCTGGTAGTTGACTACGACAGGCTGGCAAGTGCCTGCAGACAAGACAGTAACAATATAGTAAGATGGAAAGTGGCTACGACAAGCCATATATAGACACGATAGGGTGGTTACCAGGTGGGCGGAGCCACGGTCAGGATCAGGAGTCGGGGAGGGGCAATGAAATATCAAACATGTTTGATATTTTGCCGACTCACTGCTACAAGCCAGGAAACTACAGCCACCCCTAACTGACTGTAAACATTGCTCCCAAACCTCAAAAAATCCCTAGTTACCAACAAGTCGGCCCCAGTGGAACACCCCTATAATCTCCATCAATGGACAGACTCTAAGGCACAACTGAACATAAGGCGAATATTCCGAGTCCAATGATGTAGCCAGGTCGTAATAAAGAAGATGCAGGGTGACAGGAAGGCTATGGTGGATAGGCTTTTGTAAGCAGGCAGTAGACACAAAAATATTTTAAAAGCTACTTTATCCACTGAAATATACAATATATCCATAAAAATGTACTTGCACAGTGCTTCTGGTCATTTTTGCCCCACAGCCTTTAAAGGCTGTGCAGCTAATGTTTTCACCCATGGTGGGTGGGGTGGGCAGGCAGGCAGGCAGGAAATGTCTTGTCTGAGCTGTATCTCAGAAACCATAAGGTGAAAGATGTTGATACTTGGTAGTGACATTGGTTGGGTGTAGGTCTGCAACATCACGGTATGACCTTGATTTGACTGTTGACCTTGGGATCTTGACCTTTAAAATCTTGTCCAGGCTTTGACCTTGGGTCTGCTAGAGTTTTTTCTATTGCCACATTTCAGACATATTTCTTCTATCACAGAACTATACAGAATGTTGCAACTAATTATTATATGTGCTTTTACCTAATTGTGCTGTCTATATTTTACAGCTTCATAACTTTTAGTTTACAAATTAATACTGTCATCTTCCAATTGAAGTGGCTTATTTTGTTGCTTTGTCTTTTTTTATATTTGAAAATATTTCTATTTTTAGTGACCATCTAGATTCATCAAAAAGTGAAAGGCTAGTCAGGTCTATGTATTCCCCTCCAAAGCAGAAAGGATCATCTACACATTCCACACACAGTGACCCAGTTCCATCACATCCCTATATAGCCAATTCTGTAGACAGTGGTGAAAAGGTTAAATTAAAAGAGGCAAAGGCTTCTGTGAGTGATTCAATGTCACAGCAAAGTAACCATGAGGCAGATGATGTGTTCAAGCCCTCTTTTGACAGCTTTTTCAACTCAGCAAACAATATTCATAATAATCAAAGTGATATAGAAACAAAAAGAGACCATAACAAATCAGAAATCCAGGACCAGTTTCCTGCGAAATGGAACTACAAACAGCAGAGTGCAAAGTTCACTGGCCACTCTAGTTCTCTACTGGACCAGCTTGCGAAAGAGAAATTACTTGGGCCCATTGCCAATGATGAGGAAATTGATGTATCGTCAAGTGAAGACAGTGCAAGTGCAGTCTACAGGTCTAAACTTTGTCCAAAGCTTGAGGAAAACTTAATCCCATCAGTTAGATCAGGAAAATGTGATGAAAGTGCAAGTACCGTATCTGAGGACAAAGCACTGAACTTTGACTGCAGAGCAGCAGCTCTTGGAAGTATTAATTCTGGCGAAATGTCTTCTTCTGACAATGAGTGTTCTGATGTGGAAGGTGTAGCTACATTCAGACATAAAGCATATAAAACTGTCTCAGAAGATTCAGAATACACAGAAGCCAGTGCAAAAAAATCGACAGGAGATTATGTGCAGAAGCAGGTCAGTGAGACCGAGGTAGAAGTCAAGGCATGGGAATCCGGTCTGGACATTCATTCAGATGATACACCAACTTTTCAAATGAGTCACCAGTGAAATAAAATTAAATATGAATAAAACAAGTGGATGCCATGCATTATGTCACCCCTACGAAAATGCCAGAGAATATGAAGTGTAGTAATCAGCAGAACAAATGAACCTATTTTAAGGTGACCTTATCTATGTGAAGAACAATGCCTTTGATAAAAATCAAGTCTGCAATTTTGTTGTGTTCTATATCCATTTTATCAACAGAATGTACTTAACAAAAGTCTTTGAATAATCAAGAATAAGATTTTATTGTGTTAATATATCTTACCTAACAGATAAATGCTTTTATTTTCGGCACCAGCTGGTCTCGCCAAATGTCAGAAAAAAGCGTCTGGCTGGACTGGTAGTGTCCCATTCACTGGCAGGTGGACATCACATGACTTCATCCTTTGCATTTGGCATGAATAAACAACAAGTTTAAAATGGAAATTCTGGGTATTTGGGGGGATTTTAACTATGAACAAGAAATATTGTACTACAGAAAACAAGTTGTTGTTGTCTTCTTTTTCTGGTCAGGAATTTGGATCATGTTGGTATTTGTAAGTGTAGTTTAACCCAAAACGTCCATGATTTGTATGTTGAGAAAGGCATTAATATTATGTACACAACCTTTTTATCTGAATATTTTGTCAAGACATACTGGATTTCTTGACCACTACAACATATAAAAGATGTTTGTAAAAGGTTTTCTTTCCTGCCTAGCAAATGAATAGATGTTCAATTATCTCACCATCCCATAGCAAGCACTTGTAAAGACATTTTTATTGGGGAGACATACGACATACTGGCCTGATCACAAAAGTTTAGCATCATTGGCCACGGTTAGTGCAAGGATGGTTGACTGTTGGCATAGATGAAGACTTTTTGTGTCACCAGCATTTATGCTGCATGGCATGTAGGTATTGCTTTGTTATCTTATTTTGTGGTGTTGTCTCTCATCGTCACACTTTGTATTCCAGACAGTATCTCAAAAATGGCTTGTCAGATTTAATTGAAATTTGGCATGTGGATGTAACTGGTCCTCAAAGTGTACCCTATTGTTAGGTGACCTTAAAGTCCCAGTAGTAAGATACTTATATTGAGTTTAAGTTTTTTGTTTCCAGACAGTATCAAAAATGGCTTGATGGATTTAATTCAAATTTGGCATGTGGTTGTAACTGGTTTTCAAGGTGTGTGCTATTTTAAGGTGACCTTAAACTCCCAAGTATAAAAAACTTATGTTGAGTTTATGTTTTTTTTTCTCCATGGAGTATACTGAAAATAACTTCAGAAATTTCATTCAAATTTTGCATGTATATGTAACTGGTCATAGCTAAGTGTCATACAATAAGGTGACCTTAAACTCCCTGTAATAACAGAATTATTTTCACTTTAAGTTTGGCAATTTTTTTATAGTATTTCAAATATTGTGAAATTCTATGCATGTTTCAGTTGTGGGAACCTTGAACAGAACCTTCAGGAAAAGATTACCTTGAACTCGCTCACAGCTGCAAACTAACTTTGAGTTTAAGGTTGGGACAGTTGCTTTGGGGTTTGGAAGATATTTGATGTGCTAATTAACCAGCCCTTCAGGGGCGCTTATTTGTTTTCATATAAGTTCAACTGATCACCGTCGCCGGCAGATTATTGTCTCCCTTGAATAACTTCTTGGGCTTTCAAATTTTTCTTTCCTTCTTATCTTTCTTTAAAACTGTAGGGGCGGGAAAAATTTTTGAGATACTTTGCGGAAACCTTAAGCTTTACTTAAGTTAACCTTAAGCATTTTTCAAAAACACCCCGTCATCTTTTTCAGAAAAAACCACACACACTTGTGCTATAAAATTTATCAGGTATATTCTAGACCTATATCCGCAGGTCGGAAATGATTTTCTGACCAATCCAACCATAGATGCCTGAATGGGAGGCGTTTTATTTTCGTAAATTTTTAAAAAATGGGTACTTCGTCTGTATCTCAAAAATGGTCAGGATTTCAGCATTTTGTTGGAATAACTTATTCAGCTACTTTTTCATAATCTTTCACGTGCCGAAGTTTTAGCCCTGTATCTGCAATCTTAAGGTCACCTTAATGTCCAAAAAGGGGGTTTTAACCCTCCAGTTCACTTAGTTTTTCACTTTTTTCACCCAAACTTGGCATATATATTAAGATTTACCAAAGAATTATCCTGACTTTATGGTGACCTTAAATTGTTAATTGGAGCTATGGCTCCCCCTAAAGTCATAAAATTTGGAGTAAAGCCGTCTGGCCCCTTTCATTTTCCATACTAACGTAAATTGATATTGAAGTAGATCAAAAGAAGACTCTTACTACCTTATGATTTAAATATTAATGATGTTATGGCCATCTTAAACTTAAAATGTAGGGTTTTTCAGCCCTAAACTTAGTTAATGTTTAATTTTTTAAAAATAAAACTTGGCACATTTATAAAGGTTGGCAGAAAGGGACATTCTCATTTTATGGTCACCTTAAAGTCACAATATGAATGAAGTTATGGTCACCTTGCAGTGAAATTTTGGAGTAATTACTCTTCAGCTATGGTATTGTTCAGCTGACCTGAGTTAAATTTTGCAAACTTAGTAAAGATGAAAATAGGGACATTCTTATTTTCTTTCCACCTTGGAATTCCAATACAAGTACAGTCATTGCCACCTTGAAGTAAAAATGAGGGTTTTCAGCTCCCAACCGACTTACTGTTCAATGACATCAGTTCAACTTGACACATTGATTAAGTTTAAGGAAGACTTTTAATGACCTTTTTCCTTAAAATTCGTCCGCATGAACAACTTCTCTAAAACTTCAAGACCCAGAGACATGCTGTTTTTTATGTCAGCTGACATTATGTCGTCACTCTGCGGCGTGGGCGTACGCGTCCGCGTCCGCGTACGCGTCCGCGTGAACAACTTCTCCTCCAAAACTACAAGGCCTAGAGACGTGCTGTTTTTTTTAAAAGATACCTTATCTATCGAGGATGAAAAATTGTTCAAGGCATGCAAATCTGTCTGTTTGTCTGTTTGCTAGAGACATTACAAGGGGGGTACCCCCACCAAAAGTGTGAAAATTTCAACACTTAATCACAATTTTCTCAGTGACTATTGCAGGGATTTCTCTCATATCTTGCATATATGTACTAGGCCACAGGTAGATTCTCTTGTGTGAGTATGAGACCTGGATCTGTCTTACTTTTTTTTTAATAAATTTTTTTAATAATTTTTAATGCATTAAAATTCATGAAATCATGCACAAAATCATTTATAACTTGAAAAGTGTTGCATTTAGAGCATTTTGTTAAAATATGTTATTCAGCTACTTTTTTCATAGCTACAATATGGTGAGTAAGTTGGGTGCCTGTCTCAATAGCTAAGTGAGTAATAGCTACTTTTGGGCTTTTCAGTAACTTCCACCATGAGTAAAATCACTTGTAACTTAAAAACTATTGCATTTACAGAATTTTGTATAAATATGTTATTCAGCTACTTTTGGGTCAGCTATAACATAGTAAAATTTTAGACCTGTAGCTCATGGCATAGCTGAGTAATAGCTACTTTTAGGTTATCACTGTTGAGTAAATCGCTTATAACTTCAAAACTATTGCATTTAGAGAATTTCGTATAAATATGTTATTCAACTACTTTTGGGTCAGCTATAACATAGTAAAATTTCAGACCTGTAGCTCATGGCATAGCTGAGTAATAGCTACTTTTAGGTTATCACTGTTGAGTAAATCGCTTATAACTTGGAAACTATTGCATTTACAGTATTTTGTTTCAATATGTTATTCACCTATTTTGGGATCAGCTATAACATAGTGAAGTTTCAGATCTGTGGCTCATTGCATAGCTGAGTAATAGCTACTTTGAAGTTCTCACTATTGAGTAAATCACTTGTAACTTAAAACCTATTGCATTTAGAGAATTTCGTATAAATATGTTATTCAGCTACTTTTGGGCCAGCTATAACATAGTGAAATTTCAGATCTGTAGGTCATGGCATAGCTGAGTAATAGCTACTTTAAAGTTCTCACTATTGAGTAAATCAGTTGTAATTGGAAAACTATTGCATTTAGAGTATTTCGTATAAATATGTTATTCAGCTACTTTTGGGTCAGCTATAACATAGTAAAATTTCAGACCTGTAGCTCATGGCATAGCTGAGTAATAGCTACTTTTAGGTCATCACTATTGAGTAAATCAGTTGTAACTTGAAAACTATTGCATTTACAGTATTTTGCTTGAATATGTTGTTCACCTACTTTTGGGTCAGCTATAACATAGTAAAATTTCAGACCTGTAGCTCATTGCATAGCTGAGTAATAACTACTTTGAGGTTCTCACTATTGAGTAAATCAGTTGTAATTGCAAAACTATTGCATTTAGAGAATTTCGTATAAATATGTTATTCAGCTACTTTTGGGCCAGCTATAACATAGTGAAATTTCAGATCTGTAGGTCATGGCACAGCTGAGTAATAGCTACTTTGAAGTTCTCACTATTGAGTAAATCAGTTGTAATTGGAAAACTATTGCATTTACAGAATTTCGTATAAATATGTTATTCAGCTACTTTTGGGTCAGCTATAACATAGTAAAATTTCAGACCTGTAGCTCATGGCATAGCTGAGTAATAGCTACTTTTAGGTCATCACTATTGAGTAAATCAGTTGTAACTTGAAAACTATTGCATTTACAGTATTTTGCTTAAATATGTTGTTCACCTACTTTTGGGTCAGCTATAACATAGTAAAATTTCAGACCTGTAGCTCATTGCATAGCTGAGTAATAACTACTTTGAGGTTCTCACTATTGAGTAAATCAGTTGTAATTGCAAAACTATTGCATTTAGAGAATTTAGTATAAATATGTTATTCAGCTACTTTTGGGTCAGCTATAACATAGTAAAATTTCAGACCTGTAGCTCATGGCATAGCTGAGTAATAGCTACTTTTAGGTCATCACTATTGAGTAAATCAGTTGTAACTTGAAAGCTATTGCATGTACAGTATTTTGCTTAAATATGTTGTTCACCTACTTTTGGGTCAGCTATAACATAGTAAAATTTCAGACCTGTAGCTCATGCCATAGCTGAGTAATAGCTACTTTGAGGTTATCACTGTTGAGTAAATCGCTTATAACTTGGAAATTATTGCATTTAGAGTATTTTGTTTCAATATGTTATTCACCTATTTTGGGGTCAGCTATAACATAGTGAAGTTCCAGACCTGTGACTCATTGCATAGCTGAGTAATAGCTACTTTGAAGTTCTCACTGTTGAGCAAATCACTTATAATTTGAAAACTATTGCATTTAGAGAATTTAGTATAAATATGTTATTCAGCTACTTTTGGGTCAGCTATAACATAGTAAAATTTCAGACCTGTAGCTCATGGCATAGCTGAGTAATAGCTACTTTTAGGTTATCACTGTTGAGTAAATCACTTATAACTTGGAAACTATTGCATTTAGAGTATTTTGTTGCAATATGTTATTCACCTATTTTGGGGTCAGCTATAACATAGTGAAGTTCCAGACCTGTGGCTCATTGCATAGCTGAGTAATAGCTACTTTGAAGTTCTCACTGTTGAGTAAATCAGTTGTAATTGGAAAACTATTGCCTTTACAGAAATTTGTGCAAATCTGTTATTCAGCTACTTTTGGGTCAGCTATAACATAGTGAAATTACAGACCTGTAGCTCATGGCACAACTGAGCAATAGCTATTCTCAGGCACTGACTGTTGAGTAAATCGGCTATAACTTGAAAAATATTGCATTTGGAGTATTTTGTTAAAATATATTGTTCACCTACGTTTGGGTTAGCTATAACATAGTGAAATTACAGACCTATAGCTCATGGCATAGCGGAGCAATAGCTATTTTCAGGTTCTCACTATTGAGTAAATCAGTTGTAACTTGAAAACTATTGCATTTACAGTATTTTGCTTAAATATGTTGTTCACCTACTTTTAGGTCAGCTATAACAGAGCAAAAATTCAGACCTGTAGCTCATTGCATAGCTGAGTAATAGTTACTTTGAGGTTCTCACTCTTGAGTAAATCAGTAGTAACTCGAAAACTATTACATTTAGAGTATTTTGTTAAATATGTTATTCACAGACGTTTTGGTCAGCTATAACATAGTGAAATTGCAGACCTCTATGTCATGGCATAGCTGAGCAATAGCTTCTTTCAGGTTCTCACTGTTGAGTAAATCATTATATCCAACCTGTAGGAAATCATGGGCTGGGAATCTGTTAATATGGTCCGATTTGACCTTGGAACCCTCCTTCAAGGTCAAATGAGGATAGCCAAACATAAAAGTGCTTATAACTCGCTTATTATTGGTCCTACAGGTTTGGAATGAAAACCAACCTATAGAAAATCATGAGCTGGGAATTTTTTGGTGTGGTCGGATTTCACCTTGGACCCCTCCTTCAAGGTCAAATGAGGATAGCCAAACTTAAAAGTGCTTATAACTCGCTTATTATGGGTCCTAGAGGTTTGGAATGGAAAACCAACCTATAGAAAATCATGGGCTGGGAATCTTTTGGTGTGGTCAGATTCCACCTTAGACCCCTCCTTCCAGGTCAAACGAAGATAGCCAAACTTAAAGTGCTTATAACTCGCGTATTATTGGTCTTGGAGGTTTGGGATGGTAAACCAACATATAGGAAATCATGGGCTGGGATTCTTTTGGTGTGGTCAGATTTGACCTGGGACCCCTCCTTCAAGGTCAATTGAGGATAGCCAAACTTACAATTGCTTAGAACTCGCTTATTATTGGTCCTACAGGTTTGGGATAGTAAACAAGCTACAGGAAATCATGGGCTGGGAATTTTTTTGTGTGGTCGGATTTGACCTTGGACCCCTCCGTCAAGGTCAAACAAGGATAGTCAAACTTAAAAAGTGCCTATGACTCACTTATTATTGGTCCGAGAGGTTTGGGATGGTAAACCATCCTAAATTCTTTGGCTGGGAATCTTTTGGTATGGTCAGATTTGACCTTTGGACCCCTTCTTCATGGACGAACGAGGATATTGCATTTATAGTATTTCTTTAAATATTTTTAACCTACTTTTTACACTTAAACAATTACCTTGTTACTTTATTTCATAATACCATTTGCAGGGCACAACTTTTTTGTCCTTTTTTTCTGTCAGCTTCGGAATATCTTTCGAACATGCTGTTCAGTTACCATTTACTGTATTTCTGTACAGCCCTTTCCCTGATAATTATGCTTTCCTCTCATTATCACCATCACAAATCAAAAACATTCAGTCAGCTGACACAGTGCCCGTTCACGGGCACTCTCCTCTTGTTTAAAAAGATACCTTATCTATTGAGGATGATAAATCATAAAATCCATGCAGATCTGTCTGTTTGTTCCACAGAGCCATTAGAAGAGAGGTAGCCCCACCCAAAGTCTGAAAATTTCAACACTTATCACAATTTTCTCATTAACTATTGCAGGGATTTCTCTCATATCTTGCATATATGTACTAGGCCACCAGTAGATTCTCTTGTGGAGTATCAGGCCTGGATCTTTCTTAATTTTTTATGGATTTTTGATGTATTAAAATTCATGTATTCATGCACTAAATCACTTATAACTTGAAAAATATTACATTTAGAGCATTTTGTTAAATGTGTTTTTGATGTAGTTTTGTGTCAGTTAAAACATAGTAAAATATCAGAACTGTAGCCCCTTACATAATTAAGTAATTGCTGTAAAACTTAAACATTCTACTGCAGTAAATAATCTTTTTCTCACCTGTATTTTATTTCAGTGAGGGGAATGAGGAAGAGGCAGTCTTTTTCTGCACAGATCTATCTCCTCCCCACTCCCCTCACTCAAATAAAAATGCTTGTGAGAAAAGAATTGCCTCTGTGTATGGGGGATGGGGGGGGGGAGTGAGATGGGGAAGTGAGATTATGTGTGTGTGTTGTAAGCCTCTCTTCCCCCCATTCAAACAAAGAGAAGAACATGTGTGCAATGTGTGTATCTTTTCTGTCTTGCAAAAAAAATGAAACTGAAAGAAAATGGAAAGGTTCACTCTCACTGAGCTTTATCAATCTAGCTGTGCATGCTGTTATTCTACTTACAGTCTAATACTGCAACTGATACAGGTTTTAGATAATCCACTTTCCCATCAGATACAAAACACAGTAAAGCTTACCTTCTCTTTACAGTCTCATACCACAACTACTACAGCTTTATTAACTCAAGTCTCCATCCTGGCCGCTCGTTTTTGTTAGCAAAAACCTTTTTCTAGTTAAGACTTTATTCTTTGATATTCATCATGTACATCTGTCTACACCAAAAAGTCTCTTTTGTAAGGTTATAGTAAATTGCTGATATTTTATAAACTTATGTGTTTAAGGTTGCCTTACTTTTGTATCACTGGCAGCTATGATGGAGGACAAATAGTCAATGTCGTCACACTTTGTGTTCCAGACAGTATCTCAAAAACAGCATGATGGATTAATGCAAATTTGGCATGTGGATGTAACTGATCCTCAAGGTGTGCCCTATTTTAAGGTGACCTTAAACTCCCAGTAGTAACATATTTATATTGAGGTTAAGGTTTTTTGTTTCTAATCGCTTTGATTAGCATAGCCGCTTGCGAACACGCGCTTTTTGTAAAATACTGAAGAAAAATGTTGTTTTTGTGTAAAATAATACATTTCTTGGAAGACTAAAGGGTAAATGAGGAGGAAAAGAACAAAATGTGACCATATTGATGTTATTATTATGATTTAGAAGGGTGTTTCAGTGTTCAATAGTAAAAATCTTAGAGCGGTAATAGAGCGATAATAGAGCGCTCAACACAGACACCGTACCAAGTAAATTACACAGCAATTTTCTGGAGATGTAGAACTGCCCTATTATGTTGAAGTAAGTTTAAAGATGTACTGAAATAGAAGGCACTAGAACTCTTATGTTGAAGTTACTTTAAAGATGTACAGAACAAAATCAAACAACATGGATTCTACCAAGGACAACATCCAATTTGAAAATACAAGGCTTGATTCAGGTAAATCTACTGATAATTGAGAATTTAGCTATATTAAAGTCAGTCTTTCATTAAACAAAAACAAAATATACAAAAAGAAAAATAAACTGTGGACAAAATGTGTAAAATATGTCGGGTAATGATGTAAAAAAGAATATAGGTAAACGTAAAAAAAACTGATCCAGTTCAAGCAACACACCACCGCCTGCTGAAAAATGTGCCAATACTAACAAAACACCGGAGGCAAAAATGACTACCCAAAAAAATTTTAAAAGCAATTTCTAATGACATTCAGGAGTTAAAGAGTAATGTTTCAACTGTTCTTGAAAAAATCGAATGCCTCATGGCTAGAGATGAGTCAAGAGACGCTGAGATTCAAAAACGAAAAACAGACAATCTTTCTTTAAAATGTAAGGTGGCAAGTCTCGAAGGGCTCACATTCCAAATGCAAATACAGTTGGAAAAGACCATGAAAAGGTTAAATGATGTGGAAAATTGAGCTCGAAGTCGAAATGCGGTTTTCACGAATATCATGGAGCCACAGGGAACTGGTAAAGAAAATTGTGAAGAGACAATTATGGCAATAATGGCCTCCAAAATGAAAATACGAGAGCGATTCTACAATATAAATCCTGCAGGCGATATTAGAATTGAAGTGGCATATTGCATAGGTAAAAATTCAAAGGTACCAAGGCCTATGTTACTTACTTTTAGTGACATCCGCTCTAAATGGATCTGTTTTTCTCATGCCAAATATCTGGGAGGCACAAAAATCACAATGTCAGATGATTTGTCGGATGAAACAAGGGAGAAACGGGTTTCACAGGTGCCTTTGATGAAGGAGTATAAAACAAAGTGTGGTAACGAGGTCAGAGTGTCTATGTTTAAAGATAAACTAAAAGTTGGTGGTAAAGTGATCGACCCAAATTTCTCAACAACAAGCTTACCCTGGCACCTCAACATCAGGATATGAGGCCGGTCAACACAGACTTCTTCTCCATCATTCATAGTAATACTGACCAAAATGTTTTTACTGGGTATGCATGTGAGATTACGAACTACGATGAAGCATGTATGGCACATGCTTCCCTGTTTCAGGTTAAAGCGGTGGCATCGGCAACACATAGGGTATACACCTACAGTTACGAGGGTCAAGACGGCCATGACGATGACGGTGAATTTTCAGCCTCAAAACAGATACTTCAAGGTTTAAAATCAAGGGGTATCCCAAATTACTATGTGTGTGTTACAAGGCAATATGGTAAAAACATGGGGAAAAAACGTTTTAGTGTTTATGAAGATCTGGCTGGACAGGCTTTAAGTGCCTTTTTCCCGGAATTAGCTTAAACAAATCACAATTCTTGAACTATATATGCTACTTGAAACTGTTTATATACTGATATATATGTATATTGTTTCATGAAATGTAACTCCAATTTGTTTTCTGTTTTTGCTTTGTATGTGACAAATTCTTGATAGATCACGTAATGGGTAAATTTGATAGCAGTTGGTGTAAATTTGAGTGTTCTAAATGGTAGATAGTTGATAAAACTTTTGAAATCTGGAGAAATTAGGTATGGCTTACATCAGTTTACGCAAGAGTAGGTGTACCTTAGGGTATATAAATCTTGTAATTTACAAAATTACGGTGATAATCTACAGAAAATATTGTAAATTTTCAAAAATTACGGTGATAATCTACAGAAAATATTGTAAATTTTCAAATGTTTTCCCCTTGTTCTTGGACCTTTAAGGGAAATTAAAACTCTTCATATATAAAGTGATAGACAGGATGGTCATTTGCTAACATGTTCACAGGAAGTGAGGTGTTTCTGGTAGGTACTAAAAGCTAGAGAACTTTGTTAAGAGTGTGGACACGGATACGAGAAAACTATTTAATGATATAATTGTTGATTTAAGTTAAAAATCATTTGTGTTTTTCATCATCAATCACCGAAAATGGCTGATTAATCTACCACGAAAATTGGGGGCAAGTCCCAATACTATTTAGAAAAAATGTGTACTTGGTGTGAATGGTATATAAAAACATGTATGTTAATGTGCACCGATTGTGAATTTTCTTTATAGGTAAGGAAGTCCTCATCTTATCGGATTCAATGACGAAGGATTTTCCAAGTTTTTAGATACAAGGAAGTAGTTACCATTCATGGTGCAACCATTCCTAAAATGGTTGATTTTGTAAATAAAAATTACCATTTCATAATGAAATTTAAAGTGATTGTCCTACATGTGGGCACAAACCATTTCAGTAAAAAAACATGAATGGTTCCTGTACATGGACTATGTAAATGGAAAATGTACAAAGGAAGTATACAACTGTAATTTAGAACAAATGAATCCCCCCTGCAGTAGGGACAGCCATAAGCTTCAAAGAGAGCTACCAAAACTTAATTGACCTACTACAAAGAAATTCTGCGACAAAGATTCTATTGTCAGCCATTCTCCCAAGATTTTGGGATCACGACAGAAGAAATTTGGTCAGAAAGATATATAATGACATAATCCAGAAATTGGCAGATGGCGATAGGGTGTTTTTTATTCCATCCTATCGACCTTTTTTCAATAGCCATGGTGATATAAAGTCAGAGCTCTTTCATAGGGATGGTCTACATCTAAGTAGTTTAGGTACAACTGTTTTTTTTTCAGTACGTACATAAGTGACAGAGTGCAAAGATGCATTAGAAGTAAATTGAAATAATCTGGCTAAAGTAAATCTCTTGTGCTGGTATTAAGAAATTTGCATATTCTTTTACACATAAAATCTGTAGCGACAGTGGAAATTTTGGCTCATTGGGTGTTTCTTGTTTTTCAAATAAACTATAAGGTTACACATAAGACTAGTGTACCACTTCTACATAAATCTCGGCCCAGTGAGTAACTAGTATCACAATAACACTAACAATAGTATCAACAGAAGTAGATTTCACTACAAATATATGTACAAATCCTGTGTATCAAATATATTTTTTTTTTTTAAAAAGTGCCAATGACAGATGTAAAATCTTTGTGTCAATACTGGATATTTAGTGGTACTAGGGTAGAGTATATGTGTAGAGTTCATCAGATTCAAATTTGCTATAATGCATGCACATATACTGTGAATCAAAAGTAATAGAGTCACTGAAACAATATTCTGTGCACAACCTGTTGTCAATACTGGATAATCGGCACGTATCAGTAAGAGTATGTAATGTAACACGTGAACAGTGTACTGTGACACTAATTGTTGTCACAATCTTGTGTCAATACTGTTAATGGATATTTTTTGGTAGTAAGGTAGAATATATGTGTAACGTGTGTCAGAATTAACATTTGCTATAATGCATGCATGTATACCGTGAACCAAAAGTAATAGGGTCACTGAGACAATATTCTGTGCACAATCTTGTGTCAATACTGGATAATCAGCACGTAACAGTAAGAGTATGTAATGTAACATGTGAAAAGTGTACTATGACACTGATTGTTGTTACAATCTTGTGTCAGTACCGGTAATGGATATTTAGTGGTACTAAGGTAGAACATATGGTAACGTGTGTCAGAATCAAAATTTGCTATAATGCATGCATATATACTGTGAACCAAAAGTAATAGAGTCACTGAGACAATATTCTGTGCACAATCTTGTGACAATACTGGATAATCGGCACGTATTAGTAAGAGTGTGTATGTAACATGTGAACATTGTACTGTGACACTGATTGTTGTACAATCTTGTGTCAGTACGGGTAAATATAAGTGTATCAATGACAAGAGACACATGTAACAAATGTATGTATGTACAAATTCTGTGTACCAAAGGTAATAGATGTACCACGACAATGAGGGGTGTACAATCCTGCGTCAGTATTCGAAAATTATTGGTATCAAGATAGTATATGTGCAACATGTGTTAGAATTTAAAAATTTGCTATAAATATATGTACATTTCTCAGAGTATCAAAGGAAACAGGGTTATTGTGACACTGATTGGTGTACAATCTTGTGTCATTACTAAAAAATAATGTATGTCAATGATAATGGTATAAATGAAATTTGTGTACGGGGTATCGTGACTGTTTTGTTTTGGGGTACAATTTTTGAGGTAGTAAGGGGTACAGAGTTTGTAAACGTTTGAAATAAGTATATTCAAAACCAGGTTTAGAATCAGAACTAGCTAAATTCATATGGACTTTTTCTGTACACTACAAATAATAGGTGCACTGTTAAAAGGTCTGGTGTACAATCATGAGATGGTACTTGATACTCAGTGTGTATCAATGATAAAGGATATATGTAACATGTGTACAGTGTATTGTGACATTGAATGGTTTTTATGTCAGCTGACTTGTCAGTCAGCTGACATTATGTCATCACTCTGCGGCATGGGTGTACGCGTCCGCGTGAACAACTTCTTCTCCAAAACTACAAGGCCTAGAGACATGCTGTTTTTTTTAAAAGATACCTTATCTATCGAGGATGAAAAATTGTTCAAGGCATGCAAATCTGTCTTTTCGTCTGTTTGCTAGAGACGTTACAAGGGAGGTACCCCCACCAAAATTGTGAAAATTTCAACACTTTATCACAATTTTCTCAGTGACTATTGCAGGGATTTCTCACATATCTTGCATATATGTACTAGGCCAGAGGTAGATTCTCTTGTGTGAGTATGAGACCTGGATCTGTCTTAGTTTTTTAAAATAAATTTTTTTAATAATTTTTAATGCATTAAAATTCATGAAATCATGCACTAAATCACTTATAACTTGAAAAGTGTTGCCTTTAGAGCATTTTGTTAAAATATGTTATTCAGCTACTTTTTTCATAGCTACAACATGGTGAGTAACTTGGGTGTCTGTCTCAATAGCTAAGTGAGTAATAGCTACTTTTGGGCTTTTCAGTAACTACTATCTTGAGTAAAATCACTTGTAACTTGAAAACTATTGCATTTAGAGAATTTCTTATAAATATGTTATTCAGCTACTTTTGGGTCAGCTATAACATAGTAAAATTTCAGACCTGTAGCTCATGGCATAGCTGAGTAATAGCTACTTTTAGGTTATCACTGTTGAGTAAATCATTTATAACTTGAAAGTATTGCATTTAGAGTATTTTGTTTCATATGTTATTCACCTATTTTGGGGTCAGCTATAACATAGTAAAATTTCAGACCTGTAGCTCATGACATAGCTGAGTAATAGCTACTTTGAGGTTATCACTGTTGAGTAAATCACTTATAACTTGAAAACTATTGCATTTACAGAAATTTGTGTAAATATGTTATTCAGCTACTTTTGGGTCAGCTATAGCATAGTGAAATTACAGACCTGTAGCTCATGGCACAACTGAGCAATAGCTATTTTCAGGTACTGTATGTTGAGTAAATCAGTTGTAACTTGAAAAATATTGCATTTGGAGTATTTTGTTAAAATATGTTGTTCACCTACTTTTGGGTCAGCTATAACATAGTGAAATTACAGACCTATAGCTCATGGCATAGCTGAGCAATAGCTATTTACAGGTTCTCACTACTGAGTAAATCAGTTGTAACTTGAAAACTATTGCATTTTATTGCGTTAATACATCCTATCCAATGGACAATTGCTAATTCGGTCGGCGCAGACCGGCCCGCCAAACGCCAGAAAAAGACGTCCTGTGTTGCCACCGGCTGGCCGGTCCGTAGTACTGTGCACTCCCCAGATGGCGCCTCGTACTTCCTTCCTGTCTAGACAACCTGACGTCATAGCATCTTTTTCGTTTGGCGTGTGTACTGTGCAGACGTGTTTTCAACATCTCCAGAGTTTTAAAAGGAAAAGTGTGCATTATGACGGATTTTCGACCTTATTTGGGAATATTTTAGTGTAGAAATGTTATCTTCATATCAAGCACGGATATACCTTAAGAAATCTGCTGGAAACGCTCCCTAGCTGACTCAATTTAGTGTTGATGATAGGGCAGTAATCGACGAGAAATATGAAGGCAGCCATTTTTTTCTAGTTTCCTCCCATTCAACCATGGTGTTGTTAGGGGCAGATCGACAATATTAAGGAAATAATGGATATACTACTTACAGGTATTTTTATCCGTGTTCGTTTGTTGAATGTACCCTCTGTAAGTTCCAGTTCAATCACCATAGAAACGTCTTTTCTAGTACTACGAATAGAAATCACGGAAATCTTCAATCTACGTAGTTTTGAACACTGCAAATAGAAGGAAATCCCCAAGAGGTGCATTCTTCAGATTTCTTCAGAGCGCACTGGTCCAGACATCTTTGCTTTAAAGCATTAGTCGACCGGTAAGCTTATATATATATATGTACATCAACAGCAAGAGATGAATTCTTCAGATTTCTTCAGAGCGCACTGGTCCAGACATCTTTGCTGTAAAGCATTAGTCGACCGGCAAGCTCATGTTCAGCCGACCTCACCTAGTATTTACATAGAAGGAACTTCATCTTTAATCACTCTCAGTCCCTCCCTTGTGGACCCGGCAATTATGTCGGTAGTAAGGGAGGTGGATGGCCAGGAAACTGGTTTGAGTGTACAGCCGGCTGAAAAGAAGAATCGACTTCAGACCGGCCAGGACTTCATCTACAGAGTGCACTGGCCCAGGCTTCTCTGCTTTTAAAGCATCAGCCGGCCGGCCAGCACAAAAGAACGCGACCTCTGACGTCATATCCAGTTAGCCAATCGCGTGCCTTCACGAAGCTGGTCACGTGTTCTCAGATATGCGAATTTAAGGTTATATCACAACCTTAACCAGGCCACTGGGTTACAGTAGTCCGTCCTCCCGCCAAATAGGTCACATGACCACATTGTTTACTTCTTTATTTTTGTTGGCTATCTACAGTACGGACGTCTTTGGGAATTAGAAGTTTTTGTCTGGGTTTTATTTATTTTTGAGATTTTACAGTGAAGCTCACTTCATATTTTACATGTGTATGATACAGAACTTATACATTTATTGAATCTTTGAAGGTATGTCATATGCAAATAAAGGACTTTTGGATGTTGACATCGAAGTTCGATCATCGTCAACTTCGAAGAAATAAATTAACATAAAGAAGGGCATAATGCAATAATTATATTTATACAGCTTGCCAGTCGTTTGGTTTAGATTGCTGGACGTTGGAAGCTATAATTTTGCAGCATACATGCCTAGAAGAATGTACTCTTTGAAGAACAAAACCAGTTATGGACAACGCCATCTTGGAAGACAATGACAATTCGATTGTGACCAATGCTGTTCACACGTCGGGTTCTAATAGCCAGGCGTTGGCAGCAATTTTATCACAATATGAATCCCAGTCGAATAGATTGTCCACTTTCCAGAGGAAGGAATCTCCCTTGGGGGCAGCCATTATTTGTTGCCGTGGACACTGCACCATGGAGGAGTTTTGAATGCAGGAAAAGACTCTCTTCGGAAAACACTTCCGTCGAGGTCCACACAAAACATGCCCTGGAGGAAATACCTGCATATGACATCATCCAAGGACAATCGAGTTTCTATAACTCCTAAGGGGTTTAGAATCGGGTTGTCACATGACAGGGACTGTCATTCATCTCAGTGAGGAAAGGCAATGGAATTTCACAGGTTGACATTGTTGATTCATGTCAAGAATACAAGGAACCTAGTCCATATTTTCAGACGCTTGGTGTTTATTTAGTGGCTATATTACAGACAAGGGCACTGTGAATGTTCCCTTTGTCATTTATCTCTATCAAGGAATTGCCACAAGTACTTTGGGTTTAAAACCAGCAGGAAACGTGGCTAATCTTTCGGATTTCAAGGCATTTGAAGTTTTTTATGTCAGCTGACATTATGGCATCACTCTGCAGCGTGGACGTACGCGTACGCGTGAGCAACTTCTCCGACGAAACTACAAGGCCCAGAGACATGCTGTTTTTTTTTAAAGATAGCTTATCTACCTAGCATGAAAAATGGTTCAAGGCATGCAGATCTGTGTGTTCGTCTGTTTGCTAGAGCCATTATAAGTGAGGTACCCCCCCCACCCTAAGTATGAAAATTTTAACACTTTATCACAATTTTCTCAGTGACTATTCCAGGGATTTCTCTAATATCTTGCACATATGTACTAGGTCACAAGTAGATTCCATTGTGTGAGTGTCAGACCTGGATCTTTCTTAATTATTTTTTTATAAATGTTTTAAATAATTTTTAATGCATTAAAATTCATGAAATGATGCACTAAATCAATTATAACTTGAAAAGTATTGTATTTAGAGCATTTTGTTAAAATATGTTATTCAGCTACTTTTTCCATAGCTACAACATGGTGAGTAACTTGGGTGTCTATCTCAATAGCTAAGTGAGTAATAGCTACTTTTGGACTTTTCAGTAACTTCAATCATGAGTAAAATCACTTGTAACCTGAAAACTGTTGCATTTAGAGAATTTTGTGTAAATATGTTATTCAGGTACTTTTGGGTCAGCTATAACATAGTAAAATTTCAGACCTGTAGCTCATGGAATAGCTGAGTAATAGCTACTTTTAGGTTATCACTGTTGAGTAAATCACTTATAACTTGAAAACTATTGCATTTAGATTATTTAGTTTCAGTATGTTATTCACCTATTTTGGGGTCAGCTATAACATAGTGAAATTAAAACTATTGCATTTGCAATTATTTCTTTAAATATGTTTTTAACTTACTTTTTACACCTGAACAGTTACCTTCTTACTTCCTTTCTGAACACCATTTCCAGGGCACAACTTTTGTGTCCATTTCTTCTGTCACTTCTACTCTGAAACTCAAAACACACAGTCAGCTGACACAGAGCCCGTTCACGGGCACTGATTGCTTGTTGGTGATCTAGGATCAACATGTTTGAATTACTAGTCATCCAGGAAAATCTTTGTTTTGGAATTCATTTCTTATTAAATCACTTCCAATATGACTTGTAGGAGACTATAAAAATGTACTGATTCACATGTTGGGTTTTACCATGTCTAAGAACATGTGACTCAACAAGAGGGATACTTAAAATGCACTTAGTAAACCTAAAATGCATTTTTTCACCCCTGATGAGGGTTTTTTTATGTTGGACATGTTGGCAGATGTTCAAGGGAACTTTATCCAGTTATTTCATGTCAATAGGGACAGTTATAGGTCTAGAAATTAGCATATTCCTAGACTTGACCAGAAAAGGGACAACAGGCCTCAGCATGTGGCTTCTCAGCTAATAACGGGGTAGGACCTTCTTATCTGGGCCCTGTAGAGGCAGGTGTGGCAAGAGGTCTTTGTCCTGTGTATAATAAGCCTTTGTTCAGTCTTTGGCAGGCTTACAAGTTCTCATCCTTAGAATAAGAGGTTATTATTCAGCCAGACTTTGTAGAAGTGAGGTTGGCAGGAGTAAAAAAAACCCGCGACAAACAACAGTTTTGATAGAAGCTGTTTATGAAATGATCGACAAAAGGGCAATAACAACAGTCAAAGTGTCACATCGCTGGAGTTTTACAGTTTTTTTCCTGTGATAAGCAAGGAAATGGCAGCCAGTAATAATTAAGGTCAGGTAAACAAGCTTTGCATGTACTGTCCTTGCATGTGAAACTGTTGGCATATTCGGAGTTTGTTACTAGAAGGCGAGTGGGTGACGTCATTCGACCTTATAGTTTACATCCTTTACCGATGCACCCAGCTGTCAAGCTTTCTTTGCTTCAATGAAGGCTACAGATTCTACCAGTTCACTGCCTTACCCTTCAGTATCGCTACAGTTTCTCTCGAATTTACTGTGGTAGCAAAAGAGGTGAAACTGATGGCTCTCGCAGAAGGCATCAGTATTCGCCAGTATATAGACGGTTAGCTAATGAGAACTAACTCAAAACAGCAATGCCAAGAGAACACCCACTAGGTGGGATCACAAATTTCTAAAAATCAGATTTATTTCCAACTCAAGTAATCAAATTTTTGGTTACAAATTTGACCTCATTGTAGGGCCAGTCTTCCCAACTCAAAAGGAAATCCCACTTCTTCTGTCTCTGGTTCACAGGGATCATCTTCAGTGGTGGACCAATCGTTCAATTTTGAAGGAAGACTCTCCACTCCTTCAGAAGGAGCACACTCCCCTTTCACAGATGCTTCCCTAAAGGAAGGGGGTGCTCACTTGGAGCATCCACAGCCAGTGGTTTATGGAATCAGGAAGAGTCAAGGCTCCACATATATTCTACAGCTAAAAGCAATGTTGTTAGCTTAAAAATGATTCAGAAATCAGCTTCTGAATCGAAATCTGTTGATTTTCACAGACAATTCATTAGTGGTTGCCTATATGAACAACCAGGGAGGGATCCACTCTCGGGTAATATGTACCTTAATCTGAAGCATAATGGTTTGGACGAATGCCAGGATGATTCAGATTCAGGGAAAGTGCATCCCAGGGAATCTAAATGTTCTAGCAGATTCCTTGTCAAGAGAAATAAGGTGTTTCAAACCAAAGGGGCTATGAATCATCAGGTTTTCTATCAAAATTAGCCATTGCTGCCATCAACAAAGATTCAAACAAAGATGAATCACAAGCTTCCTATGTAGGTCTCTTGTCAGGCTTGGGAAACAGATGCTTGAACATCTCTGATGAAGGTCTGGACGGACATGTGTTTTGCCCAGGGCCTTGGTCCTGCAGGTGATGCAAAAGATGTGTGTCTCATGTCCCAGACAGTCAGACTTGGGAAACAGATGCATTGGACATCTCTTGGAAGGGTTTGGTCAGTTATGTGTTTTGTCTAGTGCCCCTCATTCCTCCGGTGATTCAACAGATGACCACCTACAGGTGCAGAATCATCATGATTGCACCAGGGTTGCCAGGGATGTCTTGGTTTTGGGATCTGGTGAATCTGTCAACAAAACTCCTTCTAAGACTTCCATTGTGAGTGAATCTGTTGGCTCAACCATTCAGCAACAGACTTCACAACAATCTAGCTTACTTGAATCTTCATGTTTGGCATCTGGAGTCAGTCATGAAGATTCAGGAAGATTTCCAGAGGAAGTGGTGGAACAATTAAGGAGACTCAGGGGTATTCCTCGAGGAGAATCTGTGAATCGATTGGTCTATTTTGGGAAGTGGTATAAAGAGAGCCAGGTATATATCTCTGACCCAACTATTCCCGATGAAGCAAATTTCCTTAACTACTAGTTTAAGAAAACATCCTAATACCATCCATTATTGCGGGCTATAGAACAGCAATTGCAGATGGCTTGGGGCTTAAAGGGTCAAGAAGTGTCTAAAAGTTGAGATGAATAAGAGATTAGCAACTTTTAGTAAGAGACAAACCAATAGTTTTGGATTTTGTCATTGGTCCTACATGCTCTTATCAAACAACCTTTGAGCTTTTGAGGAAGGCTTTCTGGAAGTTATTACCTTTCAAGACAGTCTTTGATTTTGGCTTCAGGTAAAGTAGTGACATTCATGTTTGGACTCTTCTCTTAGTTATAGGGAGAATTGGCCACAAGTAACTCTGGCCCATTGACTGCCTTTTTGGCCAAGAACCAGTTGGCTTCAGATGGGCCTACTGCAATTACTGTAATTAAGCCGGTGGTCTTAGTCTCTCTGGACTAAAGATTTCATGGTAAAGGAGTGACATTCATGCTTGGACATATTCTTCCTTTAGTTATAAGGAGAATTGGTCACAAGTAACTCTGGCCCCATCAATTGCCAGAACCAGTTGGCTTTGGATGGGCCTACTGCAATTAAGCCTGTGGTCATGCCAGCTCTTAGCCTCTTTGGACAACAGTTTGACTCAATATGGGTCTGTCCTGTTAGGGGTTTGATATATAGTTGGATGATCAAAAGGTTTGGGATAGAACAAAATCTTTTGTTTTACTGCCATTAAGAAAGTTTCTGAAAAGACTTATCTTTTGGCATCTATTTCATCTTGATTGAGTCAAGATTGAGTCCCAGAAGCTATTGATGTATGTTTTTGATTGCATCTTTAGTTTTATACGGGATTTCCTTACATGACTTCTTGATACATGTTATTGAAAATTCCATTGTATATATACCAATTTCTGTCTTAAAAACCTCTGTTGTCATAGAGTCAGATTTGAAATTGGGTCCTACAGTTTATGCTCAGCATTTTGTTACTTTATAAGTATGTGTTTGATACTTATATTTGTACATTTGCAGGTTGTGGCTGGTATGTCTGCAATGCTGGATGTATTTGTAGTAGACATCAATGTTGCCTAAATCTGACTTGGAAAGGATTAGGCATTACGCAGATGATACTTTCAGGTTGGTTTGACCTTGTCTTGGGGTCGGATGTTACAATGTAGATGGGTTATCTATTTATGATATCCAATTGCTGCACCAATGGTGGCAGCATTTGTGAGAACTACAGCTACATACTGCCATTTTTGGGGAGTTGTATGTTGTGAATGTTGGAAGTTTATATGTTCATTAATACATGTAAATTCCATTGAGAAGTTCTCATGATGTTTAGTTGTAGGTTAGGTAGTGGTTTTCTTAAAAGAATTCCCTCCATCCTACAAGGCTGGATTCAGCTACTGTTAGGAAATGGTAAGGGTATTTCGCTATAAAATTGGAAAATTTAATAGTAATTAAAATTTTTATTAGAAATACTTACCATTTCCTAACAAATGGATTTGCCTCCCGCCTCCTCGCAAGTCTTTCTTTTACTTGTAACAAAAATAATGAAGTAAACAATGTGGTCATGTGACCTATTTGGCGGGAGGACGGACTACTGTAACCCAGTGGCCTGGTTAAGGTTGTGATATAACCTTAAATTCGCATCTCTGGGTTGGCCATTGGGTTGGATGGCTCCAACAAATAGCTACTGTTAGGAAATGGTAAGTATTTCTAATAAAAATTTAAATTACTGTTAATTTTTACAAATTTATCTACTTTTGGGTCAACTATAACATAGAAAAGTTGCAGACCTGTAGCTCATTGCATAGCTGAGCAATAGCTATGTTTAGATTATCACTATAGAGTAAATTGCTTCACTGTTGAGTAAATAACTTGTAACTTGAAATGTATTTTGTTGAAATAATGTTATTCAGCTACTTTTGGATCAGCTTTAACATAGTAAAGTTTCTGACCTGTAGCTCATGGCATAGATGAGCAATAGGTACTTTCAGGTTTTCACTATTGGGTAAATCACTTGTAAATTGAAAACTATACTTTAAATATGTTATTCGCCTACTTTTAGGGCAGCTATAGCATAGTAAAATTGTAGACCTTTAGCTTGTTGTATAGCTGGGCTAATAGCTAATTGTATCCACAGTGTGTAGATAGATTTCACCATTACTGCTCTAACGAAAAAATATTATAGCTAGCCTTCTCAAATTTGCAGGATATATTCATAACCATAAAATCTTGCCTGGGAATATTTTTGGCCTCATTTTGAAAAACAAGATGGCCGCTAGGGACGTTTATTCGACTTTAAACAAGGACTTTTGTTAGCCCTCTAGAGCAAAGGGTATTATAGGTAGAGACCTCAAATTCGCAGGATATGTTCCTCATTACAAAATCTTGACTGGGAATATTTTTGGCCTCATTTTGAAAAACAAAATGGCCACCACAGGCGTTTCTTTGTCAGTCATGAAAAGTGCTTATATCTCCCTTATTATTGATCCCAGAGGTTTGGGACGGTAAATCAGCCTATAGGAAATCATGGGCTGGGAATCTTCTGGTATGATCAGATTTGACCTTGGACCCCTCCTGCAAGGTCAAACGAGGATAGCCAAACTTAAAAGTGCTTATAACTGGCTTATTATTGGTCCTAGAGGTTTGGGATGGTAAATCAACCTATAGGAAATCATGGGCTGGGAATCTTTTGGTGTGGTCAGATTTAACCTTGGCCCCCTCCTTCAATGTCAAACGAGGATAGCCAAACCTAAAAGTGCTTATAACTTGCTTATGGATAATAATCGAGGATTAATGAGGTTTGCAATGTGATACTATAGGAAATCATGGGCTAGGAATCTTTTGATGTGATCAGATTTGACCTTTGGCCCCTTTTTCAAGGTGAAATGAGGATAGCCAACATTAAAAGTGCTTATGTCTCGCTTATTCCTGTTCCTAGAGGTTTGCAATGTAACGCCAACCTATAGGAAATCATGGGCTAAGTATCCTTTGATATAGTCAGGTTTCACCTTGGACTCTTCAAACGATGGTTGATTGGCTTTGGTGAGTTTTCTTTCTGGTGGATACAATTTGCATTGGTTCTCCGATGCGCTAGGTATAGTTTCATTTTTTCACTGCTTAGTAAATCAGTTGTAACTCGAAAACTATTGCATTTAGAGAATTTTGATTAAATACCTTATTCACCTAGTTATGGGTCAATATGCACCTAGATAGTGATGTCATCATGAGCAGCGATATTGCAGATTCACCGGTGATGGAAGAAATGGATAATAATCGAGGATTTAATGATCATCTGCGATGCATCTTATAAACATTTAACCATTTACGTCAGCTTATTTTTGGAGGCATTTAATAAAAATATGAAGAAATATTCATATAATTTTTACTTTCATGTGGTTTTGTTGTCATTTGTGACATAACTGATGATGAGCACTTCAACTTCCTACAGTAAGTAAAAAACGTAAGTATTGTTTATGTTTTATTGCTTCAAATATACAATATTCTAACAGCTTACAGCTCAAAATAAACATAATTTTTTTATTATTATTGTTTTGCCTCATTTAATATAAGTTTGTACAAAATAGTAATATTCACAAAAAAGTATAATATTTTCACAGTTTAGTGTTATACAGTAGCTAAACTAACAAACTTGTCTATAATTTAATGTCTAACAAAAAAAAAATCTTTTCTAGCCATATAGCTATTTAGATGACACAAAAACATTTAGTTCTATTATCTTTTAACCATACACAAACTACCATCATCTTTCTCCAGAACCATAATTCTATACCAGAAATTTATCATATACTATTCCAAGTTTTTCGTTAAAATTTTCTAAATCATTTTTTTCGCATGTGACACATTCTAATACTTTCCAGTTTATCCTTAAACATTTTCAAAATATCCGAAAGTATAATAGGTTTGCCATTAGATTTACATCTATTCAGGAACCATTTTCCAAGCAATATTATCAAATTCATTACGTAAAAAACATTACGTTCACCATACGAGAAGTTCATTATACCAAACAAAATTTCACACACAGAGATTGATTTTTCCAGAAATTATATTATAAAGCCAACCATCTATTTTGCACCAGAACCTTTCTGAAACGGAGCAGTAGCAGAAGTGATGTTCTAGAGTGTCTATGTTAGGACAATAAAGACATTTATTACAGGGAATTTTATTCCATTTGTATAAATTATGTCTGCAATTAACTGATAAATTTATACTGTTGTACTGAAATGACTGTAAATATGGTTCTCCAGAGATCTTATACACTAGACTGTGTACAGAACTCCAATTTACATTTTCAAGGAAAGGAAATAAATCTATCCAGGTTTCTAGTACAGTGGGCCTCTTGATTTTTTTCATTTACTACATCCCAATATACTTTCCTACTTGTCACCTTCGTAATTGGCATTATTCTTTTGCTTATCACTAAACCAAAACATGGCCTTCCTTGAAATTCAATCACATCACTATCTTATCCTTCCAACATTTTGGTATTGCAGTTAAAAGAGAATTGATATGTAGGATATTGGTATTCCAGCTAGGCTGCGAGTGTAATTCCTCACAAGTCATAACTTTATTGTTTTGACTTAAAAGGTCTATCATTCTAAATTTTAAAGAACTTTCATTCAGGGGAAAGTCTCTGGGTTGAATCATGTTATTGTCGATTGTTATATATCTGTTAAAGAAGATGTATTCATTAAGTATATCCTGAATATTTTCGGGATATTTTGATTTGAAATTAAACCAACATTTCAAGCTGTGATAATGAAAATTTATATTTACAATTTTATTCAGCCCTTTTTCTGTTAATTTATGATCCAACAGCTGTTTTTTATCCCACCCAATGACAAATAAAGATTAAGACATTTGCCATCTTCTCTGATTATATTTTTTACATAATTAATTTTTTGTGCAATGTGAAAGGAAAAAATGTCTGGCATTCTAAGGCATTATAAACATAAACTTTAATTTATTTAGTAAAAGTTATCAATGCACATTTATTTAAAGAGCAAATTATAGCTTTAATTGGTGAAACGATGACACCGCAATATCCTTCATGGTTTTGTTCATGGTATCAAGACCTCATATACCCTGATGATGACACCACCACCCCGGACCAATTTTTTCTGTTGCTTATCTGTTCACTCACCAAGGTTTGTACCAACTCTATATGTGACCGATTCATATCTGCCTTGATTGCTTGTATCATTCCTGTCTAGCAAATATAAAGATAGATTACTTTATCACCAAGCTGGTCCATATGCCAAAAACTCTACCAGGTACTACTGGGCCTACCAGTCTGGATTTGGCTCCAGGTTACAATCTCACAGAAGACATACAACTAACTTTATTACCTGTTCTTCATTACAAACTTTTTTTGTGTGCTTTTGTATAACTGACCCGCCTATTAAATTGATGTGTCTGAGGTCCGTCAACATTTTGGTTTCTGGACTTGAAGACACTTTCACTGATCGTTTTGCAATTTGACTGTGGTAGGCCACCACCTGGCCTAGGTTACTTTTGAAATTGGTGCCAGTCAATGTGTATGTTCATGTACCTGTCTTACTCTAATTCAAAGATGCTTTCACTGATAGATTTAAAACTTTACAAGGGGAAGGAGACCACCTAGACTTGGTTAATCTCAAAATTGGTGTCATCAAACCTACTGGTTTCTGGACTCTAACTCAAAGAAACTTCTGTCGATCCACTTAAACTTAGCAGAGTGGTAGGACACCACTTAGGCTAAGATTCTTTCAAAATTAATGCCATTTTGAAAACAGCATGGCCATCATCTTGAATTCTGTTTCGGGACTATGACTTGAAGATGCTTTCACCTATCAGTTGCAAACTTGACAGTGTGGTAGAATAAGATTGCTTTTTACAAACAAATAATAAAATTGAAATTTGTTGCCGGGCCCTGTTTCTGATTGCACCAAATCCCTTTTTGGTGTATATACCTCAATTTTCTTGTTGTTTTGGGTCAAGTTCCTCGCTGCTGCATTATGGTCTCCCTGGCAACTCTCCCGTCTTATTGGGCACTTTGTAACCATTTTGTAACCTTAGGGCTGGGAAAGTTTTTCCACATGCGTCCATATGATCATACTGTTGGCAAACCTCACCCTACTACACAGGTACGTGTATTGGGAACATCTACAATTTGGTGTAAATTGATACTTGCTCAGCTCTATGTAATGTCCATTTGTGCCTTGGTAGTTTGTTGCTGGATGATATTATGGTTTTAACTTGCATAAATTTTTGTTTGTTTTGCCCATACTTAACAGTCCTGCAGTGTTTGTATGTAAATAGGCTAGTAACTATCTCTTATCTGGGATTTGCAGGCCCCACAGTATTGCAGGCCCCTGCAGTTTTGCAGTATCCTAGAATTAATGGGAGCCCAGAATGTGCAGAATCTGCTTGCAGTGGGTTGGGGCCCAGTACTTGTAGACCCGGTCCAAGTGGTTAGCCGGATGCAGGCTGCTATCGCATGAAACAGTATAAAAGGGAGTGATGACAAATCTGAGGCAGACTGAGATTGGAGAGAGAGATCAGAGCTTGACTTGGTTGAGGGGACAGTCCATGTATATAAAATAGTATATTACTGGAGAAACATTGTCTAACTTGTGAATAGACTCAATATACTTTTATTATAAAGCATAAGTGTTTTATTGCGTTAATACATCCTATCCAATGGACAATTGCTAATCCGGTCAGCGCAGATCGGCCCGCCAACGACAGAAACAGTCGCCTTATATGTGTCCATTATGAACACACAAGCTGGCCAGTCCCACTGTGCATTCGCCAGGTGGCGGATCGTACTTCCTTTCAGTCTAGACATCGTGACGTCATCGCATCTTGTTCGTTTGGCGCAAGCACTGTGCAGACAGAAATTTGTGAAGTTTTCATTTTTGAAATATTCTCAAGTAATATTTCATAGAACAAACTCTATTTTACTACAAAGTGTTTCTCACAGTTCATAGCCGAATATGTTTGATAAACATGCGCACTGCGCAAGATGTAGAGACAAGTTAAAGGGTGACGATCTATGTATCAGTAAGAAACCTTGCTCTTTTTGTGACATTCTAATGCCTGAACAGAAGTGCAATATATCAACCCCGTCTTACGAAAAAAGGAAAAGTGACAGCAGAAAGCTGCTACTGTTTATAAGAGTTCTGAGAACCTGGTCGAGACTTTGGTGGATCCCAGTCTAGTTACTGTGGTAGGCGTTGCGTCTACTGATAGTAAGGCTATGAAATCACCTGTCACTGCAACTAAAGACAAGCAGAAGAAGAAAAACTCTACTCCAGTTAAGAAATCTGCAACTGATGCTAAACTTGAGGCAATTGACCAGAGATGGTCTGAATGTTTCAGTCGTCTTGAAGCGTTATTTTTGTTCAAGTCTATGGAAAAGTCAAACTGTGAAGATGCCAGCAAAGAGTCCACCAGCCGGTGCAGTAAAAGGCTCTAGACCTTTTATACTTCCTAAGCCAGCTGACTGACCTGTGAACCGACCTATAATGGCTACCGACCAGGCTCATGTTGAAGCTCCACATGACCGACCCTCTACTGTAGTCTCTCACCAACCGGCTGACCAGCCTTCCACTGACCAGACCCCTGTTGCTTCACATCAGTTCCCAGACCCGTCTGGTCTACACACTACCCAGGACACTGGCATGGATCTGGATTCAAAGATTCAGATAATGACCCAGTCAACCGACCCACCAGTGCATTTGATGAGGAAGGGGAACTGTCGGATCGGGATCAAGACCTCACAACTGCAAACACCGAATAGGCTCTTTTAGAAGAGCAAACATACTGGGAAACTGTACTTGGCATGGGGTGGACCCAAGTACCGGACATGAATACGCCATCTTCTTCTACAGAGGATAACTCCTTCCAGGCACCCAAACAACAAACTTTGGGCAGGATTAGTGTCAAGATGCCCACTGATGAATGGTTATGTCGCAAAATGGATAAACGTAATGTTACTCTAGTGGAAGGGTACCCGTCAAGAGCATCAGAAGCCGGTGGTTTACAAAAGGTCCAATTTGTGAAAGTCGATAAATCACAATCAAAGTGGTACGGGCTACAACCAAGCACAGATAAAACAGCTGATACAGTGTCCTTCTGGGGAAACGAGTCGGTCTTAGTTATAGTAGAATTGCACATTCATCAGGCCTGTCTACTCCAGCACCAGCATCTCGCCCATTTAGCCAAGATACACTGATGAGATGGGAGAAGTCATCACGCGAGTCTTCTTACATTTGTAACCTGGCGGCCGGCTTCAGCCATTGCCTCAGTAAAGTGCAAACCAGCATGCAAGCACAACTCAGAAAAATACAAAGTGAAGCGTCTAAAGGAAAATCCTAAAAAGCAATGCCACGGATGAGTTAGAGTATCTTCTGAACTTCAACTCAAGCATAACCCAGTGCATGGCTAAGACCATGGAACATTTGTCTGAGTTTGTGTTCATCACTGTGGCTAACATGACTTTGGCTAGGAGGGACGCTTATCTAGCCCATGCCAAGGCAGGTATTAAGCATGACACCTTATCTGCCCTCAGACAGGCACCTATTCACCTGGATAAACTTTTCCCTGACCAGATTTTGAAGAAAGCTGCAGAGGACATTGCACAGCATGAAAACTCAGCCTTCCTCCAACTACAGAAACGAGTGTTTCTACCCTTACCAAAGGTCTGACAAGGGTGCCAGAGATCAGGTAAACGGGCCTGGAAAAATATTGGCTCCTACAACCAGAAGAAAAAGGGCAAGGCTTCACAGTTCTCAGCATGTCCGGCAAAGGGCCAGTCTTATAACTGACAATCACAATGTAAAGTTTCTGCTCTCAAGAAGACTGGCCGGGAGCAAACAGACTTTAAATTGTGTTCAGTACCTAGAAACCGGACCAGAGTAAGGACAGACTGTGAATTTTGCAAACTTAAATATTGTTTCTCATGCACATTTTGTTCACAGGCAGCCACAAAAGAAAGGCATAAGTCCTGCTACTATAAAACAAAATCAATTAAAATGTGTGAACAATGTCTCTTGTGTAGATCAATTGTGTTTTGTCAAACTTGCACCAAATGTCCCCAATGTTGTACAAAATCTGCCTGTAGGGGCAAGACTGAATCAATTTTGGGAAACTTGGGAAACGTTGTGGGCCGGACTCAAAGTAGTACAAATGTTGAAAGAAGGGTACACCCTACCTTTCCAAACCAGACCAAACTTGACCAAGTCACCCACAATTATTAGTTGCTATGTAAATCCCCACAGGAACCTCTACCTGTTGGAGGCATTACATCAGCTGACAAACAAAAATGCAATAGAGTTGGTCAAAATCTCTGGGCTTTTACAACTGGCTATTTTTTGTCCCAAAACCAAACAACAAATGAGACCTATACTAGATCTGAGCAATCTCAACAAATTTCTCAAGGTAGAAAAATTTAAAATGGAGACACCAAAAACGATCCGGACCTCCCTACAGACAGGGGTGTGGGTCATGTCCATAGACTTCAAGAACGCCTACTTCCTTATACCAATACAAAACCAATCAAGAAAATATCTGAGGTTTATGTACAGGACAAAACATAATTCAAAGCACTATCCTTCGGTCTGTCCACAGCCCCATTGGAGTTTAGGGTTGTGGCCAAAGAGGTCAAATTGATGGCCTTTTACAGAAGGGTATAAGAATCCACCAGTACCTAGATGACTGGTTGGTCCAGGCCAGATCCCACCAAATTTGTCTCTAGCATACACAAACACAAGTAAGTTTTTGACTTTGTAGGTTACCAGTTCAACCTGAAAGAAGTCAAGGTCAGAGCCACCCTAGACCAGTGGCAGACACTAAGAACAAAAATAAGAGAGTTGCTAACCGGACCGACCTGTCCGGTCTGGCAATTGATGCCCCTCATAGGGTTATTAACAGCAACAGAAAAGCAGGTCCACCTAGGCCGACTCCATATGAGGCCCATACAATGGCACCTCAAACAAAACTGGAGGGTCCCAGAATCACTAGAAAAGATGATACCAGTCCCCAGGTCGCTCCACCCCCATTCATTCATGGGACATTTTCATCAAGCCTTTTGTCTCTCTAGGTGCTTCATGTGGGTGCACTGGCTGACAAACAGCCTCCGTGATGAAGCTGCTGAATATGCTTTTGGGTATCTCCTGAGTGAACAACTGGTGAACTTGAGGTGGGGAATGTAAACAGTGTAATATTTACAGTGTTGACAAGTTTGAATAGTACTGAAAATAATATGAAAAGTGTACAGGGTGATGTGGCCACTATAAAACAAAAACAAAGTGAACTTTTAAAGAAAATAGATGCAATGGATACTAGAATTACAAATGTTGAGGCTAAAACAACTACTGTGGACAGCACATTAAATGACTTACAGACTAAAATCAATGGTGTTATACAAAAAACTGACAATATGTTTGAAACAGTTAACAAATGTTAGGAAGTGTTGGGAAAAAAACCCGGCATATTGTGTTCAAGGCTGCTAGACTTCCAGATAAATTTGAAATTTTCAAGGAAAAGAGGGAAGCATAGAAGTATGAATCCTATTATACTGTGGATGATTTAACAAAGATGGATCTAGTCATAAGAAAACAAATGCAACTAGAAATGCAGCAACTACTACCTCCCACCTGAAAGGTCAAAATATGGACGAAATCCAGTTGGATGGTTTGATCATCTGCTTGGAGTTTTATATAATGTACTCGACAGTGATTTTCTTTTATTTGGTAGAGATCTAAATGGAAGGATAGGGGATTTGCAAGATATTATTCAAGATATTGATGAGGTAAAACCAAGGATTCCTCTAGATGTTGTAAAAAAACTCACATGGCAAAGATTTCATTCAGTTCCTTGTTGAATCTAAAATGTGTGTGATTAATTGGAAAATTTAATAAGTAAATTAAATTTTTATAAGTTAATATCTTACCTAGTGGACAGATGCATTTGTCCGGCGCGCAGCCGGTCCCGCCAAACGTTAGAGAAAAACGCCTCGAGCTGGGCTCTGGCCCGGACCGGTAGTGTCCTGTTTACTCGCCAGGTGGCTGTATAGCCTCCCTGCCGGTGCACTGCGCGTGCGCGCGCATGCGTACTTCCTCCTTTTGTTTGCACCCTGTTTGAGTCCCCTGGGAATGTTTGTTGCGGGGAAGGCAGGGTGGGAATCCCTCTGTCCACTAGGTAAGATATTAACTTATAAAAATTTAATTTACTTATTAAATTTTCCATTTTATTGCGTTAATATATCTTACCTAGTGGACAGATGCAGAATAACTACCCATTGGATGGAGGGCAGCTAAACTCAACAGGGACTCTTGTCAGAACTCTGGGCCTCCGGCCCAAGGGTTAGGGATCCTTCCCATACCCTACACCATAGTTGGTTCCCCCCCCTCTTTTTCACCGTCTACCGAGCCACCTGGGCTAGGACTATAGGAGACAGGAGGTAAGAGTTCAGTCCCAAGGATTCCGGAGGAAGCAGAACAGGATAAACTAGAAATAACTCATACCCCACACCAGCCCTTCCGGTTGAGAACTGCGCGCTGGGGTTTCAAAACATGATAACTAAAAAAGAAGGAGCCAACTAAAAACAACCCACTACTCCTTCTAAACGCTTTACACTATATACAAGTTATCCTTTCAAGGATACCAGTTACTCGCGTATGTGCTGGGCTGCGACCACTGGTCCTAAATGGTACAGGTCAGCATCAGCCCATGCTACATCCTTCAAATAAAATTGGGTGAAGGTATTGTGCGACTTCCAGTGGCAGGCTGAGAGGATCTGGTCCAAGGACACACCTCCTTGAAAAGCCTTAGAAGCTGCAAAGGCCCGCACATCATGGGCTCTGACCTGATGCAATTGTTGTGCATCCTCATTGGACAATTGATAGCACAACAAGATGGTTTGTTTAATCCAAGAAGAAATCGTAGCAGGAGCGATGTCCTTATTGAAGTTCTTCTTGAAAGACACAAAGACCAACTGTTTGCCGGAACGGAGGTCTTTGGTCTTGTCCAGGTAATAACGCAAAGCCCGAACTGGACATAAGGTTCTATCCTCCTTGAGAGACTTATCCAATGTAGGGGCCAAGGCCGGAATAATTACCGGAGCTACTGAAGAAGGCCCTTCTTTAGCCAACTGATTCTTGGACAAGAAACAAGGAGAAGGGAATAAAGAAACATTAGCCCAATCTTCCTGATGTCTAATGTTCCTGTGTACCCAGGCATGAATCTCACTCCTTCTTTTGCCCGAGCCCAAAGCCAGGAGAAACACCGTTTTGAAGGTAAGATGTTTCAGAGACGCCTTTCGAAGGGGTTCAAAGGGGGACTGGGTTAATTGATGCAAGACCAGAGACAGATTCCAGCTAGGGACTCCTCGAAGACCCTTGGGTTTATCTCTATGGAAACTGTCTAGCAAGCGGGTAAGGTTTTCGTCTTTACCAAAATTAACCTTGTCACAACCAATTTTGTCGGCTATAGCAGTTCTATATCCATCTATGGTGCTAGGTTGAAGATTTTTCTCCTTGAAAAGGAATAGGAGAAATTCCGCTACCTGATTGACTCGCACCATTTGACAAATATGGACCACTTCGATTCATAGATGGCTCTGGTTGATTGTCTTTGAGGAGCCTCAATTCTCGTTGCCACTTCATCAGAGAATCCTTGTGCCTGTATGCTAGAGGCTCTAGGAGCCAGGCGTGGAGGTTGAGCCCTAGGAGATCTCTGTGGGGACACTGATTGAACGGTTGGGTCAGCAGGTTCTCCACGTTTGGAAGGGAGAGAGGAATCTGAACAGACATGCTGACTAGATCCCAGAACCAAGGCATGTTGGGCCACCCTGGAGCAATCAGAACCAACCTGTGAACTCCCTGATCTAGGATCTTGGACACCACCTTGCCCAAAAGAGACACAGGAGGGAACGCGTAGGCATCCATATTCTCCCAATTCAGGCTGAGAGCATCTACTCTCCATGCCTGTGGATCGGGTACTGGGGACACAAACTTGGGTAGTTTGTGATTGTACCTTGTTGCAAAGAGATCCACTCGAGGAGTGTGCCACCTGGCACATAAGTGGTCGAAGACTTCCTGCAGGAGGGACCATTCTGTCTGAATAACCTGAGTGCTCCTGGACAATTTGTCTGCTATCACATTAAGCCTTCCCGGAATGTGCCTGGCCCTTAGAACTATCTGTCTGCGATTGCACCAGGAAAGCAGTCTCCATAGGAGGGCACAAAGTGAGCCTGATCTCATACCCCCCTCCTTGTTGATGTATGAGACAACCGTTGTGTTGTCCGTGGCTATCAAAATGATCTGGCCCCAACACTGTTGCTCGAACTTCTTGAGGGCCAGAAGGACCGCCTTTAGCTCGAGAAAGTTTATGTGCAACTGGCTTTCTGAGTCCGACCAAACTCCTTTTGCCGTGTGGTCTCCTAAGTGCACGCCCCAACCTTCGTTTGAGGCGTCGGTAAACAACTGCAGAGCATGTTGCAGAGGATGAAGAGGTTGGCCGCTGAGCACATTGTTTTCGTCCAGCCACCACTGCAGATGAGGGTATAGAGATCTGGGAAGAGGAATCTCCTTCTCTAGTACCTCTGGCACGTGCCAGTGATTCTTCAAGTGCCACTGAATCGGTATCATGTGAAGGCGCCCCGAAACCACCTGTTTCTCTGTGGCTGTCAACAAACCTATGAGAGACATGAACTCTCGGACCGACCAATGGCCTCTGTTCATTAGCATCTTTATTTTTTGAGTTAGGGTTTGCCACCTCTCCTGAGTCGGCTTCACTAGACCCCTGGAGAGGTCGAAATGATAACCGACAAAGTTGAACTCCTGTTGGGGAACAAGTTCCGACTTTTGCAAATTGACTAACCATCCCAACTGCTGACACAGAGCCATCAGGGTCCGTGTTTGGTTCACACAAGCCTCCCGAGAGGGAGCTCGAAGCAACCAGTCGTCTAGGTACTGGTGGATCCTTATACCCCTGAACTGGGCCATCAATTTCACCTCCTTCACCACCTTTGTGAATTCCAAAGGAGCCGTCGCTAGGCCGAACGGCAGAGCCCTGAACTGGAAGGTTTGACCGTGCAGGTGAAACCGGAGATGCTTCCTCGACCTTGGGTTGATGGGAATGTGGAAATAGGCATCGCTGAAATCCAGCGATGTGACCCATTCGCCTTTTTGAAGGGATAGCCGGATGGTCTCCGGAGTTTCCATTTTGAAGGTTTCCGAGTGGAGGAAAAAATTGAGTTTGCTCAAATCCAAGATTGGACGCCATTTGTTGTTTGGTTTGGGAACTATGAACAGCCGGTTGTAAAAGGCCAGAGAAGCCCGAACCACTACTTTTTCTACGGCCTGTTTTGTAATCAGGGACTGCAACGCCTCCTTCAAAAACTTGTTTCTGCGAGGTTTGGCGTATCCGCTGATTATCAGAGGACACCTGGTCAATGGGGGCCTCATCTTGAAAGGGAGGTTGTAACCGTCCTTCAAGATGGAGACTACCCGAGGATTTGAACCCAGGCTGAGCCACGTTTCCCAAAACCTGTGCAACCTGCATCCTACAGGAGGATTTTCTGCAACACTGTGGACATTTGGTACATGAGGGACAGAACGACAAGGAGAGACAAAAGAAGCACTTTTGACATGTTTTATTTCTGTCTGACAAAGATCGGGACTTAGGCCTTTCTTTTGCGGCTGCCCGGGACCGACAACAATAGGAACAGGAATTACAGCAGTTCTTGAGTATACAGTCTTTGAAATGTTTTGAGAGCTGATGTTTTGACCCACTATTTTTGGAATTATTTGGTTGCGTGGGTTTGTACAATGATTGTCATTTATAATTTTTGCCACCCCGGGCATACTTGGAAAAACGGTGGTTAGTAGAACCACGCCCACGGCCACGACCCCGTGACCCAAACTGTCGCCAAGGTTGTTGAGGAGCAGATGACGGCTGAACCATGGTCTTAGCCTCCTTCTTCTCATACGGTTTATAGCGATTCTTGGTCTTCTGTTGGTGCTGGGGACCAACTCGAGACTGGACCGACACATGTTGTGTCTCAAACTTGCTGATATATTGTTCCTCGACATTCAAGGCCGCGTCGGGAAATAACCCATATCCAAAAAGAGCAGCATTCCTCAGTTCATTCCAAGTGTCCATCTTCATACCGGGACGAACATGATCTAAATAAGAGTCCCGACGCATCAGAATGAAGTTCCTCAGCTGCACAAAAAGGCTATCAGCCAGGTGCTGTAGAGCTGTCCCAAGAGAGACGGATACATTCTGGTGGAAAGCACATAAATCCCTTAACTCCTTAAGTGCTTCAGACACCTCCTTGGCTGACTTGCCCTTACTGAGATGAGTCTGTAGGAAAGTTATGTGATGTGCCATCTGATCTTGAATCTCGCTAGTGCATCTGCTGAAACCAGCTGCATGGTTCACTGTGTAAGTACCCTCTCGGGCGCACCTTTCCCATCTGCGTAGTACTTCTTGCGATATGGGACGAGACACGGGACCTGTTGCGAGATATGCAGCTGGTTTGACAATTCTTGAGAATTGAGCATTTAGTTTCGCCTCAGAACCATGCCAGTTGAACAGCTTTCTACCTGGTCGCTGGGGACCATCTGTCTTTAACTTATGCATGGGATACCATTTATCCTGTGGTTTAGGGGTGCGTATGAATTGGTCAGTACGCAAAACCACCTGCTTCTTGACTTCGGGAAGGGTAACCCTCAGCTACAGTCAGATTAATCCTCTCCAGCTTCTGACAGAGCCAATCGTCTGCTGGCATGGCTACTGACACCTTTGAACTTGTTTTAGGATTTTTTCCACGCCACGGATTGTTGGACTTATCCGGGTCACTGTACTCAAACTCAAAGTCTGGGATAAAGTTCCAGCCCATAAAGGCCCTGATGGAACGAACCGTTTCCCTGTAACTCATTTCTTCATTCTTTTCTGGTTTATCAGTGTCTGATTCAGAAAGTTCACCATCCTCGCTATCCAAAACATCTGGTGATGTATGATCCCTGTCCACAACATCTGTTGATGTATGATCCCCAAAGAGTGGTTCATCTGAAGCCACAGGCAAGACATCTGTTAAGGGGTGTTCAACATTGGACATATCATCTGAGCCACCAGCAGAAGCAAGGTTTCTCATAAACGGCTCCCCAGCCGGTGCAGCCGGTTCCGGACCGGTAAAAGATCCATCCACAACCGGAACCGGTTCCTTGGGTACAAAAGTGTCAGTTTGGTATGTCCTGACCGGACCGGTCATCTCCCCAACCGGAACCGGTTTAGATTGTTGAAGTGCAGTGTCAGAGGGCTTTTTCTGTACCGGACCGGTATTTTCCTCAACCGGAACCGGTTTTGCTTTGGAAGATTTATGATGAGAAGACTTGTGCTTCTTCTTTGAATCTTTCTTGCCATCTGATCCTGTACTAGCCTGTACTGCCGGAAACCGCACCGGACCGGTGGTTCGGGCAGAGGCAGGATCTATGAATGGCTGATCAGAAACCGGTGGGTTTGAAACCTGAACCGGTACTTTGGGGGTAGCAAATATATTGCCTCTTGATAAGAGTGCTTCAAAACGAGAGAATTTCTCGTCTAGCTGGTCACTTAATTTGTCAAAATCTTTTTTGGAAACAAAATCTGAAGAACTCACATTATCGCTACCCCCAGGGAGGTCCTGCGCATGCACACTGTCATCTTCAGAAATCGTCTGCTGCTGCGCAGTACTAGCTGGCTGCTGGAGACAGCACAGTTACATCTCGTGGTGACACTAGCAAACCTGCTTTCTTGTCCTTGCGAATTTGATACTGTGGAGTGGCCAGCATCTCACGCTGAATTGCTGTAAAATTGTCACAAATCTTGCATATCGCACCTCCCACAATGCAGGGATCTTTACCCAGACCTTTGTCTCGACGAGCACACTTCTCATGCATATCAAATCCAGCCATCTTATGGCCGCACGATCCCCGCCTTTGTCCTGGTGAATCCATAGTTATTAAACAACACTTCTACACAAAGAATTTATCAAAATATATCCTGTAACAGATATAAAATAAAATAAAAGTTTCTCCAAAAAACAGACGACCTCTCGTCTTCGCGCCAAACAAAAGGAGGAAGTACGCATGCGCGCGCACGCGCAGTGCACCGGCAGGGAGGCTATACAGTAAACAGGACACTACCGGTCTGGGCCAGAGCCCAGCTCGAGGCGTTTTTCTCTAACGTTTGGCGGGACCGGCTGCGCGCCGGACAAATGCATCTGTCCACTAGGTAAGATATATTAACGCAATAAAAAGTAGATTTAACAATGAAAAGGACAACTCCACATCAGTGTCTGGTAAAGGGAAGGCAATTGTTAATTATTTGTTCACCATGCACAGTATGACTGATTTTATTGCTGGATGTTAAGTTAAAACCATGGTTGAACTTGCCAATGAACAAAATTGTGCCAGCTATTATAATATGCCTACCAAAAGACACTAAAGATAGGCGCTTTCTAAAGAATTGGAGGCCAATCTTGCTACTACACGTAACATATAAATTAGCCTCAACAGTAATTGCAAACAGAATGAAGCCATATATTGAAAACACAAACAGCCTAACATATGATTTAATGCATTATACTGAAGCAAAGAAAATTAATATAATTTTACTACTTATTGACTTTGCTAAAGCATTCGATTCAATTTCTTGGACATTCATATAAAATTCTTTTATATTTCGGCTTTGATGATGAGTTGGTAAAATGGATAATAATGTTTAATAACAACATAATTGGAAGAGTCTGTCAATCTGGATTCCTATCAAACCCAATAAATATTGAAAAAGGTTGCCGTCAAGGAGATCCAATCTCATCCTACTTGTTTACACTCGCTGCCGAAGTTCTGCCGAAGCAATTCTTATAGGCCATAACCCAGAGATCACTGGAATAAGTATAGGAAAAACACAATACAGGCTTGTACAGTTTGCAGACGATACCTCTCTTATCTTGTTGGTTCGCTTAGGTCCTTACAGGCCTCACTTAATGTTTTAGAGATATTTGGTAAACTATCTGGACTGAAAGTAAACCATGATAAAACAAAAGTAATATGGATTGTGAAAAAGAGACACTCAAAGGACAAACTGAAAATATCAGTAAACTTAAACTGGGGCAAATCAGAATTCAGATTGCTGGGGTTAATTTTTTTCTGTAGATATTGATAAAATACCTCAGATTAACTATGTAAATGCTATTAATAAAGTATGCAATTTAATAGATTTATGGAATAACAGAAGTCTGACCCCTCTTGGAAAAGTTACTGTTATAGAAACATTCCTTCTACCTCAATTTAATCACCTGTTGACATCACTATTGACTCCAAAAAACATTCTTGACAGTATAAATAAACTATTTTTTCAGTTTCTATGGAACAAAAAACCAGAAAAAAATCATAGAAGTACTACATATAGAGGTTATATTGAGGGTGGCATAAAAAATGATTAATGTCTATCATTTTGAGAATTCACTAAAATTGGGGTGGATAAAAAATTAATATTGCAAAACTTATATGACCCCCCCCCCCCCCCCCCCCCCATGGTACACTTTCTTGACAAATTTAGTTGGTGACTTGGGCAAAATAACAACCTTTGGCAGGTGACTGGTGTAAATTGCTTGAACCAAAAAAATTGAAAACCCCTTCTGGAAGTATGTGCTTAAACGAAGTGGTCTGACTTTTGCCTTAGAAGAACACCAGAAAATAACTCTGAATTAATCCAGTCTCCACTATGGTTTAATTCACAGATCTCAAGAGTCAATCTGTTTCTACCAGCATGGCGAAATAAAGGAAGAACTATAATTGACGATATTATTAGGTAAACAGACAAAACCCCACTGGGCATAACCCCACTCAGACCAAACCCCATCGGGCAAAACCCCACTCAGACACAACCCCACTCAGATAAATAAGAATGAGGACAAAACCCCACTCTTCATGAAAAAACAAAATATTTATTATGTGCAGAGTTTTAATTGATGCAAATACAAAGTCATGACAAAAATAGACACTGATAGACATTTGTATGAAGAACATAATGCACATAAACCACATTATATTTATTATTAACCACCAAGGAGATATTCTGAGCTGTAAGGAGAAAAAAATATATACCGGATAAGAAACATAGAATTTGATTACTATAGATTTTGATCTTTGAGAAGAACATTTATAAATAAGTATAAAACAGATAATAAATTTGTTTGTGCGAAACCACACTTACCAAGTCACATTACAGAGGCAGATACAGGATTTCCCAAAAGGGGGGGGCGTGGGTTGTTGCGGGTATGGATATTTTATGCATGGATATTTTGTAGCGGGACATATCACGCGGTGCACGGACAAAATGCCGGCGGACAAAATCCTGGGGGACAAATCGCCAGTTAATATTGCAAGGGGGGACAAAATGCTGGCCATTTTAAGGGACAAGGAGGGCAAAATGCCAATCTTATCTAAACACTTAATATATGATACTGATGGTCAAGTAAACTGAAAAATCTCTAGCAGAAAAAAAGCCTTTGAAAACCTGCAGTAGAAAATACCGCAATACGAAAGCCCACTAACACATTTACACAATAAACAATGGTATAACTGTAAAAAAATGGAGGGAAACATACTTGAACCTAAATTTATATGCCACAATGTTTCTACAACATTTTTATTTTAAAACAACTGATTCTTTCATTGTTTTTCTTTAAAAACACATAAACCAATTGATTAAATTTGATTAAACATTTTCGGAATTTAACTTTTTTTGAAATTTAATCTTATCATGGCTAGTGTAGCAAATTAGAACTGAAATATAGAAGTGCAGTAATAAATTATTAATTGGGGTGAGTGATTCCAGTTTCAGTTATCTCATGTTTAAACATACACAGGTAAACAAAGGTTTGTAAACAAAGTCATTCACAAAGGATGTAATCCTCAGTTTGTTTGAGGATGAGACCTAACATAGTACACACACAAAAGAACCTAATCCCCTTTGATACTGGGCAGTGACACAGGTATAATGACTGTCACTTTAAACAGACATATTACCCTAGTAAAAACAGATTTTGGGGTGGGGGGATTGGAGGGGGCGTGGAGAGAGATAAAAAGCCCCAGGACTAAAGGTTTCAAACTCTGAAAGGGGGGCGTGCGCCCTCCACGCCCCCCTAGATATTAATGATTAAGATTCTGATAAAACCAAACAAAGTAAGTCGGCATTTCTATCAGCAGCAAAACAAACGTATTTGTACAAACAGTCCTTCATGTGAAGTTACATGGAGTACAAGTCTAAATATTTTGTTTAATAAAAATCAATGGATTAGTGTATACAAAGCTTGTTTCCAAGTATCATCTGACAATAATGTTAAATGGTTCCAATATAGAGTCTTGAATAAAATTCTTGGAACCAGGAATAGGCTTTTTAAAATGAATCTATTCACAAATAGTTTATGTGGACTATGTAACAGTAATATTATAGAAACTACTAAACATCTCATGTCAGAATGTTCAGAAAATAATGGAGTGTGGTCTAATATTTGCACCTGAAAATAGACTAAATATTGACGTGTGTCTATTCAATCAAGACAAAATATTGGGCTATGTTTCAAATAACAGCAATTTTGTTCCTTTAAACTTTATTTTAATTCACTCACGCAAGTATATATTCTGGTGTGCAAAGAATACATACAAGCCCAACTTCTATTGCTGCAACAAATGTTAAAGAACTGTTTTTTGGTTTGTTTTTTTTGAAGAGGAAAGCTTTGCAAAATTGCATTTTAAATTGGAGAGGTTTAATCATGTGTGATCAAACTGGAAAAATTGTCTGTGAACTGTTAGATTATACAAAGTAATATACACCATTCTGTAACTGTCATTATCATGCTCTGATCTTTCTAACGAACATACTCACTGGAAAATACATGGAAAAATGTAACCAGGTAGTAAATACAAATTACTCTGTTGACCATGTAACAGCAACAAGATACTGTTGTAACAATGTCTGATAAATGTTTTATATTAGTCTAATTTTAGACAACTAATATTAGAATTTGTAAGTTGTAGTTGACTTTCAGTCTATAAATGTTTGTAAATGAAGGCCCTAGCTGCCGGGAACCTCTTCCTCTCGGTGTAAAAGGCAGATAACCCCCCAAAATAAAGTTACAAATGAAAAAAAAAATAAAATTGTGCCAGTGATAAACTTCCGGATCACTCTTTAGTGATTTGTGACATAAATCTGTTTGAGTAGAATAGTACTGAATGACCAGCAAAGATGACTACACCACTAGTGAATGACAAAGTGACTGATATCAGTCTAATAGATAGAAAAAAGTACAAATTGCCAAATATGACAGATACTATTTTATTAGACGAAAATACAATTAATCTATTAAACAACACTGTTGATCGAAAATTTCAACTGAACATGCCCAACTGGATGTAAATAAATTATTTATAGAGATTCTGACTACCAAATTGGAAAGTCACTGTTTAAAAACAAACCACAAAAAGAATAAAAATCATTATAAGCCTAACCCTGGTGCAATGCAACCTTACAAGAGGCTTGGAAAAATGTAGTTCGAGAAGAAAAATCATTTTTACAGTCATGTCAGGTAGTGAGGCCCACAGAAACAAAAAGCCTATAGGATGGCATTGAATCACTTTGATAGAATTTACAGGAGGGCTAAACGACCACATCAGCAAACAGAGGCTGCCAAAATATCTGAACTTCAAACTAATAATCCTCAGGAATTCTGGTGGAAGTTAAAAACATTGGGACCACAAGTTGAAACAAGACCATTTGCTAATGGTGTGCGATGTAAGGATGGTAATATAGCTACTGATAGCGTAAAGATCCATAAAGAAGTGAGTGACTATTTTGAATCTCTGCTTAATCCACAGGCCCAAGATAATGAATTTGATGAGACTTTTTATGAAGATATTGTTAGAGACAAGGAAGAAATGGAAACCACAAATGCTTCACTTTTACATACAATGGTGAATTTATAATGGATGAACTTATAAGTATTATAAAGTCAGTTAAATATGGCAAGTCAGTGGGACATGACAGTATACCAAGTGAAATCTTAAAATTGCTAATTTTGCGTGACATGCTACTGAAATTTTTCAACAAATGCTTTATAGCAGGTGTTACACCAGCTGAATGGTCCAAATCTCTTATACCTCCACTACAAAAGGGAAGGAACAAGGACTCAACCATTTTGAGCAACTACAGAGGAGTTAGTCTCTTAGCACATATTTACAAAATTTTCAAACAACTGCTGAATAATAGACTCAGTTATTACCTTGAATCTACTAATTTACTTGCAGACAAGCAAAATGGATTTAGGAAAGGCCGTGCCTGTATTGATCATATTTTTACATTGACATCCGTTATTAGGAACAGAAAACTATTAAATAAGAGCACATTTTGTTGTTTTATTGCTGTGGCAAAGACCTTTGACACTGTTGACAGAAACTGTTTGCTACATCAATGTTTAAAATTTGGAATATGTGGTAACTTATAGAAGTCCTTACTAGCAATTTACAATAAAACCATCTGTTCAGTAGTAATAGATAACAAATATGGATTGTGGATCAACACTGAAGCAGGAGTTAAACAAGGAGATATTCTGTTGCCATTGTTATTTTTACTGTACATTAATGAACTCACTTCTACAATTTACCAACTGGGGCTGGGAGTATGGAGATGAAAAGCTCTCCATCCTTCTTATGCTGATGACATTGTATTACTTGCCCTGACAGAAGATAATTTGCAGACAATGTTGACTAGCCTGGATGGCTGGTGTAAGAAGTTTAGAATGATGGTGAATAAAGGCAAAACCGATATAATACACTTTCGCCAACGGAACGAACCCAGAAGTGACTTTAAGTTTTATTATGGAGAATTTGTGTTACAAACAGTAGATAAATACAAATATCTTGGATGTGTCCTTGATGAATTCCTAGACTTTACATGTACAATGGGGATATTGGCAGAATCGTCAACAAGAGCACTAGGTGCAGTCATAAATAAATGTCTAAAACAGTCAAATCTCTCCTGAAAACTTACAGCAAATTGTAGAACAGTTGTCTGGTACCAATAATGGACTATTGTGCAGGTGTGTGGGGCTACCCAAATTTCAACGAACTACAAGTGATTCAAAATAGAGCCTTGAGGGCCTTCTTAGGGGGTACACTGTTTTGCCTCCACCATTTCCATCTCGGGAGACACAGGATGGACACTCTATTAGTGTGCAGGCACACAGCAATTATTGCATTCTGGCGTCGTCTACATTCTATGGATGAAAATCGACTCACAAAACGTGTCTTTATGTGGGACTGGAATCAAGGGAAAACTTGGAGCCATTATGTTCACTACATTTTGCGTCAATGCGAGATTCAAATACCAGAGAATTTATCCTCTGTCTCAGTAGACCGTGTATTTACTTTATCAATAGTTGAAGAAAAATTGTTTGGCAAACAAAAAAATATTTGGGCTATGAAACTTTCCAATCAAAGTAAGCTGCAGACATATGCCACTTATAAATATGAATATGGTGTGGAACCATATGTGGAAGCAAATTTATCAAGGAGTCAACGATCTTTAATCGCTCGCCTGAGGAGTGGGACATTGCCTTTAAATGTAGAAACAATGCATTTGGACTGTTTCAAAAAGCTCAGGACAAACTTTGTAAATTTTGTAATGCAGTTGAAGATGAAAACCACTTTGTCTTTGAATGTAAACTGAAACTAGAAGGCATAGTTTCTTTTCTGCACTCAATATTAACTTCTTAACATTGAGTTGTGATCTAAAATGGCAGATGTTAATGTGTCAAAAATTGAGATACAAGGTTGCAAAATGTGTTCAAGCTATATTTCAACAAAGGCAATCAACATTGGGCTAGAGCAAGTCTGCCTTGAAGTAATTGTACCATTCTCATAGTTCAAAAGTCATATGTCACAATATCAGCATATATGCTCTGCTTTTGTAAAATTCAATTAAATTTTGTAATTCTGTCTTTTTGCTGAGATTGACAAACCTTTGGTTGATGAGTATAAATGTATTGTCAACTAGAACATGTAGATACTTTTCAGCATTTGATATTAATTTCATAACTTTGAGTCTTGATAAAGTTCAGGACAGACCTTGTAGTTTTGTAATGCTGTAGAAGATGACAGTCTATTGTTTTGAATGTAAACTGTTTTAAAATTAGAATGGTTTCTCTTTAGCACTTGATATCAATGGCTTAGACTTGAGTTGTAACAATAACTTTTGACAAAGATAATCACTATTGGTCTTGTGTATGCTAATTATGGCAATAATAGTACCACTATAGCTTGACAGTTATATGTTACCTTAGCTACATGCATGTATATTAAAATGTTTAGTATGCTGCTTTACAGTTCTACAATGAATCATTATGTAACACTGTGTCAGTGTTGTTTTTTTCTATAAATTTCTTGAGACTCTCTCATAAGCCAAAATTGGCTGGCAGGGTCTGTAATATGTAATTGGTATAAACTTTGTTTAATTTATTTATTGTACTAATACCAGGTGGAGTACAATAAAGAACCTATCTCCCCATCTATCTATCTATTTAAAGAAAATGCTCTAAATGCACTAGTTTTCAAATTACAACTGATTTACTCAACAGTGAGAACCTGAAAATAGCCTTTGCTCAGCAATGCCATGAGCTACAGGTCTGCAATTTAATTATGTTATAGCTGACCAAAAAGTACATGAAAAACATATTTAAACAAAATACTCTAAATACAATAGTTATGAAGTTACAAGCAATTTACTCAACAGTGACAACCCCAAAGTAGCTATTACTCTGCTATGCAATGAGCTATGGGTTATAGTTGACCCAAAGGTAGCTGAATAACACATTTATACAAAATTCTCTAAATGCAATAGTTTTCAAGTTACAAGTGATTTCACTCATTATGAAAGGTAATGAAAAGTCATAAAATAGCCATTACTCACTTACCTATTGGGATAGACACCCAAGTTACTCACCATGTTGTAGCTATAGAAAAAGGAGCTGAATAACCTTTTTAACAAAATGCTCTAAATGCAATACTTTTCAAGTTATACGTGATTTAGTGCATGATTTCATGAATTTTAATGCACTAAAAGTTATTTTAAAAATTCATAAAAAATTAAGAAAGATCGAGGCCTGATACTCATACAAGGGATTCTACTTGAGGCCTAGTACATATGTGCAAGATATGAGAGAAATCCCTGCAATAGCCAATGAGAAAATTGTGATAAAGTGTTGAAATTTTCACACCTTTGGTGGGGGTACCTCCCTTAAACAATTTTTCATCCTCGATAGATAAGGTATCTTTTAAAAAAACAGAATGTCTTTAGGCCTTGTAGTTTTGGAGGAGACGTTGTTCCTGTGGACGCGGATGCATATGCGCACGCCGCAGAGTGACGACATAATAATAAGGGAGATATAAGCACTTTTCTTTTCTGAAAAGAAACACCAGTGATGGCCATCTTGTTTTTCAAAATGAGGCCAAAATAATTCCCAGGCAAGATTTTATGGTTATGAATATATCCTGCAAATTTGAGAAGTCTAGCAAAATTTTTTTCGTTAGAGCGGTAAAGGTAAAATCTCTACACACACCGTGACAGTGGCATAATGAATGAAAATCCATAGTATCATTAAGAAAGATCGAGGCCTGATACTCACACAGGGGAATCTACTAGTGGCCTAGTACATATATGCAAGATAAGAGAAAAATCCCTGAAATAGTGAATGAGAAAATTGTGATAAAGTGTTGAAATTTTCACACTTTGGGTGTGGGAACCTCACTTGTAATGGCTTTGGGGAACAGATGAATGAATAGATCTGCAAGCCTTGAACAATTTTTCATCCTCGATAGTTAAGGATAGTTTAAACAAGCAATCAGTGACCGATATGAATCAGTCATACACAGAGTTGGTACAGACCTTGGTGAGTGACAAGATAAGTCAGTCAACACCAAAAAATTGGTCTCTTCTCAAACAGTCCCACAACTATGTGTTTCACAGCAATCCTCAACATGGTGCCTTTTTTGAGGAGGAAGTCTTCACCCTCCTTTACAAAAAGGCGAATTCCTGAGCTCTTGGCATCTTGTATCCCCTAGTTGTGGTTGAAGTAGGGTCATCTCGGCCTCGCGCCTTAGCAGGCCGGTGTTACCCATGGTGTAAAGTTCCCTCTGGAAGATATAAGCCAGGGATTTGCTTTGGCAGACAAGAGCTCTTTGTTGGATAAGAATGGTCTTATTCCAAATCTCCAAATATTCACAGGCCTCTTCGTAACCACGCCTGGCTGCTTTTTCAGGATTGGCACCTTTTTGAATCTGAGATTTAACTTTCTTGAATGAAGACTTCAGACTGTGTTGACACTTCTCTAAAGTGGAATTACAGGAAGATGAAGTCTTGGCAAAAGCAGCCATGAAATTAATAGTGGAGAGGTTCTGCCTAGCTTGATGTTCTAGCTCCTTAAGAACTGGAAGGGGAGCCTTGCCTATAGGGGCTCCAGAGGGTTTAGGAGAGATACAGATCTTCGAAAAGTCTGTATTCAACTCCTGGAGCCTGTCCCACCTTGTACCACTTTGCAGTGGAGGGAGGGGGTTTAATATATTTACCCTCAGGTAAGGTAGAGGCCAAAAAATCATGTTCAAACTTAACTCAAATAACTGTTCAGCAGCACCCTCAAGGTCTGCCTGAGATCCTGTAAATGAATCTGCGTCCTTGTCACCCAGCAAGTCAAGCTCATTGTCTCTGGAAGTGTCAGCTTTCTGTTTCCTTACATAACATTTCCTGTTTTTTATTTTTGTCATCTGTTCATCCGAGAAGCTAGCACAGATCTCACATGGAGATTCGAGAGTAACACAGGGATCATCACCTTTATTTGCTTCTCTACAGGAAGGGCAATAGTTATGGCTATCGAAGGGAAGAAAGAAATGCCGGGACTTCACAGATCACAGGTTTATCTTTGCTTGTCTTTTGGGTATTGGAAGACATTTTTATGCACTAAAATGTATGCGTACAAGCAAGCCTGAACCGAGAAAACTCACAAAATGCAAACAAGCAATCAGCTGTATCAGCTGACTTGAGTTTTAGAGTACAAGTGAAGGAAGAAAAGGACACAGAAACTGTACCCTGCAAATGGCACTCCAAAGTAAAGTACCATGTTTGAGTAAAATGTAGGTGGAAAACATATTTAAACAAAATACTGTACATGCAATAGTATTCCGGTTACAACTGATTTATTCAACAGTGAGATTTTGAAAATAGCTATTGCTCAGCTATGCCATGAGCTACACGTGTGCAATTTTACTATGTTATAGCTGATTCAAAAGTAGATGAAAAACAGATTTAAACAAAGTTCTCCAAATGCAATACTTTTCAAGATACAACTAATTTACTCAAAAGTGAAAACCTCAAAGCAGCTGTTGCTCAGCTATGCAATGAGCTACACGTCTGCAATTTTACTATGTTATAGCTGACCAAAAAGCAAGTGAATAACATATTTAAACTAGAAAAAGGACGCATCTGTGGCCAGATGCTAGATGTATCCACCGACAAAGGCCAACTAACATAGTTTAGAAGATAAAAAGCATTTTTCGTTAATAAGCAAGCTGAAAGCACTTTTAAGTTTGGCTACCCTTATTTGACCCTGTAGCAGGGGCCCAAGGTGAAGTCTGACCACATCAAAAGATTCGCAGTCCATGATTTCCTATAAGTCGTTTTCATATTGCAAACCTCTAGGACCAATAATAAGCAGGAGGGGCCCAAGGTCAAATCTGACCACATGAAAAGATTTGCAGCCCATGACTTCCTATAAGTTGTTTTCATATTAATGAGTTATTTGAGAAATACTGGCTATCTGCAATACTTGTAGAGATAATTCGCATTTACTCATTTTGAGTAGGTGAATAATTAGCTACGGGTCTGAAACTTCAAGTGAAAGCTCTCTCAAAAGTAGGCGAATGAGTTATTTGAGAAAAATTGGCTATCTACAATACTTTTAGAGATAATTCGAATTTACTCATTTTCAGTAGGTGAGTAATTACCTACGGGTCTGGAACTTCACCATGTGAAAGCTCTCCCAAAAGTAGATGAATGAGTTATTTGATAAAAAATTGGATATCTGCAATACTTTTATAGATAATTAGCATTTACTCATTTTGGGTAGGTGAATAATTAGCTACAGGTCTGAAACTTCACCAAGTGAAAGGTCTCCCAAAAGTAGGTGAAGGAGTTATTTGACAAAAATTGGCTATCTGGAATACTTTTAGAGATAATTTGCATTAACTCATTTTCAGTAGGTGAGTAATTACCTACGGGTCTGAAACTTCACCAAGTGAAAGCTCTCCCAAAAGTAGGTGAAGGAGTTATTTGACAAAAATTTGCTATCTGCAATACTTTTAGAGATAATTTGCATTTACTCATTTTGAGTAGGTGAGTAATTACCTACAGGTCTGAAACTTCACCAAGTGAAAGCTCTCCCAAAAGTAGGTGAAGGAGTTATTTGACAAAAATTCGCTATCTGCAATACTTTTAGAGATAATTTGCATTTACTCATTTTGAGTAGGTGAGTAATTACCTACGGGTCTGAAACTTCACCAAGTGAAAGCTCTCCCAAAAGTAGGTGAATGAGTTATTTGACAAAAATTGGCTATCTGCAATACTTTTAGAGATAATTCGCATTTACTCATTTTGAGTAGGTGAGTAATTACCTACAGGTCTGGAACTTCAGCATGTGAAAGCTCTCCCAAAAGTAGGTGAATGAGTTATTTAAGAAAAATTTGCTATCTGCAATACTTTTAGAGAAAATGCAGAATTACTCATTTTTAGTAGGCAAGTAATTTAGCCACAGGCCTAATTTAGACATAAAGCCTACTAATAGAGTACTGTGGTGCACCCTGTAATATACTTTGCAAACTTGAGAAGGCTAGCTATAATATTTTTTTTTCTTTTGAATAACATATTTAAACAAAATACTGTAAATGTAATAGTTTTCACGCTATAACTGATTTACTCAACAGTGATAACGTCAAAGTAGCTATTACTCAGCTATGCAATGAGCTACATGTCTGAATTTTTTCTATGTTATAGCTGACCCAAAATTAGGTGAACAACATATTTAAGCAAAATACTGTAAATGCAATAGTTTTCAAGTTACAACTGATTTACTCAATAGTGACAACCTGAAAATAGCTATTGCTCAGCTATGCCATGAGCTATAAGTCTGTAATTTCATGACATTATAGCTGACCCAAAAGTAGGCGAACAACATATTTTAACAAAATACTCCAAATGCACTATTTTTCAAGTTACAAGTCATTTACTCAACAGTCAGTACCTGAAAATAGCTATTGCTCAGTTGTGCCATGAGCTACAGGTCTGTAATTTCACTATGTTATAGCTGACCCAAAAGTAGCTGAATAACATATTTACACAAATTTCTGTAAATGCAATACTTTTCCAATTACAACTGATTTACTCAACAGTGTGAACTTCAAAGTAGCTATTACTCAGCTATGCAATGAGCCACAGGTCTGGAACTTCACTATGTTATAGCTGACTCCGAAATAGGTGAATAACATATTGAAACAAAATACTCTAAATGTAATACTTTTGAAGTTATAAGTAATTTACTCAACAGTGATAACCTAAAAGTAGCTATTACTCAGCTATGCCATGAGCTACAGGTCTGAAATTTTACTATGTTATAGCTGACATAAAAGTAGCTGAATAACATATTTATACAAAATTCTGTAAATGCAATAGTTTTCAAGTTACAATTGATTTTACTCATGATGGAAGTTACTGAAAAGCCCAAAAGTAGCTATTACTCACTTAGCTATTGAGACTGACACCCAAGTTACTCACCACGTTGTAGCTATGAAAAAAGTATCTGAATAACATATTTTAACAAAATGCTCTAAATGCAACACTTTTCAAGTTATAAGTGATTTAGTGCATGATTTCATGACTTTTAATGCATTTTAGACATTTTTATCTACCACAGGCCTAATTTAGACATAAAGCCTACCAAAAAGATAGGGTGGCGAGTCCTCTAGCATACCAAGCCACCTGCCAAATATGAAAGAAATCTGGAAAGAAATGTGGACTGTAGGTCGCTAACAAGCAATATTCCACATTTTAGACATTTTTGTCTACCACAGGCCTAATTTAGACATAAAGCCTACCAAAAAGATAGGGTGGCGAGTCCTCTACCATATCAAGTCACCTGCCAAATATGAAAGAAATCCGGAAAGAAATGTGGACTGTAGGTCGCTAACAAGAAATCTCTGCGGACGCGGACGAGGGCGCGGACGACAACGATGATGAATCCATAGTATCCCTGCTTCGCGTCGGGGATACAACTAGACCTAGCGCATTGGAAAACCGATGCAAATTGTATCCACCGTAAAGACAATGCACCAAAACCTCTAGACCAATAATAAGCAAGTTACAAGCACTTTTAAGTTAGGCTGTCCTCATTTGACCTTCAAGGAGGGGCCCAAGGTCAAATCCGACCACACCAGAAGATTCCCAGCCCATGATTTCCTATATGTTGGTTTACCATCCCAAACCACTGGGATCAATAATAAGCGAGTTATAAGCACTTTTAAGTTTGGCTATCCTCGTTTGACCTCGAAGGAGGGGCCCAAGGTCAAATCCAACCACACCAAAAGATTCCCAGCCCATGATTTCCTATATGCTGGTTTACCATCCCAAACCTCTAGAACCAATAATAAGCGAGTTATAAGCACTTTTAAGTTTGGCTGTCCTCATTTGACCTTGAAGGAGGGGCCCAAGGTCAAATCTGACCACACCAGAAGATTCCCAGCGCATGATTTCCTATATGTTGGTTTACCATCCCAAACCTCTAGGACCAATAATAAGTGAGTTATAAGCACTTTTAAGTTTGGCTGTCCTCGTTTGACCTTGAATGAGGGGCCCAAGGTCAAATCCGACCACACCAGAAGATTCCCAGCCCATGATTTTCTATATGTTGGTTTACCATCCCAAACCTCTAGGACCAATAATAAGTGAGTTACAGGCACTTTAACCTTTGGCTATCCTCGTTTGACCTTGAAGGAGGGGCCCAAGGTCAAATCCGACCACACCAAAAGATTCCCAGCCCATGATTTCCTATATGCTGGTTTACCATCCCAAACCTGTAGGACCAATAATAAGCGAGTTATAAGCACTTTTAAGTTTGGCTGTCCTCATTTGACCTTGAAGGAGGGGCCCAAGGTCAAATCCGACCACACCAGAAGATTCCCAGCGCATGATTTCCTATATGTTGGTTTACCATCCCAAACCTCTAGGACCAATAATAAGTGAGTTATAAGAACTTTTAAGTTTGGCTGTCCTCATTTGACCTTGAACGAGGGGCCCAAGGTCAAATCCGACTACACCAGAAGATTCCCAGCCCATGATTTCCTATAGGTTGGTTTACCATCCCAAACCTCTAGGACCAATAATAAGCGAGTTAGAAGCACTTTTACCTTTGGCTATCCTCATTTGACCTTGAAGGAGGGGGCCAAGGTCAAATCCGACCACACCAGAAGATTCCCAGCCCATGATTTTCTATATGCTGGTTTACCATCCCAAACATCTAGGACCAATAATAAGCGAGTTATAAGCATTTTTAAGTTTGGCTGTCCTCGTTTGACCTTGAATGAGGGGCCCAAGGTCAAATCCGACCACACCAGAAGATTCCCAGCCCATGATTTTCTATATGTTGGTTTACCATCCCAAACCTCTAGGACCAATAATAAGTGAGTTATAGGCACTTTTACCTTTGGCTATCCTCGTTTGACCTTGAAGGAGGGGCCCAAGGTCAAATCCGACCACACCAGAAGATTCCCAGCCCATGATTTCCTATATGCTGGTTTACCATCCCAAACCTGTAGGACCAATAATAAGCGAGTTATAAGCACTTTTAAGTTTGGCTGTCCTCGTTTGACCTTGAAGGAGGGGCCCAAGGTCAAATCCGACCACACCAGAAGATTCCCAGCCCATGATTTCCTATATGTTGGTTTACCATCCTAAACCTCTGGGACCAATAATAAGCGAGTTATAAGCACTTTTACCTTTGGCTATCCTCATTTAACCTTCAAGGAGAGGCCCAAGGTCATATCCGACCACACCAGAAGATTCCCAGCCCATGATTTCCTATATGTTGGTTTACCATCCCAAACCACTGGGATCAATAATAAGCGAGTTATAAGCACTTTTAAGTTTGGCTATCCTCGTTTGACCTCGAAGGAGGGGCCCAAGGTCAAATCCAACCACACCAGAAGATTCCCAGCCCATGATTTCCTATATGCTGGTTTACCATCCCAAACCTCTAGAACCAATAATAAGCGAGTTATAAGCACTTTTAAGTTTGGCTGTCCTCATTTGACCTTGAAGGAGGGGCCCAAGGTCAAATCCGACCACACCAGAAGATTCTCAGCGCATGATTTCCTATATGTTGGTTTACCATCCCAAGCCTCTAGAACCAATAATAAGCGAGTTATAAGCACTTTTAAGTTTGGCTGTCCTCATTTGACCTTGAAGGAGGGGCCCAAGGTCAAATCCGACCACACCAGAAGATTCTCAGCGCATGATTTCCTATATGTTGGTTTACCATCCCAAACCTCTAGGACCAATAATAAGCGAGTTATAAGCACTTTTACCTTTGGCTATCCTCATTTAACCTTCAAGGAGAGGCCCAAGGTCAAATCCGACCACACCAGAAGATTCCTAGCCCATGATTTCCTATAGGTTGGTTTACCATCCAAAACCTCTAGAACCAATAATAAGCGAGTTATAAGCACTTTTAAGTTTGGATGTCCTCATTTGACCTTGAAGGAGGGGCCCAAGGTCAAATCTGACCACACCAGAAGATTCCGAACCCATGATGTCCTATATGTTGGTTTACCATCCCAAACCTCTAGGATCGATAATAAACGAGTTATAAGCACTTTTAAGTTTGGCTATCCTCGTTTGACCTTGAAGGAGGGGTCCAAGGTCAAATCTGACCACATCAGAAGATTCGCACCACATGATTTCCTATAGGTTGGCTTCACATTGCAAACCTCTAGGACCAACTAGAGGATCGCTCGCAAAAAAAAAAGATAATGTTTTTGCTATGCAAAAACAAAGCGTCCCGAAAAGGATATAAAGGTGCGTGCTAAAGTATTAAGAAAATGCTTCGTTTCTAGCCTTATACTGTTGTGGCAACCAAAGTCAGCGCAGTCTGCTCTATCTAGCACGGTTTTCGAGATATAAGCATTTGTGTGTTTTGCAAAAACTTTGAAAATTCAAAATGGCCACCATTTTTGGGGAGACAAAAATTTTTGTTAAGACCACTGCCGTGGTGTGTATCTCCCGCCGAGCATTAAAGCAGAAGAAATAGCTTTTCCGAGATATTCACAATTTTTCATTTTCGTGTGTGAAAGGTCTTCCAAAAGTAGGTGAATGAGTTATTTGAGAAAAATTGGCTATCTGCAATACTATTAAGAGATAATTCACATTTACTCATTTTGAGTAGGTGAATAATTAGCTATGGGTCTGAAACTTCACCAAGTGAAAGCTCTCCCAAAAGTAGGTGAATGATTTCTTTGAGAAAAATTGGCTATCTGCAATACTTTTACAGATAATTCGCTTTTACTCATTTTGAGTAGGTGAGTAATTAGCTATGGGTCTGAAGCTTCACCATGTGAAAGCTCTCCCACAAGTAGATGAATGAGTTATTTGATAAAAATTGGGTATCCGCAATACTTTTACAGATAATTAGCATTTACTCATTTTGAGTAGGTAAATAATTAGCTATGGGTCTGAAACTTCACCATGTGAAAGCTCTCCCAAAAGTAGGTGAATGAGTTATTTGAGAAAAATTGGCTATCTGCAATACTTTTAGAGATAATTCACATTTACTCATTTTGAGTAGGTGAGTAATTGGCTATGGGTCTGAAACTTCACCATGTGAAAGCTCTTCCAAAAGTAGGTGAATGAGTTATTTGAGAAAAATTGGCTATCTGCAATACTTTTAAGAGATAATTCGCATTTACTCATTTTGAGTAGGTGAGTAATCATCTACGGGTCTGAAACTTCACCATGTGAAAGCTCTCCCAAAAGTACATGAATGAGTTATTTGATAAAATTGGGTATCCGCAATAGTTTTTGAGATAATTCGCATTTACTCATTTTGAGTAGGTGAGTAATTAGCTATGGGTCTGAAACTTCACCAAGTGAAAGCTCTCCCAAAAGTAGGTGAATGATTTATTTGAGAAAAATTGGCTATCTGCAATACTTTTACAGATAATTCGCATTTACTCATTTTGAGTAGGTGAGTAATTAGTTATGGGTCTGAAACTTCACCAAGTGAAAGCTCTCCCAAAAGTAGGTGAATGATTAATTTGAGAAAAATTGGCTATCTGCAATACTTTTAGAGATAATTCGCATTTACTCATTTTGAGTAGGTGAGTAATTAGCTACGGGTCTGAAACTTCACCAAGTGAAAGCTCTCCCAAAAGTAGGTGAATGATTTATTTGAGAAAAATTGGCTATCTGCAATACTTTTAAGAGATAATTCGCATTTACTCATTTTGAGTAGGTGAGTAATCATCTACGGGTCTGAAACTTCACCATGTGAAAGCTCTCCCAAAAGTACATGAATGAGTTATTTGACAAAAATTGGCTATCTGCAATACTTTTAAGAGATAATTCGCATTTACTCATTTTGAGTAGGTGAGTAATTAGCTATGGGTCTGAAACTTCACAGAGTGAAAGCTCTCCCAAAAGTAGGTGAATGAGTTAGTTGAGAAAAATTGGCTATCTGCAATACTTTTAGAGATAATTCGCATTTACTCATTTTGAGTAGGTGAGTATTTAGCTATGGGTCTGAAACTTCACCAAGTGAAAGCTCTCCCAAAAGTAGGTGAATGATTTATTTGAGAAAAATTGGCTATCTGCAATACTTTTAAGAGATAATTCGCATTTACTCATTTTGAGTAGGTGAGTAATCATCTACGGGTCTGAAACTTCACCATGTGAAAGCTCTCCCAAAAGTACATGAATGAGTTATTTGAGAAAAATTGGGTATCCGCAATAGTTTTTGAGATAATTAGCATTTACTCATTTTGAGTAGGTGAGTAATTAGCTACGGGTCTGAAACTTCACCAAGTGAAAGCTCTTTCAAAAGTAGGTGAATGAGTTATTTGAGAAAAATTGGCTATCTGCAATACTTTTAGAGATAATTCACATTTACTCATTTTGAGTAGGTGAGTAATTGGCTATGGGTCTGAAACTTCACCATGTGAAAGCTCTTCCAAAAGTAGGTGAATGAGTTATTTGAGAAAAATTGGCTATCTGCAATACTTTTAGAGATAATTCACATTTACTCATTTTGAGTATGTGAGTAATTGGCTATGGGTCTGAAACTTCACCATGTGAAAGCTCTTCCAAAAGTAGGTGAATGAGTTATTTGAGAAAAATTGGCTATCTGCAATACTTTTAAGAGATAATTCGCATTTACTCATTTTGAGTAGGTGAGTAATCATCTACGGGTCTGAAACTTCACCATGTGAAAGCTCTCCCAAAAGTACATGAATGAGTTATTTGATAAAATTGGGTATCCGCAATAGTTTTTGAGATAATTCGCATTTACTCATTTTGAGTAGGTGAGTAATTAGCTATGGGTCTGAAACTTCACCAAGTGAAAGCTCTCCCAAAAGTAGGTGAATGATTTATTTGAGAAAAATTGGCTATCTGCAATACTTTTACAGATAATTCGCATTTACTCATTTTGAGTAGGTGAGTAATTAGTTATGGGTCTGAAACTTCACCAAGTGAAAGCTCTCCCAAAAGTAGGTGAATGATTAATTTGAGAAAAATTGGCTATCTGCAATACTTTTAGAGATAATTCGCATTTACTCATTTTGAGTAGGTGAGTAATTAGCTACGGGTCTGAAACTTCACCAAGTGAAAGCTCTTCCAAAAGTAGGTGAATGAGTTATTTGACAAAAATTGGCTATCTGCAATACTTTTAAGAGATAATTCGCATTTACTCATTTTGAGTAGGTGAGTAATTAGCTATGGGTCTGAAACTTCACAGAGTGAAAGCTCTCCCAAAAGTAGGTGAATGAGTTAGTTGAGAAAAATTGGCTATCTGCAATACTTTTAGAGATAATTCGCATTTACTCATTTTGAGTAGGTGAGTATTTAGCTATGGGTCTGAAACTTCACCAAGTGAAAGCTCTCCCAAAAGAAGGTGAATGATTTATTTGAGAAAAATTGGCTATCTGCAATACTTTTAAGAGATAATTCGCATTTACTCATTTTGAGTAGGTGAGTAATCATCTACGGGTCTGAAACTTCACCATGTGAAAGCTCTCCCAAAAGTACATGAATGAGTTATTTGATAAAAATTGGGTATCCGCAATAGTTTTTGAGATAATTAGCATTTACTCATTTTGAGTAGGTGAGTAATTAGCTACGGGTCAGAAACTTCACCAAGTGAAAGCTCTTTCAAAAGTAGGTGAATGAGTTATTTGAGAAAAATTGGCTATCTGCAATACTTTTAGAGATAATTCGCATTTACTCATTTTGAGTAGGTGAGTAATTAGCTATGGGTCTGAAACTTCACCAAGTGAAAGCTCTCACCAAAAGTAGGTGAATGATTTATTTGAGAAAAATTGGTTATCTGCAATACTTTTAGAGATAATTCGCATTTACTCATTTTGAGTAGGTGAGTAATTAGCTATGGGTCTGAAACTTCACCATGTGAAAGCTCTCCCACAAGTAGATGAATGAGTTATTTGATAAAAATTGGGTATCCGCAATACTTTTACAGATAATTAGCATTTACTCATTTTGAGTAGGTAAATAATTAGCTATGGGTCTGAAACTTCACCATGTGAAAGCTCTCCCAAAAGTAGGTGAATGAGTTATTTGAGAAAAATTGGCTATCTGCAATACTTTTAGAGATAATTCGCATTTACTCATTTTGAGTAGGTGAGTATATGGCTATGGGTCTGAAACTTCACCATGTGAAAGCTCTTCGAAAAGTAGGTGAATGAGTTATTTGAGAAAAATTGGCTATCTGCAATACTTTTAAGAGATAATTCGCATTTACTCATTTTGAGTAGGTGAGTAATCATCTACGGGTCTGAAACTTCACCATGTGAAAGCTCTCCCAAAAGTACATGAATGAGTTATTTGATAAAAATTGGGTATCTGCAATAGTTTTTGAGATTATTAGCATTTACTCATTTTGAGTAGGTGAGTAATTAGCTACGGGTCTGAAACTTCACCAAGTGAAAGCTCTTCCAAAAGTCGGTGAATGAGTTATTTGAGAAAAATTGGCCATCTGCAATACTTTTAGAGGTAATTCGCATTTACTCTTTTTGAGTAGGTGAGCAATTAGCTATGGGTCTGAAACTTCACCAAGTGAAAGCTCCTTGGGATAGCTGCTCTGCAGAGATACCCTGAAGATAAAAAATTTCGTCGAAATCGCTCTATGTAGGACGGTTTTCGAAATATTAGCATTTTTGTGTTTTGCAATTTTTGCGCAAAAATTCGAAAATTCAAAATGGCCGCCATTTTTGGCAAGAAATTTTTTTTTTGAAAATTGGCATGGCTACTCTGCAGAGATACCCTGTGGATAAAAAATTTCGTCGAAATCACTCTATCTAGCAGGGTTTTCGAGATATAAGCATTTTTATGTTTTGCAATTTTTGCGAAAAATTCGAAAATTCAAAATGGCCGCCATTTTTGGCGAGACAAATTATTTCTTAAAATTGGGAAAAGTACTCTGCAGAGATATCCTGCGGATCAAAAATTTTGTCGAAATTGCTCTATCTAGCACGGTTTTCGAGATATAAGCATTTTTGTGTTTTGCAATTTTTGCGAAAATTTTGAAAATTCAAAATGGCCGCCATTTTGGGCGAGACAAAAATTTTTTGAAAATTGGGAAAAGTACTCCGCAGAGATATCCTGCGGTTCAAAAATTTGTCGAAATTGCTCTATCTAGCACGGTTTTTGAGATATAAGCATTTTTGTGTTTTGCAATTTTTGCGAAAATTTCGAAAATTCAAAATGGCTGCCATTTTGGGCGAGACAAATTATTTCTTAAAATTGGGAAAAGTACTCCGCAGAGATATCCTGCGGGTCAAAAATTTTGTCGAAATTGCTCTATCTAGCACGGTTTTAGATACCCTGCGGGTCAAAAATTTCGTCGAAATCGCTCTATCTAGCACGGTTTTCGAGATATAAGCATTTTTGTGTTTTCCTAATTTGGAAAATTCCTAATGATTAATTAATCATTAAATACTCGGCCATTTCTTGACCAATCAATGCCAAAATCTAATGATTTCCAGATTTTAATAGAATGAATGTATTTGCCAAGTTTCAGGTGAATTGATACAATTCCTTTCAAGTTATCATCCGGACAAGCTTCCCCATCGAAAAAAGACATTTTTGGTCATGTGACCTCTCTGATTGGTTGAAATGTCACTGCAGCATATTCAAAAAAATTCCCCAAGGCTACTGCCTAAACCTGCCAAATTTGAAAAGAATCCGCCTAACGGTTACAGAGTTATAAGGAAAACAAAATGCGGAGCCGGCGGAGCCTGAAGCTCTCCCATACACAAACAAGCGGGACGCTTAATAATAAGGGAGATATAGGCACTTTTAAAGTCCTCTATGTGGGTTACTTTGGCACTCCGTGGATGACCTTGAGTTAGGAGCTTCAAGGTCAAATGTGTGCAAGGTTGTAGAGGACATGTATATGTGTCATACATATCACCTATGAAGAGATTCAACCTTCTACCTATGAGGAACAGCCAGTAGAAAAATGTAGATTATTTTCAAAGAAATGCCCGTGGCGGCCATCTTGTTTTTCAGAATGAGGCTATTTTCCTTCCCAGAGAAGCTTACCCCCCAATGAAGATATCCTGCAAATTTGGTGAACCTAGCTGCTGTTGTTTTCCTCTTAGAGCGTTAACGCCGAAAATCTCTCTACGCTCAGCGGCGGCGGCGTAGCGAACGCTAAACCAAAATCCACCGGATGCTTCCGGTTGATACAATGAAATACTCTAAATGCAATAGTTTTCAAGTTATAACTGATTTACTTAACAGCTATAAAAAGTGGCTATAGCTCAGCTATGCAATGAGTTACATGTCTGCAATCTCTAAACTATGTTATAGCTGACAGAAAAGTAACCCTATTTACAGAAAATACTGTAAATGTAACAGATTTTAAGCTACAACTAATGTACTCAACAGTGAGAACCAGAAAGTAGCTATTGCTCAGCTATGCCACGAGCTACAGGTCTGAAATTTTACTATGTAATAGCTGGTTCAAAAAGACATGAATGACTTATTAAAAACAAATTTCTCTAAGTGGAATAGTTTTCGAGTTACAAACACTTTACTCAACAGTGATAACCTCAAAGTAGCTAACAGGTCTGCAAGTTTACTATGTTATAGCTGACCCACAAGTAGTTGAATCACATATTTAAAGAAAATACTCGAAATTCAATAGTTTTTAAGCAATAACTGAGTTACTCAGCAGTTAAAATCTCAAAGTAGCTTTTGCTCAGCTATGCAATGAGCTACAGGTTGATGATTTTACTGTGTTATAGCTGACCAAAAAGTAGGTGAATAACTCATTTAAAAAAAATTCTCTAAACGCAATATTTTTCAAGTTACAACTGATTTACTCAACAGTGAAAACCTGAAAGTAGCTGTTGCTCATGTATGCATTAAGCTACGGGTCTGCAATTTCATGCTATAGCTGAGCCAAAAGTAGGTGAATATCATATTTTAAAATAAAATTCTCTAAATGCAATAGTTTAGCTAATCCTCAGCTATGCTATGAGCTACAAGTCTACAATTCCACTATGTTATAGCTAATGGAAAACAAGGTGAATAACACACTAAAAGAAAATACTGTAATTGCAATAGTTTTCAAGTTACAACTGATTTACTAAGCAGTGAGAACCTCACAGTAGCTATTGCTCAGCTATGCAATGAGCTACAGGTCTGCAATTTTACTATGCTATAGCTGACCCAAAAGGAGGTGAACAATATATTCAAAAATAAATTCAATAGTTTTCAAGTTACAACCGATTTATTCAACAGTGAGAACCTAAAAATAGCTATTACCCAGCTATGCAATGAGCTACAGGTCTACAATCTCACTATGTTATAGCTGACCCAAAAGTAACTGAAATGTAAAAATTTTATTGTAATTTAACTTTTTATAAGTTAATTAATTACATTTGTACTTTATCCTCACTAATGCTTACGTGTTGGCGGGAGCAAACATGGATGACCAGACAAGAATATTTTTAAAATAAATATTCTTGTCGGTACCAGTATGTATACGTATGACCGCGCATGCGCGTGCACCGGAAGAACCCTGTTAAGCCTCACTTTATTTGGTCGCGAGGGAGTAAACATCGTTTGACACAATCTTTTTTTTCTGTGGTCTCATCACCTAACAAATAAAGAATAAATTTTTTGAAATAATGATTCTACAATGTCAAACATGAAATAAATGATGCTAAAACTGTAACAACATTTTCTAATCACATCACATAATGTTTAAAGAATAAATTTACAAATGCATAATTCTACAATATCAAACATAGAAAATCATACAATAATGGGTTACGATTTACAAAAAAAATTAATAATGGTAATTTCATACATCCAACAAAAGTAGTTCTGTTCAAATAAAAGAAATGATTGTCTTTGGATATCTATGTGAAGAATCTTTGGATTATATAATATGTACTCATATAAGGTGTTAATTATGTTCTGTTATATGTTGTTAAAAATGCCTTCCCATGTTTGCCATCTTTTAGCATATATTTCCATTTTTGAAGTAATTTTGGACAGTATTTTTTGCTCCTCGTATCTATCTTTTATTATCTTCTGAAGCCGAAATATATCAAGTTTTATCCTTTTTTGAGCACAACTGAAAATGTAATGTCTGGTTATTATAAGAATAAAGTTGATTGGCCAAAAGTGTTCATCTTGTTTTTCATAGCATAAAACTTTTGTAACATTTGTCCATTCTGCATTGTAGGATATTTTAGAAAGGAGCCAAGTTTTGATATTATTCCACAGAATTATAACATTATTACAGTGGAGAAATAGATGCTCTTTGGATTCTGAATATTGATTACAGAGTCTACACAAATTGGAAATTGTCAGTTTCAGTTTATAAAGATATTCATTTGTGCCTAAAATTCTGTATATTATTCGATACTGAAACCAAGTGTAACTAGAGGATCGCTCGCAAAAAAAAAGCTTCCCGAAAAGGATATAAAGGTGAGTGCTAAAGTATTAAGAAAATGTTCCGTTTCTAGCCTTATACTGTTGTGGCAACCAAAGTCAGCGCAGTCTGCTCTATCTAGCATGGTTTTCAAGATATAAGCATTTTTGTGTTTTGCAATTTTTGCGAAAAATTCAAAATGGCCGCTATATTTGGCCAGACAAAAATATTTTGAAAATTGGCATGGATACTCTGCAGAGATATCCACCAGGTCAAAAATTTTGTTGAATTCGCTCCATATAGCACAGTTTTCGAGATATAAGCATTTTTGTGTTTTGCAAAAACTTCGAAAATTCAAAATCGCCACCATTTTTGGTGAGACAAAAATTTTTGAAAACAAGACCACTGCCGCGGTGTGTATCTCCCGCCGAGCATTAAAGGAGAAGAAATAGCTTTTCCGAGATATTCACAATTTTTCATTTTCGTGTGTGAAAGCTCTTCCACACGTAGGTGAATGAGTTATTTGAGAAAAATTGGGTATCTGCAATACTTTTAAGAGATAATTCGCATTTACTCCCAAAAGTAGATGAATGAGTTACTTGATAAAAATTGGGTACCCGCAATACTTTTAGAGATAATTCGCATTTACTCATTTTGAGTAGGTGAGTAATTAGCTATGGGTCTGAAACTTCACCATGTGAAAGCTCTCCCAAAAGTAGGTGAATGAGTTATTTGATAAAAATTGGGTATCCGCAATAGTTTTACAGATAATTAGCATTTACTCATTTTAAGTAGGTGAGTAATTAGCTACAGGTCTGAAACTTCACCGAGTGAAAGCTCTCCCAAAAGTAGGTAAATGAGTTATTTGAGAAAAATTGGCTATCTGCAATACTTTTAGAGATAATTCGCATTTACTCATTTTGAGTAGGTGAGTAATTAGCTATGGGTCTGAAACTTCACCATGTGAAAGCTCTTCCAAAAGTAGGTGAATGAGTTATTTGAGAAAATTGGCTATGTGCAATACTTTTAAGAGATAATTAGCATTTACTCATTTAGAGTAGGTGAGTAATTATCTACGGGTCTGAAACTTCACCATGTGAAAGCTCTTCCAAAAGTAGATGAATGAGTTATATGATAAAAATTGGGTATCCGCAATAGTTTTAGAGATAACTAGATTGGGCCAACTCGGCGCCAACATATCCCCAGACAGGTCATCACTCACGCCACAGGTTTTGATCGGGAATTTTTTAAAACATAATTACCCATTATTATATGAATTTCAGCACATCAATCTACTCTGTTTATATCTTCCCAAGGAAGATGGCGTATCCCCAGACGCCGAATACATAACTCAAATTATATTTTCAATCTTCCTGCAATAATAACTCTAAACCTATTTTCAAAGTATTTAAATGATTGATGATTGAATGTCCATTCTAAAATAATAATCCCAAAAGAGCATATCTGTTTCTATATTTGTTGACAAATAAAATATTATTTTTAACTCAACTCATCATACTTTTCAATCTTCCTTCAAAGTATTTAAATGATTGATAATTCAATGTCCATTCTAAAATTCATAATCCCAAAAGCGCATATCTGTTTCTATATTTGTTCACAAATAAAATATTATTTAAAAAAAAATTATTTATATTATTATTTTATTATATTATTTTTAGAATTTGCAAATTGTTTTCAGTTATTCATTTCTTCTATACCTATATATGTGGTCCATATATATGCAACCTAAATATGTGACACAATCTCAGTTCTGACTCCCCCCTTGTGTTATATGTAATGAAGCCCACCACCTCCCACCCCTCTCCCCTTCTCCACACCTCTCTCACTATTACACAAGATCTGCAACCCCATTGAGTTCTTTGTTTCTCATCTGATATCATTAAATACCTTTGTTTATTTAGTGTCACTCAATATAGCTGGAGGTCCCAGAGGTGGGTGGGGGGAATCCCGGTGGGGGATGTGGGTTGGGACTACAAAGAGATGGAGTGCTACAGCATAAATGGTAAACAAACAATCTATATAAAAGGGGTACTCAAATACAAAAAGAATTGAGAATTTTAAGTATGTGATTATCAACTGAAATGAGTTCATGACTGTAGGAGCTGTGTCAAAATTAACTGAGGCAAGTTGAATAAAACTGGGCTAGTTGAGGGTTAAAAATCCCCTAGTTTTACTACATAAGGATATAATTTCATTAATATTGGGACTTAAAGCTCACTTAAAGTGTCCATTTTGTCTACTTGAATATGTTTAACCAGTTTCATTTTAAAAAGTTAAAAACTCAGCAAGCAGAGGTATAACACACAAAAATAAGTTCTTAAAAGAGTAAGATAGCCATAACATTATTAATATTCAAAATTTAAATAGACAGGCATTTCCTTTTAAAAATTCAAAGATTTCAGCTCTATAACCCACATAGTTTGACAGTTACTGGGCTTTAAAGTGGCATAATGTCCATAAATTGGGTTTCTGTGGGCATTTTACAATTGTTAAAGAGACCTTAGCAATTAAACTACAGATCTGAAACTTTTTGGGGGACATACATAACAAACAAAAATTATATATAATACAGTTTAAGACTTGTCACACTAAGCATTTCCAAATAACAGGGCAAAATACGGAAAAAATGTCAAAAAAGGCACTTGGGCGAGTGTCTATGGCCCTCATACACAGGTTAAAACCTTGATTTTCGGCATATGTAAAAAGGACATAATAATGCATTCCCAGATGGGATTTCAGCTCCATCAATCACATAGTTTAACAGTCACAGGGCTTAAAGGTGGTAAAAAGTCCAAATATTGGGTCTCTGTGGGCCTTTTAGAGATCTCGATGTGGCTTTCAAATTAAAGCTTCAGACTTAAAATTTGTTACATACTAAGATTACACATAGAGTATGTATCTAATAAAGTTTGAAACTTCTCAGACTTACCATTTCCAAGTTACAGAGCAAAATATGTGAAAAATGTCTTAAAAGGGTCACTCAGGTGGGTGTTTAAGGTCCTCATACACAGGTTAAATGTCTACTTGAAGCCTTGATTTTTGGCACATGTAAAAATAACATAATAATGTATTCCCAGATGAGATTTCAGCTCTATCAGTCACATAGTTTAACAGTCACAGGCCTTAAAATTGGCAAAGAGTCCAAATATTGGGTCTTTATGAGGCCTTCTAGAGACCTAAATGTGGCCTTCAAATTAAAGCTTTAGACTTAAAATTTGTCACATACTAAGATTACACATAGAATATGCATCTAATACAGTTTGAAACTTCTTAGACTTAACATTTCCAAGTTACAGGGAAAAATATGTGAAAAATGTCTAAAAATGGTCACTCGGGTGGGGATTTATGGTCCTCATACACAGGTTAAATGTCTTCTTAAAGCCTTAATTTTTGGCACATATAAAAATAACATACTAATATCTTCCCAGATAGGATTTGAGCTCTATCAGTCACATAGTTTGACAGTCACAGGGCTTAAAAGTAGCAAAAAGTCCAAATATTGGGTCTTTGGGAGCCTTTTAGAGACCTCAATTTGACCTTCAAAATTAAAGCTTCAGACTTAAAATCTGTTACATACTAAGATTACACACAGAATATATATCTAATACAGTTTGAAACTTCTCAGACTTACCATTTCCAAGTTACAGGGAAAAAGATGTGAAAAATGTCTTATAAGGGTCACTCGGGTGGGTGTTTATGGTCCTGATACACAGGTTAACTGTCTATTAAAGGCCTAAATGTTGGGGCACATATAAGAAAATACATAGATATATTCCCAGATGATATTTAACTTAGATGAGAGACATAGTTTGAAAGCTACAGTGCTTGAAAGTGGCAAAAAGTGCATAAATTGGGTCTCTGTGGGCACTTTTGAGACCTTAAGTCGACCCCTTTGGGTAAACCTACAGCCCTAAAATTTTCTACAGACAAGGATTACATATCAAAGTTATACCTAGCGCAGTTTGAGACTCATCAGAATTACCACTTCCAAATTATAGGGCAAAATATGTGAAAAGTATAGCAAAAAATCCCTAAGTGGGGGTATTTATGGGCCTCAAACACAATTTTCTCCTCAACTTAAAGTCGTGATTTTCGGCACATGTACTAAGAACATATTAATGTGTTGTCAGGTAAAATTTCAGCCAGCTGGGCATCATAGTTTGTGACCTACAGGGCTCTAAGTGGCCAAAAGTCCAATTTCTGACCTTAAGGTGGCCATAAGTTCTTTTTTACTGTGAGTTTAAGGTCACCTTAAAATAGGGATCTTCCTTTGGGCACCCTTAACATGTGTACCAAGTTTGAAAAAAAAATATTAATTTGATTTTGAGTTATCGCGTCCACAAGGAAATTTCTACGGCGGCGGCGGCGCGACGGACCTGAATCCAATATATCCCCGACTTTCGTCTGGGGATATAATTAGCATTTATTCATTTTGAGTAGGTGAATAATTAGGTATGGGTCAGAAACTTCACTGAGTGAAAGCGCTCCCAAAAGTAGGTGAATGAGTTATTTGAGAAAAATTGGCTATCTGCTATACTTTTAGAGATAATTAGCATTTACTCATTTTGAGTAGGTGAATAATTACCTACGGGTCTGGAACTTCACCATGTGAAAGCTCTCCCAAAAGTAGATGAATAAGTTATTTGAAAAAAATTGGCTATCTGCAATACTTTTAGAGATAATTCGCATTTACTCATTTTGAGTAGGTGATTAATTAGCTATGGGTCTGAAACTTCACCATGTGAAAGCTCTTGCAAAAGTAGGTGAATCATTTATTTGATAAAAATTGGCTATCTGCAATACTTTTATGAGATAATTCGCATTTACTCATTTTGAGTAGGTGAGTAAATAGCTACGGGTCTGAAACTTCACCATGTGAAAGCTCTCCCAAAAGTAGATGAATGAGTTATTTGAGAGAAATTGGCTATCTGCAATACTTTTATGAGATAATTCGCATTTACTCATTTTGAGTAGGTGAGTAATTACCTACGGGTCTGGAACTTCACAATGTGAAAGTTCTCCCAAAAGTAGATGAATAAGTTATTTGATAACAAGCATTCTGACGCATGCATTTATCTCCCGCCGTATAAATTAGATGTACTAAAGATAGTGGAATATAAATTTTCTTGTGAGATGGAGGCACATGTATAAGTGACAACAAGTTTAATGTTTGATTGCAATACTTTTAAAGACAAAAGGCATTTACTCACTTTAGTAGCTATTACTCTGCCATCCAAAGAGCTACAGTTCTTCACTATGTGGTAGATCACCCAAAAGTAGGTGAATGACTTATTTAGAAGAAATTGCCTATGTGTAATATTTTCAGAGATAAAAGACAATTACTCATTTTGGTAGCTATTACTCAGCTATCCAAAGAGCTATAGTTCTGCAACTTCACTATGTTGTAGATCACCCCAAATAGGTGAATGACTTATTTAAAAGAAATTGCCTACCTGTAATACTTTTAGAGATACAAGACATTTACTCATTTTAGTAGCTATTACTCAGCTATCCAAAGAGCTACAGTTCTGCAACTTCACTATGTGGTAGATCACACAAAAGTAGGTGAATGACTTATTTAGAAGAAATTGCCAGTGTAATATTTTTACAGATAAAAGACATTTACTCATTTTGGTAGCTATTACTCAGCTATCCAAAGAGCTACAGTTCTGCAACTTCCGTATGTGGTAGATCACCCAAAAGTAGGTGAATGACTTATTTAGAAGAAATTGCCTATGTGTAATATTTTCAGAGATAAAAGACAATTACTCATTTTGGTAGCTATTACTCAGCTATCCAAAGAGCTATAGTTCTGCAACTTCACTATGTTGTAGATCACCCCAAATAGGTGAATGACTTATTTAAAAGAAATTGCCTACCTGTAATACTTTTAGAGATACAAGACATTTACTCATTTTAGTAGCTATTACTCAGCTATCCAAAGAGCTACAGTTCTGCAACTTCACTATGTGGTAGATCACACAAAAGTAGGTGAATGACTTATTTAGAAGAAATTGCCAGTGTAATATTTTTACAGATAAAAGACATTTACTCATTTTGGTAGCTATTACTCAGCTATCCAAAGAGCTACAGTTCTGCAACTTCCGTATGTGGTAGATCACCCAAAAGTAGGTGAATGACTTATTTAGAAGAAATTGCCTACCTGTAATACTTTTAGATATAAAAGACATTTACTCATTTTAGTAGCTATTACTTAGCTATCCAAAGAGCTACAGTTCTGCAACTTCAATATGTCGTAGATGACCCAAAAGTAGGTGAATGAGTTATTTCGAAGAAATTGCCTATCTCTAAAACTGACCGGCTATTTAGACTCTCCACATATGGTTTCCTATTACCTCCCAGTACATTTTATAGCTCTAAATGCAATACTTAAGAAGATAATAGGGGGGTTGGCCTAAATTTAAGGCTTTCAGATTGGAAGGTGTCAGAAAATCACTCATAAATGAGACATTTTTCAAGGGATTGCTCCCAAAATCTCATCAGCTCGCGTTTTCAATAGTATGAACAGGTGTGTCAAATTATAAGGCTGTGTAGCAAGTAGTTTTTCCTGAACTGCGATGACGGGGGGGTGTACTTCAAAAAATTGTTTTTGATCATGTGACCTTCATAAAGGTCAAAGGTCAAATTTAAGCATGCAGAAAAATTTTCCCACGCCTAAGGTATATAACTGCCACATATGGTTTGAAACCTTCTAATAATAAGGGAGATATTCAAGGGAGACCATAATAACCTTCTAATAATAAGGGAGATATTCAAGGGAGACCATAATGCGGCAGCGGCGGCGAAGAAACTGAGGTGAAAACAAATAAGCGCCCTTTCAGGGACGTTTAATTAGTACTTACATTGTACTTAAGTTGTCTTAACATGGCTGATGAAAGACAGATTTTGGGGCTGTCTAATGCTTCAAACTGTAACTTGGAAAATGTCTTAACTTTGCACAAAACTTAAAAACTCAGATTTTCTTTTGTAATTTTCTTTCAGAATGAATTTCATTTCACAACAAAAAACACAAATTGTAACATTCAGCATTTATTAATGCAAATGAGAAGGCTTGTGTTGAACAATAGAAAACTGAACCTACTACCAACCACATATTGCAAGACATAAATCCACTGTCACCCAACCAGCAGGTTCATGCTAAGAAGAATAAAGCAATAGACTGGTAAGATGGAGTGATCACAATCGAATATTCTGCCACTTTCCTTTGATATCTATACCTCTAAGTATATTCTAAGTAAATCATCCACTTGTCATACAAAAGGTGTAACAGAGGACTTTGCCCCTTGATTTAAATTCATAACTAACAGGACAAAAAGTGGTTCTTTTGGACTTTTTAAATCTAATTTCCTTTGCTTCAAATGTGAAGGACAACCAGATGAGTATTTTACCTTCCAAAGCACAAAAATACAATACCAATACAACTGAGAAATCAGCAAAAATATCAAGAAATTGAATTTGTAGTTAATGAACACAACCAGGGCTTATTTAAAGTTATTTTAATTTTCTGACATTAGGGAATTTACACATACACAAAAAAACAGATCCTTTGTTAAAATTTTACAAATTTAATCAGTAAATTAAATTAATAATAAATTAAGTTAATACCTATCCAATGGAAAATTGCTTTAGCAGTCGGCACGACCGATCCCGCCAAACGACAGAAAAAGCCATCCTGTATATACTAGCAGCAGGACCTGTAACGGAGTGTGCATTCGTGTATATACTAGCAGCAGGACCTGTCACAGAGTGTGCATTCGTGCTAGGTGTCACCTCGTACTTCCTTCCTGTCTTGACAACATGACGTCATAGCCTAATAAGACCCCTAGTAAGCTGAAAGAGGGGACGGTAGGGAGGGCCTTGCCTGTCCATTGGATAGGGTATAAACTTATACAAAATTAATTTACTTATTAAATTTGCAATTTTATTGCATTAATACATCCTATCCCATGGACAATTAAATGGTGAATTCATAAACAAACAACAAAATTCATAGGCCCGGGTTGACCTAAGGTCAGGAAACCCTATGAGGCCATGGTCGGTTACCAATATCCGGTTACCCAGGGATATACCGACGTTGCCCCCCCTTTTTACAGACCTGCTCTGAGATAGGGGAGGAGAGGGATGAGTTCAGTCCCATAAAGGAAATAAACCCCCCAAGGGAAGCATGTCACAGTTTGTTTTTGTTTTTTTTGCTTATATACTTTTTAACTATATACAAAATATATACATTATATACATATGTACACATCTCCTCATTTTTGGGGCTTTTTTGTGGATCTGCTGGGCAGCCACCACTGGGCCCAAGTGAAAAAGTTCTGAATCAGCCCAAGCCAAATCCTTGAAATCGAACTGTGTGAAGGTATTATGTGACTTCCAGTGACAGGCTGATAAGATCTACTCCAAGGAGACTCCTGATTGGAAGGCCTTAGAAGCAGCAAAGGCTCTGACATCATGGGGTTTAACCTGATGTAGTATGAGGGACTCCTGGTCAGAGAGCTCGTAGCATAGGATCACAGTCTGCTTGATCCATGAGAAGATAGTGGCAGAGGAGATGTCCTTATCAAAGCCTTTCTTTAAGGAGACAAAGAACAACTCCTTGTTCTGTCTAAGATCTGAGGTCTTGTCCAAGTAATAACGTAGGGCTCTGACTAGACACAAGGACCTGTCACCCTTAAGTGACTTATCCAGAGTGGGGGCCAGGGCTGGTATAACCACCGGGGCCACACTGTCTGGACCTTCTTTAGCCAGCTAGTCTTGGAAAGAAAGCTGGGTGAGGGATATAAGGACACTATGGACCAGTCTGACTGGTGTCTGATGTTCTTATGTAGCCAAGCATGGATCTCCCTCCTGTGTTTACCTGAACCCAGGGCAAACAGGAAAACAGTCTTGAAGGTCAAGTGTTTAAGTGAAGCCTCCTTTAAGGGTTCAAAAGGAGCCTTTGTCAGCTGGTGCAGTACCAGTGAAAGTTTCCAAGAGGGGATGCCCGGCCGACCCTTGGGTCTGTCTCTGAGGAAGCTATCCAGGAGACGAGCGAGATTCTCATCTTTGCTGACATTAATGGGGGAGTCTCCCAACTTGTCAGCAATGGCTGATCTATAGCCATCAATGATGCCCGGTTGTAACTTCCTGTCCGGAAACAGGTACAGAAGGAAGTCAGCTATGGCTTTCAGAGGTGGTTCCCTGACGTCCACCTGATTACTGAGGCACCACTTCGTAAAAATGGTCCACTTTGCCTCATAGACTGATCTGGTTGATCCTCTTTGAGGAGCCTCAATTTGTGCTGCCACTGCATCAGAGAAGACCAGCTCCTTGATAGCTGTGGCTCTAGGAGCCAGGCATGTAGGTTCAGGTTTGACAGATTCCTGTTAGTGTCTGGTTGAATGGTTGAGTCAACAGACTGGGTAGATTGGGCAGGCACAGTGAGATCTGACTGGACATGGCCACTAGGGCCAAAAACCAAGGCATATTGGGCCACCCTGGTGCAATCAGGGTAGTCCTGCAACTTCTCCACCACTTTGCCCAAGATGGCTGCTGGATGGAAGGCATATGGGTCCATATATTCCCAGGACAGACTGAGTGCATCCACTGCCCAGGCCTGGGGGTCTGGAACCGGTGACACCAGCCTTGGAAGTTTGTTGTTGAACCTGGTGGCAAAGAGGTCCACTTGGGGCTGGTGCCACCGGGAGCATATTGCTTGGAAGGGGAGGGTGTAGCCCTCCCTGAGTACTGTTACCACTTTGGGGCTGGCCAGTAGTTGGGACATTTGTGACAAGATTTACAGAACTCAAGTGACCTACACAGGAAACATCTTTCACATATTTTATTTCTGTAGTATTACAATTGACTGGATTTACACCATTTTCTGTGGATACCCTTTAACAAAATGAACAGGATTGACAACACAAGAGTTTACATGTAAATTTTACAGTCTTTCTCTCTTGCTGGTTACAGACAAGTCCTTCTTTCCGGCTAACACTGGTGGAGGTTTCAAACTGTTTACTTTGCCGGACACATACACAAAGTCCTCCTATCTGGTCACAGAGCTTACACAGTAATTGTCATTTATACTGTTTTGAACCCTTAGCCGGCTTCCGCTGTTAGGTTGAGGCCTTTCTTTCCCTGCTGTCTGTCCCTGATCTTTTTCCAAGCAGGTACACCGGACATCCGGTCCATAAAAGCGTATGGGTGAAAACAACCATGCTTCTGATGTGTGGAACCAGAAGAACGTCTTTCCTCACTACGTGACATTTCCTCCTGTATATGTAGAGGGGCATTGCGTAATGCAGTGAGAGTGTCTTGTTTTACACCAGCCTTCAGGTAATCCAGATAGCTGTCACGGCGAGCCAGTGTGAGGTTGGCCATGTTTATGAAGATTCCCTCTGATAGATCAGCATCGTACGTGCCATGGCCTGGGTGATGGACCTGTTTTAAGTCACCAAGTATTCTAATTCATCTTCAGCTTGTTGTGAACGTCCTGAGGCTTTGCCTTTGCCCTTATCCAGATGCAAAGTCTTAAGCTGAGCCACCATGGAGTCCTGGACCTTGGTAAGGCATCTACTCAGACCAGCAGCCTGACTGCACATAAATGTCTGCTCTCTAGCTGATCGCTCCCAACGCCTTGAAGTGTCTTGGTTAATCAACTGGGATGATGGGGCAGAAGGAAAACTGTGTTTGGCAACCCTGTTGAATGTACTTTTAAGATTGGCTGGGTCCGGTGACCAGTAACACACCTTTGCTTTACCAGAGTCCTTCTTGTCGGTGTGCATATCATACCATCTGGAAGATCTGGATGTCTTCACAAACTTGGAAAATTTAATAGTAATTTAAATTTTTATTAGAAATACTTCCCATTTCCTAACAGTAGCTATTTGTTGGAGCCATCCAACCCAATGGCCAACGCAGAGATGCGATTTTAAGGTTATGTAACAACCTTAACCAAGCCATTGGGTTACACTAGTCCGTCCTTCCGCCAATTAGGTCACATGACCACATTGTTTACTTCATTATTTTTGTTGCAAGTAAAAGAATGACTTGCGGGGAGGCGGGAGGGAAATCCATTTGTTAGGAAATGGTAAGTATTTCTAATAAAAATTTAAATTACTATTAAATTTTCCAATTTTATAGCGAAATACCCTTACCATTTCCTAACAGTAGCTGAATTCAGCCTTGTAGGATGGAGGGAATTCTTTTAAGAAAACCACTACCTAACCTACAACTGAACATCATGAGAACTTCACAATGGAATTTACATGCATTAATGAACATATAAACTTCCAACATTCACAACATACAACTCCCAAAAAATGACAGTATGTAGTTGTAGTTCTCACAACTGCTGACCATGTTGGTGTTGCAAAAGGATGTCATAAATAGATAGCCCATCTACATTGTAACATCCGACCCCAAAACAAGGTCAAACCAACCTGTAAGTGTCATCAGCATTATGCCAAATCCTTCCCAAGTCAGATTTAGGCAACACTGATATCCAACTACAAATACATCCAGCATTGCAGACATACCAGCCACAAACTGCAAATGTACCAATAGAAGTATGAACACATACTTATAAAGTAACAAAACTGTAACTGCAACTGTAGGACCCAATTTCAAATCTGACCCTATGACAACAGAGGTTTTTAAGACAGAAATTGGTATACATACAATGGAACTTCCAATAACATGTATCAAGAAACTCATGTAAGGAAATCACCTATAAAAACTAAAGATGCAATCAAAAACATACATCAGTAGCTTCCATGACTCAATCTTGACTCAATCAAGATGAAATAGGTGCCAAAAGATAAGTCTTATTAAGAAACTTTTTTAATGGCAGTAAAAACAAAAGATTTTGTTCTATCCCAATTCCCAAACCTTTTGATTACCAAACCCCTAACAGGACAGACAGACCCAAATTGAGTCAACCTGTTGTCCAATGAGGCTAAGACCACAGGCTTAATTGCAGTAGGCCCATCCAAAACAAACTGGATCTGGCAATTGATGGGGCCAGAGTAACTTGTGACCAATTCTCTTTATAACTAAAGGAAGAATATGTCCCAGCATTAATGTCACTCCTTTACCATGACTCTGTAATCCACAGAGACAAAGACCACTGGCTCAGTTTCAGTAATTGCAGTAGGCCCATCTGAAGCCAACTGGTTCATGGCCAAAAAGGCAGTCAAAGGGCCAAAGTTACTTGTGACCCATTCTCCCTATAACTAAGGGAAGGGTCCAAACATGAATGTCACTACTTTACCTGAAGCCAAGACCAAAGACTGTCTTGAAAGGTAATAACTTCAGGAAAGCCTTCCTCACAAGATCAAAGGTTGTTTGATAAGAGCATGTAGGACCAATGACAAAATCCAAACTATTGGTTTGTCTCTTACTAAAAGTTGTTAATGTCTTATTTATCTCAACTTTTAGATACTTCTTGACCCTTTTGGCCCCAAACCATCCGCAATTGCTGTTCTATAGCCCACAATAATGGATGGTATTAGGATGTTTCCTTAAACTAGTATTTCAGGAAATTTGCTCCATGTGGAATGGTACATGGCTCTCTTCACACCACTTCCCAAAAAAGAATAATTGATTCTCAGATTCTCCTTGAGGAGTGCTCCTTCATTGTTTCACCACTTCCTCTGGGAATCTTCCATAATATTCATCCAGATGCCAAACATGAAGATTCAAGAAACTAGATTGTTGTGAAGTCTGTTGCTGAATGGTTGAGTCAACAGATTTACCCCCAAGGGAAATCTTAGAAGAAGTTTTGTGGACAGATTCACCAGATCCCAAAACTAAAAAATCCCTGGCCACCCAATCATGATGATTCTGCACCTGTAGGTGGTCATCTGTTGAATCACCTGAGGGATGAGGGCCACTGGACATAACTGACCAGACCCTCCCCAGAGATGTTCAATGCATCTGTTTCCCAAGACTGACTGTCTGGGACATGAGACATATACATGTTATAACACCTGCAGGCCCAAGACCCTGGGCAAAAACACATACCTGTACAGACCTTCACAAGAGATGTTGAAGCACCTGTTTTCAGAGCCTGACAGCAGAGCTACATAGGACGATTGTGATTCATCTTGTTGCAAACACATCAACCACTGATTGATGGCAGCAATGTCTAATTTGATTGAAAAACCTGACGATTCATAGCCCCTTTGGTCTGAAATAACTTCTCTTCCTAGACAAGGAATCCACCAGAACATGTAGATTCCCTAGGATGTACTTCCCTGAATCTGAATCATCCTGGCATTGGACTGAACCATGATTCTACAGATGAAGGTACCTATTCCCTGAGTGGAAGCCTCCCTGGCTGTTCACATAGGCAACCACTAAAGAATTGTCTGTGAAAATCAACTGATTTCAACTCAGAAGCTGATTTCTGAATCATTGTAAGGTAACAACATAGCTTCCAGCTGTATAATGTTATGTTATGAGAAGTCTTGACTCTTCCTGATTCCACAGACCAATGGCTGTGGACGATTCAAGAAAGCATCCCAACCCATTAGGGAAGCTTCAGCGAACGGAGAGAAAGCTGTGCTCCTGAAGGAGTGGTGAGTCCTCCTTCAAAATTGAACTATTGGTCCACCACTGAAGATGATCCCTGAACCAAAGATATCCAGAGACTGAAGATATCAGCAGTGTTTCCAGATACCATTGGAATGACTTTATGTGCAGATAACCCAATGGTATAGTCTTGTCCCTTGAAACCATGCTTTCAAAGTGACATGAGCTTCCCTGGAGATAAGTGAGAAGCTTTCAACATGGTAACTGTCTTTCCAAGAAGACAATAGATTTCCTTTGAGTTGGGAAGACTAGATCTACCCTGAGGTGGAATTGTAACCATAACTTCGATAAATGGAGTTGGAAATAAATCTGATTTTTAGAAATTTGTGATCCAACCCAGGCTCTCGACAAGATGCACCCCCAGTGGGTGTATCCCTGGCATTGCTGTTTTGAATTTGTTGTCATTAGCCAACCGTCTATATACTGGCGAATATTGATGCCTTCTGCGAGAGCCATCAGCTTCAACTCTTTTGCTACCTTGGTGAACTCGAGAAAAAACTGTAGCAATACTGAAGGGTAAGGCAGTGAACTGGTAGAATCTGTAGCCGCCAATGAAGTGAAGATACTTTTGTTAGCTGAGTCTACCGGTGACGAGTGTGTACCCATAAGGTCGAGTGACATCATCCACTAGCCTTCTATAGACGAATTCCAAATATTAAACAATTCTATATTAAGTAAGGTACATGCAAGCTCATTTACCTGACCTTAACAACTACTGGCTGCCATTTCTTCCTTGCTTGTCACAAGAAATAAACTGTAAAACTCAAGCGATGTGACACTGGTAACTGGTGTTATCGTCCTTTTGTCGATCATTCCATAAACAGCTTCTATCAAAACTGCTGTTTCTCTCGTTTTTTACTTCTGCCAACCTCACTTCTGAAAGGTCTGGATGAATATTATCCTGTTACCAAGACTTGTATACTACCAAACAACTGGAGCAAGGCTCCCTGGGCATGTATAAGTAAGATCTTCTCCCCTTTAACTGAGGAGTAGGAGGTAGTTGTAACTCTATTTCAGGAGTAACTGTCATGATAGGGACAAAAAGATCTACTCTGAGGCCTGGTGTCCCTTTATTAGTCAAGACTAGGAGCATACTCACTTCTAGACTTACTCATCATCCTTACTTCCATGAAAACACCAGATGAAAATCCTCTGAACATCTGATATGTCCAGCAAGAGAACCTCATTAGGAGTGAAAAATGCCTTGTAGGTTGCTAACTAGTTGCTAAAGGCATTCTAAGTTACATCCTTCCTGTCGAGTCACATGTTCTTAGACATGGTCAAAACTTCAACAAGAAGATTAGAACACACACAAGTCGACTGTGGACTGGAAATGCAAACACACTGCACACTGTCCAAGGCTTATAAGTCTACAACATCACATGCTGATCCCTTAGACCCCTTAAATTAGACCTGAACAGAAAAGTGAGACCATACACTTTTGGTCTCTACTAAGGTCTTCTACAAGGGAACTTGTTCCTAAAGTGTGTGAAAGTGAACTTCCTGCAGACCTCCTTCAGCTAAAGGAGCTGTCCAGGAATATGATTTAAGTAAGGAAGTCCAAGCAAAAACTTCTTCCTGCATAACTGCTATAAAAACACCAGAGGCTTCAAACTCCTTGAAACCCAACATAAAAACCACATTCAATGCTGGCTGTTCACCCAAGGAATGTGGGAATTCCAAGAAGTAGGTAAATGTGACAAAACGAGGAAGCATTCACACTGCCTGTGACTGTTATATATCAATAACTAGCCACTTAATAATAGTCAGCAACACTCTGAAAAAATAAGGACTAGGTTCTTTGTATCCTTGGGAGGAATCACAATCCCCATCAAATGACAAAGCGATTCTAAATCTTTTGAGAGGTACAGAAACGCGAGTGTATTCAAATTCTTGTCCCAAAAAAAAAAACCTTGAATCAAAAGCTTTTACTTGTAGATATGAATGCCACTCCCCGTCATCTGACAACCCGAATCTAAACCTTTTGGGAGGAATAGAAAACTCGATTGTCTTTGAATGACGTCATGCAGGTATTTCCTCCACTGAATGTTTCGACTGGACCTCGACGGAAGAGTTTTCCAAAAAGGTAGTCTTTCCTGCATTCAAAACTCCCCCACGATGCAGTGTCCACGGCAACGTAAATGGCCGCCTCCAAGGGAGATTCCTTCTACTGAATCGTCGACAATCTATTCGACTTGACAAAACTTGTCCTAATTTCCAAAGACGTCCATACTGTTGATGGCCAAAAACTAGAGATTGCGTCTCGACGCAGTGTATCCCCGGACGGGACATAGTTAAGGTGTGAATGTGTCGGGCTTGAGCCTGTTTCGTGGAGCACCAGGTCAGGATTCTCCATAGTACCAGATTACTTCCAAAAGCTAATCACTAGTTGTTTCACTTATATCTGTCTTTAAAAATTACATTTCATGGATCCAGAAGATCCATATAGTGATCCAGATCGCTTCCAAAACTCAATCATTTCATCCTTTTACCTTTTCAGACATATTCTAAAAATTTCATCGAAATCCATCCATAAGTTTTTGAGTTATCTTGTACACAGACACATCTGGCAGCCTGGATCCACATGATCCAGACAGTGATCCAGATTACTCCCAAAATCTAATCACTTGTTCTTTGTCCCATTTAAGACATTTCCTGAAAATTTCATAAAAATCCATTCATGACTTTCTGATCTATTTGTCTTTAAAAATTACATTCACAGATCCAGAAGATCCAGATAGTGGTCCAGATCACTCGCAAAATTGAACCATTTCTTCCTTTTACCACTTCTTCCTTTTACCATTTGTAACATATCCTGAAAATAGTAAAATCCATTCCAAGATTATGTGCAAGCCTGGATCCAGATGATCCAGATCACTCCAAAAATGTAATCACTTGTTCCTTGTACCATTTAGGCCATTTGCTGAAACAATCCATCCATAACTTTTTGAGGTATCTGTCTTAAAAAATTACATTTCATGGATCCAGAAGATCCATATAGTGATCCGGATCACTTCCAAAATTCAATCATTTCATCCTTTTACCACTTCTTCCTTTTACTATTTGTAACATAGCCTAAAAATATCATCAAAATTCATCGTAAAATCATGTTGCAGGCTCGATCCAGATGATCCAGACGGTGATCCAGATCATTCCAAAAGTATAATCACTTGTTCCTTGTACCATTTAGGTCATTTGCTGAAAATGTCATCACAATCCATCCATAACTTTTTGAGGTATGTCTTATTACATTTCATGGATCCAGAAGATCCATACAGTGATCCGGATCTCTTCCAAAATTCAGTTATTTCATCCTTTTACCTTTTCAGACATATCCTGAAAATTTCATCAAAATCCGTCCATAATTTTTTTTGCTACAATGTACACAAACACATCTGGCAACCTGGATCCAGATGATCCAGACAGTGATCCAGATCACTCCCCAAATCTAATCACTTGTTCCTCACACCATTTAGGTCATTTGCTGAAAATGTCATCACAATCCATCCATAGCTTTTTTAGGTATCTGTCTTATTACATTTCATGGATCCAGAAGATCCATATAGTGATCCGGATCACTTCCAAAATTCAGCCATTTCATCCTTTTACCTTTTCAGACATATTCTGAAAATTTAATCAAAATCCGTCCATAAGTTTTTTAGGTATCTGTCTTATTACATTTCATGGATCCAGAAGATCCATATAGTGATCCGGATCACTTCCAAAATTCAGCCATTTCATCCTTTTACCTTTTCAGACATATCCTGAAAATTTAATCAAAATCCGTCCATAAGTTTTTTTGCTACAATGTACACAAACACATCTGGCAACCTGGATCCAGATGATCCAGATCACTCCCCAAATCTAATCACTTGTTCCTCGCACCATTTAAGTCATTTGCTGAAAATGTCATCACAATCCATCCATAACTTTTTGAGGTATCTGTCTTATTACATTTCATGGATCCAGAAGATCCATATAGTGATCCGGATCACTTCCAAAATTCAGCCATTTCATCCTTTTACCTTTTCAGATATATCCTGAAAATTTCATCAAAATCCGTCCATAAGTTTTTTAGCGTCAATGTACACAAACACATCTGCAACCTGGATCCAGATGATCCAGACAGTGATCCAGATCACTCCCCAAATCTAATCACTTGTTCCTCGCACCATTTAGGCCATTTGCTGAAAATGTCATCACAATCCATCCATAACTTTTTGAGGTATCTGTCTTTAAAAATTACATTTCATGGATCCAGAAGATCCATATAGTGATCCGGATCACTTCTAAAATTCAACCATTTCATCTTTTTACCTTTTCAGACATATCCTGAAAATTTCATCAAAATCCGTCCATAAGTTTTTGAGCTATATTGTACACAAACACATCTGGCAGTCTGGATCCAGATGATCCAGACAGTGATCCGGATCACTCCCAAAATCTAATCACTTGTTCCTCGTCCCAATAAGGACATCTCCTGAAAATTTCATCAAAATGCACCCATAACTTTTTGAGCTATCTGTGTTTAAAAATTAAATTTCATGGATCCAGAAGATCCAGACAGTGATCCTGATCACTCCCAAAATTTAATCACATCTTCCTTTTACCAATTTGGACATATCCTGAAAATTTTATCAAAATCCAGTTTTTGAGTTATCTTGTTTACAAACAAACAAACAAATTTGAAAAATTTAATAGTAATTTAAATTTTTATTAGAAATACTTACCATTTCCTAACAGTAGCTATTTGTTGGAGCCATCCAACCCAATGGCCAACGCAGAGATGCGATTTTAAGGTTATATAACAACCTTAACCAAGCCATTGGGTTACAGTAGTCCGTCCTCCCGCCAATTAGGTCACATGACCACATTGTTTACTTCATTATTTTTGTTGCAAGTAAAAGAATGACTTGCGGGGAGGCGGGAGGGAAATTTGAGTGTTAGGAAATGGTAAGTATTTCTAATAAAAATTTAAATTACTATTACCATTTCCTAACAGTAGCTGAATTCAGCCTTGTAGAATGGAGGGAATTCTTTTTAAGAAAACCACTACCTAACCTACAACTAGACATCATGAGAACTTCATAATGGAATTTACATGCATTAATGAACATATAACTTCCAAACATTCACAACATACAACTTCCAAAAAATGGCAGTATGTAGTTGTAGTTCTCACAACTGCTGACAATGTTGGTGTTGCAAAAAGATGTCATAAATAGATAACCCATCTACATTGTAACATCCGACCCCAAAACAAGGTCAAACCAACCTTCCCAAGTCGGATTTAGGCAACACTGATATCTAACTACAAACATCCAGCATTGCAGACATACCAGCCACAAACTGCAAATGTACCAATATAAGTATGAAACACATACTTAAAAAATAACAAAACTGTAACTGCAACTGTAGGACCCAATTTCAAATCTGACCCTATGACAACAGAGGTTTTTCAGACAGAAAATGGTATACATACAATGGAATTCCCAATAACATGTATCAAGAAACTATGTAAGGAAATCACCTATAAAAACTAAAGATGTAATCAAAACATACATCAATAGTTTCCATGACTCAATCTTGACTCATTCAAGATGAAATAGGTGCCAAAAGATAAGTCTTATTAAGAAACTTTCTTGATGGCAGTAAAAACAAAAGATTTTGTTCTATCCCAAACCCTTTGATTACCAAAGCCCTAACAGGACAGACAGACCCACATTGAGTCAAACTGTTGTCCAAAGAGGCTAAGAGCTGGCATGACCACAGGCTTAATTGCAGTAGGCCCATCCAAAGCAAACTGGATCTGGCAATTGATGGGCCAGAGTTACTCGTGATCAATTCTCCTTATAACTAAAGGAAGAATATGTCCAAGCATTAATGTCACTCCTTTACCATGACTCTGTAGTCCACAGACAAAGACCACTGACTCAGTTGCAGTAAATGCAGTAGGCCCATCTGAAGCCAACTGGTTCATGGCCAAAAAGGCAGTCAATGGGCCAAAGTTACTTGTGACCCATTCTACCTATAACTCAGGGAAGGGTCCAAACATGAATGTCACTACTTTACCTGAAGCCAAGACCAAAGACTGTCTTGAAAAGAAAATAACTTCAAGAAAACCTTCCTCACAAGATCAAAGGTTGTCTGATAAGAGCATGTAGGACCAATGACAAAATCCAACATTGGTTTGTCTCTTACTAAAAGTTGTTAGTGTCTTATTTATCTCAACTTTTAGATACTTCTTGACCCGTTTGGCCCCAAACCATCCACAATTGCTGTTCTATAACCCACAATAATGGATGGTATTAGGATGTTCCCTAAACTAGAATTTCAGGAAATTTGCTCCATGTGGAATGGTACATGGCTCTCTTCACACCACTTCCCAAAAAGAACAATTGATTCTCAGATTCTCCTTGAGGAGTGCTCCTTCATTGTTTCACCACTTCCTCTGAGGATCTACCATAATCTTCATGCCTGACTTCCAGATGCCAAACATGAATATTCAAGTAAACTAGATTGTTGTGAAGTCTGTTGCTGAATGGTTGAGTCAACAGATTTACCCCCAAGGAAAGTCTTAGAAGAAGTTTTGTGGACAGATTCATCAGATCCCAAACTAAACAATCCCTGGCCACCCAATCATGATGATTCTGCACCTGTAGGTGGCTATCTGTTGAATCACCTGAGGGATGAGGGCCACTGGACATAACTGACCAGACCCTCCCCAAAGATGTTCAATGCATCTGTTTCCCAAGACTGACTGTCTGGGACATGAGACATATACATGTTACAACACCTGCAGGACCAAGACCCTGGGCAAAAACACATGTCTGTCCAGACCTTCACAAGAGATGTTGAAGCACCTGTTTCCAGAGCCTGACAGCAGAGCTACATAGGAAAACTTGTGATTCATCTTGTTGCAAACACATCAACCACTGATTGATGGCAGCAATGTCTAATTTGATTGAAAACCTGACGATTCATAGCCCATTTGGTCTGAAATAACTTATCTTCCTAGACAAGGAATCTGCCAGAACATGTGGATTCCCTGGGATGTACTTCCCTGAATCTGAATCATTCTGACATTGGACTGAATCATGATTCTACAGATGAAGGTACATATTCCCCAAGTGGAAACCTCCCTGGCTGTTCACATAGGCAACCACTAAAGAATTGTCTGTGAAAACCAACTGATTTCAATTCATAAGCTGATTTCTGAACCATATTAAGGTAACAGCATAGCTTCCGGCTGCATAATGTTATGTTATGAGGAGTCTTGACTCTTCCTGATTCCACAGACCAATGGCTGTGGATGCTTCAAGAGAGCACCCCAAACCCTTAGGGAAGCTTCTGTGAAAGGAGAGAGACTGAGCTCCTCCCAAAGGAGTGGTGAGTTCTCCTTCAAAATTGAATGATTGGTCAACCACTGAAGATGACCCCTGTGAACCAGAGAAACAAGAAGTGAGATAATCAGAAATTAAGGATATACGCAGTGTTTCCAAATACCATTGGAGTATCGGAGTATTGGAGTATTGGACCTCCCAATGGTGTAGTCTTCTCCATTGAAGCCATGCTTTCAAAGTGACCTGAGCTTCCAAGGAGATAAGTGAGAACTTCAACTGTCTTTCAATCAATTTTCTTTGAATTGCGAAGACTAGACCTACCCTGAGGTCGAATTGTAACACTAAATTGATTACTGAAGTTGGAAATAATTTAAATTTGTGATCCAAATTTGTGATCCAAATAATTGAAATTTGTGATCCAACCCAGGCTTCGACAAGATGCACCAAACATTGCTGCTTTGAGTTCATTCTCATTAGCCAACCCTCTATATACTGGCGAATACTGATGCCTTCTGCACGAGCCATCAGCTTCACCTCTTTTGCTACCTTGGTGAACTGGGGAGGAACTGTAGCCATAATGCAGGTTAAGGCAGTGAACTGGTAGAATCTGTAGCCTCGAATGAGGCGAAGATACTTTTGGTAGCTGAGTCTACCGGTGACGAGTGTGTACCCATAAAGGTCGAGTGACGTCATCCAATCTCGTTATATAAACGAATTGCAAATATTAACCAATTTCATATTGAGTAAGGTACATGCAAAGCTTGTTTACCTGACCTTAAGTATACTGACAGTCATTTCTTCTTCACTAACCCCAAGACATAGACTGTAAGTGTAAGCTTCCAGCGATGTGACTGGTGATATCGCCCTTTTGTCGATCATTTCATAAACAGCTTTTATCAAAATTGCTGTTTCTCCCGTTTTTTTTTTGTTTTTGTTTTTTTTTAACTTCTGCCAACCTCACCTCTAAAAAGTCTGGCTGAATATTTTCCTTTCCCAGGACTTGTATAGTACCAAACTGGAGAAAGGTTCCTTGAAACCACAGGAAGCCAGCTATCATCCCTGCTTCCATAGGCCTGTATAAGTAAGATCCACTCCCCTTTTAACTAGCTGAGGAGTAGGAGGCACTTGTAACTCTATTCCATGGCTTATTAGATCAGAAACTAGAAGCATGCTCACCTCTAGAGTTACTAATCCTTGTTATTTCCATGAAAACACTAGATGAAAATCCTCTGAACATCTAATATGTCCAGCAAGAGAACATCATTAGGAGTGAAAAATGCATTGTAGATTTGCTAAAGACATTCTAAATTACATCCCTCCTGTTGAGTCACATGTTCTTAGACATGGTGAAACTGCAAACAAGAAGATTTGGACACCAACTGGTTGACTGGACTAGAAATGCAAACATCATTGCACCCAGTCCAAAGCATATTGAAGTCTGTAACATATCATAGTGATCCCTAGGATCCTCTAAATATGACCTGAACTGAAGGAGTGAGAATATACACGCTTCTTCTCTCTTACAATCCCCTACCAGGGACCTTGTTTGCAAAGTGTCTGAAAGGTCATGTTCCTCCTGCAGACCTGCTGTAACTAAGTCGCTGTCCAGGAAAGTAATGTATGTAAGGAAGTCCAAGCAAACTTCTTCCTGTATAGCTGCTCTTTAAAACATCAGAGGCTTCAAACTCCTTGAAACCCAACATAAAAGCCACATTTAAATGCTGGCTGTTCACCCAAGAAAAGTAAATGTGACCAAACAAGGGAGCATTCACAGAAACTGTGCCTGTTAACTCAATCCCTAGCCACTCAATAACAGTCAAGCAAAAGTAAAAAAAAGGAATAGATTCCTTGTAATGAGATGAATCATAATCACCATCTCCTGACAACCTGAATTCTAAACCTTTTGAGAGGTATAGAAACCCGATTGTACTAAAATTTCTTGTGCATAGATCAAAAACCTCTCCTTGTAGACATGAATGACACTCCCGGACATCTGACAACCCGAATTCTGACCTTCTGAGAGGTATAGAATACTCGATTGTGCATAGATGACTTCACACAGGTATTTCCTCTGGTGAATGTTTTGACTGGACCTCAACGGAAGAGTTTTCCGAAGAAGTAGTCTTTTCCTGCATTCAAAACTCCTCCACGGTGTCGTGTCCATGGTAACTTAATGGCTGCCTCCAAGGGAGATTCCTTCGTCTGTAGCATCGACAATCTATTCGACTGGGATGCAGACTGTGATAAAATTGCTTTCAACGCCTGACTATTAGAACCCGACGTGAACAGCAATAACAGCCACTTGAATTGTCATTCTCATCCAAGATGGCGCCGTCCAGATCGCTTCTGTTATTGAAGAGTACATTCTTCCTATATACGTATGCTGCAAAATTATAGCTTCCAACGTCTAGCAAACTGAACCAAACGACTGGCAAGCTGTATAATAATATTATTGTTGCAGTAGGACCTTCTTTATGAAGACTTATTTCCTCGAGGTTGACTCAATCCCTAGCCACTCAATAACAGTCAAGCAAAAGTAAAAAAAAGGAATAGATTCCTTGTAATGAGATGAATCATAATCACCATCTCCTGACAACCTGAATTCTAAACCTTTTGAGAGGTATAGAAACCCGATTGTACTAAAATTTCTTGTGCATAGATCAAAAACCTCTCCTTGTAGACATGAATGACACTCCCGGACATCTGACAACCCGAATTCTGACCTTCTGAGAGGTATAGAATACTCGATTGTGCATAGATGACTTCACACAGGTATTTCCTCTGGTGAATGTTTTGACTGGACCTCAACGGAAGAGTTTTCCGAAGAAGTAGTCTTTTCCTGCATTCAAAACTCCTCCACGGTGTCGTGTCCATGGTAACTTAATGGCTGCCTCCAAGGGAGATTCCTTCGTCTGTAGCATCGACAATCTATTCGACTGGGATGCATACTGTGATAAAATTGCTTTCAACGCCTGACTATTAGAACCCGACGTGAACAGCAATAACGGCCACTTGAATTGTCATTCTCATCCAAGATGGCGCCGTCCAGATCGCTTCTGTTATTGAAGAGTACATTCTTCCTATATACGTATGCTGCAAAATTATAGCTTCCAACGTCTAGCAAACTGAACCAAACGACTGGCAAGCTGTATAATAATATTATTGTTGCAGTAGGACCTTCTTTATGAAGACTTATTTCCTCGAGGTTGAAGATGATAGAACTTTCGATGTCGCCATCCAAAAAGTCCTTTATTTGCATAAAATAATGCATACCTTCGAAGATTCAATAAATGAATCAGTTCTGTATCATATACATATAAAATATAAAGTGAGATTCACAGCAAAATCTCAAAAAATAAATGAAAACCTTGAGAAACTTCTACTAATTCCCAAAGACGTCCATACTGATGATGGCCAACAAAAATAATAAAGTAAACAATGTGGTCATGTGACCTAATTGGCGGGAAGACGGACTACTGTAACCCAATGGCTTGGTTAAGGTTGTTATATAACCTTAAAATCGCATCTCTGCGTTGGCCATTGGGTTGGACGGCTCCAACAAATAGCTACTGTTAGGAAATGGTAAGGGTATTTCGCTATAAAAAGAGGGCCCAAAATGACCCTAGGTCAGGTACTTTGGCGGTCAGTGGATGACCTTCAACGAAGATCTGTAACCGGTCAGCCTGGATGCTGGTACTCCGTCATGTACTCAACCTCAAAAGCCATTTTCAATAGTTTCCACACAATGTAATCAGCATTAAGTGTGAAAATATCTCCAAATATGCCAAAAATGACCCTTGGTCAGGTACTTTGGCGGTCAGTGGATGACCTTAAATGAAGATCTGTAACCAGTAAACCTGGATGGCAGAAGTCCATCATGTACTCAACCTCCAAAGCCATTTTCAATAGTTTCCATGCAATATAGTCAGCGTTAAGTGTGAAAATATCTCCAAAAAGGCCAAAAATGCCCCTCGGTCAAGTACTTTAGCGGTCAGTGGATGACCTTCAAGGTCAAATTTCTGCATGCTTATAGAGGACATATATATGTATTATATATACCAGCCATAGGATGATCTAACTTTCTGTCTTGGAGAACTGGGCCAAAATGTGCAAAAATGGCCAAAATCTGACCTTTAAGTGGCCACCAGTGACCTTGAGATTGAAGGTCAAGGTCACAAAACAATAGCGTTCGTGGCATTGCCCATATATACCCACATACCAAATTTGAAAGTTCTAACTGAAATATTTTTTAAGTTATCGCGTCCAAAAGGAAATCTCTGCGGCGGCGTGACCGTACTGAATCCTAAGTATCCCCGACTTTCGTCCGGGGATACAATAATGAAGTAAACAATGTGGTCATGTGACCTAATTGGCGGGAGGACGGACTACTGTAACCCAATGGCTTGGTTAAGGTTGTTACATAACCTTAAAATCGTATCTCTGCGTTGGCCACTGGGTTGGATGACTCCAAAAAATAGCTACTGTTAGGAAATGGTAAGGGTATTTCGCTATAAAATGGTCTCTAAACAGTCCAGTAGTTTCAGCATTCCTGGACGGGTACCCTTCAGCAATGGTGCACTCAATTTCTCGAGCTTTCTGCACAACCAGTCATCAGCTGGTAATTTGATGGATACTTTACCAGTAGGCTGGGTTCAGGAACCAGCAAAAGGGTTGCCGTCCAGTGAAAAAGACGAGCTATCAAAGTCTGGTATCTGGTGCCAGCCCATAAAAGAATGCACCCCTCCCATTGTCTCTGTGTAGTTTGCCTCTTCAGAGAACTCCTGGTCAAGCTCGTCGTCCTTGGCTGGGTCCATGTCTGACAACACTTCCCGGTCACTGACTACAGCAGGGGATTCCGGTTCACTGTCCAGTTCGTCTTCAGTTTCAGACACACCAATTTTAGCAGCCACAGTTCTCTTACTGGTGAGGGACCGGTCCACAGCTCTGTCAACATCAGATCTGGCACCGAGAGCCTCAACAGGCTGGGTGGCTATTCTCACAGTACCAGGAGCCTCAACACGCTGGGTAGCAGTGATGTTGGCAGCACTTCCCCTCATTGTACCGGAAGCCTCAACAGGCTGGGTAGCAGAAACATCCCTGGTGGCCTGAACAGGGCTGCCAACGGTAAAGACTTTATTAGGTTGGGTGACCGACATCTTGCTGGGTCCGGCTCCTGGATCAAAAAAGGGCTGGTCACTGGTCACCACCTCAGCTGGCTTCTTCACCGGTTCCACCAGCACAGCAAACGACTCAGCAAGAAGCATTCTTTCAAGTCGTGCAAACCTCTGGGTCATTTATTGTCAAGGATCTTAAGGTCATCAGCTGAAGGTTTGCTGCTGGATTTCTTCTTGCTGGGCTTTTGGGACTCGTCAGGTCTCTTCTTCTTGCCAGCAGGAGTTGATTCTGTAGACTTTCCTCCCTCTACCCATCCTAGAAGCTTCACTTCTTTCAGATCTATCAAGATATCAGTTACAGGGGACGCAGAAACATTCTGGTATCTTCTTCTACTCTTTTTATTTCCTGGTTCTGTAGTAGGGGGTGGCTAACTGCTGCACTTGCTCTGCAGTGAAAGCTTTACAAATAGGGCATTCTTTCTGTTGAACACACGGGTCGTCTCCCACCCGCTTGTCTCTGCAATGTGTGCACTTTAAGTGGCCATCAAAAATAGCCAAAACATGGCCACAGGTCCCTCGTTTATGCCCTGGTGATGACATAGTACTTCAGGAAGACAGCAAAATAATATTTATTTAAAATAAAGTTCATTAAAATATATAAATTTGTTAAAACTTCAAAGTTTGCCTCTCAAACACATCTGTACACTTCACATGCCAAACGAAAAGATGCTATGACGTCACGCTGTCTAGACAGTAACAAAGTATGAGGCGACACCTAGCGAATGCACACTCCGTGACTGGTCCTGTTGGTAGTATATACAGGACGGCTTTTTCTGTAGTTCAGTGGGACCGGTCGTGCCGACCGGTAAAGCAATTGTCCATTTGATAGGATGTATTAACGCAATAAAAAATTAATTTCAAAAATCTTCATACAAATCTACTTTGGTTCAGATCTAAACCAAATGCTTTGAGATGTAAATTGTTTCAATGCAGTACAGACTTCTCCACGCATTACAATAGCCAGACCTTTAATGGTTGAGTAAATACCTTAAATTTCTAAAATATTACCTGGGTATAGAGTAACTCCAGATAACACCTAATACAAAAGCACAACTGTTATCACTACACATTAAAAGTTGAAAAAATGCCCAATGGCCATACTTCATGAAAATGCCTTCCTTATAACAAATGCTGTACCTAAGGTGCAGAGTATTTGGCAATGCTAAACAATACTTCTGTGTGCTAATTAAACAACACTTCTAAATGCTACCTTTTCCACAAAATACAGCTGCATACAAATTACACATGAATGAACAGTATTTGAATACTAGATTGCCCTGACATGGCGCCAACATATCCCCAGACAGGTCATCTGTCACCACACAGGTTACATTGGATATTTTTTGTTGGGCTCATTTTGTGAGATTAACCATTTTTCACCATATAAATCATTTTTTCATTTTTGGGGGTCAAACATCCTGCAATAACAAGAGTTATCCTCTTTTAAAATATTTAAATGGTTTTCAAGACTTTCCGAAATAGTAGCACAAAACTGTTGTAGAGCTTTTATATCTTTATTGTATATTAGTTGAGAGATGAATCATAAAAATATTGTGATTTGATCTTCCCAGATTGACTTATATCCCAAGAATATTGAATTTCTTTCTTATGTATAGAACAAGCAAACAGCGCCCGTGGTGGGCTCAGTGTCAGCTGACTGTGTGTTTTGAGTTTCCGAGTAGAAGTGAAAGAAGAAAAAGACAAAAAGTTATGCTCTGCAAATGGTATTCAGAAGTAAAGTACCAAGTCAACTGTTAAGGTGTGAAAAGTAGAAAACATATTTAAACCAAATACTATAAATGCAATAGTTTACAAGTTAAATTGATTTACTCAACAGTGCGAATCTCTAAGTAAATTTTGCTCAGCTATGTAATGAGCTACAGGTCTGCAATTTTACTATGATATAGCTGACCAAACAGTAGGTGAATAACATATTTAAACAAAATGCTTTAAATACAATAGTTTTCAAGTTAGAACTGATTTACTCAGCTGTGATAACCTGAAAGAAGCTACTGCTCATCTATGCAATGAGGGGGGCCACGGTGGCAGAGTGGTAACACTCTCGCCTCCCACCTCGGAGGCCGGGGTTTGATCCCCGTCATGGCCTCAAGTGGGAAAGCTGGTAGTTGCTTGTCGTTGGTCGGCAGTTTACAGTACAGATCCCTGACGAACTCTATGTACTGGTTTCCTCTGCCCTTCCAACTACCCGTCGTGATATGACCTGTACAGTGTTGAAAGCGACGTAAAACCCCAAATAAATAAATAAATCTATGCAATGAGCTACAGGTCTGCAATTTTACTGTTATAGCTGGCCCAATCACAGCTGAATAAAACATTCATACAAAATTTTCTAAAAACATTAGTTTTCAAGTGTCGTTACAAGTGATTTTACTCGTCATGAAAGGTACTGAAAAGTCATAAAGTAGTTATTTCTCATTTAGCTATCGGATAGACACCCAAGTTACTCATCGTGTTGTAGCTATGAAAAAGTAGCTGAATAACATGCTTTAACAAAATGCTCTAAATGCAATACTTTTCAAGTTATAAGTGATTTAGTGCATGATTTCATGAATTTTAATGCATTAAAAAGAGGCATCAAAGATGCCCTTACCCCATAGCCCAGGGAAATAGTATAGAACACCATGAGATATTGAAGAAGTGATACAGCAAAAGATCGGGATACTTTTAGAGCAAACAGTATGACATGATGTTGCACACCTACACCCTTAACTAATGTCCCTACCAAGTATAACTTACCTGTAGCTTACAGTTTCCACATTATAGTCCAGACAAGATTTTAAAGGCTAATGTCAGTACTGCGAGGCCAATGGTCAAATCAAGGTTACAGCAAAATGTTGCACACCTACAACCCTTAACCAATGTCCCTACCAAATATCAACTTCCTACACTTTACAGTTTCTGAGATCTAGGCCAGACAATTTTTTTAAATTTAAGTTCACTTATGCAAGGTCAAATATCAAGGTCACACCATGACACTGCATACCTACACACCCTAACCAATGTCCCTACCAAGTATCAACTTCCTATATCTCACGGTTTCCGAGATATAGCCTGGACAAAATTTTAAAGGTCAAGGTCACTACGGCAAGGTCAAATGTTAAGTCAGTCACAGCATGATGTTGCAAACCTACCACCCCAACCAATGTCACTACCAAGTATCAACTCCCTACACGTTAATGTTTCTGAGATACAGCCTGGACAAACTTTTAATTAAAAAAGATCCAGGTCCCACACAAGGGAGTCTACTTGTGGCCTAGTATATACCGGGTATATGCAAAATAAGAGAGAAATCCCTGTTATAGTCAATGAGAAAATCGTGTTAATTGTTGAACTTTTCACACTTTGGGTGGGGGTACCTCACTTGTAATGGCTCTCAGGAAAAGACAAATGAACAGATCTTGTTTCCCCTCCATTGGGGGAAATTCAGGGCTGGCAAATATATTTGCAAGTCGGGAAAATTCGTCTCCAGTAGGGCCAGGAGTCCTGCATCTTTTTTGGTAGCCAGTCGAAACAGTTAAAACAACCACTGACGGAAGAAATTTGTCTATTATCGGAAGCGATGACGTGAGAAATAGGTGAGAAAGACACAAAAGTGATTTTATTTTATGTATTCAGCGAACGGTAACTCTCACGGTAATACCCTATTTTTGCGAGATCTCAGTGCTTTTTTGTCGATTTTTTAAAATTTGTCTTCTGCATATAGTTTTGCAGTCAAAACAACTACTCACTGAAGAAATTCATCTACTTATCTACTTTTAGAGGCGACGACGTACATGTTTCCTCATAGAAATAAATACAAAAGATGCGAAAGTGAGCTTATTTTATTTGATGCATCCAGCTTACAGTAACTCAGTACTTTTTGTTGAATTTTTGACCTGTCCTCTTCATTTTGTCGAACCAGTTTGGCTTGGTATGTCGAGTTCGAAAGAGGATAAGTGTTTTCCCAAGAAGACAAATAGCTTGGAATATCTTCTCAGATTAAAGTAAACAAACGACAATAGGGAGAAATACTCAGTTGCAGTTTGTGCAATAATTATTGTGTAATAATTATAATCAAGATAAATATGGGTGTTCTTTCCTTCATGGTGATACGAAAATGCATAAATTTGAAAATTTTAATTACTTAAATGTAGCTTTTATAAGCTACAAGCTTACCATGTGGGACTCATTGCTGTTCTCGGATGGCCACAAGGCATCACGGCCAACATCTAAGAAAAAAAAAGACATTTATGCTTGGCCATAGCCTCTAGTTGTCGTCACGTGATAACTTCTGACCAATCGCCCTACTGTCTCGTTGAAATTTTGTAAAACCTACCCCTCAGCTGTAAACAGCGGGGAGGCAGGGTGGGACTCTTCTGAGTCCCACATGGTAAGCTTGTAGCTTATAAAAGCTACATTTAAGTAATTAAAATTTTCAATTTTATTACGCTACAATAGCTTACCATGTGGGACTCATTGCTGAATCTAACCCCCGGTGGCGGGATTACAGCTGAGACTGGAAGGAATGTCATTTTTTCTTAGATTTTGAAATAATAATTATATTAGAAGAGTGTTAGAAATACCAGTCTGAGTCCCATTTACAGTGCCCCAATCCCGAAGACTGGGCCTGTAAGGAGCCAAAAACCTATATAGAATAGAAGACAGTGCTAAAACTGTCAAGATGTTTTGATTGTAGGACGGAAGTGCAGCAGTGCTCACTTAGAGGTCTAAGGGTCCCTAGGACCCCATCATGAGTGACATACCAGCCCAATGGTTGGAATTCTCATAAAATTTTTGCCACCTGAATATGAGATTAATGACAACTTAATAAGTCCTTAATACAAATAATTTTGATAAACTAAAAAACAAAATGACATTACCTGTAACATCTTGAAGGTAAAAGAATACCTAGATCCTGGGATAGACTCCTGAAGACTTGGTTGTAGCGGATGTGCCCCCCCCCCCCCCCCCCCCCCCTTTTTTTGTTTCCGAGGAAAACTGGTCTGAGGGGAAGGATCTAGGACTTGTGCCGCCACTACGGGTCCCAGATACATATTGTTGTTGTCTGACCAAGTAAGGTCTTTTAGGTAAAAATTTGTAAAAGTGTTGTGAGCTTTCCAGTGACAGGCTTGCATGATTTGGTCCACCGATACCCCACCGTAAAAGGCCTTAGAGGCCGCGAAGGCCCGGATGTCATGCGCTATAACTTGGACCAAGTCCAAGACTTGTTGGTCTGCTTGTTTGTAACAAAGTAGGATGGTTTGTTTCAACCATGAAGAGAGAGTAGTGGGTCTGATGTCTGAGGTATGTCCTTTCTTGAAGGAGATGAAAAGGAGGGAACGAGACCTCCTCAGGTCTTTGGTTCGATCCAAATAGTACCTCAGGGCCCGCACCGGACACAGGGTCCTGTCTTCTTTGAATTGTCTATCTACAATGGTAGTCATAGCAGGAATAGTCACCGGAGACACACTTTGAGAACCTTCTCTTGCTAGTTGGTTTTTGGCTATGAAATCAGAAGAAGGGAACAAGGCAACCTTTTCCCATTGGCCTTGATTGGATACTTTGTTTGCGACCCAGGCATGGATTTCACTGCGGCGTTTGCCGGAGGCCAAAGCTAGCAAGAAAGCAGTTTTGAGTGTAAGATGTTTGAGGTCTGTGTCTTTCATAGGCTCAAAGGGTGCTTTTGTGAGCTCATTGAGAACAACAGAAAGGTTCCACTTAGGGAGATTTCTGGAACTTTTTGACGATCCCTGTGGAAACTGGAGAGTAACCTATGAAGGTCTGCATTGTGTGCAATATGGTGGGCCGTTGGGCCCAAAGTGTCAACGATTGCAGTCCTGTAACCATCAATGGTCGAGGGGCGCCTGTTTAGGTCTTGGTACAGGTACATGAAAAAATCTGAGATTTGTTTCACAGATGGAGTGGAGAAATCCACCAAATTTTCTCTGCACCATTTTTCAAATAGGGGCCCACTTTGACTTGTAGATGGTCCTTGTTGATGACCGCTGAGGAGCAGCAATTCTCTCTGCCACCTCCACAGAGAAGCCTTGTTCTTGGAGTTGTCCGCTCCTAGACACCAGGCGTGGAGGTTCAGCTGTTGTGGGTTGTTGTGGAACACATACTTGTGGGACTGTTTGAGTAGAGTCGTTGACACTGGGAGTTGTAGTGGGATCTCTGTTGAGAGCTGCACTAGGTCCCAAAACCAGGGCATCCCTGGCTGGCCTGGGGCTATTACGATGATCAGGCAATGGCATTGCTTGATCTTTTGGATCACCTTGTGAAGGAGAGCCCTAGGAGGGTAAGCATAGGCCGTGAGGCTCGTCCAGTTTATGTTTAGAGCATCTATGTCCCAAGCCTTTGGGTCTGGAACAGGAGATACGTACAGTGGAAGTTTGTGGTTCAGGTGAGTGGCAAATAAGTCTACATGAGGTGTGAACCACTTCTGGCAGATCTGTTTGAACACCTGCGGATGCAGAGACCATTCTGTTGACTGCACTTGGTTCGACCTGGACAGCAGGTCGGCCATCACATTCAGGCACCCTGGGATATGCCTGGCTTTCAAAGGTATGTGGTAGTGATGGCACCAGGTCATGATCTTCCACAGGAGAGCACACATCTGTGCTGAGTGAGTTCCTCCTTGTTTGTTGATGTAGGCTACCATTGTGGGGTTGTCCGTTGCAACTAGCACTGTTTGGTTCTGGCACTGGTCCTTGAAGTCTCGAAGGGCCAGTGAGACCGCCTTCAATTCTAAGACATTTATGTGTAGCCTTTTTCCCGATCTGACCACAGACCCTTTGTAGAATTTTGATCTAAGTGAGCGCCCCAACCTTCGTTTGAGGCGTCGGTAAAGAGTTGGATACTGTGGTCCTTGGGATGAAGGTCTGCACCTTTCATCACGTTTGAGGGATTTTGCCACCAATCTAGGTGGGCTGCAATGGATTCTGTCCAAGGAAGGAGGTTGTCCAGCGACTGAGGATATCTCCAGTGCTCCTTGAGATGAAACTGAAAGGGCCTCATGTGAAGGCGTCCCTCCGGGACCATTTTCTCCGTTGAGGCAAGCAACCCAATTAGCGACATCAAAAATCTTGCAGTCAAAACATGTTTTGACTTGAATCTAAGGATCAAATCCTGAAGTTTGAGCCATCTCTCTTGAGTGGGTTTTACAAGGGCTGAATCCAGCTGGTATTCGTAGCCCATGAACGAAAACACCTGAGTAGGTTTCAGTTCTCATTTTTCCTGATTTATTATCCAACCCAAGGACTGAGTTAGGTCTATCACCGCCTGAGTGTTCACGTGGGCTTCCTCCTGAGACTGGGACCTGATCAGTCAGTCGTCCAGGTATTGGTGAAGTCTGAGTCCTCTGGAGAGGGCCATTAGTTTCACTTCCTTTACAATCATTGTAAAGACCTGGGGGGCTGTGGCTAGTCCGAATGGGAGGGAGGTGAACTGGAACACCTGTGACTTGTAGCAAAACCTTAGGTATTTCCTTGAGTTTGGGTGGATGGGGATGTGTAGGTAAGCGTCCGACAGATCTATCGACGATACCCACTCCCCTGGAATCAGGGAGGTCCTGATGGATTCTGGAGTTTCCATTTTGAACTTTTCTACGTGTAGAAAAGTGTTGAGCCTGCTTAGGTCTATGACTGGCCTCCACCGTTGGTGAGGCTTGGGTACTAGGAACAGGCGACTGTAAAACCCCGAGAGATTTTACATTTTCCACCCTTTCGATTGCGTTCTTTGACAGGACTGGATACAAGTGGCCAGGGCTTGGTCTTTTTGATGGGCCTTGTACTCTGACAGGATCAGAGGGAATCTGACGAAATTTGGCTTTGAAAGGAATGGCAGTACATAGCCATTGGTGATAATGTTTAACATGTTTGGAGAACATTTGTTTGTTTGCCAGTCTCTCCTGAAAGAACGGAGGCGACCTCCTACTGGTGGACTGAGTGAGGCTTTGGAGGAGTCATTGGGAAGAGGGGTTTCCATACCCCCTTCTCCTATTATGGGGTCGAAAACGACCCCTGGAGCCTCTGAAGTTCGGTTTCCCCCTTCCTGAGGAAAACGAATGGTTACTGCTTGGTGAGGAGTTGCCCCCGTAGGGGCGTTTCCAGTATGAGCCTCTTTTCTTGTGGGGACCACGAAAGGGCTTATTCTGATAAGGTGCGAAACCCTGTGTGTCTTTAGAGGTGCCTTTTTTGAGAAGGAAGTCTTCCCCTTCCTTCACAAGTTGAGACTCGAACAAGGAAGGGTCCCAAAAGGACGAGTTCCTAAGTTCTTGGCGTCTCGTTTCCCCCAAATGTGGCTGTAAGAGGGTCATCTCGGCTTCGCGCCTAAGCAAGCCGGTATTAGCCATAGAATATAATTCCCTCTGGAGAATATGGGCTAGGGATTTGCTGAGGCATGTAAGGGCCCTGTGTTGGATAAGAACTGTCTTATTCCAAAAATCCATGTACTCGGAGACTTCCTCATATCCGCGCTTTGCTGCTTTTTCAGGATTGGCACCTTTTTGAATCTGTGACTTAATCTTCTTGACAGTTGACTTGATGCTATGTTGACACTTCTCAAGGGAAGCATTGCAAGAAGAAGAAGTTTTAGCAAAGGCCGCGGTGAAATTGAGGGTTGAGATATTTTGCCTAGCCTGATGCTCCAACTCCTTGAGAATTGGAAGGGGGATCTTGCCCATAGGGGCCCCAGAGGGTTTAGGAGTAATACAGATTTTGGCGAAATCTGTATTCAACTCCTGAAATTTGTCCTGATAACAGGGCTGTCCCACCCTGTACCACTTAGAAGTGGAAGGAGGTGGCTTGACGTATTTACCCTCGGGTAAATTAGCAGCCTTAAAGTCAAGTTGAAGTTTATCAAAGGCGTCTGAGCTCTTGACGGCCTTTCTCATCATCCAGACCCATCACTGAAGTTGAGGACCTAGGCATAGACTCTCTGGGGTCAGGGAGGGAAAGAATGCACCTAAAAGTGTCGACCTCTTCAGCGTACTGTGAGGGAATGTCAGAGCTACTTCCCTATAATAAGGGGGGTCTGGATCATGTTGCGGGAGGTCTTGATCAGAAACAGTCCCTGAGGGCTGAGCCCCAGAGGGCTTAGAAGACCTGTGTCTGGCTACAGGGGAATGATCCTCCCCTGAGGAAGATGACACATATCTGGACCTTGATTTGTGTTGACTCTTATCAGAGTGCTTTTTAGGTTTGGTAGAAGGGATCCGAGGTTCATCGGATTCCTCATTAGATTGATCCGAGGCAGACCTAGGTTCAATTTCATACCTACTACGAGAGTGGCTTTGCTTTTTGTGTTTGTCCGAGACCTTTTTCGGAGGTAGTTCAGATGGAGCAACGTACTGATCCGAGGTATCATGCTGGTCAAGTACTAGACGAGGAGGGAGTGCTGGACCGTAGTCCACATCCATATCCTCAGTTTGAGGGTTAGCTCTAGGTCTCGGAGGGGGTAGGTCCAGATTAACAGCAGTACTGGATGTACCAGGTTTGGAAGCAAGAAACGAGGTCTGATCCACCTCTGTTTGCTTTTTCGCAGTCAACTCCTCTCGGAGCGACTGAAAAGCTTCCAACATGGATGCCTGGAAGGAACCCATTTGTTGCTGTAAATGAATATTTAAAGAATTTCCCAGGAATTTTTCAAGATTTGTTTCAATTTTTTGTTGTAAGGCAGTACCTGGGGTGGGTGGGACAGATTTGGCTGGTGTTTTAAGTAATAAAGAACTGAAAGCAAGGGGCTGAGGACAGGGGGGTGAGGTAAAAAGATTGTCAGCAGCACTCTCGAGGTCTGCATTTGAGCCAGTGAAGGAATCCCCATCGCCTTCGCCCAAGAGATCAAGTTCATCATCTTTAGTACTAGTTTCTGCCTTTTGTTTTTTAAGATAGCGTTTCCTGTGCTGAATTTTCTTCATCTGGTCATCTGTAAAAGATGCACAGATATCACAGGGCGTTTCAAAGGTGACACAGGGGTCGTCACCCTTGCCAGCCTCCCTACAGGTAGAGCAATAGTTGTGTAGGTCGAAACTAAAACAAAAATGGCGGCATTTCTGAGCTCTCGGTTTGTCTTTATTCGTTTGGAGGATGGACATTTTAAACGCAATAAAAGACGTACAATGTAAAGGGCCTGAACCGAGGAAAACTCAAAACACGCGAAAACAAGAAATATACTTATCCTGTCCAAATAAAAATTTTACAGAATGATCTATGTTATATAATAAAGGAAATATCCAAAAAAGAGCCTCCAACAATAAGTAAAAGCTGAGAAATAAATGAAAATGTCTGTATATTTACAAACAGCTACCAGTTCAACGTGGCCAACGAGAAAGTAGGGCGATTGGTCAGAAGTTATCACGTGACGACAACTAGAGGCTACGGCCAAGCATAAATGTCTTTTTTTCTTAGACGTTTGCCGTGATTCCTTGTGGCCATCCGAGAACAGCAATGAGTCCCACATGGTAAGCTATTGTAGCGTAATAAAATTGACTATATAACCAGTTATTCACTGGTGCTGGACCCCAATTTGTTTACACCGCCATCCTGATATTATGAATGCACCCACCACTAGTGGAAATTAAACGGCACAATTTTGTGTTCCCGCAGTAGAATTCCAGATTTACGTGCATATCACACCCACTATGAGTCACTACCACTAACTCACACCCACAAATCCCACCAATTTATTTATTATTTATTTCATTTTTTTCTCCTTTCTTGTCTCTCTTTTGTTTATTTGAATCTTGATTCACTTAAATGGAATAAGTTAAAATATGTGGGGAAACCCCAAAGAATACCGTGACCCTATGAATATTAATGAGTAGTCTGCAAATTTTGATCTTCAAGTAAAATATTACTGAGAAATCCCATGGAATCATCAAATATTTCCTACATCTACATAAGTAATTATGAGCTGTATAGTCATCCAGTATTTAATCTTTAAGCAGACAATATTGTAAGGAAACCCCCATGGAAATGGGGGAATATAAATGAGTTGTCACTTTGAAAATTCTTTTTGTAAAAGGTCATATTTTACAAATTTAAACATTTTAACTAGAAAAAGGTTTTTGCTAACAAAAACGAGCGGCCCGGATGGAGATATGGGGTTATTAAAACTGTAGTAGTTGCGGTATCAGACTGTAAGCAGAATGTAAGCTTTACTGTATTTTGTATCTGATAGAAAAGCAGATTATTTAAAAACTGCAGCAGTTGGAGTATTAGACTGTAAGCAGAATGGAATGGCAGACAAAACCCCGGAGGACAAAACACTGGAGGACAAAACCCCGGAATAATATAGCCACTAGGAAAAAACTAGAGTTAATTTTAAGAGGGTGGACAAAACAACAGGCTCTTTTAAATTGCCATGTTATTTTAAACTGACATATATGTGTGTATATTTGTATAGTTCTTTTCACAGGACAGTCATGCACATATTGGTAGTTAGTAGGTTAAGCTGTTTAGTATGATTATATTTTCAATCCTCATATTGAAAGTCCCCCAATATTTGCAAACCCTTAGAAAATCCCAAGAATGGGAATTGAAAATACCCAACACAAAAATCTAACAAGGGTGACGTGGTTAGCTTTCACCCAACCACAGAGTCGAATCTTAGGACAGCACTGGGTGTTGAAATCTGTAAACTCTGTATTATCGCCCGCATTTGGAAACCGCTTTCAGGAAAGTTTTCAGATTTGTGTCGCCAGATGGGTATTTGTTTACAAATATAAAGGGTCTGTAGATGCGCAGTTTTACAAAGCTGGTTTAAGATGAAAACCACAAGCATATTTCCTGTCCACGGACTTGCCTCATTAATATTAATGAGCAAATATGCGCAGTCACGGCAGTTCTTTGAGGGGATTTCCTGATGATATTTTACAAGGCTGGTTTAAGATGAAAACTACCAGCATATTTCCTGTCCACGGACTTGCCTCATTAATATTAATGAGCAAATATGCGCAGTCACAGCAGTTCCTTAGGGGTTTCCTGACAATATAGTATATGGATATTTTACAGAAGCAAATTGTAAGTATTTAAATAAAATGTTCCTGTGTTATTTCTACAATATTACGATAGCCATAATGAGCGATAATCGGGGATCAGAGGTTATGCTGTATTTTACCGATGAAGTACTTTGTCGTGAGTTCTGTAGCTTAAAGTATCTGATCTTTGTTGAAACGTCCATTTTATAAAATATTGTCAGGAAATAAGATTGGCAAACTGGTTTATTTTGTAAATATACTGTAAAACTATTTGGAAGACAACTTCCTCCAAATTAAGAAACGGATTGACAGAAAAATTAATGCGATAACTTCTAGGACATGCAAAAGCGCCTTCGAGTGGTTGAATGTAGAACTACGGAGTTTGAATATTTTCATTGCCTCTGCCAGAGGTGTCCTCGACTTTGATTGGCTAAACGAAAAATGTATAGTACTACCGTGACGTCACTTCATTCATTAATTTCTTTGCGGTTTATTTGTTTGACAAATGGGTAGATGCGCAGACAACTATTTTACAATAACAGTGAGTGCGTGATAAACCAGCAGACGAATAAATTATTAGGGCTTTCACGTCTAGAAACCAGCAGACGAAACCGTTAAAAAAGACTCGTTCGAGTAGACCATCACAATAGCAAAAACAATAGTTTCTAGGACATCCGGGACTTTACAGAAAGCCAGACATAGTGCTAGACATGCTTTTTACTTCATAAAATATAACTTAATAAAGGCATTAAAAATCTTCAAAATGGCAGAGTGTATAATATACACCTTAATGTACAGATATGTGAACAAATATTATGCAGAATTTGATATTTAAGGGCTTAAACGGCCAATTTAAAATCGTGGCCGCAACTCAGTACATAACTCGAATCAAAGATTCGACTAATAATGATAAATGCAATAATGATGTATCTTCCAATTCCTATCATTTTCAAATAAGATTTGCGTGTGATGGTGATGTGATGTGGCTTCCAATTCCTGTCATCTTCAAAGCAGAGTTGCAGCCCTCCCTGATCTTTTTGTTATTAGTGAACGTGGATTTCAATTGCTACACTTCATTTTTCTTTCTATAAAGCATTGTATATAATTATTAGGTTATTAGAGTTATTAACTCTTCTCTTTTATGTTTGTTTTCCAGTGTAACCAATTTGTATATATATAGTGTAAAAATGCATGTTATGTAACTCCCCTTTTTCTTTTCATCTACAGGTAAATGGCAACTGCTTGAACAGACTTAAATAGCCAGAGTAGTAATTTGTGACTTTTAAATTTAATTACATCAGGATTTCTTTAATCTTTAAACTGAATACATTTTGCGCAAGTAGATTTCAAGTATGAACAAGATGGAAATCATGTTTAAATTTCTTTTGTTCTTTATCAATAAAAGAAATTTTGTTTTAAGTATACATGTGACAGGTGTGGTTTTAAAAAGTCTTAAAATAAATGAGGTGTAAGGAAAAACTATATATTTATTATGTTAAGCTGGCCAAAGTCTTAAATACAGGAATTTTAAATAAAAAGGTCATTAGAAGTCTTCCTTAAACTTAATCAATGCGTCAAATTGAATTGATGTTATTGAACAGTAAGTCAGTTGGGAGCTGAAAACACTCATGTTTACTTAAAGATGGCCATGACTGTGCTTGTATTGGAACTCCAAGGTGGAAAGAAAATGAGAATGTCCCTATTTTCATCTTTAATAAGTGTGCAAAATTAAATGGAGGTCAGCTGAACAATACAATAGCTGGAGATTAAAAACTCCATAATTTCACTGCAAGGTGGCCATAACTTCATTCATATTGGGACTTTAAGGTGACCATAAAATAAGAAAAAATGTCCCTTTTGTCATCCTTTATCAGTGCATAAAGTTTAGCTCAGGTCAGTCGAACAATAAGATAGCTGGAGGCTGAAAACTTCCTTTTTTCACTGTAAGGTGACCATAACTTCAGTCATATTGCGACTTTAAGGTGACCATAATATGAGAATGTCCCTTCAATATCAACATATGTTAGATATAGAAACAAGAGGAGAGTGCCCGTGAACGGGCACTGTGTCAGCTGACTGAATGTTTTTGATTTGTGATGGTGATAATGAGAGGAAAGCATAATTATCAGGGAAAGGGCTGTACAGAAATACAGTAAATGGTAACTGAACAGCATGTTCAAAAGATATTCCGAAGCTGACAGAAGAAAAGGACAAAAAAGTTGTGCCCTGCAAATGGTATTACGAAATAAAGTAACAAGGTAATTGTTTAAGTGTAAAAAGTAGGTTAAAAATATTTAAAGAAATACTATAAATGCAATATCCTCGTTCGACCATGAAGAAGGGGTCCAAAGGTCAAATCTGACCGTACCAAAAGATTCCCAGCCAAAGAATTTAGGATGGTTTACCATCCCAAACCTCTCGGACCAATAATAAGTGAGTCATAGGCACTTTTTAAGTTTGGCTATCCTTGTTTGACCTTGAAGGAGGGGGTCCAAGGTCAAATCCGACCACACAAAAAAATTCCCAGCCCATGATTTCCTGTAGCTTGTTTACCATCCCAAACTTGTAGGACCAATAATAAGCGAGTTCTAACCAATTGTAAGTTTGGCTATCCTCAATTGACCTTGAAGGAGGGGTCCCAGGTCAAATCTGACCACACCAAAAGAATCCCAGCCCATGATTTCCTATATGTTGGTTTACCATCCCAAACCTCCAAGACCAATAATACGCGAGTTATAAGCAGTTTAAGTTTGGCTATCTTCGTTTGACCTGGAAGGAGGGGTCTAAGGTCAAATCCGACCACACCAAAAGATTCCCAGCCCATGATTTTCTATAGGTTGGTTTTCCATTCGAAACCTCTAGGACCAATAATAAGTGAGTTATAAGCACTTTTAAGTTTGGCTATCCTCATTTGACCTTGAAGGAGGGGTCCAAGGTGAAATCCGACCACACCAAAAAATTCCCAGCTCATGATTTTCTATAGGTTGGTTTTCATTCCAACCTCTAGGACCAATAATAAGCGAGTTATAAGCACTTTTATGTTTGACTATCCTCATTTGACCTTGAAGGAGGGTTCCAAGGTCAAATCGGACCATATTAATAGATTCCCAGCCCATGATTTCCTACAGGTTGGATACAATGATTTACTCAACAGTGAGAACCTGAAAGAAGCTATTGCTCAGTTATGCCATGACATAGAGGTCTGCAATTTCACTATGTTATAGCTGACCAAAAATTATGTGAATAACATATTTAAACAAAATACTCTAAATGTAATAATTTTCAAGTTACAACTGATTTACTCAAGAGTGAGAACCTCAAAGTAACTATTACTCAGCTATGCAATGAGCTACATGTCTGAATTTTTGCACTGTTATAGCTGACCTAAAAGTAGGTGAACAACATATTTAAGCAAAATACTGTAAATGCAATAGTTTTCAAGTTACAACTGATTTACTCAATAGTGAGAACCTGAAAATAGCTATTGCTCCACTATGCCATGAGCTATAGGTCTGTAATTTCACTATGTTATAGCTAACCTCAAAGTAGGTGAACAATGTATTTTAACAAAATACTCCAAATGCAATATTTTTCAAGTTATAGCTGATTTACTAACAGTCAGTGCCTGAGAATAGCTATTGCTCAGTTGTGCCATGAGCTACAGGTCTGTAATTTCACTATGTTATAGCTGACCCAAAAGTAGCTGAATAACATAGTTGCACAAATTTCTGTAAAGGCAATAGTTTTCCAATTACAACTGATTTATTCAACAGTGAGAACTTCAAAGTAGCTATTACTCAGCTATGCAATGAGCCACAGGTCTGGAACTTCACTATGTTATAGCTGACCCCAAAATAGGTGAATAACATATTGCAACAAAATACTCTAAATGCAATAGTTTTCAAGTTATAAGTGATTTACTCAACAGTGATAACCTAAAAGTAGCTATTACTCAGCTATGCCATGAGCTACAGGTCTGAAATTTTACTATGTTATAGCTGACCCAAAAGTAGCTGAATAACATATTTATACTAAATTCTCTAAATGCAATAGTTTTCAAATTACAAGTGATTTACTCAACATTGAGAACTTCAAAGTAGCTATTACTCAGCTATGCAATGAGCCACAGGTCTGGAACTTCACTATGTTATAGCTGACCCCAAAATAGGTGAATAACATATTGCAACAAAATACTCTAAATGCAATAGTTTTCAAGTTATAAGTGATTTACTCAACAGTGATAACCTAAAAGTAGCTATTACTCAGCTATGCCATGAGCTACAGGTCTGAAATTTTACTATGTTATAGCTGACCCAAAAGTAGGTGAACAACATATTTAAGCAAAATACTGTAAATGCAATAGTTTTCAAGTTACAACTGATTTACTCAATAGTGATGACCTAAAAGTAGCTATTACTCAGCTATGCCATGAGCTACAGGTCTGAAATTTTACTATGTTATAGCTGACCCAAAAGTAGCTGAATAACATATTTATACTAAATTCTCTAAATGCAATAGTTTTGCAATTACAACTGATTTACTCAATAGTGAGAACCTCAAAGTAGTTATTACTCAGCTATGCAATGAGCTACAGGTCTGAAATTTTACTATGTTATAGCTGACCCAAAAGTAGGTGAACAACATATTTAAGCAAAATACTGTAAATGCAATAGTTTTCAAGTTACAACTCATTTACTCAATAGTGATGACCTAAAAGTAGCTATTACTCAGCTATGCCATGAGCTACAGGTCTGAAATTTTACTATGTTATAGCTGACCCAAAAGTGGCTGAATAACATATACGAAATTCTCTAAATGCAATAGTTTTTAAGTTACAAGTGATTCTACTCATGATGGAAGTTACTGAAAAGCCCAAAAGTAGCTATTACTCACTTAGCTATTGAAACAGGCACCCAACTTACTCACCATATTGTAGCTATGAAAAAAGTAGCTGAATAACATATTTTAACAAAATGCTCTAGATGCAACAGTTTTCAAGTTATAAATGATTTTGTGCATGATTTCATGAATTTTAATGCATTAAAAATTATTAAAAAAATTTATTAAAAAAAAGTAAGACAGATCCAGGTCTCATACTCACACAAGAGAATCTACCTCTGGCCTAGTACATATATGCAAGATATGAGAGAAATCCCTGCAATAGTCACTGAGAAAATTGTGATTAAGTGTTGAAATTTTCACACTTTTGGTGGGGGTACCCCCCTTGTAATGTCTCTAGCAAACAGACGAACAGACAGATTTGCATGCCTTGAACAATTTTTCATCCTCGATAGATAAGGTATCTTTTAAAAAAAACAGCACGTCTCTAGGCCTTGTAGTTTTGGAGGAGAAGTTGTTCACGCGGACGCGTACGCCCACGCCGCAGAGTGACGACATAATGTCAGCTGACTGACAAGTCAGCTGACATAAAAAAAGGGGCCAGACGGCTTTATTCTAATTTTACGACTTTAGGAGGGCCATAGCTCCAATTATATTAACAATTTAAGGTCACCATAAAGTCAGGATAATCCTTTGGTAAATCTATATATATATATATGCCAAATTTGGTTGAAAAAAGTAAAAAACTAAGTGAACTGGAGGGCTAAAATCCCCTTTTTTGACATTAAGGTGACCTTAAGATTGCAGATACAGGGCTAAAACTTTGGTATGTGAAAGATTATCAAAAAGTAGCTGAATAAGTTATTCCAATAAAACGCCGAAATCCTGACCGTTTTTGAGATACAGACCAAATACCCATTTTAAAAAAATTTACGAAAATAAAACGCCTCCCATTCAGGCATCTATGGTCCGATTGATCAGAAAATCCTTTCCGACCTTTGAAATTTGGTCTAGAATGTACCTGATAAACTTTATAGCACAGGTGTGTGTGTGTTTTTTCCAAAACGCGATGATGGGGTGTTTTTGAAAAATGGTTAAGGTTACCTTAAGTAAAGCTTAAGGTCTCCGCAAAGTATCGCAAAAATTTTTCCTGCCCCTATAGTTTTAAAGAAAGATAAGAAGGAAAGAAAAATTCGAAAGCCCAAGAAGTTATTCAAGGGAGACCATAATCCTGTGGCAGCGGCGATCAGTCGAACTTACGTGAAAACAAATAAGCGTCCCTGACGGGCCGCTTAATTAGGAAAGATCCAGGCCTGATACTCACACAAGGGAATTTATTTATGGCCTAGTACATATCTGCAAGATAAGAGAGAGATCCCTGCAATAGGGAATGACAAAATTGTGATAAAGTGTTGAAATTTTCATACTTTGAGTGGGGGTACATCTCTTCTGATGGTTCTAGCAAACAGGCGAACAGACTGATCTGCATGAATTTTACGATTTATCATCTTCGATAGATAAGGTGTAACAAAAGTAACAAAGGTCAAATTTAACATCAGAAAACTCCTAGCCCATGATTTTGTGAGTTGGTTTCACATTGTAAACCTCTAGGATCAACTAGACCAAGGACGCATCTGTGGCCAGATGCAAGATGTATCCACCGGCAAAGGCAAAAGTCGCTGTTACTCAGCTATGCCACGAGCTGGAGGTCTGAAATTTTACTATGTTATAGCTGACCCAAAAGTAGGTGAATAACAGATTTGCACAAAATTCTCTAAATGCAATAGTTTTCAAGTTACAAGTGATTTTACTCATGATGGAAGTTAGTGAAAAGTCCAAAAATAGCTATTACTCACTTAGCTATTGAGATAGACACTCAAGTTACTCACCATGTTGTAGCTATGGAAAAAGTAGCTGAATAACATATTTTCACAAAGTGCTCTAAATGCAATACTTTTCAAGTTATAATTGATTTAGTGCATGATTTCATTAATTTTAATGCATTAAAAATTATTTTAAAAATTCATAAAAAAACTTTAGCACGTGAAAGCTCTCCAAAATGTAGGTGAATGAGTTATTTGAGAAATACTGGCTATCTGCAATACTTTCAGTGATAATAGGCATTTACTCATTTTGAGTAGCTGAGTAATTAGCTACGGATCTGAAAATTCACTGATTGAAAGCTCTCCAAAATGTAGGTGAATTGAGTTATTTGAGAAATACTGGCTATCTGCAATACTTCTAGAGATAATTCGCATTTACTCATTTTGAGTAGGTGAATAATTACCTACGGGTCTGAAACTTCACCAAGTGAAAGCTCTCCCAAAAGTAGGTGAATGAGTTATTTGAGAAAAATTGGCTAGCTGCAATACTTTTAGAGATAATTCACATGTACTAATTTTGAGTAGGTGAGTAATTACCTATGGGTCTGGAACTTCACCATGTGAAAGCTCTCCCAAAAGTAGATGAATGAGTTATTTGAGAGAAATTGGGTATCCGCAATACTTTTAGAGATAATTAGCATTTACTCATTTTGAGTAGGTGAATAATTAGCTACGGGTCTGAAACTTCACCAAGTGAAAGCTCTCCCAAAAGTAGATGAATGAGTTATTTGATAAAAATTGGGTATCCGCAATACTTTAGAGATAATTAGCATTTACTCATTTTGAGTAGGTGAGTAATTAGCTATGGGTCTGAAACTTCACCAAGTGAAAGCTCTCCCAAAAGTAGGTGAAGGAGTTATTTGAGAAAAATTGGCTATCTGCAATACTTTTAGAGATAATTCGCATTTACTCATTTTGAGTAGGTGAGTAATTAGCTATGGGTCTGAAACTTTACCATGTGAAAGCTCTTCGAAAAGTAGATGAATGAGTTATTTGATAAAAATTGGGTATCCGCAATACTTTTAGAGATAATTAGCATTTACTCATTTTGAGTAGGCGAGTAATTAGCTACGGGTCTGAAACTTCACCAAGTGAAAGCTCTCCCAAAAGTAGGTGAATGAGTTATTCAAAAGTAGCTATTACTCACTTAGCTATTGAGATAGACGCCCAAGTTACTCACCATGTTGTAGCTATGGAAAAAGTAGCTGAATAACATATTTTAACAAAGTGGTCTAAATGCAATACTTTTCAAGTTATAAGTAGCTACAGATCTGAAAATTCACTAATTGAAAGCTCTTCAAAATGTGTCTGAATGAGTTATTTGGGAAAAATTGGCTATCTGCAATACTTTTAGAGATAATTCACATTTACTCATTTTGAGTAGGTGAGTAATTACCTACGGGTCTGGAACTTCACCATGTGAAAGCTCTCCCAAAAGTAGATGAATGAGTTATTTGAGACAAATTGGCTATCCGCAATACTTTTAAGAGATAATTCGCATTTACTCATTTTGAGTAGGTGAGTAATTAGCTATGGGTTTGAAACTTCACCATGTGAAAGCTCTCCCAAAAGTAGGTGAATGAGTTATTAGAGAAAAATTGGCTATCTGCAATACTTTTAAGAGATAATTCGCATTTACTCATTTTGAGTAGGTGAGTAATTAGCTATGGGTTTGAAACTTCACCATGTGAAAGCTCTCCCAAAAGTAGGTGAATAAGTTATTCGAGAAAAATTAGCTATCTGCAATACTTTTAGAGATAATTCGCATTTACTCATTTTGAGTAGATGAGTAATTAGCTATGGGTCTGAAACTTCATCAAGTAAAAGCTCTTCCAAAAGTAGGTGAATGAGTTATTTGAGAAAAATTGGCTATCTGCAATACTTTTAAGCGATAAGCCACCTGCCAAATATGAAAGAAATCTGGAAAGAAATGTGGACTGTAGGTCGCTAACAAGCAATATTCCAGATTTTAGACATTTTTGTCTACCACAGCCCTAATTCAGACATAAAGCCTACCAAAAAGATAGGGTGGCGAGTCCTCCACCATATCAAGCCACCTACCAAATATGAAAGAAATCTGGAAAGAAATGTGGACTGTAGGTCGCTAACAAGAAATGTCTGCGGACGCGGACGATGACGAATCCATAGTATCCCCGCTTCGCGCCGGGGATACAATAATAAGCGAGTTATAAGCACTTTTAAGTTTGGCTATCCTCGTTTGATCTTGAAGGAGGGGCCGAAGGTCAAATCCAACCACACCAAAAGATTCCCAGTTCATGATTTCCTATAGGTTGGTTTACCATCCCAAACCTCAAGGACCTATAATAAGCGAGTTATAAGCACTTTTAACTTTGGCTATCCTCGTTTGACCTTGAAGGAGGGGCCGAAGGTCAAATCCAACCACACCAAAAGATTTCCAGCCCCTGATTTCCTATATGTTTGTGTACCATCCCAAACCTGTAGGACCAATAATAAGCGAGTTATAAGCACTTTTAAGTTTGGCTATCCTCGTTTCACCTTGAAGGAGGGGCCGAAGGTCAAATCCGACAACACCAAAAGATTTCCAGCCCATGATTTCCTATATGTTGGTTTACCATCCCAAACCTCTAGGACCAATAAGCGAGTTATAAGCACTTTTAAGTTTGGCTATCCTCATTTAACCTTGAAGGAGGGGCCCAAGGTCAAATCGGAGCACACCAAAAGATTCCCTGCCCATGATTTCCTATAGGTTGGTTTACCATCCCAAACCTCTGGGACCAATAATAAGCAAGTTATAAACAATTTTAACATTCGCTATCCTCGTTTGACCTTGAAGGAGGGGTCCGAGGTCAAATCTGAACACACCAAAAGATTCCCAGTCCATGATTTCCTATAGGTTGGTTTACCATCCCAAACCTCTAGGACCAATAATAAGGGAGATATAAGCACTTTTAACTTCGGCCATCCTCGTTTGACCTTGCAGGAGGGGCCCAAGGTCAAATCCGACCACACCAAAAGATTCCCAGCTCATGATTTCCTATATGGTGGTTTACCATCCCAAACCTCTAGGACCAATAATAAGCAAGTTATAAGCACTTGTAAGTTTGGCTATCCTCGTTTGACCTTGAACGAGGGGCCCAAGGTCAAATCTGACCACACCAAGAGATTCCCAGCCCATGATTATCTATAGGTTGTTTTACCATCCCAAACCAGTACGACCAATAATAAGCGAGTTATAAGCACTTTTAACTTTGGCTATCCTCGTTTAACCTTGAAGGAGGGGTCCAAGGTCAAATCTGACATCAGAAGATTCGCAGCACAATTTCCTATAGGTTGGTTTCACATTGAAACCTCGAGGACCAATAATATGGGAGATATAGGCACTTTTAAAGTCCGCTATGTGGGTTAATTCGGCACTCCGTGGATGACCTTGAATTAAGAGCTTCAAGGTCAAATGTCTGCAAGGTTGTAGAGGACATGTATATCTGTTATATATATCACCTATGAAGAGATTCAACCGTCTACCTATGAGAAACAGCCAGTAGAAAAATGTAGATTATTTTCAAAGAAATGCCCGCGGCGGCCATCTTGTTTTTCAGAATGAGGCTATTTTCAGTCCCAGAGAAGCTTACCCCACAATGAAGATATCCTGCAAATTTCTTGAACCTAGCTGGTGTAGTTTTCCTCTTAGGAGCGTTAACGCTGAAAATCTCTCTATGAACGGCGTCGATGGCCGCGGCGTAGCGAATGCTAAACCGGATGCCTCCGGTGGATACAACAAAGGGGCCAGACAGTTTTATTCCAATTTTATGACTTTAGGGGGACCATAGCTCCAATTATATTAACAAGTTTAAGGTCACCACATTCTAGACCAAATTTTGAAGGTCGGAAAGGATTTTCTGATCAATCAGACCATAGATGCCTAGATTGGAGGCATTTCATTTTCATAAATTTCTTAAAAATGGCATACTTTGTATCTCAAAAACGGTCTGGATTTCGGCGTTTTGTTGGAATAACTTATTAAGTTACTTTTTGATAATCTTTCACATGCCGAAGTTTTTAGCCCTGTATCTGCAATCTTAAGGTCACCTTAATGTCAAAAAAGGGGGTTTTAGCCCTCCAGTTCACTTAGTTTTTCACTTTTTTCAACCAAACTTGCCATATATATTAAGATTTAGGTAAATCCAGTTCACTTAGTTTTTCACTTTTTTCAACCAAACTTGCCACATATATTAAGATTTACCAAAGGATTATCCTGACTTAATACCTGATAAATTCTATAGCACAGGTGTGTGTGTTTTTTTCCGAAACGCGATGACTGGGTGTTTTCGAAAAATGGTTAAGGTTACCTTAAGTAAAGCTTAAGGTCTCCGCAAAGTATCCCAAAAATTTTTCCCGCCCCTATAGTTTTAAAGAAAGATAAGAAAGAAATAAAAATTTGAAAGGCCAAGAAGTTATTCAAGGGAGGCCATAATCCTGCGGCAGCGGTGATCAATCGAACTTACGTGAAAACAAATAAACGTCCCTGATGGGCTGCTTAAATATTAACAAATACTAAACTAATATTGTAGCTTAACAGTAGGATCATGTTACATTTTATAAGAAAATGTTACAGAAATTATAATAACCTGCACATCACCAGTAGACTTTAGGCTAAAGTACAACCATTGATGTATTCTAATACAATGTTTCAATAAAAATGTGAATGAGAGTAAAAATTTCGTACATTTAGTTGGATTCGTACATTTTAGTTGGATTTGGAAGGGGAAAGTGCAGCCATGCTCACTTAAACGGTATGTATTGCCCCAAGGGTTTCACTACAACATTACAAGCCCTGGGCTTGAAATCTCTATTACTGGAAACCAAGATAAAAATAAAAACTGAGATTATGGGTTACCTAGCTTAAACGGATATTTATACATAACACTATTTTAACATAAATAGGATAAAATACCTTACCAAACATCCTGCGAAGGTATGCTCATACCTAGACCCTGGGTATAGACTACTGAAGACTTGACTGTAGCGGAGGTGCCCCCCCCCCCCCCCCCCCCCCTTCTTTCCGAGGATGACGAGTCAGAGGGGAAGGGTCTAGGACTTGTGCTACTACAAGTGGACCCAGATACATATGTTGTCATAATCTGACGAAGGAAGGTCTTAAGGTAAAAATGTATTGTGAGCTTTCCAGTGACAAACTTGCATGATTTTGTCCACCGAAAAACCCCTCAAAAAAAGGCCTGAGAGGCCAAGAAGGCCCTGATATCACGAGCTTTAACTTGGACTTAGTCCAAGGACTGTTGGTCTGTTTGTTTGTAACAAATTAGTTGTTTTAACCAAGAAGAGAGGGTAGAGGGTCTGATATCTTGAGGTATGACCTTTTGAAGGAAATAAAGAGTAGAGATTGAGAACCCCTTAGGTCCTTGGTTCGATCCAAGTAATACCTCAGGGCCCGAACTGGACACTAGTGATGGGAATCGCCTCCAAGTGGCATGGTCGATTAATCGTCCAGTTTTCTGAGTGATGATCGAGCCATAATCGATTCCATTGATGGTTATATCATGAAACACATTCCGGGATGAAGTGTATGTTGATGCGGTAGGAACAACGGTGTTCCGATGTTTAGAATCTACCGAAAACACTCACTTTCTGTAAATATGGCGACAGATATAAACAAACCCAAAATTCGTGACAAATCTGTCAATTTGTTGAGGAAACTGCCTAAAATATTTGTAAAAAAGCGTGGATATATAGATACATAAAGAAAGGTAACTAAATATTACAAAATTTTCAGTGATAATGATGAATCGATGGGCACTACTTCCGGATCGATCATCGCTACTACGGTGAATTTCGACCAACCATTCGATGTCTGTAGACAATCGTTCTACCACTACTGGACACGGGGTCCTGTCTTCTTTGAATTGTCTATCCACAATGGTAGACAAGCAGGGATAGTCACTGGAGACATACTTGAAAACCTTATCTTGCTAGTTGGTTTTTGGCTATAAAAAAATGAAGAGGGGAACAAGGTAACTTTTTCCCATTGGCCTAAATTAAGATACTTTGTTTGCAACCCAGGCGTGGATCTTGCTGTGGAGCTTGCCGGAGGCCAAAGCTAGCAAGAAAGCAGTTGAGAGTAAGATGTTTGAGGTCTGTGTCCTTCATAGGCTCAAACGGTGCTTTGTGAGCTCATTAAGCACAACAGAAAAGGTTCCATTTTTGAATATTCCTGGAACTTAGGGACGATCCCTGTGAAAACTGGAGAGTAACCTGTTAACGTCTGATCTTGGAGAATATGGAGCCCAGCTGGGCCCAAGGTGTCAACAATGGCCGTCCTGTAACCGTCAATGGTCGAAGGGAGCCTGTTTAGAACTTGGTACAGGTACACAAAAACTCTTTGTTTGACAGAGGGAGTGGAGAAGTCCACTGAATTTTCTCTGCACAATTTTTCAAATAGGGTCCACTTTGACTTGTAGATGGTCCTTGTTGACGACCTTTGAGGGACAGCAATTCTCTCTGCCACCTCCACAGAGAAGCCTTGTTCTTGGAGCTGTCCACTCCTAGACACCAGGCACTGAAGTTGAGATGTTGTGGATTGCTGTGAAGCACATATTGTGGGCCTGTTTGAGAAGAGTTGTTGACACTAGAAGCTGAAGTGGGATCTCTGTTGAGAGCTGCACTAGGTCCCCAAACCAGGGCATCCCTGGCCAGCCTGGGGCTATTACAATGATCAGGCAAATGAATTGCCTGATTTTGGATCACCTTGTGAAGGAGACCTGTAGGAGGGTAAGCATAAGCAGTGAGACCCGACCAGTTATGTTTTGAGCATCTATGTCCCAAGCATTTTGGTCTGGGACTGGAGACATATACAGTGGAAGTTTGTGGTTCAGACGAGTGGCAAATAGATCTACATGAGGGAGAACCACTAAGACAGATCTGTTGAACACCTGCGGATGCAGTGACCAATCTGTTGATTGAACTGGGTTTGACCTGGACATAAGGTTCAGACACCCTGTGAATGTGTCTGGCTTTTAAGGTTATCTGGTAATGATGGCACAGGTCATGATCTTCCACAGGAGAGCGCTCATCTCCGCTGGGAGGGTTCCTCCTTGTTTGTTGATGTAGACTACCACTGTTGAGTTGTCTATTGTAACCAACACTGTTTGGTTTGACACTGGACCTTGAAACTTGAAGGACCAGAGAAACCGCCTTCAACTCTAGAACATTTATATATAGCCTGTATTCTGTCTGACCACAGACCCTTGTAGAGGCTTGCTCCAAGTGAGAACCCCAGCCTTCGTCTGAGGCGTCTGTAAAGAGTTGGATCCTGTGGTCTAGGGATAAAGGTCTGCACCTTTCATCACGTTTGAGGGACTTGCCACTACTCTAGGTGAGCTGAAAAGGACCCTGTCCAAGGAAGGAGGCTGTGCAATGACTGAGGATATCTCCAGTGCTCCTTAAGGTGAAACTGAAAAGGGGGCCTCATGTGAAGGAGTCCCTCCAGGACCATTTCTCCATTGAGACAAGCAACCCCATTAGCGACATCAAACATCCTGAGGGCAAAAACATGTTTGACTTTAAGTGTACGATCAAATCCTGAAAATTGAGCCATCTCTCTGAGTGGGTTAACAAGGGCTAAATTTAGGTGAAATTCGTAGCCCAAGAACAGAAACACCCGAGTAGGTTGAGTTCGGACTTCTCCTGATTTATTATCCACCCTAAGGGCTGTGTCAGGAACTTCCTTGAGCTTGGGGGATGGGAATGAGAAAGTACACGTCTGACAGGTCTGATGACGACACCCATTCCTCTGGAATCAGAGAGGCCCTGATGAACTCTGGAGTTTCCATTTGAAACTTTTCTACAAGTAGAAAGGGGGTGAGCCTGCTTATGTCTGTCATTGGCCCCCACCCTTGGGGAGGCTTGGGGATTAGGAACAGGCGATTGTAGAAACAAGAGAGATTTTATATTTTTTCACTTTTTCTATTGCGTTCTTTGACAGAAGAGACTGGATAAGAGGCCAGAGCTGGATCTTGATGGGCCTTGGGTCCTGAGAGAATCAGGGGAACTCTGGCAAATTTTGATGATGAATGGTAAGAATGTTTAACATAATGTTTGAGTATTTTTATAAAATTTCTACAAGGACTCGATATTGAGTTTATTTCATTTCTATTTCATATGTTAACCCTAAAATGGTCAAATAATGTAGCAGATAAGGGATAAAATATTTATTTATTTTATTTTGACAGGTAAAGGTCCTGTATAAAAAACTACATACACGCGTCTCTCAGCACATGCCGTCTAGACAATAACGTCACCACAGGGATTTCCCCAAGGATTCCCCATATTAGTTTTGTGCTTTATTTCAAATTTTAACCCTTAAAATGGACAAATACTGTCGCAGAACGGGCATAAACCCTTAAAATATTTATTTATTTGATTTCAACAGGGATATATTCCTATATATAACGAGTCATGCATTAGTTGGAAAGCAAGGACTCATTTTGTGGTTAATTTATAAATTTTAAACCCTTATAATGGTCAAATAAAGAAGCAGATAGGGGTTAAATGTTTTATTTTTATTTTGACAGACATATATTCCTGTATAAAAACCACATACACGAGTCGTTGTCACCCACTGTTTCTTTACAACGTGAACCTGGAAGTGGATTTAAGTTGTAAAATATGTTAAATATAATTATCTGATCTGTGAAAAGTAAATGAAATAAGATTCTATATATTAAAATAAAGAAACTGGTGAAGTTTCAGTATCCAACGACAAGTATATTTATATAAAATTCAGATCTTTTCCTCGTAATAAAAACCATGTCAGTAAAATGAGGCCAACGAGAAAAAGATGGGGAGCACGCAGTATCTCACTAAGGGGTTCACCTACGGTACTAGGGCATCGAGCCATCATTATTTGCCATCCAAGTTAACATTTAGCAATTGTAGCGCAACAAAAGGGTGCTATAAGCATGTGCGAATTTGAAGTGGGTGCGATATGCGCATATCCTGAATTCCAAGTCATTTGGCCTCACTTCTGCATGCGCCGACATACTCGATGTACAAAGGAGAACTCGCTCAAACATTACGTGCTTCTCCATTCACAATGTTCCAGTCTGATTATGAAATATTTACCACTGTGAGCTGCTTGCTACAAATCTAAGTTGAAAAAAAGAAAGAAAAATATAAAATTATTCAAATTAACTGCAGGACCTGCAACTTTCAAACCGGGCCTGCAATTTTTTGGTGTAGCAGGTCCCGTGGGCCTGCAGTAATTTTCAATGAATTTCCTACAATGATGCCTTGAACAATTTTTCATCCTCAATAGATATGGTATCTATTAGAAACAAGAGGAGAGTGCCCGTGAACGGGCACTGTGTCAGCTGACTGAGTGTTTTTGATTTGTGAAGGTGATAATGAGAGGAAAGCATAATTATCAGGGAGAGTGCTGTACAGAAGTACAGTAAATGGTAATTGAACAGCATGTTCGAAAGAAATTCCGAAGCTGACAGAAGAAAAGGACAAAAAAGTTGTGCCCTACAAATGGTATTATGAAGGAAAGTAACAAGGTAACTGTTTAGGTGTAAAAAGTAGGTTAAAACATATTTAAAGAAATACTGCAAATGCAATATCCTCGTTCCACCTTGAAGAAGGGGTCCAAGGTCAAATCCAACCACACAAAAACATTCCCAGCCCATGATTTCCTATAGGTTGGTTTACCATTCCAAACCTCTAGGACCAATAATAAGCGAGTTATAAGCACTTTTAAGTTTGGCTGTCCTCATTTGACCTAGAAGGAGGGGTCCAAAGGTCAAATCTGACCACACCAAAAGAATCCCAGTCCATGATTTCCTATATGTTGGTTTACCATCCCAAACTTCTAGGACCATTAATAAGCGAGTTATAAGCACTTTTAAGTTTGGCTATCCTCGTTTGACCTTGAAGGCAGGGTCCAAGGTCAAATCCGATCACACCAAAAGATTTCCAGCCCATGATTTCCTATAGGATGGTTTACCATCCCAAACCTCTAGGACCAATAATAAGAGAGTTATAAGCAATTTTAAGTTTGGCTATCCTCAATTGACCTTGAAGGAGGAGTCCAAGGTCAAATGTGACCACACCAAAAGAATCCCAGCCCATGATTTCCTATATGTTGGTTTACCATCCCAAACTTCTAGGACCATTAATAAGCGAGTTATAAGCACTTTTAACTTTGGCTATCCTCATTTGACCTTGAAGGCAGGGTCCAAGGTCAAATCCGACCACACCAAAAGATTCCCAGCCCATGATTTTCTATAGGTTGGTTTTCCATTCCAAACCTCTAGAACCAATAATAAGCGAGTTATAAGCACTTTTAAGTTTGGCTATCCTTGTTTGACCTTGAAGGAGGGGGTCAAAGGTCAAATCTGACCACACCAAAAGATTCACAGCCCATGATTTCCTACAGGTTGGTTTACCATCCCAAACCTCTAGGACCAATAATAAGGGAGATATAAGCACTTTTCATGACTGACAAAGAAACACCTGTGGCGGCCATCTTGTTTTTCAAAATGAGGCCAAAAATATTCCCAGTCAAGATTTTATAATGAGGAACATATATCTCTACCTATAATACCCTTTGCTCTAGAGGGCCAACAAAAGTCCTTGTTTAAAGTCGAATAAATGTCCCTGGCGGCCATCTTGTTTTTCAAAATGAGGCCAAAAATATTCCCAGGCAACATTTTATGGTTATTAATATATCCTGCAAACTTGAGAAGGCTAGCTATAATCTTTTTTTCGTTAGAGCGGTAATGGTGAAATCTCTCTACACACTGCAGCTATCCAGTGGATACAATGATTTACTCAACAGTGAGAACCTGAAAGTAGCTATTGCTCAGCTATGCCATGACATACAGGTCTGCAATTTCACTATGTTATAGCTGACCAAAAATTACATGAATAACATATTTAAACAAAATACTCTAAATGCAATAGTTTTCAAATTACAACTGATTTACTCAATAGTGATAACCTCAAAGTAGCTATTACTCAGCTATGCAATGAGCTACAGGTCTGAATTTTTACTATGTTATAGCTGACCCAAAACTAGGTGAACAACATATTTAGGCAAAATACTGTAAATGCAATAGTTTTCCAATTACAACTGATTTACTCAACAGTGAGAACTTCAAAGTAGCTATTACTCAGCTATGCAATGAGCCACAGGTCTGGAACTTCACTATGTTATAGCTGACCCCAAAATAGGTGAATAACATATTCAAACAAAATACTCTAAATGCAAAAGTTTTCAAGTTATAAGTGATTTACTCAACAGTGATAACCTAAAAGTAGCTATTACTCAGCTATGCCATGTGCTACAGGTCTGAAATTTTACTATGTTATAGCTGACCCAAAAGTAGCTGAATAACATATTTATACGAAATTCTCTAAATGCAATAGTTTTCAAGCTACAAGTGATTTTACTCATGATGGAAGTTATTGAAAAGCCCAAAAGTAGCTATTACTCACTTAGCTATTGAGACAGACACCCAAGTTACTCACCACGTTGTAGCTCTGAAAAAAGTAGCTGAATAACATATTTTAACAAAATGCTCTAAATGCAACACTTTTCAAGTTATAAGTGATTTAGTGCATGATTTCATGAATTTTAATGCATTAAAAATTATTAAAAAAATTTATTAAAAAAAAAAATAAGACAGATCCAGGTCTCACACTCACACAAGAGAATGTAACTCTGGCCTAGTACATACATGCACGATATGAGAGAAATCCCTGCAATAGTCACTGAGAAAATTGTGATAACGTGTTGAAATTTTCACACTTTTGGTGGGGGTACCTCCCTTATAATGTCTCTAGCAAACAGACGAACAGACAGATTTGCATGCCTTGAACATTTTTTCATCCTCGATAGATAAGGTATCTTTTTAAAAAAACAGCATGTCTCTAGGCCTTGTAGTTTTGGAGGAGAAGTTGTTCACGCGGACGCCCACGCCGCAGAGTGACAACATAAAAACAGCATATCTCCGGGCTTTGTACTTTTTGAGAAGTTGTTCACACTGACACCACAGAGTCATGCCATAATGTCTGCTGTCAGCTGACATAAAAAATCACACACATTCAGATTTATTATAAAAAAATGCCACAGTTATCTAAAGCCCTGCTGCTTAAGCACACAGAAGGTCCACTCATGGATAGCCACTCTGTAATATATATATATATATATACCCAAAAGTAACTATACATGCTAAAATTGGAGGTGGGTGGGGGGGGTGGGGGGGGTGGGGGTGGGGGTGGGGGTGGGGGGGGTAAGGAGATATTGAAGGGGGAAAAGTGATGGAAAGATGCTGACATTTGTCACAGTACTCAGGTCAAGTTCTGGTTTAAATGGTAACAGGGATGGTAGGGATTATAATCTCCAAAACAATACCATTTACAAATATTATATTGTCTTTTTATTTATTCAATGCTGCTGATTGATGATAGTCAATAAGTATTACAGGCAAAGAGCTTAGATTTTAAAGCAGAAGGATAACTCAGTTTATGGGTTTCAACAGCTATGGGTCTTTAAAGTGGCAAAAAGTTCATAAAATGGGTCTCTGTGAGTATTTTAGAGAAATGTAAATGTAATGGTTTATAGTCTAGTATCAGTATATATACTACCACTCTACTTTACATTTACACCCTGGCCTGGGTTTTAGAACTTTTCACACACGTTATCTGTCTCAGTTCCCTCTGGGAACAAACTAGGGGCAGCCACAATACAGCGCACACACTAAGAACCCACTAGCAGCAAGGTACCCATTACTCCTGGGTGGAGAGAGGCACAGTCCAGGTTAACATCTTGCCCAAGGATGTTATCCCACATGAAACAGTCTGGATCACCGGGGATCAAACCCACGACCCTTGGATTATGAGTCCAACACCCTACCAACTGAGCCACATGAGACCCTAAAAATTGAGGGGACCTTAAAATTAAGGCTACAGACTTCAAATTTTTCCGTGTCAAAGATTATATACAAGTTACAGGAAAAAAATGTCGAAAAAAAATCTAAGTAGGGTCTTTATGGGCCTCAAATACAACAATAAAGTCCTGCTTTTAGGCATATCGAAGAATAAACTTATGTGTTCCCAGTTAAAATTTGAGCCAGACAGTCTTTGACCTAGAAGGCATTAAGTGACTTAAGTGTGAGTTTACGGTCGCCTTAAAATAGAGTTCCTCTCCTAACCCAAATACATGTGTGTCACAAGTTTGAATGAATCTGTAAAGACTTTTTGAGTTATCATGCACAATAGTTAAAATGTACGGGGGTGGACAGCTGCGCAACGGAGGTGAAACCGTAATATCCCCAACTTTTGTCTGGAGATATAATTATAGAACTGTTCATAAATATATAGACAATAGTAACCAGATATTTTCTAACAAAAATTTACGTCTATTTTGTATCTTATAAAACGGGTTAACTTCAGTCACATTCAATGAGCCAGCATACATTAACACAATACCAATTTATAGCAGAAATCAAATAACACTTTGTAAAGCAAAATACGGCACATCACCTTGTCAAAGATGAATACAATTAAAAAAATACTACATAAAACTAAAGCACAACATAAATCACAGTATCAATATCTGAGTCTATTTTGACAAAGACCTTGAAATGATAGCACCTAGGATAACCACTGAGTATTTGTACAGGTAGACAAAAGAAGAGTTTACACCTGCCAGCACTCCTTGCTCAAATCTTCTGGATCCTCTGTCTTCCACCGCTGAAATAGTTCTGCCTGAAAAACACAGCTATAACTTGATACAAAATTGGTAACAAACTTAGCTGCAAAATCACAGAGTAACAATAAAACCCCATAAATATTATGAAGACAATTTTACATTACTTAAAGTTCACCTACATTAATGAATGGAAAGTTTTCAAAATGTCTGACTTAAAATGTTGCTGTTAATGAGATGAGGCCAGTTTAATGCAGACACTGGTGCAGTCTACCTGTGCAGTGAGGAGTTGCCGCAGACTCTTGCCTGTTGTGTGCACTGTGACTGGCTTTGTGGCTCTCTGCTTTGATTCAGTTTTAGAACAGAGCGTGTTGGAAGCTGCTATCCCACTCAAATCTAACATGGCACCATCACTACCTGCAAATACACTGCACAGTAATCAATCAAAACAATAAGTTGTTTTCACATTGCAAACCTCTATGACCAATAATAAGCGAGTTATAAGCTTTTAAAACTTTGGCTAGCCTCATTTTACTCTGGAGGAGGGGCCCAAGGTCAAATCTGACCACATGAGAATATTCTCTGCCCATGATTAATGTAAGTTCGTTTCACATAGCAAGCCTGTAGGACCAGTAATAAGTGAGTTGTAAGCATTTCTAACTTTGACTATCCTCGTTTTACTCTGAAGGTGGGGCCCAAGGTCAAATCTGACCACATCAGAAGATTCCCGGCCCATGATTTCCTGCAAGTTAGTTTCACATTGCAAACCTCTGGGACCAATAATAAGCAAGTTATAAGCACTTTAAAGTTTGGCTGTCCTTGTTTGACTAGGAGGGGGCCCAAGGTCAAATCTGATCACATCAGAAGATTCCCAGAATTTCAAGATTTCATATGCCAAACCTCTGCAAAAAGTCCGCTACATGGGGTATGTTGGCACTCTGTGGATAACCCTGAATGATGAACTTCAAGTTCAAATTTTAGCAAGGTTGTAGAGGACATGTAATCTGTTATACATATCACCTATGAAGAGATTCAACCTTCTACTTATGAGAACCAGCCAGTAGAAAAAGGTACATAACTTACAAAGAAATGCCTGTGGCAGCCATCTTGTTTTTCAGAATGAGGCTAATTTCAGTCCCAGAGAAGCTTACCTCCCAATGAAGATATCCTGCAAATTTTGTGAAGCTAGCTGGTGTAGTTTTCCGCTGAGAATCATAATTAATGGCTACCAAAACATTTTTGTAATTAAAGAAATGAAATCCAATATGTACTCCATGGACTTTCCGAGTATTTACCTGTAGATGTGGTCCTTCCTAGACCTGTAGCATGGTAGCTCTTTGCCTAAGTTTTCCTACTGTTGTGGTGCATTAAACATGCACTAAATACTAGACCTGGGTCCGTATTCACTAACATTCTTATTCTTAGACTAAGAATTTTTTAGAATTAGAAAATTTTCTTATCTCACAATTTTCTTATTCTTAGAAAATGGCCGCCATTTTTGGGGAGAGAATTTTTTTTTTTGAAAATTGCCTAAAGTACATTGCTTAGATACCTGTGGGTTGAAAATTTTGACGAAATCGCTCTATCTTGCATGGTTAAGGAGATAGAAGGAAATTTCTGTTTTTCCATTTTTGGCATAAGTTCGAAAATTCAAAATGGCCGCCATTTTTGGGAAGAGGAACATTTTTTGAAAATTGCCAATAGTACATTTCTTAGATACCCTGTGGGTCGAAAATTTCGACCAAATCGCCCTATCTCGCACAGTTATGGAGATAGAAGCAAATATGCAAATTTAATACATAAATTAAATTTTTATAAGTTAATACCCTATCCAATGGACAACTGCTTTACCGTTCCCACCAAACGCCAGAAAAAGACGTCCTGTATATAATACCGGCAGGACTGGTCACAGAGTGTGCATTCGCTAGGTGTCACCTCGTACTTCCTTCCTGTCTAGACAGCGTGATGTCATAGCATCTTTTTCGTTGTCTAAACATATTAAGACCCCTAGTAAGCTGATAGCAGGGCTGGATGGGTGGGCCTTGCCTGTCCATTGGATAGGGTATTAACTTATAAAAATTTAATTTACTTATTAAATTTGCAATTTTATTGCATTAATACATCCTATCCAATGGACAATTGCTGAATAACTACCGCTTGGAAGGCAGGTAAGCTGCTAGGGACATATGTGAACTCATAATAGAACAAAAACTGAGAAGGCCCATTTTGACCTTGGGTCAGAGAACCCTCTGAGGTCAAGGTCGGCTACCAGCTAACCGGTTATCCGGAAGTCAACTGATGTTGCCCTCCCCTTTTTTCCTTCCCAGTTTTGCTCTGAGGAAGAAGATAGAGAGAGAGGGGCTGAGTTCAGTCCCAGAAATAAACTTCCCAAGGGAAGCAAGTCACAGCTTGTTTGTTTTTTTGTTTTTTTTATACTATGTACATATATACATATTTACATATCTCCTCATTTTGGGGCTTGGTGTTGGACCTGTTGGGCAGCCACCACTGGCCCTAAACGAAAAAGCTCTGTATCTGCCCAAGCCACATCCTTCAAATAAAATTATGTGAAGGTGTTATGGGATTTCCAGTGGTAGGCTGAGAGAATCTGCTCTAAGGAGACCCCTGACTAAAAGGCCTTAGAAGCAGCAAAGGCCCGGACATCATGGGCTTTGACCTGATGCAGTATGAGGGCCTCCTGGTCAGAGAGCTCATAAAGGATCACAGTCTGCTTGATCCATGAAGAGATGGTGGCAGGTGAGATGTCCTTATCAAAACCTTTCTTGAAGGAGACAAAGACCAACTCCTTGTTCTGCCTAAGATCTGAGGTCCTATCCAAGTAATAGCGAAGGGCTCTAACTGGACACAAGGACCTGTCACCCTTGAGTGACTTATCCAGAGTGGGGGCTAGGGCTGGTATGACCACTGGAGCCACACTATCTGGACCCTCTTTAGCCAGCTGATTCTTGGATAGAAAGCTGGGTGAGGGGTACAAGGACACCTTAGACCAGTCTGACTGGTGTCTGATGTTCTTATGTAGCCATGCATGGATCTCACTCCTGCGTTTACCAGAACCCAGGGCCAGCAGAAAAACAGTCTTGAAGGTCAAGTGTTTTAGTGAGGCCTCTTTTAAGGGTTCAAAGGGAGCCTTAGTCAGCTGGTGTAAGACCAGGGACAGGTTCCAGGAGGGTATACCCCTCCTGCCCTTGGGCCTGTCTCTATGGAAACTATCCAGGAGACGGGGGAGATTCGCATCTTTGCTGACATTAGTGGTAGAGTTGCCCATTTTACTATGCTCCAATAGCTTACCATCTGGGTCTCAACGCTTATCTCGGGTCGCCGCACCCGACACGGCCAACTCTTGAAAAAAAAGAGTTCTAATGACCGTCCGAGTATTAGTACCCAGTCTCTGGTAACCCGGTGAGTGAGCATGCGCAGTATGTCCTTCTTCTTGTTGGCCGCCATATTGGAAAGATCATGTTTATATTTCAAGGACTTTTATGTTCATTTACAGCGAAATATGCAGTGTTTCTCATCGAATTGCATGTAGTTTTATATATATATGCACAGTGAATGCTTTAGTATGTTTTTTGTGTGCAGAACAGCATTATTGAAGTTTAAAATCGGATATCACCCTGTTATAGCCCAGTGTATATTGTGTGTGCATAACAGCATTACTGGAGTTTCTAATCGGATATCTCTCTATTATCGCCCTGGTTTAATCCTGCAATGTCTACCGCTAGTGCTGGCAATAGGTCCAGAGCCCTTAAATGTCGTCATTTTTGCAATCCGTGGGATTTGCACAACTACTGCCCTACCTGTAGGGAATTGTCCAAAGGCGACGACTATTGTGTTACTGGTAAGGGATAATGTATGGTGTGTGCTTCATTTACTGAAGAACAAAAACAAAAGATTATAAATAGAAAGCGGTATGTAAAGAAAGACAAGGCTGGGATATCCGACGTTTCCAAAGATGAATCCGAGCTTCTGGGAGAGCCGGATCAGGGTGATATCTCTGAAGGTTCCCAGCAAGAGCTTGAACAGGCAGCTCGTAGTATTTATCAATCCCTACCAAAACCCAGCAATGTTGTGCTGGGAGATCCCAGAGCCCAGGTGCTGGAACTGGATAACTTATCTTTAAGAACTCCCCGGCATGTGCCCGAGACCCCAGGTACTGTTATACAACGGAGGATAGAAAAATCCCTGGGTGATCAGTTCCAAGAACAAATGGGTTCTTTTCAACGTTCCATGATGGACGCCTTTAATAAACTTGCTGTCACAGTGACTGTATCTAAACATCCCCAGGACCCCAGCTCCCCACAGGGGGGACCAGACTAAGTCACATTCAAAACCGGGTCCGAGCTCAGCTCCCAGCCCTCCCAGACCTCGGTATCAGCAAGTTCCCAGCCATGAAACCATGGACACTACCACAGCCCAGGTAGGCCCAGAGTTGCCTCCCAGATTGCGGGCCCAATACTTGGATATTTCCTCAGACCCAGAAATGGAGCCTCCCAGAGCTAAATCAGTTGAAAAGGTCAAGAAACATAAAGACAAATTTAAATACAAGTCCTCCCGTTATGTCAGCTCCTCATCTGAGGCATCCCCTCACCATTCCAAATCCAAAAAATCTGGCAGATCTTCCCCTAAGCAAGGGAATATCTCCAGTGATAGAGATCAGGAAAAATCAAAACAAACGGCTTCCCCTATTGTATATAGGGACGTGAGGGAGTTGGACCAAGAAAGAAGGAGGTCTCATGAAGTCAGGCGGGAGCTGCCCCCTGACCCAATTTATTCTCGGGAGGTGGACCTAAGTGACTTACCATCACAATACACTGAAGACATAGAAACCTTCAGACAGGTGCTGGGTATTTCTGACCCAAAACATTCAATGCCAGTGTCAAATTTGATTATGGGTCTTAATGAGGAACAAGAAAAACAGGAAGCCAGACCAAAGGGTCCTTCTAACTTTTTACCTGCTAATCCAGCTTTAAAGGAAGAACTTAAATCTCACAGAGGGAAAATTCCCTAAAGCTCCTCAAGCCACAGGAAAGTATTACAAAATGGTAGACCCATGTTTTGAGGAAAGAATGCAGGAACTTAACAGAAAGTTTGGAAATATTTGCATTTCCCCCAGACCTCAAGCAGCTCCCGGGGTCATGTGGCCAAAGAACTTGAACATCAAGCCAGACAAAACATCTGCACTCTCAATTTTTCGGCAGTGTTTAACCACACAATTTCAGAGTGCAGTAGTGTTATGGATCACTGTCGGGACAGCATCAAGTCCACTATTAAAAAGGCCAAACATCAGATCCTAAAGGGAGCCGACCCTGAGAGGGCCATCAAAAATGCCTATGAGACAACCAGAGACTATATGGATATCTGGGACAAGAGAATCCATATCCAACAAAGGGCACTAGCATGCCAAAGCAAAGCCATGACCCATATGTTACGCCAAAACGTACATGTCATGGTCTGTGCAGGTCTCATGAGGCGAGATGCTGAAATGACCAATCTTCACCCAGATTTGGGGAAAACCAGAAGACAAGAGCTACGCAATTCCCCCTTCCTCCACTCTCCTTTATTTCACTCTCAGCTGGTTCAAGAGGGTGAGGAGTTCCTCCTAAAAAAGGGTTCTTCCAAGTCTCAAGGTTAGACTTTCAGACCCTACCAAAATCGGCCCTTTGGTGGCCCTCAGAGAGGCAGAGGACGTTACAGAAAACACCCCTATGGACAATCTACCCCTGGTAGTTCAGCCTCTTCAAGCAGAGGTAGTTTCAGTAGCAGTGGTAGCAGGGGCCAGTTCAGACCCCATCGCAGGGGCAGGAGTTGTGGAAACCCCTCCAAACAATGACTCACACAGAGACCCACCAGTGGGAGGCCGTCTCCTGCAGTTCAGGAGAGCCTGGGTAGAAGAAAATTGTTCAAGCTCCATCTTAAACATTATTACGAATGGTTACGTGCTTCCTTTTCACCTCAAGACCAAACTAACCAGACATCCACTGATCATATCAGAATACAAAAATCAACAAAAAGTCCGAGCTCTAGCCTCCTGTATCCAGTCTCTCCTGACCAAACATGTGATAGAAAAAGTAAGAAAAACAGAGTCTCTTGGTTTTTACAGTCGCCTGTTTCTAGTCCCAAAGCCATCTAAAGTGGAGACCAGTCATAGACTTAAGCAGGCTAAATCAATTCCTGAGGATAGAAAGATTCAAGATGGAGACCCCAGAATCAATAAGAACATCCTTGAATACAGGGGAATGGGTCACATCAATAGACCTGCAAGACGCCTACCTCCATATTCCAATTCACCCAAGATCCCGAAAATACCTGCGATTTGCACACAGGTCTCAGATCTATCAGTTCACCTCTCTTCCATTCGGGCTAGACCCAGCTCCTCAAGTATTCACCATGATAGTAAAAGAGGTAAAACTCATGGCCTTATCACGGGCATAAGGATACACCAATATCTGGACGATTGGCTGATCAGGGCTCAATCTCCGGAGGAGTCATCTCACAACACAAAAGTGGTGGTAGACCTAACCGAATCTCTAGGTTGGATGATAAATCAGCTCAAATCGGAGTTGATTCCAACTCAAGTATTCTCTTTTGTGGGATACGAATACCATCTAAACTCAGCCCTTGTAAAGCCCACTCAGGAGAGGTGGCAAAAACTACAGGCATTAATCCTCAGGATAACCAACCAGTCTGCCCTGACTGCAAGACATTTGATGTCACTCACTGGGTTGCTAGCATCAACCGAAAAAATGGTTCCAGAAGACCGCCTTCACATAAGACCTTTTCAGTGGCATCTCAAGGAGAACTGGACATTTCCTCAGTCGTTGGACAAGCTCCTTCCCTGGTCAGACTCCATCATAGCTCATCTGGATTGGTGGCAGAATCCACAAAATGTTCTCAAAGGTGCAGATCTCCACCCCCAAGAACACAACGTTCAAGTGTTTACAGACGCCTCAACCTACGTTTGAGGCGCTCACTTAAATCAAGATTGTATCAAAGGACTGTGGTCAGATCTAGAAAAATCATTGCACATAAATGTTTTAGAACTAAAGGCAGTGTTCTTGGCCCTAAAACACTTCAGGCTTCAATGCCAAAATCAAACAGTCCTGGTTGCCACGGACAACTCAACGGTAGTAGCCTACATCAACAAACAGGGCGGGACTCAGTCAGCAGAGATGTGTGCCCTTCTATGGAGAATCATGAGCTGGTGTCATCGATACAAAATATCCCTATGTGCCAGACACATTCCAGGGTGCCTAAATGTGATCGTGGACTCCCTGTGCAGATCAACTCAAATTCAGTCAACGAAGTGGTCACTACACCCTCAGGTGTTCAAAAGAATTTGCACAAAGTGGTTTACACCTCAGGTGGATCTGTTTGCCACTCGGCTAAACCACAAGTTGCCACTATACGTCTCTCCAGTTCCAGATCAAAACGCACGGAACATAGATGATCTAAACATAAGCTGGTCAAGCCTTGTAGCCTATGCTTACCCTCGAACAGCTCTACTTCCAAAAGTAATACAAAAGGTCCGCCAGTACAACTGCCTCCTAATCCTGATAGCCCTAATCCTGAGTTATTACTCAGTTAGCTATAGAGCTATCTTCACCAAAAACAATCCCATGCAAGCTATTAACCCAAATAAACGCCCATACCAAATTTGGTAAACATAGGATAAATACTTTTCCTTGAAATGACCGGAAACCAAGCGTGATGGACGCCGGATGCTGGACATAATAAGAATTTTCTTAGTTAAGAATAGTAAACAGAAACATGTTCATGCATATAGTTTTTGATGTCATATGATTAGTCATATTTTAAACCAGTCAACAAGATAGCATAAATCATTCACTTCAGTCTTTAACTGCAAATATAAACCTCTTGAAAATCATGATCAGAAAAAAACACTGAATTTTTCTGGTGACAGAAGAAATGTCTATTTGCAGGCAATTGATATAAAAACATGAAATATATCACCTCTTTCTTAACTTAAGTAAGGTCTTGATCATTCTTAGATTTGAACATCATTCTTAGAAAGAATTCTAAGAATAAGAAAAAAATTTAAGAATAAGAACTTACTAAATACCAAAAAGTCTAACTCTTAGAATTTTCTAAGAAAAATTCTAAGAAAATTCTTATTCTAAGTATAAGAATGTTAGTCAATACGGGCCCTGGTATGGTGTAAATTTGCAAATTTAATAAGTAAATTAAATTAAATTAAAGTTAATACCCTATCCAATGGACAATTGCTTTACTGATCAGTGCGACCAGTCCCGCCAAACGACAGAAAAAGTCATCCTGTATATAATACTGGCAGGACCGGTCACATAGTGTGCATTCGCTAGGTGTCGCCTCGTGCATACTTCCTGTCTAGACAGGATGACGTCATCGCGTCTTTTTTGTTGTCTAAACCTATTAAACCCCTAGTAAGCCGATAGTGGGGCCGGTTGGGAGGGCCTTGTCTGTCCATTGGATAGGGTATTAACTTATAAAAATTTAATTTACTTATTAAATTTGCAATTTTATTGCGTTAATACATCCTATCCAATGGACAATGGCTGAATAACTACCACTTGGTCGGCGGGTAAGTTACTAGGGACTATAAATGAACTCATAATAACAACAATTTTCCAGGCCTGGGTTGACCCGCGGTCAGGACCCCTGTAAGGCCAGGGTCGTTTACCAAAACCGGAAGCCCGGGAGTATACTGATGACACCTCCCCCCTTTTTTTGACAGACTACTCTGAGGTAGGGGAAGAGAGGGATGAGTTCGGTCCCAAGAAGAAATAAACCTCCCAAAGGAAGCATAGCACAGTTGTTGTTTTTTTATTTTCTGCTTAAATACTATATACAAGGTATATTTACTATACATATATACAAATCTCCTCACTTTCGGGCCTGTGTATGGATCTGCTGGGCAGCCACCACAGGCCCTAAATGGAAAAGCTCTGAGTCAGCCCAAGCCACATCCTTTAAATAGAATTGTGTGAAGGTGTTATGAGATTTCCAGTGGCAGGCTGAGAGAATTTGCTCTAAGGAGACTCCCGACTGGAAGGCCTTAGAGGCAGCAAAAGCCCTGACATCATGGGCCTTGACCTGATGTAGGGTGAGGGCTTGATGATCAGAGAGCTCGTAACATTGGTTCACAGTCTTCTTGATCCATGAGGAGACAGTGGCAGGTGAGATGTCGTTGTCAAAGCCTTTCTTGAAGGAGACAAAAACCAGCACCTTATTCTGCCCGAGATCAGAGGTCCTGTCCAAGTAATAACGCAGGGCTCTGACTGAACCTAAGGACCTGTCATCTTTGAGTGACTTATCCAGAGTGGGAGCCAGGGCTGGAATTACCACCGGGGCCACACTGTCTGGACCCTCCTTGGCCAGCTGGTTCTCAGAAAGAAAGCTGGGTGAGGGATACAAGGACACCTTAGATCAGTATGATTGGTGTCTGATGTTTTATGTGGGTGTAATGGTTGACCTTGTAGCACATTGTCTTCCTCCAGCCACCATCTTAGATGTGGGTGGAGGGACTTGGGAACTGAAATTTGCTTGTCTAATGACTCTGGTACCCTCCAGTTGTTTTTCAAATGCCATTGAATAGGTTTCATGTGTAACCGGCCTAGGTGCACTAGTGTCTCTGTGGCTGTTAGTAATCCTATCAAGGACATCTGTTTCAGGACTGGGCATACCGGACTGGCCATAAGATCTCTTATCTTTTCCGGTAAGGTCTGCCAATGCTCTGGGGTGGGTTTGACCTTGCCCTCTTTCAAGTTCAACTGGTAGCCTACAAAATCGAATAATTGTTTGGGGTCCAGTTCTGATTTCTCCCGGTTTACTAGCCAACCTAATTCCTGACAGAGGGATGTTAGTGTCCTTGTTTGCAGGAGACAATCCTGGTATCTGGCTCTGGCCAACCAGTTGTCTAGGTAGTGGTGGATCCTTATACCCCTTTGTAGTGCAAGAAACTTGACGTCTTTGGCCACTACAGTAAACTCCATGGGAGCTGTGGAGAGGCCAAATGGTAGTGTTTTGAATTGGTATGACTTGCCCTGGATATGAAAACGCATGTACTTCCTGGACTGATTCTGGATGGGTGTGTGGAAGTATGCGTCCCTGAAATCTATTGAGGTCACCCACTCCCCTGCTTGCAGGGAGGTTCTTATTGTCTCTGGGGTCTCCATTTTGAATACCTCTGTCTTTAGAAATTTGTTTAAGTTGCTCAGATCCAGTATAGGTCTCCACCGGTTGTTGGGTTTGGGAACCAAGAATAACCAGTTGTCCCGGTTCTATTGCGTTTTTGCTTATATGCTGATGCAATGCCTCCACAGGTAGAGGTTCCTGTGGGGATTTACATAACAGCTTATGACGTTTTGTGACCTGGTCAAATTTGACCGGAACCGGAAGGGTAGGGTGTAGCCTTCCTTGAGGACTGTTCCTCATCAGACACCGGTTCATCTGAAGGGGCATTAGCACCGGTAAGAGACATGGGCCAGTTCTTACTTGTGGTAGGAGGCTGGCCAGTGAGGATGTGGCTAGCAGGACCTGGGGGCTGAACCTCGGGTCCGGAGACAGCAATGTTGTAGGTCACATCCTGGCTGGTGGGCTGAACCTCTGCAGTCACACCGGGAGCCTCAACAGGCCGGGTGGAAGTCAGTGCACCGGGAGCCTCGAACAGGCTGGGTGGCTTTCATCATCTGGCCGGTAGCACCGGAAGTAGACATCTGACTTGAAGACTGCTGCTCTGGTGGGATGAATGGCTTGGAAGTCATTAGCCAGGAAAAGTGCTTTAAGATGTGCAAAGCGTTCTGACCACTTGTCATTAAGATTCTTCAGGTCAGACTGATATTCTGAGGCTTTGCCGGCTTTGGTTGTCTTCTTGGGTGATTTGTGAGAGGTCTTTTTCTTCGTAACAGGTGTAGATTCGCCTCTATCACTGGATTCACCCTTTCTGCTCTCAACCTGCCCCAAAACTGTGACAGAAGCTGGATCTACTAGGAGGGGAGAGCTTGCCTTCCTTTGGTGTTCCTTTCTAGCCCTATAGGTAGGAGTGGCCAACTGCTTCTTCTGTTCAGGCATAAAGTTGTCACAAATCTCGCAAGGTTTGTTCTCTACACAAGGGTCTTGCCCAACACCCTTCTTACGACACCTCACGCACTTGGTATGTAAATCAAACAGAGCCATAGGGTGGCCACAAGTCCCTCTTCTTTGTCCAGGGGATGCCATGATACTCTTGAACACCAAATAAGTCGATGAAAATAGAATAAAGTTCGCTTAAAAAAGAAATGCGTCTTTCAACTTCAAATGTTTCCTCACTGCAAAAACACGTCTGTACACTCCATGCGCCAAACAAAAAAGATGCGATGACATCATCCTGTCTAGACAGGAAGTATGCACAGGGTGACACCTAGCGAATGCAAACTCTGTGACCGGTCCTGCCGGTATTATATACAGGATGACTTTTTCTGTCGTTTGGCGGGACGGGTCGCGCCATCCGGTAAAGCAATTGTCCATTGGATAGGATGTATTAACGCAATAAAAACTGTAATACCATGTTACATTAAAAACTGGACTGCTTACTGGTTATGATGTTGTGTACTTACTGGACTACTTACTAGATACAGTGTTGTGCACTTACTGGACTTCCTACTGGATATGGTGTAGTGTACTTACTGGACTACTTACTGGATATGGTGTAGTGTACTTACTGGAAATGGTGTAGTGTACTTACAGGACTACTTACTGGATATGGTGTAGTGTACTTACTGGACTACTTACTGGATACGGTGTAGTGTACTTACTGGACTACTTACTGGACATGGTGTAGTGTACTTACTGGACTACTTACTGAATATGGTGTAGTGTCCTTACTGGACTACTTAGTAGATATGGTGTAGTGTACCTACTGGACTACTTACTAGATATGGTGTAGTGTACTTATTAGACTACTTACTAGATATGGTGTAGTGCACTTACTGAACTATCTACTGGATATGGTGTTGTTCACTTACTGGACTACTTACTGGATATGGTGTAGTGTACTTGCTGGACTATCTACTGGATATGGTGCAGTGTACTTACTCGACAACTTACTAGATATGTTGTAGTGCACTTACTGGACCACTTACTGGACATGGTGTAGTGTACTTGCTGGACTACTTACTGGATATGGTGTAGTGTACTTACTCGACAACTTACTAGATATGTTGTAGTGCACTTACTGGACCACTTACTGGACATGGTGTAGTGTACTTGCTGGACTACTTACTGGATATGATGTAGTGTACTTACTGGACTTAGCATGGTGCACTGCAAGTCTGTTAAGGTCCCTGTGAGGGAGGACTGGGGAGATGGGCAAAGTTCCTCTGGCGGAGGTGGAGGACTGGTGAGATGAGTGTACTGGAGAAAACAGACTGTTGACACTGCTGGTGCGACTGAGCGATAGGGCATGCTTCTCAAGAACACGGATCATGGCTTCCTTCTCTCCCAACTGGGCTTCCAGTGTCTTTACTCTAAAACAGAAACATGAATAGGTTTTTCACCCCAAAAGGTTTAAAAGGTAAAATTGGAAATCATGGACTAGGACTCTTTGATACGCTTTGGAAATAGACTATGCTTCTCCTTCAAGGTCAAAGAAAGGTAACCAAACTTAAAAGTGTTTATAATCCACTTATTATTGGTTCTATGTATTAATGCCCCTTTGAAACTACACGTGGTATGTCCCGCGGTTAAACGTTTTACTCAGCACTGAAACCGCCTCCCAGGTCGCCCCTTTTCATCCGAGTTGTTTACACTACCAGTGGTGCAATTTGCGGTTGTAAGCAGCGTTTGGTGAAACGTCCCTGTCCTACAATTACAGTTCGAGATTTGCTTTCAACCTTGTGACACAGCGGTGAAATGTCCAATACCTTACTTCACCTTCAGTGTTGATTCTAGAAATTTTGAAATGTAGGGGCAGTTCCCCCCATGTCTGAAAAAATGGGGGGGGGGGGCTTGGGCTTGGTAAATTGAACTGGTCCAACAGTATTATTGTTAGTATCTGAGGTTTGAATCATCCACTTGGTAGTATCCATTTTGTTTGCATATAAAGTTGAAAATTTTAATTACTTAACTGTAGCTTTTATAAGCCACAAGCTTACCATGTGGAACTGAATGCTATCTCGGATGGCCGTGGCATCTGGCCAACGTCCAAGGAAAATAGATAAAATACTGGCCCGATGCCTTCAAAGCTGAACACAGTAGTGAAATACTGCGAGACTTCTTTCTTTGAGTTGGAAATTTTGCCCGTACCCCCTCAGCTGTTATACAGCGGGGAGGCAGGGAGGGACTCTCTTCAGTTCGACATGGTAACCTTGTAGCTTATAAAAGCTACATTTAAGTAATGTGCCAGTGCACTGTTTAATCTAATAGACTGGGGCAATCTCTCTAGGCTCCAATAACCTCAGTGATTTTATTAATAGATTTGGGGAAACCCTTGTAAACTGGTTTCTAGAGCTTCCTAACTGCTTCTGCTGACAGGTCTTACCTTAAAGTTAGTTCTATGACATTCTAGATAATTCCATAGCTATATATAAGTGCTATACATCTGACCACAGTATTTGCTGGCTATAAGGGAAGCTAATTGTGTCTTAGCCCTACTAACAAGCGGATATAAACTTCTAGTGTTGTTGTGAACTCTTGCTGGAGTGAACTGGATACAGTCAGTGTCAGGATAGATTTGCTGTACTTTGGATATTGTGCACTGATATACCAGAGTGGATTTCCTATATTGTGGACATTGTTTACCTCTGGATATAGTGTGTGGATCTACCAGAGAGTGGATTTACTACATTTGGGACATTGTCCATATCTTGGAGCAGACAGTACAGTTGTGCAAACTCTCTGAATATCTGTATACAGACATTTTGTGTGATTGGACATCGAAAGGATCACAGGATAAGGACAGTTCGTGTTATCGGATATTGAATGGATCACAGGATATAGATATCCGTGTGTTGGTGGACACCAAACAGATCACACGACAGATTGCTGTATACAGTGAACAAACTTAACTGTCAGTTACAGTGGTCAGGTTAGATTGGTTTCATTACTGTATCATTGTATGTAGTATTGAGAGCATACCAGTTGACTGTAATCATTATTTTTAATTGTTAAATGCATTTGTTGAGTTAAACTTTTTGTCCTTTCCTGTTTCAACTTAAAAGTAACCAGTGATTGCTGCCGTGCTTGCCCCGTGACCGTAATGATTTTCAATTTATTTATGCTACAATAGCTTACCATGCGGAAGGATGGCGGAGGGATTACAGCTGAGGCTAGTGATATTTTGTCAATTTTTCTTGGATTTTGAATTAAATTAGATTAAATTTGAAAATTTTAATTACTTAACTGTAGCTTTTATAAGCTACAAGCTTACCATGTGGAACTGAATGCTGATCTCAGATGGCCTCAGGCATCCAGCCAACGTCTAAGAAAAATAGACATTTATAGTTGGCCGTAGCCTCAGGTTGTACTCTCACGGAACTCTTCACAACTCTTCCTCCTTTTCTCGTTGCAATTTTGAACCATACCCCTCAGCTGTAATACAGCGGGGAGGCAGGGTGGGACTCTCTTCAGTTCCACATGGTAAGCTTGTAGCTTATAAAAGCTACATTTAAGTAATTAAAATTTTCAATTTTATTGCGCTACAATAGCTTACCATGTGGAACTGAATGCTGAATCCAACCGTCCGGTGGAGGGATTACAGCTGAGACTGGAAGAAGTAGTCAATTTTTCTTAGATTTGATTAATAAATAGAATGAATGTTTTTCAAATGCCAGTGTGAGTCCCGTTTATAGAGCCCAGTCACGTGGGGTGGGTCTGCAATAAGCCAAAAACCAAAGATAATAAATGACAGTGCTAAAACTGTCTGGATGTTTTGATTGGAGGAGATAAGTGCAGCCCATGCTCACTTGAAGAGTAAAGCCCCTAGAGCTAAACCACGATGAAAACAAGCCCTAGGCTTGGGAATCTCATAATTTTTGCCACCCTGAAATGAGATTAATGACAACCTTAATAAGTCCTTAATACATATTACAAAATATATACTGAAAAAATAAAAAGACCTTACCCAAACATCCTGATGAGGTAAACTTATACCTAGACCCTGGGGTTTAGACTCCTGAAGGCTTGGTTGTACCAGATGCCCCCCCCCCCCCCCCCCCCCCCCCCCCTCCTTCTTTTCTTTCCGAGGATAACTGGTCTGAGGGGAAAGGTCTAGGACTTGATGTGCCGCTACTACTGGTCCCAGATACATATTGTTGTCGTTGTCTGACCAAGTAAGGTTTTTTAGGTAAAAATTTGTAAATGTGTTGTGAGCTTTCCAGTGACAGGCTTGCATGATTTGGTCCACTGATACCCCACCGTAAAAGGCCTTGGAGGCCGCGAAGGCCCTTATGTCATGCGCTTTAACTTGGACCAAGTCCAAGGCTTGTTGGTCTGCTTGTTTATAACAAAGTAGGATGGTTTGTTTCAACCAAGAAGACAGCATAGCAGGTCTGATGTCTAAGGTGTGTCCTTTCTTGAAGGAAATGAAGAGTAGGGATCGAGACCCTCTCAGGTCTTTGGTTCGATCCAAGTAATACCTCAGGGCCCAGGATGGTTTGTTTCAACCAAGACGACAGCATAGCGGGTCTGATGTCTAAGGTGTGTCCTTTCTTGAAGGAAATGAAGAGTAGGGATCGAGACACTCTCTGGTCTTTGGTTCGATCCAAGTAATACCTCAGGGCCCGTACCGGACACAAGGTCCTCTCTTGTTTGAATTGTCTATCTACAATGGTAGTCAAAGCAGGAATAGTCACCGGAGACACACTTTGAGAACCTTCTCTTGCTAGTTGGTTTTTGGCTATGAAATCAGAAGAAGGGAACAAGGCAACCTTTTCCCATTGGCCTAGATTAGATACTTTGTTTGCAACCCAGGCATGAATTTTGCTGCGGTGCTTGCCGGAGACCAAAGCTAGCAAGAAAGCAGTTTTGAGAGTAAGATGTTTGAGGTCTGTGTCTTTCATAGGCTCAAAGGGTGCTTTGCATTAAGTACAACAGAAAGGTTCCATTGTGGAAGTTTCCTGGAACTTTTGGGGCAATCCCTGTGAAAACTGGGGAGTAACCTGTTAAGGTCTGAGCTAGGCCGAAGGTGTTAACAACAGCAGTCCTATAACCATCAATGGTTGAAGGGCGCCTGTTTAGGTCTTGGTACAGGTACATAAAAAAGTCTGAGACTTGTTTCACAGAGGGAGTGGAGAAATCCACCGAATTTTCTGCATACCATTTTTCAAATAGGGCCCACTTTGATTTATAGATGGTCCTTGTTGATGACCTCTGAGGGGCAGCAATTCTCTCTGCCACTTCCACAGAGAAGCCTTGTTCTTGGAGCTGTCCACTCCTAGACACCAGGCGTGGAGGTTGATGTTGTGGATTGTGGTGAAACACTTGGTTGTGAGACTGTCTGAGAAGTGTTGTTGACACTGGTAACTGGAGTGGGATCTCTGTTGAGAGCTGAACTAGGTCCCACAACCAGGGCATCCCTGGCCAGCCTGGGGATATTATAATGATGAGGCAACTGTATTGCCTGATTTTTTGGATCACCTTGTGAAGGAGAGCCGTGGGAGGGTAAGCATAAGCAGTAAGACCAGATCAGTTTATGTTCAGAGCATCTATGTCCCAAGCATGTTCGTCTGGGATTGGAGATGGAATTTTGTAGTTCAGACAAGTGGTAAATAGATCTACATGAGGAGTAAACCACTTTTGACAGATCTGTTTGAACACCTATGGATGCAGTGACCATTCTGTTGACTGGACTTGGTTCGACCGGGACAGGTCAGCCCTCACATTCAGGCACCCTGGAATGTGCGTGGCTCTTAAGGTTATCTGGTAATGATGGCAGGTCATGATTTTCCACAGGAGAGCACACATCTCCGATGAGTGTGTTCCTCCTTGTTTATGTGGGAAACTACTGCCGAGTTGTCCATAGCAACCAACACTGTTTGATTTTGACACTGGTCCTTGAACCTTTTCAGGGCCAGAGAAACCGCCTTCAACTCTAGAACATTTATGTGTAGCCTTTTTTTCCCTGTCTGATCACAGACTTTTGTAGAGACTTGCTCGAAGTGAGTGCCCCAACCTTCGCTTGAGGTAAAGACCAGCACCCTTCATCACGTTTACAGGGTTTGAGCTGAAATAGGCTCTGACCACAGAATGAGGCTGTCTAAAGACTGAGGATATCTCCAGTGCTCCCTGAGATGCCATTGAAAGGGTCTCATGTGAAGACGTCCCTCCAGGACCATCTTACTATTTCATTTTATTTTATTGCTATTTTGCTATGTTATAGCTGACCCAAAAGTAGCTGAATAACATATTTATACAAAATTCTCTAAATGCAATAGCTTTCAAGTTGTAAGTGATTTTAGTCAATATGAAAGGTAGTGAAAATTCAGAAAGTAGGTATACTCAGTTATTAGGATGGACATCCAAGTTACTCATCATGTTGTAGCTATGGAAAAAGAAGATGAATCACATATTTTAACAAAATGCTCTAAATGTAATACTTTTCAAGTTATAAGTGATTTGGTGCATGATTTCAAGAATTTTAATGTATTAAAAATAGCATCAGAGATACCTGTACCCCACAGCCTGGGGAAACTGTTTTCAGTACCATGAGGTATAGAAGTGGTGAAACAGTACAAAGATTGGGATACTTTCAGAGCAGTGTCAGTTATATAAAGGTCCAAATAATGTTTAAGTAGATAAAATAACTTCAAAGAGAAAGAAAATGTATGTAAAGATAAAGTATTAAAACAAGATAAGTCAATAGCAAGATGACAGCACTAACCAGTATACTAAAAATTATGAAGCTGTAAAATTTATTAACTGGAGAATAGCTGTAAATGGAAATTGCACAATGATGTAAAAGTACATTATAATAATCAGTTGCAGCAATCCATGTCTTTGTCATAAGAGAAACATGTCTCAAATATGGCTGGTGAACGCACTTTGGCAGAGCTAAAGTTAAAGGTCACACCATGATGCACACCTACATCCCCAACCAATGTCCCTACCAAGTGTCAACATTCTACACCTGAAAGAATCCAAGAAATAGCCAATGAAGATTCTAAAACTCATGGTCACTATGACAAATGATGTTGCACACCTACAACCCCTAAGCAATGTCCCTACCATGTACCAATTTCCTATACCTTACGGTTACCAAGATATAGCCCAAACAAAATTTTATAGGTCAAGGTCACTATGTCAAGGTCAAAGGTCAAATCAAGGTCACACTAAAACGTTGCACGCATACAATCCCAAGCCAAGGTCCCTACCAAGTATCAACTTCCTACACCTTACAGTTTCCAAGATATAGCCCGGACAAGATTTTCAAACTGGAGGTCACTACGGCAAGGTCAAAGGTCAAATCAAGGTCATACTATGACATTACACACCTATTACCTCCAACCAATGTCCCTACCAATCATAAACTTCCTACACCTTACGGTTTCCAATATATAGCCCGGACAAGATTTATAGGTCAAGGTCACTACGGCAAAGTCAAATCAAGGTCACATCATGACGTTGCACACCTACACCCCCAACCAATGTCCCTACTAAGTATCAACTTCTTATACCTTACGGTTTCCAAGATACAGTCCGGACAAGATTTTATAGGTCAAGGTCACTACGGCAAGGTCAAAGGTCAAATCAAGGTCACAGCATGACGATGCACACCTACACCCCCTAACCAATGTCCCTACCTAGTATCAACTTCCTACACCTTATGGTTTCTGAGATACAGCCCGGCAAACTTTATTCCTCCGCCCGTCCATCCAGACATCATGGGTGAAAACAATACCCCTTGTGGGGTAAAAAACTAACAATGAGATTATGGGGTTCACCTTGGGAGACAAATAATACATTATACACATTGTATACTGTTTTAAAGAAGAAATAAAAGACCTTACCAGATATCCTGAGGAGGTAGGCATATATGTCCAGAGCATCTATGTCCCAACCATGTTGGTCTGGAACTGGAGATACATCTATGAAGTCTGACTCCTCTTGGGAGAGCCATCAGCTTCACTTCCTTAACTATCATTGTAAAAATTTGTAGGGCCGTGGCTGCGCCAAAAGGGAGGGAGGTGAACTGGAACACTTGAGAACCGTGGATGAACCGAAGGTACTTCTTATGGCTGGGTGGATGGGGATATGGAAGTAGGTATCTGACAGGTCTATAGACAACACCCATTCCCTTGAAATAAGAGAGGCCCTGATTCCATTTTGAACCTTTCTACTAATAGGAAGATGTTGAGCCTGCTTAGGTCCATGACTGGCCTCTACTTTTAGCAAGGCTTGGAGACTAGAAACCGGCGACTGTAAAGCCCAAGAGATCTTACATTTTCCACCCTTTTGATTGCATTCTTTGATAGGAGAGACAATAGGATACAAGAGGCCAGAGCTAGATCTTTTTGATGGGCCTTGTATTTTCCACCCTTTTGATTGCATTCTTTGATAGGAGAGACAATAGGATACAAGAGGCCAGAGCTAGATCTTTTTGATGGGCCTTGTATTTTCCACCCTTTTGATTGCATTCTTTGATAGGAGAGACAATAGGATACAAGAGGCCAGAGCTAGATCTTTTTGATGGGCCTTGTATTTTCCACCCTTTTGATTGCATTCTTTGATAGGAGAGACAATAGGATACAAGAGGCCAGAGCTAGATCTTTTTGATGGGCCTTGTATCTGAGTGGATCAAGGGAACTCTGGCTAATTTTGGTTTTAAGATGAATGGTAAAACATAACCATTGGTAATAATGTTTAACACATTGTTTGAGCATTTTTCCTTTTACCAGTCTCTCCTCAAAGAAGTAGGAGGTGACCTCCTACTGGTAGATTAAACTAGATTGTTCCAACTCGGCGACAACATATCCCCAGACAGGTCATCATTCATGCAACATGTTTTGACTTGGTATTTTCCATGGGACCCATCTTCTGTGTGACATAATTTTGAGGAAAACATTATCAACCAAGAACTTAAATAATTCAATCTAAAATATTTTTATTTTGCATAGCAAAATTATACCCCAGATGACATGTGAATCCAGGAACTTTGCCAACAAGAACTTTGCCCAATGTGAACTCTACCCATAGGACCTTTGCCCACAAGGAACTTTGCCCACCACTATCTTTACAAGGAAGGAAGTCCACCCACAATACAAATTTTTCTTACTATATAGAACTTTAATTTTTATCCATCAATCAATGAATCAATTAATCAATCAATCAATACTTCCCTTAGATAACTACTCAGGCCATATAGTGTTGAAAGTGATACACATTAACTTGCAAATTTAATAAGTAAATTAAATTTTTATAAGTTAATACCCTATCCAATGGACAATTGCTTATCCGGTCGGCGCAGACCGGCCCGCCGAACGTCAGAAAAAGACGTCCTGTGTTTCCACCGGCAGGTCGGTCCGTAGTACTAGTGCACTCGCCAGGTGGTGTGTCGTACTTCCTTTCTGTCTAGACAGCAGGACGTCATAGCATCTTTTTCGTTGTCTAAACCTATTAGACCCCTAGTAAGTTGAAAGCGGGGTCGGTGGGAGGGTCTTGTGTGTCCATTGGATAGGGTATTAACTTATAAAAATTTAATTTACTTATTAAATTTGCAATTTTATTGCGTTAATACATCCTATCCAATGGACAATTGCTGAATAACTACCGCTTGGTCGGCGGGTAAGTTACTAGGGACTTAGGTGAACTCATAACAGAACTAACAAAATTCTTCAGGCCTGGGTCAACCTTGAGGTCGGAACCCTTAAAGGCTATAGTCGGTTACCAGAAGCCGGTCAACCGATTTACCTCCCCCTCCTTTTTTTTACAGACCTGCTCTGAGGTAGGGGAAGAGAGGGGTGAATTCAGTCCCATAATAAGTAGAAATAAACCTCCCGAAGGAAGCACAGCACAGTTGTTGTTTTTTTTGTGCTTATATATATATATACATGTATATATATATACACTATTTACATATTTACAAAATCTCCTCTCTCCTGGGTTACTTGTGGATCTGCTGAGCAGCCACTACAGGTCCCAGGTGGTAGAGCTCTGAGTCAGCCCATGCCACATCCTTCAGATAAAATTGTGTGAAGGTATTATGTGACTTCCAGTGACAGGCTGACAAGATCTGTTCTAAGGAAATTCCAGACTGGAAGGCCTTAGAAGCAGCAAAGGCCCTGACATCATGGGCTTTGACCTGATGCAGAGTATGGGCCTCTTTGTCTGAGAGCTCATAGCACAGGATCACAGTCTGTTTGATCCATGAGGAGATAGTGGCAGGTGAGATATGCTTGTCGAAACCTTTCTTGAAGGAGACAAAGACCAGCTCTTTATTCTAAGTGAGGTCTGAGGTCCTGTCCAAATAGTAGCGTAGAGCCCTGACCGGACAGAGGGACCTGTCAGACTTAAGGGACCTATCCAGAGTTGGGGCCAGGGCTGGGATCACCACTGGAGCCACACTGTCCGGACCCTCTTTGGCCAGCTGGTTTATGGAAAGAAAGCAGGGTGATGGGTACAGAGACACCTTGGACCAGTCAGACTGGTGTCTGATGTTCTTATTTTGCCAAGCATGAATCTCACTTCTGCGTTTGCCTGAACCAAGGGCTAAGAGGAATACTGTCTTGAAGGTCAAATGCTTCAAGGAGGCCTCCTTGATTGGTTCAAAAGGAGCCTTTGTCAGCTGGTGTAAAACCAGAGATAGGTTCCAGGAAGGGATACCCCTTCTACCCTTGGGTCTGTCTCTATGGAAGCTATCCAAGAGGCGAGTGAGATTTTCATTTTTGCTGATGTTGAGGGTTGAATTTCCCAGTTTATCAACAATGGCTGACCAGTAACAATCAATGGTGCTGGGCTGCAACTTCCTGTCCTCGAAAAGCTACATAAGGAAGTCAGCAACTGACTTTACAGGGGGTGCCCTGAAGTCCACCTGATTAGTGATGCACCACTTTGTAAAAATGGTCCACTTTTGCCTCATAGACTGATCTAGTCGATCCTCTTTGAGGAGCCTCAATCCTTGCTGCCACTGCCTCAGAGAATCCTTGCTCCTTGATTGCTGTGGCTCTAGGAGCCATGCGTGGAGATTTAATTTGTCAGATTCCTGTGAGGGATCTGATTGAAGGGCTGGGCTAGCAGGTTGGACATGTTGGGAAGGCTCAACGGTATCTGACTGGACATGGTCACTAGATCCCAAAACCAAGGCATGTTGGGCCACCCCAGAGCAATCAGAATGATTCTCTTGCACAGGGAGTCCTGTAACTTCTCCACCACTTTGCCCAAGATGGCTGCTGGTGGGAAGGCATAAACGTCTAGGTCCTCCCATGGGAGACTGAGTGCATCCACTGCCACTGCCAGGGAGTCCGGTACCGGTGACACAAACTGAAGCAACTTGTTGTTGAACCTCGTTGCAAATAGGTCTATCTGAGGCCGGTGCCACCTGTTGCATATAGCCTGGAAAACCTCTTGAAGAAGGGACCATTCTGTTTGAATGGTCTGACCCAGCCGGGATAGCTTGTCTGCTACCACGTTCAGCCGGCCCGGAATGTGTTGGGCTTTTAGAGTGACTTGATACCTGGTGCACCAGGTCAAGATCCTCCATAGAAGAGCACAGAGTGTGCCCGACCTCATGCCGCCTTCCTTGTTTATGTATGACACCATGGTAGTGTTGTCGGTAGCTACAAGTACTAGCTTGCCGACACAGAGGTCTTGAAACTCTTTTAAAGCTAGGAAGACAGCCTTTAGTTCCAAAAAGTTTATATGCAGCCTGCTTTCCGGTAGAGACCAAGTTCCTCTGGCAGTGTGTTTGTTTAAGTGAGCGCCCCGGCCTTCTTTTGATGCGTCTGTAAAAATTTGCAGAGCATGCTTTATTGGGTGTAATGGTTGGCCGGTGAGAACATTGTCTTCCTGTAGCCACCATTGTGAGGATGTAGGGACTTGGAGATAGGGATCACCTTTTCTAGTGACTGGTATTCTCCAATGACTTTTGAGATGCCACTGTATGGGTCTCATGTGTAGCCGGCCTAGGTGAACTTGCTTCTCCGTGGCTGTTGGTAAACCTATCAGGGACATGAACTGCCGGACCGGACAGGCCGGTAGTGATAGAATTTCCCATATTTAGCTTTGGAGGCTCTGCCACCGGTCTGGGGTCGGTCGGACCCGACCGGCCTTGAGGTCGAACTGGTATCCTACAAAATCGAAGATCTGCTTTGGATCCAGCTCCGACTTGTCCAAATTCACCAGCCAGCCTAACTTTCGCCTAGTCTTTGAGTATGCTGGAGACAGGCCTGGTGGGATGTGGCTCTCACCAATCAGTCATCTAGGTACTGGTGGATCCTTATACCCTTGCGTATGGCCATCAGTTTCACCTCTTTTGCTATCACAGTGAACTCCAAGGGTGCTGTGGACAGACCAAAAGGCAGAGCCTTGAACTGGTATGTCTGCCCTTGAACATGAAATCTCAGATATTTCCTGGACTGTTCCTGTATTGGTATATGGAAGTAGGCGTCTTTGAAATCTATCGAAGTCACCCACTCCCCTTGTTGGAGGGACGTTCTGATAGTTTCTGGTGTCACCATTTTGAATTTCCTCGTCTTGAGGAAAGGATTCAATTTGCTCAAATCTAGTATGGGTCTCCACTTGTTGTTGGGCTTTGGGACTAAAAATAGTCGGTTAAAAAACCCCAGAGATGATTGATGCCTTACTAGTTCTACAGCATTTTTGGCTATAAGCTGGTGTAATGCCTGTAACAGGTAGCTGTTCCTGTGAGGATTGACATAGCAGCTTATGACCGAGGGAGATCTTGTGAGATTTGGTCGGATCCGAAAGGGAAGGGTGTAACCCTCTTTCAAGATTTGTACTATTTTCGGACCGGCACCTAGGTCCAGCCAAGTTTCCCAAAAGTTTTGAAGTCTGGCTCCGACAATAAGATTTGAGGCAACATTTGGGGCACATGTTACAGGTTTTACACAGACAACTGAGTGACACAAGAAGCACTTTTCACAAATTTTAATTCTTGACATTTGTATTGACAATCTGCTGCCCCGGGACTTACTCCTTTCTTTTGGGAATGCCCGGGAGCAGAAGTGATAACTTTGACAACAGGCAAGTTTACAAGTAAAGTGTCTAATGTCTGTTCTTGAGTGGTGCTCTGGGTCAGCAGTCTTCCCCGTAACCGGCTTACACAATGATTGTCATTTGTAAGACTGCTGACCCTTGGCAGGTCGGAAGAAAAGTTAGCAGACTTCCCCTTGCCTCTCTTGAACTGACGTCTCCCTATGTTTTTCCAAGCTGGTCTATCCTGTCTGACCTCCGACCGACCTTCAAATTTCTTGTCCACTCTTTCATAGGGATGAAAGCGATTTTTACCCCGGGCATTAGAAGCAGAAGGCAGGTTTTTATTGTCGTAATGCGAGATCTCTTCCTCCACCTCTTGATAACTGCATCAGGAAACAAGGTCCCAATCTGTAGTGGTGCCGATCTGAGAGCAGCCAGTGTATCCGAATTAATACCGTTTTTTAAGTGGCAGAGATAAGAGTCACGTCTGACCAGTGTAGCATTCCCCATGGTGATAAAAACAAAGTCTGTTAGATGCTCCATGGCTTTTGCAGCTGCTTGGGTAATGCTGCTATTGAAGGTCATGAGGAACTGCAGTTCATCCGACGCCTCGGAGATCTTCTTCGACGCTTTGCCCTTAGATTCACCACGGATGGTCTTTAGCTGTGATTGCATTTCCTGCTGAACCTTGAAAAGGCAGCGGTTGAAGCCTGCGGCTTGGTTGCATACCACAGACGCCTCTCGTGCACTCTTCTCCCACTTACGTAGGGTATCCTGTGAAATACGGCGCGAAGCCGGAGGAGTAGAGGTCATGCCAGTCTTTCGAGATATCCTCCCAAAACTGCTATTAAGCTTAGTGGAACCAGTGTGCCAGCTTGAAACTGAAGAAGAAGAATCAGTCTGTTGTCCGGGATAGAGTCCGCACCACTTATTCTGTGTCCGGCCTCAGCAGTTCTGGATGGGTATCCTTCTATCAGAATTAAATTTAGCTTGTTCAACTTTTTACACAGCCACTCCTCGGTGGGCATTTGTACAGACACTTTGTTAGGGACTGGAGCCTTGGGTCCCGCGAATGGGTTATCATCCGACGAGTTTGAGCTATCCACGTCTGGTACATGGGACCAACCCATAAATGAACGTATACCACTCATGGTCTCTCTATACGTCTGCTCCTCTGAAGTCAGCTGCTCCGACTCACCAAACTCTTGATCCTCCGAAAGCTCTCCTTCCTCCACAAATAACTCAACTGGAGGCCGGTCGGAAAAGTCACTGTCGGCTTGAGACTCTAAGCTGGAGACACTGTCTCGTCGGCTAGCCCGTAGAGGTGGTGATTCAGAGCCAGTAACACCAGAGGAGCCAGGTAGGTCAGTGTGATGAAGGTCGGTCGGTTGCTGGTTTGCTGGTTGAGAGCTGTTTGGAAACAGCAGGGTCGGAGTCTGATGGTACACTGTCCGGTGGGTGTCGGTCGGACACAGGCTTACCGGTCGACTGGTGTTTTGCAACAGTGTCTGGACCAGTGCGCCTTGTTGAAGATGTTCTAGGTCGGATTAGATCCAATTTGAGCTTACCGGCTGACTGATGCTGTAAAGCATGACTGTCTGGGCCAGTGCGCTCTGAAGAAACCTGTCCATGCATATCCTTATCTGTATGAAGCTTACCGGCCGACCGCTGCAAAGCAGCATCACTGTCTGGGCCAGTGCGCTTAACAGGTGACATATCCACAGGCCGGTTAGTCGGCTGGAAAAAGGGTTCTGTGTCTTTGGTGATTCCTGATGGAGGAGAGTGTGTAGGTGAAAGACGAACGTCTGAAGAAAAGGTCGGTTGGAAGGATCTGGCCAGTAAGAGGGCTTCCAGCTTGATAAAACGTTCTGACCACTTTTCATCCAACTGGGAGATCTTGGAATCAGTAGACGTCGATTCAACAGATTTCTTAACCTTAGCTGGAATCTTATCCTTCTTGGATTTCTTTTCGGGGGGGGGGGGAGACGCCTGGGCACTACTAGAGGTCCCAACAGCCCCAATAACGGAGACAGTAGCAGGATGTACTAAAGAGCTATCATCTGTGGGGTTACTGTCAGCCCGTTTAGCCTCCCTTTTTTCCTTCTTAATCTTGTAAGATGGAGTTGCCAATTGCATACGCTGCTCTGGAGTTAGGGAATTGCAAAACTTACAATCCGTAGTTTCTTTATTTGCAATACAAGGTTCTTCTCCCTTTCCTTTGTCACAGCAACGTGCACAAAATGAACGTCTGTCGAAACTGGCCATAGCATGGCCACAACTACCCCTCTTTTGACCTGGGGATGACATAACGTTCTACACACTCTAAGAAGATAAGTTGATATGAAAAAACAAATAATTCTTGCATAAAGCAACATTATAAAGACCGGAAGTGCGCAGACTACAGAAAACAATGCAGTGCGCAAATTTTTGCGTACAATTATCTGAGGCAATAATTGGACGATCGTCGATAATACAGGACCAAACGATACAGACAAAATATAGTGCGACAACTAGGTGTGTTTTGAAGCATATTTACAATAATATTTATGGATTAATAAATGAAACCGGTCTTTATAATAGAAATAAAGTCCTCAGTTTAGTGATTTATAACCCCAGATAATTCACAAATTTGTGAATTATCTGGGGTTATAAATCACAAAACCTCGGACTTTATTTCTACAATAATCCACAATTTTCTGGTTGAAATGAAAATCCGTGTGAACTAGTTCGCGCCAAACGAAAAAAGATGCTATGACATCATGCTGTCTAGACAGGAAGGAAGTACGACACGCCACCTGGCGAGTGCACTAGTACTACGGACCGACCTGCCGGTGGAAACACAGGACGTCTTTTTCTGACGTTTGGCGGGCCGGTCTGCGCCGACCGGATAAGCAATTGTCCATTGGATAGGATGTATTAACGCAATAAAATGTACTTCCTAAGTCACGCTATATAAAGTATATAAGCTGATTCCATTAGCATTTAATTCAGTATTGATAAATTTAAAAAAAGTATTACAAAAACATTTTTTTTTAAAAAACAGAGTTGGCCAAAACCTTTGCAATGAAGAATACACGTATACTTAAAAGGTTTCAAGCAAGTTCAACATTCATTGAGAATATTATTATATTGTAAATATTACATACTTATGATTCAATAACATAATAAGAAGATGAGCTTTAACATAGTAGATATTGTACACTTATACTTCAACAAAACATTAACCCTTTCGCTACTGAAGGACCATTATTCCACCGGACTGTAGCGATATGATGTCATATCACGTCAGAAACGCGTATAAAGTAAAATATTAACTCACTACCTTATACATTTCATTTGCGGTATTTTGCAGCATATTTCATTAGGAATTGATAAAATGTCGAATGAGGAAACTCCAGGGAATCCCCTGAATAATTATAACCACGAGTAAACTATATGCAGCTATATGCGATAAATATGGCAATATCTACAGAAATCAGTTAAAATAGGTGAAAATGGTAAAATTTATTAAAATATAGCATAACTTCCATATAAAATACTTAAACATGTTTATCGTTTTAATACTGATACACCAAAGAAAACGTATAGCAGTACACTCAAGGGAAAGAAGAATCAATCAATCAGTTGTCCAGGTGCTTAATCTCCGTATCAACGGATTCTAAGGCACACCATCCAATCCGTAAGGCATAAATCATGAGACATTAGACATAATCAATATTATTGCCGTCGACCCAGACATTGTACCTTATAATACACATTGACATTGACTGCTAGTCATCATAGATGGTAGCGAAAGGGTTAAAAAGTTAATTTTGTGACTATGGTAGATATTATATATTAAAAAGTTAATTTTGTGATTATGGTAGTTATTGTACACTTACACTTTAAAATCATTAAAAAGTTAATTTTCTTTTATTATTTCATATCAGGTATCCATGTGCTTAATCTCCGAACACGCGGATTCTAAGGCACACCATCCAAATCATAATGCATAAATCATAAGTCGTAAACCATAACAGGGTTGTCACCAGGGGATCATATCATTATTTTATACAAAGTTCCTCCTCTGTAAAAATGTGGTGAGCAAAGTCCCTTGTGGGTAAAGGTACTGTGGGCAAGACTCCTTGTGGGCAAAGGTCCACACACAAGTTTATCTCTTTCTATTTTTTAAATATTTTAGTGGATAGATGAAATATTATAAAGCACATATGTGATTAGATGCCAACTAATTAAGTTATTAGTGTTGGGACTCGCCTTCAACTTTCAGTGTCTATTATTCGTCCATTTTTCCAACCGATGGTCGACCCACAATTGATTATTTTACTCTATTGTTGGTTATTAATCAAGAAACACTTTCCGGGATAAAGTATAGGTCAATCCGGTAAGAATAACGGTGTTCCGACATTTAGAATCTACTAAAAATACCCACTTCCTGTAAATATGGCGGTAGATATAAACAAGCAATCAGTGCCCGTGAACCTCAAAGTAGCTATTACTCGGCTATGCAATGAGCCACAGGTCTGGAATTTTGCTATGTTATAGCTGACCCCAAAATAAGTGAATAACATACTGAAACTAAATAATCTAAATGCAATAGTTTTCAAGTAAGCGATTTACTCAACAGTGATAACCTAAAAGTAGCTATTACTCAGCTATGTCATGAGCTACAGGTCTGAAATTTTACTATGTTATAGGTGACCCAAAAGTAGGTGAATAACATATTTACACAAAATTCTGAAAAGTCCAAAAGTAGCTATTACTCACTTAGCTATTGAGATAGACACCCAAGTTACTCACCATGTTGTAGCTATGGAAAAAGTAGCTAAATAACATATTTTAACAAAATGCTCTAAATGCAATACTTTTCAAGTCATAAGTGATTTACTCAACAGTGATAACCTAAAAGTAGCCATTATTCAGCTATGCCATGAGCTACAGGTCTGAAATTTTACTATGTTATAGCTGACCCAAAAGTAGCTGAATAATATATTTACACAAAATGCTCTAAATGCAATACTTTTCAAGTTATAAATGATTTAGTGTTGAGTAAGAACCTCAAAGAAGCTATTACTCAGCTATGCAATGAGCCACAGGTCTGGAATTTTACTATGTTATAGCTGACCCCAAAATAGCTGAATAACATATTGAAAGTAAATACTCTAAATTTGAAAATTTTAATTACTTAAATGTAGCTTTTATAAGCTACAAGCTTACCATGTGGGACTGATTGCTGTTCTTGGATGGTCGCAAGGCATCATGGCCAACGTCTAAGAAAACTAGACCTATCGCATCGGAGAACCGATGCAAATTGTATCCACCAGAAGAAAACTCACCAAAGCCGTTCTAACATCGCTTAACCTTGAAGGAGAAGCCCAAGGTGAAATCTGACCATATCAAAAGATTCTTAGCTCATGATTTCCTATAGGTTGGTGTGACACTGCAAACCTCTAGGAATACGAACAAGACCACTGCCATGGTATGATCTCCCGCCGCACTACATCAAAAAGTAGGTGAACAACATATTTGACAAAACTCCTTTAAATTGAATAGTTTTGCTGTTAAAGTGAAAGCTCTCCCAACAGTAGGTGAATGAGTTATTTGAGAAAAATTGGCTATCTGCAATACTTTTAGCGATAATTCGCATTTACTCATTTTGAGTAGGTGAGTAATTAGCTATGAGTGTGAAACTTCACCAAGTGAAAGCTCTCCCAAAATGAGGTGAATGAGTTATTTGAGAAAAATTGGCCATCTGCAATACTTTTAGAGATAATTCGCATTTACTCATTTTCAGTAGGTGAGTAATTAGCTATGGGTATGAAACTTCATCAAGTGAAAGTTCTCCCAAAAGTAGGTGAATGAGTTATTTGAGAAAAATTGACTATCTGCAATACTTTTAGAGATAATTCGCATTTACTCATTTTGAGTAGGTGAGTAATTAGCTATAGGTCTGAAACTTCACCAAGTGAAAGCTCTCCCAAAAGTAGGTGAATGAGTTATTTGAGAAAAATTGGCTATCTGCAATACTTTTAGCGATAATTCGCATTTACTCATTTTGAGTAGGTGAGTAATTAGCTATGGGTGTGAAACTTCACCAAGTGAAAGTTCTCCCAAAAGTAGGTGAATGAGTTATTTGGGAAAAATTGGCCATCTGCAATACTTTTAGAGATAATTCGCATTTATTCATTTTCAGTAGGTGAGTAATTAGCTATGGGTCTGAAAATTCACCATGTGAAAGCTCTTCCAAAAGTAGGTGAACGAGTTATTTGAGAAAAATTGGCTATCTGCAATACTTTTAGCAATAATTCGCATTTACTCATTTTGAGTAGGTGAGTAATTATCTATGGGTCTGAAACTTCACCATGTGAAAGCTCTCCCAAAAGTAGATGAAGGAGTTATTTGAGAAAAATTGGCTATCTGCAATACTTTTACAGATAATTCGCATTTACTCATTTTGAGTGGGTGAGTAATTAGCTATGGGTCTGAAACTTCATCAAGTGAAAGGTCTCCCAGAAGTAGGTGAATGAGTTATTTGAGAAAAATTCGCTATCTGCAATAGTTTTAGCGATACGTCGCATTTACTCATTTTGAGTAGGTGAGTAATTAGCTATGGGTCTGAAACTTCACCAAGTGAAAGCTCTCCCAAAAGTAGGTGAATGAGTTATTTGAGAAAAATTGGCTATCTGCAATACTTTTAGAGATAATTCGCATTTACTCATTTTGAGTAGGTGAGTAATTAGCTATGGGTCTGAAACTTCACCAAGTGAAAGCTCTCCCAAAAGTAGGTGAATGAGTTATTTGAGAAAAATTGGCTATCTGCAATACTTTTAGCGATAATTCGCATTTACTCATTTTGAGTAGGTGAGTAATTAGCTATGGGTATGAAACTTCAAGTGAAAGTTCTCCCAAAAGTAGGTGAATGAGTTATTTGAGAAAAATTGACTATCTGCAATACTTTTAGAGATAATTCGCATTTACTCATTTTCAGTAGGTGAGTAATTAGCTATGGGTCTGAAACTTCACCAAGTGAAAGTTCTCCCAAAAGTAGGTGAATGAGTTATTTGAGAAAAATTGGCTATCTGCAATACTTTTAGCGATAATTCGCATTTACTCATTTTGAGTAGGTGAGTAATTAGCTATGGGTCTGAAACTTCACCAAGTGAAAGCTCTCCCAAAAGTAGGTGAATGAGTTATTTGAGAAAAATTGGCTATCTGCAATACTTTTACAGATAATTCGCATTTACTCATTTTGAGTAGGTGAGTAATTAGCTATGGGTCTGAAACTTCATAGAGTTAAAGCTCTCCCAAAAGTAGGTGAATGAGTTATTTGAGAAAAATTGGCTATCTGCAATACTTTTAGCGATAATTCGCATTTACTCATTTTGAGTAGGTGAGTAATTAGCTATGGGTCTGAAACTTCACCAAGTGAAAGCTCTCCCAAAAGTAGGTGAATGAGTTATTTGAGAAAAATTGGCTATCTGCAATACTTTTAGCGATAATTCGCATTTACTCATTTTGAGTAGGTGAGTAATTAGCTATGGGTATGAAACTTCATCAAGTGAAAGTTCTCCCAAAAGTAGGTGAATGAGTTATTTGAGAAAAATTGACTATCTGCAATACTTTTAGAGATAATTCGCATTTACTCATTTTCAGTAGGTGAGTCATTAGCTATGGGTCTGAAACTTCACCAAGTGAAAGTTCTCCCAAAAGTAGGTGAATGAGTTATTTGGGAAAAATTGGCCATCTGCAATACTTTTAGAGATAATTCGCATTTACTCATTTTGAGTAGGTGAGTAATTAGCTATGGGTCTGAAACTTCACCATGTGAAAGCTCTTCCAAAAGTAGGTGAACGAGTTATTTGAGAAAAATTGGCTATCTGCAATACTTTTAGCGATAATTCGCATTTACTCATTTTGAGTAGGTGAGTAATTATCTATGGGTCTGAAACTTCACCATGTGAAAGCTCTCCCAAAAGTAGATGAAGGAGTTATTTGAGAAAAATTGGCTATCTGCAATACTTTTACAGATAATTCGCATTTACTCATTTTGAGTGGGTGAGTAATTAGCTATGGGTCTGAAACTTCATCAAGTGAAAGGTCTCCCAGAAGTAGGTGAATGAGTTATTTGAGAAAAATTCGCTATCTGCAATACTTTTAGAGATAATTCGCATTTACTCATTCTGAGTAGGTGAGTAATTAGCTATGGGTCTGAAACTTCACCAAGTGAAAGCTCTCCCAAAAGTAGGTGAATGAGTTTTTTGAGAAAAATTGGCTATCTGCAATACTTTTAGCGATAATTCGCATTTACTCATTTTCAGTAGGTGAGTAATTAGCTATGGGTCTGAAACTTCACCAAGTGAAAGCTCTCCCAAAAGTAGGTGAATGAGTTATTTGAGAAAAATTAGCTATCTGCAATACTTTTAGAGATAATTCGCATTTACTCATTTTCAGTAGGTGAGTAATTACCGACGAGTCTGAAACTTCACCATGTGAAAGCTCTCCCAAAAGTAGATGAATGACTTAAAAAGTAGATGAACAACTTATTTGAGAAAAATTGTGTAGCTGCAATACTTTTGAAGATATAAGGCATTTACTCATTCTGGTTATCATTAACAAGAGGAGAGTGCCCGTGAACGGGCACTGTGTCAGCTGACTGAATGTTTTTGATTTGTGATGGTGATAATGAGAGGAAAGCATAACTAGAGGATCGCTCGCAAAAAAAAAAGATAATGTTTTTGCATAGCAAAAACAAAGCGTCCCGAAAAGGATATAAAGGTGAGTGCTAAAGTATTAAGAAAATGCTTCGTTTCTAGCCTTATACTGTTGTGGCAACCAAAGTCAGCGCAGTCTGCTCTATCTAGCACGGTTTTCACGATATAAGCATTTTTGTGTTTTGCAAAAAATAAAAAAAGTCCGCTATATTTGGCGAGACAAAAATATTTTGAAAATTGGCATGGCTACTCTGCAGAGATACCCAGCAGGTCCAAAATTTCCGAGATATTCACAATTTTTCATTTTCGTGTGTGAAAGGTCTTCCAAAAGTAGGTGAATGAGTTATTTGAGAAAAATTGGCTATCTGCAATACTATTAAGAGATAATTCGCATTTACTCATTTTGAGTAGGTGAGTAATTAGCTATGGGTCTGAAACTTCACCAAGTGAAAGCTCTCCCAAAAGTAGGTGAATGATTAATTTGACAAAAATTGGCTATCTGCAATACTTTATGAGATAATTCGCATTTACTCATTTTGAGTAGGTGAGTAATTAGCTATGGGTCTGAAACTTCACCAAGTGAAAGCTCTCCCAAAAGTAGGTGAATGAGTTATTTGAGAAAAATTGGCTATCTGCAATACTTTTAGAGATAATTTGCATTTACTCATTTTGAGTAGGTGAGTAATTAGCTATGGGTCTGAAACTTCACCAAGTGAAAGCTCTCCCAAAAGTAGGTGAATGAGTTATTTGGGAAAAATTGGCTATCTGCAATACTTTTAGAGATAATTCGCATTTACTCATTTTGAGTAGGTGAGTAATTAGCTATGGGTCTGAAACTTCACAGAGTGGAAGCTCTCCCAAAAGTAGGTGAATGAGTTATTTGAGAAAAATTGGCTATCTGCAATACTTTTAGAGATAATTCGCATTTACTCATTTTGAGTAGGTGAGTAATTAGCTATGGGTCTGAAACTTCACCATGTGAAAGCTCTTCCAAAAGTAGGTGAATGAGTTATTTGAGAAAAATTGGCTATCTGCAATACTTTTAAGAGATAATTCGCATTTACTCATTTTGAGTAGGTGAGTAATCATCTACAGGTCTGAAACTTCACCATGTGAAAGCTCTCCCAAAAGTAGGTGAATGAGTTATTTGAGAAAAATTGGCTATCTGCAATACTTTTAGAGATAATTCGCATTTACTCATTTTGAGTAGGTGAGTAATTAGCTATGGGTCTGAAACTTCACCAAGTGAAAGCTCTCCCAAAAGTAGGTGAATGATTTATTTGAGAAAAATTGGCTATCTGCAATACTTTTAGAGATAATTCGCATTTACTCATTTTGAGTAGGTGAGCAATTAGCTATGGGTCTGAAACTTCAAGTGAAAGCTCTTTGGGATAGCTGCTCTACAGAGATACCCTGAAGATAAAAAATTTCATCGAAACCGCTCTATGTAGCACGGTTTTCGAAATATTAGCATTTTTATGTTTTGCAATTTTTGCGCAAAAATTCGAAAATTGAAAATGGCCGCCATTTTTGGCAAGATAAAATTTTTTTTTAAATTGGCATGGCTACTCTGCAGAGATACCCTGGGTCAAAAATTCCGTCGAAATCGCTCTATCTAGCACGGTTTTCGAGATATAAGCATTTTTGTGTTTTGCAATTTTGCGAAAAATTCGAAAATTCAAAATGGCCGCCATTTTTTGCGAGAAATTTTTTGTTTGAAAATTGGCATGGCTACGCTGGAGAGATACCCTGTGGGTCAAAAATTTTGTCGAAATCGCTCTATCTAGCACGGTTTTCGAGATATAAGCATTTTTGTGTTTTGCAATTTTTGCGAAAATTTCGAAAATTCAAAATGGCCGCCATTTTGGGCGAGATAAAATTTTTTTGAAAATTGGGAAAACTACTCCGCAGAGATACCCTGCGGGTCAAAAATTTCGTCGAAATCGCTCTATCTAGCACGGTTTTCGAGATATAAGCATTTTTGTGTTTTCCTTATTTGGAAAATTCGTAATCATTAATTAATCATTAATTACTCGGCCATTTCTTGACCAATCAATGCCAAAATCTAATGATTTCCAGATTTTAATAGAATGAATGTATTTGCCAAGTTTCAGGTGAATTGATAAAATTCCTTTCAAGTTATCATCCGGACAAGCTTCCCCATCGAAAAAAGACATTTTTGGTCATGTGACCTCTCTGATTGGTTGAAATGTCACTGCAGCATATTCACAAAAATTCCCCAAGGCTACTGCCTAAACCTGCCAAATTTGAAAAGAATCCACCTAACGGTTAGAGAGTTATAAGGAAAACAAAATGCGGAGCCGGCGGAGCCTGAAGCTCTCCCATACACAAACAAGCGTCCCTTGCGGGACGCTTAATGAACGGAGATATAAGTAGAAAACGGCAGAAAAACTTCACAAGATATTCCAATATGGCGGCGGCCAATGAGAAAGGAGAAGACAAATGGGGTAGGTCCCGTGACGACAACCTGAGGCTACGGCCAACAATAAATGTCTTTTTTTTCTTAGACGTTGGCCGGGCCTGGCAGCCATCCGAGTACAGCATTCAGTCCCACATGATAAGCTATTGTAGCGTAATAAAATCTGACCTTTAAGAGGCCACCAGTGACCTTGAAATTGAAGGTCAAGGTCACAAAACAATAGCATTCGTGGCATTGCCCATATATACCCACATACCAAATTTGAAAGGTCTAACTAAAATATTTTTTTTAAGTTATCGCGTCCAAAAGGAAATCTCTGCAGCGGCATGACCGTACTGAATCCTAAATATACCTGACTTTCATCTGGGGATACAACTAACATTATTTAAACATAAGACCCCACAGAGTGATGCCACAATGTAAGCCGACTGACAAGTCAGCAGACATAAAAAGACACAAAAGTTGTGTGCTGCAAATGGTATTCAGAAGTAAAGTACAAAGTTAACTGTTTAAGGTACTACCTTTCATACAAAGGCAGATTTCAAAAAGCAGGTGCACAGACACTACAAATGTAGAGCCGATACTTTCTTGAAAATCATTAGTGAGAAGAGTGATTTTAACTAAATTTTGGACCCTTTGGATATAAGAGACTAGGTATAGTGCTTCTGAAAATGTTGAATTTCCCGAATTTCGGCAGTCATCTTGAATTTTGGCTGAAACAGAAAATGATAATCACATGGGTGCTAGATACCGTGCTTGGTAACTACGGAGATTTGCATTTTTGGTGGATGTAAACCTGCATCGGTTCTCAAATGATTTAGGCTAAGGTTGTCACATGAACAAATAATTGAGGTCGATTGCTCACAGATGAAATTCGGCACAACATCGAGTTCCTTGCCCCTGACAGGATACAACATTCAATATGGTGGCTCCCATGATGATGATCGAGCGTTGGTTACTCAGTTGCACCACTACTTTAGGCCTTGTTTGTCATTGTAATGTGAAATATAAATAGGTTATATGGACTCTTACTTGGCTTCAAACTCAGCAGATTTTCTATTTGCATTATAAAGTTCCTCCAAGTGTTGTAGTCTTTCGGTTTTGCACTCACTGATTAACCGTTCTGTTTCTTGTGAGTTCTGTTCCAGTGCTGCAATTTTGACATCCCTGAAAAAAAAGATTTTAGTATTTATACAATCATGTACTAATTATATACAAAGAGATAAAGCAGAAAATATTGGACAAACTACAATTAATGTTTCTTGTATGAACCCCGCAACCCCCAATTAATACATACTTTGAGCCAGTTTAAGTTGTCAAAAGTAAAAACATTTTATCTACTTTCTTGTAGATTTTTTATTTAACATGTAATGATGAAGTGGGTGGTGTGTGACTTAGTGTGAGGTACATTTGTTTAACATGGTAACAGTACATACTTTGGTACAGCAACAGTGTTGAGAGCCAGCTCCCTCAGTGCCTGCTCCTCTATGTAGCACTGCTGGTAGTGAGCCACCTCAACCTCGAGTCTGAGCACCGACTCACTCAGCTCCCTGATCTGCTGCTTCATCCAGTTCACGCGTGGACCCGACTCACAGTCAGATGCAATGCCCTCATCAGTGTCAGACGCCTTCTGTGCAAACTCCTGAATCACAGAATACACTTACACTGAACAAGAGGAAAAAGATTCAGTCAGTTCCAATGCCCTCACAAGTGTAAGATACCTCCTGTACTGACTCCTGAGTCACAGAATACACTGACACCGAACAAGAACAAAAGATTCAGATGCCATGCACTCATCAGTGTCAGACACCTTCTGCAGTTGTGGGAACTAGGTACACACTCCAAAACAACAAATGCTCCCACAGAAAAAAGGGCAAAGTACTATTTCTTTATGATGCTGGATAGTAAAAAGAATAGACACATTGTTAAAACCTCCACCAGCATTTTGATATTTATGTTTGATATAATTAGGAACATTTTGTATATTATGCAGTTCTTGTAATGAGAAAACATTAGCTTTTCAAGACAATACAAGGGTAATTCTGTCACTTCTTCCAGAAACACACTTTTGGAAGTTGAAAGTTACACATACATGGTTGTTTCAAGAACAAAGGCACTAGGGGAAACATGGAAAAGGTTATCTTTCTTTACTGACCGGAATAGAACTTCTAAGTGTCTGCTAGTCTATATAGTTTCAAAACATTCCAAAAATGATTTCAGAATGGAACTTGAAGAAATTGCAAATTTAATAAGTAAATTAAATTTTTACAAGTTAATACCCTATCCAATGGACAATTGCTAATTCGGTCGGTGCAGACCGGCCCGCCAAACGCCAGAAAAAGACGTCCTGTGTTACCACTGGCTGGCCGGTCCGTAGTACTGTGCACTCCCCAGATGGCGCCTCGTACTTCCTTCCTGTCTAGACAACCTGACGTCATAGCATCTTTTTCGTTGTCTAAACCTCTTAGACCCCTAGTAAGCTGATAGCGGGGTCGGTGGGAGGGTCTTGTGTGTCCATTGGATAGGGTATTAACTTATAAAAATTTAATTTACTTATTAAATTTGCAATTTTATTGCGTTAATACATCCTATCCAATGGACAATTGCTGAATAACTACCGCTTGGTCGGCGGGTAAGTTACTAGGGACTTATGTGAACTCACAAGTAATAGCAAATTTTAACCTACGGTCTAGGCTGACTTCGTCAGGAGACCTATAGGTCCAGGCACTGGGTTGACTTTAAGGTCAGGAACCCTGCAAGGCCATGGTCGGTTGCCAGCAGCCGGTTACCCGGGGCTATACCGCCGTCACCCCCCCCCCTTTTTTTGCAGACCTGCTCTGAGGTAGGGGAAGAGAGGGATGAGTTCAGTCCCAGAATGCAAATAAACCTCCCGAAGGAAGCACGCCACACTTAATTCTTATGTACATGAAGAACTGTTATGCACATATACAAATCTCCTCAATCTAATGGCCACTTGTGGATCTGCTGAGCAGCCACTACCTAGCCCAATTGGTAAAGCTCTGAATCAGCCCAAGCCCCACCCTTCATATAAAACTGTGTGAAGGTATTGTGACTTCAGTGGCGGGCTAACAAGATTGGATCTAAGGAGACTTCCGACTGGAAGACCTTAGAAGGAGCAAAGGCCCTGACATCATGGGCTTTAACCTGATGCTAAAAGTGGGCCTCCTGGTCAGAGAGCTCATAACATAGGATCACAGTCTGCTTGATCCATGAGGAGATAGTGGCAGGGGAGATGTCTTTGTCGAAACCTTTCTTGAAGGAGACAAAGACTAACTCCTTGTGCTGCCTGAGGTCTGAAGTCCTGTCCAAATAGTAGTGCAAGGCTCTGACTGGACACAGGGATCTGTCAGACTTGAGGGATTTATCTAGAGTAGGAGCCCGGGCTGGTATGACCACTGGGGCTACACTCTCTGGACCCTCTTTGGCCAGCTGATTCTTGGAAAGAAAGCTGGGAGATGGAAACAGGGACACCTTAGACCAATTGGATTGGTGTCTGATGTTCTTGTGCTGCCATGCATGGATCTCACTCCTTCTTTTGCCAGAGCCCAGGGCCAAAAGGAAGACAGTTTTGAAGGTCAGATGCTTCAGAGATGCCTCCCTAAGAGGTTCGAAAGGAGCCCTTGTCAGCTGGTGTAATACCAGGGAAAGGTTCCAGGAGGGTATTCCCCTCCGCCCTCTGGGTCTATCTCTGTGGAAACTTTCCAAGAGACGAGTGAGATTATCATCTTTGCTGATATTGACTGTTGTATTACCTAGTTTATCAGCAATGGCAGACCTGTATCCATCAATGGTGCTGGGCTGTAACTTGTTGTCCTCAAAGAGGTACATTAGGAAGTCAGCCACTGACTTTACAGGTGGTGACCTGAAGTCCACCTGATTAGTGACGCACCACTTTGTAAAAATGGACCACTTTACCTCATAGACTGATCTGGTAGATCTTCTTTGAGGAGCCTCAATTCTTGCTGCCACTGTCTCAGAGAAGCCCTGTTCTTTGATTTTTGTGGCTCTAGGAGCCAGGCATGGAAATTTAGGTTTGTCAGATTTCTGTGAGGGATCTGATTGAAGGGCTGTCAGCAGATTGGGCAGGCTGAGAGGGGCCTGACTGGACAGGGTCACCAAGACCCCAAACCAAGGCATGTTGGGCCACCCCGGGGCAATCATAATGATCCTTTTGCACGGGGAGTCCAGTAGCTTCTCCACCACTTTGCCCAATATGGCGGTCGGTGGGTAGGCGTATGCATCCAGATCCTCCCATGGCAGAGTAAGTGCGTCCACTGCTACAGCCAGGGAGACCGGTACTGGAGAGACAAACCGAGGTAACTTGTGGTTGAACCTCGTGGCAAATAGATCTATTTGAGGCAGGTGCCATTGGTTGCATATTTGTTGAAAAAAAAAAAAAACTTCCGGAAGGAGGGACCACTCTGTTTGGATGGTCTGACCCAGCCTGGATAGCTTGTCTGCTATCACATTTAAAACGGCCTGGGATGTGTCGAGCTTTTAGAGTCACTTGTCGCTGGGAACACCAGGTCAAGATTCTCCACAGTAGGGCACACAGTGGGCCCGACCTCATTCCTCCTTCCTTGTTTATGTAAGCTACTACTGTAGTATTGTCGGTTGCTACCAGAACTATTTTGCCTACACAGAGATTTTGAAACTCTTTTAAGGCTAGGAACACTGCTTTTAGTTCCAGATAGTTTATGTGCAGCTTGCTTTCCGGCACCGACCAGGACCCTCTTGCAGTGAACTCGTTTAAGTGAGCGCCCCACCCTTTTTTTTTTCTTTTTTTTTTTGATGCGTCTGTCAAAATTTGCAGAGCATGTTTTACTCGGTGTAATGGTTGGCCTTGAAGTACATTGTCTTCCTCTAGCCACCATTGTAAGTGAGGGTGCAGGGACCTTGGTAGAGGGATAACCTTCTCTAGAGATTCTGGTACCCTCCAATTGTTTTTGAGATGCCACTGTATGGGTCTCATGTGTAGTCGGCCGAGGTGAACGTGCTTTTCTGTGGCTGTTAGAAGACCTATCAAGGACATGAGCTGCCGGACCGGACAGGCCGGTAGTAATAAAAGTGCTTGTATCTTGTCCTGAAGGCTTTGCCACCGGTCCGGAGTCGGTCTGACCCGGCCGGACCTGAGGTCGAACTGGTAACCTACAAAGTCGAATACTTGTTTGGGTTCCAGTTCTGATTTCTCTAAATTCACCAGCCAACCTAGGTCCTGGCACATTTTGACCAGGATTTGGGTGTGTTGGAGACAAATGTGCTGGGATCTGGCTCTCACCAACCAGTCGTCTAGGTACTGGTGGATCCTTATACCCCTGTGTATGGCCATCAGTTTCACCTCATTTGCTAATACAGTGAACTCCATGGGCGCTGTGGGCAGACCAAAGGGCAGTGCCTTGAATTAAGAAGTCCGGCCCTGGACATGGAATCTTAGATATTTTCTGGATTGTTCCTGTATTGGTATGTGGAAGTAGGCATCTTTGAAATCTACTGAGGTGACCCACTCCCCTTGTTGGAGGGATGTTCTGATGGTTTCCGGCGTCTCCATTTTGAATTTTTCTACCTTGAGGAAAAAGTTTAGGTTGCTTAGGTCCAGTATTGGCCTCCATTTGTTGTTGGGTTTTGGGACTAGAAATAGTCGATTGAAGAAACCCAGATATGTTTGATTGTGGACCAGTTCCACTGCATTTTTTTTTTTTTTTTTTGTAATGCTTCCAACAGGTAGCTGTTCCTGTGGGGATTGACATAACGGCTTACAACAGTTGGAGACCTTGTAAGAGTTGGCCGGGTCCGGAAAGGAAGGGTGTAACCCTCTCTCAAGATTCGAACTATTTTCGGACCGGCCCCTAGATCCAGCCAAGTTGCCAAAGGTTTTGAAGCCTGGACCCTTCAGGCAGAGTTTTTGCAAACGGAGGGACATTGACCACAGGTTGGACACAAGATAATTGAGTGACAGAAGAAACCAGTAATTTCCTGTAACCAGTAATTCTCTGTAACCGGCAAACTGGTAGGCTGGAGTCACTCCTGAATTTAGACAGCTACTGATCTATATTTAGCTAGTTGGGTAGGCTCTGTAACCGGTTTTGGTGAAGCAAGGTTGTATAGCCGGTACCTTGTCGGCAGGCTCTGTAACCAATGGTTGGGGTGATCACTCTGCAACCGGTTTTGGTGAAAATAAGGCTGTATAGCCGGTAAACTGGTCTGGTGATTTGAAGACTCTGTAACCAGTCAGTTGAAGCCATATTTGTAGATACTTGCTGTCTACCTGCCCCAGAATCAACACAGAGTTGAATGGACTGGGTCGGATGACTCTGTAACCAGTTGGGGGGGCGGGTAAGCTGTACCAAGGCTGTGTAGCCGGTACCTGGTCGGTACACTGTAACCAGTTGTTGAAGCAACTGTACAAGGCTGTGAAGCCGGTCGGTATACTCTGTAACCAGTTGTTGAAGCAAATTTACAAGGCTGTGTAGCCAGTACCAGTCGGTACACTCTGTAACCAGTTGTTGAACAAAGTGTACAAGGCTGTGTAGCCAGCACCAGTCAGTACACTCTGTAAATAGTTGCTAAAGCAATTTTACAACTTTTGTGTTGAATTCAGCTTTATTTCTTTAATCCCACGTCTTACTTGTAGATTTGACAGTTGCTGGGAAAGCCCTTGTGATCTATTTTTAGAAACACTTGGTGTTCGGTGTGACACGTGACCAGCTTGCTGGTCGGAAAGACACGCGATTGGCTGATTGGAGCTCGTCAGTTGTGGCGTTCTTTTGTGATACTTAAACATGCAAATGCGCAGTATTCTGCTCATCCACAAACCCCACTACCGACAACGAAGCCGGGTCTGCAAGGCAGGGACTGGAATCACAGTAGACGTGAGTTCTGAAGAACGCACTTCCGACCTTCCTGGTCGGTGAAAACACATGACCTGCTTCGTGATTGTTTGGAAGGACACGCGATTGGCTAACTGGAGATGACGTCAGTATTCGCGTTCTTTGTGTGATGCCTTACCGGCAACTTTACAGTCCACAAACCCCACTACCGACAACAAGGCTGGGTCTGCAAAGCAGGAACTATAAACACAGTAGACGTGAATTCTGAAGAATGCACTTCCGACCTTCCTGGTCGGTGAAAACACGTGACCAGCTTTGTGAGTTGTCGGAAAGACACGCGATTGGCTGACTGGATATGACGTCAGAGGTCGCGTTCTTTTAAGCTGGCCGGTCGGCTGATGCTTTTAAAGCAGAGAAGCCTGGACCAGTACGCTGTGAAGGTGAAGTGCTGTCCGGATCTGAAGTCGGTTCTTCTTACTCGGCTGTGCACTCAAACCAGTGTCCTGGCCATCCACAACCCTTGCTACCGACACAAGGGCCGGGTCCACAAGGGTGGGACTGAGAGTGATCAAAGATGCAGTTCCTTCTAAGAAAATACTTGGTGAGGTCGGCTGAACTTGAGCTTGCCGGTCGACTAATGCTTTACAGCAAAGATGTCTGGACCAGTGCGCTCTGAAGAAATCTGAAGAATTCATCTCTTGCTTCTGATGAAAAAACACTAAATACTCGAGCTAGGCTGATGTGACTGATGCTTTACAGCAGAGAAGTCGGTACCAGTGCGCTCTGAAGAATGCACCTCTTGGGGAATTCCTTCTATTTGCAGTGTTCAAAACTACATAAATTGAAGTTGTCCGTGATTACTATTCGTAGTACTAGAAAAGATGTTTCTATGGTGATTGAACTGGAAAGTTACAGAAGGTACATTCAACAAAAGACACGGATAAAAATACCTGTAAGTAGTATATCCATTATTTCCTTAATATTGTCGATCTGCCCCTAACAACACCATGGTTGAATGGGAGGAAACTAGAAAAAATGGCTGCCTTCATATTTCTCGTCGATTACTGCCCTATCATCAACACGAAATTGAGTCAGCTAGGGAGCGTTTCCAGCAGATTTCTTAAGGTATATCCGTGCTTGATATGAAGATCACATTTCTACACTAAAATATTCCCCAAAAAGGTTGAAAATCCGTCATAATGCACGCTTTTCCTTTAAAAACTCTGGAGATGTTGAAAACACGTTCGCACAGTACACGCGCCAAACGAAAAAGATGCTATGACGTCAGGTTGTCTAGACAGGAAGGAAGTACGAGGCGCCATCTGGGGAGTGCACAGTACTACGGACCGGCCAGCCAGTGGTAACACAGGACGTCTTTTTCTGGCGTTTGGCGGGCCGGTCTGCGCCGACCGAATTAGCAATTGTCCATTGGATAGGATGTATTAACGCAATAAAACTGCTGTTACATCTCACATTCTTACCTCATTAACACCTTGCTTCAATGAAAACTGAATATTTGGACAGACTTCTGTTCACTCATTGTTATGACACTGACGTACCTTTTGATTCTTGAGTGTGCGTATTTCCTCCTCCAGCTTTCCCCGCAGTCTGTGCTCTATGGACTCACGTTTCTCTGCCGCACTCTTCAGGTGACCAAGTGCCTGTTGCAGTTGTTGCATCTTGTTCTCATCCACAGTCAGCTTCTGCAACTACACAGCAGACTGTGGCTTACTCAATTTAAAAACTATTGTAGACATAAAAATATGTTCAACTGTATGAACCAGAGTTGTTTCACATCCCAATTTAAGTGTGGAAAATTTGATACCAACTACAATCCTAAGCGCATCTATTTTACTTTTTAAAGATGCAAATACTTCAGTGTTCGCGTTGGGTTATGAAATGTGGGGTACCCTGTATCCCAGAAAGCATCAAAAATGGGTTACCAGTGAGAAAATGGGGTACATGTAACATTCTTCACATATTTCTCAATAAATAATGTTCAGATACCCCAGTTACTAAACTTGAGTTTTTTATTTCAATTCATGGACTCTCACAGTAAAATAAACTACAAACTACAAACAATTATTGCATTAATTTGTGTGCTCGCTTGGCAATTGAGGGTAGTGGATCATCTGTAAGTAATAATTAACCGTATTAAGTGATGTTTTCCATACCCCAAGGTATACACTGCCAGAACATGAAATTGACTCTGATGTGAGTCTAGAGGCAGACTATGAAGAAAAAGTAGCTGGTAATATTAGGGATCTACTGTCACTCAGAGATTCAACAAACTCTAGCTTTACTTTCTCTGAATTAAATGATATGATTACTTTTCTGTGCTCATCATGAAGCATATGTACAATTACATTTACTACTTGTGTTTAACTGTTTGTAAATAGCTTACATTATGTGTTCATATCTGTACTTTTTACTTTGTATGAAATAAACTAAATTAATTTAATATTTAATAAGTCTGTTGGTTTTAGTAAAATTCATTTTCAAGTTTTTTTTAATTTCTGTACTTCCTATCTAAGTATTTTATTAAATGTTTGTTATTTTAAATAGTTTTTCAAATAACTGCAAAATAAGAGTACCTGTTGGCTTCTCCATCTTCTCTGAATTTTTATCTTGACAATGAAATTACATACACTTATCATTCACATCTCAATAACTATCAAAGCTATAAATATGAATAATATATCACTATGAAAGCAAATTAGAGTACTTTGTGATTGTTTTATTGGAGAAAGTGTCATCTGAATAAGTGTTAATAATGTTACAGTTAATATGTGAAATCAGAAAATATACGTATTTACTGAAATTTTCAGTAAATACGCGTATTTCCTAAAATGACCTGTGTTATTTCACAAGTTTACTGGTTGGACTTTCAGTAAATAATTTTGAAAAACAGATTCCCTAAAAGGGAAATGCCACCACCCCCCTTTTTCTGAGACTAAAAAGTCTCAGAATGACTTAAAGTCAGGAATTTAAGTAGAAGAGAGTAGTGAAGGGACGATTAGACCAACGTTCGATTAATCGTCGACGTTACGGTACAATCGCGTTCGGTCACTGACAACTTCTAGAAATCGATTAAATCTTACCCTTCCTTATGTGTCTCAATATCCACGTGTTTTTTATATTTTAAGCAATTTCCTTAACTTTCCTTTGATAAATAATGAGATTTGTCACGAATTTGGGTTTGTTTATGTCTACCGCCATATTTACCGGAAGTGAGTGCTTTTGGTAGGTTCTAAATGTCGGAAACACTGTTATTCTTTCCGGATTGACAATACTTCATCCCAGAAAGTGTTTCAGGATATATTTTCTTACAGTGGAGTAAAAAAGTCGATTATGAGTCGATCATCGGTCGGAAAATTGGATGAATAATCGACCGCGAAAATTGAGGCGATTCCACTCACTAGAAGAGAGAGAACTGGGTGAGTGGAAACAAAAGTCCACTACACTTAAGAAGTCATAGAGATTCTTAAGTACAACATCTCTAAAGGAAAATAAGTGAAGTGCAAGAATTCTGAGAGGAATCCCCCATGATGTGAAGCAGTGGAAAACCACCTAAGAGACTAGAATGAAACCTGGGCAAAAACATCAGGGGCCTTCACATGTGGAACAGAGTTTGAGGGAATAAAGGATAAAATGTTATCCAAAAAGACATTGTCTGAGCAGCAATATCATCCTCTTTGGACTTCAGAAGAAAGACAAAGAAGAAATCCTTCTTAAGATAGTCAAAATAGCTAGATAGATGATCTCCAAGGAATCTGAGAGTAAGGAAAGAACTGTCCTCTAAGTCATCCTGACCAAGACAAAAGTCAAAGCAGGAAGAGACTTCTGAAGATAACTGGCTTAAACCAGGAGAGAAAGATTTGACTTAAAGATGACTTAGGCCATCCCTAGAGAGCGAGAAGAGACCTTCAAATAAAGGAATCAAAATCACCGCTTCTCCTTCCCAAAGCAAGGGAGTAAGAAAGACTGTCTTATAGGTGAAAAAACTTGGCTCAGCAAGTGAAAAGGATTCAAGAGGAGCCTTGGTAAGAGCCTGCAAAACCAAGGTATAAGTACTAAGCAGGTAGGTGACGACTAGCCTTATTCTGGTCTTAAAGAAGCTCTAAATAAGACTTCTAAACTCCTTATAAGAACCCAACTCCAAGTAGTACATGGAGAGAGCTGACCTGTATCCCTATTGTCTGAGTAATAGTTCCTTAAAAGGAACAATCAGCAATGAATGGGACAGTTGAAGCATGGCAGAGTGGCCATGTTTCTCACAAGTTTTTGAAGCAGTTCCACATTGCTTCATAGACAGTTATGGAGGATAAATATTCTCCAAGACCCCTCCAAGTTTTTGAAGCAGTTCCACATTGCTTCATAGACAGTTATGGAGGATAAATATTCTCCAAGACCCCTCCTCTGAACATTCTTCTGAAAGGAGAATTCAGCCACAAAGCTTGAAGAAAGGAACTCCATAAAAACCAATAACAAACCTCTAGATCAGGTTGTTATAGAAGAATAAGAGGAAGAGCCACTGGCTTTCTTAAAGGAAATCTTGAGGCCAAACCTTGGCAATTGCCAGGGAAGGCTACAAGAAGCATGGTACAGCTCTGAAAGCTGATTAACTTCCTGGCCATAGTGGACAAAGAGCTGAAGGAGGAAAGGAGTAAAACAAGTACTCCGGACCAAAACACTCCAGGGCATCTGTTGCCAGAGCCTAAGGATCTAGCACAGGAGGCACATGCAAGAGAAGCTTGTGATTGAATCACATGGCAAAGAGATCTAAATCATATGAGAAGTCTGAGACTACCATCTGAAGATCCAAGAATTGAGAGACCACTTTATATGAAAGGTCAAATAAGACCTCCAGAGATGGTCTGCCAAGGATTCATGCCCCTGGAACATGAGTAGCAGTGTTGATTCTAGGAATTTCAAAAAGTGGGGGCGATCCCCCACCACTACACAAAATGTGGGGGAGGGGCTAAAAATTCTGGGGGACGACTTTATGATAAGTTTAAACTAATAAAAAATACATTTTCAGTTTATTTAGGCATTTTTAACAGTGGACTTCTATTAATTAGTGCTCAATTTTTATTGTCTTGCCCAATAAAAATAAACTTCAAGGCTAGTGATAGAATTTTAAAAAAATACTGAAAATGGTTATTTACATCAAAGTGGCTCCTGTCATGGCATTATGGTTTTAAGTTTTCATCTGAAGTCATGGCATCACAAATTCAGTCATTACACCATCAATTCATACAAATATGTTGGAAAACCCCACAGAATACCATGACCTCATGAATAGTAATGAGTAGTCCACAAATTCTTCAAGTAAAATATTGCTAAAAAATCCAATGGAATCGTCAAATATTTTTTACGCATACGTGAGCTCTGTAGTCCTTCTAGTATTTGATCTTAAATCAGAAAATATTAAGAATTAAAACCACCACGAAAATCTGTGACCTCATTAATATTAATGAGTTGTCCGTGAATTTTGATCCAGTAAAATATTTTTCTAGGGAATTCTGACAGATACGTAGTGGCTTTCTACCAGTGAACGCCCGCCTACCAGTGAACGCCCGCCTTATATATCTTTATTAGAGGTCAAGGACAAATGCTTCTATTTGCAAACAAAATGGGCGTTCACTGGTATTTACGGTTTGCGGTAAACACGGCCGATAATAGAGATATATTGTCAAATTACATCACTTTCAAAGAAATGTTCCCCAGCATATTTAAATCATTAATTATCTTGAATGTCATTGGATAATTTGGTTGAAGCAGAACATAAACTAAACCTCCAAATATAAGATAAATGCTAAATGTTATCTTAAACACGGGCGTTTACTGGTAGAAAGCCACTACGCCCGTACTAGTAGGGTCACCACCGGCTTCACTGCCATGGCCTGTTGTGGTAACAATCCAGTCTACTGTAAGTTTCGTTTTTCTTGCAGCCATTTTTTATATAATCATCCACTTTCAGCTTAATTTTATATTTTTGGGTATAATATGTCCAAATATTGTCTGTACCTCATAATATATTTGAGTTTGTAAACAATCACGAAACCAAAATCGTCTACAGGCATTATTCGAAGAACGTTTCGACGGAAAAATCAAAACCTCGACAAACTCTCGCTCCACGCATCGTTTCGATTTCTTTGATCTCTCGTCTTTTCGCTTCGTATATATATCCCGCATTGCCTTGTGCTGAATGCGTTCTTTTACAATCTTGTCCCCGCATACTTCGATGAAATCCGCGAGCAAAAGCAAATTAATGCGAGATATCGCAGAAAACGCATCCTAGAAGCAACTCTGAGTAGGTGGAAGAACAAACTTGTTCTTGTAAAAATAATGGCAAAAAGGTGCCAAAATAGATACACATGTGCCAAGAGTGGAAGCTCTCTTGATATAAAAAGAAAGCACAGACAACAGTGTTGCCTGAGACTATCTGAAGTGTCCCTTGAAGAAAGGGCAAGTGAAGAACAAATGTCTTGAGAACAAGACATTTGTATTGTCTGAGGCTGAAAGGATGATCCCTTGATGAAAGGATAATAGAGGAACAAATGTCGGAGCAAAAAGGACAGCTATGAGCTGTAGAACTGTTGAATAGATTGGATTGCTACATCAAAGATGGACCTTAAGTGGTCAAAAGAGCACAAAGAGCTCCCTAACCCTGAAGTGAAACATCCATGTAAGTAGATGTAAAAACTAGGGAATTAAAGGGAGGTATGCAAATACATAGTTCCCAGGAAAGTACAATCTTAAATGAACCTTCATAGTAGGATCAAAGAATGGACAATCAAGAGCACCTTTGAGAAAGAAAAATCAAAGTGTCCTGAGATAACACTGAAGAAGTGTCATGTGCAGGTGACCTTGAAGAAGTGGCTTCCAAGTGGAAGCCAGGAGAATTAAAGGTGCCTAGTTGGCGAGGAAATTTGAAGGTGTTCTAAGGCAGAGAAAGGGTGAGCTGCTGAATAGACAGAACATTGCCCCTGTGAGGAACACCTTTACACAGGTTAAGAACCTGGCCCAGGAAAGAGATCTGTTGTAGGAACAGATCTAAATACTTCCTGCTAAGCACCACTCCAAGTTAAGAGTCAACTCAAGAGATTGCCAAATGAGCCTCTGACAACTATTCGCTCTAATAAGCCAATTTGAAGTCACATGTGCACGGAGATGCCCAACCTCACAGCCAACTTTCTTACTTCCTTGACTAATTCCACTGGCCAATTAGAAGGGAGAAAATTGAAAATTTTAATTACTTAAATGTAGCTTTTATAAGCTACAAGCTTACCATGTGGGACTGAATGCTTTACTGGTTGCCGCGAGGAACTACGACCAACGTCTAAGAAAAAAAGACATTTATTCTTGGCCGTAGCCTCAGGTTGTCGTCACATGATCTGCCCCTTATGTTACAACTTTTCTTGTTGAGATTTAAACCCATACCCCTCAGCTGTAATACAGCGGGGAGGCAGGGTGGGACTCTCCTCAGTCCCACATGGTAAGCTTGTAGCTTATAAAAGCTACATTTAAGTAATTAAAATTTTCAATTTTATTGCGCTACAATAGCTTACCATGTGGGACTGAATGCTGAATCCAACCGTCCGGAGGAGGGATTACAGCTGAGACTGGCAGATAAGTCTGTTTTTTCTTAGAATTTTGATAATAATAGTAGAATGAAAGATCGAAAGTACCAGTCTGAGTCCCGTCTACAGGGCCCCAATCCCGAACACCGGGCCTGTAGAAGCCAAAAACCTGAATGAATGACAGTGCTAAAAAACTGTCAGGGTGTTTGACGAGAAGGAGATGTGTACCCTAGATACACAGACGGGGTCAGTCCCAAGGACGATCACGGAAGAACCTGAGCTTAAGGCTCGGGTGCTGACTAAAATGACAACCTTAAGGTCCTTAATACAATATACAATTACAAAGATTTAAAGACTAGATAGACCTTACCGGATACACCCTGATGAGGTAGACGTATACCTAGACCCTGGGCTTAGACTCCTGAAGACTTGGTTGTAGCGGATGTGCCCCCCCCCCCCCCCCCCCCCCCTTTTCTTTCTTTCCGAGTCCCAGGTACAGATTGTTGTCATTGTCAGGCCAAGTAAGGTCTTTTAAATAAAAAATGGTAAAAGTGTGAGAGCTTTCCAATGACAGGCTTGCATGATCTGGTCCACCGATACCCCACCGTAAAAAGCCTTAGAGGCTGCGAAGGCCCGAATGTCATGCGCTTTGACTTGGACTAAGTCCAAGGCTTGATGGTCTGCTTGTTTATAACAAAGTAGGATGGTTTGTTTCAACCAAGAAGAAAGAGTAGCGGGTCTGATGACTGATGTATGTCCTTTCTTGAAGGAAATGAAAAGGAGGGACCGGGAACCTCTTAGGTCCTTGGTTCGGTCCAGATAGTACCTCAGGGCCCGCACCAGACACAGGGTCCTGTCTTCTTGAACTGTCTATCCACAATGGTAGTCAAAGCAGGGATAGTCACCGGAGACACACTTTGAGAATCTTCTCTTGCTAGTTGGTTTTTGGCTATGAAGGAAGAAGAAGGGAACAAGGAGACCTTTTCCCATTGGCCTTGATTAGATACTTTGTTTGCAACGCAGGCATGGATTTCCCTCCGGCGCTTGCAGGAGGCCAAAGCTAGCAAGAAAGCAGTTTGAGAGTGAGATGTTTGAGGTTTGTGTCTTTCATAGGCTCAAAGGGTGCTTTTGTGAGCTCATTGAGAACAACAGAAAGGTTCCACTTGGGGAGATTTCTGGAACTTTTGGGGCGATCCCTGTGGAAATTGGAGAGCAACCTATGAAGGTCCTCATTATGAGCAATATGTTGGCCCGATGGGCTCAAGGTGTCAACAATGGAAGTCCTGTAACCATCAATGGTGGAGGGGCGATTGTTAAGGTCTTGGTACAGATACATGAAGAAATCTGAGATTTGTTTCACAGATGAAGTGGAGAAATCCACCAAATTTTCTCTGCACCATTTTTCAAATAGGGCCCACTTGATTGGTAGATGGTCCTTGTTGAAAATTCAAAATGGCTGCCATTTTTGGGGAGGGGAAAATTTTTTGAAAATTGCCAACAGTACATTGGTCAGATACCCTGGTGCTTGATAATTTCGACGAAATCGCTCTATATCGCACGGTTAAGGAGATAGAAGCAAATTCGTGTTTTGCCATTTTTTGGCGAAAATTCCAAAATTCAAAATGGTCGCCATTTTTGGGGAGGGGAAAATTTTTTTAAAAATTGCCAAGAGTACAATGCTCAAGTACCCTGTGGGTCAAAAATTTTGACGAAATCGCTCTATCTCGCACGGTTAAGGAGATAAAGCAAATTTGTGTTTTGCCATTTTTGGCAAAAATTCGAAAATTCAAAATGGCCGCCAATTTTGAGAAGGGGAAAATTTTTTTGAAAATTGCAAAGAGTATATTCCTTAGATACCCTGTGGGCTGAAAATTTTGACGAAATCGCTCTATCTCGCACGGTTAAGGAGATAGAAGCAAATTTGTGTTTTGCCATTTTGGGCAAAAATTCGAAAATTCAAAATAGCCCCCATTTTTGGGGAGGGGAAAATTTTTTGAAAATTGCAAAGAGTACATTCCTTAGATACCCTGTGGGTCGACGAAATCGCTCTATCTCGCACGGTTTAGGAGATATGAGCACATTTGCCTTTTTCAGTATTCAAAATAGCCAATTACTCATTTATTTAATTAATTACTCACTCATCTATGAAGCAATTACCCCCAAAAGCAATCCCATACAAGCTATTAACCCAATGAACCTCCATACCAAATTTCAGAAAGCTAGGCTTAATAGCATTCCTTAAAATGTCTGGAAACCAAAGAGATACTCAAAAATAGCAAAGTAGCTATTACTCAGTTAGCTATAGAGCTATCATCACCAAAAGCAATCCCATACAAGCTATTAACCCAATAAACTTGCATGCCACATTTGGTAAAGATAGGATAAGAACTGTTGCCTAAAATGTCTGGAAACCAAGTGGGACGCCGGACGCCGGAAAAAGCAAAAATAGTATGTCCACCCCCCAGTGGGGTGGACATAATTCTATGTACGATGTATGTGGCGGTCACCGAACGCCAAGCCACGCTTACCCAAGTGTTTTCATATGGTAGAGTATATTACATTTTTATGAAATAAAATCGAAAATTCAAAATGGACGCCACTTTTGGAAAGAGGAAAAATTTTTGAGAATTGAGCAGAGTATCTTGCATATATACCCTGTGGGCCAAACATTTTGCCAAAATCGCTCTATCTCGCAAGGTTTAGGAGATACAAGCAAGTTTAAGTTTTACCATTTTTGTCAAAAATTCAAAATGGCTGCCATTTTTGGAAAGAGGAAAAATTTTTTAAAATTGGGCAGAGTATCTCGCTTAGGTACCGTGTGGCTCAAAAATTTCGTTAAAATTGCTCTATCTCGCATGGTTTAGGAGATACAAGCATTTTTGTGTTGTGCAATTTTATAATGCTTACCTGTAACAAATATACAAGCACATTATGAATTAATTATTTCTGAGTTATATGTGAATTATTTGTGATGAACACTACATGAGTGATTTGTGTTCCCATTAATCAGACAATTCTGAATTATTTGTGAATTATTTGTGATGAACACTACATGAGTGCATTGTGTTCCCACAAATCAGAGTGCAAAAATTACAAAATTTAAAATGGCTGCCATTTTTGGAGAGAGGAAATTTTTTTGGAATTGAGCAGAGTACTTAACAGAGATACCCTGTGGATCAAAAATTTCGTGGAAATCGCTCTATCTCGCACGGTTTAGAAGTTATTAAGGGATTTGTATTTTCCTCGTTAATAAAAATTTTAATGCTTAATTAATTAGCCATTTTTTAATGGAAGTCTACCAAAATCTAATCATTTGCAGATCTTTATACCGTGCATCCATATATCAAATTTCAGGCGAATATTTTAAACGCTTCTTAAGTTATCATCCGGACAAGCAAAATCCTATTTTTGGTCATGTGACTTCTCTGATTGGTTGAAATGTCATGGCACCAAATTCAGAAATTTTCCCAGGGCTACTAAATATATGTGCCAAGTTTGAAGAAATTCCATCCACTAGTAAAGACGCTATAGGTAGGCAAACTTGTTGAGCCGGCCGATACGGCGGACCCTTCCGCGAGAATTCCTCCCATATGCAAACAAGCGTCCCGCGAGGGACGCTTAATTTATGAGTATTACAGAGATATAGTGTTTTTGTTACATCCCCTGTAAATATTTTGAAATGTCAGAGTTTAATTTTTCAAAGGGTCTTTCCGGGGTTAAAAATCAAGAATTTCTGAGATTTAGTTTAATGCCTCAATTACGAAAATCACTGTTCTAGCTTATTGTTTACATTTTTTGTGTGCAGACCACACTTTTTATCGATGTATAATGCTTTGAATAGATTTCCTAGGGTACGACACCAGCAATGGCTGCATGTCTGCATGAGCCAGTTTGACTGTTTTGAATGTTTTACCTCTCCCTGCAGGTTGAACTTATCTGCATGAGCCAGTTTGACTATTTTGAATGTTTTACCTCTCCCTGCAGGTTGAACTTGTCTGCATGAGCCAGTTTAAGGGCATCCTCAAGCACCTGCACATGGTTCTGGTGTTCCTCACAACATGCCTTCTGTGTGGCCAGCTCCACCTCCAACTTGTCCCGTGACTTGCTCAACTCACGACCTGAAAATAATACATTGTCTCAGTAATATACAAAGGGTCACAACCTCAAAATAACACATTGTCTCAGTAATATACAAAGGGTCACAACCTCAAAATAACACATTGTCTCAGGAACACATTTACAACTCCCGACCTGAAAACAAAACACTGCCTCAGTAACACAGATACAGCTTCCAACCTAAAAAAGGAAGTATCCAGATAATAACACAGTATGTCAGCCACATCAGCAGAGTTTAGACTGCACAACAATAATACAGATCACAGTGCTGGAAGCAAGTCTAATTTGCAGTGGCTGAGAAAACAGCGGCAAGACCAGGGGCCATATTCTACAACAAAACTCAGATAAGGTGACCTCAGATCTAAGTAAGGGGAGGTTTTTCACTTAAGTTTTTCTTGGGTTTTGTATTCACAAAACCAAAGTTAGGAATGTTCAGTGTCATAATTTCTAACTTGAAATCTAAGAAATACTTAAAATTTAAGTTAGAAATAGTCTAAGTAATGTTGTAGAATATGGTCCCAGGGCTGGGATCAAGTACAAGGTGTCAAGTTCAAGTACTTTACAGGATGCAAGTACATAAACAATTTTATCATACTAAGGTTATCTAAGGAACATTTGAAAATAGGTTCCCAACAGTGTAAACTATTTACAGTGTTTAAGTAACATGTATAAGATAGTGACTGAAGAGCCTTTTATTATACTTGAGGAACATTAAGTGTAACTATATCAAGACACACTGCAATATGTATCCACAGGAAAAGTAAGACCAATACTGGAGTACTGCTTTCTGAAAGAAAGAAAAAATGTCTCTGCACAGCAAAAACAAAATGTCCTCAGATAAATTCAAGAGGGTCATCAAAATGGTCAAGAATGACTTATTGAAAAATAAACTTTACATAAACCCTCTTGACCAAAAATTTGGTCCAAATTGCTGTATCTTGCACTGTTTCCTAGATAAATGTGTCTTCATGTTTATACTCAGAAATTTAAGATTTCAGCAAAAATGGCAACAAATTTTTTTTTTTTTTTTAAATCGGCAGATGATTTTGCACATTGCAGTATAGACCAAAAATTCAGCCAAAATTCACACCGCTTCAGAGATAAATTTGTTTTGGCATTTTACACAGAAATTGAAGATGGCCACCAAAAATTGCCGAGGAAAGATGTTTTGAAAAGTGTACATATGATTGTTACAGTCCCTGGACCAAGTTATAATCCACAAAAGCACACCCCTTTACCAAAACATATTTTGGTCACGTGACTTTTATGACTACTCAAAATGTCATGACACCAGGTTCAAAAAATTTTCCTGCTGTACGAAATTTGAAGAGAACTGTAGAAATTGCGGGAGCCAGCAGCCCTTTTCACATATATATATACAAACCAGTGTCTGGCAAGAGACACACAAAATTGGACAAGGACACCACACATCCTGAAAAAAGCTGGATCCAAATATTTTGAAATTTCAACATCCACATGATATCCATAATAGTCCACTCTTTCACCTCAAATGACAGGGATGAACTAGAGTATTGCTTTGCAAGAGAATGAGAAAATGTTATCTTCCTGTGTTTAATATGTTTTTTTTCATTAATGACAAAATACAAGGTTTTCGTAGATGAACGTGTATTTATTTTTTTTTTTATTTTTTTTTTTTATTTTTTTTTTGACAAATTACATTTGTTTGCACAATAGATCTATAAGAAGTAGAAGGAAAGCTAGTGAAAATAACATTGAGATGAAAAAAAAACAAACTATATTTGGAGTTTTACACAGTGAGATGGCTAGCCATCTGATTGTGTTCAGGCCAGGATCATAACACCATTAACCAAAGGACTGGTGGAAACAGAATAACCAGGAATGAGAAAGTACATGTACTCTATTGTGAAAAATCTAACCTTAGATGTCAATAAAGAGGTTTTGCCAGACACTCCATCTCTTTTCAAAAAGTTGATTTGAATTGTTCATAAATGATGAAATTTTCTGTTCATTAAACCTTTTTTTAATTTCCCTTTGGAGATGGAAGATATTCAATTGAAAGCCTTTTTTTGCACACCAGTAGATATAATATCTAGTTACTATCAGCATGAAATTTAGTGGCCAAAAGTTTTCATTATTGTCGTTGTAACCAAATATTTTAACTCCACTATCAAAATCTAAATTCAGACCTAATCTAGTGAAAACCCAATGTTTGACATTTCTCCATAATTCTGAGGATTTTGTGCATTCTGCAAAAAGATGCAAAATTGTAAAACGTGTATTTTTTTATTATTTCTTTTGTGTGTGTGTGTGTGTGTTTTACACAGAAATTCAAGATGACCGAAATCATTCTATCTCGCACCGTTTCTGAGATTTTGCGTTTTACGCAGAAATTCAAGATGGCCGCCAAAAATGGCGGCAAAACGATTTTTGTGAAAAGTCGCCACAAGAATCTTTAGATACTATGGGGTTCAAAACTTTCGCCGAAATCTCACTATGTTGCACCATTTCCAAGATAAACAAATTTTTGCGTTTTAAGCCGAAATTCAAGATGGCCGCCAGAAATGGCGGGAAAACAATTTTTAGGAAAAGTCGCCAGTAGACTCTGCAGCTACCCTGCAGGTAAAAAATTTCTTTGAAATCGCTCTATCTCGCACTGTTTCCAAGACAAACACGTTTTTTGCGTTTTACGCAGAAATTCAAGATGGCCGCTCAAAATGGCGGGAAAGCATTTTTTAGGAAAAGTCGCCATTAGACTGTGCAGATACCCCGTGAGTAAAAAAATTTGTCGAAATCGCTTTATCACCCACCGTTTCCGAGATAAACAAATTTTTGCATTTTACGCAGAAATTCAAGATGGCCGCCAAAAATGGCGGAAAAATGACTTTTGCAAAACATTGCCAGTACACTCTGCAGATACCCTGTGGGTCAAAAATCTTGGCGAAATAGAGGTATCTTGCACTGTTTCCAAGATAAACACGTTTTTGTATTTTACGCAGAAATTCAGGATGGCTGCCAAAAATGGCTGGAAAGCAAGTTTTAGGAAAAGTTGCCAGTAGACTCTGCAGATACCCTGCAGGTCCAAAATTTCGACGAAATCGCTCTACTTCACAAGGTTTCTGAGATAAAGTCGTTTTTGCATTTGTTATGCAGAAATTCAGTATGGCCGCCAAAAATGGCAGGAAAGCAAATTTTGAGATAAGTCGCCAGTAGACCGTGTGGGTCAAAAATTACGTCGAAAACGCTCTATCTTGCACTGTTTTTGAGACATTAAAGAGGTTTCATTTTCAGCGTTAAGCAAAATCATGCAGCTTAGTTAATCGTTAATAAGTCGGCCACTTTGTATTGAATCATTTCCAAAAGTTTATGATTTCCAGACATCTATATAATGAACCTACTTGCCAAATTTCATGTGAATAGGTGAAGCACTTTTTAAGTTATCATCCGGACAAGCACGCCCTTTTGAAAAACATGTTTTTGGTCATGTGATTTCTCTGATTGGTTGATATCAGTGTTGATTCTAGGAATTTCAAAAAGTGGGGGCGATCCCCCACCACTACACAAAATGTGGGGGAGGGGCTAAAAATTCTGGGGGACGACTTTATGATAAGTTTAAACTAATAAAAAATACATTTTCAGTTTATTTAGGCATTTTTAACAGTGGACTTCTATTAATTAGTGCTCAATTTTTATTGTCTTGCCCAATAAAAATAAACTTCAAGGCTAGTGATAGAATTTTAAAAAAATACTGAAAATGGTTATTTACATCAAAGTGGCTCCTGTCATGGCATTATGGTTTTAAGTTTTCATCTAAAGTCATGGCATCACAAATTCAGTCATTACACCATCAATTCATACAAATATGTTGGAAAACCCCACAGAATACCATGACCTCATGAATAGTAATGAGTAGTCCACAAATTCTTCAAGTAAAATATTGCTAAAAAATCCAATGGAATCGTCAAATATTTTTTACGCATACATCAGCTCTGTAGTCCTTCTAGTATTTGATCTTAAATCAGAAAATATTAAGAATTAAAACCACCACGAAAATCTGTAACCTCATTAATATTAATGAGTTGTCCGTGAATATTGATCCAGTAAAATATTTTTCTAGGGAATTCCAACAGATACGTAGTGGCTTTCTACCAGTGAACGCCCGCCTACCAGTGAACGCGGGCCCGCCTTATATATCTTTATTAGAGGTCAAGGACAAATGCTTCTATTTGCAAACAAAATGGGCGTTCACTGGTATTTACGGTTTGCTGTTAAACACGGCCGATAATAGAGATATATTGTCAAATTACATCACTTTCAAAGAAATGTTCCCCAGCATATTTAAATCATTAATTATCTTGAATGTCATTGGATAATTTGGTTGAAGCAGAACATAAACTAAACCTCCAAATATAAGATAAATGCTAAATGTTATCTTAAACACGGGCGTTTACTGGTAGAAAGCCACTACGCCCGTAGGGTCACCACCGGCTTCACTGCCATGGCTTCACTGCCATGGCCTGTTGTGATAACAATCCAGTCTACTGTAAGTTTCGTTTTTCTTGCAGCCATTTTTTATATAATCATCCACTTTCAGCTTAATTTTATATTTTTGGGTATAATATGTCCAAATACTGTCTGTATCTCATAATATATTTGAGTTTGTAAACGATCACGAAACCAAAATCGTCTACAGGCATTATTCGAAGAACGTTTCGACGGAAAAATCAAAACCTCGAAAAAATCTCGCTCCACGCATCGTTTCGATTTCTTTGATCTCTCGTCTTTTCGCTTCGTATATATATCCCGCATATCCTTGTGCTGAATGCATTTTTTTACAATCTTGTCCCCGCATACTTCGATGAAATCCGCGAGCAAAAGCAAATTAATGCGAGATATCGCAGAAAACGCATCCTGGAAGCAACTCTGTGATATGTCATGACACCATATTCAGAATTATTTTCCTAGGCTACTGCATACATGTGCTAAATTTGAAAAGAATCCACCCAGTGGTTGCGGAGCTATAAGCAACAAGACCACTGCCGTGGTATGATCTCTCGCCGCACTACATCAAAAAGTAGGTGAACAACATATTTGACAAAACTCCTTTAAATTGAATAGTTTCGCTGTTATAAATTATTTAAATCAAAAAAGTCAAAGTAGCTATTACTGCGTTTGGCCATCGAATGGCCACATTCCAGAGTTAGAGCCACTGAATGTACATATTCCGCAGTTATGTACATGTAAGATATGCACTAAAAAGGTTTGGATATCTTCATTCCACCTCAAAGGAGGGGCCCAAGGTCTTACCCTTACCCTGTGCTTTTCCACAGGTTGGTTTGAAGCTCTCCAAAAAGTAGGGGAATGAGTTATTTGAGAAAAATTGGCCATCTGCAATACTTCTTGAGATAATTCGCATATACTCATTTTCAGTAGGCGAGTAATTAGCTATGGGTCTGAAACTTCACTATGTGAAGGCCCTTGCAAAAGTAGGTGAATGAGTTATTTGAGAAAAATTGGTTATCTGCAATACTTTTCAGAGATAATTCGCATTTACTCATTTTGAGTAGGTGAGTATGGGTCTGAAACTTCACCATGTGAAAGCTCTCCCAAAAGTAGATGAATGAGTTATTTGAGAAAAAATTGGCTATCTGCAATACTTTTAGAGATAATTTGCATTTACTCATTTTCAGTAGCTGAGTAATTAGCTATGGGTCTGAAACTTCACCATGTGAAAGCTCTTCCAAAAGTAGGTGAATGAGTTATTTGAGAAAAATTGGCTATCTGCAATACTTTTAGAGATAATTTGCATTTACTCATTTTGAGTAGGTGAGTAATTAGCTATGGGTCTGAAACTTCACCAAGTGAAAGCTCTCCCAAAAGTAGGTGAATGAGTTATTTGAGAAAACTTGGCTATCTGCAATACTTTTAGCGATAATTCGCATTTCTCATTTTCAGTAGGTGAGTAATTAGCTATGGGTCTGAAACTTCACCAAGTGAAAGCTCTCCCAAAAGTAGGTGAATGAGTTATTTGAGAAAAATTGGCTATCTGCAATACTTTTAGAGATAATTCCCATTTACTCATTTTGAGTAGGTGAGTAATTAGCTACGAGTCTGAAACTTCACCATGTGAAAGCTCTCCCAAAATGAGGTGAATGAGTTATTTCAGAAAAATTGGCTATCTGCAATACTTTTAGAGATAATTCGCATTTACTCATTTTCAGTAGGTGAGTAATTACCGACGAGTCTGAAACTTCACCATGTGAAAGCTCTCCCAAAAGTAGATGAATGACTTAAAAAGTAGATGAACAACTTATTTGAGAGAAATTGTGTAGCTGCAATACTTTTGAAGATATAAGGCATTTACTCATTATGGTTATCATTGAAAATTGACAAAGTAGCTATTACTGTTTGCGAGATATTTGTCATTTTTCACATTTTCACCAAAAGTAGCAATAAAGTAGCCATTACTCACTTGTACATTGAGCAACAGTTGTGAAACTTAAATATGTTACAGTTCACAAAAAAGTAGATGAACAACTTATTTGACAGAAATTGTGTAGCTGCAATACTTTTGAAGATATAAGCCATTTACTCATTATGGTTATCATCAAAGTAGCTATTACTCAGTTAGCTATGGAGTTACAGCTGTGAAAATTCACAATACAGTATATCCAAAAGATAGGTGAACAACATATTCGACAAAAATCCTCTATATTCAATAGCTTTTGAGTTATAAGTGACTTGCTCAATGGTCAAATATTAAACTTAGTATAGCTATTACTCAGTTAGCTATGGTGCTACACCTTGGACACCTCACCATGATATAGTACATGAAGGAGTTGTTGAACAACATATTTCAGGCCAATATTGTAAGTAACAGTTACAAAGACAAAATCAATTTACTCATTTTGCTCATTGTTAAAAACAGAAAATAGCTATTACTCACTTAGCTATGAAGATAGAACCCTAAAAATGGTACCATCTTGTAGGCATGGAGAAAGTAGCTGAACAATGTATTTTACAGAAACACTCTAAATGCAGTCGTTTTGGAGTTATGAGCACTTTACTCAAAGTAGCCACCATTGCTATTACTCACTTAGCTATGGTCCTAGGTGTGAAATAACAGCATCAAATGAAAGGACATAAGCAATAAGGTCACAAAAACATTGAAAAGGCCAAGGAGAAACAACCAGTGTGATGTACAGCCCTTTATAAAAGCGTGACACACACTCAATAACACACGCACACACGCACGGAATGCGTTTTATAATCTCCCGGCCGGCCGGTGGGAGATAATAAAAAATGCGGGAGCCGGCGGACCCACTCTCCCCTCTCCCCTGAATACAAACAAGCATCCCACAAAACTTTCACACTCAAGGAAACATATTGAAAATCTACGTAACTTTCAGTTTCTTCTTTTCCCCTTGTCTCTTTTCATCATATTATAGTCTTTGATTCCCTTTTTAAAATTTACCCATCATTATTCTCCTTACAGGGTTTAAATATTCCATTATAACTCTATATTCTACAAACTAGGTCATTATTTAAGATACATTGATTGGTCAACATGGGTTTTAATGTTGTTGTTTTTTTCTTTCCAAGAAAAAACAGGTTCATTTTGCAATATGCTGATATCAGTTGGGTCTTCAAGTTTATTGAGAGTACCTACTCTGAATGATAAGCTTTGTTATCATGGCATCTTTTTCTCTCACTTCCTTTTTCACATCATTATCTGAACTCAGAGCATACCCGCCACACTGGTCCACCTTACTCAGAGTCTTCTCTAGCTGGTCTGCAACACAAAGACAGTACAGATAGCATAATAATAACCTTATACATCACAACCTTACTCAGAATCTTTTTTAGCTGGTCTACAACACAAAGACAGAACAGATAGCATAATAAAAACATTAACACATCACAACATTACTCAGAGACCTCTCCAGATGGTCTACAACACAAAGACAGAACCAATAGCATAATAAGAACATTCCAGTAGACTCTGTCTAACACTCGATTCTGTGTTATTCTAATTTTACCGTAATTCAACAAATTACTGTTTTTTGAACAGGCATTTTTATTTGAACATATACTGAAGCCAGACAAGGTGATTTTATGTCATTTTATTGAAGGGACAACTCAAAACTGACACAAAGGTTTATTTGACATGGGATTAAGCATTGACAATTGGCGGGTTTACTTTAGTGCTAAGAAAGGCAAACAAAACACTCTAGAGGGCTAACACCTATGGTTTAAAGGGGTATTGAATTACCTAAATACCTTAAATTTTCAAAACAAGCAATCAGTGCCCGTCAACAGGTTCTGTGTTAGCTGACGGTCTGTTTTGAGGTTCAGAGTAGAAGTGAAAAGAAACAAGAGGAGAGTGCCCGTGAACGGGCACTGTGTCAGCTGACTGAGTGTTTTTGATTTGTGAAGGTGATTAGAGGACAGAATAATTATCAGGAAAAGGACTGTACAGAAATACAGTAAATGGTAACTGAACAGCAAGTTCGAAATAAATTCCGAAGCTGACAGAAGAAAAGGATAAAAAAGTTGTGCCCTGTAAATGGTATTATGAAGGAAAACTAGAGGATCGCTCGCAAAAAAAAAAGATAATGTTTTTGCATAGCAAAAACAAAGCGTCCCGAAAAGGCTATAAACGTGAGTGCTAAAGTATTAAGAAAATGCTTCGTTTCTAGCCTTATACTGTTGTGGCAACCAAAGTCAGCGCAGTCTGCTCTATCTAGCACGGTTTTCAAGATATAAGCATTTTTGTGTTTTGCAAAAAATAAAAAAATTAAAAATGTCCGCTATATTTGGTGAGACAAAAATATTTTGAAAATTGGCATGGCTACTCTGCAGAGATACCCAGCAGGTCCAAAATTTTGTTGAGTTCGCTCCATATAGCACGGTTTTCGAGATATAAGCATTTTTGTGTTTTGCAAAAACTTTGAAAATTCAAAATGGCCACCATTTTTGGGGAGACAAAAATTTTTGTCAAGACCACTGCCGCGGTGTGTATCTCCCGCCGAGCATTAAAGCAGAAGAAATAGCTTTTCCGAGATATTCACAATTTTTCATTTTCGTGTGTGAAAGCTCTTCCAAAAGTAGGTGAATGAGTTATTTGAGAAAAATTGGCTATCTGCAATACTATTAAGAGATAATTCACATTTACTCATTTTGAGTAGGTGAATAATTATCTATGGGTCTGAAACTTCACCAAGTGAAAGCTCTCCCAAAAGTAGGTGAATGAGTTATTTGAGAAAAATTGGCTATCCGCAATACTTTTAGAGATAATTCGCATTTACTCATTTTGAGTAGGTGAGTAATTAGCTATGGGTCTGAAACTTCACCATGTGAAAGCTCTCCCACAAGTAGATGAATGAGTATTTGATAAAAATTGGGTATCCACAATACTTTTACAGATAATTAGCATTTACTCATTTTGAGTAGGTGAATAAATAGCTATGGGTCTGAAACTTCACAGAGTGAAAGCTCTCCCAAAAGTAGGTGAATGAGTTATTTGAGAAAAATTGGCTATCTGCAATACTTTTAGAGATAATTCGCATTCACTCATTTTGAGTAGGTGAGTAATTAGCTATGGGTCTGAAACTTCACCGAGTGAAAGCTCTCCCAAAAGTAGGTGAATGAGTTATTTGAGAAAAATTGGCTATCTGCAATACTTTTAGAGATAATTCGCATTTACTCATTTTGAGTAGGTGAGTAATTAGCTATGGGTGTGAAACTTCACCGAGTGAAAGCTCTCCCAAAAGTAGGTGAATGAGTTATTTGAGAAAAATTGGCTATCTGCAATACTTTTAGAGATAATTCGCATTTACTCATTTTGAGTAGGTGAGTAATTAGCTATGGGTGTGAAACTTCACCAAGTGAAAGCTCTCCCAAAAGTAGGTGAATGATTAATTTGAGAAAAATTGGCTATCTGCAATACTTTTAGAGATAATTCGCATTTACTCATTTTGAGTAGGTGAGTAATTAGCTATGGGTGTGAAACTTCACCAAGTGAAAGCTCTCCCAAAAGTAGGTGAATGAGTTATTTGAGAAAAATTGGCTATCTGCAATACTTTTAGAGATAATTCGCATTTACTCATTTTGAGTAGGTGAGTAATTAGCTATGGGTGTGAAACTTCACCAAGTGAAAGCTCTCCCAAAAGTAGGTGAATGAGTTATTTGAGAAAAATTGGCTATCTGCAATACTTTTAGAGATAATTCGCATTTACTCATTTTGAGTAGGTGAGTAATTAGCTATGGGTGTGAAACTTCACCAAGTGAAAGCTCTCCCAAAAGTAGGTGAATGAGTTATTTGAGAAAAATTGGCTATCTGCAATACTTTTAGAGATAATTCGCATTTACTCATTTTGAGTAGGTGAGTAATTAGCTATGGGTCTGAAACTTCACCAAGTGAAAGCTCTCCCAAAAGTAGGTGAATGATTAATTTGAGAAAAATTGGCTATCTACAATACTTTTAGAGATAATTTACATTTACTCATTTTGAGTAGGTGAGTAATTAGCTATGGGTCTGAAACTTCACCAAGTGAAAGCTCTCCCAAAAGTAGGTGAATGATTTATTTGAGAAAAATTGGGTATCCACAATACTTTTACAGATAATTAGCATTTACTCATTTTGAGTAGGTGAATAAATAGCTATGGGTCTGAAACTTCACAGAGTGAAAGCTCTCCCAAAAGTAGGTGAATGAGTTATTTGAGAAAAATTGGCTATCTGCAATACTTTTAGAGATAATTCGCATTTACTCATTTTGAGTAGGTGAGTAATTAGCTATGGGTCTGAAACTTCACCGAGTGAAAGCTCTCCCAAAAGTAGGTGAATGAGTTATTTGAGAAAAATTGGCTATCTGCAATACTTTTAGAGATAATTCGCATTTACTCATTTTGAGTAGGTGAGTAATTAGCTATGGGTGTGAAACTTCACCAAGTGAAAGCTCTCCCAAAAGTAGTGAAATGAGTTATTTGAGAAAAATTGGCTATCTGCAATACTTTTAGAGATAATTCGCATTTACTCATTTTGAGTAGGTGAGTAATTAGCTATGGGTGTGAAACTTCACCAAGTGAAAGCTCTCCCAAAAGTAGGTGAATGAGTTATTTGAGAAAAATTGGCTATCTGCAATACTTTTAGAGATAATTCGCATTTACTCATTTTGAGTAGGTGAGTAATTAGCTATGGGTGTGAAACTTCACCAAGTGAAAGCTCTCCCAAAAGTAGGTGAATGAGTTATTTGAGAAAAATTGGCTATCTGCAATACTTTTAGAGATAATTCGCATTTACTCATTTTGAGTAGGTGAGTAATTAGCTATGGGTGTGAAACTTCACCAAGTGAAAGCTCTCCCAAAAGTAGGTGAATGAGTTATTTGAGAAAAATTGGCTATCTGCAATACTTTTAGAGATAATTCGCATTTACTCATTTTGAGTAGGTGAGTAATTAGCTATGGGTCTGAAACTTCACCAAGTGAAAGCTCTCCCAAAAGTAGGTGAATGATTAATTTGAGAAAAATTGGCTATCTACAATACTTTTAGAGATAATTTACATTTACTCATTTTGAGTAGGTGAGTAATTAGCTATGGGTCTGAAACTTCACCGAGTGAAAGCTCTCCCAAAAGTAGGTGAATGAGTTATTTGAGAAAAATTGGCTATCTGCAATACTTTTAGAGATAATTCGCATTTACTCATTTTGAGTAGGTGAGTAATTAGCTATGGGTGTGAAACTTCACCGAGTGAAAGCTCTCCCAAAAGTAGGTGAATGAGTTATTTGAGAAAAATTGGCTATCTGCAATACTTTTAGAGATAATTCGCATTTACTCATTTTGAGTAGGTGAGTAATTAGCTATGGGTGTGAAACTTCACCAAGTGAAAGCTCTCCCAAAAGTAGGTGAATGATTAATTTGAGAAAAATTGGCTATCTGCAATACTTTTAGAGATAATTCGCATTTACTCATTTTGAGTAGGTGAGTAATTAGCTATGGGTGTGAAACTTCACCAAGTGAAAGCTCTCCCAAAAGTAGGTGAATGAGTTATTTGAGAAAAATTGGCTATCTGCAATACTTTTAGAGATAATTCGCATTTACTCATTTTGAGTAGGTGAGTAATTAGCTATGGGTGTGAAACTTCACCAAGTGAAAGCTCTCCCAAAAGTAGGTGAATGAGTTATTTGAGAAAAATTGGCTATCTGCAATACTTTTAGAGATAATTCGCATTTACTCATTTTGAGTAGGTGAGTAATTAGCTATGGGTCTGAAACTTCACCAAGTGAAAGCTCTCCCAAAAGTAGGTGAATGATTAATTTGAGAAAAATTGGCTATCTACAATACTTTTAGAGATAATTTACATTTACTCATTTTGAGTAGGTGAGTAATTAGCTATGGGTCTGAAACTTCACCAAGTGAAAGCTCTCCCAAAAGTAGGTGAATGATTTATTTGAGAAAAATTGGGTATCCACAATACTTTTACAGATAATTAGCATTTACTCATTTTGAGTAGGTGAATAAATAGCTATGGGTCTGAAACTTCACAGAGTGAAAGCTCTCCCAAAAGTAGGTGAATGAGTTATTTGAGAAAAATTGGCCATCTGCAATACTTTTAGAGATAATTCGCATTTACTCATTTTGAGTAGGTGAGTAATTAGCTATGGGTCTGAAACTTCACCGAGTGAAAGCTCTCCCAAAAGTAGGTGAATGAGTTATTTGAGAAAAATTGGCTATCTGCAATACTTTTAGAGATAATTCGCATTTACTCATTTTGAGTAGGTGAGTAATTAGCTATGGGTGTGAAACTTCACCAAGTGAAAGCTCTCCCAAAAGTAGTGAAATGAGTTATTTGAGAAAAATTGGCTATCTGCAATACTTTTAGAGATAATTCGCATTTACTCATTTTGAGTAGGTGAGTAATTAGCTATGGGTGTGAAACTTCACCAAGTGAAAGCTCTCCCAAAAGTAGGTGAATGAGTTATTTGAGAAAAATTGGCTATCTGCAATACTTTTAGAGATAATTCGCATTTACTCATTTTGAGTAGGTGAGTAATTAGCTATGGGTGTGAAACTTCACCAAGTGAAAGCTCTCCCAAAAGTAGGTGAATGAGTTATTTGAGAAAAATTGGCTATCTGCAATACTTTTAGAGATAATTCGCATTTACTCATTTTGAGTAGGTGAGTAATTAGCTATGGGTGTGAAACTTCACCAAGTGAAAGCTCTCCCAAAAGTAGGTGAATGAGTTATTTGAGAAAAATTGGCTATCTGCAATACTTTTAGAGATAATTCGCATTTACTCATTTTGAGTAGGTGAGTAATTAGCTATGGGTCTGAAACTTCACCAAGTGAAAGCTCTCCCAAAAGTAGGTGAATGAGTTATTTGAGAAAAATTGGCTATCTGCAATACTTTTAGAGATAATTCGCATTTACTCATTTTGAGTAGGTGAGTAATTAGCTATGGGTCTGAAACTTCACCAAGTGAAAGCTCTCCCAAAAGTAGGTGAATGATTAATTTGAGAAAAATTGGCTATCTACAATACTTTTAGAGATAATTCGCATTTACTCATTTTGAGTAGGTGAGTAATTAGCTATGGGTCTGAAACTTCACCAAGTGAAAGCTCTCCCAAAAGTAGGTGAATGATTTATTTGAGAAAAATTGGCTATCTGCAATATTTTTAGAGATAATTCGCATTTACTCATTTTGAGTAGGTGAGTAATTAGCTATGGGTCTGAAACTTCACCATGTGAAAGCTCTCCCACAAGTAGATGAATGAGTTATTTGATAAAAATTGGGTATCCGCAATACTTTTACAGATAATTAGCATTTACTCATTTTGAGTAGGTAAATAATTAGCTATGGGTCTGAAACTTCACCATGTGAAAGCTCTCCCAAAAGTAGGTGAATGAGTTATTTGAGAAAAATTGGCTATCTGCAATACTTTTAGAGATAATTCGCATTTACTCATTTTCAGTAGGTGAGTAATTAGCTATGGGTCTGAAACTTCACAGAGTGAAAGCTCTCCCAAAAGTAGGTGAATGAGTTATTTGAGAAAAATTGGCTATCTGCAATACTTTTAGAGATAATTCGCATTTACTCATTTTGAGTAGGTGAGTAATTAGCTATGGGTCTGAAACTTCACCAAGTGAAAGCTCTCCCAAAAGTAGGCGAATGATTAATTTGACAAAAATTGGCTATCTGCAATACTTTTAGAGATAATTCGCATTTACTCATTTTGAGTAGGTGAGTAATTAGCTATGGGTCTGAAACTTCACCAAGTGAAAGCTCTCCCAAAAGTAGGTGAATGAGTTATTTGAGAAAAATTGGCTGTCTGCAATACTTTTAGAGATAATTCGCATTTACTCATTTTGAGTAGGTGAGTAAAATGGCCGCCATTTTTGGCAAGACAAAATTTTTTTGAAAATTGGCATGGCTACTCTGCAGATATACCCTGTGGATCAAAAATTTCGTCGAAATCGCTCTATCTTGCAGGGTTTTCGAGATATAAGCATTTTTGTGTTTTGCAATTTTTGCGAAAAATTCGAAAATTCAAAATGGCCGCCATTTTTGGCAAGACAAAAATTTTTTCAAAATTGGGATAACTACTCTGCAGAGATACCCTGTGGGTCAAAAATTTCGTCGAAATCGCTCTATCTAGCACGGTTTTCGAGATATAAGCATTTTTGTGTTTTGCAATTTTTATGAAAATTTCGAAAATTCAAAATGGCCGCCATTTTTGGCGAGACAAAAATTTTTTGAAAATTGGGAAAAGTACTCTGCAGAGATACCCTGTGGGTCAAAAATTTTGTCGAAATTGCTCTATCTAGCACGGTTTTTGAGATATAAGCATTTTTGTGTTTTGCAATTTTTGCGAAAATTTCGAAAATTCAAAATGGCCGCCATTTTGGACGAGATAAAAATTTTTTGAAAATTGGGAAAACTACTCCGCAGAGATACCCTGTGGGTCAAAAATTTCATCGAAATCGCTCTATCTAGCACGGTTTTCGAGATATAAGCATTTTTGTGTTCTGCAATTTTTACGAAAATTTCGAAAATTCAAAATGGCCGCCATTTTTGGCGAGACAAAAATTTTTTGAAAATTGGGAAAAGTACTCCGCAGAGATACCCTGCGGGTCAAAAATTTTGTCGAAATTGCTCTATCTAGCACGGTTTTTGAGATATAAGCATTTTTGTGTTTTGCAATTTTTGCGAAAATTTCGAAAATTCAAAATGGCCGCCATTTTGGACGAGAGAAAAATTTTTTGAAAATTGGGAAAACTACTCCGCAGAGATACCCTGCGGGTCAAAAATTTCGTCGAAATCGCTCTATCTAGCACGGTTTTCGAGATATAAGCATTTTTGTGTTTTCCTTATTTGGAAAATTCGTAATGATTAATTAATCATTAATTACTCGGCCATTTCTTGACCAATCAATGCCAAAATCTAATGATTTCCAGATTTTAATAGAATGAATGTATTTGCCAAGTTTCAGGTGAATTGATAAAATTGCTTTCAAGTTATCATCCGGACAAGCTTCCCCATCGAAAAAAGACATTTTTGGTCATGTGACCTCTCTGATTGGTTGAAATGTCACTGCAGCATATTCAAAAAAATTCCCCAAGGCTACTGCCTAAACCTGCCAAATTTGAAAAGAATCCGCCTAACGGTTACAGAGTTATAAGGAAAACAAAATGCGGAGCCGCCGGAGCCGGCGGAGCCGGCGGAGCCTGAAGCTCTCCCATACACAAACAAGCGTCCCTTGCGGGACGCTTAATAACAAGGTAATTGTTTAAGTGTAAAAAATAGGTTAAAACATATTTAAAGAAATACTACAAATGCAATATCCTCGTTCGACCTTGAAGAAGGGGTCCAAGGTCAAATCTAACCACACAAATACATTCTCAGCCCATGATTTCCTATGGGTTACCATTCCAAACCTCTAGGACCAATTATAAATGAGTTATAAGCACTTTTAAGCTTGGTTGTCCTCATTTGACCTTGAAGGAGGGGTCGAAAGGTCAAATCTGACCATACCAAAAGATTCCGAGCCAATGATTTCCTATGGGATGGTTTACCATCCCAAATCTCTGTCACCAATAATAAGCGAGTTGTAGGCACTTTCAATTTTCGCTATCCTCATTTGACCTTGAAGGAGGGTTCCAAGGTCAAATCGGACCATATCAACAGATTCACAGCCCATGATTTCCTGTCTGTTTACCATCCCAAACCTCTGGGACCAATAATAAGCGAGTTATAAGCACTTTTAAGTTTGGCTATCCTTGTTTGACCTTGAAGGAGGGGTCATTGAAGGTCAAATCTGACCACACCAAAAGATTCCCACCCCATGATTTCCTACAGGTTGGTTTATCATCCCAAACCTCTAGGATCAATAATAAGGGCGATATAAGCACTTTTCATGACTGACAAAAAACACCTGTGGCGGCCATCTTGTTTCTCAAAATGAGGCCAAAAATATTCCCAGACAACATTTTATGGTTATTAATATATACTGCAAACTTAAGAAAGCTAGCTATAATATTTTTTTCATCAGAGCAGTAATGGTGAAATCTCTCTCTACACACTGCGGCTATCCAGTGGATACAATGATTTACTCAACAGTGAGAACCTGAAAGTAGCTATTGCTCAGCTATGCCATGACATAGAGGTCTGCAATTTCATTATGTTAGTTTAAACATAATTATTTTATTTCATTATGTTATAGCTGACCAAAAATTCTGTGAATAACATATTTAACAAATTACTCTAAATGTAATAGTTTTCAAGTTACAGCTGATTTACTCAACAGTGAGAACCTCAAAGGAACTATTACTCAGCTATGCAATGAGCTACATGTCTGAAATTTTACTATGTTATAGCTAACCCAAAGTAGGTGAACAACATATTTAAGCAAACTACTGTAAATGCAATAGTTTTCAAGCTACAACTGATTTACTCAATAGTGAGAACCTGAAAATAGCTATTGCTCCGCTATGCCATGAGCTATAGGTCTGTAATTTCACTATGTTATAGCTGACCCAAAAGTAGGTGAACAATATATTTTAACAAAATACTCCAAATGCAATATTTTTCAAGTTATAGCTGATTTACTCAACAGTCAGTACCTGAGAATAGCTATTGCTCAGTTGTGCCATGAGCTATAGGTCAATAATTTCGCTATGTTATAGCTGACCCAAAAGTAGCTGAATAACATATTTGCACAAATTTCTGTAAATGCAATAGTTTTCCAATTATAACTGATTTACTCAACAGTGAGAACTTCAAAGTAGCTATTACTCAGCTATGAAATGAGCCACAGGTCTGAAACTTCACTATGTTATAGCTGACCCCAAAATAGGTGAATAACATATTGAAACAAAATACTCTAAATGCAATAGTTTTCAAGTTATAAGTGATTTACTCAACAGTGATAACCTAAAAGTAGCTATTACTCAGCTATGCCATGAGCTACAGGTCTGAAATTTTACTATGTTATAGCTGGCCCAAAAGTAGCTGAATAACATATTTATACGAAATTCTCTAAATGCAATAGTTTTTAAGTTACAAGTGATTTTACTCATGATGGAAGTTACTGAAAAGCCCAAAAGTAGCTATTACTCACTTAGCTATTGAGACAGACACCCAACTTACTCACCATATTGTAGCTATGAAAAAAGTAGCTGAATAACATATTTTAACAAAATGCTCTAAATGCAACACTTTTCAAGTTATAAGTGATTTACTCAACAGTGATAACCTAAAAGTAGCTATTACTCAGCTATGCCATGAGCTACAGGTCTGAAATTTTACTATGTTATAGCTGACCCAAAAGTAGCTGAATAACATATTTATACGAAATTCTCTAAATGCAATAGTTTTCAAGTTATAAGCGATTTACTCAACAGTGATAACCTAAAAGTAGCTATTACTCAGCTATGCCATGAGCTACAGGTCTGAAATTTCACTATGTTATAGCTGGCCCAAAAGTAGCTGAATAACATATTTATACGAAATTCTCTAAATGCAATAGTTTTTAAGTTACAAGTGATTTTACTCATAATGGAAGTTACTGAAAAGCTCAAAAGTAGCTATTACTCACTTAGCTATTGAGACAGACACCCAACTTACTCACCATATTGTAGCTATGAAAAAAGTAGCTGAACAACATATTTTCACAAAATGCTGTAAATGCAACACTTTTGAAGTTATAAGTGATTTAGTGCATGATTTCATGAATTTTAATGCATTTAAACTTATTAAAAAAATTTATTAAAAAAAAAGTAAGACAGATCCAGGTCTCATACTCACACAAGAGAATCTACCTCTGGCCTAGTACATATATGCAAGATATGAGAGAAATCCCTGCAATAGTCACTGAGAAAATTGTGATAAAAAGTTGAAATTTTCACACTTTTGGTGGGGGTACCCCCCTTGTAATGTCTCTAGCAAACAGACGAACAGACAGATTTCATGCCTTGAACAATTTTTCATCCTCGATAGATAAGGTATCTTTTAAAACTAGGGTGAAGTGGTTGGCAGAATGCCAACCACAGAGTCGAATCTTGGGACAGCAGTGGGTGTTGAAATCTATAAACTTGGTATTATCGCCCGCAACACAGAATGAGGTACAGTGACAGTAAAATATTGCTGGATTATATATTTGTAAAATGTTGTTAGAAACACCATTGTAGCCTCACGTTTTCATCACTCTGTTGGTGTACAACTACCAGCATTTGATATTTTATTTGTTTTAAATATTGCGAGAAGACAGAGTGAGGTGCGGTGACAGTAAAATATTGCTGGATTATATATTGGTAAAATGTTGTTAGAAACCCCATCGTAGCCTCACGTTTTCATCACTCTGTGGGTGTACAACTACCAGCATTTGATATTTTATTTGTTTTAAATATTGCGAGAAGACAGAGTGAGGTGCGGTAAAATATTGCTGGATTATATATTTGTAAAATGTTGTTAGAAACCCCATCGTAGCCTCACGTTTTCATCACTCTGTGGGTGTACAACTACCAGCATTTGATATTTTATTTGTTTTAAATATTGCGAGAAGACAGAGTGAGGTGCGGTGACAGTAAAATATTGCTGGATTATATATTTGTAAAATGTTGTTCGAAACCCCATCGTAGCCTCGCGTTTTCATCACTCTGTGGGTGTACAACTACCAGCATTTGATATTTTATTTGTTTTAAATATTGCGAGAAGACAGAGTGAGGTGCGGTGACAGTAAAATATTGCTGGATTATATATTTGTAAAATGTTGTTAGAAACCCCATCGTAGCCTCACGTTTAGAAACCCCATCGTGAAAACTTCTAGGACATACAAAAGTGCCTTCTAGTGTTTGAATGTAGAACTACGGAGTTTGAATTTTCATTGTCTCTGCCAGAGGTGTCCTCGATTTTGATTGGCTGAATGACAAATGTGTAGTACTACCGTGACATCACTTCATTCATTAATTTCTTTGCGGTTTATTTGTTTGACAAATAATTGAGTACACGTAGATGGGCAGACAGCAATTTTACATTAACAGTGACTGCGTGATAAACCCTGCAGACAAATAAATTAATTGGGGTTTAAGGTCTAGAAACCAGCAGATGAAACCGTTAAAAAAGACTCGTTCGAGTAGACCATTACAATGGCAAACACAATAGTTTCTAGGACATACGGGTCCTTGGAGAAAGCCAGACGAAGTGCTAGACAAGCTTTTTACTTTATAAAATATAACTGAATAAAAACATTAAAAATCTTCAAAATGGCAGAGTGTATAGTATAGACCTTAATGTACCGATATGTGAAGAAATATTATGCAGAATTTGATATTTAAGGGCTTAAACGGCCATTTGAAAATCGCGGCCGCAACTCAGTACATAACTCGAATCAAAGATTCGACTAAAAAACAGCATGTCTCTAGGCCTTGTAGTTTTGGAGAAGAAGTTGTTCAGGCGGACGCGGACGCAGAGTGATGACATAATGTCAGCTGACTGACAAGTCAGCTGACATAAAAAGGACACAAACATTGTGCCCTGCAAATGGTATTCAGAAGTAAAGTACCAAGTTAACTGTTCAGGTGTAAAACTTGGTGGAAAACCTATTTAAACAAAATACTCTAAATGCAATAGTTTTTGAGTTACAACTGATTTACTCAACAGTAAGAAGGTCAAAGTAGGTTTTGCTCAGCTATGTGATGAACTACAGATCTGTAATTTTACTATGTTACAGTTGACTCAAAAGTAAATGAATAACATATTTAAACAAAATACTGTAACACCAAAAGTTTTCAAGTTATAACTGATTTACTCAAACGTGATCACCTGAAAGTAGCTTTGGCCTAGCTATGTAATGGATTACAGGTCTGCACTTTCACACTGTTATAGATAGTATAGGGATTGATGTTCGATCTTTCAATATCGATCGATCATCCCACAGAACTGCCGATAATGACACATACTACCAGCATTTCAATATCGAAATAATATACACCAAACAGACAAAACTTTTTAAACAAGAGGAGAGTGCCCGTGAACGGGCACTGTGTCAGCTGACTGAGTGTTTTTGATTTGTGAAGGTGATTAGAGGACAGAATAATTATCAGGAAAAGGACTGTACAGAAATACAGTAAATGGTAACTGAACAGCAAGTTCGAAAGAAATTCCGAAGCTGACAGAAGAAAAGGATAAAAAAGTTGTGCCCTGTAAATGGTATTATGAAGGAAAATAACAAGGTAATTGTTTAAGTGTAAAAAAAAGGTTAAAACATATTTAAAGAAATACTACAAATGCAATATCCTTGTTCGACCTTGAAGAAGGGGTCCAAGGTCAAATCTAACCAAACAAATACATTCCCAGCCCATGATTTCCTATGGTTTACCATTCCAAACCTCTAGGACCAATTATGAATGAGTTATAAGCACTTTTAAGCTTGGCTGTCCTCAGTTGACCTTGAAGGAGGGGTCCAAAGGTCAAATCTGACCATACCAAAAGATTCCGAGCCAATGATTTCCTATCTATCACCAATAATAAGCCAGTTGTAGGCACTTTCAATTTTCGCTATCCTCATTTGACCTTGAAGGAGGGTTCCAAGGTCAAATCGGACCATATCAACAGATTCACAGCCCATGATTTCCTGTCTGTTTACCATCCCAAACCTCTGGGACCAATAATAAGCGAGTTATAAGCACTTTTAAGTTTGGCTATCCTTGTTTGACCTTGAAGGAGGGGTCATTGAAGGTCAAATCTGACCACACCAAAAGATTCCCACCCCATGATTTCCTACAGGTTGGTTTATCATCCCAAACCTCTAGGATCAATAATAAGGGAGATATAAGCACTTTTCATGACTGACAAAAAACACCTTATGGTTATTAATATATAAACTTAAGAAAGCTAGCTATAATATTTTTTTTCATCAGAGCAGTAATGGTGAAATCTCTCTACACACTGCGGCTATCCAGTGGATACAATGATTTACTCAACAGTGAGAACCTGAAAGTAGCTATTGCTCAGCTATGCCATGACATAGAGGTCTGCAATTTCATTATGTTAGTTTAAACATAATTATTTTATTTCATTATGTTATAGCTGACCAAAAATTCTGTGAATAACATATTTAACAAATTACTCTAAATGTAATAGTTTTCAAGTTACAGCTGATTTACTCAACAGTGAGAACCTCAAAGGAACTATTACTCAGCTATGCAATGAGCTACATGTCTGAAATTTTACTATGTTATAGCTAACCCAAAAGTAGGTGAACAACATATTTAAGCAAACTACTGTAAATGCAATAGTTTTCAAGCTACAACTGATTTACTCAATAGTGAGAACCTGAAAATAGCTATTGCTCCGCTATGCCATGAGCTATAGGTCTGTAATTTCACTATGTTATAGCTGACCCAAAAGTAGGTGAACAATATATTTTAACAAAATACTCCAAATGCAATATTTTTCAAGTTATAGCTGATTTACTCAACAGTCAGTACCTGAGAATAGCTATTGCTCAGTTGTGCCATGAGCTATAGGTCAATAATTTCGCTATGTTATAGCTGACCCAAAAGTAGCTGAATAACATATTTGCACAAATTTCTGTAAATGCAATAGTTTTCCAATTATAACTGATTTACTCAACAGTGAGAACTTCAAAGTAGCTATTACTCAGCTATGAAATGAGCCACAGGTCTGAAACTTCACTATGTTATAGCTGACCCCAAAATAGGTGAATAACATATTGAAACAAAATACTCTAAATGCAATAGTTTTCAAGTTATAAGTGATTTACTCAACAGTGATAACCTAAAAGTAGCTATTACTCAGCTATGCCATGAGCTACAGGTCTGAAATTTTACTATGTTATAGCTGGCCCAAAAGTAGCTGAATAACATATTTATACGAAATTCTCTAAATGCAATAGTTTTTAAGTTACAAGTGATTTTACTCATGATGGAAGTTACTGAAAAGCCCAAAAGTAGCTATTACTCACTTAGCTATTGAGACAGACACCCAACTTACTCACCATATTGTAGCTATGAAAAAAGTAGCTGAATAACATATTTTAACAAAATGCTCTAAATGCAACACTTTTCAAGTTATAAGTGATTTACTCAACAGTGATAACCTAAAAGTAGCTATTACTCAGCTATGCCATGAGCTACAGGTCTGAAATTTTACTATGTTATAGCTGACCCAAAAGTAGCTGAATAACATATTTATACGAAATTCTCTAAATGCAATAGTTTTCAAGTTATAAGCGATTTACTCAACAGTGATAACCTAGAAGTAGCTATTACTCAGCTATGCCATGAGCTACAGGTCTGAAATTTCACTATGTTATAGCTGGCCCAAAAGTAGCTGAATAACATATTTATACGAAATTCTCTAAATGCAATAGTTTTTAAGTTACAAGTGATTTTACTCATAATGGAAGTTACTGAAAAGCCCAAAAGTAGCTATTACTCACTTAGCTATTGAGACAGACACCCAACTTACTCACCATATTGTAGCTATGAAAAAAGTAGCTGAACAACATATTTTCACAAAATGCTGTAAATGCAACACTTTTGAAGTTATAAGTGATTTAGTGCATGATTTCATGAATTTTAATGCATTAAAAATTATTAAAAAAATTTGTTTAAAAAAAAGTAAGACAGATCCAGGTCTCATACTCACACAAGAGAATCTACCTCTGGCCTAGTACATATATGCAAGATATGAGAGAAATCCCTGCAATAGTCACTGAGAAAATTGTGATAAAAAGTTGAAATTTTCACACTTATGGTGGGGGTACCCCCCTTGTAATGTCTCTAGCAAACAGACGAACAGACAGATTTGCATGCCTTGAACAATTTTTCATCCTCGATAGATAAGGTATCTTTTAAAAAAAACAGCATGTCTCTAGGCCTTGTAGTTTTGGAGAAGAAGTTGTTCACGCTGACAAGTCAGCTGACATAAAAATGGTAATTTTACTGCTTAAACGCATATTTATTGAATAAAATCTTTAAAATGCACATTTACAACTGAAACTAAACAGGGTCAAGTCTGGCGCCATCTTTGTTTACATTGCCAGTGACCTACTTCCTGTTTCACGGAAGAGATACAAAACCTGACAGCTAGTACACAGGAAAGCACGAAAACTCTTGTTAAATGTACGATTTGTTCATTTTATTTAATTTTATATTGCAGAAATATATTTTGGTGCATAAGTAGTATCTTTTGATAATTTCATAAATTTATATGTGCATGTTTTCAAAGAACCTGTATTATCGCCCACGGCTTACGTTAACGGTCCCAATATTGAAATATCGATCAATCAACAACCCTAAATTTTCATTTGATATTGATCCTCAACATGGCTCTCGATCCCTATACTAGTTATAGAAGACTGAAAAGTAGGTGAATAAAATATTTAAAGAAAACTAGAGGATCTCTTGCAAAAAAAAAGATAATGTTTTTGCACAGCAAAAACAAAGCGTCCCGAAAAGGATATAAAGGTGAGTGCTAAAGTATTAAGAAAATGCTTTGCTTTTAGCCTTATACTGTTGTGGCAACCAAAGTCTGCGTAGTCTGCTCTATCTAGCACGGTTTTCGAGATATAAGCATTTTTGTGTTTTGCATTATTTTGCGAAAAATTCTAAAATTCAAAATGGCCGTCAGTTTTGGTGAGACAAAACTTTTTTTGAAAATTGGGATGGCTACTGTGAAGAGATACTCTGTGGGTCATAAATTTCATCGAAATGGCTCTATCTAGCACGGTTTTCGAGATATAAGCATTTTTGTGTTTTGCAATTTTTGCGAAAAATTTGAAAATTCAAAATGGCCACCATTTTGGGCGAGACAATTTTTTTGTGAAAATTGGGATGGCCACTCTGCAGAGATATCCTGTGGGTCAAATATTTCATCAAAATCGCTCTATCTAGCACGGTTTTCGAGGTATAAGCATTTTTGTGTTTTGCAATTTTTGCGAAAAATTTGAAAATTCAAAATGGCCGCCATTTTGGGCGAGACAAAATTTTTTTGAAAATTGGGATGGCCACTCTGCAGATATACCCTGTGGGTCAAAAATTACGTTGAAATTGCTCTATCTAGTACGGTTTTCAAGATATAAGCATTTTTGTGTTTTGCAATTTTTGCGAAAACTTCGAAAATTCAAAATGGCCGCCATTTTGGGCGAGATAATTTTTTTTGAAAATGTCATCAAAATCGCTCTATCTAGCACGGTTTTCGAAATATAAGCATTTTTGTGTTTTCCTTATTTGGAAAATTCGTAATCATTAATTAATCATTAATTACTCGGCCATTTCTTAACCAATCAATGCCCAAATCTAATGATTTCTAGATTTTAATAGAATGAATGTATTTGCCAAGTTTCAAATGAATTGATAAAATCCCTTTCAACTTATCATCGAGACAAGCTTACCCATCGAAAAAAGACATTTTTGATCATGTGACCTCTCTGATTGGTCGAAATGTCACTGCAGCAATATTATTCAAAAAAATTCCCCAAGGCTACTGCATACACCTGCCAAATTTGAAAAGAATCCGCCCAACGGTTACAGAGTTATAAGCAAAACGAAACGCGGAGCCGGCATAGCCTGATTTTCTCCTATACACAAAAAAGCGTCCCACAAGGGACGCTTAATAATGTACAAGCAATAGTTTTCAAGGTACAACTGATTTACTCAACAGTGAAAACCTGTTACTTACAATAGTTACTTTGAGGCTATCACGTTGAGTAAATTGCTTGTATCTTCATAACTAGTTCATTTAGAGTATTTTGTTTAATATGTTTTTCATGTACTTTTGGGTCAGCTATAACATAGTAAAATTGCAGACCTATAGCTCATAGAATAGCTGAGCAGTAGCTATTTTCAGGTTCTCACTTTTGAGTAAATCAGTTTTAACTTAAAAACTATTGCATTTAGAGTATTTTGTTCAACTACTTTTGGGTCAGCTATAACATAGTGAAATTGCAGACCTGTATGTCATGGCACAGCTGAGTAATAGCTACTTTCAGGCTTTCCCTGTTGAGTGAATCAGTTGAAACTTGAAAACTATTGCATTTAGAGTATTTTCTTTAAATATGTTATTCACCTACTTTGGGGTCAGCAATAACACAGTAAAGTTACGGACCTCTAGCTCATTGCATAGCTGACCAATAGCTACTTTGAGGTTCTGACTGTTGAGTAAATCAGTTGTCACTTGACAAGCTGAACACATGAAAAGATTCCCAGCTCATGATTTCCTATAGGTTGGTTTACCATCCCAAACTTCTATGACCAATAATAAGCCAGTTATAAGCACTTTTAAGTTTGGCTATTCTCGTTTGACCTTGAAGGAGGGGCCAAAGGTCAAATCTGAACATATCAAAAGATTCCCAGCCCATGATTTCCTATAGGTTGGTTTACCATCCCAAACCCCTAGGACCAATAATAAGGGAGTTCTAAGCACTTTTAAGGTTGGCTATCCTAGTTTGACCTTGAATGAGGCACCAAAGGTCAAATCCGACCACACCAAAAGATTCCCAGCGCATGATTTCCTATAGGTTGGTTTACCGTCCCAAATCTCTAGGACCCATAATAAGCAAGTTATAAGCACTTTTAAATTTGGCTACTCTCAATGGCAAAAATCCAACACGGCCGCCAGAAGTGGCGAAAATTGAAATTTTCCTCCTTTGTATAGGATACTACCCTGTGGGCCAAAAATTTGCTCGAAATTGCTCTATCTCGTACGGTTTTCGAGAAAATCACACTTTTTCATTTTCCGCAAAAATCCAAGATGGCCGCCCAAAGTGGTGAAAATTGAAATTTTTCCCCTTGGCATAGGATAATCTTGTACTACCCTGCAGGTCAAAAATTCGCTCTATCTCTTACGGTTTTCGAGATAGTCACACTTTTTCATTTTCCGCTAAAATCCAAGATGGCCGCCAAAAGTAACGAAAATTGAAATTTTTCCCGTTTGCATAGGATACTCTAATACTACCCTGTGGGTCAAAAATTCGCTCGAAATTGCTCTATCTCTTACGGTTTTCGAGATATTCACACTTTTTCATTATCCGCTAAAATCCAAGATGGCTGCCAAAAGTGGCGAAAATTGAAATTTTTCCCCTTTGCATAGGATACTCTTGTACTACCCTGTGGGTCAAACATTTGCTAGAAATTGCTACATCTCGTACGATTTTCGAGATATTCACACTTTTTCATTTTCCGCTAAAATCCAAGATGGCCGCCAAAAGTGGCGAAAATTCAAATTTTTCCCGTTTGCATAGGATACTCTAATACTACCCTGTGGGTCAAAAATTCGCTCGAAATTGCTCTATCTCTTACGGTTTTCGAGATATTCACACTTTTTCATTATCCGCTAAAATCCAAGATGGCTGCCAAAAGTGGCGAAAATTGAAATTTTTCCCCTTTGCATAGGATACTCTTGTACTACCCTGTGGGTCAAATATTCGCTCGAAATCGCTCTATCTTGTATGGTTTTCGAGATATTTACACTTTTTCATTTTCCGTTAAAATCCAAGCCAAAAGTGGCGAAAATTGAAATTTTTCCCGTTTGCATAGGATACTCTTGTACTACCCTGTGGGTCAAAAATTCGCTCAAAATTGCTCTATCTTGTAGGGTTTTCCAGATATTTGTGATTTTTCACATTTTCACTAAAAGTAGCAATAAAGTAGCCATTACTCACTTGTACATTGAGCAACAGTTGTGAAACTTAAATATGTTACAGTTCACAAAAAAGTAGATGAACAATATATTTGAGAGAAATTGTGTAGCTGCAATACTTTTGAAGATATAAGCCATTTACTCATTATGGTTATCATTAAAAATTGACAAAGTAGCTATTAGTCACTTAGCTATGGAGATACACTTCCAAACTACTGACCATGTTGTAGCTGTGGAGAAAGTAGCTGAACAACATATTGGAACAAAATACTGTAAATGCAATAGTTTGAGAGTTACAAGTCATATAATTATATTAGGTAAAAGTGCTATTACTCACTCAAAAGGAGCCGCCAAAAGTAGCGAAAATTGAAATTTTTGCCCTTAGCATAGGATACTCTTGTACTACCTTGTGGGTCAAAAATTCGCTTGAAATTGCTGTAGTCATATAGTTGTATTAGGTAAAAGTGCTATTACTCACTCAAACTTTAATTACGTAAATGTAGCTTTTATAAGCTACAAGCTTACCATGTGGGACTTAATGCTCTTCTCGGATGGCCACAAGGCATCATGGTCAACGTCTAAGAAAAATAGACATTTATAGTTAGCTGTAGCCTCAAGTTGTCGTCACATGATAACCTCTGACCTTTCGTCCTACTTTCTCGTTGAAAATTTTTTAAACCTACCTCTCAGCTGTAAACAGTGGGGAGGCAGGGTGGGACTCTTTTAAGTCCCACATGGTAAGCTTGTAGCTTATAAAAGCTACATTTATGTAATTAAAATTTTCAATTTTATTGCGTTGAAAATTTTTTAAACCTACCCCTCAGCTGTAAACAGTGAGAGGCAGGGTGGGACTCATTAAGTCCCACATGGTAAGCTTGTAGCTTATAAAAGCTACATTTACGTAATTAAAATTTTCAATTTTATTGCGCTACAATAGCTTACCATGCGGGATATGGTAAGCTTGTAGCTTATAAAAGCTACATTTACGTAATTAAAATTTTCAATTTTATTGCGCTACAATAGCTTACCATGTGGGACTTAATGCTGAATGCAACCGTCCGGCAGCGGGGTTACAGCTGAGACTGGAAGATATGTCAATTTTTCTTAGATTTTAAAGTAATAGATTAGAATGATTTGTTTCAACCAAGAAGAGAGAGTAGCGGGTCTGATGTCTGAGGTATGTCCTTTCTTGAGGGAGATGAAAAGGAGGGATCGAGGCCCTCTCAGGTCTTTGGTACCTCAGGGCCCGCACCGGACACCGGAGACACACTTTGAGAACCTTCTCTTGCTAGTTGGTTTGAGATTATTTGAGAAGAGTTGTTGACACCAGGAGTTGCAGTGGGATCTCTGTTGAGAGCTGCACTAGGTCCCAAAACCAGGGCATCCCTGGCCAGCCTGGGGCTATTACTATGATCAGGCAATGGCATTGCCTGATATTTTGGATCACCCTGTGAAGGAGAGCCGTCGGAGGGAAAGCATAAGCAGTGAGACCCGTCCAGTTTATGTTCAGAGCATCTATGTCCCAAGCATTTGGGTCTGGGATTGGAGACACGTACAGTGGAACTTTGTGATTCAGATGAGTGGCAAATAGATCTACATGAGGGGTAAACCACTTCTGACAGATCTGTTTGAACACCTGAGGGTGCAGTGACCATTCTGGTGATTGAACTTGGTTCGACCTGGACAGAAGGTTGGCCATCACATTCGGACACCCTGGAATGTGTCTGGCTTTGAGTGTTATGTGATAAGGATGGCACCATGTCATGATCTTCCACAGGAGCGCGCACATCTCCGCTGAGTGAGTTCCTCCTTGTTTGTTTATGTAGGCTACCACTGTTGAGTTGTCCGTTGCAAATAGCAGTTCGGTTCTGACACTAGTCCTTGAAACTTCGAAGGGCCAAGGAGACTGCCTTCAACTCTAGAACATTTATGTGTAGCCTTTTTTCCCCTTCTGACCACAGACCCTTTGTAGAGCATTGGTTTAAGTGAGCACCCAACCTTCGTTTGAGGCGTCTGTAAAGAGTTGGATGCTGTGGTCTTTGGGATGAAGGTCTGCACCTATCATCACGTTTGTGGGGTTCTGCCACCAGTCTAGGTGTGCAGAAATCGCTCCAAGGAAGGAGGCTGTCCAGCGACTGAGGATATTTCCAGTGCTCCTTGAGGTGAAACTGAAAGGGGCCTCATGTGAAGGCGTCCCTCCGGGACCATTTTCTCCGTTGAGGCTAGCAACCCAATTAGCGACATCAAACATCTTGCAGTCAAAACATGTTTTGACTTGAGATGCAGGATCAAATCCTGAAGTTTGAGCCATCTCTCTTGAGTGGGTTTTACAAGGGCTGAATCTAGATGGTATTCGTAGCCCACAAACGAAAACACCTCAGTAGGTTGCAGTTCTAATTTTTCCAGATTTAGTATCCAACCCAAGGACTGGGTTAGGTCTAGCACTGCCTGAGTGTTCACTTGGGCTTCCTCCTGAGCCTGGGACCTGAACAGCCAGTCGTCCAGGTATTGGTGAAGTCTGAGTCCTCTGGAGAGGGCCATTAGCTTCACTTCTTTTACAATCATCGTAAAGACCTGGGGGGCTGTGGCTAGTCTGAAAGGAAGGGAGGTGAACTGGAACACCTGAGACCTGTGGCAAAACCTTAGGTATTTCCTTGAGTTTGGGTGGATGGGGATGTGAAGATAAGCGTCCGATAGGTCTATCGACGATACCCATTCCCCTGGAATTAGGGAGGTCCTGATGGACTCTGGAGTTTCCATTTTGAACTTTTCTACATGTAGAAAAGTGTTGAGCCTGCTTAAGTCTATTACTGGCCTCCCACCTTTGGCGACGCTTGGGGACTAGAAACAGGCGACTGTAAAACCCGAGAGATTTTACATTTTCCACCCTTTCAATTGCGTTCTTTGACAGAAGAGACTGGATACAATCGGCCAGAGCTTGGTCTTTTTGAAGGGCCTTGTATTCTGATAGAATCAGAGGAAATCTGACCAAGTTTGGTTATGAGAGGAATGGCAGTACGTAGCCATTGGTGATAATGTTTAACACGTTTGATAAACATTTGTTTGTTTGCCAGTCTCTTCTGAAAGAACGGAGGCGACCTCCTACTGGTGGACTGAGTGAGGCTTTGAAGGAGTCACACTTTTTCATTTTCCGCTAAAATCCAAGATGGCCGCCAAAAGTAACGAAAATTGAAATTTTTCCCGTTTGCATAGGATACTCTAATACTACCCTGTGGGTCAAAAATTCGCTCGAAATTGCTCTATCTCTTACGGTTTTCGAGATATTCACACTTTTTCATTATCCGCTAAAATCCAAGATGGCTGCCAAAAGTGGCGAAAATTGAAATTTTTCCCCTTTGCATAGGATACTCTTGTACTACCCTGTGGGTCAAACATTTGCTAGAAATTGCTACATCTCGTACGATTTTCGAGATATTCACACTTTTTCATTTTCCGCTAAAATCCAAGATGGCCGCCAAAAGTGGCGAAAATTCAAATTTTTCCCGTTTGCATAGGATACTCTAATACTACCCTGTGGGTCAAAAATTCGCTCGAAATTGCTCTATCTCTTACGGTTTTCGAGATATTCACACTTTTTCATTATCCGCTAAAATCCAAGATGGCTGCCAAAAGTGGCGAAAATTGAAATTTTTCCCCTTTGCATAGGATACTCTTGTACTACCCTGTGGGTCAAATATTCGCTCGAAATCGCTCTATCTTGTATGGTTTTCGAGATATTTACACTTTTTCATTTTCCGTTAAAATCCAAGCCAAAAGTGGCGAAAATTGAAATTTTTCCCGTTTGCATAGGATACTCTTGTACTACCCTGTGGGTCAAAAATTCGCTCAAAATTGCTCTATCTTGTAGGGTTTTCCAGATATTTGTGATTTTTCACATTTTCACTAAAAGTAGCAATAAAGTAGCCATTACTCACTTGTACATTGAGCAACAGTTGTGAAACTTAAATATGTTACAGTTCACAAAAAAGTAGATGAACAATATATTTGAGAGAAATTGTGTAGCTGCAATACTTTTGAAGATATAAGCCATTTACTCATTATGGTTATCATTAAAAATTGACAAAGTAGCTATTAGTCACTTAGCTATGGAGATACACTTCCAAACTACTGACCATGTTGTAGCTGTGGAGAAAGTAGCTGAACAACATATTGGAACAAAATACTGTAAATGCAATAGTTTGAGAGTTACAAGTCATATAATTATATTAGGTAAAAGTGCTATTACTCACTCAAAAGGAGCCGCCAAAAGTAGCGAAAATTGAAATTTTTGCCCTTAGCATAGGATACTCTTGTACTACCTTGTGGGTCAAAAATTCGCTTGAAATTGCTGTAGTCATATAGTTGTATTAGGTAAAAGTGCTATTACTCACTCAAACTTTAATTACGTAAATGTAGCTTTTATAAGCTACAAGCTTACCATGTGGGACTTAATGCTCTTCTCGGATGGCCACAAGGCATCATGGTCAACGTCTAAGAAAAATAGACATTTATAGTTAGCTGTAGCCTCAAGTTGTCGTCACATGATAACCTCTGACCTTTCGTCCTACTTTCTCGTTGAAAATTTTTTAAACCTACCTCTCAGCTGTAAACAGTGGGGAGGCAGGGTGGGACTCTTTTAAGTCCCACATGGTAAGCTTGTAGCTTATAAAAGCTACATTTATGTAATTAAAATTTTCAATTTTATTGCGTTGAAAATTTGTTAAACCTACCCCTCAGCTGTAAACAGTGAGAGGCAGGGTGGGACTCATTAAGTCCCACATGGTAAGCTTGTAGCTTATAAAAGCTACATTTACGTAATTAAAATTTTCAATTTTATTGCGCTACAATAGCTTACCATGCGGGATATGGTAAGCTTGTAGCTTATAAAAGCTACATTTACGTAATTAAAATTTTCAATTTTATTGCGCTACAATAGCTTACCATGTGGGACTTAATGCTGAATGCAACCGTCCGGCAGCGGGGTTACAGCTGAGACTGGAAGATATGTCAATTTTTCTTAGATTTTAAAGTAATAGATTAGAATGATTTGTTTCAACCAAGAAGAGAGAGTAGCGGGTCTGATGTCTGAGGTATGTCCTTTCTTGAGGGAGATGAAAAGGAGGGATCGAGGCCCTCTCAGGTCTTTGGTACCTCAGGGCCCGCACCGGACACCGGAGACACACTTTGAGAACCTTCTCTTGCTAGTTGGTTTGAGATTATTTGAGAAGAGTTGTTGACACCAGGAGTTGCAGTGGGATCTCTGTTGAGAGCTGCACTAGGTCCCAAAACCAGGGCATCCCTGGCCAGCCTGGGGCTATTACTATGATCAGGCAATGGCATTGCCTGATATTTTGGATCACCCTGTGAAGGAGAGCCGTCGGAGGGAAAGCATAAGCAGTGAGACCCGTCCAGTTTATGTTCAGAGCATCTATGTCCCAAGCATTTGGGTCTGGGATTGGAGACACGTACAGTGGAACTTTGTGATTCAGATGAGTGGCAAATAGATCTACATGAGGGGTAAACCACTTCTGACAGATCTGTTTGAACACCTGAGGGTGCAGTGACCATTCTGGTGATTGAACTTGGTTCGACCTGGACAGAAGGTTGGCCATCACATTCGGACACCCTGGAATGTGTCTGGCTTTGAGTGTTATGTGATAAGGATGGCACCATGTCATGATCTTCCACAGGAGCGCGCACATCTCCGCTGAGTGAGTTCCTCCTTGTTTGTTTATGTAGGCTACCACTGTTGAGTTGTCCGTTGCAAATAGCAGTTCGGTTCTGACACTAGTCCTTGAAACTTCGAAGGGCCAAGGAGACTGCCTTCAACTCTAGAACATTTATGTGTAGCCTTTTTTCCCCTTCTGACCACAGACCCTTTGTAGAGCATTGGTTTAAGTGAGCACCCAACCTTCGTTTGAGGCGTCTGTAAAGAGTTGGATGCTGTGGTCTTTGGGATGAAGGTCTGCACCTATCATCACGTTTGTGGGGTTCTGCCACCAGTCTAGGTGTGCAGAAATCGCTCCAAGGAAGGAGGCTGTCCAGCGACTGAGGATATTTCCAGTGCTCCTTGAGGTGAAACTGAAAGGGGCCTCATGTGAAGGCGTCCCTCCGGGACCATTTTCTCCGTTGAGGCTAGCAACCCAATTAGCGACATCAAACATCTTGCAGTCAAAACATGTTTTGACTTGAGATGCAGGATCAAATCCTGAAGTTTGAGCCATCTCTCTTGAGTGGGTTTTACAAGGGCTGAATCTAGATGGTATTCGTAGCCCACAAACGAAAACACCTCAGTAGGTTGCAGTTCTAATTTTTCCAGATTTAGTATCCAACCCAAGGACTGGGTTAGGTCTAGCACTGCCTGAGTGTTCACTTGGGCTTCCTCCTGAGCCTGGGACCTGAACAGCCAGTCGTCCAGGTATTGGTGAAGTCTGAGTCCTCTGGAGAGGGCCATTAGCTTCACTTCTTTTACAATCATCGTAAAGACCTGGGGGGCTGTGGCTAGTCTGAAAGGAAGGGAGGTGAACTGGAACACCTGAGACCTGTGGCAAAACCTTAGGTATTTCCTTGAGTTTGGGTGGATGGAGATGTGAAGATAAGCGTCCGATAGGTCTATCGACGATACCCATTCCCCTGGAATTAGGGAGGTCCTGATGGACTCTGGAGTTTCCATTTTGAACTTTTCTACATGTAGAAAAGTGTTGAGCCTGCTTAAGTCTATTACTGGCCTCCCACCTTTGGCGAGGCTTGGGGACTAGAAACAGGCGACTGTAAAACCCGAGAGATTTTACATTTTCCACCCTTTCAATTGCGTTCTTTGACAGAAGAGACTGGATACAATCGGCCAGAGCTTGGTCTTTTTGAAGGGCCTTGTATTCTGATAGAATCAGAGGAAATCTGACCAAGTTTGGTTATGAGAGGAATGGCAGTACGTAGCCATTGGTGATAATGTTTAACACGTTTGATAAACATTTGTTTGTTTGCCAGTCTCTTCTGAAAGAACGGAGGCGACCTCCTACTGGTGGACTGAGTGAGGCTTTGAAGGAGTCATTGGGGGAGGGGTTTCCACGCCCTCGTCCCCTATTTTGGGGTCGAAAACGACCCTTGGAGCCTCTGAAGTTCGGTTTCTCCCTTCCTGAGGAAAACGATTGGTTACTGCTTTGTGAGGAATTGCCCCCATAGGGGCGTTTCCTGTAGGAGCCTCTTTTCTTGTTGTGGGGACCACGAAATGGCTTATTTTGATAGGGTGCGAAACCCTGAGAGTCTTTAGAGGTGCCTTTTTGGAGGAGGAAGTCCTCTCCCTCCTTCACAAGTTGAGACTGGAACAAGGAAGAATTCCAAAAGGGTGAGATCCTGAGTTCCTGGCGTCTCGTTTCCCCTAGATGTGGATGCAGAAGGGTCATTTCGGCTTCGCGCCTAAGCAAGCCGGTGTTGCCCATGGAATATAGCTCCCTCTGGAGTATATGGGCCAAGGATTTGCTAAGGCATGTGAGAGCTCTGTGTTGAATAAGAATAGTCTTATTCCATAGATCTAGGTATTCACAGGCTTCTTGATATCCACGTTTGGTTTGGCACCTTTCTGAATCTGAGATTTGACCTTCTTGAAGGTTGACTTCAGACTATGTTGGCACTTCTCAAGAGTGACATTGCAAGAAGATGAAGTCTTGGCAAAGGCAGCAGTGTAGTTAAGAGTGGATATATTTTGCCTAGCTTGGTGTTCCAATTCCTTAAGAATTATAGGGGAACCTTGCCCATAGGGGCCCCAGAGGGTTTTGGAGTAATACAGATTTTTGAAAAATCTGTATTCAACTCCTGCATTTTCTCCTCATAACAGGACTGTCCCACCTTGTACCACTTTGTAGTGGCAGGAGGAGGTTTGATATATTTACCTTCAGGTAAATTAGCAGCCTTGAAGTCATGCTCAAATTTATCAAAGCAATCCTTGATAACAGAGCTATGGGGGAGCATGGAAGAAGGACCTCTTGGTTTTAGCTCTTGACGGCCTTTCTCATCATCTAGACCCATTACTGGAGAAGATGACCTAGGCATAGACTCCCTGAGGTCAGGGAGGGAAAGGATGCGCCTAAAAGTGTCCACCTCTTCCGCATACTGGGAGGGAACGTCAGCCAGGGCTACTTCCCTATAATAAGGGGGGTCTGGATCATGCTGAGGTCTTGATCAGAGTTAGCCCCAGAGGGCTGAGCCCCAGAGGGCTTATAAGACCTGTGTTTTAGCCACAGAGGGCTGATCTTCCTCTGAGGAAGATGAAACATATCTGGACCTAGATTTATATCTACTCTTGTCAGCATGTTTTGGGTTTGGTCGATGACATCCGAGGTTGGTCGGATTCATCAGAGTATTGGTCCGAGGCAGATCTTGGACCAACATCATGCTATGAGAGTGAGAGTGTCTTTTATGTCCATCCGAGGCCTTCTTGGAAGGTACCTTGGATGCATTAGAGTTCTGATCCGAGAAATTCTGGTGATCAGATCTGAGACCTGGAGGAAGTGCTGGACCAAAGTCCACATCCATATCCTCGGTTTGAAGGTTAGTGGTAGGTCTTGGTGGGGGTAGGTCCAGGTTAACAGCACTAGTCCCAGGCTTAGAAGCTGAGGCCGAGGTCTGAACTACCTCTGCCTGCTTTTTACTTGATAATTCGTCTCGGAGAGACTGGAATGCTTCTAACATGGAGGCCTGGAACGAACCCATTTGCTGCTGCAAATGCAAGTTTAGTGTGTTACCCAGGGATTTTTCTAAATTAGATTCCATTTTATGCTGTAAAGCAGTACCTGGGGTGGGTGGGACAGTCTTTGCAGGCGTTTTAAGTGACAATGAACTGAAGGGTAGGGGCTGGGGACGTGGGGGTGAGGTAAATAAGTTGTCAGCAGCACTCTCGTCTGCATTAGTACCAGTAGAAGATTCAACGTCGTCCCCTAATAGGTCTAGTTCATCGTCTTTAGAACTAACAGTGTTGCCTTTTTGCTTCCTGATGTACTGTTTTCTTTGTTGAATTTTTTGCATCTGTTCTTCTGTGAAAGAGGCGCAAATTGGACATGGAGTTTCAAAGGTGACATAGGGGTCGTCACCCTTGCCAGATTCCCTACAGGTAGGGCAGTAATTATGTACATCAAAAGGGAAGCAAAAATGCCTGCATTTGTTAGATCTCGGATTGTCTTTATTCGATTGCTGAGAAGACATTTCAAACGCAATAAAAACTAGAGGATCGCTCGCAAAAAAAAAGATAATGTTTTTGCATAGGAAAAACAAAGCGTCCCGAAAAGGATATAAAGGTGAGTGCTAAAGTATTAAGAAAATGCTCCGTTCCTAGCCTTATACTGTTGTGGCAACCAAAGTCAGCGCAGTCTGCTCTATCTAGCACGGTTTTCAAGATATAAGCATTTTTGTGTTTTGCAATTTTTGCAAAAAATTCAAAATGGCCGCTATATTTGGCGAGACAAAAATATTTTGAAAATTGGCATGGCTACTCTGCAGAGATATCCAGCAGGTCAAAAACTTTGTTGAATTTGCTCCATCTAGCACGGTTTTCGAGATCTAAGCATTTTTGTGTTTTGCAAAAACTTTGAAAATTCAAAATCGCCACCATTTTTGGTGAGACAAAAATTTTTCAAGACAAGACCACTGCCGCGGTGTGTATCTCCCACCGAGCATTAAAGGAGAAGAAACAGCTTTTCCGAGATATTCACAATTTTTCATTTTCATGTGTGAAAGCTCTTCCAAACGTAGGTGAAGGAGTTATTTGAGAAAAATTGGCTACCTGCAATACTTTTAAGAGATAATTCACATTTACTCATTTTGAGTAGGTGAGTAATTACCTACGGGTCTGGAACTTCACCAAGTGAAAGTTCTCCCAAAAGTAGATGAATCAGTTATTTGAGAAAAATTGACTATCTGCAATACTTCTAGAGATAATTAGCATTTATTCATTTTGAGTAGGTGAGTAATTAACTATGGGTCTGAAACTTCACCATGTGAAAGCTCTTCCAAAAGTAGGTGAATGAGTTATTTGAGAAAAATTGGCTATCTGCAATAGTTTTAAGAGAAAATTTGCACTTACTCATTTTGAGTAGGTGAATAATTATCTACGGGTCTGAAACTTCACCATGTGAAAGCTCTCCCAAAAGTAGATGAATAAGTTATTTGAGAAAAATTGGCTATCTGCAATACTTTTAGAGGTAATTCGCATTTACTCATTTTGAGTAGGTGAGTAATTACCTACGGGTCTGAAACTTCACCATGTGAAAGCTCTCCCAAAAGTAGATGAATGAGTTATTTGAGAGAAATTGGCTGTCTGCAATACTTCTAGAGATAATTCGCATTTACTCATTTTGAGTAGGTGAGTAATTAGCTGAGTCTGGAACTTCACCATGTGAAAGCTCTCCCCAAAGTAGATGAATAAGTTATTTGATAACAAGCATTCTGACGCATGCATTTATCTCCCGCCATATAAATTAGATGTACTAAAGATAACATATTTTAACAAGGTGCTCTAAATGTAATACTTTTCAAGTTGTAATTGATTTAGTGCATGATTTCATGAATTTTAATGCAGTAAAAATTATTTCAAAAACTAGAAATAGGACGCCCTGTTGCTTGTACCTGCGACATATGAATAGAAACAGGATAGCATAGAAGAACACACATTATCATGTGTAATGTCCACCCTATCAACCTTTTGCAAAAATTGTACAGTAATCTTACAAGGCCCTGTTTCATCTGTAAAATATAGCAATGATGCTTAAATATTTATTAGTATACATGTAAATTATTTCAGTTTCATGCCTTTTTGCATTGGTTGGGTAGAAATTCGAAAATTCAAAATGGCCGCCATTTTGGGGGAGGGGAAAATTTTTTGAAAATTGAAAAGAATACATTCCTGAGATACCCTGTGGGTCGAAAATTTCGATGAAATCGCTCTATCTTGCACGGTTAAGGAGATAAACGCAAATTTGTGTTTTGCCATTTTTGGCAAAAATCCGAAAATACAAAATGGCCGCCATTTTTGGGGAGGGGAAATTTTTTTGAAAATTGCAAAGAGTACCTTCCGTAGATATCCTATGGGTCGAAAATTGCGACAAAATCGCTCTATCTGGCACGGTTAAGGAGATAGAAACAATTTTGTGTTTTGCCATTTTTGCCAAAAATCCAAAAATACAAAATGGCTGCCATTTTTGGGGAGGGGAAATTTTTTTGAAAATTCCAAAGAGTACCTTCCTTACATACCCTGTGGGTCGAAAATTGCGACAAAATCGCTCTATCTCGCACGGTTAAGGAGATAGAAGCAATTTTGTGTTTTGCCATTTTTGGCAAAAATTTGAAAATTCAAAATGGCCGCCATTTTTGGGGAGGGGAAAATTTTTTGAAAATTGAAAAGAGTACATTCCTTAGATACCCTGTGGGTCGAAAATTTCGACGAAATTGCTCTATCTCGCACGGTTAAGGAGATAAAAGCCAATTTGTGTTTTGCCATTTTTTGGCAAAAATCCGAAAATTCAAAATGGCCGCCATTTTTGGGGAGGGGAAATTTTTTTGAAAATTGCAAGGAGTACCTTCCTTACATACCCTGTGGGTCGAAAATTGCGACGAAATCGCTCTATCTCGCACAGTTAAGGAGATAGAAGCAATTTTGTGTTTTGCCATTTTTGGCAAAAATCCGAAAATACAAAATGGCCGCCATTTTTGGGGAGGGGAAATTTTTTTGAAAATTGAAAAGAGTACATTCCTTAGATACCCTGTGGATCGAAAATTTCGACGAAATCACTCTATCTCGCACGGTTAAGGAGATAGAAGCAATTTTGTGTTTTGCCATTTTTGGCAAAAATTCAAAATGGCCGCCATTTTTGGGGAGGGGAAAATTTTTTGAAAATTGAAAAGAGTACATTCCTTAGATACCCTGTGGGTCGAAAATTTCGACGAAATCACTCTATCTCGCACAGTTAAGGAGATAGAAGCAATTTTGTGTTTTGCCATTTTTTGGCAAAAATCCGAAAATTCAAAATGGCCGCCATTTTTGGGGAGGGGAAATTTTTTTGAAAATTGCAAGGAGTACCTTCCTTACATACCCTGTGGGTCGAAAATTGCGACGAAATCGCTCTATCTCGCACAGTTAAGGAGATAGAAGCAATTTTGTGTTTTGCCATTTTTTGGCAAAAATCCGAAAATTCAAAATGGCCGCCATTTTTGGGGAGGGGAAATTTTTTTGAAAATTGCAAGGAGTACCTTCCTTACATACCCTGTGGGTCGAAAATTGCGACGAAATCGCTCTATCTCGCACAGTTAAGGAGATAGAAGCAATTTTGTGTTTTGCCATTTTTGGCAAAAATCCGAAAATACAAAATGGCCGCCATTTTTGGGGAGGGGAAATTTTTTTGAAAATTGCAAAGATTACCTTCCTTAGATACCCTGTGGGTCGAAAATTTCGACAAAATCGCTCTATCTCTTACGGTTTCTGAGATATTAGCAAATTACTCAAAAGTAGTACTGAAAATACATAATGAAGCACCTAAATGGCTATTACTGATGTACTGAAAAAGCTATCAGTCCCAAATGCAATACCAAGCGAGCTATGGACATAACAATCTTGTATTCAAAATTGTAGTAAAATATCTTTAATTATTTTGGCTTAAATGCACGGAAACCAATGGGTACTGAAAATAGCTGTACTTAAGTATTACTCAGTAAGCAAAAGAGGTACAACAGCCAAAAGCAATCCCAAGCAAGCTACTGACCCAATAAGCCTGCATACCAAATTTGGTGACAATAGCTCTAATACTTTTCCTTTAAATGAGCGGAAACCATGCGTGACGCCGGACATCGGACGCCGGACGGCAGAAAAAGCAAAAATAATATATCCACCCCCCAGGGGGGTGGACATAATTCATTAAAAAAATTTAGCATGTGAAAGCTCTCCAAAATGTAGGTGAATGAGTTATTTGAGAAATATTGGCTATCTGCAATACTTTTAGTGATAATAGGCAGTTACTCATTTTGAGTAGGTGAGTAATTAGCTACGGATCTGAAAATTGAAAGCTCTCCAAAATGTATGTGAATGAGTTATTTCAGAAATACTGGCTATCTGCAATACTTGTAGAGATAATTTGCATTTACTCATTTTGAGTAGGTGAATAATTAACTACGGGTGTGAAACTTCACCAAGTGAAAGCTCTCCCAAAAGTAGGTGAATGAGTTATTTGAGAAAAATTGGCTATCTGCAATACTTTTACAGATAATTCACATTTACTCATTTTGATTAGGTGAGTAATTAGCTACGGGTCTGGAACTTCACCATGTGAAAGCTCTCCCAAAAGTAGATGAACGAGTAATTTGATAAAAATTGGATACCCGCAATACTTTTAGAGATAATTAGCATTTACTCATTTTGAGGAAATTGAATAATTAGCTACGGATCTGAAAATTCACTAATTGAAAGCTCTCCAAAATGTATGTGAATGACTTATTTCAGAAATACTGGCTATCTGCAATAGTTGTAGAGATAATTCGCATTTACTCATTTTGAGTAGGTGAATAATTAACTACAGGTGTGAAACTTCACCAAGTGAAAGCTCTCCCAAAAGTAGGTGAATGATTTATTTGAGAAAAATTGGCTATCTGCAATACTTTTAGAGATAATTCACATTTACTCATTTTCAGTAGGTGAGTAATTAGCTACGGGTCTGGAACTTCACCATGTGAAAGCCCTCCCGAAAGTAGATGAATGAGTTATTTGATAAAAATTGGATATCCGCAATACTTTTAGAGATAATTCACATTTACTCATTTTGAGTAGGTGAATAATTAGCTATGGGTCTGAAACCTCACCAAGTAAAAGCTCTCCCAAAAGTAGGTGAATGAGTTATTTGAGAAAAATTGGATATCTGCAATACTTTTACAGATAATTCACATTTACTCATTTTGAGTAGGTGAGTAATTAGCTACGGGTCTGGAACTTCACCATGTGAAAGCTCTCCCAAAAGTAGATGAACGAGTAATTTGATAAAAATTGGATATCCACAATACTTTTAGAGATAATTAGCATTTACTCATTTTGAGTAGGTGAATAATTAGCTACGGGTCTGAAACTTCACCAAGTGAAAGCTCTTCCAAAAGTAGGTGAATGAGTTATTTAAGAAAAATTGGATATCCCCAATACATTTAGGGATAATTCACATTTACTCATTTTGAGTAGGTGAGTAATTAGCTACAGGTCTGGAACTTCACCATGTGAAAGCCCTCCCAAAAGTAGATGAATGAGTTATTTGATAAAAATTGGATATCCGCAATACTTTTAGAGATAATTCACATTTACTCATTTTGAGTAGGTGAATAATTAGCTACGGGTCTGAAACCTCACCAAGTAAAAGCTCTCCCAAAAGTAGGTGAATGAGTTATTTGAGAAAAATTGGATATCTGCAATACTTTTACAGATAATTTACATTTACTCATTTTGAGTAGGTGAGTAATTAGCTACGGGTCTGGAACTTCACCATGTGAAAGCTCTCCCAAAAGTAGATGAACGAGTAATTTGATAAAAATTGGATATCCACAATACTTTTAGAGATAATTAGCATTTACTCATTTTGAGTAGGTGAATAATTAGCTATGGGTCTGAAACTTCACCAAGTGAAAGCTCTTCCAAAAGTAGGTGAATGAGTTATTTAAGAAAAATTGGATATCCCCAATACTTTTAGGGATAATTCACATTTACTCATTTTGAGTAGGTGAATAATTAGCTACGGGTCTGAAACCTCACCAAGTAAAAGCTCTCCCAAAAGTAGGTGAATGAGTTATTTGAAAAAAATTGGATATCTGCAATACTTTTACAGATAATTCACATTTACTCATTTTGAGTAGGTGAGTAATTAGCTACGGGTCTGGAACTTCATGTGAAAGCTCTCCCTAAAGTAGATGAATGAGTTATTTGATAAAAATTGGATATCCGCAATACTTTTAGAGATAATTCACATTTACTCATTTTGAGTAGGTGAATAATTAGCTATGGGTCTGAAACCTCACCAAGTAAAAGCTCTCCCAAAAGTAGGTGAATGAGTTATTTGAGAAAAATTGGATATCTACAATACTTTTACAGATAATTCACATTTACTCATTTTGAGTAGGTGAGTAATTAGCTACGGGTCTGGAACTTCACCATGTGAAAGCTCTCCCAAAAGTAGATGAACGAGTAATTTGATAAAAATTGGATATCCACAATACTTTTAGAGAAAATTAGCATTTACTCATTTTGAGTAGGTGAATAATTAGCTATGGGTCTGAAACTTCACCAAGTGAAAGCTCTTCCAAAAGTAGGTGAATGAGTTATTTAAGAAAAATTGGATATCCCCAATACTTGTAGGGATAATTCACATTTACTCATTTTGAGTAGGTGAGTAATTAGCTACGGGTCTGGAACTTCACCATGTGAAAGCTCTCCCAAAAGTAGATGAATGAGTTATTTGATAAAAATTGGATATCCACAATACTTTTAGAGATAATTCACATTTACTCATTTTGAGTAGGTGAATAATTAGCTACGGGTCTGAAACCTCACCAAGTAAAAGCTCTCCCAAAAGTAGGTGAATGAGTTATTTGAGAAAAATTGGATATCTGCAATACTTTTACAGATAATTCACATTTACTCATTTTGAGTAGGTGAGTAATTAGCTATGGATCTGGAACTTCACCATGTGAAAGCTCTCCCAAAAGTAGATGAACGAGTAATTTGATAAAAATTGGATATCCACAATACTTTTAGAGATAATTAGCATTTACTCATTTTGAGTAGGTGAATAATTAGCTATGGGTCTGAAACTTCACCAAGTGAAAGTTCTTCCAAAAGTAGGTGAATCAGTTATTTAAGAACAGGAGGAGAGTGCCCGTGAACGGGCACTGTGTCAGCTGACTGAATGTTTTTGATTTGTGATGGTGATAATGAGAGGAAAGCATAATTATCAGGGAAAGGGCTGTACAGAAATACAGTAAATGGTAACTGAACAGCATGTTCGAAAGATATTCCGAAACTGACAGAAGAAAAGGACAAAAAAGTTGTGCCCTGCAAATGGTATTATGAAATAAAGTAACAAGGTAATTGTTTAAGTGTAAAAAGTAGGTTAAAAATATTTAAAGAAATACTATAAATGCAATATCCTCGTTCGACCATGAAGAAGGGGTCCAAAGGTCAAATCTGACCATACCAAAAGATTCCCAGCCAAAGAATTTAGGATGGTTTACCATCCCAAACCTCTCGGACCAATAATAAGTGAGTCATAGGCACTTTTTAAGTTTGGCTATCCTTGTTTGACCTTGAAGGAGGGGGTCCAAGGTCAAATCCGACCACACAAAAAAATTCCCAGCCCATGATTTCCTGTAGCTTGTTTACCATCCCAAACCTGTAGGACCAATAATAAGCGAGTTCTAAGCAATTGTAAGTTTGGCTATCCTCAATTGACCTTGAAGGAGGGGTCCCAGGTCAAATCTGACCACACCAAAAGAATCCCAGCCCATGATTTCCTATATGTTGGTTTACCATCCCAAACCTCCAAGACCAATAATACGCGAGTTATAAGCACTTTAAGTTTGGCTATCTTCGTTTGACCTGGAAGGAGGGGTCTAAGGTCAAATCCGACCACACCAAAAGATTCCCAGCCCATGATTTTCTATAGGTTGGTTTTCCATTCGAAACCTCTAGGACCAATAATAAGTGAGTTATAAGCACTTTTAAGTTTGGCTATCCTCATTTGACCTTGAAGGAGGGGTCCAAGGTGAAATCCGACCACACCAAAAAATTCCCAGCTCATGATTTTCTATAGGTTGGTTTTCATTCCAACCTCTAGGACCAATAATAAGCAAGTTATAAGCACTTTTATGTTTGGCTATCCTCATTTGACCTTGAAGGAGGGTTCCAAGGTCAAATCGGACCATATTAATAGATTCCCAGCCCATGATTTCCTACAGGTTGGATACAATGATTTACTCAACAGTGAGAACCTGAAAGAAGCTATTGCTCAGCTATGCCATGACATAGAGGTCTGCAATTTCACTATGTTATAGCTGACCAAAAATTATGTGAATAACATATTTAAACAAAATACTCTAAATGTAATAATTTTCAAGTTACAACTGATTTACTCAAGAGTGAGAACCTCAAAGTAACTATTACTCAGCTATGCAATGAGCTACATGTCTGAATTTTTGCATTGTTATAGCTGACCTAAAAGTAGGTGAACAACATATTTAAGCAAAATACTGTAAATGCAATAGTTTTCAAGTTACAACTGATTTACTCAATAGTGAGAACCTGAAAATAGCTATTGCTCCACTATGCCATGAGCTATAGGTCTGTAATTTCACTATGTTATAGCTAACCCCAAAGTAGGTGAATAATGTATTTTAACAAAATACTCCAAATGCAATATTTTTCAAGTTATAGCTGATTTACTCAACAGTCAGTGCCTGAGAATAGCTATTGCTCAGTTGTGCCATGAGCTACAGGTCTGTAATTTCACTATGTTCTTAATGAGTGGATGCTAGTAGAAAAAAAAACATTCAAAGCCAGTGAAAGCAACATTATATTTTTTATAATGTCGTAACATTTAAATGTAGATGTCCATAGGCTGCTGAAATGAATATGTTGCTGTTCACCAAACACAATATTTGAGATTAAGCACTATAAAAGTCAACAGTAGATTATATTAGATTTTACAAAATCATGTTTCTTGAAGGCTATTGCTAATTTTGTTGGTTGAATGATACAGATATAACATTTCAATGTAAGTGTCAATAGGTTGTGAAATGAAGATGTTGCTGCTCACCAGTCAACCAAAATAATTAATCGTAAATATGTTTTGCATTGGTATTTATGTTTATTGTGTTGTCTTGTTTGATGTCTCTGTATATATATGTTCGTGTTTTTATATTACTTCTGAAATAACTCCTTCGATGGAAAAATGCAACTGCAAGGATGTTGCTAAACCTATCTCAATAATGTCAGTCTTGGGCAAAGCATTCAAATTTATTGCAATGAAAGCATCAGTGACATTAAACCAAAATAGATATCGACCTCACTACATGTTGATTTCACTTGGATGAGTAATAAGTTTGACATAATAAAGTTTAACTCGTTCAACTGTAGGGGTCTGCGTGACAAAACTAAACGCAACCATATTTTTTCATGGCTAAGAAATTCTCATGCTGGAATTACACTCATACAGGAAACTCACTCAACTGTAAATGATGAAAAAATATGGCAAACAGAGTGGGGGAATGATATTATATTCTCACATGGGACATCCGTGAGTAGAGGAGTGGCTATACTCATTCCCAAAAATATCAAAACTGACCTTAACATTCTGTCAACCAAGAAAGATACACAGGGACGGATTCTCATAATAGAATGCAAGTTAGAAGAAAAAATATATATATTGGTAAATATATATGCTCCAACAAAGGACAAACTTAATGAACAGATTTCCTTTTTATCTAACCTTAGAGAAATGCTACAAAATTGCAATGGCAACCCTCTGATAATTGGAGGAGATTTCAATACTTGTTTAAATACAATGCAAGATAAAAAGGGTGGGACTTTTGAAAAAAATTCTGTTTATAGTGACAACATTAAGGGAATATGTGAGGATCTCTCATTAGTGGATATTTGGAGGGTTAGAAACAAAATAAATCCAGGTTTCACTAGAAGACAGAGAACTAGTGCCGGTCTGGTTCAATGACGCCTTGACTTTTGGCTGATTTCAATCCAGCTTGAATACTTGGTAAAAAATATATGGGTTTCACCAGGAAATATGTCAGATCATAGTGTAGTAACGATCGAGATAGAGCTAATAGGAAGCAGTAAGCGAGGTCGAGGGTTCTGGAAGTTCAATAATGACCTTTTGTCTGACCCAAACTATGTACAACTCACAAAAAATATTATAAAGAATGTAAAAGAAAATTGCAAATTTTAATTAGTAAATTAAATTTTTATTAGTTAATACCTTACCTACCAGACGATAGCTATAGCCCGGCGCCAGCCGGTCCCGCCAAACGAAAGAAAAAGACGTCCCGGGTTTCACCCCCGGCAGGACCGGCACACTACAATCCACTCGCCAGGTGGCCTAGTTCCTGCCTCACTCGCCAGAGGGACGTGACGTCATAGCATCTTTTTCGTCCCTAAGGTTGAATGATGAAGGCTGGAAGCGGGGAAGGCCGGGTGGGAATTTCCCGTCTGGTAGGTAAGGTATTAACTAATAAAAATTTAATTTACTAATTAAAATTTGCAATTTCATTGCGTTAATACATCTTACCTACCAGACGATAGCTAGAATAACTACCCAGTGGAAGGAGGGCAGCCTTCTGAGGATTGGAGAAACTCTTATATTATACCTAGGTGTGAGGTTCTAGTCCTTTGAGGAGACATGTTAGTCTCAAGGGTAACTAGACCCACCTGCCCCCCCCCCCCCCCCCCCCCCCTTTTTGACTGCTCTGAGGGGAGGAAGAGAGTAAGAGTTCAAGTCAATGATTCCCACGGTTAACCTGGAAGAGAGGGAAAGTCCTATACCCAGAGGATTACTCTGAAGTAAAAGACTTTGAGAAGCCAAGGCCTAGGCTAAAAGTGAGCCTACACCTAAAACTAACTAGTATGTACACTATATATAATTATATACAAAGAAGCTTAGGGGACTAGTGGTGGATTTGCTGGGCAGCCACCACAGGACCCAAGTGAAAAAGCTCCTTATCTGCCCAGGCAACATCCTTAAGGTAAAACTGTGTAAAGGTGTTGTGGGACTTCCAGTGGCATGCTGCTAGAATCTGGTCCAGAGATATGCCACCTTGAAAGGCTTTGGAGGCCGCAAAGGCCCTAACATCATGGGCCTTAACCTGATGTAAGGTCAAGGAATCTTGGTCAGAGAGATCATAACACAACACTACTGTTTGTTTGATCCAGGACGAGATAGTGGCAGGAGAGATGTCCTTGTTAAACCCTTGTTTGAATGAAACAAAAACTAACTCCTTTCCCGTTCTTAGGTCCTGCGTTTTGTCCAGGTAGTAGCGAAGAGCCCGAACGGGGCAAAGGGATCTGTCTTCCTTTAAAGACTTATCCAGAGTGGGGGCTAAGGCTGGAATGACCACAGGGGCCACGCACTCTGGTCCCTCTTTTGCCAAGTGATTTTTCGCCAAGAAGCTTGGTGAAGGGTAGAGGGAAACTTTGGACCAGTCAGCTTGGTGTCTGATATTTTTGTTTAACCAAGCGTGAATCTCACTCCTGCGTTTTCCTGAAGCCAGGGCTAGGAGAAAAACAGTTTTGAAAGTAAGGTGCTTCAGAGAAGCCTTTCTGAGTGGTTCAAAAGACGCTTTTGTAAGCTGGTGTAAAACCAGGGAGAGGTTCCAAGCAGGAACCCCCCGGCGCCCTTTGGGTCTATCTCTGTGAAAACAGTCTAGTCAAATTTTCATCCTTGCCGACATTAACCGAGGTATTTCCCAGTTTGTCTGCAATGGCTGACCTGTAACCATCAATAGTGCTGGGCTGGAGATTCTTCTCCTGGAAAAGGTGCAGGAGGAAATCTGCTATTTGTTTTATAGATGGGTTCCTGAAGTCCACCTGACTTGTTTCACACCATCTGACAAAAACGGCCCACTTCGCTTCGTAGACTGTTCTGGTTGAACGTCTTTGAGGCGCCTCAATTCTTGACGCCACTGGGCTAGAGAACCCCTGCTCCTTGATTGTCTGGGCTCTAGGAGCCAGGCATGGAGATTTAGGTTTGTCAGATCCCTGTGACGTGCCTTGTTGAAAGGTTGGGTCACTAGATCTGGGTGGTGTGGAAGACAAAGAGGAACCCTCGCAGATAGTTCCACTAGGTCCCAAAACCAAGGCATGTTGGGCCATCCCGGGGCAATCAGGATTGCTCTGCGATACCAGTGATCTGACAGCTTGCTGACCACCTTCCCCATCAGAGACACTGGGGGGAAGAGGTACATGTCCAGGTCCTCCCAGGATAATGTCAGAGCATCCACTGACCAGGCCTTTGGGTCTGGAATTGGGGACACAAATTGAACTAGCTTGCAGTTGTACCTTGTTGCAAACATGTCCACTCGGGGATAATGCCAGGTTTGACAAAGGAGGTCGAAGGTCTCTTGATGGAGGGACCACTCCGTCTGAATGACCTGCCTTTGGCGAGACAATTTGTCTGCAATTACATTCAGATGGCCTGGAATGTGTCTGGCCTTCAGTACTATTTGATTGAGGCTGCACCAACATAGGAGCCGCCAAAGAAGGGCACAGAGTGAGCCTGACCTCATACCTCCTTCCTTGTTGATGTATGCCACAACCGTGGTGTTGTCTGTGGCAATCAGGGCGACCTTTCCTTGCACTAAATGTTGGAATCTTTTTAGTGCTAACAACACGGCTTTTAGTTCTAAGAAGTTTATGTGCAACTTGCTTTCGGGCACTGACCAAGTACCGCTTGCTGTGAAGTCGCCTAAGTGAGCACCCCAGCCTTCTTTTGAGGCGTCTGTAAAGATTTGAACTGCGTGTCGCAGGGGGTGTAAGGGCTGACCCTTTAGGACATTTTCCTCTTGGGTCCACCACTGCAGGTACTGATGGAGAGACCTCGGAATTGGGATCTCCTTTTCCAGAGATTCTGGGACTCTCCAGTGTTTCTTGAGGTGCCACTGAATAGGTCTCATGTGCAGTCTGCCTAGGGTCACCTGTTTTTCTGTCGCAGTGAGAAGACCTATAAGAGACATGAAAGTTCTCACTGGGCAAGATCTGTTCTGTAAAAGCACTGTTATTTTCTGTTGAAGGGTTTCCCAACGATTTTGAGTAGGTCTGACTACTCCGTTGAGTAGGTCGTACTGGTAGCCTACGAAGTCGAAGACTTGTTGGGGTTCCAGTTCTGATTTTTGCATGTTTACCATCCAGCCCAACTCCTGGCAGAGGGCTAGGAGGGATTGGGTTCCCTGGTGGCAAGATTCTTTGGTAGGGGCTCGAATCAACCAGTCGTCTAGGTACTGGTGGATTCTTATACCCTGTGACTGAGCCATTAACTTGACCTCTTTGACCACACCAGTGAACTCCATGGGAGCTGTTGACAGGCCAAAGGGAAGTGCCCGAAACTGGTACGACTGGTTCTGAAAGTGGAACCTGAGGAATTTTCGGGATGTGTAGTGAATTGGGATGTGGAAGTAGGCGTCGCTGAAGTCTAGCGATGTCACCCACTCCTCTTGTTGTAGAGAGGTCCGGATTGTCTCTGGAGTCTCCATTTTGAATGTTTTTACGCATAAAAACTGATTTAGAGTACTGAGATCCAAGATTGGCCGCCACTTGTGGTTCGGCTTTGGGACAATGAACAGTCTGTTGAAAAAGGCTAGTGAGGTTTGAACCCTGACCCTCTCTACTGCCTTTTTCTCGATCAGAGCTTGTACAGCTGCTTGCAAGTGGGAGTCTCTGATGGGGTTTGCATAGCCACTTACTATCAGGGGATCCCTTACTAAGGGAGGTCTTACTTTGAAGGGAAGAACATAACCCTCCTTTAATATGGACACTACTTTTGGGTTTGCACCCTTGTGAGCCCATATTTCCCAAAAACTCTGAAGACGTCCCCCCACTGGTTGGACACTTGCAACATTGGGGACATTTGGAACATTTGGAGCAGAAACAAAGTGACCGACAAAAGAAGCACTTTTCACACACTTTGACTTTTGATCTTTAATTTTGGTCTTACGTCTTTCTTTTGCGACTGCCACCTTGTTACAGTAGGTACATGACATACAACATGATAAGAAACATTTGTTGGAACAGATACAAAAGAGTTTCTTGTTATGACACTTTGTACAGAACTGACTGGCCGGGCCACCGGCACCGGACTTGACTTGCAGTAATTGTCATTTATACTGTGTCTTCTCATGAGCCATCTTGGTACCACGTCCGGGTTGACCACCCCGGCCTCTGCCCCGGCCTCTATTGCGGGAACCAAACGCTTTCCAAGCTGGTAGTTCCTTTCCGGCCTGAGAAGTTGATTTAGCAGTGTCTTGAGGTTTCCAACCAGTACTGTAGGGTTGGTATCTCTGCTTTCTGCCTCTACCGGCGAACCCCCCGCGGCCCGGGCCAGGCTGGGAGGTACGTCGGGAAGCTTCTAACTGGTTGATTTCATCCTCAGCCTTTCTAATAGCAGCGTCTGGAAATAATCCATATCCATTCAGGGGACAATTTCTCAAGGAATTGAAAGTATCTGGTTTAATCCCCGGTTTCACAGCTTCCAAATATGAGTCCCTACGGAGTAGGGTCAAATTCGCCATCTGCACAAATGTAAAGTCTGCCAAATGTTGTAAGGATTTACCCATGGCGAAACTGACATTCTGGTTAAATGAGGATAAGTATAAAAGTTCATCCAATGCACCTTGAGATTTGACAGAAGACTTGCCTTTCTTAAGTTCACTTTGTAAAATATGCAATTGTTCTTGGAAGGCATCCTGTATTTTGGTGATACAGCGATTAAACCCCGCGGACTGGTTGCAAATATATGAAGACTCTTTTGCTGCTTTCTCCCACTTACGCATAGTGTCTTGTGATAGTGGGCGGGAAGGAGGCTGAGGAGAAGTAGAAGATATGGTTGAAATCCTGGGGAATGAACTGTTGATCTTCGCCGCATCATTTGGCCAAGAATTCACCGATTTACCCGGTCTAGATGGATCTGTAGGCTCCGCCGGGTGTATCCCATACCATCTGTTCTGGGATTTTGGGGGTCTGAGGAACTGGTCCACATGAAGGCCACCTGGATCACTAGATTGTGAAGGATATCCTTCTATCAGTACAAGGTTTAGAGTTTCTAGTTTTCGGCACAACCAATCTTTCGGTGGAAGATCCACAGAAATCTTACCCACAGGCTGAGAACGGTGACCTGCCCAAGGATTATCAGTGCGGGATTGCGGAGAAAACTCCAGGTCAGGAATGTGTGTCCATCCCATGAACGCGCGGACACCTCTCACAGTCTCGCGGTAGTTTTGATCTTCACTGAGGACCCGGTCCGGGTCTGAGGTTTCTACGTCTGGGGATTCCTCTGCGTCAGATAACTCACCCTCTTCAAATGTTTCCTGAGGATTGACATCGCGGAAGGTGACCGGCCCGGAGCCGGAAGAAGGTTGTTGAAATGAAGATTGAGAGGAAGCAGACATAGCAGCTGACGAAACAGTAGCCACCGGAGCAGGGTGTTTAAACATAGGTTCTGCTTCCGGGTAGAGGTTTTGAAGTGGAGATTGTCTGTCAGCAAAGGAAAAATCCTGATCTCTAGCCTCATCCGGGCCAACAGCCGGGCCGGCTGGGCCGGAAGAAGCAGAAGTAGTGACAAAAAAGGGTGTCTGGGAAAGAGCACCTGCTGGAGCAGCATGAGAGACCGGTACTTTGACCGGAGAGAATGACGGATTTTGTTGCACAGAAGGTGAGGGGCGATGTCCTACAGTAATAAGTGCCTCAAGCCTGGCCATACGAGTGGCCCACTTTTCGTCCAGTTCTTGAAGTTCTTTCTTAAACTGAGGCACAGGAAGGGACAAATCCGGAGCAGAAGCAACAGAAACATCAGGTTCTTGTTCTGGCTGGGTATCAAGAACTACCACAGAAGACGGGTCGACTAATACCTCCTTTGCTTTAGCCTTTTCCTTTCTGAGTTTATAGGTAGGAGTACTTAACTTGAGCACTTGCTCCGGGGTAAGGACACTGCAAAAGTCACACTGCAGATTCTGAACACAAGGGTCATCACCATGTCCTTTCTCGCGACAACGCGCACACCTACTATGTTTGTCAAAAGAAGCCATAATATGGCCACACGCACCCTTTTTCTGTCCTGGAGATGCCATGATAGAAAAGTCAACTAATGGCAACTATTCCGACACAAATTAAACAGATATAACACAAATATAAAACCAAAAGGTTCACAGATAAAAATCCACAACTTTAAATATCGCGCCAAACGAAAAAGATGCTATGACGTCACGTCCCTCTGGCGAGTGAGGCAGGAACTAGGCCACCTGGCGAGTGGATTGTAGTGTGCCGGTCCTGCCGGGGGTGAAACCCGGGACGTCTTTTTCTTTCGTTTGGCGGGACCGGCTGGCGCCGGGCTATAGCTATCGTCTGGTAGGTAAGATGTATTAACGCAATGAAACACCTTTTTCGAAAATAAGAATACTCTCTGGGATTACCTAAAATGTGAAATAAGGTCTCAAACAATGATTTATTCAAGTAAAAGAGCCAAAACTTTGAGGAATGAAGAAGCATATATAAAGAAGAAAGTGATAGAGCTAGAACAAAATATGGGGGATGAAAATAGTGATAGTTTTCAGGATTACTTACATTATAAGAATGAATGGGAAAATTTTTTGGAAAAACGACATAATGCTAGTATCTTAAGATCAAAAGTTAAATGGGTAGAGGATGGGGAAAAGAACACTAAATTCTTCTTGGACTTGGAAAAAAGAAATTATAATAACAAGTACATTAAAAAACTTATTACAAAAAACAACAAAGAAATAACAACTTTAGCAGACATAATTGAAGAAGAAAAGCATTTCTATAAAGAGCTCTATACATCTCAATCAGATAAGTCTCATATAGCTGATGATTTCCTAAAAATAGAAAATATCCCTCAGTTAAGTTATCACGATCGAATGTTATGTGATGAACCGCTAACAGTTGAAGAATGTACCAAAGCACTTAAACTTTTAGCAAACAATAAATCTCCTGGTTCTGATGGTTTCACCACCAATTTTTACAAATTTTTTTTGGATTGATATAAAAGAGATCCTCTTTGAAAGTTATAAATATTCTTTAGACAGTCATAACCTAAGTGATGACCAAAAAAGAGGCATCTTAAATCTACTACCAAAGCAAAACAAAGACTTGCGCTATTTGGCAAACTGGAGACCTGTTAGTCTTCTACAGACTGACTACAAAATTCTGACAAAAGCCTTGGCATTAAGATTGCAAAACGTTTTGCCAAAAATTATCAGTTCGGATCAAGTAGGATATATAAAAGGTAGGTACATAGGAGAAAATGTCAGAACTCTGGAGGATTTAATAATTTATACTGAGAAATTTCAAATACCTGGATATCTTGTTCTTATTGATTTCAAGAAAGCTTTTGATTCTATAGAATGGGATTTCCTTTTTAATACACTACACAAATTTAACTTTGGGCCACAGTTTATCAAATGGATCAAAATTCTTTATACTGATATCTCCTCCTGTGTAGGGAACAATGGTTATTATTCAAGTTATTTCAAAATAACAAGGGGGATAAGACAAGGGTGTCCAATATCAGCATTACTTTTCCTGATTGTGGCAGAAATAATAGCCATTAAACTGAGACAATGCAATAACATAAAGGGTATAACCATAAATGGGGAAACTTACAAAATAAAAATGTTGGCGGACGATACCAGTCTTATCCTAAAAGATATGGCCTCTATAGAACTTGCCATAAAAGAATTTCAAACATTTTCAAAGTTTTCAGGCTTACAACTCAATCTTGATAAGACTGAGATAATACCAATTGGCGTTAATACTAAGAAACATCACAAGAAGCCATCGTCGTTATCTGAAATCAAAATTAGAACTGGCTGCTTTAAAACCTTAGGTGTGTGGTTTTCAAAAAATGTTAAAGAAATGGTTCGTTTAAATTTTGAAGAACGGTTAGAAGACATGAGAAAAATATTGTGCATATGGAATGCCAGAAATCTCTCTTTAAAGGGGAGAATTACAATCATAAAGTCATTGGTTCTGCCTAAGGTAATTTTCTTACTGAGTTTGATGTCCCAAAAGAAGTACTTGATAGAATAAATAAAATACTCATGGATTTCTTATGGAGACACAAAATGCCAAAGATTAAAAAAGAAACTAGAGGATCGCTCGCAAAAAAAAAAGATAATGTTTTTGCATAGCAAAAACAAAGCGTCCCGAAAAGGATATCAAGGTGAGTGCTAAAGTATTAAGAAAATGCTTCGTTTCTAGCCTTATACTGTTGTGGCAACCAAAGTCAGCGCAGTCTGCTCTATCTAGCACGGTTTTCAAGATATAAGCATTTTTGTGTTTTGCAAAAAAATAAAAAAATTAAAAATGTCCGCTATATTTGGCGAGACAAAAATATTTTGAAAATTGGCATGGCTACTCTGCAGAGATACCCAGCAGGTCCAAAATTTTGTTGAGTTCACTCCATATAGCACGGTTTTCGAGATATAAGCATTTTTGTGTTTTGCAAATACTTTGAAAATTCAAAATGGCCACCATTTGTGGTGAGACAAAAATTTTTGTCAAGACCACTGCCGTGGTGTGTATCTCCCGCCGAGCATTAAAGCAGAAGAAATAGCTTTTCCGAGATATTCACAATTTTTCATTTTCGTGTGTGAAAGGTCTTCCAAAAGTAGGTGAATGAGTTATTTGAGAAAAATTGGCTATCTGCAATACTATTAAGAGATAATTCACATTTACTCATTTTGAGTAGGTGAATAATTATCTATGGGTCTGAAACTTCACCAAGTGAAAGCTCTCCCAAAAGTAGGTGAATGAGTTATTTGAGAAAAATTGGCTATCTGCAATACTTTTAGAGATAATTCGCATTTTGAGTAGGTGAGTAATTAGCTATGGGTCTGAAACTTCACCATGTGAAAGCTCTCCCACAAGTAGATGAATGAGTATTTGATAAAAATTGGGTATCCGCAATACTTTTACAGATAATTAGCATTTACTCATTTTGAGTAGGTGAATAAATAGCTATGGGTCTGAAACTTCACAGAGCGAAAGCTCTCCCAAAAGTAGGTGAATGAGTTATTTGAGAAAAATTGGCTATCTGCAATACTTTTAGAGATAATTCACATTTACTCATTTTGAGTAGGTGAATAACTAGCTATGGGTCTGAAACTTCACCATGTGAAAGCTCTGCCAAAAGTAGGTGAATGAGTTATTTGAGAAAAATTGGCTATCTGCAATACTTTTAGAGATAATTCGCATTTACTCATTTTGAGTAGGTGAGTAATTTGCTATGGGTCTGAAACTTCACCAAGTGAAAGCTCTCCCAAAAGTAGGTGAATGAGTTATTTGAGAAAAATTGGCTATCTGCAATACTTTTAGAGATAATTCGCATTTACTCATTTTGAGTAGACGAGTAATTAGCTATGGGTCTGAAACTTCACCAAGTGAAAGCTCTCCCAAAAGTAGATGAATGATTAATTTGAGAAAAATTGGCTATCTGCAAAACTTTTAGAGATAATTCGCATTTACTCATTTGGAGTAGGTGAGTAATTAGCTATGGGTCTGAAACTTCACCAAGTGAAAGCTCTCCCAAAAGTAGGTGAATGAGTTATTTGAGAAAAATTGGCTATCTGCAATACTTTTAGAGATAATTCGCATTTACTCATTTTGAGTAGGTGAGTAATTAGCTATGGGTCTGAAACTTCACCAAGTGAAAGCTCTCCCAAAAGTAGGTGAATGATTAATTTGAGAAAAACTGGCTATCTGCAATACTTTTAGAGATAATTCGCATTTACTCATTTTGAGTAGGTGAGTAATTAGCTATGGGTCTGAAACTTCACCAAGTGAAAGCTCTCCCAAAAGTAGGTGAATGAGTTATTTGATAAAAATTGGCTATCTGCAATACTTTTAGAGATAATTCGCATTTACTCATTTTGAGTAGGTGAGTAATTAGCTATGGGTCTGAAACTTCACGAAGTGAAAGCTCTCCCAAAAGTAGGTGAATGAGTTATTTGAGAAAAATTGGCTATCTGCAATACTTTTAGAGATAATTCGCATTTACTCATTTTGAGTAGGTGAGTAATTAGCTATGGGTCTGAAACTTCACCATGTGAAAGCTCTCCCACAAGTAGATGAATGAGTTATTTGATAAAAATTGGGTATCCGCAATACTTTTACAGATAATTAGCATTTACTCATTTTGAGTAGGTAAATAATTAGCTATGGGTCTGAAACTTCACCATGTGAAAGCTCTCCCAAAAGTAGGTGAATGAGTTATTTGAGAAAAATTGGCTATCTGCAATACTTTTAGAGATAATTCGCATTTACTCATTTTGAGTAGGTGAGTAATTGGCTATGGGTCTGAAACTTCACCATGTGAAAGCTCTTCCAAAAGTAGGTGAATGAGTTATTTGAGAAAAATTGGCTATCTGCAATACTTTTAGAGATAATTCGCATTTACTCATTTTGAGTAGGTGAGTAATTAGCTATGGGTCTGAAACTTCACCAAGTGAAAGCTCTTTGGGTTAGCTGCTCTGCAGAGATACCCTGAAGATAAAAAATTTCGTCGAAATCGCTCTATGTAGCACGGTTTTCGAAATATTAGCATTTTTGTGTTTTGCAATTTTTGCGCAAAAATTCGAAAATTCAAAATGGCCGCCATTTTTGGCAAGATAAAATTTTTTTGAAAATTGGCATGGCTACTCTGCAGAGATACCCAGTGGATCAAAAATTTCGTCGAAATCGCTCTATCTAGCACGGTTTTCGAGATATAAGCATTTTTGTGTTTTGCAATTTTGCGAAAAATTCGAAAATTCAAAATGGCCGCCATTTTTTGCGAGAAATTTTTTGTTTGAAAATTGGCATGGCTACTCTGCAGAGATACCCTGTGGGTCAAAAATTTCGTCGAAATCGCTCTATCTAGCAGGGTTTTTGAGATATAAGCATTTTTATGTTTTGCAATTTTTGCGAAAAATTCGAAAATCCAAAATGGCCGCCATTCAAAAATTTCGTCGAAATCGCTCTATCTAGCAGGGTTTTCGAGATATAAGCATTTTTATGTTTTGCAATTTTTGCGAAAAATTCGAAAATTCAAAATGGCCGCCATTTTTGGCGAGAGAAAAATTTTTTCAAAATTGGGATAACTATTCTGCAGAGATACCCTGTGGGTCAAAAATTTCGTCGAAATCGCTCTATCTAGCACAGTTTTCGAGATATAAGCATTTTTGTGTTTTGCAATTTTTGCGAAAATTTCGAAAATTCAAAATGGCCGCCATTTTTGGCAAGACAAAATTTTTTTGAAAATTGGGAAAAGTACTCCGCAGAGATATCCTGCGGGTCAAAAATTTTGTCGAAATTGCTCTATCTAGCACGGTTTTTGAGATATAAGCATTTTTGTGTTTTGCAATTTTTGCGAAAATTTCGAAAATTCAAAATGGCCGCCATTTTGGGCGAGACAAAATTTTTTTGAAACTTGGCATAACTACTCCGCAGAGATACCCTGTGGGTCAAAAATTTCGTCGAAATCGCTCTATCTAGCACGGTTTTCGAGATATAAGCATTTTTGTGTTTTCCTTATTTGGAAAATTCGTAATGATTAATTAATCATTAATTACTCGGCCATTTCTTGACCAATCAATGCCAAAATCTAATGATTTCCAGATTTTAATAGAATGAATGTATTTGCCAAGTTTCAGGTGAATTGATAAAATTCCTTTCAAGTTATCATCTGGACAAGCTTCCCCATCGAAAAAAGACATTTTTGGTCATGTGACCTCTCTGATTGGTTGAAATGTCACTGCAGCATATTCAAAAAAATTCCCCAAGGCTACTGCCTAAACCTGCCAAATTTGAAAAGAATCCGCCTAACGGTTACAGAGTTATAAGGAAAACAAAATGCGGAGCCGGCGCAGCCGGAAGCTCTCCCATACACAAACAAGCGTCCCTTGCGGGACGCTTAACTATAACAGGTCTTATTGAGGATGGAGGACTAAAAATGGTAGATGTTCATAAAATGAATATTGCTGCCAAGTGCGGCTGGAAAAAACGTCTTGTTTGTAGTGAAAATTTGAATAGTAAATTTTTGTTTTTAAAAATGCTGTCTATCAATCAATTCATGTTGAACGAAAAACTAGGTCTTTCTTATGTAGAAAACTGCTCGTCTCCCTTTCATCAACAGGTACTTGAAAGTTGGGATGATTTCTATGGCACGGAACCAGTGTCAAACTCTGAAATACTAAATGAATATGTACTATACAATAAAAATATTAAAATTGGCAAAAGACCCATCACCGCAAATCAATTCCCAAACAAATACGGCAACAATCTGAAAATATTAGATATACTAGATAATAATGGTTGCATATTGAAAAGGGACAATCTTAATGAAAAGCTAGAATCAGACATAAGTCAAATGTTTTACAATTGTATATTGACCGCTATACCTGTAATTTGGAAGAAACAGGTAATGCATGAGAATTTGAATAATATAGAGCACTGATCAGATGATGTTATACTCTATATAAATAAGAAATTAACACCAATAGAAAAAGTCAGTAGTAAATTAGTGTACACTCATTTGATCAAAGAAAACACAAAACCACCTACAGCATTAAATGTATGGGTTGAATTATACCCCTTTTTGGAAAACTTTAACTGGAGTCATGTTTTCAGATTACCATATAAAATTATGAAAGAAAGTTATATTCAAAGTTTTCAATATAAAGTCTTGAACAGAATCTTAAATTGTAATTATAATTTACATAAATGGGGCATCAAGGATTCATCACTCTGTATTTACTGTAAAAAAATTGATACCATTCAGCATCACCTATATGAGTGTAAAGAAAGTATGAAGCTTTGGACCAAAATTGGGGATTGGATATATGAAAAATTACAAGTAAAATTTAAATTTACTGTTTGTGAAGTTATTTTTGGCTTCCCATTAACAGAAGACCCATTGTTTGACGTGTTGAACTGTATTATCATGTATGTAAAACATTACATAAATGTTAACAGAAACAAAAATAAAAGTTTCTTGTTCATTGAACTCCTTGGTTTAATAAAAGAAAAAGTCAAAATATTAGTTCAGATCGAAGAAGGTGGATGCCCTGTTATAACAGACAGGGGCAAGATGAAAGTGGCCTTTTATAAATTGCTTTTGGTTTGAAACGGTTTTGTCAATCATTCTTCTGCCCAAGACTAATCCAATAATGCATATCATTTATTTACACCTGTTGTTGTATTTTATTTTATTTGTATAATGTTTTACTTGTATGTATATACTTAATGTTCTTTGTGTAATAAACTATTATAAAGAAAAAAAAAAGTTATAAGCACTTTTATGTTTGGCTATCCTCATTTGACCTTGCAGGAGGGTTCCAAGGTCAAATCGGACCATATTAATAGATTCCCAGCCCATGATTTCCTACAGGTTGGATACAATGATTTACTCAACAGTGAGAACCTGAAAGAAGCTATTGCTCAGCTATGCCATGACATAGAGGTCTGCAATTTCACTATGTTATAGCTGACCAAAAATTATGTGAATAACATATTTAAACAAAATACTCTAAATGTAATAATTTTCAAGTTACAACTGATTTACTCAAGAGTGAGAACCTCAAAGTAACTATTACTCAGCTATGCAATGAGCTACATGTCTGAATTTTTGCATTGTTATAGCTGACCTAAAAGTAGGTGAACAACATATTTAAGCAAAATACTGTAAATGCAATAGTTTTCAAGTTACAACTGATTTACTCAATAGTGAGAACCTGAAAATAGCTATTGCTCCACTATGCCATGAGCTATAGGTCTGTAATTTCACTATGTTATAGCTAACCCCAAAGTAGGTGAACAATGTATTTTAACAAAATACTCCAAATGCAATATTTTTCAAGTTATAGCTGATTTACTCAACAGTCAGTGCCTGAGAATAGCTATTGCTCAGTTGTGCCATGAGCTACAGGTCTGTAATTTCACTATGTTATAGCTGACCCAAAAGTAGCTGAATAACATATTTGCACAAATTTCTGTAAAGGCAATAGTTTTCCAATTACAACTGATTTACTCAACAGTGAGAACTTCAAAGTAGCTATTACTCAGCTATGCAATGAGCCACAGGTCTGGAACTTCACTATGTTATAGCTGACCCCAAAATAGGTGAATAACATATTGCAACAAAATACTCTAAATGCAATAGTTTTCAAGTTATAAGTGATTTACTCAACAGTGATAACTTAAAAGTAGCTATTACTCAGCTATGCCATGAGCTACAGGTCTGAAATTTTACTATGTTATAGCTGACCCAAAAGTAGCTGAATAACATATTTATACTAAATTCTCTAAATGCAATAGTTTTCAAATTACAAGTGATTTACTCAACATTGAGAACTTCAAAGTAGCTATTACTCAGCTATGCAATGAGTCACAGGTCTGGAACTTCACTATGTTATAGCTGACCCCAAAATAGGTGAATAACATATTGAAACAAAATACTCTAAATGCAATAATTTCCAAGTTATAAGCGATTTACTCAACAGTGATAACCTAAAAGTAGCTATTACTCAGCTATGCCATGAGCTACAGGTCTGAAATTTTACTATGTTATAGCTGACCCAAAAGTAGGTGAACAACATATTTAAGCAAAATACTGTAAATGCAATAGTTTTCAAGTTACAACTGATTTACTCAATAGTGATGACCTAAAAGTAGCTATTACTCAGCTATGCCATGAGCTACAGGTCTGAAATTTTACTATGTTATAGCTGACCCAAAAGTAGCTGAATAACATATTTATACGAAATTCTCTAAATGCAATAGTTTTGCAATTACAACTGATTTACTCAATAGTGAGAACCTCAAAGTAGTTATTACTCAGCTATGCAATGAGCTACAGGTCTGAAATTTTACTATGTTATAGCTGACCCAAAAGTAGGTGAACAACATATTTAAGCAAAATACTGTAAATGCAATAGTTTTCAAGTTACAACTGATTTACTCAATAGTGATGACCTAAAAGTAGCTATTACTCAGCTATGCCATGAGCTACAGGTCTGAAATTTTACTATGTTATAGCTGACTCAAAAGTAGCTGAATAACATATTTATACGAAATTCTCTAAATGCAATAGTTTTCTAATTACAACCGATTTACTCAATAGTGAGAACTTCAAAGTAGCTATTACTCAGCTATGCAATGAGCCACAGGTCTGGAACTTCACTATGTTATAGCTGACCCCAAAATAGGTGAATAACATATTGCAACAAAATACTCTAAATGCAATAGTTTTCAAGTTATAAGTGATTTACTCAACAGTGATAACTTAAAAGTAGCTATTACTCAGCTATGCCATGAGCTACAGGTCTGAAATTTTACTATGTTATAGCTGACCCAAAAGTAGCTGAATAACATATTTATACTAAATTCTCTAAATGCAATAGTTTTCAAATTACAAGTGATTTACTCAACATTGAGAACTTCAAAGTAGCTATTACTCAGCTATGCAATGAGTCACAGGTCTGGAACTTCACTATGTTATAGCTGACCCCAAAATAGGTGAATAACATATTGAAACAAAATACTCTAAATGCAATAATTTCCAAGTTATAAGCGATTTACTCAACAGTGATAACCTAAAAGTAGCTATTACTCAGCTATGCCATGAGCTACAGGTCTGAAATTTTACTATGTTATAGCTGACCCAAAAGTAGGTGAACAACATATTTAAGCAAAATACTGTAAATGCAATAGTTTTCAAGTTACAACTGATTTACTCAATAGTGATGACCTAAAAGTAGCTATTACTCAGCTATGCCATGAGCTACAGGTCTGAAATTTTACTATGTTATAGCTGACCCAAAAGTAGCTGAATAACATATTTATACGAAATTCTCTAAATGCAATAGTTTTGCAATTACAACTGATTTACTCAATAGTGAGAACCTCAAAGTAGTTATTACTCAGCTATGCAATGAGCTACAGGTCTGAAATTTTACTATGTTATAGCTGACCCAAAAGTAGGTGAACAACATATTTAAGCAAAATACTGTAAATGCAATAGTTTTCAAGTTACAACTGATTTACTCAATAGTGATGACCTAAAAGTAGCTATTACTCAGCTATGCCATGAGCTACAGGTCTGAAATTTTACTATGTTATAGCTGACTCAAAAGTAGCTGAATAACATATTTATACGAAATTCTCTAAATGCAATAGTTTTCTAATTACAACCGATTTACTCAATAGTGAGAACTTCAAAGTAGCTATTACTCAGCTATGCAATGAGCCACAGATCTGAAACTTCACTATGTTATAGCTGATCCCAAAATAGGTGAATAACATATTGAAACAAAATACTCTAAATGCAATAGTTTCCAAGTTATAAGCAATTTACTCAACAGTGATAACCTAAAAGTAGCTATTACTCAGCTATGCCATGAGCTACAGGTCTGAAATTTTACTATGTTATAGCTGACCCAAAAGTAGCTGAATAACATATTTATACGAAATTCTCTAAATGCAATAGTTTTCCAATTACAACCGATTTACTCAATAGTGAGAACTTCAAAGTAGCTATAACTCAGCTATGCAATGAGCCACAGATCTGAAACTTCACTATGTTATAGCTGATCCCAAAATAGGTGAATAACATATGAAACAAAATACTCTAAATGCAATAGTTTCCAAGTTACAAGCGATTTACTCAACAGTGATAACCTAAAAGTAGCTATTACTCAGCTATGCCATGAGCTACAGGTCTGAAATTTTACTATGTTATAGCTGACCCAAAAGTAGCTGAATAACATATTTATACGAAATTCTCTAAATGCAATAGTTTTGAAGTTATAAGCGATTTACTCAACAGTGATAACCTAAAAGTAGCTATTACTCAGCTATGCCATGAGCTACAGGTCTGAAATTTTACTATGTTATAGCTGACCCAAAAGTAGCTGAATAACATATTTATACGAAATTCTCTAAATGCAATAGTTTTTAAGTTACAAGTGATTCTACTCATGATGGAAGTTACTGAAAAGCCCAAAAGTAGCTATTACTCACTTAGCTATTGAGACAGGCACCCAACTTACTCACCATATTGTAGCTATGAAAAAAGTAGCTGAATAACATATTTTAACAAAATGCTCTAGATGCAACAGTTTTCAAGTTATAAATGATTTTGTGCATGATTTCATGAATTTTAATGCATTAAAAATTATTAAAAAAATTTATTAAAAAAAAGTAAGACAGATCCAGGTCTCATACTCACACAAGAGAAGCTACCTCTGGCCTAGTACATATATGCAAGATATGAGAGAAATCCCTGCAATAGTCACTGAGAAAATTGTGATTAAGTGTTGAAATTTTCACACTTTTGGTGGGGGTACCCCCCTTGTAATGTCTCTAGCAAACAGACGAACAGACAGATTTGCATGCCTTGAACAATTTTTCATCCTCGATAGATAAGGTATCTTTTAAAAAAAACAGCACGTCTCTAGGCCTTGTAGTTTTGGAGGAGAAGTTGTTCACGCGGACGCGGACGCCCACGCCACAGAGAGACGACATAAAAATTGGATATCCCCAATACTTTTAGGGATAATTCACATTTACTCATTTTGAGTAGGTGAGTAATTACCTACGGGTCTGGAACTTCACCATGTGAAAGCTCTCCCAAAAGTAGATGAATGAGTTATTTGATAAAAATTGGATATCCGCAATACTTTTACAGATAATTATCATTTACTCATTTTGAGTAGGTGAATAATTAGCTACGGGTCTGAAACTTCACCATGTGAAAGCTCTCCCAAAAGTAGATGAAGCAGTTATTTGAGAAAAATCATGTCATTATTTTGCCACAAATAAGAAAATAGCTATTACTCACTTATGGCATGCAATAGAACCCCAAACTATATGCATTTACCCTACAGTCACAATTTCAAAGTAGGTATTACTCGGCTATCCAATGTGCAACAGGTCTGAAACTTTACTATGTGATAGGTTATCAAAAACTAGATGAATAACATATTTGAAAATATTTCCCTAACTTTAATACTTTTGAAGATATTTGACATTTACTTATGTTGCAATTTTGCTACAAATAAGAAAATAGCTATTACTCACTTATGGCATGCAATACAACCCCAAAATATATACCATCTTATAGTTAAGGACAAAGAAGCTGAACAACATATTTGAAGAAAAAGCTGCAACTGCAATAGTTTTGGAGTTACAATGGATTTACTCAACAGTCACAATTTCAAAGTAGCTATTACTTAGCTATGCAATGTGCAACAGGTCTGAAACTTTACTATGTGATAGCTTACAAAAAAGTAGATGAATGACATATTTGAAAAGAATTCCGTAACTTTAATACTTCTGAAGATATTTGACATTTACTTATGTCATTATTTTGCTACTAATAAGAAAATAGCTATTACTCACTTATGGCATGCAATACAACCCCAAACTACATGCCAGCTTATAGCTAAGGACAAAGTAGCTGAACAACATATTTGAAGAAAAGCTGTAACTGCAATAGTTTTGGAGTTACAATGGATTTACTCAACAGTCACAATTTCAAAGTAGCTATTACTTAGCTATGCAATGTGCAACAGGTCTGAAACTTTACTATGTGATAGCTTACAAGAAAGTAGATGAATGACATATTTGAAAAGAATTCCGTAACTTTAATACTTCTGAAGATATTTGACATTTACTTATGTCATGATTTTGCTACAAATAACTAAATAGCTATTACTCACTTATGGCATGCAATAGAACCCCAAACTATGTATCATCTTATAGCTAAGAACAAAGTAGCTGAACAACATATTTTAGGAAAATACTCCAACTGCAATAGTTTTGGAGTTACAATGGCTTTACTCAACAGTCACAATTTCAAAGTAGCTATTACTCAGCTATCCAAGGTGCAACAGGTCTGAAACTTTACTATGTCATAGCTTACCAAAAAGTAGATGGACAACATATTTGAAAAGATTTCCCTAACTTTAATACTTTTGAAGATATTTGACATTTACTTCTTCTGTTATTTAGCCTCAAATGAGGAAATAGCTATTACTCACTTATGGCAAGCAATAGAACCCCAAACTATGTACCATCTTATAGCTAAGAACAAAGTAGCTGAACAACATATTTTAGGAAAACACTCTAACTGCAATACTTTTTTAGTTACAATAGCTTTACTCAACAGTCAGAATTTCATAGTAGCTATTACTCAGCTATCCAAGGTGCAACAGGTCTGAAACTTTACTATGTCATAGCTTACCAAAAAGTAGATGGACAACATATTTGAAAAGATTTCCCCAACTTTAATACTTTTGAAGATATTTGACATTTACTTCTTCTGTTATTTAGCTACAAATGAGAAAATAGCTATTACTCACTTATGGCATGCAATAGAACCCCAAACTATGTACCATCTTATAGCTAAGGACAAAGTAGCTGAACAACATATTTTAGGAAAATACTCTAACTGCAATAGTTTTGGAGTTACAATCGCTTTACTCACCAGTCAGAATTTCAAAGTAGCTATTACTCAGCTATCCAAGGTGCAACAGGTCTGAAACTTTAGTATGTGATAGCTTACCAAAAAGAAGATGGACAACATATTTGAAAAGATTTCCCTAACTTCAATACTTTTGAAGATATTTGACATTTACTTCTTCTGTTATTTAGCTACAAATGAGAAAATAGCTATTACTCACTTATGGCATGCAATGGGACCCCAAACTATGTACCATCTTATAGCTAAGGACAAAGTAGCTGAACAACATATTTGAAGAAAAAGTTGTTACTGCAATAGTTTTTGAGTTATGAGCCCTTTAGCTTAGATTGCTATTACTCACTTATCTTTAGGCCTAAGTCAATAAAACCAAAAATTTTTTCAAGGGCATGAAAATTCATTGGGACAATTAATTTACAAAAAATCTGTAGCTGTAGTAGTTTTGGAGAAATCTGCGTGACTAACTAACGCACGCACACACGCACGCACGCACGCACAGACATCATTTCATAATCTCCCTCCCGGGCTAAAGCCCGGCGGGAGATAACAAGAGGAGAGTGCCCGTGAACGGGCACTGTGTCAGCTGACTGAATGTTTTTGATTTGTGATGGTGATAATGAGAGGAAAGCATAATTATCAGGGAAAGGGCTGTACAGAAATACAGTAAATGGTAACTGAACAGCATGTTCGAAAGATATTTCGAAGCTGACAGAAGAAAAGGACAAAAAAGTTGTACCCTGCAAATGGTATTATGAAATAAAGTAACAAGGTAATTGTTTAAGTGTAAAAAGTAGGTTAAAAATATTTAAAGAAATACTATAAATGCAATATCCTCGTTCGACCATGAAGAAGGGATCCAAAGGTCAAATCTGACCATACCAAAAGATTCCCAGCCAAAGAATTTAGGATGGTTTACCATCCCAAACCTGTCGGACCAATAATAAGTGAGTCATAGGCACTTTTTAAGTTTGGCTATCCTTGTTTGACCTTGACGGAGGGGTCTAAGGTCAAATCCGACCACACAAAAAAATTCCCAGCCCATGATTTCCTGTAGCTTGTTTACCATCCCAAACCTGTAGGACCAATAATAAGCGAGTTATAAGCAATTGTAAGTTTGGCTATCCTCAATTGACCTTGAAGGGGGGGTCCAAGGTCAAATCTGACCACACCAAAAGAATCCCAGCCCATGATTTCCTATATGTTGGTTTACCATCGCAAACCTCCAAGACCAATAATACGCGAGTTATAAGCACTTTAAGTTTGGCTATCTTCGTTTGACCTGGAAGGAGGGGTCTAAGGTGAAATCCGACCACACCAAAAGATTCCCAGCCCATGATTTTCTATAGGTTGGTTTTTCATTCCAAACCTCTAGGACCAATAATAAGCGAGTTATAAGCACTTTTAAGTTTGGCTATCCTCATTTGACCTTGAAGGAGGGGTCCAAGGTGAAATCCGACCACACCAAAAAATTCCCAGCTCATGATTTTCTATAGGTTGGTTTTCATTCCAAACCTCTAGGACCAATAATAAGCGAGTTATAAGCACTTTTATGTTTGGCTATCCTCATTTGACCTTGAAGGAGGGTTCCAAGGTCAAATCGGACCATATTAACAGATTCCCAGCCCATGATTTCCTACAGGTTGGATACAATGATTTACTCAACAGTGAGAACCTGAAAGAAGCTATTGCTCAGCTATGCCATGACATAGAGGTCTGCAATTTCACTATGTTATAGCTGACCAAAACGTCTGTGAATAACATATTTAACAAAATACTCTAAATGTAATAGTTTTCAAGTTACAACTTATTTACTCAAGAGTGAGAACCTCAAAGTAACTATTACTCAGCTATGCAATGAGCTACATGTCTGAATTTTTGCTCTGTTATAGCTGACCTAAAAGTAGGTGAACAACATATTTAAGCAAAATACTGTAAATGCAATAGTTTTCAAGTTACAACTGATTTACTCAATAGTGAGAACCTGAAAATAGCTATTGCTCCGCTATGCCATGATCTATAGGTCTGTAATTTCACTATGTTATAGCTAACCCAAAAGTAGGTGAACAATATATTTTAACAAAATACTCCAAATGCAATATTTTTCAAGTTATAGCCGATTTACTCAACAGTCAGTGCCTGAGAATAGCTACTGCTCAGTTGTGCCATGAGCTACAGGTCTGTAATTTCACTATGTTATAGCTGACCCAAAAGTAGCTGAATAACATATTTGCACAAATTTCTGTAAAGGCAATAGTTTTCCAATTACAACTGATTTACTCAATAGTGAGAACTTCAAAGTAGCTATTACTCAGCTATGCAATGAGCCACAGGTCTGGAACTTCACTATGTTATAGCTGACCCCAAAATAGGTGACTAACATATTGCAACAAAATACTGTAAATGCAATAGTTTCCAAGTTATAAGTGATTTACTCAACAGTGATAACCTAAAAGTAGCTATTACTCAGCTATGCCATGAGCTACAGGTCTGAAATTTTACTATGTTATAGCTGACCCAAAAGTAGCTGAATAACATATTTATACTAAATTCTCTAAATGCAATAGTTTTCAAATTATAAGTGATTTACTCAACATTGAGAACTTCAAAGTAGCTATTACTCAGCTATGCAATGAGTCACAGGTCTGGAACTTCACTATGTTATAGCTGACCCTAAAATAGGTGAATAACATATTGAAACAAAATACTCTAAATGCAATAATTTCCAAGTTATAAGCGATTTACTCAACAGTGATAACCTCAAAGTAGCTATTACTCAGCTATGCCATAAGCTACAGGTCTGAAATTTTACTATGTTATAGCTGACCCAAAAGTAGCTGAATAACATATTTATACTAAATTCTCTAAATGCAATAGTTTTGCAATTACAACTGATTTACTCAATAGTGAGAACCTCAAAGTAGCTATTACTCAGCTATGCAATGAGCTACAGGTCTGAAATTTCACTATGTTATAGCTGACCCAAAAGTAGGTGAACAACATATTTAAGCAAAATACAGTAAATGCAATAGTTTTGAAGTTACAACTGATTTACTCAATAGTGATGACCTAAAAGTAGCTATTACTCAGCTATGCCATGAGCTACAGGTCTGAAATTTTACTATGTTATAGCTGACCCAAAAGTAGCTGAATAACATATTTATACGAAATTCTCTAAATGCAATAGTTTTCCAATTACAACTGATTTACTCAATAGTGAGAACTTCAAAGTAGCTATTACTCAGCTATGCAATGAGCCACAGATCTGAAACTTCACTATGTTATAGCTGATCCCAAAATAGGTGAATAACATATTGAAACAAAATACTGTAAATGCAATAGTTTCCAAGTTATAAGCGATTTACTCAACAGTGATAACCTAAAAGTAGCTATTACTCAGCTATGCCATGAGCTACAGGTCTGAAATTTTACTATGTTATAGCTGACCCAAAAGTAGCTGAATAACATATTTATACGAAATTCTCTAAATGCAATAGTTTTGAAGTTATAAGCGATTTACTCAACAGTGATAACCTAAAAGTAGCTATTACTCAGCTATGCCATGAGCTACAGGTCTGAAATTTTACTATGTTATAGCTGACCCAAAAGTAGCTGAATAACATATTTATACGAATTTCTCTAAATGCAATAGTTTTTAAGTTACAAGTGATTTTACTCATGATGGAAGTTACTGAAAAGCCCAAAAGTAGCTATTACTCACTTAGCTATTGAGACAGGCATCCAACTTACTCACCATATTGTAGCTATGAAAAAAGTAGCTGAATAACATATTTTAACAAAATGCTCTAAATGCAACACTTTTCAAGTTATAAATGATTTTGTGCATGATTTCATGAATTTTAATGCATTAAAAATTATTAAAAAAATTTATTAAAAAAAAAGTAAGACAGATCCAGGTCTCATACTCACACAAGAGAATCTACCTCTGGCCTAGTACATATATGCAAGATATGAGAGAAATCCCTGCAATAGTCACTGAGAAAATTGTGATTAAGTGTTGAAATTTTCACACTTTTGGTGGGGGTACCCCCCTTGTAATGTCTCTAGCAAACAGACGAACAGACAGATTTGCATGCCTTGAACAATTTTTCATCCTCGATAGATAAGGTATCTTTTAAAAAAAACAGCATGTCTCTAGGCCTTGTAGTTTTGGAGGAGAAGTTGTTCACGCGGACGCGGACGCCCACGCCGCAGAGTGACGACATAATGTCAGCTGACTGACATAAAAATTGGGTATCTGCAATACTTTTAGAGATAATTAGCATTTACTCATTTTGAGTAGGTGAATAATTAGCTACGGGTCTGAAACTTCACCATGTGAAAGCTCTCCCAAAAGTAGATGAATGAGTTATTTGAGAAAAATTGGCTATGTGCAATACTTTTAGAGACAATTCACATTTACTCATTTTGAGTAGGTGAGTAATTAGCTACGGGTCTGAAACTTCACCATGTGAAAGCTCTCCCAAAAGTAGATGAATGAGTTATTTGATAAAAATTGGGTATCCGCAATACTTTTACAGATAATTTGCATGTACTCATTTTGAGTAGGCGAGTAATTACCTACAGGTCTGGAACTTCACCAAGTGAAAGCTCTCGCAAAAGTAGGTGAATGAGTTATTTGAGAAAAATTGGATATCCGCAATACTTCTAGAGATAATTCGCATTTACTCATTTTGAGTAGGTGAGTAATTAGCTATGGGTCTGAAACTTCACCATGTGAAAGCTCTTCCAAAAGTAGGTGAATGAATTGTTTGAGAAAAATTGGCTATCTGCAATACTTTTAAGAGATAATTCGCCATCTAGCACAGTTTTCGAGATATTAGCATTTTTGTGTTTTGCAATTCAGAGTAGGCTCAAAGTAGCAAAGCAGCTATTATTCAGATAGTTACAAAGCTATCATCGACCAAAAGCTATCCTGGCCAAACTATTGACCCAATTATACTTCATATAAATGTTTGTGAAGATAGAAAACATTGTTTCATTAAAATGTCCTGAAAAAAAGTCAACTTGAAATAGCATAATAGCTATGTAGCACAGTAGCTATTACTCAGTTAGCTATTAAGGTATTATCACAAAAGCAGTCCCAAGCAAGCTACTGATCCAATAATCCTCCATCCCAAATTTTGTGAACATAGGTGAAATACTTTTCCTTTAAAATCCTTAAAATAAAAAAAGTTACGCAAAGTAGCTAAGTAGCTATTACTCAGTCAGTTACACAGCTATTATCACTAAAAGCAATCCCAAGCAAGCTATTGACCTAACTATTGCTCATACCAAATTTGGTAAAGATATGTCAAATATTTTTTCCTTAAAATGCCCGGAAACGAAAGAAGTACACAAAAGTAGCCAAGTAGCTATTACTCAGTTAGCTATAGCTACAAAGCTATCATTGACCAAAAGCTATCCTGGCCATACTATTGACCCAATTATCCTTCATATAAATTTTTGTGAAGATAGAAAACATTGCTTAATTAAAATGTCCAGAAAAAAAGTCAACTGAAAATAGCATAATAGCTATATAGTACAGTAGGTATTACAGTTAGCTATGAAAGTATTATCACCAAAAGTAATCCAAAGCAAGCTACTGATCCAATAATTATCCATCCCAAATTTTGTGAACATAGGGGAAATACTTTTCCTTTAAAATACTTAAAATAAACTAGAAATAGGACGCCCTGTTGATAGTAGCTGCGACATATGAATAGAAACAGGATAGCATAGAAGAACACACATTATCATGTGTAATGTCCACCCCATGAACCTTTTGCCAAAATTGTACAGTAGTCTTACAAGACCCTGTTTCATTTGTAAAATATATCAATGATGCTGAAATATTTATTAGTGTACATGTAACTTATTTCAGCTTCATGCCTTTTTGCATTGGTTGGGTCGAAAATTTTGACGAAATCACTCTATCTTGCACGGTTAAGAAGATAGAAGCAAATTTCTGTTTTTCTATTTTTGGCAAAAATTTGAAAATTCAAAATGGCCGCCATTTTTGGGAAAAGGAAAATTTTTTGAAAATTGCCAAGAGTACATTTCTTAGATACCCCATGGGTCGAAAATTTCAACGAAATAACTCTATTTTGCACGGTTTAAGGCAAATTTGTATTTTTCCATTTTGGGCAAAAATAAAAAAATTCAAAATGGCCGCCATATGTGGGGAGGGGAAAATTTTTTGAAAATTGCAAATAGTACATTTCTTAGATGCCCTGTGGGTCGAAAATTTCAACGAAATCGCTCTATCTCGCACGGTTAAGGAGATAGAAGCAAATTTGTGTTTTGCTATTTTTGGCAAAAATTCAAAATGGCCGCCATTTTTGAGGAGGGGAAAATTTTTTGAAAACTGCAAAGAGTACAATCCTTAGATACCCTGTGGGTTGAAAATGTTGACGAAATCGCTCTATCTCGCAAGGTTAAGGAGATAGAAGCAAATTTGTGTTTTGCCATTTTTGGCAAAATTTCGAAAATTCAAAATGGCCGCCATTTTTGAGGAGGGGAAATTTTTTTTGAAAATTGCAAAGAGTACATTCCTTACATACCCTGTGGGTCGAAAATTTCGACGAAATCGCTCTATCTCGCACGGTTAAGGAGATAGAAGCAAATTTGTGTTTTGCTATTTTTGGCAAAAATTCAAAATGGCCGCCATTTTTGAGGAGGGGAAAATTTTTTGAAAACTGCAGAGTACAATCCTTAGATACCCTGTGGGTTGAAAATGTTGACGAAATCGCTCTATCTCGCACGGTTAAGGAGATAGAAGCAAATTTGTGTTTTGCCATTTTTGGCAAAATTTCGAAAATTCAAAATGGCCGCCATTTTTGCGGAGGGGAAATTTTTTTTGAAAATTGCAAAGAGTACATTCCTTACATACCCTGTGGGTCGAAAATTTCGACGAAATCGCTCTATCTCGCACGGTTAAGGAGATAGAAGCAAATTTGTGTTTTGCTATTTTTGGCAAAAATTCAAAATGGCCGCCATTTTTGAGGAGGGGAAAATTTTTTGAAAACTGCAAAGAGTACAATCCTTAGATACCCTGTGGGTTGAAAATGTTGACGAAATCGCTCTATCTCGCACGGTTAAGGAGATAGAAGCAAATTTGTGTTTTGCCATTTTTGGCAAAATTTCGAAAATTCAAAATGGCCGCCATTTTTGAGGAGGGGAAATTTTTTTTGAAAATTGCAAAGAGTACAATGCTCATATACCCTGTGGGTCGAAAATTTCGACAAAATCGCTCTATCTCGCACGGTTAAGGAGATAGAAGGAAATTTGTGTTTTGCCATTTTTGGCAAAAATTTGAAAATTCAAAATGGCCGCCATTTTTGGGGAGGGTAAAATTTTTTGAAAATTGCAAAGATTACATTCCATAGACACCCTGTGGGTCGAAAATTTCGACGAAATCGCTCTATCTCGCACGGTTAAGGAGATAGAAGCAAATTTGTGTTTTGCCATTTTTGGCAAAATTTCGAATATTCAAAATGGCCGCCATTTTTGGGGAGGGGAAAATTTTTTTTAAATTGCCAAGAGTACAATGCTCATATACCCTGTGGGTCGAAAATTTCGACAAAATCGCTCTATCTCGCACGGTTAAGGAGATAAAAGGAAATTTGTGTTTTGCCATTTTTGGCAAAAATTTGAAAATTCAAAATGGCCGCCATTTTTGGGGAGGGTAAAATTTTTTGAAAATTGCAAAGATTACATTCATTAGATACCCTGTGGGTCGAAAATTTTGACGAAATCACTCTATCTCGCACGGTTTAGGAGATATGAGCACATTTGCCTTTTTCAGGATTCAAAATAGCCAATTACTCATTTATTTAATTAATTACTCATCTATGAAGCAATTCCCCCCAAAAGCAATCCCATACAAGCTATTAACCCAATGAACCTCCACACCAAATTTCAGAAAGCTAGGCTTAATAGCATTCCTTAAAATGTCTGGAAACCAAAGGGATACTCAAAAGTAGCAAAGTAGCTATTACTCAGTTAGCTATAGAGCTATCATCACCAAAAGCAATCCCATACAAGCTATTAACCCAATAAACCTGCATGCCAAATTTGGTAAAGATAGGATAAGAACTGTTGCCTAAAATGTTTGGAAACCAAGTGGGACGCCGGACGCCGGAAAAAGCAAAAATAATATGTCCACACCCCAGTGGGGTGGACATAAAAAGCTACTCCAAGTAGCTACTCAGTCAGTTATATAGCTATTATCACTAAATGCAATCCCAAGCAATCTACTGACCTAACTCATACCAAATTTGGTAAAGATATGTCAAATAATTTTCCTTAAAATGCCCGGAAACGAAAGAAGTATACAAAAGTAGCTATTACTCAGTTAGCTATAGAGCTATCTTCACTAAAAGCAATCCCATGCAAGCTATTAACCCAATAAACACCCATACCGGATAGCATCCGGTGGATACAATAACATAATAATAACATTATTACATCACAATCTTATTCAGAGCCTTCTCTAACTGGTCTACAATGCAAAGACAGAAGATTTAACAATAACAATACTCCAACACAATTCTCAGTCTTTTCTATTTGATTGATAGAAGATCATCTGACATGCTGCTAATTTTGGACAGGCAAGGCCCACCCATCTGCCCCGCTATCAGCTTACTAGGGGTCTTAACAGGACTAGACAATGAAAAAGATGCTATGACGTCACAATGTCTAGACAGGAAGGAAGTACGATGCACCACCTAGTGAATGCACACTCCGTGCCCGATCCTGCCAGTAGTATATACATGACGTCTTTCTGGTGTTTGGCGGGACCGGTCACGCCGACCGGTAAAGCAATTGTCCATTGGATAGGGTATTAATTTTAAAAAATTTAATTTACTTATTAAATTTGCAATTTTATTCCGTTAATACATCCTATCCAAACTACCGCTTGGAAGGTTGGTAAGTTACTAGGGACTCAAGTGAACTCATAAACAAAAACAAATGAGAAGGCCCGGTTTGACCTAGGGTCAGAGAACCCTATAAGGTCGTGGTTGGTTACCAGTTTCCCGGAAACATACTGACGTTGCCCCCCCCCCCCCCCCCCCCTTTTTCCCAGACCTACTCTGCCACTGTGGCCTAGCGGGTAACACACGTGTCTAGGAACTCAGAGGACACGGGTTCAATCCCAGGTACAGGCAGATACATAGTGGCTCGGATGACCACTTAAAATGGCGGTCCTCTGTCATTGGGTCCTATCCCCAGTGGCAGGTTAAAGAACCTCAAGGACGTTGATAAATGGTCATCCTTGAGCCTCTATCTTCCAGTTAGGGGAATGTCAGTTACTTGTGAGTTGGGGCTGTACATGTACAGTCAGATTGGTTAAATAGCGCTTTGAGTCCTGTAGTGTATGGAGATATTGCGCTGAGTATAAATACATAATAATAACTAGAAATAGGCCGCCCTGTTGATAGTAGATGCGAATAGAAACAGGATAGCATAGAAGAACACACATTATCATGTGTAATGTCCACCCATGAACCTTTTGCCCAAATTGTACAGTAGTCTTACAAGACCCTGTTTCATTTGTAAAATATATCAATGATGCTTAAATATTTGATAGTGTAGATGTAATTTATTTCAGCTTCATGCCTTTTTGCATTGGTTGGGTTGAAAATTTTGACGAAATCACTCTATCTTGCACGGTTAAGAAGATAGAAGCCAATTCCTGTTTTTCTATTTTTGGCAAAAATTTGAAAATTCAAAATGGCCGCCATTATTGGGAAAAGGAAATTTTTTTGAAAATTGCCAAGAGTACATTTCTTAGATACCCTATGGGTCGAAAATTTCAACAAAATAACTCTATTTTGCACGGTTAAGGCCAGTTTGTGTTTTTCCATTTTGGGCAAAAATTCGAAAATTCAAAATGGCTGCCATTTTTGGGGAGGGGAAAATTTTTTGAAAATTGCAAAGATTACATTCCTTAGATACCCTGTGGGTTGAAAATTTCGACGAAATCGCTCTATCTCGCATGGTTAAGGAGATAGAAGCAAATTTGTGTTTTGCCATTTTTGGCAAAAATTTGAAAATTCAAAATGGCCGCCATTTTAGGGGAGGGGAAAATTTTTGGAAAATTGCAAAGATTGCATTCCTTAGATCCCCTGTGGGTCGAAAATTTTGCCGAAATCGCTCTATCTCGCACGGTTAAGGAGATAGAAGCAAATTTGTGTTTTGCCATTTTTGGCAAAAATTCGAAAATTCAAAATGGCCGCCATTTTTGGGGAGGGGAAATTTTTTTGAAAATTGCAAATATTACATTCCTTAGATACCCTGTGGGTCGAAAATTTCGATGAAATCGCTCTATCTGGCACGGTTAAGGAGATAGAAGCAAATTTGTGTTTTGCCATTTTTGGCAAAAATTCGAAAATTCAAAATGGCCGCCATTTTTGGGGAGGGGAAAATTTTTGGAAAATTGCAAAGATTGCATTCCTTAGATCCCCTGTGGGTCGAAAATTTTGCCGAAATCGCTCTATCTCGCACGGTTAAGGAGATAGAAGCAAATTTGTGTTTTGCCATTTTTGGCAAAAATTCGAAAATTCAAAATGGCCGCCATTTTTGGGGAGGGGAAATTTTTTTGAAAATTGCAAATATTACATTCCTTAGATACCCTGTGGGTCGAAAATTTCGATGAAATCGCTCTATCTCGCACGGTTAAGGAGATAGAAGCAAATTTGTGTTTTGCCATTTTTGGCAAAAATTCGAAAATTCAAAATGGCCGCCATTTTTGGGGAGGGGAAAATTTTTGGAAAATTGCAAAGATTGCATTCCTTAGATACCCTGTGGGTCGAAAATTTCGATGAAATCGCTCTATCTCGCACGGTTAAGGAGATAGAAGCAAATTTGTGTTTTGCCATTTTTGGCAAAAATTCGAAAATTCAAAATGGCCGCCATTTTTGGGGAGGGGAAAATTTTTGGAAAATTGCAAAGATTGCATTCCTTAGATACCCTGTGGGTCGAAAATTTCGACGAAATCGCTCTATCTCGCACGGTTAAGGAGATAGAAGCAAATTTGTGTTTTCCCATTTTTGGCAAAAATTCGAAAATTCAAAATGGCCGCCATTTTTGGGGAGGGGAAAATTTTTTGAAAATTGCAAAGATTGCATTCCTTAGATACCCTGTGGGTCGAAAATTTCGACGAAATCGCTCTATCTCGCACGGTTAAGGAGATAGAAGCAAATTTGTGTTTTGCCATTTTTGGCAAAAATTCGAAAATTCAAAATGGCCGCCATTTTTGGGGAGGGGAAAATATTTTGAAAATTGCAAAGATTGCATTGCTTAGATACCCTGTGCGTCTAAAATTTTGCCGAAATCGCTCTATCTCGCACGGTTAAGGAGATAGAAGCAAATTAGTGTTTTGCCATTTTTGGCAAAAATTCGAAAATTCAAAATGGCCGCCATTTTTGGGGAGGGGAAAATTTTTGGAAAATTGCAAAGATTGCATTCCTTAGATCCCCTGTGGGTCGAAAATTTTGCCGAAATCGCTCTATCTCGCACGGTTAAGGAGATAGAAGCAAATTTGTGTTTTGCCATTTTTGGCAAAAATTCGAAAATTCAAAATGGCCGCCATTTTTGGGGAGGGGAAATTTTTTTGAAAATTGCAAATATTACATTCCTTAGATACCCTGTGGGTCGAAAATTTCGACGAAATCGCTCTATCTCGCACGGTTAAGGAGATAGAAGCAAATTTGTGTTTTGCCATTTTTGGCAAAAATTCGAAAATTCAAAATGGCCGCCATTTTTGGGGAGGGGAAAATTTTTGGAAAATTGCAAAGATTGCATTCCTTAGATACCCTGTGGGTCGAAAATTTCGACGAAATCGCTCTATCTCGCACGGTTAAGGAGATAGAAGCAAATTTGTGTTTTGCCATTTTTGGCAAAAATTCGAAAATTCAAAATGGCCGCCATTTTTGGGGAGGGGAAAATTTTTTGAAAATTGCAAATATTACATTCCTTAGATACCCTGTGGGTCGAAAATTTCGACGAAATCGCTCTATCTCGCACGGTTAAGGAGATAGAAGCAAATTTGTGTTTTGCCATTTTTGGCAAAAATTCAAAATGGCCGCCATTTTTGGGGAGGGGAAAATATTTTGAAAATTGCAAAGATTGCATTGCTTAGATACCCTGTGTGTCGAAAATTTTGCCGAAATCGCTCTATCTCGCACGGTTAAGGAGATAGAAGCAAATTAGTGTTTTGCCATTTTTGGCAAAAATTCAAAAATTCAAAATGGCCGCCATTTTTGGGGAGGGGAAAATTTTTGGAAAATTGCAAAGATTGCATTCCTTAGATCCCCTGTGGGTCGAAAATTTTGCCGAAATCGCTCTATCTCGCACGGTTAAGGAGATAGAAGCAAATTTGTGTTTTGCCATTTTTGGCAAAAATTCGAAAATTCAAAATGGCCGCCATTTTTGGGGAGGGGAAATTTTTTTGAAAATTGCAAATATTACATTCCTTAGATACCCTGTGGGTCGAAAATTTCGACGAAATCGCTCTATCTCGCACGGTTAAGGAGATAGAAGCAAATTTGTGTTTTGCCATTTTTGGCAAAAATTCGAAAATTCAAAATGGCCGCCATTTTTGGGGAGGGGAAAATTTTGGGAAAATTGCAAATATTACATTCCTTAGATACCCTGTGGGTCGAAAATTTCGACGAAATCGCTCTATCTCGCACGGTTAAGGAGATAGAAGCAAATTTGTGTTTTGCCATTTTTGGCAAAAATTCGAAAATTCAAAATGGCCGCCATTTTTGGGGAGGGGAAAATTTTTTGAAAATTGCAAAGAGTACACTCCTCAGATACCCTGCGGGTCGAAAATTTTGCCGAAATCGCTCTATCTCGCACGGTTAAGGAGATAGAAGCAAATTACTCAAAAGTAGTACTGAAAATACACAATGAAGTACCTAAATGGCTATTAATCATGTACTGACAAAGCTATCAGTCCCAAATGCAATACCAAGCGAGCTATGGACATAACAATCTTGTATTCAAAATTGTAGTAAAATATCTTTAATTATTTTGGCTTAAATGCACGGAAACCAATGGGTACTGAAAATAGCTGTACTTAAGTATTACTCAGTAAGCAAAAGAGGTACAACAGCCAAAAGCAATCCCAAGCAAGCTACTGACCCAATAAGCCTGCATACCAAATTTGGTGACAATAGCTCTAATACTTTTCCTTTAAATGAGCGGAAACCATGCGTGACGCCGGACATCGGACGCCGGACATCGGACATCGGACGGCGAAAAAAGCAAAAATAATATATCCACCCCCCAGGGGGGTGGACATAATAATACTCTGAGGAGGGGAAGAGAGGGCGGAGTTCAGTCCCATAAGAAATAAACTTCCCAAGGGAAGCAAATCACAGTTTTTTCGGGGTTTTTTGCTTAATTTAATATATATTATATACAAGGTATCTACAATATGTACATACATAGATATTTTCAAATCTCCTCATAGTTGGGATTGGTGGTGCACCTGTTGGGCAGCCACCACTGGTCCAAAATGGAAGAGCTCTGACTCAGCCCAAGCCACATCCTTCAAACAGAACTGTGACTTCCAGTGGCAAGCTGACAAAATCTACTCTAAGGAGACCCTGACTGGAAGGCCTTAGAAGCAGCAAAGGCCCTAACATCATGGGCTTTAACCTGATGCAAGGTGAGGGCCTCCTGGTCCGAGAGCTCATAGCATAGTATCACAGTCTGCTTGATCCATGAGGAGACAGTGGCAGGTGAGATGTCCTTGTCAAAACCTTTCTTGAAGGAGACAAAGACCAACTCCTTGTTCTGCCTAAGATCTGAGGTCCTGTCCAAGTAATAATGCAGGGCTCTGACTGGACATAGGGACCTGTCACCTGTAAGTGACTTATCCAGGGTGGGGGCTAGGGCTGGTATAACCACCAGGGCCACACTATCTGGTCCCTCCTTAGCCAGCTGGTTCTTGGATAGAAAACTGGGTGAGGGGTACAAAGACACCTTAGACCAGTCTGACTGGTGTCTGATGTTCTTATGTAACCATGGATCTCACTCCTGCCTCTACCAGAACCCAAGGCAAGCAGGAAAACAGTCATGAAGGTCAAGTGTTTAAGTGAAGCCTCCTTAAAGGGTTCAAAGGGAGCCTTTGTCAGCTGGTGTAAAACCAGGGAGAGGTTCCAGGAAGGGATGCCCCTCCTCCCCTTGGGTCTGTTTCTATGTAAACTATCCAGGAGACAGATGAGATTCTCATCTTTGCTGACATTAATGGGGGAGTTGCCCAACTTGTCAGCAATGGCTGATCTGTAGCCATCAATAGTGCCTGGCTGCAACTTCCTGTCCTGAAACAAGTACAGGAGGAAGTCAGCTATGGCTTTCAGAGGTGGTGCCCTGAAGTCCACCTGATTACTGAGGCACCAAAAATGGCCCACTTTGCCTAATAGACGGATCTGGTTGATCCTCTTTGAGGAGCCTCAATTTGTGCTGCCACTGCCTCAGAGAAGCCCTGCTCCTTGATTGCTGTGGCTCTAGGCGCCAGGCATGTAGGTTCGGGTTTAACAGGTTCCTGTGCAGGGTCTGGTTGAATGGCTGAGACACCAGATTGGGCAGACAGGGCAGACACAGTGGGATCTGACTGGACATGGCCACTAGATCCCAGAACCAGGGCATGTTGGGCCACCCCAGTGCAATCAGTGTGCTTCTGTTGCATGGGTAGACCTGTAACTTCTCCACTACTTTGCCCAAGATGGCTGCTGGTGGGAAGGCATATGGGTCCAGATCTTCCCAGGACAGACTGAGTGCATCCACTGCCCATGCCTGGGGGTCTGGAACTGGTGACACAAACTCTGGAAGTTTGTTGTTGAACCTGGTGGCAAACAGATCCACTTGGGGCTGGCGCCACCATGAACAAATGGCTTGGAAGACCTCTGGGTGAAGGGACCATTATATTTGAATGGTTTGACCTAGTCCGGATAGCTTGTCTGCTATCACATTCAGCCGGCCTGGGATGTGTCAAGCTTTGAGTGTTACTGTCTCCTGGTACACCAGGTCAGGATTCTCCACAGAAGGGTACACAGAGGGCCTGACTTCCTTGTTGATATAGGCAACCACTGTTGTGTTGTCTGTGGCCACCAGGACTATATTGTTTGAACAGAGGTCTTGGAACTCTTTTAGGGCCAGAGAGACCGCCTTTAGTTCCAAATGGTTTATATGCCACTTGCTTTCTGGAAGGGAACAGGTTCCCCTTGCAGAGTGCTCGTTTAAGTGAGCGCACCACCCTTCTTTTGATCCATCTGTAAATATCTGCAGAGCATGTTTTAGTGGGTGTAATGGTTGACCTGGTAGCACATTGCTTTCCTCCAGCCACTGCCTTAAGTGGGGGTGGAGCGACCTGGGGACTGGTATCACCTTTTCTAGTGATTCTGGTACCCTCCAGTTGTTCTTCAAGTGCCACTGTATGGGTCTCACATGAAGTCGACCTATGTGGACTTGCTTTTCTGTGGCTGTCAGAAGCCCTATGAGGGACATGAACTGCTGGACCGGACACACCGGACCGGACAGAATTGTCTGAATTTTGCCTTTCAAGGCCTGCCAACGCTCTGGTGTGGGTCTGACCTTGCCCTCTTTCAAGTCAAACTGGTAACCTACGAATTTGAAAACCTGTTTTTGGCTCCAGTTCTGACTTTTCCCTGTTCACCAGTCAACTAGTTCTCGACAGAGAGCTACCAAGGTCTGTGTATGCTGGAGACAAGTTTGGTCGGATGTGGCTCTCATCAACCAGTCATCTAGGTGCTGGTGGATTCTTATACCCTTATGTAAAGCCATCAGTTTGACCTCTTTGGCCACCACAGTGAACTCCATGGGTGCTGTGGACAGACCAAAGGGTAGTGCTTTGAATTGGTAGGAGTGACCCTTGACGTGAAAACGCATGTACTTCCTGGACTAACTGTAAATTGGTGTGTAGAAGTATGCATCCTTGAAATCTATGGAGGTTACCCACTCCTCTGCCTGTAGGGAGGTTCTTATTGTCTCTGGGGTCTCCATTTTGAACGACTCTGTGTTTAGGAAGGTGTTCAAGGTGCTCACGTCCAAGATAGGTCTCCACCGGTTGTTGGGTTTGGGTACCAAAAATAGCTGGTTGTAAAACCCCAGGGAGTTTTGGTTTTCTACCGGTTCCACTGCATTCTTGTTCACCAGCTGATACAGGGCCTCCAAAAGGTTGATATTTTTGTGAGGGTTGACATAGCTGCTTATGACAGTTGGTGATCTGGTTAGGTTGGGTCTGAACCGGAAAGGGAGGGTGGTAGCAATCTCTGAGTGTTGTTACTACTAGTGGTCCTACGATTCGACATCTATTTAAAAGTTTCGATGTAGAAAATCAATTCTCATTTTCAGAATCGATTGTGAAGAAAAAGTAAGATTTATAAATCACCCAATTTTCAATTTTTCTACAGATATTTAACATAATTTTATTTTCGTAACATTTGTTTACATTATCTGCCATGTTTCTTTCACTGGTATCTACTTCCTGTCGGTTACAACTAAAACTTAAAATTTCTGTATGAATTTAGAAGATCTTTTAATACAATAAACTAAATTTAACCTAAATTAAATTTAACTTTCACTGCTTCATACACAACATGCATACTCCCTATAAATGGGGAATAACGACCTTGGCCATAAAACAAGTGGAGAGAGATCACACTACTGTAAGACTTCAGCAGTCTGCCATGAATATTTTTGACAAATTTTGTTGAATAAGAAAACTGTAATGTTTACTAGTACATTGTCATACTTAGAATTGTACAGTATCTAAGAAATTATAATTATATGAAATGAATAGATCATGAAGATCTGCTTAAAAAAGGAAATTCATGGAATTTTTTTTTTTCAGGATGAGAGAAATTTTATAGAATAATAGACAAATGCTTTACAGTAACATAAACACACAAAAAGAGTGCAGGGGTATCTGACTTGGGTGAAGTTGGTGGGAGATACTTTCAGTTTGAGGTAAAATTAAGAAAGAAAGAGGATATGTGTTATAAAAACAGTAACACAGAGTGACGTTGAACAAAAGTGGTGGAAATATTGTTAATTTTAAGCATGATTGGTTGCTAATCTGCTGAAGTTACATTCAAACATTGTAACTGATTTTAGGTGATGAAAAGGGAGGATGAAAATAAATATTAATGTAGAACTGTTAAGGCTACCTCAATAGATTATTATATTATTGATGATACACATACTTGTGGACTCTTTTAACCTACTGGTTTCCTAACATATCCCCTTCCCTACCACATACTGTAACCAAATAACCTGGATTATTTCACAACTGACCTATCAGAAGCCTACTTTATTATTTTTGGCAAAAAAAGAACATTCTGTCTTTCTTACAAAGCAAGCAGAAAAATTATTATAATCGATAATCGATCGCTTAGAATTACCGATTTATCGATTTCTGATTTTTTAGACCGATTCCTAACACTAGTTACTACCTTTGGACTCGCCCATAGGGTTTCCCATTTTCCCCAAAACTAGTGTAGACTTGCCCCTACAGGTAGATCTATGGCAGCAGTTGGGACACTTGTGACAAGATTTACAGAGCTGAAGTGACCTCCACAGGAAACATCTTTCACATATTTTATTTGTGTAATTGTGATAGTAATTGGGATTTACGCCTTTCTTTTGTGGCAAACCGACAACAGAATGAGCATTTGCAACACAAGAGTTTACAAGTAAATTTATAGTCTCACTCTTGTTGATCAAGTCTCTGTCCTTGGCTGTCACTGGTGAAGGGTTCAAACCTCTTTGACCGGGCACACATACACAGTCCTTCAGCCCGGTAACACACTTTACACAGTAATTGTCATTTACGAGGTTTGGAACCCTTGGTCGGTTTCTGTGAGAAAGTTGTGGGCTTGCCATGACCTTTCTTTCCCTGTTGGCGTTCATGTATTTGCTTCCAAGCTGGGATAGACGACTCCCGGTCCGGTTGATGAGAAAGTTTGTCATTGGAAGCATATGGATGGAAACGACCGGGTTTCCTGTGTGACTGGCTAGACGAACGCCTCTCTTCACTTCTGGCACTTCCTCTTCAGCCTTAATGAGAAGCTGGTCCGGGAAAAGTGACTGCAAATGAACGGGAGCAGTACACAGTGAGTGAGTGGTGTGTTTTACACCCATGTGTAAATACTCCAAGTAGCTGTATCTATGTGCCAGGATGAAGTTTGCGACACTAATGAACACACCTTCTGATGAGTCCTGCATTGTCCTGGCCATGGCTTGGGAGATTGACCGGTTAAATGTAACCAAATACTCCAGTTCGTCCACAGCTTGCTGCATTCTTTCACAGGACTTGCACTTGCCTTTAACCATGTGCAAACTCTTGAGTCATGTAGACATCGCATCCTGCACTCAAGTCAAACACCTTGACAAACCGGCAGCCTGATTGTACATGACAGTCTGCTCCCTAGCTGCTCTTTCCCAGCGTCTCAAAATGTCCTGGCTAAGGGGCCGGGAGGGTGGGGCAGCAGGTTAACTACGTCTGGCCACCCTGCTGAATGCACCATTCAGCTTTGCCGGTTCCGGTGACCAAGAACACACAGTGGATACATCAGAGTCTTTCTTATAAGCATGCATGTCATACCATCTAGACGACCTTGGTGGCTAGACAAACTGGTCCCTGAGAAGCCCAGCAGTTTCAGTGTTCCTTGAGGGGTAGCCTTCAGGGATGGTGAGATTCAACTTTTCCATCTTCCGGCAAAGCCAGTCGTCTACAGGCAATTTCAAAGATACCTTCCCGGTTGGCTGGACTCGGGAACAGGCAAAAGGGTTATCATCTGAAGATGAAACACTGTCGAATTCGGGAATCTTGTCCCAGCCCATGAATGACCTCACACCTCTGATGGTCTCTCTGTAACTAGCTTCTTCAGAGAGTTCTTGGTCACCTGAATCATCTTTGTCTGGGGAGCCGTACCAGAAGTTGTCACCAGCAGGGGAGCCAGGCTCGCTTTGCAGATCTTCCTCACTGTCAGACTGCACAGCACTACCGGATAGTAGGACCTCAGGACCCGCACCGGGAGCCTCAACAGACTGGGTGGCCGTCCCTGCACCGGGAGCCTCAACAGGCTGGGTGGCATTGTGCTGGATCTCATCTCCCCTTCTCACCACTTCAGTACCAGTACCACTGAAGGGTCCACGAAGGGTCCACGAGAGTGGGGGTGGGGAGGCAGAAACGTTCTTTTCCTTATTCTTCCTCTCTCTGTAGGTGGGGGTGGCAAGCTAGAGAATCTATTCTGGAGTAAAGGTCTTGCAGATTGGACAATCACGTTTGAGGACACACAGATCGTCTCCAACCCCCTTATCTCTACATCTTGCGCACCTGAGGTGGCCATCAAACAAAGCCATAATATGGCCACAGAGTGTTCGAAACTCGTGCAAAAAAGTTAATGGCTGTCGGGCTTGTAACCTTGGAAAGTTGGAAGCCCCAGACAAAAGTTGTCACAGTATGTGGAAATCAACTTATGAGGAAACCCTCAGATTTGTCACAGTATGTGGACATAAAGTTATGGGGAAACCCTCTTCCCCTTTCCTTGACTTGTTTCAAATTCCGTTATTTTTGTAACCACATAAGGGCCCCTGATCCTCCCCAGTGAAAATTGGCCCAAATTTGAAGATTTTATTTTCCTTTTAAAGGGTGACCGACACGCTCAGTAGTTGGAGCAAACAAACCTGAGGCGTGGGGACTCAGGGGCGGTATTCACTAACATGGATTAAGATCTGATCAAGATCAGATCAAATTTGAGAAAAAATAGTTAAAAGTGAGCCATCGGATCAAGTAGCTATTCACAAAGCAGGGATCACTTAAGTTGAAAAGATCAAACAGAGCAGATTCATTTTGGGTGAAATACACTTGTTTAAATATATCAAAGTACCTAAACGATTCCGCGCACATGTGTTGTACTTGTGTAACCAAATAATAGTTTTCGACATCGCCACTGGGTGGCATTTCTGCTTCTCGAATTTTTGTCCAATCAGATTGCTCGACACAAAAGCAATAGGGCTATCGCCGAAAAGACAATGTAAACAAGACAAAACGTGTAAATATTCGTCTATTAACCCTTATTTTATTAAAAACAAGGAGAAACAACCAGTGTGATGAACAGCCCTTTTTAAAAACGTGACACACACACTCACTCACGCACGCACGGAATCCGTTTTATAATCTCCCGCCCGGTGGGAGATAAAAATCACTTCAGATATGTTCCTCAAACCACCACTTTTGATCGTAGAGTTCACAAATCAATTAAACACTTTTCTAATTCCTTCAGTCACTATGCCCCTGCCCTTTGGAACTCTTTCCCTCTCCATGTAAGACATGTACTAGTCCCTCTGTTGCATCTTTTTAGGAAGCACCTCAAAACTCACCTCTTCAGCTCTAGCTTCCCAACTTAGTCTTCCTTCCCTCCCGGTCACACCCACAATCCTGGATTACCGACCTTGAACGCCCCTCGACTTCCATACGATAATGATTTTGTTTAATTAGCGCACTGAGTTCCTCATTGTGGGGAAGATATTGTGCTTGCAAAGCAGTAGATTAGATTAGATTAGATTAGATTAGATATGTTACAAGCATCTGGGCTTGCATTGACGAAAATATAAGAGCCTGCTCTTAAACTTAACTGCAAACTGCTTGTGGGCAGGCGGCAGTTTCGAACGCTGTGGCCACACATGCCTTTCTTCTGTCCAGGGGATGACATAATGATCAGTAATTCAGAGGAAATATGTAGAAATAATTAAAAGTTCGTAAAATGGTTGAATTCGTTGTAAAACTTCAAAAACGTTTCTCTGCAAAACACGTCTGCACACTCCACATGCCAAACGAAAAAGATGCTATGACGTCACAATGTCTAGACAGGACCGAAGTACAATGTGCCACATAGCTAATGCACACTCCATGACCAGGCCTGCCGGTAGTATATACAGGACGTCTTTTTCTGGCATTTGGCAGGACTGGTCACGCCGACCGGTAAAGCAATTGTCCATTGGATAGGATGTATTAACTCAATAAAATCAGTACTTTTGGATGATTGATTTGCATCATTGTTTTCAAGCTGGGAACTAGGAGATTGTTTTACATAACACGCATGAATAAAGTTACCTTTCAGGTCTTGGTTATTTTCCCTGAGCTTTTTCACTTCAGTTTCTAAACGCAGTCGCATAACTTTATCCAGATTCTCTCGCTTTGTTGAATGCTTCACTAAAGATTCATAGGCATCTGTTATCTTCTGAATTTCTACCTCAAACTGTAACATTTATGATAATACTAAAACAAAATATCCAAGATATAAGATTCATAAAATAAAATGTCATCAGAGATGCCTGTACCCCACAGCCCGGGGAAATAGTTTTAACACCATGAGATATATAAGTGTTAAACAGTTAAAATTGGGATACTTTCAGAGCCGTGTCAGTTATATAAAGGTCCAAATAATGTTTAAGCACAGAAAATAATGTCTATGAGAAAGAAAATGTATGTAAAGATGAAGTATTAAAACAAGACAATTCAACAGCAATGACGCTGTAAAATTTATTAATAGGAAAATAGATGTCAATAAAAATAACACAAATTGTGTAAAAGTATATACGATAATCAGTTGCAGCAATCCATATATCTTTGTCATAAGAGAAAGCTGTAACCAATGTCCCTTCCAAGTATCAACTTCCCACACATTACAGTATCCAAGATATAGCCCGGACAAGATTTTATAGGTCAAGGTCACTACAGCAAAGTCGAGGGTCAAATCAAGGTCACACCATGACATGGCACACCTACTACCCCAACCAATGTCCCTACCAAGTATCAACTTCCTGGACCATACGGTTTCCAAGATATAGCCCAGACAAGATTTTATTGGTAAAGGTCATTATGGAAAGGTCAAAAGTCAAATCAAAGTCACACCATGATGTTGCACACATACTACCCCTAACCAATGTCCGTAACAAGTATAAACTTCCTACACCTTACTGCTTCCGAGATATAGCCCAGACAAGATTTAATAGGTCAAGGTCACTATGGCAAGGTCAAATCAAGGTCACACCATGACTTTGCACACTTTCCAATCCCAACCAATATCACTACCAAGTATCAACTTCCTACACCTTACGGTTTCTGTGATATAGCCCAGACACTACGGCAAGGTCAAAGGTCAAATCAAGGCCACAATATCATGCTGCACACCTACAACAACCAACCAATGTCCATACCAAGTATAAACTTCCTAAACCTTAAGATTTCTGAGATATACCCCAGACAAGATTTTATAGGTCAAGATCACTATTGCGGGTACAAAAAAACAGCACCAAGTACTCACCCTCTGACAACCGGCCCGAATTCGAGTAACCGCGAGATTTAGTTCCCACCATTAGAAGTCTTCTGTAAACAAGTAGTCGATTCTGGAATCAAAACTTTTGAAGAAAAACGTCTTCTATTTAATCAAATATTATAGAATAAGGAATAAACTAGAGGATCGCTAGCGAAGCAAAGCGATTGTTTTTGCATGGCAAAAACAAAGCGTACCAAAAGAAAGATGGTGTTGGCTGCTTATAATAGAAAAAAGATCTTGCCTAGATACCCTGTCAATCTAAAATTATACCAAAAAAAAATTGGAAAATTTAAAATGGTTTAGGAGATACAAGCAATTTTAAGTTTTACCATTTTTGTCAATAATTCGAGAATTCAAAATGACAGCCATTTTTGGAAAGAGGAAAAAGTTCTGAAAATAGAGCAGAGTATCTTGTATATATACCCTATGGGCCAAAAATTTCGCCGAAATCGCTCTATCTCACACGGTTTAGGAGATACAAGCAATTTTAAGTTTTACCATTTTCATCAAAAATTCAAAATGGCCGCCACTTTTGGAAAGAGGAAGAATTTTTGAAAATTGAGCAGAGTATCTTGCATATATACCCTGTGGGCCAAAAATTTCGCCGAAATCGCTCTATCTCGCATAGTTCAGGAGATACAAGCAATTTTAAGTTTTACCATTTTCATCAAAAATTCAAAATGGCCGCCACTTTTGGAAAGAGGAAGAATTTTTGAAAATTGAGCAGAGTATCTTGCATATATACCCTGTGGGCCAAAAATTTCGCCGAAATCGCTCTATCTTGCACGGTTTAGGAGATACAAGCAATTTTAAGTTTTACCATTTTTGTCAAAAATTCGAAAAATTCAAAATAGCCGCCATTTTTGGAAAGAGGAAACATTTTTGAGAATTGAGCCGCGTATCTTGCGTATATACCCTGTGGGCCAAAAATTTCGCCGAAATCGCTCTATCTCGCACGGTTTAGGAGATACAAGCAATTTTAAGTTTTACTATTTTTATCAAAAATTCAAAATGGCTGCCATTTTTGGATAGAGGAAAATTTTCTTGAAAAATGTGCAGAGTATCTTGCTTAGATACTCTGTGGGCCAAAAATTTTGCCAAAATAATTATTTGTGAATTATTTGTGATGAACACTACATGAGTGCATTGTGTTCCCACAAATCAGAGTGCAGACCTTTAAATTTTTGCCATTTTTGTCAAAAATTACAAAATTCAAAATGGCCGCCATTTTTGGAGAGAGGAAATTTTTTTGGAATTGAGCAGAGTACTTAGCACAGATACCCTGTAGGTCAAAAATTTTGTCGAAATCGCTCTATCTCGCACGGTTTAGAAGTTATTAAGGGATTTGTATTTTCCTCGTTAATAAAAATGTTAATGCTTAATTAATTAGCCATTTTTTAATGGAAGTCTACCAAAATCTAATCATTTCCAGATCTTTATACTTGCATCCATATATCAAATTTCAGGCAAATATTTTAAACGCTTCTTAAGTTATCATCTGGACAAGCAAAATCCTGTTTTTGGTCATGTGACTTCTCTGATTGGTTGAAATGTCATGGCACCTAATTCAGAAAATTTTCCAAGGGCTACTAAATATATGTGCCAAGTTTGAAGAAATTCCATCCACTAGTAAAGACGCTATAGGTAGGCAAACTTGCGGAGCCGGCGGACCCTTCCGCGAGAATTCCTCCCATATGCAAACAAGCGTCCCTCGCGGGACGCTTAATTATACATTTTCAAGTGAAAACAACAACTTTAATTGATGTTATGTGACGGAAATGCTGAAATGCAGCATATTTTACACAAACGTTTCATTACGTGGGCGATAATACAATGCCTCGCAAGTAACCCAGTACTTAAAATGGACTCGAGTACTAGCCAAGATCAACTCGTCTATCGAGGCTTGAGTAACTGTTCGCAGCCCTAGTCAAAGGTCAAATCAAAGTGACACAAGAACGTTGCACACCTACACCCCCTAACCAATGCCCCTAGTAGTATCATCTTCCTACACCTTACGGTTTCCGAGATATAGCCCAGACAAGATTTTATAGGTCAAGATCACTATGGCAAGGTCAAAGGTCAAATCAAGGTCACACCATGACATTGCACACCTAGACCCCCTAACCAATGTCCCTACCAAGTACCAACTTCCTACACCTTACGGTTTCCGAGATATAGCCCAGACAGAATTTTCTAACTCAAGGTCACTATGGCAAGGTCAAAGGTCAAATCAAGGTCGGACCATGACGCTGCACACCTACACCTCCTAACCAATGTCCCTCCCAAGTATAAACTTCCTACACCTTACGGTTTCTGAAACACAGCCTGGACAAACTGTTTCCTGCCGCCTATCCGGACACCATGGGTGAAAAAAATACCCGGACAGCCATTAAGGGCTGTGGGGTGAAAAATAAACACTTGATAGTCAAACTGCAGAGCATTTGTTAAATGCTGCTATCTCCATTTGTGACATATTATTTTGTTAATGTCATTTGGGATGTTTTCCTATTTTATGAACTCATTTACAAACTAGACCAAGGACACATCTGTGGCCAGATGCAAGATGTATCCACCGGCAAAGGCAAAAGTACCTATTACTCAGCTATGCCACGAGCTAGAGGTCTGAAATTTTACTATGTTATAGCTGACCCAAAAGTAGGTGAATAAAAAGATTTGCACAAAATTCTCTAAATGCAATAGTTTTCAAGTTACAAGTGATTTTACTCATGATGGAAGTTAGTGAAAAGTCCAAAAATAGCTATTACTCACTTAGCTATTGAGATAGACACTCAAGTTACTCACCATGTTGTAGCTATGGAAAAAAGTAGCTGAATAACATATTTTAACAAAATGCTCTAAATGCAATACTTTTCAAGTTATAAATGATTTATTGTTGAGTAAGAACCTCAAAGTAGCTATTACTCAGCTATGCAATGAGCCACAGGTCTGGAATTTTACTATGTTATAGCTGCCTGAAAATAGGTGAATAACATTTTGAAACTAAATAATCTAAATGCAACAGTTTTCAAGTTATAAGTGATTTACTCAACAGTGATAACCTAAAAGTAGCTATTACTCAGCTATGCCATGGGGTTACAGGTCTGAAATTTTACTATGTTATAGCTGACCCAAAAGTAGCTGAATAACACATTTGCACAAAATTCTCTAAATGCAATAGTTTTCAAGTTACAAGTGATTTTACTCATAATGGAAGTTACTGAAAAGCCCAAAAGTAGCTATTACTCACTTAGCTATTGAGATAGACACCCAAGTTACTCACCATGTTGTAGCTATAGAAAAAGTAGCTGAATAACATATTTTCACAAAGTGCTCTAAATGCAATACTTTTCAAGTTATAATTGATTTAGTGCACGATTTCATTAATTTTAATGCATTAAAAATTATTTTAAAAATTCATAAAAAAACTTTAGCATGTGAAAGCTCTCCAAAATGTAGGTGAATGAGTTATTTGAGAAATACTGGCTATGTGCAATACTTTCAGTTATAATAGGCATTTACTCATTTTGAGTAGGTGAGTAACTAACTACGGATCTGAAAATTCACTAATTGAAAGCTCTCCAAAATGTAGGTGAATGAGTTATTTGAGAAATACTGGCTATCTGCAATACTTCTAGAGATAATTCGCATTTACTCATTTTGAGTAGGTGAATAATTAGCTACGGATCTGAAACTTCACCAAGTGAAAGCTCTCCAAAAAATAGATGAATGAGTTATTTGAGAAAAATTGGGTATCTGCAATACTTTTAGACATAATTCACATTTACTCATTTTGAGTGGGTGAGTAATTACCTACGGGTCTGGAACTTCACCATGTGAAAGCTCTCCCAAAAGTAGATGAATGAGTTATTTGATAAAAATTGGGTATCCGCAATACTTTTTGAGATAATTAGCATTTACTCATTTTGAGTAGGTGAGTAATTAGCTACAGGTCTGAAATTTCACCAAGTGAAAGCTCTCCCAAAAGTAGGTGAAGGAGTTATTTGAGAAAAATTGGCTATCTGCAATACTTTTAGAGATAATTCGCATATACTCATTTTGAGTAGGTGAGTAATTAGCTATGGGTCTGAAACTTCACCATGTGAAAGCTCTTCCAAAAGTAGATGAATGAGTTATTTGATAAAAATTGGGTATCCGCAATACATTTAGAGATAACAAGATGTATCCACCGGCAAAGGCAAAAGTACCTATTACTCAGCTATGCCCCGAGCTAGAGGTCTGAAATTTTACTATGTTATAGCTGACCCAAAAGTAGATAAATAACATATTTGCACAAAATTCTCTAAATGCAATAGTTTTCAAGTTACAAGTGATTTTACTCATGATGGAAGTTAGTGAAAAGTCCAAAAGTAGCTATTACTCACTTAGCTATTGAGATAGACACCCAAGTTACCCACCATGTGTTAGCTATGGAAAAAGTAGCTGAATAACATATTTTAACAAAGTGCTCTAAATGCAATACTTTTCAAGTTATAATTGATTTAGTGCATGATTTCATTAATTTTAATGCATTAAAAATTATTATAAAAAATTCATAAAAAACTTTAGCATGTGAAAGCTCTCCAAAATGTAGGTGAATGAGTTATTTGAGAAATACTGGCTATCTGTAATACTTTTAGAGATAATAGGCATTTACTCATTTTGAGTAGGTGAGTAATTAGCTACGGATCTAAAAATTCACTAATTGAAAGGTCTCCAAAATGTATATGAATGAATTATTTGAGAAAAATTGGCTATCTGCAATACTTTTAGAGATAATTCGCATTTACTCATTTTGAGTAGGTGAGTAATTAGCTATGGGTCTGAAACTTCACCATGTGAAAGCTCTCCCAAAAGTAGATGAATGAGTTATTTGAGAAAAATTGGCTATCTACAATACTTTTAAGCGATAAGCCACCTGCCAAATATAAAAGAAATGTGGAAAGAAATGTGGACTGTAGGTCCCTAACAAGCAATATTCCACATTTTAGACATTTTTGTCTACCACAGGCCTAATTTAGACATAAACCCTACCAAAAAGATAGGGTGGCCAGTTCTCTAGCATACCAAGCCACCTGCCAAATATGAAAGAAATCTGGAAAGAAATGTGGACTGTAGGTCGCTAAGAAGCAATATTCCACATTTTAGACATTTTTGTCTACCACAGGCCTAATTTAGACATAAAGCCTACCAAAAAGATAGGGTGGCGAGTCCTGTAGCATACTAAGCCACCTGCCAAATATGAAAGAAATCTGGAAAGAAATGTGGACTGTAGGTCGCTAAGAAGCAATATTCCACATTTTAGACATTTTTGTCTACCACAGCCCTAATTTAGACATAAAGCCTACCAAAAAGATAGGGTGGCGAGTCCTCCACCATATCAAGCCACCTGCCAAATATGAAAGAAATCTGGAAAGAAATGTGGACCGTAGGTCGCTAACAAGAAATCTCTGCGGACGACGACGATGATGAATCCATAGTATCCCCGCTTCGCGCCGGGGATACAATAAACTCTTTCTTATATGCCTTTAGATATATTTAGATAGGTTTGTTTGCATTTTGAACAAATATAAAAACAAAGGTAATGACACAAAATTTTAGTTAGATTAACATTTAATAAAATTGCAAATTATTTACAGTATTTGTTACCAATATATGTTATAGTACAGTATAGTAGATATTAAAGTACACATCCATCATAGTTTATTCAAGCATGTTTTTCTAAAGGATTTTAATTTCTTTTTCAAAAGGGATTTGGAATTAAATCTGTTTGAAAAAGAAAGGCTTTGGATTTGATTTGGATTTGAAAAATTTCAAAGTATTTGGATTTGGATACAAATCCTTTTTCAAGGATTTGACTCCAACCCTGGAAAAATCCGACCTTCCCAGCATGTGGGGATAACAGAGATTCTATTGTGCAACAAAGAATGGTTTGTGGATAAGAAAACATGTCTGCATGGAGATGTCAGACCATGATGTGGATTTGGATGGATAGTGTCCCAGCACAAGATAGAGTGAGAGTAGAGATACTGACCTTCTGCAGTCGACAGACTTTGCTGTAGTAGCCCTCCAGCTCCTGCCTCAGGGAGCTGTTTTCAGCACTCAGACGCTCAACCATCTGTGTGGCACGTGTCGCGATAGCAGCGTGATCAAGCTCACTGGCCCGACTTCTGTCCAAACTGAACTCCAAAAGAATCACACAGCTTAATTGGTACGACTTTCAAGTTATAAACATGTGATGTAAAGCAGATCCCATTTACTAAAGTTGTATCTTGTACAAACAAGAAATTGTACAAGTTACACTCGGCACAAAATCAAACTAGAGGATCATTTGCGAAAAAAAAAAATAATGTTTTTGCACAGCAAAAACAAAGCGTCCTGAAAAGGATATTACGGTGAGTGCAAAAGTATGAAGAAAATGCTCTGCTTTTAGCCTTATACTGTTGTGACAACCAAAGTCTGTGTAGTCTGCTCTATCTAGCACGGTTTTCGAGATCTAAGCATTTTTGTGTTTTGCATTTTTGGCGAAAAATTCTAAAATTCAAAATGGCTGCGATTTTTGATGAGACACAATTGTTTTGAAAATTGGGATGGCTACTCTGCGGACATACCCTGCAGGTCAAAATTTTCGTTGAAATCGCTCCATGTAGCATGGTTTTTGAGATACAAGGATTTTTGTGTTTTGCAATTTTTGCGAAAAATTCGAAAATTTTTTTTTGAAAACTGGGATGGCTACTCTGCAGAGATACCCTGTGGGTCAAAAATTTCGTTGAAATCACTCTATCTAGCACGGTTTTCGAGATATAAGCATTTTTGTGTTTTGCAATTTTTGTGAAAAATTCGAAAATTCAAAATGGCCGCCATTTTGGCAGAGACAAAAAATTTTTGACAATTGAGATGGCCATTCTGCAGAGATACCCTATAGGTCAAAAATTTCGTCGAAATTGCTCTATCTAGCATGGTTTTCGAGATATAAGCATTGTGTTTTGCATTTTTTGCGAAAAATTCTAAAATTCAAAATGGCCGCCATTTTGGCAGAGACAAAAATTTTTTAAAATTGAGATGACTACTCTGCAGAGATACCCTACGGGTCAAAAATTTCGTTGAAATTGCTCTATCTAGCATGGTTTTCGAGATATAAGCATTTTTGTGTTTTGCAATTTTTGCGAAAAATTCGAAAATTCAAAATGGCTGCCATTTTGGCCGAGACAAATTTTTTTTGATAATTGGGATGGCTACTCTGCAGAGATACCCTGTGGTTCAAAAATTTGTCGAAATCGCTCTATCTCTCACAGTTTTCAAGATATAAGCATTTTTGTGTTTTCCTTATTTGGAAAATTCATAATGATTAATTAATCATTAATTACTCGGCCATTTCTTAACCAATCAATGCCAAAATCTAATGATTTCCAGATTTTAATAGAATGAATGTATTTGCCAAGTTTCAGGTTAAGCTTACCCATCGAAAAAAGACATTTTTGGTCATGTGACCTCTCTGATTGGTCGAAATGTCACTGCAGCATTTTCAAAAAATTTCCCCAAGGCTACTGCATACACCTGCCAAATTTGAAAAGAATCCGCCCAACGGTTACAGAGTTATAAGGAAAATGAAACGCGGAGCTGGCGGAGTCTGATTTTTTCCTATACACGAAAAAGCGGGACGCTTAATTATAAACTAGAAAAAGGTTTTTGCTAACAAAAACAAGTGGCCCGGATGGAGATGTGGGGCTATTAAAGATGTAGTTGTTGCGGTATGAGACTGTAAGCTTTATTGTGTTTTGTGAAGTAGTATATTTTACAAAAAGAACATATCATTTTTACTATAAGTTTGCTATAAAATTTACCTGCTAGAAAAAAATGCTTTTGCAGAAATGCCACCTAGAAAGTGTGCTTCTTGCATATTTGTATTCTGTAGACCTAAATATATGCCCCTTAAATACATCTTAAGAAATAAGTCAATCTATAGGGTTAGAGAAATGTTACTGGATTTATTGGAAAAGAAAATTGGAAAATTTAATAGTAATTTAAATTTTTATTAGAAATACTTACCATTTCCTAACAGTAGCTATTTGTTGGAGCCATCCAACCCAATGGCCAATGCAGAGATGTGATTTTTAAGGTTATGTAACAACCTTAACCAGGCCATTGGGTTACAGTAGTCCGTTTTCCCGCCAAATAGGTCACATGACCACATTGTTTACCTCATTATTTTTGTTGCAAGTAAAAGAATAACTTGCAGGGAGGTGGGATGGAAATCCATGTGTTAGGAAATGGTAAGTATTTCTAATAAAAATTTATTTTAATTACTATTAAATTTTCCAATTTTATAGCGAAATACCCTTACCATTTCCTAAGAGTAGCTGAATACAGCCTTGCAGGATGGAGGGAAATTCTTGAAATTTACATGCAAAAGTAACAACATATAAACTCGAACATGCAACATTCAACAACATACCTTTTTAATGAAGGCAGAATGAAGTTGAACACTCTCACAATGCTCTGTCTCAAATAAATACAATTGTAGAACAATAACATACACTGTACAAATGACAAACAAACATCCAACAGGTCGAACCCCACTTGGTACCACTATCAGCTGACGCATCATAAACACCAAGTACGGGTCCAAGCTTGGCAACTGTACACTGTACAAATTAATGCCGTCTATCCTATAAAAATACAAACAGATTGCCAAGTATTTCCCACAACATCACAAGAAAGAACACATATACATGTAAAAATACATAAATACATAGTTATAACACCTACTTATAAGTTTATAACATGCTGAGCAGAGACTATTGGACCCAATTTTAAGATCTGACCATTATGCCAACAGAGGTCTTTCAGATAGAAATTGTTGAAGGTATTGCGGGACCTCCAAAAGCATGCTTCAAGAATCTCACTTAAGGAGACTCCTCCTTTAAAAGCCAAAGATGCAGCCATAGAACGAACATCATGTGCTTTTGCTTGACATAATTGTTGAGACTTAGAGTCTGATTTCTCATGTGCCAAAAGGATAGTCTGTTTCAACCACGATGAGATTGTTGCTCTTGAAATATCTCTAGTAAAACCCTCCTTAATAGCTACAAACAAAAGATTCTTATTCTTTCTCAAATCCTTTGTCCTATCCAAGTAGTACTTCAAAGCTCTCACCGGACAAAGAGACCTATCTTGAGTCAAAGTGCTGTCCAAATGAGGTTTGAGAGCCGGGATGACCACGGGCTTAATTGCAGTAGGCCCATCTGAAGCCAACTGGTTCTTTGCCAAAAAGGCAGTTGATGGGGCAAGAGTTACTTGAGACCAATTCTCCTTGTAACTAAGAAAAGAGTACGTCCAAGCATGAATTTCACTTCTTCTTTTGCCTGATGCCAAAGTCAAAAGAAAAACTGTCTTGAAAGTTAATAACTTCAAAGAAGCTTTCCCCAAAGGTTCAAAAGGTTGTTTGGTAAGTGCATGGAGTACCAATGCCAAATCCCAAGGAGGTATAGACCTATTAGTTACTGGTTTGTCTCTATAAAAGCTTGCCAATAATCTATTTAATTCAAGACTTTTTGACACATCTTCACCCTTCAAACCCAATCCATCAGCAATTGCTGTCCTGTAGCCAGCAATAGTCGATGGCTTGAGATTCTTTTCCCTTAAACAAGTAGTTTAGGAAATTTGCTATATCTGGAATAGTGGGATCTGAGATGTCCACCTAACTCTCTTCACACCACTTCCCAAATAAGGACCACCTTGATTCATAGATTCTCCTCTGAGGCTCCTTAATTCGCTTCGCTACCTCCTCTGAGAATCCTCTTGAACCTTCATGACTGACTCCAGATGCCAAGCATGAAGATTCAAATAAGCTAGATTGTTGTGAAGTCTGTTACTGAATGGTTGGGTCAACAGATTCACCCACAAAGGAAGCCTCAGAGGGAGATTTGTGGACAGATCCACCAGATCCCAAAACCAAGACATCCCTGGCCACCCTGGTGCAATCATGACGACTCTGCACCTGTAGGCGGTCATCTTTTGAATCACCTGAGGAATGAGAGCCACTGGACAAAACACATAGGCATCCAGACCCTCCAAAGAGATGGTCAATGCATCTGTTTCCCAAGCCTGACTGTCGGGGACAGGAGACACATACATTGGGAGCGTCTGATTCAACTTTGTTGCAAACAAATCTACCATTGGTTGATGCCAGCAATGGCAAATCTGATTGAACACTTGATGATTCAATGCCCATTCGGTCTGAATCACCTCGTCTTGTCTAGAACATTGAGATTCCCTGGAATGTGTTTTGCCCAAATCTGGATTCCCCTGGCATTTGCCCAAGCCATGATCCTCCAGATTAGGGCACTCACTGTTTGTTGAGATAGGCAACCACTGAAGCGTTGTCTGTGGAAATCAGCAGATTTTGATTCAGAAGCTGATTTTCAAATGATTTTAAAGCTAGAAACACTGCTTTTAGCTCTACAATGTTTATGTGAAATCTTGACTCCACCTGATTCCACAGACCACTGGCTGTGTGATGCTTTAAGTGAGCACCCCACCCCTTTAGGGAAGCATCTGTGAATAGAAGGAGATTGTGCTCCTTCTGATGAAGTGGGGAACCCCTCATCAAGTTCGAAAGATTGGTCCACCACTGAAGATGCTGTTTGAGAACCTGGGACACAGGTACTGGGATATCCAGAGACTGGGGATACCTCCAGTGTGTCTTCAGATACCATTGGAGTGGCCTCATGTGTAGGCGACCCAATGGTATTGTTTTCTCCATTGAAGCCATGCTTCCAATTAGTGACATGAGCTCCCTTGGAGATGTTTGAGAAGCTTTCAACATGGAAACTATCTCTTCGAGAAGACGATCGATTTTCTTTTGAGTTGGGAACACAAGGCCCGCCCTGAGGTCGAATTTGTAACCCAAAAATTTTTTTTTTTTTTTTTTTTTTTTTTTTTTTTTTTTTTTGATCTCCCCTGACAAATTTTTTTTTTTTTTTTTTTTTTTTTTTCCCCCATCCCTTTATTTTTTTCGAAGCATATACATAAACATGGTTGTTTTACAATATAATGATAAAGTAACATGTTATGTAACAGTGTCAACTAAATGAGTAAGCATATTTGTAGATTTTGTGCTTAACTATCAATACATTAATCTAAATTTCAGCAAAAATATCACTCCACAATGACCATCTCCTATCAAAAGTGTCAATACCATTATTAATATTAGACAGCATTTCTTGTTCAGTATACTTTGTTTTAATTAACTTTTGCAATTGTGATAGGCTCAAAGTTTTATTGTCTTTTGCACACTTAAAGATATAGAATCTTGTTATGAGTAAAACAAAATTTACAGGCCAAAAAGAATGCTCAATGAAAGCACAGCCCAAAATTTTATCTGTGTCGCTAAAGTTAAATGCTGAACCAGTTTTTGTTTCAATCCAGGTCTGTAGATTCTTCCAGAGGCTATTTACTTTGTTACAGACTACAAATAAATGTGTAATTGTTTCACAATATTGGCCACATAGTCGACAAATATCCGAGTCAGATTGTTTAATTTTATGCAAAAATTCTTGTGTACCAAGAATCCTTCGGATGATTCTATATTGGAACCATATGATACTGTTATCGTAGATTGTGAAAAAGTTGATTTTATAAATCTGTTTCCAAAAATTTATGTCATGGTCTTGATTTAATTTTTGGCACCATTTTTGTTCGCAATCTGAGGGATCCCCTGTACAGTCATTGAGAATATGATACAAGTATCTTCCCCCCTTTAAGGGCTTTATATAGATATGCATATGGAAAGGAATGTTTGGTGTATCTGCCAAAAAATCATCTCCATTTATAAACTGCAATATGAATTTTCTTAAAATCGTTCTGATTGTAAAATAGTTCAAAAAGTTAACCCTCATATTATATTTCCTATTTATCTCTTGTAGCTGTAACATATTGCCTTTTTCATTCAAAACATCTCCTACAAAGTAAAGGCCCCTTTTAAACCAATCTGGGTAAAATATATTTTTTGTGCCTATTTTACTATTGTACCAAATGCACTGATTTACAATATCCTGATTTTTTTCAATTTTTCGTATATCATTCAGTTCATCTGAGTATTTAAAAACTGTGTTCCAAAAGGGATTAAGTTTAGAGGCTACAGTTTTTGGCCATTTTGTCCCTAATACATACAATTTATTCACATCTCTAACTGTAGTCTCTAAAACTTTGTACCAAGCTTTTGAAGAATCAGTGCCAAGGCGTTTTAGCCAGCTAAGCTTCAAACTTTTTTCAAAATTGCACACATTTATCATCTTCATACCACCTTTTAAATTTGTCTTACATATATCCTTCCTAGATACCCTATCGGGTTTACCTGCCCATAAAAATTTATACAACATTGTTTCTATATCACGCATGACTATGTTTGAAGTTGGAATACTCATAAATAGGTGTGTAAAGTTTGATAATATCAAAGTTTTGATAACTGTAATCTTTCCTATGGGTGTCAAGTGTCTGTAATTCCAAGAATTTATAATTTTATTGGCCTTGGCTAAACCTTTGTTATAGTTTATTCTAGGAATATCAAGTAATTCAGTTGAAAAATCTATACCAAGAATACTGAACTCAGAATCTATCCATTGAAGTTTGGCTGTGCTATAAAGTTTTTCCTTAGAGTGTTTTTTGCTGCCTATCCAGACAAGCTTCGTCTTTTCTGAATTTACTTTAAGACCAGATAAAGAACCAAAAATTTCCAGTACATTCAGAGTAGCCTGCAGAGAAGAACTACTACCATCAAGCAATAATGTGGTGTCATCTGCAAACTGAGTGACTTTAATCATTTGTTTACCAACCTGTATGCCCTTTATGTCTGGATTTTTTTCAATTAATAAACTCAAAATTTCAGCAACAAGTAAGAACAGATATGGAGCAATGGATTTCTTGAGTTGGAACTAAATCTGATTTTTGGAAATTTATTATCCAACCCAAGCTTCCGACAAGATGAATCAACCTGTGGGTATTCTCTTGGCATTGTTGTTTCGACTTTGCTCTCAGTAATCAATCGTCTATGTACTGGTGAATTCTGATGCCTTCTGTAAGAGCCATCAGCTTTCACCCCTTTTGCTACCATGGTGAACTCGAGTGGAGCCGTAGCGATTCCGAAGGGTAAGGCAGTGAATTGGTAGGATCTGTCGCCTACATTGAAGCGAAGATATTTCTGAAACCGTGGATGTATTGGTATGTGAAAGTATGCATCTGTAAGGTCGAGTGAGGTAACCCACTCCCCTTGTTGAAACGAATCTCGAATATTTTCTGCAGTTTCCATTTTGAAAGTTGGTACATGCAAATAATTGTTTACCACACTCAGATCTATTACTGGTTGCCATTTCTTTCCTGGTTTTGGAACAAGAAACAACCGACTGTAAAATCCCAGGGAAGTGACCTTTTGAACTGGAGTTATCGCTTTTTTGTCGATCATTTGATAAACCGCCTTTATCAAAAACTGTTGTTTCTCCCGGTTCAAATACTTGCTCCTTATTACAGGATACTTTGTCAATGGAGGTTTGACTCTGAAATTCAGACAATAACCCTCCTTCAAAATGGTCACCACCCTTGGATGTGCATTCTTTGCTTCCCATACCTGCCAAAATGTGGACAAACGGCCTCCTGGCACTAAGCAGACACTTCCTTCTACCACCCCTGCCCCTAAAGGGCCTGGAGGAGAAAGAACCTCTGCCTCTGTTGCTAGTTGTGGAGCTAGTTGCAGAGGAGCTGGTGACTGAACTTTCATAGTAGGGACGAAAAGACCTGCTCTGGGATTTGTTGTTGTCCCTCCTATCTTCATGCCTAGCAGAGTGCTCCTTCCTGGGCTTGTAGGAGTCCCTGTTCACATGAGCCCACTGGATGAAATTCCTCTGGACTTCTGATAAGGTTTCCACTGGAAATACTTCATTGGGAGTGAATGAAGCATTCCAGGTTGTCATCCTCAGTAACATCTTTTGAGCAATGTTTAAGGTAATTGTCCATTCTATTCAGCAGCAAGTTGGAAGACATGGTCATAGAACTTCCCAACAAAGATTCCAGGGATTTGCACAGTGATTGGTTGATTGTGGACTGGAGTTGCAAGCATTCCTGGACATAGTCCATAGCATTGTTGAAGTCAACCTCAGATTCAGCTGACTTTATAATGTTGAACTGTTTCTCCATCTCCTCAGATTTATTCATCTGTTCTTGATCTTTGGAGATTCCAGAAGCTTCATACTCCTTAAAATCCCAACGATTTACCATGTTTTCTGCTGGTGGCAATGCAAGAGAAGCCTGTGCAGACTTCTTGATTTTATGAGCTTGTGAGAACACAGATGGAGCAATCATGGCATCTGTGTCAGTGATGTCTATATCTAACCATTTTTAACCATAAGGAAGGTTTCAGAATAAGAAGGACCTGGCTGCTTTTCCTCGAGATGAATCATACTCTCCTTCATCAGAAATCTCGATCCTGGACCTTTTGGGAGGTACAGAAACTCGATTATCATTTGATGACGTATTGCAAGTGTTTTCCTCCACTGAACGTTTACACTGGATCTTGACGGAAGTGTTTTCCGAAGAGATAGTCCCTTTCCTGCATTCGGAACTCCCCCTTGGTGATGAGTCCACAGAAACTATCATGTCAGCCTGCATAGGGGAATCCCTCTTCTCCACAACTGAAAGCCTATTCGATATAGATGTAAGTTGGGACAAAATAGCTGCTAACGCCTGATTGTTAGAAACAGACGAGTGAGCACGATTTGTGACAGTCGAACTGTCCTCTTCGTCCAAGATGGAGTCGTCTATCTTAGCTTTTTCAAGGTAATTTTCCTTTACAGATTTCTTTCCTTTTGAATGCTTTACAGTAAGTTTACGTTTCTGATCTTCGGAAAAAGATGCACATAGTAAATAATCCTTCTTATGGGAACATAGATAGTCACCTTTATTTGCTTCCCTGCATTTAAAGCAATACTTATGGTTGTCCCAACTAGGCATAAAATGACCACAAGAAGTGGATTTCTTCGCCTTTTTATCATAAGATTCATTGTTGTTTGCCATATTGAAGAAAAACTCAATAAAAAAGCAAAGAAGTCCCTGAAACTTCACCACTATCAAAAACACGTCCTACTATTGATGGCCAACAAAAATAATGAGGTAAACAATGTGGTCATGTGACCTATTTGACGGGAGAACAGACTACTGTAACCCAATGGCTTGGTTAAGGTTGTTACATAACCTTAAAAATCGCATCTCTGCGTTGGCCATTGGGTTGGATGGCTCCAACAACTAGCTACTGTTAGGAAATGGTAAGGGCATTTCGCTATAAAAGTACGAGTTTACATATTGGAATATTTATGAATAACTTAGCAATTGACTTAAAAATTTAGGCTTAGGAATAAAAGTAGGAGATCGTGATCCATTCCATAGTTCAATAATGCACAAAATTAAGACCAAACAAGTTACTCAACTTGTTGTAGCTATGGAAAAAGTACCCTAATAACATATTTTAAGAAAATGTTCTAACACAATACTTTTCAAGTTATAAGTGATTTAGTGCATGATTTCAAGAATTTGAATGCATTAAAATTTCAAAAATTCATTTCCCACTTGAGCTAAAATTTATTAAATCTAGAAGTCTAACTGAAATGGAAGAAAGTAAAAGAAAACAATATACATTCAAAAGAACAGCATAAACAGCTAGACTTGATAAAGCTCAGACAAATTGAACCTTCCCAGTTACTTTCATTTACAGAAGAGAGACACATTTTACATTAATGTTCCACTTTTTGTTTCAGTGAAGTGAACACACATATATGTCGTGTACAAGTTCGGATTTTGTACAAGTTATAACTTGTACAAAATCTTTTTCAAATTTTGTACAAGTTATAAATTATAGAAAAATTATACCTGTACAAGTTATAACTTACTTGTACAGCACTATTCTTCATTGATGTTTGATAATAAGTTTTTGCATTTAACTTTTCAAATTACAGTAGGCTTTAATATAGGTATTAAATTTAAGGAAATTGTAGGAATGTGACAAATTCTATATCAGATTATACAGAAAGATTCAATTAGATCATTTTTATTGTCTTGACTATGTTTTAATATACTTTTGCTTTGAACTTTTCAAATTAAATTAGGCTTTAATATGGGTATTCCATTTAACCTAACAAAAACTTTAAAAACTTTAAGTTAGAATTTACCAAAACCATCAGCTGCATAAATTGTTGAAATATTAAGTGATACTGAGGATTTGTTTAAGTTGTTTACCAAAGTGCACCATAAGCAGAATATTAACATGAAATGGTAAGTCTTTTAATTCTGATTTCTTTGATCTAAGCAAAAAAAAGGTTAAACGTCATTTAAGGATGCATAGATAGGACCCCAAGCAAAAGGAAGCCACATGTGAATTACTGTTATTGAATGTCTTCTTATAGCTTTAATTGAAAGTAATTTTAAAAGATCTGGCAGGCTTAAGAAGCCCCTATTGTAAGGCAATTAAAATTACATCAACCCTGCTTTGATTGATAGTGATTATAAAATGTATGGCAACCTCTGGAAGTCCCTTTTTTCAGTCACTTGAGACTAGACTCAACATTTGCCAGGAATCAGTTCGAGGTGATTGACTCGGACAACTTGGATGTCAATGACATTCCTGAAAAGACACTGTGTCTTAGAGAAATGGTCCGTGATGTTGGTTTTGGACAAGGACACTTCCTCTGTTTGTGAAAAACTCGACATGCCACCAAAAGGTGCAAATGTTTCAAGGCTAATGTTAAATGTAATTCCAGATAGCATCACTCTCTTACTTGCAAAAATAAACGAATAGATTTTGGTGCAAAAGTGCTTATCTGTAATGTAACCCAGTTCTTTATGTAACTAACTTTCTCATTTCCTTATCACTTATAACTTGTATTATCTTGCACAATACTTTATGCAATTGTCATTGATGTATTTTAAATAAATTTTAAATTTTACATTATCCTTGTTACTTGTTTAGATTTGGAGAAAGGAAGTTCAAAATTATTTATAGAACCTGAAGTTTTAGAGCTGGAAAACTATTAAAAAGCATTGACCTAACTTTTTCACATAAATTATACCATTAACTGCAATCAGTTAATTAAGGCAGGCTTTAAAGGAGCCCAAAACGATTAAAAACTTAATTGTACAGCTTCAAAACCATTAAAAAGTGTATTGGCGTAACTTGTACAACTCAGTTGTACAAGTTACGCTTTTTAGAAGTACAAAATCTGTACAAGTTATAACTTGTAAAACTCAGTTGTACAAGTTAAACTTTTTAGAAGCACAAAATCTGTACAAGTTATAACTTGTACAAAATTTGAAAAAGACACACACTCTCCCTCTATCCACCCCCCCCCCCCCCCTACCCCCACATACAGAGGAAATTCTCTTTTCACCTGCATTTTATGTGCACTAAAGGGGAGTTGGGGGGGTTCTTTCTGCATAGAAAGACTTTCCATGAATGTGCCTCTAGATAGATATCACACAAAAGCAAATACAGAGTTGGAGGAGGAAGAACAAGGAGACAACTCATTCATTTCCACTTAGCTGGAGATACATAAAATACTGTACAAGAAAAAGTGTTTATGAGAAAGTGTTTTTTTCAGTCATGTTATATTCTGAAAGAAGTCAAGTCTATATATTTGACCAATTTACATAGTCTATGTGAACAAGTAGCTAGATCATCAACTCCTTCTGCAAAACAAAAGTTGAATCAATTAAAGCTTTTTTTCCAAAAAGGAAAAGTTATATCCCCACAATTCCAAAAGAATGGAATCAGAAGAATGTGGTTTTTTCATCTGCCTAAAATTGGGAATTTATATTATGTGAACACTGATCAGTTGCAATATGTTAATAACCACATCAGTGCATGATAAATACCTCATTTTTTTTCTTTGAAGATGCCATAACTTCATAAACACTAGGTTAGGTTTGCCAGATAGCATAAATTTTGTTTTAAGTATACATATGCCAGGTCTGGTTTAAAAAAGTCTTAAAATAAATGAGGTGGGAGCAAGAAGTATATATTTATTATGTTAAGATGGCCAAAGTCTCTTAAATACAGGAATTTTAAGTGAAATGTCATACAAACTCTTCCTTAAGTATAATCAATGTCAAGTTAAACTGATGTTACTGAACAGTAAATCAGTTAGGGGCTGAAAACCCTCATTTTCTCTTCAAGATGGCCATGACTGTACTTTTATTGGAACTCCAAGGTGGAAAGAAAACAAGAGGAGAGTGCCCGTGAACGGGCACTGTGTCAGCTGACTGAATGTTTTTGATTTGTGATGGTGATAATGAGAGGAAAGCATAATTATCAGGGAAAGGGCTGTACAGAAATACAGTAAATGGTAACTGAACAGCATGTTCGAAAGACATTCCGAAACTGACAGAAGAAAAGGACAAAAAAGTTGTGCCCTGCAAATGGTATTATGAAATAAAGTAACAAGGTAATTGTTTAAGTGTAAAAAGTAGGTTAAAAATATTTAAAGAAATACTATAAATGCAATATCCTCATTCGACCATGAAGAAGGGGTCCAAAGGTCAAATCTGACCATACCAAAAGATTCCCAGCCAAAGAATTTAGGATGGTTTACCATCCCAAACCTCTCGGACCAATAATAAGTGAGTCATAGGCACTTTTTAAGTTTGGCTATCCTTGTTTGACCTTGAAGGAGGGGGTCCAAGGTCAAATCCGACCACACAAAAAAATTCCCAGCCCATGATTTCCTGTAGCTTGTTTACCATCCCAAACTTGTAGGACCAATAATAAGCGAGTTCTAAGCAATTGTAAGTTTGGCTATCCTCAATTGACCTTGAAGGAGGGGTCCCAGGTCAAATCTGACCACACCAAAAGAATCCCAGCCCATGATTTCCTATATGTTGGTTTACCATCCCAAACCTCCAAGACCAATAATACGCGAGTTATAAGCACTTTAAGTTTGGCTATCTTCGTTTGACCTGGAAGGAGGGGTCTAAGGTCAAATCCGACCACACCAAAAGATTCCCAGCCCATGATTTTCTATAGGTTGGTTTTCCATTCGAAACCTCTAGGACCAATAATAAGTGAGTTATAAGCACTTTTAAGTTTGGCTATCCTCATTTGACCTTGAAGGAGGGGTCCAAGGTGAAATCCGACCACACCAAAAAATTCCCAGCTCATGATTTTCTATAGGTTGGTTTTCATTCCAACCTCTAGGACCAATAATAAGCGAGTTATAAGCACTTTTATGTTTGGCTATCCTCATTTGACCTTGAAGGAGGGTTCCAAGGTCAAATCGGACCATATTAATAGATTCCCAGCCCATGATTTCCTACAGGTTGGATACAATGATTTACTCAACAGTGAGAACCTGAAAGAAGCTATTGCTCAGCTATGCCATGACATAGAGGTCTGCAATTTCACTATGTTATAGCTGACCAAAAATTATGTGAATAACATATTTAAACAAAATACTCTAAATGTAATAATTTTCAAGTTACAACTGATTTACTCAAGAGTGAGAACCTCAAAGTAACTATTACTCAGCTATGCAATGGGCTACATGTCTGAATTTTTGCACTGTTATAGCTGACCTAAAAGTAGGTGAACAACATATTTAAGCAAAATACTGTAAATGCAATAGTTTTCAAGTTACAACTGATTTACTCAATAGTGAGAACCTGAAAATAGCTATTGCTCCACTATGCCATGAGCTATAGGTCTGTAATTTCACTATGTTATAGCTAACCCCAAAGTAGGTGAACAATGTATTTTAACAAAATACTCCAAATGCAATATTTTTCAAGTTATAGCTGATTTACTCAACAGTCAGTGCCTGAGAATAGCTATTGCTCAGTTGTGCCATGAGCTACAGGTCTGTAATTTCACTATGTTATAGCTGACCCAAAAGTAGCTGAATAACATATTTGCACAAATTTCTGTAAAGGCAATAGTTTTCCAATTACAACTGATTTACTCAACAGTGAGAACTTCAAAGTAGCTATTACTCAGCTATGCAATGAGCCACAGGTCTGGAACTTCACTATGTTATAGCTGACCCCAAAATAGGTGAATAACATATTGCAACAAAATACTCTAAATGCAATAGTTTTCAAGTTATAAGTGATTTACTCAACAGTGATAACCTAAAAGTACCTATTACTCAGCTATGCCATGAGCTACAGGTCTGAAATTTTACTATGTTATAGCTGACCCAAAAGTAGCTGAATAACATATTTATACTAAATTCTCTAAATGCAATAGTTTTCAAATTACAAGTGATTTACTCAACATTGAGAACTTCAAAGTAGCTATTACTCAGCTATGCAATGAGTCACAGGTCTGGAACTTCACTATGTTATAGCTGACCCCAAAATAGGTGAATAACATATTGAAACAAAATACTCTAAATGCAATAATTTCCAAGTTATAAGCGATTTACTCAACAGTGATAACCTAAAAGTAGCTATTACTCAGCTATGCCATGAGCTACAGGTCTGAAATTTTACTATGTTATAGCTGACCCAAAAGTAGGTGAACAACATATTTAAGCAAAATACTGTAAATGCAATAGTTTTCAAGTTACAACTGATTTACTCAATAGTGATGACCTAAAAGTAGCTATTACTCAGCTATGCCATGAGCTACAGGTCTGAAATTTTACTATGTTATAGCTGACCCAAAAGTAGCTGAATAACATATTTATACGAAATTCTCTAAATGCAATAGTTTTCCAATTACAACCGATTTACTCAATAGTGAGAACTTCAAAGTAGCTATTACTCAGCTATGCAATGAGCCACAGATCTGAAACTTCACTATGTTATAGCTGATCCCAAAATAGGTGAATAACATATTGAAACAAAATACTCTAAATGCAATAGTTTCCAAGTTATAAGCGATTTACTCAACAGTGATAACCTAAAAGTAGCTATTACTCAGCTATGCCATGAGCTACAGGTCTGAAATTTTACTATGTTATAGCTGACCCAAAAGTAGCTGAAAAATATATTTATACGAAATTCTCTAAATGCAATAGTTTTCCAATTACAACCGATTTACTCAATAGTGAGAACTTCAAAGTAGCTATTACTCAGCTATGCAATGAGCCACAGATCTGAAACTTCACTATGTTATAGCTGATCCCAAAATAGGTGAATAACATATTGAAACAAAATACTCTAAATGCAATAGTTTCCAAGTTATAAGCGATTTACTCAACAGTGATAACCTAAAAGTAGCTATTACTCAGCTATGCCATGAGCTACAGGTCTGAAATTTTACTATGTTATAGCTGACCCAAAAGTAGCTGAATAACATATTTATACGAAATTCTCTAAATGCAATAGTTTTGAAGTTATAAGCAATTTACTCAACAGTGATAACCTAAAAGTAGCTATTACTCAGCTATGCCATGAGCTACAGTTCTAAAATTTTACTATGTTATAGCTGACCCAAATGTAGCTGAATAACATATTTATACGAAATTCTCTAAATGCAATAGTTTTTAAGTTATAAGTGATTCTACTCATGATGGAAGTTACTGAAAAGCCCAAAAGTAGCTATTACTCACTTAGCTATTGAGACAGGCACCCAACTTACTCACCATATTGTAGCTATGAAAAAAGTAGCTGAATAACATATTTTAACAAAATGCTCTAGATGCAACAGTTTTCAAGTTATAAATGATTTTGTGCATGATTTCATGAATTTTAATGCATTAAAAATTATTAAAAAAAATTTATTAAAAAAAAGTAAGACAGATCCAGGTCTCATACTCACACAAGAGAATCTACCTCTGGCCTAGTACATATATGCAAGATATGAGAGAAATCCCTGCAATAGTCACTGAGAAAATTGTGATTAAGTGTTGAAATTTTCACACTTTTGGTGGGGGTACCCCCCTTGTAATGTCTCTACCAAACAGACGAACAGACAGATTTGCATGCCTTGAACAATTTTTCATCCTCGATAGATAAGGTATCTTTTAAAAAAAACAGCACGTCTCTAGGCCTTGTAGTTTTGGAGAAGAAGTTGTTCACGCGGACGCATGCGCGGACGCCCACGCCGCAGAGTGACGACATAATGTCAGCTGACTGACAAGTCAGCTGACATAAAAAGAATGTCCCTATTGTCATCTTTAAAAGTGTGCAAAATTTAACTACGCTCAGCTGAACAATACGATAGCTGGAGATTAAAAACTCCATACGTTCACTGCAAGGTGGCCATAACTTCATTCATACTGGAACTTAAAGGTGACCATAAAATGAGAATTGCAAATTTAATAAGTAAATTAAATTTTTATAAGTTAATACCCTATCCAATGGACAACAGCTTATCCGGTCTGCGCGGACCGGCCTGCCAAACGTCAGAAAAAGACGTCCTGTGTGTCCACCAGCCAGGCCGGCCCAGTACTGTGCACTCGCCAGATGGCGTGTCGTACTTCCTTCCTGTCTAGACAGCGTGACGTCATAGCATCTTTTTCATTGTCTAAACCTATTAGACCCCTAGTAAGCTGATAGCGGGGTCGGTGGGAGGGTCTTGTGTGTCCATTGGATAGGGTATTAACTTATAAAAATTTAATTTACTTATTAAATTTGCAATTTTATTGCGTTAACACATCCTATCCAATGGACAATAGCTGAATAACTACCGCTTGGTAGGCGGGTAAGTTACTAGGGACTAAAAACTTGAACTCATGTAGAATAATGACAATTCCTTTTTAAAACTGGGTAGACTTTGAAGTCCAAACCCTTAAGGCTATGGTCGAATATCATCATCCGGTTATCCGGAATGGAACCGTCAGAGTCGACCTTGCCCCCCCCCCCCCCTTTTTTACAGACCTGCTCTGAGGTAGGGGAATAGAGGGATGAGTTCAGTCCCATAAAAATAAGCCTCCCGGAGGAAGCACGTGAGATTTTTTTTTTTTTTTTTTTTTGCTTCTTAACTATATGTGCAATATATACAAATATGTACAGGTATCTACCTAGGTACAGATCTCCTCTAGGTACCAGTCTGTTGGTGGATCTGCTGAGCAGCCACGACCGGTCCAAGATGGTAGAGCTCTGAGTCAGCCCAAGCCACATCCTTCAAGTAGAATTGGGTGAAGGTATTATGAGATTTCCAGTGGCAGGCTGCTAAGATCTGCTCTAAGGAGACTCTAGACTGGAAGGCCTTAGAAGCCGCAAATGCCCTGACATCATGAGCCTTAACTTGATGTAGGGTGTGGGCCTGATGATCAGAGAGCTCATAGCATAGGGTCACAGTCTGCTTGATCCATGAGGAGATAGTGGCAGGGGAGATGTCTTTGTCGAAACCTTTCTTGAAGGAGACAAAGACTAACTCCTTGTGCTGCCTGAGGTCTGAAGTCCTCTCCAAATAGTAGCGCAAAGCTCTGACTGGGCACAGGGATCTGTCAGACTTGAGGGATTTATCTAGAGTAGGAGCCAGGGCTGGTATGACCACTGGGGCTACACTCTCTGGACCCTCTTTGGCAAGCTGATTCTTGGAAAGAAAGCTGGGAAATGGAAACAGGGACACCTTAGACCAATCGGATTGGTGTCTGATGTTCTTGTGCTGCCATGCATGGATCTCACTCCTTCTTTTGCCAGAGCCCAGGGCCAAAAGGAAGACAGTTTTGAAGGTCAGATGCTTCAGAGATGCCTCCCTAAGAGGTTCGAAAGGAGCCCTTGTCAGCTGGTGTAATACCAGGGAAAGGTTCCAGGAGGGTATTCCCCTCCGCCCTCTGGGTCTATCTCTGTGGAAACTTTCCAAGAGACGAGTGAGATTATCATCTTTGCTGATATTGACTGTTGTACTACCCAGTTTATCAGCAATGGCAGACCTGTATCCATCAATGGTGCTGGGCTGTAACTTCTTGTCCTCAAAGAGGTACATTAGGAAGTCAGCCACCAACTTTACAGGTGGTGACCTGAAGTCCACCTGATTAGAGACGCACCACTTTGTAAAAATGGCCCACTTTGCCTCATAGACTGATCTGGTAGATCTTCTTTGAGGAGCCTCAATTCTTGCTGCCACTGCCTCAGAGAAGCCCTGCTCTTTGATTGTTGTGGCTCTAGGAGCCAGGCATGGAGATTTAGATTTGTCAGATTTCTGTGAGGGATCTGATTGAAGGGCTGTGTCAGCAGGTTGGGCTAGTTGGGCAGGCTTAGAGGGACCTGGCTGGACATGATCACTAAGTCCCAAAACCAAGGCATGTTGGGCCACCCCGGAGCAATCAGAATGAGTCTCTTGCACAGGGAGTCTTGCAACTTCTCCACCACTTTGCCCAATATGGCGGTCGGTGGGAAGGCGTATGCATCCAGATCCTCCCATGGCAGGGTGAGTGCGTCCACTGCTACTGCCAGAGTGTCCGGCACTGGAGACACAAACAGAGGTAACTTGTTGTTGAACCTCGTGGCAAATAGGTCTATCTGAGGCCGGTGCCATTTTCTGCACAAGTCCTGAAAAATGTCCGGAAGGAGGGACCATTCTGTTTGGATGGTCTGATTTAGCCTAGATAGTTTGTCTATCACATTTAGTCGGCCAGGGATATGTCGGGCTTTTAGGGTCACTTGACGCTGGGAACACCAGGTCAAGATTCTCCACAGTAGAGCACACAGTGGGCCCGACTTCATTCCCCCTTCCTTGTTTATGTAAGCCACTACTGTTGTATTGTCTGTGGCCACTAGGACAATTTTGTTTGTGCATAGGTTTTGGAACTCTTTTAAGGCCAAGAGGACTGCTTTTAGTTCCAGATAATTTATGTGCAGCTTGCTTTCCGGCACTGACCAGGACCCCCTTGCAGTGAACTCGTTTAAATGAGCGCCCCACCCTTCTTTTGATGCGTCTGTAAAAATTTGCAGAGCATGCTTTATAGGGTGTAGTGGTTGACCTTGAAGCACATTGCTTTCGTTTAGCCACCACTGTAAGTGTGGGTGCAAGGATCTGGGTAGAGGAATGATCTTTTCCAGGGATTCTGGTACCCTCCAATTGTTTTTGAGATGCCACTGTATGGGTCTCATGTGTAACCGGCCTAGGTGAACCTGTTTCTCTGTGGCTGTTAATAGACCGATCAAGGACATGAACTGCCGGACCGGACAGGCCGGTAGTAAGAGCAGTGTTTGAATCTTCCCTTGAAGGCTTTGCCACCGGTCCGGTGTCGGTCTGACCCGGCCGGACCTGAGGTCGAACTGGTAGCCTACGAAGTTGAACACTTGTTGAGGCTCCAGCTCTGATTTTTCTAGATTCACCAGCCAGCCTAGATCCTGGCACATCTTGACCAGGATCTGGGTGTGGTGGAGACAGGTTTGGTGGGATCTGGCTCTGACAAACCAGTCGTCTAGGTACTGGTGGATTCTTATACCCTTGTGTATAGCCATCAGTTTCACCTCCTTTGCCAATACAGTGAACTCCATGGGCACTGTGGACAGACCAAAGGGTAGTGCCTTGAACTGGTAGGTCCGACCCTGGACATGAAATCTGAGATATTTCCTGGATTGTTCCTGTATTGGTATATGGAAGTAGGCATCCTTGAAGTCTACTGAGGTTACCCACTCCCCTTGCTGGAGGGATGTCCTGATGGTTTCCGGTGTCTCCATTTTGAACTTCTCCACCTTGAGGAAAAGATTTAGTTTGCTTAGATCTAGTATAGGTCTCCACTTGTTGTTGGGTTTGGGTACCAGAAAAAGTCGGTTGAAAAACCCTAGAGATGTTTGATTGTGGACCAACTCTATTGCATTTTTGTCCATAAGCTGATGTAATGCCTCCAACAGGTAGCTGTTCCTGTGGGGATTGACATATCGGCTTATGACGGTGGGAGACCTTGTAAGGTTTGGCCGGATCCGAAAGGGGAGGGTGTAGCCCTCTCTCAAGATTTGAACTATTTTCGGTCCGGCACCTCTTTCCAACCAAGTTTGCCAAAAGTTTTAAAGTCTGGCCCCTACAGGCAGATTTTTTACAACAAGAACAACATTTGTCACAGATTGGACACAAGGCAATTGAATGACAGAAGAAGCACCTTTGACATGTTTTAATGTACAACCTTTTAAATTTTAAATTTACAGCTGACAAGCCAGGACTTATTCCTTTCCTTTGTGGATGCCCGGTTGCAGAATGAACATGGTTGACAACATTTAAATTTACATTTGTTTTCAACGATTGAACAGTCAATGTCTCTTTGGGGGTGCTCCCGGCCAGCAGCCGTGCCTTTAAACTTGTTACATAGTAATTGTCATTTATACGGCTGCTGGCCCTTGGCTGGTCGTGAGGAATACTGATGTTTTCCTTTCCCGCGTCTGTACTGGCTGTGAGAGGATACGTTTTTCCATGCCGGTCGGTCCTGTTTCTTAGGGTCAGACTTCCTATCTTGACGTTCATAGGGGTGATATCTGCCCTTCTTGTACACCGACCCAGAGCGATTTCTGTCTAAATTAGCAATATCCTCCTCTGCTTGCTTGATAACTGAGTCCAGGAACAATGTATCTAACTCCAATGGGGCTGCCCTTAAAGCATTTAACGTGTCCGCCTTCACTCCAGCCTTGAGATAGGACAAATAAGAGTCACGTCTTAAAAGAGTGGTGTTGGCCATATTCACAAACACAAAATCCGTTAGGTGTTCCATAGCCTTGGCCATGGCTTGACAAACACTGGAGTTGAAATCTAACAACAAGAGGAGAGTGCCCGTGAACGGGCACTGTGTCAGCTGACTGAATGTTTTTGATTTGTGATGGTGATAATGAGAGGAAAGCATAATTATCAGGGAAAGGGCTGTACAGAAATACAGTAAATGGTAACTGAACAGCATGTTCGAAAGATATTCCGAAACTGACAGAAGAAAAGGACAAAAAAGTTGTGCCCTGCAAATGGTATTATGAAATAAAGTAACAAGGTAATTGTTTAAGTGTAAAAAGTAGGTTAAAAATATTTAAAGAAATACTATAAATGCAATATCCTCGTTCGACCATGAAGAAGGGGTCCAAAGGTCAAATCTGACCGTACCAAAAGATTCCCAGCCAAAGAATTTAGGATGGTTTACCATCCCAAACCTCTCGGACCAATAATAAGTGAGTCATAGGCACTTTTTAAGTTTGGCTATCCTTGTTTGACCTTGAAGGAGGGGGTCCAAGGTCAAATCCGACCACACAAAAAAATTCCCAGCCCATGATTTCCTGTAGCTTGTTTACCATCCCAAACCTGTAGGACCAATAATAAGCGAGTTCTAAGCAATTGTAAGTTTGGCTATCCTTGTTTGACCTTGAAGGAGGGGTCCCAGGTCAAATCTGACCACACCAAAAGAATCCCAGCCCATGATTTCCTATATGTTGGTTTACCATCCCAAACCTCCAAGACCAATAATACGCGAGTTATAAGCACTTTAAGTTTGGCTATCTTCGTTTGACCTGGAAGGAGGGGTCCAAGGTGAAATCCGACCACACCAAAAAATTCCCAGCTCATGATTTTCTATAGGTTGGTTTTCATTCCAACCTCTAGGACCAATAATAAGCAAATCGGACCATATTAATAGATTCCCAGCCCATGATTTCCTACAGGTTGGATACAATGATTTACTCAACAGTGAGAACCTGAAAGAAGCTATTGCTCAGCTATGCCATGACATAGAGGTCTGCAATTTCACTATGTTATAGCTGACCAAAACGTCTGTGAATAACATATTTAACAAAATACTCTAAATGTAATAGTTTTCAAGTTACTACTGATTTACTCAAGAGTGAGAACCTCAAAGTAACTATTACTCAGCTATGCAATGAGCTACATGTCTGAATTTTTGCTCTGTTATAGCTGACCTAAAAGTAGGTGAACAACATATTTAAGCAAAATACTGTAAATGCAATAGTTTTCAAGTTACAACTGATTTACTCAATAGTGAGAACCTGAAAATAGCTATTGCTCCGCTATGCCATGAGCTATAGGTCTGTAATTTCACTATGTTATAGCTAACCCAAAAGTAGGTGAACAATATATTTTAACAAAATACTCCAAATGCAATATTTTTCAAATTATAAGTGATTTGCTCAACATTGAAAACTTCAAAGTAGCTATTACTCAGCTATGCAATGAGTCACAGGTCTGGAACTTCACTATGTTATAGCTGACCCCAAAATAGGTGAATAACATATTGAAACAAAATACTCTAAATGCAATAATTTCCAAGTTATAAGCGATTTACTCAACAGTGATAACCTCAAAGTAGCTATTACTCAGCTATGCCATGAGCTACAGGTCTGAATTTTTGCTCTGTTATAGCTGACCCAAAAGTAGGTGAACAACATATTTAAGCAAAATACTGTAAATGCAATAGTTTTCAAGTTACAACTGATTTACTCAATAGTGAGAACCTGAAAATAGCTATTGCTCCGCTATGCCATGAGCTATAGGTCTGTAATTTCACTATGTTATAGCTAACCCAAAAGTAGGTGAACAATATATTTTAACAAAATACTCCAAATGCAATATTTTTCAAATTATAAGTGATTTGCTCAACATTGAGAACTTCAAAGTAGCTATTACTCAGCTATGCAATGAGTCACAGGTCTGGAACTTCACTATGTTATAGCTGACCCCAAAATAGGTGAATAACATATTGAAACAAAATACTCTAAATGCAATAATTTCCAAGTTATAAGCGATTTACTCAACAGTGATAACCTCAAAGTAGCTATTACTCAGCTATGCCATGAGCTACAGGTCTGAAATTTTACTATGTTATAGCTGACCCAAAAGTAGGTGAACAACATATTTAAGCAAAATACTGTACATGCAATAGTTTTCAAGTTACAACTGATTTACTCAATAGTGATGACCTAAAAGTAGCTATTACTCAGCTATGCCATGAGCTACAGGTCTGAAATTTTACTATGTTATAGCTGACCCAAAAGTAGCTGAATAACATATTTATACTAAATTCTCTAAATGCAATAGTTTTGCAATTACAACTGATTTACTCAATAGTGAGAACCTCAAAGTAGTTATTACTCAACTATGCAATGAGCTACAGGTCTGAAATTTTACTATGTTATAGCTGACCCAAAAGTAGGTGAACAACATATTTAAGCAAAATACTGTAAATGCAATGGTTTTGAAGTTACAACTGATTTACTCAATAGTGATGACCTAAAAGTAGCTATTACTCAGCTATGCCATGAGCTACAGGTCTGAAATTTTACTATGTTATAGCTGACCCAAAAGTAGCTGAATAATATATGTATACGAAATACTCTAAATGCAATAGTTTTCCAATTACAACTGATTTACTCAATAGTGAGAACTTTAAAGTAGCTATTACTCAGCTATGCCATGACCTACAGATCTGAAATTTCACTATGTTATAGCTGGCCCAAAAGTAGCTGAATAACATATTTATACGAAATTCTCTAAATGCAATAGGTTTTAAGTTACAAGTGATTTACTCAATAGTGAGAACTTCAAAGTAGCTATTACTCAGCTATGCAATGAGCCACAGATCTGAAACTTCACTATGTTATAGCTGATCCCAAAATAGGTGAATAACATATTGAAACAAAATACTGTAAATGCAATAGTTTCCAAGTTATAAGCGATTTACTCAACAGTGATAACCTAAAAGTAGCTATTACTCAGCTATGCCATGAGCTACAGGTCTGAAATTTTACTATGTTATAGCTGACCCAAAAGTAGCTGAATAACATATTTATACGAAATTCTCTAAATCCAATAGTTTTGAAGTTATAAGCGATTTACTCAACAGTGATAACCTAAAAGTAGCTATTACTCAGCTATGCCATGAGCTACAGTTCTAAAATTTTACTATGTTATAGCTGACCCAAAAGTAGCTGAATAACATATTTATAGGAAATTCTCTAAATGCAATAGTTTTTAAGTTACAAGTGATTTTACTCATGATGGAAGTTACTGAAAAGCCCAAAAGTAGCTATTACTCACTTAGCTATTGAGACAGGCACCCAACTTACTCACCATATTGTAGCTATGAAAAAAGTAGCTGAATAACATATTTTAACAAAATGCTCTAAATGCAACACTTTTCAAGTTATAAATGATTTTGTGCATGATTTCATGAATTTTAATGCATTAAAAATTATTAAAAAAAATTTATTAAAAAAAAAGTAAGACAGATCCAGGTCTCATACTCACACAAGAGAATCTACCTCTGGCCTAGTACATATATGCAAGATATGAGAGAAATCCCTGCAATAGTCACTGAGAAAATTGTGATTAAGTGTTGAAATTTTCACACTTTTGGTGGGGGTACCCCCCTTGTAATGTCTCTAGCAAACAGACGAACAGACAGATTTGCATGCCTTGAAAAATTTTTCATCCTCGATAGATAAGGTATCTTTTAAAAAAAACAGCATGTCTCTAGGCCTTGTAGTTTTGGAGGAGAAGTTGTTCACGCGGACGCCCACGCCGCAGAGTGACGACATAATGTCAGCTGACTGATAAGTCAGCTAACATAAAAACTGGAGTTCATCTGTGGCAGCCGACACCTTGTTTGCTGCTTTGCCCTTGGACTCAGTCCGGATGGTACGGAGCTGAGCTTGCATGTTCTGCTGGACTTTGAGTACACAGCGATTGAAACCAGCAGCTTGGTTGCATATTATGGATGATTCCCGGGCTGATCTCTCCCACTTTCTTAAATTTTCCTGGGAAATAGGTCTGGAAAGTGGTGAATTTGAAGCTATGCCAGCTTGACGCGCAATCCTAAGATAGGTGCTGTTAATGCGGGAAGAGGAAGTATTCCAAGATTTTGGTGTGGAGCCAGATTCCTTGTTTTCAGAGTGCACACCGTACCACTTACTCTGGGATTTGGCCGGACAGACAAACTGGTCTCGCTGAAGAGTTCCTGCCTCAGTGGTACGTGAAGGGTAACCCTGCACAAGAGTAATGTTCAGTTTAGAAAGTTTGTTGCGGAGCCATTCGTCCGTGGGGAGGTTGACGGATACCTTGCCAGGATGTTGGAGTTTGGGTCCGGCAAAAGGGTTGTCATCTGACGTCTTGGTGCCGGACTCAAGGTCCGGAACATGAGTCCACCCCATGTAAGACCGAATCCCCCTCATAGTTTCTCTGTAAGACTGTTCTTCAGAGAGGGATTGGTCGGGGTCGGTGATAGAAACTTCATGGTCGTCAGACAATTCACCCTCTTCCGGGTACAGATCAACTGGAGGTCTATCCGAAGTAACACTTTCTGAGTCTGAGTCACTGGACGAACTTTCCCTTCTGGATAAATCAAAGGCAGTGGAAAATGACCTCTTAGCAGGCTGGCTAGAAATCCCTGAGGTTTCCGGTCGGTGAGAGGGTTGAGAAGAGTCAGAACCGGCCTTAGAAGCAGTGGTGACATCCACATGGTCAGTAGCCGGTGGCACCGAGGTAGCTGGTCGGTCTGAAGGTTGTGAAGTTGAAGAAGGCTTCAGGAAAGGCTGAGTGCTGATAGCCGTGGCTGGTGGAGCGTGAGTTGGTGTGACCTTGACAGCACTAAATGTCGGTTCCTGGTCTAATGTTTTAGCCAACAGTAATGCCTCCAAGCGGTTCAACCGATTCGACCACTTTTGCTCCATAAGTTCAAGTTTCTGGTCGGTGGATTCAGCAGGAGGTCGGTGAGATGACTTGACCGACTTGTCCGGCTTTTTGGAGGTAGTGGCTTTCTTGTCCTTCTTCTTCTCTTCTTTCTTTCTCTTCTCGACCGGCTTATCACTCAAATCAGAAGGCCCGGCTGGGCTCTGACCATCCACGACCCCCATTACCGTCACCAAAGACGGGTCTACAAGGGTGGGACTGAGAGTGTCATCAATAACATGGTTCTTGGATGGAGTTGAAGACTTCATATCCCGCTTCTCCTTCTTTAATTTATCTGATGGCATTGATAGCTGGGACAACTGTTCAGGGGTGAGAGCATTACAGTGACGACAATTGGCCCCTTCCTTCTCTACACAAGGATCCGTCCCTTTCTTTTTATCACGACAGCGTGCACAAACTGCGTGTGGGTCAAACCCCGCCATCATGTGGCCACAACCACCCCTACGTTGACTAGGAGAAGACATTATAAGCTATGAGTCTTCTAGAATCCAAAGAACAAATAAAGAAATGAAATTTATAAGAGTTCAGATAAAATACTTGAAAATAAAATTCGCTGAGAAAATCCGTGCACCATGTACATGCGCCAAACGAAAAAGATGCTATGACGTCACGCTGTCTAGACAGGAAGACAGTACGACACGCCATCTGGCGAGTGCACAGTACTGGGCCGGCCTGGCCGGTGGAGACACAGGACGTCTTTTTCTGACATTTGGCAGGCCGGTCCGCGCCGACCGGATAAGCTATTGTCCATTGGATAGGATGTATTAACGCAATAAAATGTCCCTTTTGTCATCCTTTATAAGTGTACAAAGTTTAGCTGAGGTCAGTCGAACAGTAAGATAGATGGAGACCGAAAATTTCCTTTTTTTCACAGAAAGGTGACCATAACTTCATTCATATTGAGGCTTTAAGGTGACCATAAAATGAGAATGTCAATTTTGTCATCCTTTATAAGTGTACAAAGTTTAGCCGAGGTCAGTCGAACAATAAGATAGCTGGAGGCCGAAAACTTCCTTTTTTCACTGAAAGGCGACCATAACTTCATTCATATTGGGACTTTAAGGTGACCATAAAATCAGAATGTCCTTTCTGCCAACCTTTATAAATGTGCCAAGTTTTATTTGAAAAGTTTAAACATTAACCGAGCTTAGGGCTGAAAAACCCTACATTTTAAGTTTAAGATGGCCATAACATTATTAATATTTAAATCATAGGGTAGTAAGAGTCTTCAGGGTAGCCACAGGATTTTCATTTTGAAATTCCATGATTTTTCCAGATTTTGTCCAGGTTTTCCATAAGTATTTAATGGCAATATCGAACAATATTATTGAGATACATGTACTACATTTAACTGGCACATTACTGATCAATAACTGACATCATATGCCCTTATAAAAGACGCTTAAAGAGACAACTGTACAACAATAAACTATACGAGAATACCCCTATGACCTGGGCTTACAGAAGGTTCCAAGGGGAAGGGTAGGGGGAAGGTTTGTTGGAGTTGGATGGCGGGCACACGCCGCACACCACCCCAGAAACTTTATGATCCAAGCAAAATAGCTACAATATTTACATGGGGACTTACCATAGCAATATGAAATTATAGTGATTATAGTGCTAACTGCTAAGTTAAAGATCTTTTACTACTTGTATCTAGTTATATCAAGTCACAACCCATTACTCTGTTTTAGGTACAATGTAAGATACATCAAACATGCTCAAAAATCATCTATTCTAAATTCCAAGCAAAAACACTGGGATAGTTCTTTAAATTGAGGAATATAATACTTTGAACAGAAAATAGTTTATGAGTTGTATTTCCTCCTAGACCAAAGATAGGGAAGAGAGGAGTAGAGTCAAGTCCCAAGGATTTTTGAGAAAGCCCATGGTGGTTAATAATGAAGTTAACTGGGGCCTAAATCCTGCAACTCCTGATTCTAAGGTAAAAGGTACAAAAGGAAGATTAAGGAGCTTATTGCTAAGCCTTAAAGTTATATCAAACTGAAGTAAGACTAAACACACTATAGTAGAAAAACACTAGAGCTCTTGGGGCAAATATGCTGGGCAGCAACCACAGGACCAGAAGGTTCAGTCAGGCCAGACCATAGGCCATATTCTTCAAGTCAAACTGTGTGAAGGTGATCTGGGACTTCCAATAGCAGGCTGAGAGAATCAGCTCTAAGGGGACCTCCCCTCCTCCCTTGCAAGGTCTTAGAAGAAGCAAAGGTTTTAACATTACGAGCTTAGATCTGGTGCAAGGTCAAGGATTCTGATCAGACATATGGTAACACTGGAGCATTCGATCCAAGCAGAAATAAATCATTTTCTTCATTAAATGAGGCAAAAACAAGTTCCTTGTTGTCCCCCAGGACATTTGTTTTGTTCACATAATAACGGAAGGCTCTGATTGGCCAAAATGATTCACCCTTCTTGAGAGATTTGTCTAGAGCCAGTACTGGAATGACCATTGAGGCCACACTCACAGGTTCTTGCTAGTTGATTCTTTGATAAGAAACTAGGTGAAGGGTAAAAGAACAATCTTAGACAGTCTTTCCAATGTCTAATGTTTTTATTGGGGCATGCATAGATTTCCCTTCTGCACTTACCTGACATGAGGGCCAGAAGGAAAACCATCTTGAATGTTAAATGATTCAGAGAAGAATCCTTTGGTGGCTCAAAAGGAGGCTTTTTAGCTGATGCAGGATCTAGTAGAGGTTCCAAGCGGGGATACCTCTATGACCCTTACGTCTATCCCTGTGGAAGTAATCTAAGAATCTACAAAGATAATCACCTCGAATTATGTCGAGAATAGAATTGCCAGTCTTGTCTGCAATGCCTAACATGTAACCAATGGTCTTTTGAAATCCATCAGATTTGACTCACACCATCTGACAAAATAGACCACTTTGCCTCATAGGCTACTCTGACCTTCTTTGAGGGGCCTCAATTACTGCTGCCACTTGGTCAGAGATGCTCTGCTGTTTCACAGTCACAGCTAACGCAATAAAATTGCAAATTTAATAAGTAAATTAAATTTTTATAAGTTAATACCCTATCCAATGGACAATTGCTTTACCGGTCAGCGCGACTGGTCCCGCCAAACATCAGAAAAAGACGTCCTGTATATAATACCGGCAGGACCGGCCAGGAGAGTGCATTCACCAGGTGGCGCATCATACTTCCTCTTCCTGTCTAGACAACGTGACGTCATAGCATCTTTTTCGTGTCTAGTCCTAGTAAGACCCCTAGTAAGCTGATAGCGGGGCCGGTTGGGTGGGCCTTGCCTGTCCATTGGATAGGGTATTAACTTATAAAAATTTAATTTACTTATTAAATTTGCAATTTTATTGCGTTAATACATCCTATCCAATGGACAATTGCTGAATAACTACCGCTTGGTAGGCGGGTAAGCAGCTAGGGACTTAAGTGAACTCATAACAAAACAAATTGTGCAGGCCCATTTGACCTAGGGTCAGAGAACCCTGAGAGGTCAAGGTCGGCTACCAACACACCGGTTAACCGGGAGTCTACCATCGTTGGCCCCCCCCTTTCTCTTTCCCTCCCAGAGTTGGTCTGAGCAGGGGAAGATAGAGAGAGGGGCTGAGTTCAGTCCCAGAGGAAATAAACTTCCCAAAGGAAGCAAGTCACAGTTTTTTTGTGTTTTTTTTTTTGTTTTTTTTTTAAATATGTACATTGAAACTATTTACACTATGTACATATCTGGCATATTTACAATATGTACATATTTACATATATACAACATCTCCTCACTTCTGGGTCTGGTGGTGCACCTGCTGGGCAGCCACTGCAGGTCCCAGGTGGAAAAGCTCTGAGTCAGCCCAGGCAACATCCTTCAAATAAAACTGAGTGAAGGTGTTGTGAGATTTCCAGTGGCAGGCTGACAAAATCTGGTCTAAGGAGATCCCTGATTGGAAAGCCTTAGAGGCAGCAAAGGCCCTAACATCATGGGCTTTAACCTGATGTAAGGATAGGGCCTCCTGGTCGAAGAGCTCATAGCACAGAATCACAGTCTGTTTGATCCATGAGGAGATGGTGGCAGGTGAGATGTCTTTGTCAAACCCTTTCTTGAAGGAGACAAAAACCAACTCCTTATTCTGTCTAAGTCCTGTCCAAGTAGTAGCGTAGGGCTCTAACTGGACATAGGGACCTATCACCCTTGAGTGATTTATCCAGAGATGGTGCCAGGGCTGGAATGACCACTGGAGCCACACTGTCTGGACCCTCCTTGGCCAGCTGATTCTTGGAAAGGAAGCTGGGTGAGGGGTACAAGGACACCTTAGACCAGTCTGACTGGTGTCTGATGTTCTTATGTAACCAAGCATGGATCTCACTCCTGCGTTTACCAGAACCTAAGGCCAGCAAGAAAACAGTCTTGAAAGTCAGATGTTTTAAGGAGGCCTCTTTTAGGGGTTCAAAGGGAGCCTTTGTCAGCTGGTGAAGCACCAGGGAAAGGTTCCAGGAGGGGATGCCCCTCCTGCCCTTGGGTCTGTCTCTATGGAAACTATCCAGGAGACGAGTGAGATTTTCATCCTTGCTGACATTAATGGTGGAATTGCCCAGTTTGTCAGCAATGGCTGATCTGTAGCCATCAATAGTGCCTGGTTGCAACTTCTTGTCCTGAAACGAGTGCAGGAGGAAGTCAGCAATGGCTTTCAGTGGTGGTGCCCTAAAGTCCACCTGATTACTGAGGCACCACTTTGTAAAAATGGTCCACTTTGCCTCATAGACAGATCTGGTTGATCCTCTTTGAGGAGCCTCAATTTGTGCTGCCACTGCCTCAGAGAAGCCCTGCTCCTTGATTGCTGAGGCTCTAGGAGCCAGGCATGTAAGTTCAGATTTGACAGATTCCTGTGAAGGACCTGGTTGAATGGCTGAGATACCAGGTTTGGTATGTTGGGCAGGCACAGTGGGATTTGACTGGACATTGCCACTAGATCCCAGAACCAGGGCATGTTGGGCCACCCTGGGGCAATCAGAATTATTCTGTTGCAAGGGTAGTCCTGTAACTTCTCCACCACTTTGCCCAAGATGGCTGCTGGTGGAAAGGCATATGGGTCCGGGTCCTCACAGGAGAGGCTGAGTGCATCCCCTGTCCAAGCCTGGGGGTCTGGAACCGGTGACACAAACTGTGGCAGTTTGTTGTTCAACCTGGTGACAAACAGGTCCACCTGTGGCTGGTGCCACCTTGAGCATACAGCTTGGAACACTGCTGGATGAAGTGACCATTCTGTTTGAATGGTCTGGCCAGGTCTGGATAGCTTGTCTGCTATCACGTTCAGCCGGCCGGGGATGTGACGTGCTCTGAGGGTTATCTGCTGTCTGGTACACCAGGACAGGATTCTCCACAGTAGGGCACACAGCGATCCCGACTTCATCCCCCCCTCTTTGTTGATATAGGCAACCACTGTTGTGTTGTCTGTAGCTATCAGTACTGTCTTGTTGTAACAGAGGGTTCGAAACTCTTTTAGAGCTAGAAAAACTGCTTTTAGCTCTAAGTGGTTGATGTGCAGCTTGCTCTCTGGAAGGGACCAAGTTCCCCTTACAGTGTGCTCGTCTAAGTGAGCGCCCCACCCTTCTTTTGATGAGTCTGTAAATATTTGCAGAGCAAATTTTAGAGGGTGTAATGGTTGGCCTGGTAGCACATTGCTTTCCTCCAGCCACCACCTTAGATGGGGGTGGAGGGACTTGGGGACCGGGATCACCTTGTCCAGTGATTCTGGGACCCTCCAGTTGTTTTTCAAGTGCCACTGTATGGGTCTCATGTGTAGTCGCCCTAAGTGGACTTGCTTTTCTGATGCTGTGAGTAGACCTATGAGGGACATGAATTGTCGGACCGGGCAAACCGGATCCGACAGTATTGATCTGATCTTGTCTGTCAAGGTCTGCCAACGTTCTTCTGTTGGTCTGACCTTGCCCTCTTTCAGGTCGAACTGGTAACCTACGAAGTTGAAGACCAGTTTGGGTGCAAGTTCTGACTTTTCCTTGTTCACCAGCCACCCTAGTTCCTGACAAAGTGTGACCAGGGTTTGAGTATGCTGGAGACAAGTGTCGTGGGTAGAGGCTCTCACCAGCCAGTCGTCTAGGTACTGGTGGGTCCTTATACCCTTCTGAAGTACCATGAGTTTGACCACCACCATCTTTGGCCACCACTGTGAACTCCATGGGGGCTGTGGATAGACCAAAGGGTAGGGCTTTGAACTGGTAAGATCGACCCTGGAGATGAAAACGCATGTACTTCCTGGACTGACTGTGAATTGGTATGTGGAAGTATGCGTCTTTGAAATCTATGGATGTGACCCACTCCCCTGCCTGTAGGGAGGTTCTTATTGTCTCTGGGGTCTCCATCTTGAACGACTCTGTGTTTAAAAAGGTGTTCAAGGTGCTCAGGTCCAGGATGGGTCTCCACCGGTTGTTGGGTTTGGATACCAAAAATAGCCGGTTGTAAAAACCCAGTGAATTTTGGTTTTCTACCGGTTCGACTGCATTTTTGTTTATCAGCTGATACAGTGCCTCCACAAGGAAGGACTGTTTGGTTGGATTGTGGTAGTTGCTTATTACAGTCGGTGACCTTGTCAAGTAGGGTCTGTACCGGAACGGGAGGGTATAACCCTCCCTTAGTGTGGTGACTACTTTTGGACTCGAACCCAAGGACTCCCATTTTTCCCAATACTGTTTTAACCTCGCCCCTACAGGAGGATCTATAACAGCATGTTGGGCATTGGTGACAAGATCTACAGAACACAAGTGACCTACACAAGAAACATTTTTCACATATTTTATTTCTGTGTACATTTGACAAAGGTGGGATTTACGCCTTTCCTTTGTGGCAACCCGGTGACAATATGAGCATTTGCAACATGAGAGTCTACATTGAAATTTAAAGTCACTTTGCTGTTCTCGGGACACCACTGGTGCTGGGTTCAAGTCTCCCTGACCGGTAACATGTACAGAGTTCTTCTGACCGGTCACAGAAATTACACAGTGATTGTCATTTATGAGACTTGAACCCCTTGGCAGGCTTCTGGGAGAACGTTGAGGCCTTGCCACGACCTTTCCTGGCTTGCTGCTTGTCTTTAATCTGCTTCCAAGCCGGAAGGGTAGGTTTCCTGTCGTGGTGACTCGTAGACTTGTCACTTGTAGGGTAAGGCCGGAAACGATTTTGCTGTCGGTGTGATGTACCCGACGAACGCCTCTCGTCATTCCTACTGATTTCCTCTTCAGCCTTGGTGATAAGCTGATCCGGAAACAGTGCGTTTAGATGTACTGGAGACGTTCTTAGGGCGTTCACAGTATCTTGTTTCACTCCCACGTGTAGGTAGTCCAGATAGCTATCCCTGCGAGCTAGAGGGAAGTTGGCCATGTTGATAAAAATACCCTCGGATAGATCTTGCATGGTTCTGGCCATGGCCTGTGAGATTGACCGGTTAAACATGGTCAGATACTCCAGTTCATTGACAGCTTGCTTCATCTTCTCTGATGACTTGCCCTTACTGTCGAGATGTAGGGTTTTGAGCTGAGTGGACATAGAGTCTTGAACTCTAGTCAAACACCTTGACAAACCAGCAGCCTGGTTACACATTATTGTCTGTTCCCTTGCTGCTCTCTCCCACCTCCTGAGTAGCTCTTGACTGAAGGCCCGGGAGGGTGGGGCAGTAGGTAAGTTTCTTCTAGCCACCCTGCTGATGGAATGGTTGACTTTGGCCTGAACAGGCTGGGTTGCTATCCCTGCACCGGGAGCCCCAAGGGGCTGGGTGGCAGTCTGCATCTCCTCTACAGCCTCACCGGTGACCTGATCAAGGCCGGGACCGGGCTTCTCTACAGCCAGCTTGCTGGTGGTGGCACCAGGATCAAAAAATGGCTTCTGGCTGGTAGTCACATCTGAAGCTGGTTTCACAACCGGTTCAACCGGTACTGTGAATGTCTTGGCCAATAATATTGCCTCAAGACGGGAGAATCTTCCTGCCCACTTGTCATCAAGTTGCTTCAAATCTTCAGCTGATGGTTTACTGCTGGAAGATTTCTTCTTATTGGCAGAAGGCTTGGGTGATTCACTACACTTCGTCTTCTTTGTAGTAGGGGTAGAATGAACAGCCTTGACCTTCTCCACTTTACCCAGCACACTAACGTGTGCAGGGTCCACGAGAGTGGGAGTGGAGGAGGACACAGTCGCCTTCTTGTCTTTCCTGTCTTTATAAGTAGGGGTAGACAATTGCTGGATCTGTTCAGGGTTAAACCCTCTACAGATAGCACATTCCTTCTTCTGGACGCAGGGGTCGTCGCCTAGCCCTTTGTCCCTACAACGTGCACACTTGGAGTGGGAGTCGAACCCAGCCATAGCGTGTCCGCAGGAGCCTCGTCTTTGTCCTGGAGATGACATAGTTGTAGGTAATACTTCTAATTAACTTTAAAAGTGAATTAAAAAGGTTGCGTTCGGTGTAGAACAAAATATTCGCTTGTCGAGAAAACATGTCTTCACTCTCCACGCACCAAACGAAAAAGATGCTATGACGTCACGATGTCTAGACAGGAAGAGGAAGTACGATGCGCCACCTGGCGAATGCACTCTCCTGGCCGGTCCTGCCGGTATTATATACAGGACATCTTTTTCTGACGTTTGGCGGGACCAGTCGCGCCGACCGGTAAAGCAATTGTCCATTGGATAGGATGTATTAACGCAATAAAAATATATGTTCAGGTTTGAGGTCCTTGTACAGACTTCCTTTGAATAGTTGGGTTAACAGGTTCTCTGAAGGGGAAGGCACAGAGGTATCTGGAACAAAACATCAATAGGTTACAGAACAAAGGCATTTTGGGCCAGCTCTGTGCTATCAAAATTACCTTGCAATTGTAGCTCTTGGTTTTGCTGACCACTTTGCCCAGAAGGAACACTGCGGGAAAGGATATAGAATCAGACCCTCCTAAGACAGGCTGAGAGCATCCATTAAGATACAAACTCTGCTGGCTTGTTATACCTGGTGGCAAACAAGTCTATTTAGGGATGGTGCAACCAGTTTCTGATATGGTCAAATGGCTCCTGTGACAGATTGTTTTCAAATACATTCAATTGACACATAACATGCCAGGCTTTTAAATTATCTGTCTGAGCTTGCAGCAGGGGAGGAGCCTCCACTGGAGGGCACAGGGCCAGATCTCATACTTCCCTCCTTGTTTATGCAGTATACTATTGTGGTGTTGTCTGTGACAATCAAAATGGTCTGACCAAAACACAAGTGCTCAAGCTTTCCTTTAGTTCCAAAATGTTTATGTGTAGTTTGCTTTCTGGAACTGACAAAACATTTTTGCAGTGCAATCTCCTAAGTGACATCTCTAATCTTCAATTGATGTGTCTGTAAAATTTATACTGCATGTTGCAAGGGGGTGTAGAGGTTCATCAGGAAGCAGGTTAGTTTCCTCTAGCCAATAGTGTGAGAGGACAGACCTGCAGGCAGTAATATTCTTCTCTGGAGACTCATGCACATGCCAGTTGCTTCTCAGGTGCCAATCAATTGGTAGCATGTAAAGATGGCCCTTGGGCACTTGCTTTACTGTGGCAGTCAGCAGACCTATTAGAAACATGAGTGGTCATACTGAACAACCTGGTTTTGACATAAAGTACTTTATTTTCAGACCCATGGCCTGTCATCTTTCTGTGGTGGGTCTTTAATAGGTTGTTCTGATAACCCACAAAGTCAAGGAATTACTTGGGGTCCAACTTGACGTTAGGAGATTCCCAATTTCTGACAGATAGCTAGCAGTTTTGTGTCTTAGAAGAAATCCCTTGTTGACAGCTTATTCAGTTTTCTAGGTACTGGTGGATTTTTATACCCCTTGCCTGTGGCAGGAGTTTCACTTATGACTATGACTATTGCTAACTCCACTGGCGAGGGGCCACGGTGGCAGAGTGGTAACACTCTCGCCTCCCACCTCTGCGGCCGGGGTTCGATCCCCGTCATGGCCGTAAGTGGGAAAGCTGGTAGTTGCTTGCCGTTGGTCGGCAGTTTACAGTACAGAACCCTAGCGAACTATATGTACTGGTTTCCTCTGCCCTTCCAACTACCCGTCGTGATATGACCTGTACAGTGTTGACAGCGACGTAAAACCCCAAATAAACAAATAACTCCACTGGCACTGTGGACTGATCCAAGGGAAGGGCCTTAAACTGGAATGTTTGACCTTGGTATGATAATAAATTTTTAGGTGCTTCCTTTGTTACATGTAAGGGTACTGTGCCAGATCATTGTGTATGGGTCAAGAGTTCCTTTACTGTATAAGGACACTGGATTATTGATTTTCTCTGTATTTCGAATTAGTGGCCTTGTCAGCACTCACCTTTCTTGTACTCTACTACGGTGATCTATTTTTAGATCTAGGGAAAATATTTCAAAGCTTCTAGAACCTTTTGTGCATTTGTTTTTTTTTTTCTGGAAATGTACTGGTGAGTTTACATTTGTTTCTAGAACCTTCTAGAGTCTCTAGCTATAATAAAGGGTAGAAGGTCTGACCATAGTTAGCATTGAAATAGTGTGCTATATGAATAGAGGTTTCTGAAACTCAGATATTCGACTGGATTTATTTGAACTGGATTTAGCTGGATATCCTGGACAGTGGATTTTTGCTTATCAGCGAACATTGTTCGCATTTCGGAGCAATCAGAAGAGTTATGCAAACATACCGAATACACTAATACAGAGATTTTATACTGGTGAACACCAGACAGATCACTGGACAGAGTGGACAAACTGGTAGTTAGGTGAATAGGACTATGGCCAGGTTGGATTGGTTTCATGTTGTTTACTATTATTATACTATTAACCATCTTGACTACTTTAATTGTTAAATAAATTTGTAAAGGGAAACTCTTTCCTGTTTCAACTTGAAAATAACTGGTAATTGCTTTCGTGCTTGCCCCGTGGACTTAACACCTTGACCTCTGATTTATAGGGATGTAAAAATGAGCTTTGCCGAAGTCTAGCAAGATCATCCATTTCCTTTCTGCAGGAGAGAATTGTTGCATTGCATTGTCCCCCAAAATTGTGACATTCTGGACAAAAGATGCAAAATGTAAAACATATCTTCAGTGAGGACCTAACATGCTTTATAAACTGATTTCCCTTTGCTCAGTTCCTGGTGTAGAATCCTAATATTACTCTGTATTTCATCCTGCAACTTACTTATGCACATATTAAACCTGCTGCAGAATTACAGATAAAGCTAGCCTCTTTGGCCGCCTTCTCACACTTTGGGGCAGTTATCAGGTGATGGACACTGGGTGGAACAGTGGCAACACCAGAAGGCTTCAAAGCTTAAGCAAACTAGACTGTTAACCACTGCAGCATCTTTTTGCCACAAGACTGACTTGTCAGTTAGCTTGAGTATGGTAGATAAGGTAAGATTCACACCCTCTAGCTTATGACACTGAAAATCATCTGGAATTACCAGCACTTTGCCAGTGGCTGGCCTCCAGTACTAGTTCACATGCTGTCTGTAGAAGACGCTTGGGTATGTTTGAGGTCAGGGGTGAACGACCACCCCAAATACAATCTAATACCTCCAACAATTTTTTTTCTGTAGGATTTGCAAATATTGATCTTCGTCTTCATGACAGGAAAAGTGATTAATCTGTGACTGCTGGATTGTTGCAGCATCACTTTGTGTGATGACATACTTTAGACAGTTTACACTCAGCTACTGGCATGAATATGGGCCTTTACTTAATTAACATCATTTGTCTCATTTTATTTGCCATATATTGAATTTACTTCATCATGGCATCACAAAAATTGTTTTCACAATAAGTATGAAACAAATAGTGAACCAAATTGAGCTCACATTTCACTCCAGTGACAAAGGACAGGTTCTCAATTCTCCTTCAGGTGTTCCACAAAAAAAACCACAATAAATAAGTTGGCCATTTAAAACTTTCGCAGGCTTTGAAAATAAAATTCCATGATTTTTCCATGATTTTGCCCAAATTATAAAATTCCATGATTTTTCCATACCTGGAATTTTTTTTTAGCTTTTTCCAGGTTTTCCAGTGTCCGTGGCTACCCTGCAGTCTTCTTTTGATGTACCTTAATATCAATATACGTTAGATTTTAAAAAAATGGAAAAATAAAGGGGTCAGACAGTTTTATTCCAATTTAATGACTTTGCGGGGGGGGGGGTTATAGCTCCAATAATATTAACAGTTTAAGATCACCATAAAGTCAGGATAATCCTTTGGTAAATCTTAATATATATGTCAAGTTTGATTGAAAAAAAATTGAAATGGAGGGTTAAAACCCCCTTTTTGGACATTAAGGTGACCTTAAGATTGCAGATACAGGGCTAAAACTTCGGCATGTGAAAGATTATCAAAAAGTAGCTGAATAACTTATTCCAACAAAACGCCGAAATCCTGACCGTTTTTGAGATACGGACAAAGTACACATTTTTTAAAAATTTATGAAAATCAAACGCCTCCCATTCAGGCATCTATGATCCGATTGATCAGAAAATCCTTTCCAACCTTCGAATGTAGGTCTAGAATGTACCTGATAAATTTTATAGCACTGGTGTGTGTGGTTTTTTCCGAAACGCGATGACAAGGTGTTTTTGAAAAATGGTTAAGGTTACCTTAAGTAGAGTTTAAGGTCTCCTCAAAGTATCCAAAAAATTTTTCCCGCCCCTATAGTTTTAAAGAAAGATAAGAAGGAAAGAAAAATTTGAAAGCCCAAGAAGTTATTCAAGGGAGACCATAATCCTGCGGCGGTGGCGATCAGTCGAACTTACGTGAAAACAAATAAGCGTCCCTGACAGGCCGCTTAATAACCACTTATTTAACTTGCAAAATATCTTGGGACATCACCAGCAAGGTACAAAAGATGCAAATTTTCAACCAACTATGAAAGTTACATTAATTATACTAAGAATATGGTGAACTTTTTTCCAAAATATCAATGGATATTTTTAGTGCATTTTCAACATGTTGCCAAGTTTTTATGGTAGATTCCTGAATTGTCACTGCTTTTGATGATCAAAATATATCAAAGTTTGCCAGCTTATAGAGATATGAAACTTACCTGTTTCTATCTGCCCTATCTCCTGCCTGGTCATACTTGTCTCTCACTGGCTGGCTTCTCATGCTGGGGCTCATCACTGAATTCAATATTTCTGTCTGAGGGCCTGCCCCAGAAACACCGTTCCCCGAATCTCTCCCCAAAACAACTGTGTCTTTAGATGCGCAATGACAACTAGAATTTCTCTCAACATCTACATCTGAATTGTTTTTCCATTGAGACACTCTAGGATTAGAATGATTTTGATTTTCCAAACAGTTACCTTGACTGGAAACTCCCTTTTGTGATGTGTCAATTAAGCTTTGTTTCAGTGATTCATTTGTTCCTTCCTGGAGTTTATCTTCTTGATTCAATAAACTCAATGTGTGTTTTCTGACACCATCAGGGGATTTGTTTTGATTATGCGAGACAGACTTGGACCTATTATTCACAGTCTGATTCTCTGGCTTTGACTCAAATGGGAGATTCTGTCTCTGAGAACTAGTTTGCCTAGAATTAGCACTACTTGGTCGCAATGGAAGATGCTTTGACATCTCTGAATGATCAGAAAGGAAATCTGGTGTTGCACTTCTGATTCGATCATTTGATCTGTTACACTGACCTCTTCTTTCACTTGTATCTTTCGTTTTTGAAATACTATTGTATCGATGGTCTGGTGGATTATCCTTACAAAACTCTTGCCTCAATTTCGCAATCATTGAACCACTACCAAAGGAAGAAGAGGGGCAATCTTCTAGTGATCTAAGAGGCTTGCGGTCATAATGTTTGGATTTGTCTAGCTGTAATCTGCTATGTTCTGTGTGGTGTGTCCCTGACTGATCACTGGTGCGACCTGTTGTTCCTTCCTCATCCTGAGAGATTCTCTCTGAATCCTCACTGAACTCTCTGTACTGCTGGAGAGACGTTTTATCATTCACATAGAAGTGTCTCCACTTCTTAAAATGGTCTTGTTTCTTACATTGTGAAGAAATACTGATGTCAGTGACAGGATCACTAAGGTTATCATGAACACCCAAGTATTGCTGCTCACCCTGTTGTTGATACTGTACGTTTTGCACACATTTGGGCTCCTGTCCTGGATTTTGCAAGTGCCTGCTGTTTGGGACATGGTCAGGGGACTGATGATCTGAAGACTGCTGCACAGATAGCTGCCTGCTCGGGTGCTGACCTGAGCTATTCAAACTGCTGTAATACTGATTTTGGTAACTCTGCTGGTATGGTTTGAAGGGCTCCTGTTCGGGTAGACCTGTTGAAAATCGCTCACTCCCAGGAAGGTTTGAGGCTGGGGACACAGCAGTGTAAGTACTCATGTGGGGACTTTCTGTCTGGTTCGACACACTACCAGTAACATAGAATGTACTTGAGTTTGTAGTTCTTACCTCCACCCCTGTGGCAGAACTTTGGACATAGTGATCTTGATAGGTGGGTTGATGTAATTCCACTGACCCAGGCAATATGTTTGCATGCTGTGTTTCCTCTCCCTGAGGATCCTGTCGCAAGGACATACTGAGGTTTTCACACGAAGACAATGACAGGTCAGTGCTTCCTGTTTCACTACTGGCATAGCTCTGTCTATACCCTGAAAAGTCACCCAAACATTAAATCATGTATAGTCTTTAAACTTAATGAAAATTGTGGCAAGAAACCTTGAAGAAGACCACAAAACTAACCATAAAAATAGCATCAGAGATGACCGTACCCCACAGCCTGGGGAAATAGTTTTCAACACCATGAGATATAGAAGTAGTGAAATAGTACAAAGATTGGGATACTTTCAGAGCAGTGTAAGTTACATTAAGGTCTACATGATGTTTAAGTAGAGAAAATAACATCCATGAGAAACAACATGTATGCAAAGTATCAAAACAAAACAATTCCATAGCAAGATAACAGCATTAATCAGTAAACTAAAAACTATGATGCACACCTACAACCCTTAAGCAGTGTCCCTACCAACTATAAACTTCCTACACACTACAGTTTCAGAGATATTGCCTGGACAAAATTTTAACGGTCAAGGTCACTACGGCAAGGTCAAATGTCAAATCAAGGTCACACCATGACATTGTACACCTACAACCCCCAACCAATGTCCCTAAGTATCAACTTCCTACACCTTATGCTTTCTGAGATATAGCCCGGACAAGATTTTATAGGTCAAGGTCACTACGGCAAGCTCAAAGGTCAAATCACGGTCACAACACGATGTTCCACACCTACACCCCCAACCAATGTCCCTACCAAGTATCAACTTCCTGGACCATATGGTTTCCATGATATAGCCACAATACCGGACAATATTTTATTGGTAAAGGTCATTATGGCAAGGTCAAAAGTCAAATCAAAGTCACACCATGATGTTGCACACCTACTACCCCTAACCAATGTCCGTAACAAGTATAAACTTCCTACACCTTACTGCTTCCGAGATATAGCCCAGACAAGTTTTAATAGGTCAAAGTCACTATGGCAAGGTCAAAGGTTAAATCAAGGTCACACCATGACGTTGCACACTTTCCAATCCCAACCCATATCCCTACCTCGAATCAAAGATTCGACTAAAAAGTAGATGAACAACATATTTGAGAGAAATTGTGTAGCTGCAATACTTTTGAAGATATAAGCCATTTACTCATTATGGTTATCATTAAAAATTGACAAAGTAGCTATTACTCACTTAGCTATGGAGATACACTTCCAAACTACTGACCATGTTGTAGCTGTGGAGAAAGTAGCTGAACAACATAATGGAACAAAATACTCTAAATGCAATAGTTTGAGAGTTATAAGTCATATAATTATATTAGGTAAAAGTGCTATTACTCACTCAAAAGTAGCCGCCAAAAGTAACGAAAATTGAAATTTTTCCCCTTAGCATATGATACTCTTGTACTGCCCTGTGGGTCAAAAATACGCTCGAAATTGCTCTATCTCTTACGGTTTGTGAGCGTAAAAATTCATTAGGACAAGTAATTTACCAAAAATGTATAACAGTAGTAGTTTCACAGAGAAAACTGTGTGCACGCACGTACGCCCACATGGTGCAAATTATAATCTCCCGCCGGCGAGCCGGGCAGGAGATAACAACCTATTTAAACAAACTACTCTAACTGCAGTACTTTTCAAGTTACAACTGATTTACTCAACAGTGAGAACCTGAAAGTAGCTGTTGCTCAGCTATGCTCTGAGCTACATATCTGCAAATTTACTACGTTGTAGCTGACCCAAAAGTAGGTGAACAACATATTTGAACAAAATACTGTAAATGAAATTTTTTGCTCAGCTATGCCATGAGCTACAGCTCTGCAATTTTACTATGTTATATCTGTTTCATAAGTACATGAATAATACATGAAACAAAGTACCCTAAATTGGGATAAAATTAGTACCCTAAATTTTCACACTTTGGGTGGGGGGGTACCTCACTTGTAATGGGTCTGGGGAACAGACGAATGAACAGATCTGCATGCCTTGAATTTTTCATCCTAGATAGATAAGGTATCTTTTAAAACTAGACCTACACATCGGAGAACCAATGCAAATTTGTATCCACCGAAAAGACAACTCATCAAAGCCAGTGAACCATCGTTTGACCTTGAAGGAGGGGCCCAAGGTCAAATCTGAAAACATTAGAAGATTCCCAGCCCATGACTTCCTATAAGTTGGTTTCATATTGCAAACCTCTAGGACCAATAATAAGAAAGTTATCCGCACTTTTAAGTTTGGCTATCTTCATTTGACCTTGAATGAGGGGCCCAAGGTCAAATCTGACCACATCAAAAGATTCCTAGCCCACGATTTCTTATAGGTTGGTTTCACTTTGAAACCTCTAGGACCAATAATAAGTGAGGTATAAGCACTTTTTGGTTTGGCTATCTTCATTTGACCTTGAAGGAGGGGTCCAAGGTCAAATCTGACCACACCAAAAGATTCCCAGCCCATGATTTCTTATATGTTGGTTTACCATCCCAAACCTGTATGACCAATAATAAGCGAGGTATAAGCACTTTTAAGCTTGGCTATCCTCGTTTGACCTTGAAGGAGGGGTCCAAGGTCAAATCTGACCACACCAAAAGATTCCCAGCCCATGATTTCCTATAGGTTGGTTTACCATCCCAAACCTCTAGGACCAATAATAAGCAAGTTATAAGCACTTTTAAGTTTGGCTATCCTCGTTTGACCTTGAAGGAGAGGTCCAAGGTCAAATCTGACCACACCAAAAGATTCCCAGCCCATGATTTCCTATAGGTTGGTTTACCATCCCAAAACTCTAGGACCAATAATAAGGGATATATAAGCACTTTTCATGACTGACAAAGAAACGCCTGTGGCGGCCATCTTATTTTTCAAAATGAGGACAAGTCAGCTGACATAAAAAAATTCCCCAGGGCTACTGCATACACCTGCCAAATTTGAAAAGAATCCACCCAATGGTCACAGAATTATAAGGAAACAAAATGCGGACCGGGCAGGATGCTTAATTACTAATACTTGTCCACATTAGAATACTATGGCAGAATTTAACTACATTGAGGTTGCAGTGAAACAAAAGAAACATGATATAAGCTATGTTTATGCAAATATATACATCACAATGTACCTGCATTATGCTGAAATCCACGTGCAAACACATGTCCTGGATATGGAGGTGGTTCTTTGTTTTGTTGTGAAGCAGTGTATTGGAAAGGTTGCTGCATGCTCAGGTCATTTTCGAAAATTCTGAAATAATAATTAATGCCATGCTTACAAATAGTTTAGCAACAAGTTCCAGGTCTAAACCTTCAACCAAATCTTAGTATCAGAGACCAACACAATTTACCAGCATTGACATTTCTTTTTAAACACAAGCAAATCCTGTGAGTACAATTTTTGTGACTAATAAAATACTGAAAATTGAAACAGGTACAGGTATATTAGAATAACAACATTTCATTTAAAATAGGCAAAAATATATTGTATGTGGTATATCTTTCTTTTCCCTTTTTAACTGACCTGTATTGACAATATAAAGTTCAAATACACCAAAATCTAGAAATCCAGTCCCAGTACGCAATAGAATTTTGGAATTTGAAAAAGGTACTGAACTACTTATAATACATTATAACAACAATCATTCATTTAAAACAAGCATTCTGATGCATGCATTTATCTCCCGCCGTATAAATTAGATGTCCTAAAGATAGTGGAATATAAATTTTCCTGCGAGATGGAGGCACATGTAGAAGTGACAAGTTTAATGTTTGATTGCAATACTTTTAAAGACAAAAGGCATTTACTCATTTTAGTAGCTATTACTTTGCCATCCAAAGAGCTACAGTTCTCCCACTTCATTATGCAGATCAACTCAAAGTAGGGAAGCACGTCTTTAGAAGAAATAGCCTATCTGTACTACTTTTAGAGATACAAGACATTTACTTATTTTAGTGGCTATTACTCTGCCATCTAAAGAGCTACAGTTCTGCAACTTCACTATGTGGTAGATCACCCAAAAGTAGGTGAATGACTTATTTAGAAGAAATTGCCCACCTGTAATACTTTTAGAGACTAGACCAAGGATGCATCTGTGGCCAGATGCAAAATGTATCCACCGGCAAAGGCAAAAGTAGCTATTACTCAGCTATGGCACGAGCTAGAGGTCTGAAATTTTAGTATGTTATAGCTGACCCAAAAGTAGGTGAATAACATATTTGCACAAAATTCTCTAAATGCAATAGTTTTCAAGTTACAAGTGATTTTACTCATGATGGAAGTTAGTGAAAAGCCCAAAAGTAGGTATTACTCACTTAGCTATTCAGATAGACACCCAAGTTACTCACCATGTTGTTGCTATGGAAAAAGTAGGTGAATGACATATTTTAACAAAATGCTCTAAATGTAATACTTTTCAAGTTATAAATGATTTAGTGTTGAGTAAGAACTTCAAAGTAGCTATTACTCCGCTATGCAATGAGCCACAGGTCTGGAATTTTACTATGTTATAGCTGCCTCAAAATAGGTGAATAACATACTGAAACTAAATAATGTAAATGCAAAAGTTTTCAAGTTATAAGTGATTTACCCAACAGTGATAACCTAAAAGTAGTTATTTTTCAGCTATGCCATGAGCTACAGGTCTGAAATTTTACTATGTTATAGCTGACCCAAAAGTAGCTGCATAACATATTTGCACAAAGTGCTCTAAATGCAGTACTTTTCAAGTTATAATTGATTTAGTGCATGATTTAATTAATTTTAATGTATTAAAATTTATTTTAAAAATTCATAAAAAAACTTAAGCATGTGAAACTTCTCCAAAATGTAGGTGAATGAGTTATTTGAGAAATACTGGCTATCTGCAATACTTTTAGTGATAATAGGCATTTACTTATTTTGAGTAGGTGAGTAATTAGCTACAGGTCTGAAACTTCACCAAGTGAAAGCTGTCCCAAAAGTAGGTGAATGACTTATTTGAGAAAAATTGGCTATCCGCAATACTTTTAGAGATAATTAGCATTTACTCATTTTGAGTAGGTGAGTAATTACCTACGGGTCTGGAACTTCACCATGTGAAGGCTATCCGCAATACTTATAGGGATAATTAGCATTTACTCATTTTGAGTACGTGAATAATTAGCTACGGGTCTGAAACTTCACCAAGTGAAAGCTCTCCCAATAGTAGATGAATGAGTTATTTGAGAAAAATTGGCTATCTGCAATACTTTTAGAGATAATTAGCATTTACTCATTTTGAGTAGGTGAGTAATTAGCTACAGGTCTGAAACTTCACCAAGTGAAAGCTCTCCCAAAAGTAGGTGAATGAGTTATATGAGAAAAATTGGCTATCCGCAATACTTTTAGAGATAATTAGCATTTACTCATTTTGAGTAGGTGAACAATTAGCTACAGGTCTGAAACTTCACCAAGTGAAAGCTCTCCCAATAGTAGGTAAATGAGTTATTTGAGAAAAATTGGCTATCTGCAATACTTTTAGAGATAATTAGCATTTACTCATTTTGAGTAGGTGAGTAATTAGCTATGGGTCTGAAATTTCACCATGTGAAAGCTCTCCCAAAAGTAGGTGAATGAGTTATCTGAGAAAATTGGCTACCTGCAATACTTTTAGAGATAATTCGTATTTACTCATTTTGAGTAGGTGAGTAATTAGCTACGGATCTGAAACTTGACCATGTGAAAGCTCTTCCAAAAGTAGATGAACGAGTTATTTGAGAAAAGTTGTCTATCTGCAATAATTTTAGAGATAATTAGCATTTACTCATTTTGAGTAGGTGAGTAATTAGCTACGGATCTGAAACTTCACTATGTGAAAGCTCTTCCAAAAGTACCTGAAGGAGTTATTTGAGAAAAATTGGCTACCTGCAATACTTTTAGAGATAATTAGCATTTACTCATTTTCAGCAGGTGAATAATTAGCTACGGGTCTGAAACTTCACGAAGTGAAAGCTCTTTCAAAAGTAGGTGAATGAGTTATTTGAGAAAAATTGGCTATCTGCAATACTTTTAGAGATGATTCGCATTTACTCATTTTGAGCAGGTGAGTAATTAGCTACGGGTCTGAAACTTCACCAAGTGAAAGCTCTTCCAAAAGTAGGTGAATGAGTTATTTGAGAAAAATTGGCTATCTGCAATACTTTTACAGATAATTTGCATTTACTCATTTTGAGTAGGTGAATAATTAGCTACAGGTCTGAAACTTCACCAAGTGAAAGCTCTCTCAAAAGTAGGTGAATGAGTTATTTGAGAAAAATTGGCTATCTGCAATACTTTTAGAGATAATTCGCATTTACTCATTTTGAGTAGGTGAGTAATTAGCTACGGGTCTGAAACTTGACCAAGTGAAAGCTCTCCCAAAAGTAGGTGAATGAGTTATTTGAGAAAAATTGGCTATCTGCAATACTTTTAGAGATAATTAGCATTTACTCATTTTGAGTAATTAGCTACGGGTCTGAAACTTGACCATGTGAAAGCTCTTCCAAAAGTAGGTGAATGAGTTGAGAAAAATTGGCTATCTGCAATACTTTTAGAGATAATTCGCATTTACTCATTTTGAGTAGGTGAGTAATTAGCTAAGGGTCTGAAACTTCACCAAGTGAAAGCTCTCAATTAGCTACAAATGAGAAAATAGCTATTACTCACTTATGGCATGCAATAGAACCCCAAACTATGTACCATCTTATAGCTAAGGACAAAGTAGCTGAACAACATATTTTAGGAAAACACTCTAACTGCAATAGTTTTGGAGTTACAATGGCTTTACTCAACCGCCGGAATTTGAAAGTAGCTATTACTCAGCTATCAAAGGTTCAACAGGTCTGAAACTTTACTATGTGATAGCTTACCAAAAAGTAGATGGACAACATATTTGAAAAGATTTCACTAACTTTAATACTTTTGAAGATATTTGACATTTACTTCTTTCGTTATTTAGCTACAAATGGGAAAATAGCTATTACTCACTTATGGCATGCAATAGAACCCCAAACTATGTACCATCTTATAGCTAAGGACAAAGTAGCTGAACAACATATTTTAGGAAAACACTGTAACTGCAATAGTTTTGGAGATACAATGGCTTTACTCAACAGTCGGAATTTGAAAGTAGCTATTACTCAGCTATCCATGGTGCAACAGGTCTGAAACTTAACTACGTGATAGCTTACCCAAAAGTAGATGGACAACATATTTGAAAAGATTTCACTAACTTTAATACTTTTGAAGATATTTGACATTTACTTCTTTCGTTATTTAGCTACAAATGGGAAAATAGCTATTACTCACTTATGGCATGCAATAGAACCCCAAACTATGTACCATCTTATAGCTAAGGACAAAGTAGCTGAACAACATATTTTAGGAAAACACTGTAACTGCAATAGTTTTGGAGATACAATGGCTTTACTCAACAGTCGGAATTTGAAAGTAGCTATTACTCAGCTATCCATGGTGCAACAGGTCTGAAACTTAACTATGTGATAGCTTACCCAAAAGTAGATGAATAACATATTTGAAAAGATTTCTGTAACTCTAATACTTTTGAAGATATTTGGCATTTACTTCTTTTGTTATTTAGCTACAAATGAGAAAATAGCTATTACTCACTTATGGCATGCAATAGAACCCCAAACTATGTACCATCTTATAGCTAAGGACAAAGTAGCCGAACAACATATTTTAGGAAAACACTCTAACTGCAATAGTTTTGGGGATACAATGGCTTTACTCAACAGTCGGAATTTGAAAGTAGCTATTACTCAGCTATCCACGGTGCAACAGGTCTGAAACTTTATTATGTGATAGCTTACCCAAAAGTAGATGAATAACATATTTGGAAAGATTTCTGTAACTGTAATACTTTTGAAGATACTTGGCATTTACTTCTTTTGTTATTAAGCTACAAATGAGAAAATAGCTATTACTCACTTATGACATGCAATAGAACCCCAAACTATGTACCATCTTATAGCTAAGGACAAAGTAGCTGAACAACATATTTTAGGCAAACACTCTAACTGCAATAGTTTTGGAGTTACAATGGCTTTACTCAACAGTCAGAATTTCAAAGTAGCTATTACTCAGCTATCCAAGGTGCAACAGGTCTGAAACTTTACTATGTGATAGCTTACCAAAAAGTAGATGGACAACATATTTGAAAAGATTTCCCTAACTTTAATACTTTTGAAGATATTTGACATTTACTTCTTTTGTTATTTAGCTACAAATGAGAAAATAGCTATTACTCACTTATGGCATGCAATAGAACCCCAAACTATGTACCATCTTATAGCTAAGGACAAAGTAGCTGAACAACATATTTTAGGAAAACACTCTAACTGCAATAGTTTTGGAGTTATGAGCCCTTTACTCCAAGTAGCTAAGATAGCTATTACTCAGTTATCTTTAGGCCTAAGTCCATAAAACCAAAAAAATTTTCGAGGGCGTGAAAATTCATTGGGACAATTAATTTACAAAAAAATCTGTAGCTGTAGTAGTTTTGGAGGAATCTGCGTGACTAACTAACGCACGCACACACGCACGCACGCACACACAGGCATCATTTCATAATCTCCCTCCCGGGCTAAAGCCCGGCGGGAGATAATAAGCAAATGATAGTTACTCTACAGTATGCTATGTCCTCATTCGATTTTTATTACAAATGACCAGTACTGACTAGACAAGGTTCAAACATGACCAAATCCTATAAATTCAATCTCTGTAAGCATATATATATATTTATTTTCTTTTTCAAACACAAGGACATACAATGATAGTAACAAAAACATACTAGAGTATTGCTTCGCAAGAGAAAAAGAAATTGTTTTTGTACAGCAAAAACAAAGCATCCCAATGAGTATTAATCAGTTTGTAGAAATGACCATCTTCCTGAGTTTAATATGTTTTTTCCATTGATGACAAAATTGGTTAATAAAAATACTTACATAATCCCAACAAATGCTTACGTGACCTACAGTTCGGTCAAGGACACAGACAATGTGTCTCGCCATTTTTTTCTACTGAAAGTACACACGTAAACCCCAGCGGGCACCTGCTGGAGGTTATATATTCTCTGTAAGTTGCCATTCTTAAACTTTTGACCCTATCCCTCAGAAGATGATAGAGGGGAGGAGGGTGGGACTCTCCTTGATGGGATTATGTAAGTATTTTTATTTATAAAAATTCCAATTACAATAAAATTAACCCATTTTATTGCACAAAAACGTACTTACATAATCCCAACAAATGCTTGAATGCAGCCCTGAGGTCCATGGTGGGTAGACTTCTGAGGACTGTCAATTGCTATAGGAGAGTTCTTGAGGTTATACAGATACAAAAAAATCCATAGACACAATATGTTATACTACAAACAACTGTAATATATTACACATATTTAAATTATTATTATTACTATTATTATTACAAGTACTGATAAGGTGATAAAGTAGTTGTAATAAAGTAACTGAAAAGGTACTCACCCACTTATGAAAGCAGCATGCTGTACCATACATAAACATGATATATGTATACATCCCATCACCCGGTCTGTACAGATGTGCAGGGGTCAAAGGTCAGTTGCGCCCAGTTGAATAGAACTCCAACAGACAGAGTGCAGCTGTCCCGCAAGCCAAGCAGCCATATTTTGAAAATATATATCCATAGTCGTGTTCAAAATCAAAGTCCTATTCCATTCCAGTCCAATTCCATATATCCTGAAAATAAAAATTAATCATATTATTAAGTCTCAATTGTTCACTACATGCTGAGCTGATACAATGGGACCTAACTTAAAGATATTTTCATTCTCCCAGCAAATATCCTTCAAATAAAAGTTTGTGAAGGTATTGTGGGACCTCCAGTAACAGGAGCTCAAGACCTGCTCCAAGGAGACACCTCCTTTGAAGGCAAGTGATGCAGCCATAGCTCTAACATCATGAGCTCTAACTTGAGTGACCTGTTGATCAGTCATATCTGAAGACTGATAGCAAGTGTGAATGGTCTGTTTGATCCACTGGGAAATGGTTATTCTTGTGATATCCTTAGAATAACCCTCCCTAAGTGATACAAAGAGAAGGGCCTTGCCCTTTCTCATGGATTTGGTCTTGTCTAAGTAGACTTTGAGGGCCCTAACTGGACAAAGTGACTTGTCCTCCACCAGTGAACTGTCCAACATGGTAGTAAGAGCTGGTATAACTACTGGTTTAATGGAATCAGGGCCATCCGAAGCCAACTGTTTTTGGCCAGGAATGCTGGAGAAGGAGAAACAGTGACCTCTGACCAATTTCTCCTTGAAGAGACAGAAGAGTGAGTCCAAGCATGTATCTCACTCCTTCTTTTACCTGAGGCTAAAGCCAGCAGGAAAACTGTCTTGTAAGTTAGCCACTTCAAAGGAGCCTCAGATAAAGGCTCAAAAGGCGGTTTTGTCAAACCTAGGAGGACCAAGGAGAGGTCCCATGTAGGAATGGACCTACTTGGTTTAGGTCTATCCCTGGTGAAGCTGGCAATAAGTCTATTTAGTTCTAGACTTTTTGAGATCCGTTCACCCTGTGAACCCAAAACATCAGCAATTGCTGTTCTGTAACCAGTAATTGTGGCTGGTTTGAGATTTTTAACTGCGAACAGGTAGTTTAGAAACTCTGCTACCTGGGGAACAGTTGCTGAGGTGATGTCCACCTTATTCTGTGAGCACCATTGCCCATAAATGGTCCACCTTGATTGGTAGACTTTTCTAGAGGATTCCCTCTGAGGTGCCTTAATTCTTTCTGCCACCTCAGATGAGAATCTTCCAGAATTGGATTCCTGGAATCCAGAAGCCACACATGTAGATTCAGGTACTCCACGTTGTTGTGGAACCTGTTGGAATGTGGCTGTTTCAGTAGTGTCTTCCAGTGAGGGAGCTGTAGGGGTACCCTGGTCGAGAGATCCACCAGATCCCAAAACCATGGCATCCCTGGCCACCCTGGGGCCAGTACTATCATCCTGCATGGGTATGTTATTATTTTTTTAATTACTTGTGGCAGGATGGCTACTGGACAGAAGACATAGCTGTCTAGGCCTTCCCAACAGATATTCAATGCATCTATTTTCCAAGCCTTTTTGTCTGGGACAGGAGATACATAAATTGGAAGTTTGTAATTTAGATGAGTTGCAAACAGGTCTACCATTGGTGTGTGCCAAACTCTGCAAATTTGGTTGAATATCTGTTGGTGAAGGGACCACTCTGTTTGTATGACCTTGTCCCTTCGTGATAGGGAGTCTGCTATCACATTTAGGGATCCAGGTACATGTCTTGCTCTTATCTGGATCCTTCTGGAATTTGTGAATGCCAGAATTCTCCAGATAAGAGCACACATCTCTATGGAATGGGTGCCTCCTTCTTTGTTCAGATAAGATACTACTGTACTGTTGTCTGAACAGATGAGCACTCTTTGACCTTGCAAGTGTTCCTGAAACCCCTTTAAGGCTAGGAGAACAGCTTTAGCTCCAATACATTGATGTGAAGCTGAGCCTCCTTGTTTGACCAGAGGCCACTGAGAACTATTTCGTTCAAGTGAGCTCCCCAGCCTTTTTGGGAGGCATCTGTGAATACCAGTGTGTTGTGAATATGAGGATGTATAGGAGCACCTGCCATAAGATTCTGAAGATTCTCCCACCATTTGAGATGATTGAGAAAATTCCCCGTTACTGGGATCCTTTTGTCCAGTGACTGGGGAAATTTCCAGTGTGACCTTAGGTACCACTGAAAAGGTCATGTGTAACCTTCCCAGAGGTACTGTTTTTTTCTAAGGAAGCTAATGTCCCTAGAGTGACATGAGCTTTCTTGGAGTCAAGACTAATGACTTTCTGATGGAAACAGTCTGAACTTTTAACCGATCGAGTTTCTTTTGGGTTGGAAAGACCAGACCCCTCTGAAGATCGAAGTGATAGCCCAGAAAATCTAGTTTTTGTGTGGGAACCAATTCTGATTTTTGAAAATCGATGAGCCAGCCTAGTTCTTGGACCAATTTCACTAAATTTTCCGAATCTTTGAGACATTGATCCTTTGTTGGTGACCGAAGAAGCCAGTCGTCCAGATATTGATGGATTCTGAGGTTCCTGGCTTGAGCTATGAGTTTTACCTCTTTCACAATGCGAGTAAACTCTAGGGGAGCTGTTGCGACACCAAAAGGGAGTGCCTGAAATTGGAAAACCCCTTTTTTTGTTTGAAATCTCAGATATTTTTGAGATTGTGGGTGAATTGGAGACATGAAAATAAGTGTCTGTGAGGTCTATCGTGGTGACCCACTCCCCCTTTCGAATCGACTTCCTGATAGATTTGGCTGTTTCCATTTTGAATGTCGGTACATGTAAATGGTTGTTTAACATACTTAAATCTATCACTGGTCTCCACTTTTCATGGGTTTGGGTACCAGAAATAGTCTGCTGTAATATCCCAGAGTAGAGTGTTTCCTGACATGAGTTATCGCCTTTTTTATAAGCATGGCCTGAACCGCTTCGTGGAGGGCGTCATTTTTGTTTTTGTTGTGATATTTGCTCAAAATGAGCGGAATTTTTGACAATTTTGGTAGAATTTTGACGTCCAGACGATAACCATGCTGTAGTAAACTTACTACTCTGGGATGCGCGTGATTTTTTGCCCATACCTGCCAAAAATCCTGCAATCTTGTCCCTGGAAAGTCACTTCCTCTTTCCGCCTCTGCCTCCTCGCGATGCGCACGCAGAGAAGTGGTTGTAAGAGGTGTTTGGCTGTGTTCTTTTATCATGAAACGACCTGCTGCTCTCCTGAGAAGATTTGGGATGTGAAGATCTCCCGAAATCGAAGTTCTTGATAGAATCCCTGTATGGCTTGGTATCAGACTCCTTCATAATGGACAACCTTTTGATCATATTGTCCTCTACCTGGGACAAAATATCTGAGTTGAAGACTTCTTGCTGGTCAAAGTGGTCTGTACGCAAGCTTGCCAAGTCCTTAGGTCCTAACTTGGAACTGCAGTCCTTCAATAAACTGTCCCTCCTTGCAAGGAGCATATTGCAGGCCAAAGTCATGTTTTGCTTCAGAACTGTGTCCAGAGCTATCTCTAAGGAGGAGGTAACTGAAGCCTGGAGTTGTGAGTATTTAATCATGAGATCTGCTGATTCTTTGACCGTCTCCAGATCTTCTGAACTTCTAATTTCAGTAGCTAACTCCTGTATCCTGTTGTTGAGCTCTTCAATGGCCATCTTGAACCATACTACATGGCCTAAGATTTGGACATTTTCTCTGCAAACCGTCTCCTGAATGATATGTTGTTTAGAAGGTACAGAGATGGAAGCTGATAAGGATTTCACTTTGGCTATATTGAAATAAGAGTCAGGCAACTTAGGAGCTCTCAAAGGCGTATTCTGAGGAGAAGTGGTATAATAAATCATGTCAGGTCTCTCAAAAGCCAGAAACTGACCCTGAGACAAGGATTCAGAGCTGGACTTGTCTTTTACTGTGGTTCCAGATGCCTTCCTAAACCTGTAGTCCCACATGGACTGGATATCCTGAACAGGGGGTAAAGCCAGATTTTGTTTCCTTACCACCTGCTTCGACGGCTTCTTGGAAAAAGCAAAGGGGCCACAAGGCACTCCACTTGTGGTACCTCCAAGTCCAGGAGACCTCTGATTGCATTCAGCATTTCTACATAAGAGGGGTCCAACTCCTGCTGGTGTATATCTGCCTCACCTTGAGGAGACCTAGATCTGTGACGCTTCCTTGCAGGTAAGGTGGACTCTTCATCAGACAGTTCCCCTTCTGATGGGTCAGGTCTTGATTGGGAGGCAGGGGCACACATACCCTGCTCCTGAGAGAGAGGAAGACTCTTATGGGAGGTTGAAGGTCTGTCACTGCGCTTAAACTCCTCAAACTGAGAAGCCAGGGAAGCCAACTGATTGTTCATAGCCTTAATCATGTCCTGTAGAGATGAATCATGAGTGGAAGGAATAGACTGAGAGGACTTTGAAGGTGTTGGCTCATCCAACAGAGAATCATCAAACTTCTCAGAAGTTTTACTTTTTGATTTCTTCTTGTGAGGAATTTTTTAGGCACCAGCACAAATGGTGCACTCAGATTCCTTACCCATAACACATTTGTCCTTCCCTTTCTTGTCGTTTCTACACTTGAGGCAAGGTAAATGGTTATCCCAAGGTAACATCTCACCCGAGCAGATAGTACATTTTCTTTGTTTTTCGGACATGTTGAAACTGTGATGCGCCTAAAAGAACGCATGTGCACTTGACAGCGGTCAAAAAAAGAATGGCAACTTCCAGAGAATATATAACCTCCAGCAGGTGCCTGCTGGGGTTTACGTGTGTACTTTCAGTAGAAAAAAATGGCGAGACACATTGTCTGTGTCCTTGACCAAATGGTAGGTCACGTAAGCATTTGTTGGGATTATGTAAGTACGTTTTTATGCAATAAAATGCAAGGTTTCATAGATAAATCTGGGGGGTTTTTTTGTTGTTGTTTTTTGGGGTTTTTGGTTTTTTGTGGGTTTTTTGGGGGGTTTTTTTGGCGTTTTATAGCGAAATTCAAGATGGCCGCCAAAAGTGGCAGGAAAACGATTTTTGCCAGTAGTCGCCAGTAGACTCTGCAGATACCCTGTGGGTCAAAAATATCATTGAAATCCGAGATGAACACATATTTGTGTTGAACACAGACATTCAACATGGCTGTCAAAAGAGGCGGGAAAACATTTTTTTGCAAAACAATGCCAGTAGAAATCGCCCTATCTCACTGTTTCCGAGATAAACACGTTTTTGCATTTTACGCAGAAATTCAAGATGGCCGCCAAAAGTGGCGGGAAAACGATTTTTGAGAAAAGTCACCAGTAGACTCTGCAAATACACTGCGGGTCAAAAATTTCGTCGAAATCGCTCTATTTCGCTTTGTTATCGAGATAAACACGTATTTGCGTTTAAGGCAGAAATTCAAGATGGTCGCCAATAGTGGCGGGAAAACGATTTTTGGGAAAAGTCGCAAGTACACTCTGCAGATACCCTGCGGGTCGAAAATTTTGTCGAAATCTATCTATCTTGCTCCGTTTCCGAGATAAACACGTTTTTGCATTTTATGCAGAAATTCAAGATGGCCGCCAAAAGTGGCGGGAAAACGATTTTTGCGAAAAGTTGCCAGTAGACTCTGCAAATACCCTGCGGGTCAAAAATTTAGTCAAAATCTCGCTCCATTTCCAAGATAAATGCATTTTTGCATTTTCAGTGTTAAGAAAAATCGTGACGTTTAGTTAATCGTTAAAAAGTCGGCCATTTTATATTGGATCACTTCCAAAAGTTAAAGATTTCCAGACATCTACATAACGAACCTACTCGCCAACTTTCATGTGAATAGCTGAAATGCTTTTAAGTTATCATCCGGAGAAGCACACCCTTTTGAAAAACATGTTTTTGGTCATGTGACTTCTTTGGTCATTTATATCCTATTATAAGTCTTCAGAATAAATCATATTTAAATTGATGGTCACCACCTGATCAGTGATAGTTATTAGCTCAAAAATTACATACATACTTCCCACAACTGATAAAAATACATAAAAAATCCTTTAGAAAAGAAAAAGGATCCTTCCCAGAAGCTTTGTTACAACCCCAAGCAAAACACATAACCACTCTGCCAGATTACAAGTTGTAATACTATAAAACTAATGCTATAATATATTGTGTGATTAAATTCTAAATATGACACTTTACTGTTGTAGATTTTCAATTTTATAAACAACAGTACATGTGTGAAAGCTTGACCAAGCCAATAACTATGTACAGCTGGAGGGAAATGTATAGTAGATTTGACTTGGCACTGAAATGCCTCACGGATACCACAGAGTACAGAGGTTTTTTACTTCATAATAATTAAAATTGGGAATTGAGAATTGGGAAGAAAAAAAACCACATACAGCAGTATTCAACACATACACAGGCTTGAAATAAGTTTTCATATGACTGTTTGTGTATGGAAGAATATCAGTACACTTTAGTTTTCTTTTCATATATGTACTTTAAGGGGCTATCAACGCAAGTACATAAAATTTGTTTACGTAACGCTCACCAGACGCCGCAGAAAAAAACAGTTGTCGTTGTCAGGCAGGGACTAGTTTTGCATTGTTTACAACAGAGAAAAATACGTCATAAAGTTTCAGCGAGGCCAAAGGGTGGATAAGATTTGTGACGTTTTTCTTCTTTTGGAAAGAGCTCATCTGGTTGTTCTGTACTTATGTTTGCTATTTAAATCAAATACTGACAGTAATTTTATGGTAATCTTGTTGCTGCTATTAAAGGGGGAAGATTTGAACTCAGATTTCCATTCCACAACATTGAGTTTAGTTTCATTCAAAATATTTTTATTTTTACTACAACAGATCATCCATTTCTGGAAAGAAAGTGTCCTAATCTAATCCAGCCAATGTGAAACTGCGATGTTTTTTTTTCCCACATAGTCTCTGTCTCTCTGCATGTGTGTGTATATATATATCTTGGTAAATTTAGTAGGAGAGAAGCCAAGGACAGTATTGATTTTGTTGTGGTTTACAATGTATGTGTGAAAAATTAGCTGTATGCTTTCCTCCAACTGGGAAAAAAACATTTCCTTGATTTTAACTTTATATATAATAACTGTATATGTGTGATCTTGTGCTTACTTGATGAGTTTTTCCTAACAGGAGAGAAAAGACCTTATATAATTCACTTGTCAAACAGACATAAAACATAAAATTTTTGACATCTTTCCAATTAGATTACAGTCTTTAGGTAGCCAATATTCAGCCACCTCTTACAGTACGTAGTTTTCACAAAGTCAGCCCCAGTAAAATAGTTCTTAAAACCATACCATAAATATGAATTAATTCAGCCAGTGGTGAGTTATACATATCAAAAGTTTGTTTAAACCCAAAATATGTTCAATTTATTTATCTGTTTAGGCATAATAATTCCAAATTGATTTTAAAATGCTGTTTTGTATTACTACGCTATAGCGACAGGGAAAATGTTGTCTAAAGTGAGAGGAAAAAGGGAAAGACATGCCTTACTTTCGTGACAGAAAAACAATAGTAAAATGTTGAGAATGCAGCCATAATGACATGTACACTGCTCAGAAAAACAAGCACATTAATTTGTATGATTTATTTTTTTCAAAAGAAGTTTCTCTGATTTTTAAATATGTGGAATATGAGAACGTTTATAAAAAACAAGACTGTGTAAAGCAATGTAATTTTATTTTCAGTTTTACAAATAAATACCGAGCTTACATAAAAATTTAAATCATTCAAAATTTTTGTGAGACACTTTTCTTTTGAGTGGTGTGTGGAAAACCAAAGTTGTTTTTTCTTTGATATGCTTTTTTTGTCACAAACGAAAGCCATGTCTTATATTTAAGGTGATCAAAATTAGACCACTTTTAGTTCGTATTTGTCATGAGTATTTATTGTTTATATAAATTGTAGTTTGAGAAAAAACAGCTAAAGCAATTTATTTTAATATTTTATTTCATTTATAAAACATTTATGGTAAAAATAAATATGTATTTATGGATATTATTTGACTTTAAGACTCTAAAGATGACTACACTGAAATGGTAATTCAAGTGTTTTTTTATCACTTTGGTTGGCCTTGAAAACTATGCGTTACGTTGATAGCCCCTTAAGTTGTTTTAAATTGTTTAAACAACAATCTATCACAAAAATAAATGTCATGGTAAGCACTAGTTAAGTATATTTTGTAATTTAGTTTGTGATTTTTTTAACTTACATTTTTTATGATTTAAAAAGTTTTACAACCATTCTATGACCGTTTATCCCAGTGATTACCCATGTATTGGGAACCATCATTTGAGCTTAAGTTTTATCATTGTTTTAAACAATTATTGTGTGACACCACTGACTTTACTTTAATGGCTTGTGATAAAAATACAATTGTTACACATTTGGTAGAAAGTTGCAGTTGGGGTTTTACGTCCCATTCAACAGCCAGGGTTATATTGGGGACATGTTTTCATCATAAACTGTTTTTATTGATGAGGTCAATTGAGTTATACCCTATGGGGACAATTGCTTTTGGAATCTGGTACCCTAAATTGTTTTTCTAGCCTCATACTCCTAATTACTTTATTGATTACCCATTGTTATATTATTATTGTCCCAGCTGACCAGTTGTACATCATTTAACTAAATATAAATGTTATGAAGCCTTTATGTCATTCAACAGCAAACTAGGCACAGAAAGGTGAGACAGCCACAAAACAACTTACAAAATCTTATACTGATAAAAAATAAACCACTAAAATTAATATATCCTATTCACTGATACACAAGTATCAAATAATATAGCGAGCCAACATATTTTCCCTTTGATAAAATCAAGTAACTCTTGTCATGGCATCATGGTTTTAATTTTTCGTCTAAAGTCATATCATGAATATTTATAAGTAGTCTGCAGATTTTGACCTTCAAGTATAATATTGTTACGGAATCCCATGGAATCATCATCATATATTTCCTACACATACATAAATGTTGATGAGCTGTATAGTCCATCCAGTACTTGATCTTGAAGCAGATAATATGGCAAATAATCCCCCATGGAAATCTCTGACCTAATGAGTTATCTCCAAATTTTGATATTGAAGTAAAATACTTTCTACACATACATTGTTGGGAAAGAAACCCTACAGAATGATATGTCTTCATACATATTCTGTGCAATGGTCAACCAAATATACCGCTAAAAGAATAGCTGAGTTGTTGAGACTTTGATTTTTAGAGCGATGCCATGACTTTAGACAAAAACTTAAAACTATGATGCTTTGGAGACACTTTGTTGAACAAGAGGAGAGTGCCCGTGAACGGGCACTGTGTCAGCTGACTGAGTGTTTTTGATTTGTGAAGGTGATTAGAGGACAGAATAATTATCAGGAAAAGGGCTGTACAGAAATACAGTAAATGGTAACTGAACAGCAAGTTCGAAAGAAATTCCGAAGCTGACAGAAGAAAAGGATAAAAAAGTTGTGCCCTGTAAATGGTATTATGAAGGAAAATAACAAGGTAATTGTTTAAGTGTAAAAAATAGGTTAAAACATATTTAAAGAAATACTACAAATGCAATATCCTCATTCGACCTTGAAGAAGGGGTCCAAGGTCAAATCTAACCACACAAATACATTCCCAGCCCATGATGTCCTATGGTTTACCATTCCAAACCTCTAGGACCAATTATAAATGAGTTATAAGAACTTTCAAGCTTGGCTGTCCTCATTTGACCTTGGTCCAAAGGTCAAATCTGAATATACCAAAAGATTCCGAGCCAATGATTTCCTATGGGATGGTTTACCATCCCAAATCTCTGTCACCAATAATAAGCGAGTTGTAGGCACTTTCAATTTTCGCTATCCTCATTTGACCTTGAAGGAGGGTTCCAAGGTCAAATCGGACCATATCAACAGATTCACAGCCCATGATTTCCTGTCTGTTTACCATCCCAAACCTCTGGGACCAATAATAAGCGAGTTATAAGCACTTTTAAGTTTGGCTATCCTTGTTTGACCTTGAAGGAGGGGTCATTGAAGGTCAAATCTGACCACACCAAAAGATTCCCACCCCATGATTTCCTACAGGTTGGTTTATCATCCCAAACCTCTAGGATCAATAATAAGGGAGATATAAGCACTTTTCATGACTGACAAAAAACACCTTATGGTTATTAATATATAAACTTAAGAAAGCTAGCTATAATATTTTTTTTCATCAGAGCAGTAATGGTGAAATCTCTCTACACACTGCGGCTATCCAGTGGATACAATGATTTACTCAACAGTGAGAACCTGAAAGTAGCTATTGCTCAGCTATGCCATGACATAGAGGTCTGCAATTTCACTATGTTATAGCTGGCCAAAAATTCTGTGAATAACATATTTAACAAATTACTCTAAATGTAATAGTTTTCAAGTTACAACTGATTTACTCAACAGTAAGAACCTCAAAGGAACTATTACTCAGCTATGCAATGAGCTACATGTCTGAAATTTTACTATGTTATAGCTAACCCAAAAGTAGGTGAACAACATATTTAAGCAAACTACTGTAAATGCAATAGTTTTCAAGCTACAACTGATTTACTCAATAGTGAGAACCTGAAAATAGCTATTGCTCCGCTATGCCATGAGCTATAGGTCTGTAATTTCACTATGTTATAGCTGACCCAAAAGTAGGTGAACAATATATTTTAACAAAATACTCCAAATGCAATATTTTTCAAGTTATAGCTGATTTACTCAACAGTCAGTACCTGAGAATAGCTATTGCTCAGTTGTGCCATGAGCTATAGGTCTATAATTTCACTATGTTATAGCTGACCCAAAAGTAGCTGAATAACATATTTGCACAAATTTCTGTAAATGCAATAGTTTTCCAATTATAACTGATTTACTCAACAGTGAGAACTTCAAAGTAGCTATTACTCAGCTATGAAATGAGCCACAGGTCTGAAACTTCACTATGTTATAGCTGACCCCAAAATAGGTGAATAACATATGAAACAAAATACTCTAAATGCAATAGTTTTCAAGTTATAAGTGATTTACTCAACAGTGATAACCTAAAAGTAGCTATTACTCAGCTATGCCATGGGCTACAGGTCTGAAATTTTACTATGTTATAGCTGGCCCAAAAGTAGCTGAATAACATATTTATACGAAATTCTCTAAATGCAATAGTTTTGAAGTTACAAGTGATTTTACTCATGATGGAAGTTACTGAAAAGCCCAAAAGTAGCTATTACTCACTTAGCTATTGAGACAGACACCCAACTTACTCACCATATTGTAGCTATGAAAAAAGTAGCTGAATAACATATTTTCACAAAATGCTCTAAATGCAACACTTTTCAAGTTATAAGTGATTTACTCAACAGTGATAACCTAAAAGTAGCTATTACTCAGCTATGCCATGAGCTACAGGTCTGAAATTTTACTATGTTATAGCTGACCCAAAAGTAGCTGAATAACATATTTATACGAAATTCTCTAAATACAATAGTTTTCAAGTTATAAGCGATTTACTCAACAGTGATAACCTAAAAGTAGCTATTACTCAGCTATGCCATGAGCTACAGGTCTGAAATTTCACTATGTTATAGCTGGCCCAAAAGTAGCTGAATAACATATTTATACGAAATTCTCTAAATGCAATAGTTTTTAAGTTACAAGTGATTTTACTCATAATGGAAGTTACTGAAAAGCCCAAAAGTAGCTATTACTCACTTAGCTATTGAGACAGACACCCAACTTACTCACCATATTGTAGCTATGAAAAAAGTAGCTGAACAACATATTTTCACAAAATGCTGTACATGCAACACTTTTGAAGTTATAAGTGATTTAGTGCATGATTTCATGAATTTTAATGCATTAAAAATTATTAAAAAAATTTATTTAAAAAAAAGTAAGACAGATCCAGGTCTCATACTCACACAAGAGAATCTACCTCTGGCCTAGTACATATATGCAAGATATGAGAGAAATCCCTGCAATAGTCACTGAGAAAATTGTGATAAAAAGTTGAAATTTTCACACTTTTGGTGGGGGTACCCCCCTTGTAATGTCTCTAGCAAACAGACGAACAGACAGATTTGCATGCCTTGAACAATTTTTCATCCTCGATAGATAAGGTATCTTTTAAAAATAACAGCATGTCTCTAGGCCTTGTAGTTTTGGAGAAGAAGTTGTTCACGCGGACGCGTATGCGGACGCGGATGCGTACGCGGACGCGTACGCCCACGCCGCAGAGTGATGACATAATGTCAGCTGACTGACAAGTCAGCTGACATAAAAAGTAGATACCAGCCTTGCCTTCTTGCAGTGTAAAAGGGGTCCTTATGATGCCTTTCAGTGTTTGTGCCCTTGCGGTATTAAGCCCTACAAGCAATTTTGTGTTTTGTCATTTTTGGCAAAAATTCGAAAATTCAAAATGGCTGCCATTTTTGGGGAGGGGAAAATTTTTTGAAAATTGCCAATAATACATTCCTTAGATACCCTGTGGGTCGAAAATTTCGACGAAATCGCTCTATCTCGCACGGTTAAGGAGATACAAGCAATTTTGTATTTTCCCATTTTTGGCAAAAATTCGAAAATTCAAAATGTCCGCCATTTTTGGGGAGGGGAAAATTTTTTGAAAATTGACATTAGTACATTCCTTAGATACCATGTGGGTCGAAAATTTCGACAAAATCGCTCTATCTCGCACGGTTAAGGAGATACAAGCAATTTTGTGTTTTGCCATTTTTGGCAAAAATTCGAAAATTCAAAATGGCCGCCATTTTTGGGGAGGGGAACATGTTTGAAAATTGGCAATAGTACATTCCTTGATACCCCGTGGGTCAAAAATTTCGACGAAATCGCTCTATCTCACACGGTTAAGGAGATACAAACAATTTTGTGTTTTCAAATTTTCGGCAAAAATTCGAAAATTCAAAATGGCTGCCATTTTTGGGGAGGGTAAAATTTTTTGAAAATTGGCAATAGTACATTCCTTAGATACCCTGTGGGTTGAAAATTTCGACGATATCGCCCTATCTCGCACAGTTAAGGAGATACAAGCAATTTTGTGTTTTGCCATTTTTGGCAAAAATTCGAAAATTCAAAATGGCTGCCATTTTTGGGGAGGGGAAAATTTTTTGATAATTGCCAATAGTACATTCCTTAGATACCCTGTGGGTCGAAAATTTCGACGAAATCGCCCTATCTCGCACAGTTAAGGAGATACAAGCAATTTTGTGTTTTGCCATTTTTGGCAAAAATTCGAAAATTCAAAATGGCCGCCATTTTTGGGGAGGGGAAATTTTTTTGAAAATTTCCAATAGTACATTCCTTCGATACCCTGTGGGTCAAAAATTTTGACGAAATCGCTCTATCTCGCACGGTTAAGGAGATACAAGCAATTTTGTGTTTTCCCATTTTTGGCAAAAATTCGAAAATTCAAAATGGCCGCCATTTTTGGGGAGGGGAAAATTTTTTGATAATTGGCAATAGTACATTCCTTCGATACCCAGTGGGTCAAAAATTTCGACGAAATCGCTCTATCTCACACGGTTAAGGAGATACAAGCAATTTTGTATTTTGCCATTTTTGGCAAAAATTCGAAAATTCAAAATGGCCGCCATTTTTGTGGAGGGGAAAATTTTTCTGAAAATTGCCAACACACATTCTTTAGATACCCCGTAGATCGAAAATTTCGTCGAAATCGCTCTATCTCGCACGGTTAAGGAGATACAAGCAATTTTGTGTTTTTCCATTTTCGGCAAAAATTCAAAAATTCAAAATGGCTGCCATTTTTGGGGAGGGGAAAATTCTTTGAAAATTGCCAATAGACATTCTTTAGATACCCTGTGGGTCGAAAATTTCGTCGAAATCGCTCTACCTCGCACGGTTAAGGAGATACACGCGTTTTTGTTTTTTCAGCATTAAGAAAAATCGTGACATTTAGTAAATCATTAATAAGTCGGCCATTTTGTATTGGACCATTTCGAAAAGTTATTGATTTCCAGACATGTATATAATGAACGTACTTGCAAAATTTCATGTGAATAGGTGAAGCGCTTTTTAAGTTATCATCCAGACAAGAACACCCTTTTGAAAAAATGTTTTTGGTCATGTGACTTCTCTGATTGGTTGAAAAACATGCAATGAGGAAAAATGATAGTCCTCTACCCAATTAAGCTCCATACCAAATTTCAAAGAAATCGGTGCAGTAGTTTCTGAGGAGAAGAGGCTGGAAAAAAATTGTTGACGCCGCCGACAACAACCACAACAACAACAACGAAGACGACGCCAGGCCATGCCATTAGCTTACGGCCGTTGGCCAGTAAGCTAAAAATACTTATCTATTGCACTACAAAATTTCATAGTCCAACTTTTTATATTTTCGTAGTATTAAGTATATTTTTGAATAATATATTTTTACAAGTGATTTTAGAGAGTGTAAATTATGCAATTTTTAACAAATACCAACCAACCTTTAAACTTCTCTGGGACTAACTTTTGAAAATTTACATCTATCCCAGCAGGCATGCAACTTTGAAATCTGGTTGAATCCAACATAGAAATCTGGTTGAAATATGTGTAGATTTTGCAAACCATTTTGGCTTGGATCCAACCAGTGAAATCAGGTTGAATTCAATTGGTGAAACCAGGTTGAATTCAGTGGGTGAAATCTGGTTGAAATACATGTAGATTTTGCAAACCATTTTTGGTTGGATCCAACCAGTGAAATCAGGTTGAATTCAATTGGTGAAATCAGGTTGAACTCAATGGGTGAAATCTGGTTGAAATACGTGTAGATTTTGCAAGCTGTTTTTGGTTGAATCCAATGTATGAAATAGGGTTGAATTCAATGGGTGAAATCAGGTTGTTTACACTGTCTTCTGTATTAGAATCATTGTAGCTTGTGTGTCATAATTATAGCTTCTTAATAATATTATACAATAACTATCCATATGCATATTTTACAATTTGGATACATCTTCAAAGTAATTAATTCTTTCCAAGATGACATGTTTTCATGAATCATTGTATATCCAATATTCTATTTCTGATGACATTGTAATAACACATAATTTTACATCAGCTTTCAAATATGCTCAAGATATGTAAATCCATATTTTCCAACTAGATATCCATTTTTATGTTATTAATAGGACCGGGATTATTCAGTGCCTTCAACTGAAATTTTTTTTGTGAAATTTTAAAATTTCTTTTCTTTGTAAATAACAAACAATTGTGGCATTATTTATATCTTCAGTAGTTTATCCAATCAGTTTCTTTTAATTGTTTTATTAAGTTGGCTATAATTATATTGTAATTATAAAGAAGCTATAATCATGTAGCAAAGCCACATTTATCTTTTTTTATTTAAGATAAGTTTGACCTCAAAATGTTTTTTTTAATTATCAGGAATTACATTAATCAAAATATAATTATAAATTACAGGGGGGGGGACAGCGATTCATGGGGGACAGCGATTCGCCAGTTTCTATTGTACCTCATTTAAAACTAATATCTGTGTTGATACTGAAGGAGCCTTATAGCATAGAAAAGTGTGCAACATGTCTTGATACTTTTCTAAGATTTTAGAACTGACAGCATGCAGGATTATAAAGATGAATAAAAAAGTTCATATGTTAGTGAGAAATATGCCTAACAAACTGTATCTGACTGATGCAAAGAGCTGTATGTTCTCTAAACTGTGTCTGGGGTCAATATAAATACTATTTATAACTTCATTAAGTGCTAGAATACAATGAGAAGAATTGATCTTTAGCTTTAACTATTGTTTGCAAAGTGTTTAACAGTCTTTGTAACTTTTAGGGGAACAGTATGAAATAATCGGCGAAATGCTGTCCACTTTCCAACAGCTCTAATCTTATTGCCATGGTACAAGTTCTATGGTTGTATTTGTACTTATCATAAAATATATTTTATGATGCTACCATCATTTTACAGTTTGAGGAACCTCTTTTCATTCTGATAACTTTTATAAAACTACACTGCATATTTGTTCTCAAGAAACTTCATTTTGCTGTTTTTTATGGGCGAATCACTGTCCCCCCCCTGTATAAAAATTATATTTGGGTGCATCGGTTTTGTTGTAAGTTGCTATAAATTAATAAGGAGAATGGATTAAAATGTACAAGTGCACACATAATCTTTATCATCTTTATAATCTTTAAAAATTAGTCTTTGCTTTACAAATACCTACAAAATCAAAAACTATTGCAATAATAGTTCTTTCAAAAAGTTAGACTTAATCACTATATCACCCTCTAGAAAAAGAATTTTCAATCAACGATCATTAGTCATTCATTTCCCAATATTCAACCTGTTTTCTGTTCAATAACATGACTAAGATTTCATGTTGAAAAACCTAACTTGATTTAGTGGTGATTTTTTCATTAAGTATCACTACTTTTTCCAGTCAAAAGTCCAGGGGCCGGATTCACGAAAGGTCTCAAGTCTCAAATCTGAGATTTTGGTCTCAACTCTAAGATTTTTCTTAGATTTTTCTCAGATTTGAGACCTCTTGCTCAGCTGGGATTCACAAAAGATCTCAGGCTAAGATTTCTCTCAGATTTGGTCTCAAATCTAAGACTGCCTAGGGGGTGACTTAAGTTTTCACAAAATAGAGTATTTGTAATAAAAAGTCATAAAACAAAATGAAAATAGTGAAGCATGACATATTATTTAACTTGTAACACAAAATATGAATATATATTAAGAGTTTGTACAAAACAACAGCAAACATTTACATTACAAATTTACAATGAGTGGCTTGTTTTGCTGTTATAATCAGTTCTTTTGAATGTCAGTACAAATTATAGTAAAAAGACAACATTTTGCTTGATTTGAAAATATTCTAAAATGTGATTATATATGGTGGAGTGGTAAAATATAAACGTGTATACTTTCCACTAATCTCAACAAAATGTTACATCAGTTTTGATTGGTCCAGACTCAGAATTTGGCTGAGGTTTTGGTCTCAGCTGAGATTCCTTTCGTGAATCTCAACTTAAGCACAAACTCAGCTGAGCCAAAAATCTCAGATTTGAGAAAAATCTCAGCCGAGATTTGGCTAAGACTTGAGACCTTTCGTGAATCCGGCCCCAGCTTTAATATAGTGTTGAAATTGTGTCAGTGTCCATTTTTCAACCAAAAATCACCATGATTTCTGGTCAAAATATCACTACTTTTTCATGTCAGAAAACTAACTTAAATTTAGTAGTTAATAATGCAGATTTCAACGTCAGGACCTGTTTTCAACTCTAAATCAACGACATTTCAAGGCGTGTGCCTGCTGGGATGTTAATAATTTTTTACTAGAAAAGATGTAAAATAATTATTTAGCTTAAATTTGTTTACAGCATCGTAGGTATTATGCTTGAAAAACAGTTTTTTTCAAATGACAGCGAATTTAGATCCATTTTCATATAATAGATATTTTTGTATGAAATAATAACAGCTCTCTAAGTGAACCTATGTTCAGGTGAGTTAATTTTTTTTTCCAGGTTTTGATAATGCAGGGATGGGCCATATTTGTGTGAAATAAAAAATTGGGGAAAAAAATATGATTTGATGCAGCAGAACCAAAAATGCAAAAAAACTGGCGAATTTAGTGCACTACTACATCACTCACTCAGTACTGAACGGGATATGGTTAACATGGTTTAACCACGGTTTTAATGGCTTTTGAAGTTGCCGTTGTTTATAATAGGGCAAATAGTGATCGGTATAATATGCGTAGTTATATTACGCATAATGTAACACTATACATATCACATACGAAGCTCTGCTGAACTTTTGCAAAGTTATGTCAAACTTTACCTCAAAATAAGCCTAATCACAGTTTCGTCTGCGCATGCTCACGCATACGTCCTTGAAGGGTCAAGTGGGTAAAAACAAACGTAGAAATCTAAACCAGGAAGTGATTATTACATGGGAAAAAATGACAATAGCATATGTTTCCCTTCATAACGCACATTGGAGTCAATTTTTATTAAAAAGATAAATATGGATCTACGAAATAGTAGTTTTTCAGCAGGAAAAGATATTTTAAAATATGGTTATAAGCCATCTAAGGTGGGCGAAAATAGGGGTTACCAATAGCATTACAAATGCATGAAATGATCCCAGATATTTATTTAATGTCTTTGAAGCTCAGTAAGATGCAGATATGTTATACACCTCACTAGAAACGTATTTTAACAGAGCTTCTTCATTTTTATTGCATTAAAAACCAGAAATAGCGTAGAAATTTCAAGGTAAAAAATAAAAAATAGATTTTTAAATATTCAGTGGTTCCCCTAAATATTTTAAATATGGTACCCAAAGTCAACAAATACCAAAGAGCTGATGTAAATGCCTAGGGATTCTCTCAAATGTGTTTACAGAAAATGGACAGTATTTTATTTTTTTGATGATAAAACACACAAAACCTCGATTTTTGGAGGTATTTTTGATTCTATAAATGTATCAGTATGGCCAGCTTAAGTGGCAGACAAAATTGATTTTATAAGCACTCAGAATCCTAAAGCAAGGTAGAAATGTGAAAGATTGTGAAAACTATCATGTGTACTTGAATACATCAACATGAGGTCCTCTGTGGCTTTAAATACCAGAACAATAAGTAAAAATACCCACTGTATGAGACAGATTGCTGAAGGAATTTTTTTCATATTTTAGTTACCAAAAAAAATTGTGACGGGATCACCATCTAGTAGTCATCTGGCTCACATTGGCCCATTTCTGGCCCCCAAATCAGTCACCCATCCAAGTACTAACCAAGCCCAGTACTTCAGTTATCAGATGGTAAATGGCCAAGCTATACAAGCAAATACCCAAAGACTATTGCAACATTGGCCCAATGTTGGCCCAACAGAGATCAGATCTAGAGACATGCAGCCCAAAATAGTGGTAAGAAGGTCACAGATAGCCCAATATGTTGGTCCAAGGGTAGCAGAAACTGAGCATATATTATCAATAGCCAATATCAGTCACATGAAAAAAGATAGAAAATTCTTCAAAAGTTGAAATAAATTAATAGCATCATTTTGATTACAGTTAAAGGCATAAGCAAACTAAAACATTTGCCCTGGGATTGAACCCAGTTAACATACCATTTATTTTAGTGAATTAATAACAATATAATTGTTATTTATTTAAAATATACATGGAAAGTAAATACATAGCCAATATTTATACTGATATGATAATAAATATCATATCTCAAAAGCACTGTGATTTAAATATAAGCCATGTGGTTTTTCACAGGTGGAGATTATCTATAGTTTCATAAATTAATAGAGGTTAAAACAGTCTTGTTATTGTATGGTATTCGTCTTTTCAGCAGACATTAAGTGCTATAAAAGTTTATTAGATTGAGAATAAAATCTCCATAAGTGAGACATACATTTTTTTTTGTTTCTTTCTCATGAGGCATATTTAACTTTTATTATCTACCATTTAGTTTGAATAATAAGTAAAAAAATATTAGTATATAAAAATAACATAAAAAGTATGTCACAAGGGGCGCCAATGGATGTAAAAACTATATCTCTAATGAAATTATATAAAATTATAAATATATAAAATTATTTTTGGGTTACACAGTCTCAGAAATTAATATTAGCACTAATGTTAATTTTTGAGAGTAGGTAGATTTATATGCGTAGTGTTCACCAGTAGTGGGCGAAAATAGATGATATTTTACAAAAACTGCTGCAAATAACTTGCATAAATTCTATATTGTACATAGAACTAATTTATATAATTTATTTCACAATTTCCAGTATAATTTTTATTATTTACATGTGTATATGTATAGTATTCACATAAATTACATTTTCGCTACTTCCTGGTTCTTCTGTTTGTTTTTACCCACTTCACCTTTCAAGGCCGTTTGTGAAAACGAGGCATCTCAAACTGTGAATTCGCGTATGGCAGCGCGAAATGGACCGTTCCATAGGCCACGCCCACTTCCTGGTTTACGCTATTTTAGTTGTCTCCATGTCAGGCCTTGTCTGACAAACAAATGGCGAAAATGGCGGGAAATTAAACGTAAACATTGAGTATTTTAAGATATACAAGAAATAACATGTATTATAAATGATTGGATGGGCCATAGAATAAGAAATTATATAATAAAGTATATTTGCTTTATTGTGACAAAAATTATAAAATAAATAAATAAACAATTTAATGATCAAAACAAATCCTCGTGCATTGCAGTAAAATGTAAACAATGGCAGCTTGGGGACATATATATACATTTCAGACATTTTAAAGTAGGTAGGATTGATGATATAATTTTTTTATCAAATTATACTTTGGTTTGATTTTATTCCATTATCAGAAAGCAATAATATTTACAAATATGTCCCTAAAAATGGCCACGTTTTTGTAATTCAAAATGGCGCTGATGAAAACCGGAGGAAATGATTGGTTGTTGCTATTGTAGTAAACAGGATATTTGCCGATTTGCGGTATTTTGATTGACACCGTGGAAAGGTCCATATGCTTGGAATTTCCTTCGTGTTTTTGTTTATTATAGAGTGCTACTCACTAAATGTCGGAAAACAAGACTGGCTAAAGTCATACATTTGCTCCCAGAGAAGTTTAAAATGTTTGTTGGTATTTGTTACCAAATGCATAATTTATACTCTTTGAAGTCACTTGTAAAAGTGCATCATTCAGAAATACTGCTTCTGGGCATAAGTTGGCCACGGTCATAAGTTGGCCGCCACTAATTTAATTGGGCCAAACAGACAAATAAGTCTTTGTACAGTGTTTAAGATGAATAAAAAGCATAAATGTAATAATAATGGACCATTTACAATTGCAATCAGCTTTTAAATTTGTAGCAATTTCAAGATTTGGTGATGGCGGCCAACTTATGACCGCGGCCAACTTATGCCTAGAAGCAGTATGCTTAAAACAGTGAATATATAAAAGCTTGGACGATAAAATCTTGCAGTGCAATAGATAAAAATTTTTTTCTTTATATTTACACAGTGGCTATTATGCCGACGATCGTCGGTAAAATAGAGCATGGCTTATTTTACCGACGGTCACTGACCATCGGTCAGCAAAATTAGGTTCAGGCTATTTTACTAACTACATATATTATTTAAAATAAGGTTGATCAATTTTTCATTACTCAAAATTATGTTTTGCATTATCCTTTTTTACAGTGAATGTAATGTATTTTAATAATAAGTTTTATTTTCATCTTATAGGCTAGTGGTTCCTTGATCAGTGTAAATCAAAAGACAGGCTAGTAATATTTTCTTTGATTTTAGGAAAATGCTAAAGGAGAAATGGGAAAGTATCAGCAATAACACTATATCATACACAAAATAAAAACTAAAATATTCAGTCAAACCCTAAATACACTGCAGATAGCAGCTCACCTGGTAAATAAAAGAACTTAACATAATTTTCATATCTATCTTTTCATTGTCTTAACAAGCTGTACAGGTCTGTTCTGGAATATGTTCTATGTACTGTTCACTCAATGCATGAGTTACAGTCACATATAGGTCTTACTGTGCCTGTAAACATGAAATCCATTATTAATACAGTCAGTAAATAGCCTGAACCTAATTTTGTTGACCGTCGGTAAAATAAGCCATACTCTGTTTTACTGACGACCATTGGCAGAATACACGAGTAAACACTTTCGTCTGACATTTTGAATATTTAATTAGGTAGAGTAAACAAAGGAACATCTGTGGCAGAAGAACCAGGAAGTTGCGAAAAATGAATTTATGTGAGTATATGTATAAATTCATGTTTATCAAAGTAATTATAAGTGGAAATAATGTAATAAATTATATAGATTCGTTACGTATAGCATATATAATACATGTAAGTGGTTTGCAGCAGTTTTGATATAATATCTCTTATTTTCGCCCATTGCTACTGTAATTTGTAAAATCAACCTGCTCTCAAAAATTAGAATTTTTGTTAAGATCTGTGAAACTGTGTAGCCTACAAATATGGTATATACGTCATTGGAAAGGTTTTTTACAGATGTTCTGGTCCTCTGGACCAGAGACAGTGTAATTACCACCATGGGGAGTTATGTTTTAATGGAAGGGTGGCTTGTGTCGGGGTAGGGGGGGGCTTTATTCAGCACCAATGAGAGGAGGGGCTTCTGTCATGGGGGGAGGCCAATGTCCTGGAATATCCAATCCTAAGAAACCTGACATTTAGATTTATTTTGATTTAAATTTATTTTTTGCTTTACATTGCATTCAACAGCCAGGGTTAGATTGCGATTGGTAGTTTATGGGTGGGGAAACCAGTGCATATAGTGGGTCAAGATTCTGCACTGTAAACCACCGGGCATCGGCAAGTAACTACCAACTTTCCAACATGAAGTTCCCCTTGCCGAGATTCGAACTGGCGACCCAGAGGTTGAATTCAAGGACACTACACTACCGAACCGGTTGAGAAAGCCAACATGCCCCCATCGCCAATGCATCTAATGCTTACACAATTATATTGCCATTTTAATTTGTGGTATATTTTTGGGCTTATATCATTCAGAAATTTTTCCTGTTATTTTTCTGATGTTTATAATTTGATGAGACTGAGGTTACTCTTCACCGGTAAATAACACATAACTTATATTTGAATGCCCACACATTTGAGATATGACATTTAACACTTTAATGATTTCCTCGCACAAGAAGCCAAAGGATTGTCTGATGCTGATATTTTTTCCTTCCACAGAGACCCATGCTTTACTGACAAGAATCCAGACATAGGCACAACAATGAACCCAGGATCCATTTACCACTGTCCCATTCAGGCCAAGATTACAGCCCAGTGACCACAACCGCCACATAGCCTACTACTGCATCCCAGCAGCCGCAACAACAGCAGCAGCAGCCATCCACCAGTTTCCAGTAGCAGGCTGAAGCAGCCTATTTGCCGCCATTTAAAAGGTCCTTTTCAGGACCACCCAAATTTTCCAAAAACAATTGATCAGCTGAAGTGCTTCCCAAAACAAAATACATAAAACAGTCCCTTACAAAAAAAGAAAATACACTCAAACACACAAAACCAAAAAATACAACTCCCACAGTACAAACCTAAAATAATTAGAATTTTTTAAAGTTAAATACCCCAGTCAAGTAAATTGAAGTAATGCACTGGACAGTTTGTTCCCTATTCCAAATTATTTGTAAAATAAAAAAGTGAAAGAATAAATAATATGGTAAACAAAACTAAAATAAAATTAAAAGAGCTTTGGAAAATAAGACATTTGGCCCCCATAAAAGAGAGATTTCTAAAAAAATTTTGCCCCGCTTGAAATTATTTTAAAATGATCAAAGATTTGTGGGTGGTCATGTAATATGTGAAAACCACGGGTTTGAACCAAATAAATAATACCTCAAAATTTTATCTTGGAATCTTTGTAGTATCAACTCATGATGCATTTTTCTCAATTGACAAGTGCAACATGTAACTTGGTGCCTTTTAACACAGAACACCATGTTGCTTCTTGTGCATCATATTGGACTTCAATACCAGAATGCAGGAAAACACATATTTCCTGTGCTCTGGTAGCACACATTTGTTATTCATGGTAGTGAATATTTAAAAAAAATGCATGAGGACTTTCCTCCACAGACTGCAGAAATGGCTGAGGGGTTGTCCCCACAGGAGAAATTTCAGAGGATGGGGGTGTAGGTCTGCCATGTCATGGTGTAAACTTAATTTGACCTCTGACCTTGCCATAGTGACCTTGACCTATAAAATCTTATATGGGCTATATCTCAGAAACAGTACGGTATAGGAAGTTATTACTTCGTAGGCACATTGGTAGAGACATTGGCTATGGGTTGTAGGTGTGCTACATTATGGCGTGATCTTGATTCAACCTGTGACCTTGTCGTAGTGAGCATGAGTTTAAAAATCTAGTTTAAAATCAAAATGGTGTTGAAAACTATTTTCCCCAGGCTGTGGGGTACGGGCATCTCTGATACTATTTTTGCCACTTATGTACCTTAGCCATAGGAAGTTTTTCTCACATGCTTATATTTGACCTTTGACCTTTATCAAGGTCACATGATCAAAAATAAGTTGTTTTTTCAGGTATTCCTTATTTGGAAGCACTTTTTGTTTTCAAAAACCTTTTTCTAGTTAAAAAAAAATTTGTTTTAAGTAAACATCCCAGTCAAGTAATGCAATGAGCAGTTTCGCCTCTATTGTAAGTTGTTGGTAAAAGAAACTAGACCAAGGACGCATCTGTGGACAGATGCAAGATGTATCCATCGGAAAAGGCCAACTAACATAGTTTAGAAGATAAACAGCATTTTTCAATAATAAGCAAGTTGAAAACACGTTAAAGTTTGGCTACCCTCATTTGACCTTGAAGCAGGGGCCCAAGGTCAAATCTGACCACACCAGAAGACTCACAGACCATGATTTCCTATAGGTTGGTTTACCATCCCAAACCTCTAGGACCAATAATAAGTGAGTTATAAGCAATTTTAATTTTGGCTATCCTCGTTTGACCTTGAAGGGGCGGACCAAGGTCAAATCCGACCACACCAGAAGATTTGCAGATCATGATTTCCTATAGGTTGGTTTGACATTCCAAACCTCTAGGACCAATAATAAGGGAGATATAAGCACTTTTCATGACTGAAAAGAAACATCTGTGACGGCCATCTTGTTTTTCAAAATGAGGCCAAAAATATTCCCAGTCAAGATTTTATGGTTATGAATATAACCTGAAAATTTGAGAAGTCTACCTTTAATACCAAGGCCTCTCTACACACTGCGGCGGTGGCATATTCATGCATAATCCATAGTATGCACCGGATGCTATCCGGTGGATACAAAAAATAGCATTGGAGATGCCCATACCCCACAGCTTTTGGAAATAGTTTGTAACACCATGAGATACAGTAATGAAACAGTACAAAGATCGGGATACTTTCAACTTCCTACACTTTACGGTTGCCGAGATATTGATCTGACAACATATTTAAAGGTCAAGGTCACTACAGCAAGGTCAAATCAAGGTCACACCATTGCCTTGCACACTTACACCCTCTAGCCAATGTCCCTACCAAGTATCAATTTCCTACACGTTACGGTTTTTGAGATACAGCCCGGACAAACTTTTTCCCGCCGCCCGCATGCCCATCCAGACACCATGGTTGAAAAAAATACTGCGGGCCTGTATTTTGAGGGCTGTGGGGTAAAAAAATGAAAGACGCTGTCTGACAGGGCCCAATGACCTTAGCCCCCCCCCCCCCCCGCCCCCACCTCACAAAAAAATTAAATTGTCCAGGGTTCACACCCTTCCCCATTTATGTCAAAGTGTGTGCCACAGGGCCTAAAAGCCATAGTCACCGCCCAAATAAAGTGAAAAGTTTCCAGGGTTTAAACCCTTCCACACCTCTATCATGCAAAGTCCAAACAAGATGTAAGTTTAATAGGGGAGGGTTCAAACTCTGCCACAACTTTGTCATGCAACGTCCAAACAAAATGTAAGTTCATTGGGGGAGGTTCCAAAGTTGATTCAATGGATTCCAGTTAATTTGAAGAAACATACATTTAGTGTGACTGTAAAAAGACATATTCATACAACATACAATGTTGTTTATAAAAAATAAAACACATAAATGTTAGTTACCAAAAAAAACATTACAGCATTTTCAAAGGTAGGTATGGCAAATTTTATCTTTTGTAGCTTAAATCCATTCATCAATCCATCATTCACTAAATTAAGCCAATCATTAATTTAGCCATCTTCCATTCTGTTGGTTATTATAAGCCAGCCAATTTATCACTTAGCTCAAAAGGAACTATTTTTTGAAACTTTAAAGTTTTTCATGGGTCAGACAGAGTTGTATGTGTATCTTTCATCATATTTGCATCACATTATTCATTGCATCTTATCCTTCATCTTATGCCTCATATGATTTACCTGCAAATAAAAAAATGTTAAAGGTTTAAAATAATTGGCAATTGACCAAGTTTGAACACAACTACAGAAGAAATATAAGTTTCTGTGGACATATGCCAACATCTGTATTCACAAAGATTCTTACAATTTTCCCTAGAATTACACTTATATATATTTATATTGTCTTAGAAAAATTCTTACCGTGCACACATTTTTTTAACTTCTATTCTTAGATTTATTCTTATCTAACAATAGTTTTTTGAATAGGTATTTATTCTAAGAATAAGAAAATTCTGAAAACAGGCCCCAATCAATAGGTTGTGCAAATAGGCTTGCCACTCAGAAGTAAAATCTCATATTTTGGCATTTTCAAAAAATCCTCAAAAATCAGTCATTATAACTATATCTGCTAAGCATATATATATTTAAAGAGATTTGGAAATTAACTTTCTTGTATTTTTTACTTGGTTAAAATTGGTTCGGAAATGCCAAACTTATTCCAGATTTTCCATTCCCCTGTGACATAAACACTGTAAATTATTGTATATACACTGGGCGAAAATAGGTGATTTTACTCAAATATAAACTTAAATATAATGAATTAAGCCACAAACACACATTGTTACTATAACTAAATGCAAAACAAACTTTTGATAAACACCCATCAAATATATGTGGGGGAAATATTCAGAAATAATAAAATTTTATTACATGAATGTTTATTTCCTGAAATGTTTGTTTACTCTACCCGGAAAAGAAATGACTTCAACAGAGCATGCGCACTGCGAAAGTGTTTACCCGTGTATAGCGTCTGTGTTATACTTAACAATGGCATCCAGGATCCGTGGTTTAGAAAGGACTTAGAAGAAAAATTTTCAATAGTAAGTTCAGCGCTGACAGGACAGAAAATATTATGTGCGCAGTGGGATGCCTATCCAACCACAGCCACAGATCCTACATTATTTCTGCTTTTAGACTGGTAACCATGTGGTACCTAGTAAAACTAAATTTGTTAAATTCGTACTTAAACCACCTCTGAAAGGAAATTAGCCGCCTATCCCACTGTGCACACACAAGGGCGAGGAAGGGCTGACCTATCCCGCTGTGCACACTTTTGAGGCTGAGCATCCCACTGTGGCCACTTTACAAATGAGAAGGGCCGCCTATCCCACTGTGCACACACAAGGGGGACGAAGGGCTGACCTATCCCACTGTGCACACTTTTGAGGCTGAGCATCACACTGTGGCCATTATACAAATGAAACGAGTCGCTTGGTGGTGGAAAAAAGTTTGACCTTTTCTTAGTCACCTTTTCTTTACCATTGGTCCTAGGGGTTTGGAATGAGAAAACAACTTATAGGAAATCATAGCCCAATCATTTACCTTTGACCCCTGCTTCTAGGCCTTATATGTCTCTCGTTACTGCTCTTGTGGCTTTAAAATCTGAAGCAACTTATGGGCTTGGAAATCTTTAGCAAGTGTCAAATTTGGCCTTTGATCCCTGTTCGAAAGGCTATCATATTTCCGTTATTATTGGTTTTAGAGCTTCCAAATATGAAACAACTTATGGGTAACCATGGCCTGCAAATCTTTTGTAAATGTCAAATTTGACCTTTGTCACCTCAAGGTCATGTGGTGTCATCTTAAAATAAAAGGCTTTATATTTCCCATATTATTGCCTTTGTGGCTTGAAAATGTGAAACTAACCTGTTGCAAGTCATGGCCTGCAAATCTTTAGCAAATGCCCAGTTTGACCTTTTGATCCCTGATTGAAGGTCAGTTTAGGTCAACATACTAAAAGGCTGTTATATCTCCCTTAATGTTGGTTCTAGGGCTACTAAATCTGAAGCAACTTATAAGAAATCATGGCCTGCAAATCTTTTGAAGGTGTTGAATTAGAGATTTGTCCCCTGCTTCAAAATCAAGTGTGGTTGTCATACAAAAACAGCTTTATATTTCCCTTATTATTGCTCCTTTGACTTGAAACTAATGTCTGGGATGACATGGCCTGCAAATCTTTAAAAAAGTGCTGAATTTGGCCTTTTACCACTGCTTCAAGGTCAATTTGGTCATCACACTAAAATAGCATCAGGGATCCCTGAACCCCAAAGCCTGGGGAAACAGTTTTTGACAGAAGAAATGAAACAGTAAAAAGACCAGGAGACTTTTACACCAAAGGTGTCATTTATGCACTGTTTCCACTGGAACCGACCCTGTAACCGACCCTATGATTCTAGGGTCGGTTGCAAAAGTCGAATGGTCATAGAATGGTGCGAAAATGATGAGTTGGTTATGAAATCCACGACGGGACGGTAAAGTTACAGACAGGTTGTAATGGCCATCCCTACAAGCCGTAGCGTCGAGAACCTTTTTTGCACGGCCAGTCGTAGAACTTCTACGACAAGCCCTAAACCCCTAACAGACAAACCAGATTACAAACAGACAAGCCGTAATGACAAACAGACAAGCCGGGAGCATGTTCCCGACCCTTCCCGACAGGACTGATTGTTTTTGTGGGTCGGGATCCAAAATCGGGATCCATATCACACTATATAAACCCCCCTCCCCTGTGATATGCCATTCATTTCACACTTTAAAGATGACAGGAACACATCAAGAGCAACTAATAGATCACTTGAGGGTTGTTTTTTTTATTGAGTTAAATTTTTTATTGTACCTGATATTTTCAAGACACAGAATACAGCAGAACCCAACACCTGCCCAGCCAGCATCACCATCACCCCACCCCCAGCCCCAGAAAGGAGAAGGAAGCCACAGAATCCATGGGTCCTGCCCTGAATACTGCAGAGAGAGGAGAGAGGTTGCTACAGAACACTCTTGGACGAGTTAATCACTACTGACATACCAGGCTACAGAAATTTCACCAGGATGGAGCCAGCATTTTTTGATTTGATTGAAGAAAGAATCACCCCCCACCTCAGGAAGTCCAAGAAGTCAGGCAGTGAATATTTCAACTACAAGGGCTACTTCTCCCTGGTACATTTGGCTTTAGCCGATGCAGATTACAAGTTCCTGTGGGTCAACACAGGGGCCAGTGGGTCTTCATCTGATGCACAGATTTTCAACCGCAGCAAACTGAAAAGAAGAATTGAAAACCTGGGGACTACCACCACCTGAACCACTTGGACCTGGGGGGCCAAATCTACACTTTTTCCTGCTGGGGGACAACGCCTTTGCCCTGATGCCCTGGATGGTCAAGCCTTACAGTAGACACCAACTGACCAGAGAAGAGAATAGCCAACTACAGGATATCCAGGGGGAGAAGGGTGATCGAGAACTCATTTGGTATACTTGTCAAGAGATTCAGGTGTTGTTGACCACCATGGAACCGAGGCCAAAAGTTGTGAGAGACATTGTGTTAACATGTGTGGTACTACATAACATGTTGAGAAGCCATTAGGGGGCAGCAGACAAACCACCCACTCCAGCTGACGACATACAACCACCACAGGGGGACCAGGGACATCAAGAGAACTTCAGAAACCCATTGAGGGAGGCCAAACATCAATGAGACCTACTGAAAGACTACTTCAATCACGTGGGGGTGCTGGCTGGGCAGGAGGAGAGAGTTTAAGAAGACTGAGGGGGAGAACATGCTGTTATATATCAGTCCTTTCAGGACTGTCCAAATAATCCAAGAACTTTTATTTAGCAAAGTGTTGCTTCAAAAACAACCCCAAGTTTCCAACAATTTAATTTATTTATTTATTTGTTGTTTTACGTCGCGTTCAACAACCAGGGTCATATTGCGATGGGTAGTTTACAGGTGGAGGAAACCAGTGCATACTGCACTTTAAACCACCGGGCATCGGCAAGTAACTACCAACTTTCCAACATGAAGTGCCCGGCCCGAGATTCAAACCGGCGGCCTCAGAGGTTAGAGGCAAGAACTCTAACCGCTACACCACCAAGCCCCCATCCAACAATTTAATTCAAATTCAATTTCACCAAAAATATTCCCCATCACAAATACCAATCCATCCCACACTCAGTTGAAAAAAGTAAACTCTATCACTTACAGATTCAAACCCAGGTCCTCACTTAACAAAGTTGTCATCCCACCCCAACATGACCTGGCTTAAATCTCTGAAAAAATAATTTACAAAGTGGTATTAAAAAAAAAAGTTTCCAAATAAACACCTGGAAATATTTCCTGCAAAGAATTCGCAAGAATTTAAAAAAGGAAATTTGCAAAAAGAAAAGCTTTGCAGTCCCAATAATTTTTGTTTTTTAGTTTATCAATCCATTGCCACTCACATTTTTATGAATTTTATTGGGCCTCATGTTTGTTGGTGTGTCAGTGTGGATGTGGCTTTTGATTTGAAGTAGGGTTTTGCGAGACAGGGACGTGGGTTTGAATCTGGATCTTGGTTTATGAGGGACGTAGGTTTGAATCCACATCTTGGTTTTTGGGGACGTGGGTTTGAGTCTACAACTTTGAATTTTTGGGGGTTGTGGGTTTGAGTCCACATCTTTGTTTTTTGGGGGTGGGGTAGTTTGTTTTAAATTTTGTTTTCTTTGGGTAGTGGTGGTGGTTTTACTTTGATTTCTTAGATGATTATTTTTTTAAGGGGAATTTTTATTGTTTTTATTTTGTGGTGGAAGTTTATTTATATGTGTTTAACATTCACACATTCATTCACATAATTTGTTTTGTACTGTGGGGAGGTGTAAGTGTTGGAAGGTATGCTTTTTATGTTTTTGGGCACAAACTTGTAGGTTGTTAATTGTTTTTGGATGATTTGGGCCAGAGAGGGGCTGGGTTTGGTGCGACTTGTGTGGGTTAATCCGTTGATTTGGGCTGACTTTGACTCTGCTGGCTGGACTGGCTGGCACGTCTTGAATGTTCATGATGACTGGTAGATGGCACTGGTGACAGTGCTGGTTGAAGTTGAGAGGGTGAAAATGGCTGTGGTGTGTCCATCTGTTGATACTGAAGCACACTGGGAATAGCTGCGAAGAGACTGGATAATCCAGAAGTGTTGTGCTGACTCTCCTCCTGGTGTGAAGGTGCAACTGAAGGTGGGTTGAAAATCATCTGTGTGGAAGTCCCAGGCTGTTGGTCATCCACAACAACATAAGAAGTAGGCTGTGCTGACGATGATGAAAGCCGTCCTCTGGTAGTCTGTTGAGGCTGCACAACTGGAATGGAGACTGGTTGAGTTTCCGGGATGGTGAGTACGTATTCCCGTCCTGCTGTGAACTGTGATGCTTCTGGATGTTGATATGTGGTGACCTCTTGACTTGTGCTGAGCTGTCTGTTGCGTTCTTCGGCCTTGTACTGTATTTCACTGAGAAGCTTCACTGTGTCATTCCTGAAGGTTAAAAAGTCCCTTTCTTCAAGATGTTCAATCTCAGAGTGGAGATAGTTGCAGAACGACTGTCGAGGACTTGGAGTGGGGTCCTGAGGTGCACTCAGAAATGTGGAAATCATCAACATCATCTGCTGGAACCCATCTAAGACTGGATCTGCAGACATGGTGGTAGTCGCGACTGGAGGCTGTCGTCGCTTGGGACTGGTGCTCGAAGGCTGATGAGTAACATCTGATGTAATGCTGATTTCCATCTCGGATTCTGTGTCCCTGGATGTATCTGGAACTGAAGCTGATGCCGTGGCTGCAGAGGGCCTCTGGGGTGACTTGAATGCAGAAGACTTGGAAACTCCCTTCCTTCCGATGTGACCTTGTAGAAAACTGAAACAGTCCTTTAGCCAGGTCTGTCATTCTGTGCTCTTCTCAGCTGCTTGTCCTGACTTTGTCTGAGTGAGCTTGCCATATCTGGTACGCTGAGTATCGAACCACTTCTTCACAGTCTTGACAGGCAAGTTTCTGGTAGCTGCTAGCTACTCCCAAAGTCCTTCCTTCTTCTGCTTGTCTTTGAAATTGTCGTTGGTCTTGTTATACAGTTCCTCGTGCTGTTTAACAAACTCCACGATGGCTTCTTCATCTGAATCACTCAGAAAAATGGACTTCATCTGGCCCTTCTTCTGTGTGGATTGAGTTGATTCTACATCAGTATCTGTATCAGTTTGCACTCTCTTCTCTCCTCTTTCCTGGCTCTCTTCCCTCCTCTCTCTCTCCCTCCTCTCTCTGTCCCTCTCCGCCTGTTCAGTCCTCTCTCTCTCATCCCTCACCTCTCTCTCCCTCCTCTTCTCTATATCCTCAGTTGTATCTCCTAACTCAAACTGTGGTTGAGTGTCTCTAGTTGGTACTACAATCTTTCTCCTTCTGCCCCTTGGCATATGCTGATCAATCAATCAATTGTACAGCTTGTTTTAAAAAACAAAAACTTAAAATAAAAGTGAAACCTCACAGAACAGATTTCACTCCCAACCAGTCCAGTCTAGCTCGGTACTTAAGCTAATTTCCAAAAAAATAAAAACCTAAAGAAAAGCTGCACACCAAGTTGTCAGTCGACAAATCAAAGCCCAAATACACACAGATTGTCTATTGACTAGAAAGCAAGTTAAATTTCCCCGACCCCCCTGTAGGGTCCAAACTGGAGTCATAAAATAGCAGATTTTGACATTTTGCCTTGTATCTCCTTTATTATTTCTTTTACAGCTTTAGAATGTTACAACAGGTATTATTATTATTACAGAGTATTTATATAGCATATAATCTAGTAAAAGCTCTTGGTGCTGAACATAGTACAATACTTAATTTTGACCACAGAAATACATAAGGGACTCCAGTTCAAACAAGAAGGTCTTGAGTCCTACTCTAAAACTGGTTAGAGATTTTGCCATTCTGAGGCTTGGAGGGAGTTTATTCCAAAGCTTGGGTACTGAGTTCCGAAAACACCTATCCCCAAATTTAGAAAAAGTTCTAGTCTCCAGAAAGTGAGGTGCACAGGAAGACCGTGTGTGTTTGGAAGTGATCCTGAGGGGATTGGGAAACCATATGTAGAGAGTGTATATAGTTTTTCAGATTTACCCCTGACCCCGCCCCACCTTATGGGTCAAACTGGGGTCGTAAAACAGCACAATTTGTCTTTTTGCCTAATATCTCATATAGAATGTATTAAGAGGTATTGGGAAACCATATGTAAGAGCCTATATAGATGATCAGATTTACCCCGTGACCCCACTTACAAGCCTTTTTAAAAACTCCATTCTATTTTTAAACTATAAAACCTATCTAACCTTTGGGGAAGCTTTGCTTTTGTAAGCAAAATCTTCTCATTTATAAAGTGGCCACAGTGGGATGCTCAGCCTCAAAAGTGTGCACAGTGGGATAGGTCAGCCCTTCCTCGCCCTTGTGTGTCCACAGTGGGATAGGCCGAATTTTGTACTTGAAATAATGTATCCTCTTTCTTTGGTTATAGCAGCTTCCCACCACTGCCGGTCATAGCCGGCTGCCTATCCCACTGCGTACATGCACCATCCCACTATGTCATCCTCCCTTCAGCGCTGAACCTACCTCTCAAAATTTTACTTCTGGGAAAAATTTCACGTTACAGCGGTTCGGAATACACACTAAAATAACTCATTTTCGGTTTCCCAAATTCGGACATTTAGTAGAGAGTATCAACCCCCGATATCGTAATAGTTTTACATTCAATATCGACATCCACACAGCCAAACAATTTACTCATTAATCAATTTCCTATACCTTACGGTTTCCAAGATACAGCCCGGAAAAGATGTAAAAGGTCGCACTCACTATAGCAAGGTCAAAGGTCAAATCAAGGTCACACCATGACATTGCATGGTAAAACGCAATAAAAGCAGGAGAGCTTTTGCGTAAATTTCTCATATTTTATGATGTATTATTTTATTACAAGCAGTTATATATCAGATGCAAATGAGATTATAAAGTTATGGAATTCTATGGGGGTTTCACAGCAATTCTTTTTTAAATAAACGTTAAAATGTTGGTTATTTGTGAGGCCACAGACTTTCTAACAATATTTTAATAAAAATACTAAAATAATAAAATACGAAAATTACAGAAAATTTGCAGATGAAAAATATCGTGGCCTCATATTTTCTTAAGTCTGCATGTGTACAAGAGCTAGCATTAGATTTTTTATTTGTAAAATATTGCTAGATTTTTATTTTTCTAAAATACAGAAAGCCCATCGTGGCCTCATATTTCCTTCACTCTATGAGATGTTTCAGATACCAGCTTGAACCGCACTCTAGTTAAGTTAGCAAACAAATGCCGTACTGTAGAATTTCTTCTTGAATGCGGTGATTTACCATACTCCAGCCACTTCGAAAAATTAAAGCGAGACACTTGTAGAAGTTTTCTCACAATACAAAACAAATAAAATAGGAAATGCTGGTAGCTGTACACTCAAGTAGAGAAGGAAATATGAGGCCAAGAATGAGTTTCCGGCAATATTTTACAAATAAATGATCCAGCAATATTTTACTGTGAACGCATCTACTGTCTTCTCGCAATATAAAACAAATACATTATGAAAATTTACAAATAAAATATCAAATGCTGGTCAAAGGCCAAAGTTGGGATTTTAACGTCCTGTTCAACAGCCAGGGTCATATTGGGACAGGTTCTCAGCATTGCCACTTGTGGGACTCGAACCCACAGAGGTGACAGCCTATGATTAGATGCCAAACTTGCTAACCACTAGGCCGCCGAGGACCTCAGCTCAAATGCTGGTAGTTGTACACAAGGGAATGTGAGGCCACAATATTTCCAGCAATATTTTACAAATATATGATCCAGCAATATTTTATTGTCACCTCATCTTCTGTCTTCTCGCAATATAAAACAAACAAATTATCAAATGCTGGTAGTTCTACACAAGGAAATATGAGGCCAAGATGTTTCCAGCAATATTTTACAAATATATTATCAGGCAATATTTCACTCTGCAATTTACTGAAATATTTTGTCTCCCACCACGCAGTTCTGATTTGCTCATGAATATTCATGAGTTTGTGTTAGCCTGTGAAATAAAATATTTTAGAATGATGCAGATCATTGTTTTACAGGGATATTTACTCTACATAAAAATAGCCAGCAATATATTCTCTCCCAAAGTCCAGAAAATAAAAAAAACTTGAGTATCTTCATTCTTGCTGCCATTTTGAACCACCAATCCACAATGAGGCTAAAGCGGGAAACAAGGAATTCCGGGAAGGTGGATTTTAAACCAGGGTTTTAAGGGTTGAAAAAAATGTATATTAAAGAATAATGGACTACTATCTACCTTTAGTCACGGCTACTTCAATCCTAGCCAGCTACTGTCACATTCTACTGTCTTCTGTATACTGTCTATGGGTATTACGCTCTACACAGGCACCAACGATTAGTTCACTCTACAAACCGTATATACATATTGTCATCTATCACACAACTTCTACACTACGTCCTTGCTTTTAAACTACAATATTTAATATGGCTGCATTTGCCGCGTTTTCATGGTTGAACTCAAAAGATGAATCTCTTCATTTTCCGCCGACCTTCACCTTTTAAGTATCGGCCGTCAGTGGCTATATAGATGTTTTCTATGAGAACTCTCGAAGTTCACCACACTCTCTTCTGTCAATGAAAAGGATGATGTCATGTTTAACAAATAGATGGATTCCATTTGTTTCCAGGTTTCAAGTTCCTGATCACGTTTTTAGCAAGTGATTGACATGCTATAATCCTAGGTAATTATTGTTCTTAGGCCTAAGCAAGTGGTAAACTTACTTGGCAGCAGCCTGTTCCTGTGGGAGCTTCACATAAAGGCGTTTTGCATTGAAGGATGTGATTGTGAACACTTCCTTTATTCTCAATCCTCTCAAGAAGGCAATTCTCCTAGCCACTTCATCAATGCCATATGGTGTATTGTACCTATGTTCACTGAATAAGGGTGGTAGAAGATGTGGAGAGTCAGTTTCCAGAAGGATTTTGGTGGACGGCAGGGACTTGACAACCTCGTCCAACTCTGGATGACGTTCACCCTTGAGCAGTATGCCAGTGAATCCAAAGACTGTGTTTGGATAGTGCTGCAACCAGGCATCTTTTTCCTTCATCCCTCCATTATAGCAGTGTTGATGAATTCGATATGAACCTCGTTTCGCATAGGGCAATACACTCTCCATTACATCCAGGCAGTAATCACTGGCCTTGGTTGAATTCGGCAAATCTCGGCAATGGATGACCAAAACGGTTTGCCATAATTCTCTTTTGAGGTAATACTGAAGCTGTTCTTTGAACACTTTTGTTTGCTTGTCCACAAAGATGCAGCAACCTTGTGTCAAGTCATATCCCATCTCTCCAATCCCAACACAACGGTGGTCTTTCACCAAAGCTGTTTTAATGGCCTTCATTTCCTCTGGTATGTATTTGTAGGCTCGCTTTGGATGAACACCAAATGTGAAGTATAGCCTTTAATCTTTGAACAATTCCTGTCGAATGCTTCTTGTCAGTACACCATCAATGAAATTTGCAATTGCATACTCCAGTTCAATCAGTGTGAGAGGAATTGGGCCACTAACAAGAATCTCCTCAAGTGATTCGATATGACTTGCTTCCTGTAACATATTCAAATGAAAATGGGTGTCTACAAAAGGTATCTTTTCAGATCTTTTCACCAAACGCATTAGTCTTGCTTCTCTTTCCTCTCCTGTATATGGTGCACCCAAATTCCCAGGCTTTGACACTACTGCTTTTGGCCTCACGGCTGGAGAACACTGCAGTTTCTGAGCGTAGGTAGGTTTGTGTGATTCTACAACTGAATCTCCTCCTGCACTTGTTTCTACAGCTGAATGTGTAGCTGAGGTAGTACAAGTTGATTTTACTCCTGCACTTGTACTTGGCAAAGATTTTTGCAACTCTACAGTTGGGGGTTGATCTACCTCCATTTTCTCCTCTTGAATTGTTTTAAGGTGTTGCCCAGACTTCTTCACCGTTTGTACATCAGAAGAGGTTGAACGTTCTGAATATACTTGTAACAACTGTGTCTCATCTTCATCCAAACTGTCTGCTGACCTGTTGCTGCTACTCTTTTCTTTCTGAATGGTACTCTCATTTGATTTCCCCTGATTCCTCAAGACTTCCGAGACAGGGCGGTAAGTAGACTTGCTTTTAGTAGCTTCTTCTCCATGAGTGATACCAGTTGGTTTCTTAACTGCACTCTTGTCTTTCACTCTTGGCGACTCAGCTGTGCTTTCATCTTGGGATGAGCTTTCATCTTCAGATGAGCTACTAGTAGAGCTTTCTGTGAAGCCTTCAGCAAAACTTTCCTTGGAATCTGAACTTTTATGACCTCCCTCGGTATCCTTCGTTACTTTCAAATGGTAGCTTTTCTGCATTTTCTCCATGTTAATGTTCTCTTCTCCAATGCAGTTGATTAACTGAGCGAGAGCTCTCCACTGCACTAAGGACGCTACAAGATTTGGTGGACTTATGGTTGGAGTATGAGGCAAGTGGGCTCCGTATAACCACATGCTAAACTCATCCATCACAGTGTTATCAGCTTCTGTAATTTCATAATATCTGTCTCTAGATGGATAATACCCTAGTTCCTGTACCTGTCAGTATACCAGCTATTTTCAGCAACAGCTCCTCGAACATCCTCATCCTTGTTTCACTCTCCAGCCCACCACTTCTTCCATGTGCCTCCATCGGTGGATGTCGTCCAATCACATGCTTCTTTATATGGGTAGAAGTAACCTTGCAGCCTTTCATAAAGCATGTGGCTCTACCTCTCTTGGTAGCAGTCACTCCTGGGGTTGGACGTGATCTATTTTTGTCTGCTGTGCTTTGACTTTCGCTACTCTGGATACGCCTACTGTATTCTTTTTTTGGAAATGTATCTTTCAAATTTGGGCCTTTTTGATAGGAAACTTTTGTCCACTGTTCTGACTCGATATGTTCCCTTTTCTTGGAAGTTTCTGGTTTTTGAGAATCTGCGGATGACACAGATTTTCTTGTTTGATCTTTGGGATCCTCAGATCTTTTGGATTTATGAGCATCTGCGGATGACACAGATAATACACTTCCCTTTTGAGTTACTGACTTGCTTGAAGCTTAACTATCTGTGGATAGCACAGATGTCTGCTTTGATGTCCATTTCAATTCAGGTTTTTTAGATGTGGCACTATCTGTGGACAACACAGATGAACTTTTCCCCTCATGCGCCAATCTTCTTGACCGGTCAACATCACGGGCTGGAGCCGATACAGACTGTGACACCTTAACTTGCCCAGATGATGTAGATTCTCTGGACTGATGTGTGGACTGTTGTGAAGCACTAACTGTTTGTGTTGGAGCTCCCAGAGCAGCAGATGGTCTTGAACCTGATTTCACTGTCCTTCTCCATGTTGACCTAGTTCTCAGGTCCAACAAACAACGCTCCATTAGGACACTCTTGTCAAATGGCTTCACCCGATTTTCAGGATGTTCCACACTTGCCCTGATAACCTCTGGACGACAATCATCATAAATTTTCATAAGTGTGTCAATAATGATTTTGTCTTCTTTTGTTGTCATCTGGTCACTTGTGAGAGGATAAGCTCTGACATCTCTTTCAGCCCGATACTCTTCTCTATTATAGGAACTTGGTGACCAATTCCTACTTTTTTCACTACCTCTATAATCTCTAGGGTATACCTGTCATAGAGATCAGCTGGTTGACTTCTTACACACTCTTCTCTTCCCCATCTTTGGTGATAATCAGGTGAACGACTTCTCTGATAATCATGTCTTTCTACATAGAAATCAGGCGACCGATTTCTATAACGTCTGGTTTCATAGCCTCTGTAGTGATCTGGTGATTGATCACTGTGTCTTCTGTAATAGTCACTGTGCTCACCGTGACTGACATAGTAATCAGGTGGCCGATTCCTATGGAATGTTTCTCTTGACCTGTCACTGCATTGACTGTGACCCTGACATTCTCTTCCAGAGGATTCCGGAACATCATGCCTGTGCCCTGGATGATCACTCCCCCTTGATCGTCCTCTTCGGTAGGTAAACCTACCTCTCTCCATCTATAAAACAAATGAATTCCTAAGAAATCCATCCTCAGGGCCGTTAATGATGTTAATAAAACTGAACCTCTTAACTAAGTCATACATTTCTTATTAGTTCACTCAAGATCAGGTTGTAACTGTCTCCTGCAAAAAATTTCCTTGACTATTGTGCTTAACTATAATAATCCTCCAGGTGTTTTGGCCTCCTTCTCTCCCTGCCACTCCTGGTAGTAGCTGGTACAGGTAACTCCTGGCCGACTTTGGAATCAACAGAATCATGTGTAACCGAAGTATTTGCATCTCTGACTTCATTATGATTAGCAGGCTGATAGTCATCTGTAAACAATTTATCAAGATGCAAATCTTCAATTTCAAGATTATTATGAACATTTTCAACACGTTCATTTGACTTACCCAACACTTGATTTCTTTTGCGTCGTAACCACAAAGGTATGTTTTGATCACAACAGGGTTTTAACCTGTCATGGTGCAAAACAACTGGTTTTTTCCTACCCGTTACCTCAAAAAGTATTGGCGTCAGCACTTTTGTTACTAATAAAGAACCTTTCCAAATTTGTTGTAATTTACTACTCTGTCCTATTTTACGTGCTGAATCTAATAAATAAACTAAATCACCTATACTTCATAAGTGTTTTCCTTTAGGCGTAAGTCGTAGTCTTTTTTCTGTCTCACCTGTGCAGATACTAAATTCTCCCGTGCCATTGTATGAACCTTGGTTAACATTGATCTTAGTCTAGTAACATACTCTGCAGGATTTTGATCACTATTTTCATTTACTATGCCAATCATCAAATTTACTGGCAAGATTACCTCTCATCCCAACATCATCAGATTAGGAGTAAAACCTGTATTTCTGTTAACTGTGGACCTTATGGCACCTGCTAGTTGCTGGAGGTGTTCATTCCAACACTGTTGGTTACCTTGCAAAAAACATCGAATCAACTATAACAGAGTTCTGTTATACCTCTCTACCTGCCCGTCGGAACAAGGTCTATAGGGTGTTGTTCTCTTTTTTATGATATGCAACAATTCACAAACAGAAGCAAGTAAATTACCATCAAAGTTTTTACCTTGATCTGTGTGTATTTCCAAAGGACATCCAAACCTGGAAATAAATCCATCTACCACACACTTGGCTATTTCTTCTGCTGTCTGATGTGGTAAAGGAAAACATTCTAACCACTTTGTGAATTGATCTACAATCATTAGTACATACTGATTACCTTTAGAACTCGGGGTAAATGGACCAAGTATATCAATATGTACCCTCTCCAATGGTGATCCAGCATGAAACTGACCCAAAGCAGCTTTTGCTTTGACATTTGCTTTCTTATTCTTGTTACATTCTGAACAGGACTTAACAAATAATTCTACATCTTTCTTCATGTTATACCACATGAATGACTGTTTTATTCTAGCTAAGGTTTTTACTATACCCATAGGGGGCCACGGTGGCAGAGTGGTAACACTCTCGCCTCCCACCTCTGCGGCCGGGGATCGATCCCCGTCATGGCCGTAAGTGGGAAAGCTGGTAGTTGCTTGCCGTTGGTCGGCAGTTTACAGTACACAACCCTAGCGAACTCTATGTACTGGTTTCCTCTGCCCTTCCAACTACCCGTCGTGATATGACCTGTACAGTGTTGAAAGCGACGTAAAACCCCAAATAAAATACTATACCCATATGTCCAGAAAGTGGTAGGTCATGATTAAGTGACATCACTTCCTGTTTTAACTGATTTGGAACCATGAGTAATAACCTGTTTCCAGCTTCCCACCTATAGTAAAGTAAATTATCTTTATACATTAACTGTTTTCTACAAATATAAAAATGTTTTACATCAGGACTACTTAGGTACAACTCTTTCTGTTCAGGTTCTATGTCATTTGCTATCCAGGTGATTAATTTACCTACACACGGATCTACTGATTGGATTTCTCTGAGCTCATCTTTAGAGTAACCGGTTATCCAAGGTTCTGACCTACTCACCAGTTTAATCACATTAACTGTTTTCACTGCAAGAGGAACTACATCATCTACATCCTCACTGAACCTAGACCACTGGTTGTGTGCTCTGGTATAGTACCTGCAACCACCACATGGTAATGATTCAGGATCAGATCCAGTTCTATAGCAATCACAAAATGGCATATCATCAGTGATGTGTGACATTTGCATCTGCATTACCATGTTTAACTCCGGGACGATGGATTACAGTCATGTTAAATTGACTTAATTCCTCCAACCATCTGGCTAATTGACCCTCAATGTATTTGAACCTTAAGAGCCATGTTAACCTATTGTAGTCTGTTCTCAATAAAAATTTCCTACCAAGCAAGTAATGTCTATATTGCCTAGTAAATCTCACAACAGCTAACAACTCCTTTCTGGTTACACAATACTTCCTCTGCTCAGGTGTAAGTACAAAGCTCCCATAACTTATAACCCTCTCTATACTGTCCTGAACTTGGGAAAGTACTGCCCCAATTGAATGGTCAGAAGCATCCGTGTACAAGATGAACATATCATCTGGATTAGGATAAGCTAATATAGGTGCTGTAATTAACTTTTCAATTAAGCTTTCAAAGGCTTGGAGGTGTGTTTAGAAAACCTAGAAATTTCTCCACATCTTTGACAGATCTTGGATTAGGCCAATTTTTAACCTTTTCTATATTTTCTGGATTCACACCTACACCTTGTGAGTTAACTACCCGCCCTAAGAAAGTGGTTTCAGTCTGGAAAAGAACACATTTCTTGGGCTTGAGTTTAAGGTTATATTTGGCAAACCTTTCAAATGTAGTACGGAGGTTTTTCAGATGATCTTGAAAGCTTTTACCCAGCACAATGACATCATCAAGATAGGCCAATATTTTATCCCAGGTTAATCCCCGTAGAACTAATTGAATCACTCTTTGAAAAGTGGCGGGGGCATTACATAAACCAAAGGCCATTCTCTGGTGTTCAAATAAACCGAATTTTGTAATGAATGCTGTTTTATGTCTATCTGCTTCATCAATCTCTATTTGCCAGTATCCGGAAGCCATATCTAGTGTTGAAAAATACATATTTTTGGAAAGTTGATCTAAGCATTGAGATATTGATGGTAATGGAAATAGATCTTTCACTGTTTTATCATTTAGACACCTATAATCCACACAATATCTTACACTACCATCCTTTTTACACACTAAAACTGGTGCTGATGCCCAATCAGAGGACGACTCTGAAATTACTCCATTCTCTAACATTACCTTTAAATTTTCCTCTTCTTCATTTTTAAAACCTATAGGTGTTCTACGCATCGGTAGTTTCACAGGTTTCTCATCACCAGTATTAATTTTAGGCTTAATTTCTGAAAAGCAACCTATATCTCCGAAAAGATATGTTGGAATTCAAGCAAAAGTGATTTCAACTGCACTTGCTCTGATTCACTCAAGTTACCTTTTGACAAACAAACCTGTTAAATGCTCTGGCAATTCATCAGTTTGTTTAGAAGGTTTATCACTGTTATTAGTTATCGCCCTTACCTGATGCAAATTTTCACTATCGATGACATCTGACATCACTTCACACTCAATAGCATGCCCAATAATGTGACCTCGTTTGAACTTCGCATACCTGTCCTCGTCATTTATCAGTTGTATTGGAATGTGTGATCTTCCAGCTACCAGCGTGTTAGGCACTAGCAATCCCATGTTGTTCACACTGTGTACAGCAAAAATTCTGTCTGGTAAAGAAGCTCTAACTAAAAGTCTAACTACACTATATGGTGGAATGACAATCTTTTTATCAATAATAACAGGAAATATGTCAAAACAATCTCCCATTTCATTTTTGAACTGCTGTATCCCCCTCTGTTCTTTATTTAAAGTGAATGTACAATTTTGAAAATCTAATTTAGCTCCAAAATGACATAAAAAGTCAATCCCAATGATACAGGGCTCAACAATTTTGGCAACATACAAACTCCAAACATTTTTTGTTTCACCGAAAGAGATTTCAATCCTTTCAATTAACCAAGCATCAATATCTACTTCCCTAGTAATACCATTCAATTTAAGTTTCTCCTTCAGAATGGGTTTAGGAACCATTTTGTTGTATACATCAAAATTAATTTCCGTTACCTCTGAACCAGTATCTAACAATGCATTTACTTCTACATCATTTACAAGACATGGAAGTAGAACACTCAAGTTGTTACTATTTGCTTGAGATAACTGCAGACAAGTTTCGTTAATTTTCTGACTACATTTATGTATATGCTTGGCGGTAAATCTATCTACTAAGCTTACACTTTCACTCCGGGTCAGGGCGTTGGGTGTTTGCCTGTCCCTGTCTAATAGTTTAAATTGAATTTCACCTGGCTATTAGACTGTCCCTGCATTGGTGTCCCAATCTTCCATTCCTGATTGGCTCTCTCAGGTGACAACTTTGATTTAGTTGCGGGTGGTGGTGACCTGTAACCCTGTTCTTGTTGTCTCCAAGTTGGTGACGGTGGCAACCTTGAACCTTGGTCCTTCTGCCTCCAATTTTGTGATGAAACACCCTGCTTGTCACCTCTTACCCTCCAATTACGATCATCACTCCTTGGACTAGTGTTTGGAGACCCTCTGCGTCTTGGACACTGCCTTACAAAGTGATGTTTTGGTGATCCACACTCAAAACAACCCTGATTACGTGGTGGTGATTGGTATCCTGGTTGTTTGTTTGATTTTGGAGTAGATTTAACACCTTTCCAAACATAGACTTCAGTTCATGTACTTCTGCCTCAACAGATGGTTTTTCATCATGTTTTGGTTGTGGGGCCTGTTTCTGTTTACTCTGGACATTGCGAACAAGTGGTCTCTGCTCAATTGTTCTATTCAGATCCTCACTGCTGTTGCTACTAGATGTCCACTCAGTAGCTTGTATGCGATGCACATTCTTTGATTGATTCTTCTTACCCCGAACTGCTTTATGGTATTGTGAAGCTGATTTCACGTACTTGCATGCTTCCTCCAGGTTCTTGGGCTTCTTGTCACAAATTGAAAGGACGGCTCCTTTTTCCCTGCATCCCTTCAAAAAGACTTCTATAAACAGAGTATTATCCTGCTCATTTTGACTAGAATCTGGGTATGCTCTCATTACCAAACTCTGCAAACGGGCAAAATATTTTTTAAGAGGTTCATCCTCCCTCAAAATTTCCCAATGTATGGCTGATGCAGGCTCCGTTTTGTCAAAAATTTCCTCAAACTTCTGCTTCATTTCAGAGAAACTACTCTTCTTGGTCTCAGGTAGAATACTGAAATATTCTGCTGCTTCCTTGGTCAAACACATGGAAAAGTTGTCCAACTTTTCTTGTTCTTGCCACCTGCAGTGATCGGCAACAGTTTCAAATTGTGAGATGAACCCTATCCATCCTTCACCTGAAAAGGACATCTTGGGCACTTGCATTTTACTTGATTTGGAAGTAGAATGTTTGCTCCTACTGTTTGGTCTGAAACTATATTCATCATCCAAATTGGTAGAAATTGAAGCGACACTCTATCTCTGAGACCTATAATGTCTGTTCTTCCTTGAATGATAACCGGTGCTCCTTGGATAGTCCATTGTCTTCCTGAACTCTTCCTGAACAACTTCTCTCATCATTGTCTGGAAATCGCCTCTCCTTTCGCCTGTCTCAGGTGTAAATTCTGTGATGGCGTGTCTTGTTTGTGAGACAGCTGGTTGTTCATGTGGGTTCTCAACTGTGTGCTGTGGTGCTGTTTCTCGAGCTCTTGGTGGTTGATACAACAGAGCAGATTCCCTAACTCCAGGCTGCTCAAAGTTATGTTGAATCACTGGTTTGGTTTGTTGTTCAGATGGTGCTGGTCCTTGTTGAGTCACTACTGGTCTATTCACTGGGTTTCAAATTGCTTGGACTGTGGTGGCTCATCAGGAGGTACAATGTTTTTGGGAAAGGGGGTGGACTGTGGATAGTAGTACCTTGGAAGAATTTGTGGAACAGGGGAATCCAACCCAAATTTAGCAGGATTTAGTGCTTGACGTAAACTCAAGTTCAATCCTGTCCATTCTGGCTCACAATTCTTTCCTTGACATGATGGGGTATGTCCAACATCATGAAGATATTCTCAGTAATTGAACCAACTGCATCCCTCATCTGTACTATCAAAGCAGCTCTTTTTGGTCCAATGTCATCAAGTGCCTCCAACTCCTGCATTGAAGCAGTGTTGACATCTAGTGGTTTGGCAGCCATCTTGGATTTTTTTTAAAGTTTACCTTAACTCTGGCAACTCAAAGTTAAAGTTAACAATCTACTCCTAATCTATCCCCTCACAAATTAAATATTTGTTTGTTTTAAACCCTAATTCAATTTGTAAGTGTCAGTCAATTCAAAGCTTAATATTAAGTAAAAAATAAATTTTCTAAAATTTAAATGAACTAAATTTATTCTAAATGAACTATGGAAAATAAAATATTTTCAAAACTTTGTTGTTTTTTTCCCTAACTTGTCCTAAATTCTATTACTGTACCCTATAATTGTATTTGTAATAAATATTTTCTCAGAAATTATTTTTAATGTTTAACCACCAAAAAATGTTGATCTCGACTGATGGTATCTGAAAGTAAACTGGTGTGAAGAAAATAAATTACAGAATCAAGAGTTTCAATTAATTCTTAACTATTTGATTTCAACTTTCTTGAGTATTGATAGAACAACAATACTTAACTATGTTAGTATACAAATTTATGTAAAATATTGTCAAAAGATATTTAAAATGTTATTTTACTATTTATTAATTTAATAAATGTACTGTAGCAAATTACTGTTTCAAAAGTTAAGTTTTACTGTAATAAATTTACAAAGTTAAATTTTATTGAGAGAAAATTACTGAAGTAACTGTAAATAAATTACTGATTTCTCAATACTGTTTTATTTATGTACTGTGCAAAAATAGGCTGGTTATAAAACTCGGAGCTGGAGCTGGAGTTGGAGCTTTACTCGGAGCCGCACCTCTACCGCACCTTTTTACCGCACCCCTCATCTGAAGTTTTCACGATGGGGTTTCTAAACGTGAGGCTACGATGGGGTTTCTAACAACATTTTACAAATATATAATCCAGCAATATTTTACTGTCACCGCACCTCACTCTGTCTTCTCGCAATATTTAAAACAAATAAAATATCAAATGCTGGTAGTTGTACACCCACAGAGTGATGAAAACGTGAGGCTACAATGGGGTTTCTAACAATATTTTACAAATATATGATCCAGCAATATTTTATTGTACAAATATTTTTACCGCACCCCACCGCACCCCCGCACCCACCGCACCCTTCCGACCGCACCTCCGGAGCTCCGAGTTTTATAAGGCACCGCAAAAATAGCTTTTACTGACAATTGCGATAACCAGTACTGGACAAAAAATGAAACATTTAAAGTGAATAGGGGAATATTCAACACCAAATAAATTTCATATATTTGATGCAAAATCACCCAAAATCCCCAATTATCAACACCAAATAAATTTCGTATAATTGGTGATAAATTTTTAATTTCTTACAGTACTGTAGTTAACGACTGTATACCACTAAAGATTTAAATTCAGAGGTCAATTTTGTTGAATTTACACAATTAATTTGTGTCGACCACAGTCGACACCAGCCGTCAAACTAGTTATATAGTTTTATCCCAAAATATTTTAAAATGAAAAATTCCCAAGCACCAATTACATCAAATTGATTTAAATTTGAATTTCAACAGAAAAATGGTACTTCATTTCAATATCTTCCACACTACTGACCAATATCAACCTTAAAACAAATTGAAATGTATTTAAGGGATATCAATTACACATAACTCCTTCCCAATATGATTAACACATGGGTTCTTCACCTGGCACTTCTGGTACCAGTAAAGAATAATGGACTACTATCTACCTTTAATCACGGCTACTTCAATCCTAGCCAGCTACTGTCACATTCTGTATACCGCCTTCCATCTAAAACTTCCCTGTGCGTATTATGCTCTACACAGGCACCAACGATTAGTTCACTCTACAAACTGTATATATATATTGTCATCTATCACACAACTTCTACACTACGTCCTTGCTTTTAAACTACAATATTTAATATGGCTGCATTTGCCGCGTTTTCTTGGTTGAACTCACAAGATGAATCTCCTCGTTTTCCGCCGACCTTCACCTTTTAAGTATTGGCCGTCAGTTTTCTGCGAGAACTCTCGAAGTTCACCACAATATGTAACTTAATAATTATAAAAACCATGCTAAAAAATGTGTATGTTTAATAAAACATAAAAAATTATAATAACTTAATAATTATAAAAAACATGCTGAAAACTCCTACAAAAAATATATGGGCTGTTATTCAAGATAAATATGAAAAACAAAATGTACATGAATAGTATGTTTCTAAGAACTGATAAATATACAACTAATTTTTCAAAAGGTAATAAATAACCTTAAACATACAAAATAATTTCAACTGTACATGAGAAAAAGTAAGTGTTGATAGATAAGTCCAGTAATGAAGAAATAACAAAATTGCCTTTTCTCTGGCAGTGCAAAATTGAAAAGACTTTTCATGTACACATTTTTCACAGGGTTCATATACAGTTTACATGAATGATTCATTTATAAGACTTTGTGTACATGGAAAGTTCAAAGCATACTGAAAAAAATGACAAGAAACAAAAAAGTTGTGTCCAGTTTTTGGCAGGAAAATATATAACCATAAATCACTCATTCATCATTCACATCTGTGAATGCAAGGCTTCATAGGGGATTTCACTGTTACGCAGGTAATCTACAAGGTCATTTGGGTTTGTTAATTTTTGTAGATACCTTCTGCCAATATATATTGACCAGTGAAATCCCTTGAGATCTTTTCATTTTACCGTAAAGGGTATCATGTTATCGCGAGAATTAGCGAGGTTGCTAAGGTAAACCAAAGTCTCGGGTGAGCTCTGTGAAAAACGTAAAATTGTGTAAGGTTCAGTGTTGCAAGAAAAGTTGCAAGACTATATCAGACGGTAAGCTAGTAATAGCTGCTTTTTAAAGAGTTAATTATATATTATTGGAGACAAAGGCCCAGTTGTTTGCGTGGCATACTGCAGTGATAAGCGATAGATGTCCAGTGTGTGGTGCGACCGCAGGTGGTTTCGCGTACGGTGTCGAGAGTTTTCGCTGTCTTGGTTGTTTCGTTGTTAATCTGGAAGATTCGCTGTTAAACGGGTGACGTTTCACGTGAATTTCTAAGATCTTAGGGTGTATTATTAATTTCATTTATTAACTTTTAAATAGCCACAGACTATCATAATTGATAAACACAAAAACCCTAACTTCTTTGAAGTCAATGATTGGGATTGGAGCAATTGCTACCACACAACAGAGCCTTAACCTCGCTAAACAAAAAGAATTGCAATGAGTACATACATGTGGAATTAATTAGATGTGGTTGCTACTAAATATAATCCTATCGCCGCACGTCCCGTTATCGACCACTTCCTATTATCGGGAACAAATATCACCTTTCTTAGGTCATATGACTGCATTTTGAATTTGCTGATCGGAGAATCGAATGTAAATTACTTCTGAAATAATATCTCACAAAACTTTCAAAAAGATGAGGTTAAAGCAGGTATGAAATTTTTAAAGTTAAAAAGTGTATGTGATAATTGCTCAAGACACTAATATCCGTTTTTCACAATTTATAAATCTTTAATTTTAAAGTATTTTATAAATGTTTCTGTCACTAAGTTCATTTCTCTACTGTAGAATTCTGTTTATTTTTGATCCAAACCAATAAATAAGTCTAAACTGTTCAGAAGAATGTGTACTAAACCTGAGAGAGTGATATGGTCCTTATGGGTCCTCTCCCAGAAAAGTTAAAAATTGTTTCTCAAATATTTCTTTTACTTCATTTTAAAAGAAGGTTTTGTGGCATTTTATTGCAGAAAAATCCTGACCATGTTGTCAAAAAGTGTATCCTTTATGATGCCGATCATCTGATCTTTGCATTGTAAGCTGTGCTTGAGGAAGGTTACTCAAGTAGAGGTGCAGCCAAGTTTTTGAGACTTTTTCTCTTTACTGTGAATAAAAAAGTAGTGATGCATCAGCCCTCCAAACATAAGATATTCCGGATCCTAATTATTACAATTTTGTGTATGCTGATACAATAAATTTCATACTTTTATCAATTTCTGTTATCAATAGTACTTTTTATTAACCTTACAACCTTAAATCTGCTACTTCTGGCTTTAGATGCAACCTTTAGTCATGTGATCGATAATTGGAAGTGAGGCTTCCTGTATAGCAAGTGTGACATACCTAAGAAAAACAATCATTTCTGTGCAAAATATCATATCAAAACAGGATATATACATGCCAATACATAGATAACATAATATGACAATAACCAACTGGATATTTGCAAAGGTATGTTATTTCATATTATTTATCAGCAATTTTCCCGCTTATGTGGTTGATAATTGGACGTGCGAGGATATCTCAATATGATTTAAAATTATCATATACCATTAGATTCACGATTAAAAACTGAAAACAATGATACCTCAATGATCAAAATCCGTCCATTAATAAAGATTTTGTGTCACTCTTAACTTAAAAAAAATAAGGAAAGTTTACCGTGAATCCTGCAATGAGTTTCACCGCAAAACCTCCATACTGCGAACCTCTTGTAATCTCGCGTACGGTTGATTCGACGATCTAAGATTTAAATGAAGAAATATAGGAATATATAGCACGAAAAAAGTGTCTAAACGCAGAATTTTAGAATGGATGGCGTGGTCAGAGCACGAAGGCAAAGAGAGTGCTATATTCCTATTCTAACATGACTGTTTAAAATAAAATACCTCAAACACTTGAGTGCTATATTCCTATTCTAACATGACTGTTTAAAATAAAATACCTCAAACACTTGTAAGATTAATAAAAAAAATTATCCAAGTGACCACAATAGAGCGCCACCGTGTTGGCTGTACCATCATTTGAACAGGGATGATTTTGTTTCCTCCAAAGATATACTGTAAACTTTTTCTGGATTAAGGTACAAGCAAACAATACAAAAACGCACAACTTTATTCACTATCACATAGTATTTTAAATATAATTATGAAAACAAACTTATAGATTATTGTTTTTCGGCCAACAACTATGCATGGGGACGTTGATAACAGCCGAAATATTGATGCAGAATTTTAGACAGTTTAGAAATCACTCTTGACCAATCAGAATGACGGGGACATCCGTGTCATGTTAGAATATGCTATACCGCATATAATTTGCGCTATAAAATCGTACAATTACTCGGGGGGGGGGGGGGGGGGGGGGGGGGGGGAATCCATTTTCAATCAATTCAACAAAGAAACTATGAATTTTTGGTGTATTTGTAAATATTTTATTGATAAATCTCAAATTGGTTTTGTTTACATTTTGAAGGAAATGTCCGGTGGGTTCAACCAATCAGATCATTGTGGATTTTTTTTCAATGGATATATGTTATATGTTTGTTATGTGCAGCAAACTTGAGGACATGTATTTCTCTGAATTAATGATAATGTGTTGATATACCCTGTAAAACCTGTTCACTTACTGTTAACACATGGATCAGAAAGGGATAGGTTTTTCAGTTAAAAACATTCAAACCAATTTAAAACATAAAGTAAAATACTTTACAGAGATGTTGTAAGTGTTTTAAATTTGATTTTAGCCATATGAAGTTTTGAATTGTAAATGTATAAAGCAAGCATGGAGTGCATGGTTGATTTTGCACATAGGCTTATACACTATTTTGATTCAAAAGGTAAAGACATGGCTGATGATCAAGCAGCAGCTACTGAAGAAAACACTCCAAAACCAAATGAACAGCAAGATGGAACAACTGAGGAACAACCCACAGGTATATAATTGAGTAATGTACCTTCAGAGTTGTTCTGTGGTGACTTGTATCAGCAGAAGTTCATTGGACTTATTCACAAACTGATTCACAATAACTTCTCTATCTGTTGTTTTTTGGCCTTGCAGATTTCTGTTGTAATAAACTTGCTGGTTTTATTTCAGGAGAACAAGTTTTGAGAAAAGACCGCTTATTATAACTGAAAGTATGTGATTTTAGCATGTCCAATTCCTTTTCAGTTTTTACCCCACAGCCCTTAAGGGCTGTCAGGGTATTGTTTTCACCCATGGTGTCCGGATGGGTGGGCGGCGGGAAATAGGTTGTCCGGGCTGTATCTCAGAAACCGTAAGGTGTAGGAAGTTCATACTTGGCAGGGACATTGGTTGGGGGGTGTAGGTGTGCAACGTCATGGTCTGACCTTGATTTGACCTTTGACCTTGCCTAGTGACCTTAAGTTTGAAAATCTTGTCCGGGCTATATCTCGGCAACCATAAGGTGTAGGAAGTTGATACTTGGCAGGGACATTAGTTAGGGGTTGTAGGTGTGCAACATCATGATCTGACCTTGATTTGACCTTGCCGTAGTGACCTTAAGTTTGAAAATCTTGTCCGGGCTATATCTCGGCAACCATAAGGTGTAGGAAGTTGATACTTGGCAGGGACATTAGTTAGGGGTTGTAGGTGTGCAACGTCATGATCTGACCTTGATTTGACCTTGCCGTAGTGACCTTGACCTATAAAATCTTCTCCGGGCTATATCTCGGAAACTGTAAGGTGTAGGAAGTTGATACTGGTTAGGGACATTGGTTAGGGGGTGTAGGTGTGCAACGTCATGGTCTGATCTTGATTTGACCTTTGACCTTGCCGTAGTGACCTTGACCTATAAAATCTTGTCCGGGCTATATCTCAGCAACTGTAAGGTGTAGGAAGTTCATACTTGGTAGGGACATTGGTTAGGGGGTGTAGATGTGCAACGTCATAGTGTAACCTTGATTTGACCTTTGCCGTAGTGACCTTGACCTATAAAATCTTGTCCGGGCTATATTTCGGAAACTGTAAGGTGTAGGAAGCTGATACTTGGTGAGGACATTGGTTGGGGGTAGTAGGTGTGCAGCATCATGGTGTGACCCTGATTTGACCTTTGACCTTGCCGTAGTGAACTTGACCTATAAAACCTGGTCCGGGCTATATCTTGGAAACCGTAAGGTGTAGGAAGTTGATACTTGGTAGGGACATTGGTTAGGGGGTGTAGGTGTGCTACGTCATAGTGTGACCTTGATTTGACCTTTGACCTTGCTGTAGTGACCTTGACCTATAAAATCTTGTCCAGGCTATATCTCAGAGACTGTAAGGTGTAGGAAGTTTATACTTGGTAGGGACATTGGTTGAGGGTTTTAGGTGTGCCATGTCATGGTGTGACACTGATTGACCTTTGACCTTGCTGTATTGACCTTTAAAATCTTGTTGCACCTTTGGGTCTGTCTGTTGATGCAGATTAAGCACTGTTAAAGTCATATTAGAATTCATTAAGAATTTCCTTTTGCAAGTTCCCATTGTAACAGATGGAATTTCATCAAGTGAGCCATGGGCTTTTCTCCAACACCACACATAAGCATTCATTGAATGTATTGCCACTTCTGTATGCATGGGTAATATTCAAAACATCCAAACCATAATTCGGCCATTTTTGGTTTACTGATAAGTGCTGTCATTTTATTATTGAATTGTTTTGTTTTAATACTTCATCTTTACATACATTTCTTTTCCTTAGATATTATTTTCTCTACTTAAGCATTATTTGGACCTTAATATAACTGACACTGCTCTGAAAGTATCTTGAACTTTGTACTGTTATACTAGTTCTATATCTCATGGTGTTGAAAAATATTTCCCCAGGCTGTGGGGTACGGGCATCTCTGATGCTATTTTTCATTCAAGATAAAAGATTATACTCTGAAGCAGATCTGTTATACCCAGATCATTATCCATCAGTTAGGGTTTCACAAATTCTGTGGGCATTTTGATATGACATATTTCTTATAACTTATCAGTGACAGTATTTTTTCTCGATTGGTTTAAATATTGGCTTTTGCCATAGTTTAGACAAAATGGCCAATTTTTGGCCATGACCCATTCTCACAGATCTGATGAAACTAAAAAAATGCAGTTAGATATGATATTAACAGCAAAAAGAAAAAAAAGAAGAAAAATGAAAGATTCGTCATGAAGTCATTTTATACTTAATATCGTAATTCTCACTAATTTTGAATTCAACTTTTATTGACAGAAATTGAAAAAAAAAGAAATATTTTTATTTATATGAGGACAGTTACATGATATACAGGTTTGTCTGTACTGTATCTCAAAAATCATGAGGTGTAAGATGTTGATACTTGGTAGGGACATTGGTTGGGAGGTGTAAGTCTGTAAGTCATGGCGTGATCTTGATTTGACCTTGCTGTAGTGACCTTGAGTTTGAAAATCTAGTCTGGGGGATATCTGAAAAACCTTAATGTGCTATTTCCATTGATAGTAAAAATTGAATTAATAAATTTTTACAGCTTCATAATTTATAGTGTACTAATTAATGCTGTCATCTTGCTATTGAATTGTCTGGTTATCTTTACATACATTTTTGTGTCACCAGCATTTATGCTGCATGGCATATAGTGATTGCTTCGTCATCTCATTGTGTGGCGTCGGCGTCTGTCGTCATCACGCTTTCCATTCCGAACAGTATCTCAAAAATGGCTTGCCAGATTAAATTCAAATTTGGCATGTGGATGTAACTGGTCTTCAGGGTGTGCTGTATAGTTTGGTGACCTTAAACTCCCACTAGTAACATACTTATCTTGAGTTTAAGTTTTTTTCTTTTCCGGACCATATCTGAAAAATGAGTTGGCAGATTCAATTCAAATTTGGCATGTGGTTGTAACTAGTTTTTAAGGTGTGCCCTATTTTAAGGTGACCTTAAACTCCTATGTATAAAAGAATTATGTTGAGATTACGTCTTTTATTTTTTCATAGAGTATACTGAAAATAATTGACAGATTTTATTCAAATTTTGGATGTATATGTAACTGGCCCTAGCTATGTGTCATAGATTAAGGTGACCTTAAACTTCCACTAATAACAGAATTATATTCAGTTTAAGTTTGCAAAATTTTTGAAAAGTATTTCAAAAATTGTGCAATTCTAGGCATGTTTAAGTTGTGGATGTAACAAACCTTGAACAGAACCCTCAGGAAATGGTTACCTTAAACTCCCGCACAACTGCAAACTAACATTACGTTTAAGGTCGGGACTATTTTTTTGTGTTTGGAAGATATTTCATGTGGTAATTGAGATCTTTTTTCATTTATATTCATCATGTACATAAAGCTAAACCAAAAAAGGTCTCTTCTGTAAGGTTATAGTAAATTGCTGATATTTAAAACTTATGACTTTAAGTTTGCAACAGTGTTGTGTCACTGGCAGCCATGATGGAGGACATACATGGTCTGTGTCATCACACTTTCTTTCCAGACAGTATATCAAAAATGGTGTGATAGATTAAATTCATAGTTATTATGTAGCTGTAACTGCTCATCAAGGTGTGCTCTATTGTAAGGTGACCTTAAACTCACAGTGGTAACATACTTATATTGAGTTTAACTTTTTTCGTTTCCGGACAGTATCTCAAAAATGGCTTGACTGATTCAATTCAAATTTGGCATGTGGTTGTAACTAGTTTTCAAGATGTTCCCTATTTTAAGGTGACATTAAACTCCCATGTATAAAAATAATTATGTTGAGTTTAACTTTTTTATTTTTCCATAGAATATACTGAAAATAACTTAACAGATTTCATTTTCAAATTTTGCATGTATATGTAACGGGCCATAGCTAAGTGTCATACATTAAGGTGACCTTAACCTCCTAATCATAACAGAAATATATTCACTTTAAGTTTGCCAATTTTTGAACAGTATTTCAAATACTGTGCAATTCTAGGCATGTTTAAGTTGTGGATGTAACAAACCTTGAACAGAACCTTCAGGAAAAAATTACCTTAAACTTCATCACAACTGCAAACTACCATTGAGTTTAAGGTTGGGACAATTTTATAAGTCTTTCAAAGATATTTGATGTGCTAATTGAAATTTTTTCATTGATATTCAGCATGTACATATATTTAGACAAAAAGAAAAAGGTCTCTTGTAAGGTTACAATAAATTGCTGATATTTTAGACACTTATGAGTTTAAGGTTGTAACAGTTTCGTGTCACTCAGCTGTGATGAATCACATATAGGACTAGCATCATCATCACACTTTGTTTCTGGAAAATATGTCAAAAATTTCTTGGAGGATGAAATTCAAATTTGGCATGTGGAAGTTGCCAGTCATCAATATGTACCCTACTTTAAGATGACATTAAACTCCCACTAATAACATATTCATATTGAATTTAACTTTTGCAAATTTTTGGGCAATAGCTCAAAAATGGCTTCACAGATTTAAATCAAATTTGGTATGTGGGTGTTACTGGTCTTCAAAGTGTGGCCTATTTTAAAGTTACCTTAAACTCCTAGTGATAACATAATTATATTAAAGTTAATTTTTGGAGAGTATGTGAAAGCTGCATGAGAGATTTAATTTATATTTGGTATATTGATGTGTCTAGTCCTAAAGGTGTGCCCTATTTTAAGGTGACCTTAAACTTCCATATGTAAAAGTTTTTTTTATGTTTCCACAAAATATACCAAAAATGGCATGACATATTTTATCTATATTTTGCAGGTACATGTAGCTGATGTTACAGAAATGCCCTACGACTGCATTGTGGTGACCTTAAACTCCCAATAATGATTGCCACGGAAACACTTTTTACTGTTTCATGGACTTGTAAATATTTTATCAGTGCTTTGCATTCCACACCACCGCACGGAATGGCAGTGTGGCAAATTTGCTCAGACCAGCAGACGGATGCCGGCAAATATGTGGTCAGGAGAATTTGTCTCCACTTGGAGTGGCAGTCCTGCACAGACTCAAAATTTACTAGTGCCAATCCACCAGTCAATGACCTTCTCAGTCTACTGGTGTTGGAAGAGTTTTTATACGCATATTGCATGGTCGAGTTACGGTTTGGATGTTTTGAATATTGCCCAAACATACCAAGGTGACCTTGTATATGTGTGTTAAGATTAAAATCCTCACAGGTTATTTGTAACCTGTGACTCACTTAATGAAATTCTATCTGCTACAATGGGAAGTTGCAAAAGTAAATCCTTAAAGAATTTTAACATGACTTTAACAGTGCTTAATCTACCACAAAAGAGATCCAAAGATGCAACAACCAAGATTCAAATTAAAAGAATTAAGAGAGATATAAGAATCATAATTTTATTTTCAGAGAATGTAATAAACAATACAGTAATGCAATAATACAGCATAAATAGAATAATGCAGTACTTAAAATGCAAAAATGTTGCGATCTTTAACATAGGACTCCGAAAAAAAATTACTGGGACACCATTTTTATGTCAGCTGAACAACTTCTCCAAAAGTACAAGGCTCAGAGACATGCTGTTACTTTTAAAAGCTACTTTATCCATCGAGGATGATAAATCGAAAAATTTTTAATGCAGATCTGTATGTTTGTCTGTTCCCCAGAGCCATTACAAGTGAGGTACCCCCACCCAAAGTGTGAACATTTCAACACTTTAACACAATTTTCTCAATGACTATTGAATGGATTTCTCTCTTATCGTGCATATATGTACCAGGCCGTAAGTTGATTACCATGTGTGAGTATCAGGCCTGGGTCTTTCTTAATTATTTTTTTATAAATTTTTCAAATAATTTTTAAATGCATTAAAATTGTAAATATCTTGTATTGCATTTAGAGCACATGTGAGCTGATTGCTACAAATCTAAGTTGAAAAAGAAATTTCTAGGTTGTGGATATATAAAGCCCTGGAGAAGACCTGTAGGGTAAGGTGACCTTACTCTTCACAAGATTACACAATGATGTCACTTGTTTGCTGTCCCACAAAATGGGTGACAATTGCAAGTAATTCCTTCTTTTCTCCATGAAGAGATGAGACAGACAGGACCCATCTTGCTAAATGCATTAACTTGTATGGGCATATGACTAGCAGTTTAACAGTAGGTTACCAAAATGATACTTTATTGAATTTTCTGCTGACTGTTGACATCTAGTGAAAACTTGGCAAGTGATAACTTTGTGTGTTTGCCTCTCTGCCTGCCTGTGTGCATTTGTCCTAACCTGTATATTGGATCTAGGTTATATTTTTTAACAAGTTGGGGCTTCACCATCGCTCAATCCTTCTGAAAGGTGGTCAGGATCTGCAAAAATATTGCCAGTCAGCCAGCATATTGTTAGTCCTTTCGAATTTCATCCACTTCAGTCTTTAACCAAAACTGTTGACACAGTACAATTCTATTGAATTCTTGTTTCTCTCTTAAACATTATTTTCTCTACTTGCACATTATTTGGACTTTGTACTGTTTCACTACTTCTATATCTCAACTATTTCCCAAGGCCATGAAGTGTGGATTTGATTCTGTTTTAAGTTAATTGCCAAGGTATGTTATGGTTATAAAAAAACGATTGGTAAGGTAGAGGGGGTTATCAAAGAGAGCTAGGTACTTAGACAAAAAGTAAATGTAGTAAATAAATTGATTTAATAAAGAAACTTCAAATTACAAAATTCTGTAAACCAAATTTAAAATTCTGTCACATTTCAAGTTTTGTCACAATAGATATATACAAAGATATAAAATAACCTCCCTGCCTCCCCATTCAAACTATCACAGGTAGTAAAATATAATATGTTGTATTGTAGATGATCACAGAACCAGTCAAGATGTGGTAGATACTGAGGAACTACCAACAGATCAAGATGAACAAATTGTCCCCAAAGATGTGGTTTGTAGTACTCATGTTCATTACTTCTCTCATAAAATGACTCTAATAGCTCAAATTTTTCTGTGGCATTATTAAAGGATGGGATTTCTCCTGATTTGTGTCATCACTCAACTCATCTGTGTTATGGGTGATGGGCAAGCACCGTAGCAGTTAACGGTTAATTTCAGGTTGAACAGGAAAAAAAACCAAGAGTTACTTAGAAAATTTATTTTAACAGTCAAAATAATAATTACAGTTAGCTGATATACTTTGATGGTTGGCAACAACATACATAAAGTAAGGAAACCAAAAATAATGACTTAACCACAGTACATTATCTACCTAAAAAAAGTTTTAAAAGTTTGTCCACTTTGTTCATATCCAATGATTTATCCTGTAGTCACCAGCACAACAGTTCCATGTCCCAATATTTGGTATGCCTCCGACGCTCACTCTGAAGTGTGAACAATATACCCTATCCAACAATCCATTACCTGGTATATACAGACACTATATCCAGTTCACTCCTGAAAGAGTTTACCACAGACATATATATTACAAACATTTTGTTGTTGTATCTAGTCCTGAAGGTGTGCCCCATTTTAAGGTGACCTAAAAGTCCCATATGTAAAAGAATTATACTGAGCTCAAATTTTTCTATGTTTCCCCAAAGTATACCAAAATGGCAGGACATATTTGATCTCCAAGTTGCGGGTACATGTAACTGATCTTACAGAAATGCCCTACAACTACATTAAGGTCACCTTAAACTCCCAGTAATGGCATGATTATAGTTACTTTTCTTTTAAAATTTTGGATAATATCTTTAATTATGTGCAATAGATTTTAAGCATATTTAAATTCTGGATATAACTAACCTTGAACATAGTCTACATGGTTAACATGACCTTAAAGCCTTAACATTTGCATTGACTTACATTCAGTTTAATTGTAGGACAATTTTCATGATATTTGGACAATATTGAAGCAATAGTTGAAAGTTTTCATTTGCATTAAACGTGTACACATATCTTGACCAAACAAGATGTTATAATAATGTTACCATAAAGACCTGATAGTGAAAAAAACAAGTTTAAGGTCACAATATCTTTAATTATTAAATCTACCCTGCTGGGCATGGATGTTACTTTGGCTTTCCCTGTGAATCACCTTTTATTGCTGCTCATTTACAAGTACATTATTTGACGTATCTCAGCTGACTTTGGTGTGGAGGTTTAATGGCATGATAACTTGTATGTGATTGCTTTCTTGGCAATATCTTACAACTATTGCCATGGCAACACTTTTTCTGTTTCTTGGTCTCGTAATAAAGCGGCCGGTCAGGGACGCTTATTTGTTTTCACATAAGTTTGACTGCTCGCCGGCGGCGGATTATGGTCTCCCTTGAATAACTTCTTAGGCTTTCAAATTTTTCTTTCCTTCTTATCTTTCTTTAAAACTATAGAGGCAGGAAAAATTTTTTGGATACTTTGCGCAGACCTTAAGCTTTACTTAAGGTAACCTTAAGCATTTTTCAAAAACACCCCGTCATCGCGTTTTAGAAAAAAACACACACACCTGTGCTATAAAATTTATCAGGTACATTATACACCTATATCCGCAGGTCAGAAAGGATTTTCTCATCAATCGGATCGTAGATGCCTGAATGGCAGGAGTTTAATTTTCGTAAATTTTTTTTAAAATGGGTACTTATTCAGCTACTTTTTGATAATCTTTCACATGCTGAAGTTTTAGCCCTCTATCTGCAATCTTAAGGTCACGTTAATGTCAAAAAGGGGATTTTAGCCCTCCAGTTCACTTAGTTTTTGACTTTTTTCAACCAAACTTGGCATATATATTAAGATTTACCAAAGGATTATCCTGACTTTATGGTGACCTTAAACTGTTAATATACTTGGAGCTATGGCCCCCCTAAAGTCATAAAATTTGGAATAAAGCCATCTGGCCCCTTTCTTTTTCCATATCTAACGTATATTGATATTGAAGTAGATCAAAAGAAGACTCTTGCTACCTTATGATTTAAATATAAATGATGTTATGGCCATCTTAAACTTAAAATGTAGGGTTTTTCAGCCCTAAGCCCAGTTAATGTTTAATTTTTTAAAATAAAACTTGGCACATTTATAAAGGTTGGCAGAAAGGCACATTCTCATTTTATGGTCACCTTAAGTCGCAATATGAATGAAGTTATGGTCATCTTACAGTGAAAAAAAGGAAGTTTTCAGCCTCCAGCTATCTTATTGTTCAACTGACCTCAGCTAGACTTTATGCACTTATAAAAGGTGACAAAAGGGACATTCTTATTTTATGGTCACCTTAAAGTCCCAATATGAATCAAGTTATGGCCTCCTTGCAGTGAAATTATAGAGTAATTACTCTCCAGCTATCGTACCTCAGTTAAATTTTGCAAACTTATTAAAGATGAAAATAGGGACATTCTTATTTTCTTTGCACCTTGGAGTTCCAATACAAGTATAGTCATGGCCACCTTGACGTAAAAATGAGGGTTTTCAGCTTCCAACTGACGTGCTGTTCAATGACATCAGTTCAACTTGACACATTAATTAAGCTCATTGTATAGCGGAGTAATAGCTACTTTGAGGTTATCAGTGTTGAGTAAATCAGTTAGAACTTGAAAACTATTGCATTTAGAGTATCTCTTTAAATATGTTATTCACCTATTTTTGGATCAGCTGTAACAAAGCTGCTTAAGGATCAGCTGTAATGTAGCTTATTTTATAGATGAGCAATAGCTATTTTGAGGTTATCACTGTTAGTTATAAATTGAAAACTATTGCATTTACAGAAATTTGTGTAAATATGTTATTCAGCTACTTTTGGGTCAGCTATAACATGGTAAAATTGCAGACCTATAGCTCTTTCCATAGGTGAGTAATAACTACTTTAATGTTATCACCGTTGAGTAAATCAGTTGTAACTTCAAAACTATTGTATTTACAATATTTTCTTTTAAATATCTTATTCCCCTACTTTTGGATCAGCTATAACATAGTAAAATTGCAGACCTGTAGCTTATTTTATAGATGAGCAATAGCTATTTTGAGGTTCTCACTGTTGAATAAATCAGTTGTAACTTCAAAACTATTGCGTTTACAGTATTTTGTGTAAATATGTTATTCAGCTACTTTTGGGTCAGCTATAACATGGTAAAATTGCAGACCTGTAGCTCTTTCCATAGGTGAGTAATAACTACTTTAATGTTATCACCGTTGAGTAAATCAGTTGTAACTTCAAAAACTATTGTATTTACAATATTTTCTTTTAAATATCTTATTCCCCTACTTTTGGATCAGCTATAACATAGTAAAATTGCAGACCTGTAGCTTATTTTATAGATGAGCAATAGCTATTTTGAGGTTCTCACTGTTGAGTAAATCAGTTGTAACTTCAAAACTATTGCGTTTACAGTATTTTGCATAAATATGTTATTCAGTTACTTTTGGGTCAGCTATAACATAGTAAAATTGCAGACCTGTAGCTCATTGTATAGCTGAGTAATATCTACTTTGATGTTATCACTGTTGAGTAAATCAGTTGTAGCTTAAAAACTATTGCAGTTAGAGAATTTTGTTTTGATATGTTATTCACCTACTTATGGATCAGCTATAACATAGTGAAATTGCAGACCTGTAGCTTATTTCATAGCTGAGCAATAACTATTTTGAGGTTCTCACTGTTGAGTAAATCAGTTGTAACTTGAAAACTATTACATTTACAGTATTTTGTTTAAATATGTTATTCAGATACCTTTGGGTCAGCTAAACATAGTAAAATTGTAGACCTGTAGCTGATTCCATAGCTGAGTAATAGCTACTTTGAAGTTCACTGTTGAGTAAATAAGTTATAACTTGAAAACTACTGCATTTGGAATGTTTTCTTAAAATATTTTCTTCACCTATTTTTGGGTCAGTTATAGCATAGTAAAATTATAGACCTGTAGCTCATGGCATAGCTGATCAATAGCTACTTTGAGGTTCTCACTGTTTGGTAAATCAGTTGTAACTTTAAAACTATTGCATTTACAGTATTTTTTTTTAGTATGTTATTCACCTAGTTTTCCGTTAGCTATAACATAGTGAAATTGCAGACTTGTAGCTCATTACATAGCTGAGCAATAGCTACTTTGAGGTTTTCACAGTTGAGTAAATCAGTTATAACTTGAAAACTATTGCATTTAGAGAATTTTGTTTTAAAATATGATATTCACCTACTTATGGGTCAGCTATCACATAGTAAAGTTGTAGACCTGTAGCTTATTGTATAGCTGAGTATTGGTTACTTTACGATTGCAGTTAGAGTTTCACTGTTGAGTAAATCAGTTTTAATTTGAAAACTATAGCATTTACAGTATTTTTTTAAATATGTTATTCACCAACTTTTGGGTCACATATAACATAGTCAAATTGCAGACCTGTATCTCATTGCATAGCTGAGCAATAGCTACTTTGAGGTTCTCACTGTTGAGTAAATAAGTTATAACTTGACAACTATTGCATCTATAGTATTTTATTTAAATATATTATTCACCTACTTTTAGGTCAGCTATAACATAGTAAATTGCAGATTTATAGCTCATTGTGTAGCTGAGCAATAGCTACTTTGAGGTTTACACTGTTGAGTAAAGTAGTTATTAGTGCTGAAAGAGGAGACCAAAATTGCGGTCGAATATTCGTTACGTATTTTCCGATATTTTCAGGAAATTCGTTCTAAATATGTAACTCTTATCAAAAACAATTCTCACCATACAATACTATGATTGAGTTGACAATACCATTTTTAAAATAAGCTTGTTAAGTTAGTTAAATTAAGCTTGTAAAATTGCAGATGTGTAGCTCGTGGCATAGCAGAGCAATAGCTATCATCAGGTTCTCACTGTTAAATAAATCAGTTGTAACCCGAATACTATTGCATTTACACTATTTTGTTTCAATATGTTTTCCACCTACATTTTACTCAAACATGGTACTTTACTTTGGAGTGCCATTTGCAGGGTACAGTTTTTGTGTCATTTTCTTCCTTCACTTGTACTCTAAAACTCAAGACACACAGTCAGCTGACACAGAGCCCATTCACGGGCACTGATTGTTTGTTAGATAATCCCATTTCCCATCAGATACAACACAGTAAAGCTTACCTTCTCCTTACAGTCTCATACCACAACTACTACAGCTTTATTAACTGTTAGCAAAAACCTTTTTCTAGTTTTGTTGGCATTTTTCATTATTCTAAAGTTCCAGAATATATTTATTACAAGAGGAGTTTGTTATGATTTGGTTTAGGCAATATTTGCCAACAGCTGTTTTTTTTTTTATGTTTCTTGGACTTATAAATATTTTATGGATTCTTTGCAATCCATACAACAGCATGTATTAGAGCTGATTAGTTTTTTGGCATTACTTTGCAACAAGTGTTGCCATGGCAACACTTTTTTTCTCTTTCTTGGAACTGATAAATATTTTTGTGGGTTCTTTGCATTCCAAACCCCTGCATGGATTGGACCTGATTAGCTTTTTAACAATACCTGGCAACAGTTGTTGCCATGGCAACACTTTTTTCTGTTTCCAGGTTGTTGATATAAAAAGTCCGAAAGAAGACATGTAGGGTAAAGTGACCTTACACACCACAAGATTAGACAGTGATCTCGCTTTTTGCTGTATAGGTAGTTCCTTCTTTGCTCCTTGAAGAGAGGAGGCAGATAAGATTGGACAAATCTTAGCTTGGTCATCTTAGAGATGGTCTGGATGTGCAAAAATACGGCCAGTCAGCCAACTGTTTACATCTGTTTAGCATAATTTTTTTCCTTTCAAATTTCACCCATTTCAACCTTTACCCATGCTGGTGACGCAGTACAATTCTACTGAATTCTTGTTGGTTCTAGGGCTTCCAAATGTAAAGGGCTAGGGCTACCTTCAATTCTTTTGCAAGCGTCCTTTTGCAAGCAACCTTCAAGTTCAAGTAGGGTCATCATGCTAAAAAGGCATTATATTTCTGTTATAATTGGTTCTAGGGCTTCAAAATATGAAAATGCCTTGTTAGAAAACATGGTCTGTGAATCTTTAGCCAGTGTCAAACTTTAACTTTGACCCTTGCTTTAAGGTTGAGTGGGTGATCATACTAAAATGGAAATATATCTCTTATATTTTGGTTCTTGGGCTTGGGACAGAACATCTCGTGGGTTCTCGATACTTCTTACAACTGAAGTTGTTCCTATTTTCCCAAATCTCAATGTTGGCTTGGAGTCCTGCTTGTTGGGGCTGGCTATTTTTATATATAATTATAAATTCCAAACCTGGAAATCGTAATTTTAACAAAAAAAACCCCAAAAAACCTCAGTGCTATAGTTCTGGTCATGATGGGATACAAATGTAATTATAACTGTCCTTGACCTAATTACTTCACAAGTTCTTTTTTGATTTTTTGATTGGTTAACACATGATCCCTTTACGACTCGGAACATGTCTAATGTCTCATGATTTATGCCTTACGGATTGGATGGTGTGCCTTAGAATCCGTTGATACGGAGATTAAGCACCTGGACAACTGATTGATTGATTGATTGATCCCTCTTTTTCCCAGAAATTGCAAATATGCCGAATTTTCATAATTTATAAAATGGAAAGTTTATCTGGTCACATGGTGGATCCAAATGTTGTTTTGACTCTCCTTGACCTAATAATATCACGTGATAATGTTTTAATTTTTTGATTGGTGGATACTAGATCCCTCTTTTTCCGAGAAATTGCAGATATGCATAGAAATGGATATGTCTACTTGCCGACCTGTCTACCTGCCTGTCTGCCTTCTATGTATATTATATATATATATATATATATATTTATTTTAATTTTATATGTATTTATCTCTATTGACGGAGGTACTTTCGTCTATTTCCAGGAGGGAAATTCTGCAATTTAGCCAATCTTTCATGTGTTGACTACCTTGACAACACACTTTGTTATCCTTGTTGATTTTATCAAGTTTCTTTACCTTGTCAACTCTGTCGACCTTGTCCACTTAGTCGTTTGTTTTATTAACTTTCAAGATAATTTATAAACATTATCATGAATGTTAATTACTTTCTTCTAAAATTTACATTTTTATTTCATAAAAATGTAAATATACTATACCATATGAAAACACTTGGGTAAGCTTTGCTTGGCATTCGGTGACCGCCACATACACCGTACATAGAATTTAAACTATGAGGGGAGACCCTCTTTAAACCTATATACTTGCTACCCTTTGACCCCTGGTGACCTAGTTCGCTCTGCCATGCGCATTAATACAGAAATAGTTCATTCTTTTTGTGGCGGTTGGACTCTCAACTCGGCATTTTTGCTGCTCAAATTTTAAGACCTGCTAGGTGTTGTGGTGCTCTGTAAGTACGGTTATGCTGTTTTTAATCACTTTACCTTCATTTTTATTCGATTTTATCGATTTCTGGTGTGTTTATTGCTTGTTTTTTGCAATTTTACTTGTCTTTTTCGTAACTTAGCTCATGTGGTCACGTGGTGCGGATGTAGGTTTCCCTTCGGAAATAGTCATTTCCTTGGTGGTTTTCATTAGATTTTTAGTTCTAAATGTTTATTTTCACCTATTCTGGGTATTCCTTCATTCATTCTTTGAAATTCTTCGAATCACCGCATTTTTCACATTAGACTTAGCTGTTGTACGAAAACTTCACCAGATCACGTGACTGTGACGTCACATTCAAAATGGAGGTTAACCATGAACTTTCTGAAGAATAGTCATTCTTTCAGTGAGTACAGCATATTTACTTATTCATTTGCTTTATTATCATGTTTATATTGTGTACTTTGTTTTCAGAGGAATACTTTTTCACAAGTGTCACAAAATTCAAATATTTTTGTTTTTTCACAACTACCTACCACACTCGGTTCCTTATGGATCCTCCCCTTACTACCGGTACTTCAGTTTCTTCTGGCTCGTGTTTCTCCACCTTGCCTTCGGGCTTACTGCCTAGTATGACTTCTTTAGAAGCATGCACTAGTTGGCTTTTGGGGGTTACTCAATCCCCACTGGTGGAGTCACGTCCAGTGACTGGTGTGCCTTTACCCCCTCAACCCTGTGTAATGTCATCTTGGTCTGTGAATTCTTCGAATTCTTTGGGTAGACCGATTTCCCAGCAACCGGGTTCTGTGGGTAACTTTGTTCCCTCAGCTCAGCCCATTCAGGCTGTCCCGGTGCCGGCAGGCTACCCTGTGTATGACCAATCTTTTCACAGGCCCCCTTATCAGCCTCAGGCTGATTTCTTCAACACTTTCTCCTCTTTCATGTCTTCCATGTTAGATAGGGTTCAGGGTATTGCCAACCCTGCTGTTACTCAACAGCCAATGGCTAGTCAGGATCTGTCGCAACCTTCGGGTGCGACTTTTAATGATTCTCAGGACTCACTTCAGACTCAGTCTCAGGTTAATCTTGAGGCTGAGCTGCAGGTTGTAGATTCAATGCCAAACATCCCTTATGTCCAGTCGGTCAATAGGGACTACAGGGAGGCCTTAGACTCTGTCTTTGAGGTCTTATCAGATAAGATCTCCAGGCCTTCGGTTCAGAATCACGATCCCGAGGATTGCTCGGAGCTCTACTCTGACCAATCAAAATCCTCACCCATGAGTCTCCCCATCAGTTCTAGACTGAGGAGTTCCTTCAAGATGGCTGATGCGTATCTATCTGATTTGCATTCACGCTCTTCTAATGTGGGAGCTTCCCAAACTAAGTTGAGGAGGTTGGGAATTTTCCCTAACAAACCCTCAAAGCTTAGCTTTGCCAGGTACAAACCCATGGCTTCTGATGTCTGGACTGATCTTTTGAAAGATCCGGATCAGGGGTCAGGTTTGCCATCTCCCAAAAAGGAGATTTACTTGTCCAGAAGTACAGCTCATGCCCTTTAGAAGAGTCTCAGGTCAGATTTAGTGATTCTGAATTCCCTAGACTTCTATCGAGAGGCTTTAGCGGTCAATCATACCAACTTAGTGAAGTTGGTTGACCAAAGTGAGTCTAACCTTTCTCTGGACATTCAGCAGGCCTTGGACGTCAATTCTTTGCTGATCAATCATGTGAAGTTTCACTTAATTGATTTGTTGGCTTCCATCACCCATTCTATCTCTACTGTGACCTTGGCAAGGAGGGATTTCTTTCTTTCCACAGTCCCTGCTTAGGTCTCATCCTATCTATGATCCCTCCCTCTTTGGTGAATTTGCCTTGAAGGCTCTTTCTTCTCACACTAAAGAGTATAAGCAGGAACAGTTCCAGACTGTCCTGACTAAGGGAGTGACCAAACAACTTTCTGCTTCTGCATCCAGGGGCAAGTCTTTCAAAAGACAACAATCCCAAGATAGGGATTCTCAAGATAGGAAATTTCAGAAGGGTTCTACTTCTGGTTCTGGTTCCTTTCGAGGTTCCAAGAAACCACGTGGTGGAAAGTCTTCCAGGGGTAGGTGCAAAAAGCCCCAACCTCAATCTCAACAATGATGTCCTACAGGAGGTAAGAGTGACCTTGGAACTCTCCAAGGTTCCACTCATACCTCCAGACCCCACCACTTTGCCAGTGGGAGGTCAACTGGGTTATTTCCATCTCAATTGGAAGTTTCTAGGGGCCCATCCTTCTGTTATCAAGACCCTGGAATTTGGACTTCAGCTTCCAATAGGTTCAGTTGAATTCCTTTATCCAGGGTTCCTTTGATAAACAGCCAGTATTCTTCCCTAGAGAAGAATGTAGTTCTTAGCCACGCTGTTGTGGATATGCTGCTCAAAGGAGCAATCCAGGAGGTCAGGGATTCTTCATCCCTGGCTTTCTACAGCAGACTTTTCCTTGTGGCAAAGAAGACTGGAGGATGGAGGCCAGTAATAGATTTGAGTTATTTAAATCTTTATCTGGACTTCCCCACTTTCAAGATGGAAACTACTCAGCCCATCAGAAACTCCCTTCAAGTTGGCCAGTGGACAACTTCTCTGGACCTCAAGGATGCATACTTCCACGTTCCCATGGCTCCTACGGTTCACAAACTGCTCAGATTTCAAGTCTTGGGCAAAGTGTACCAGTTTGTGGCTATGCCTTTTGGCCTAGCCACAGCTCCCAGGGAATTCACTACCTTAGTCAAGGAAGTGAAAAGAATGGCCTTGAGGTTGGGCATCTCAGTTCACATGTACCTAGACGATTGGCTTATCAAAGCCAACAGTTGTCAGGAGGCTCAGTCTGCAACTCTAACTTTGTTGGAGTTGACTCACAAGCTGGGGTGGATTGTAAACTTGGAGAAGTCAGATTTGCTTCCAAAGCAAGTTTTCACCTTCCTGGGCCAGGTCTTCGACCTGTCCAAGGGGGTTTGTTATCCAACAGAGGCCAGGTTCCTGTCCATTCAGGAGGCTATTCATCCTCTGCTTTTCAACCCCCTTACTACTCCACGCCAGGTTATGCACCTTTTGGGTCTACTAGCTTCCACAGAGAAGTTAGTACCTCAGGGTCGCCTTCATATACGACACCTTCAATTTCATCTCAGGAGAAATTACAATTGCCACCTAAAAGGTGCCCTGGATTCTCCATTCACCTTGGACCCTTCAGTGAAGGTTCATCTAAGGTGGTGCTTACTGAGGAACTATGTCATGGCGCAAGCTTCACTGCACCCACCCAAGTATGTAACATCCATTTACACGGATGCCTCAGCTCAGGGTTGGGGAGCTCATTGTGCTCACATGATTGCCCAAGGTCATTGGTCGACTCACCAGTCCAAACTGCACATCAATGTTCTGGAGCTCAAAGCTGTGCTCCTGGCTCTCAAGACTTTTGTACCTCAGTTATCCCTTCATCAAAGGATTATTCAGGTAGCCTCAGACAACACCACTGTCTGTGCTTACATAAACAAACTAGGGGGCACCCGCTCCTGGGACCTGTTTGCCCTGACTTGGCATCTGTTTGCCTTCTGTCACAAGAACAAGGTTGTTCTTACAGCAAGACACATTCCAGGGGTCATGAATCTTGTGGCAGACCAACTCTCCAGGTCTCAACAGACCCTTCATACAGAGTGGTCCCTCAATCCCAAGATCTTCAGGTGGCTGTCACAAATAGACTTCCAACCTCAAATAGATCTTTTTGCAACAAGATTCAATCACAAGCTTCCCCAGTATGTTTCTCCAGTGCCAGATCCCAAGGCTCTGGCAGTAGATGCCCTGGAGATGAATTGGTCCGGACTTCATCTCTACTCCTTCCCTCCTTCAGCCCTTTGTCCACTTGTGGTCAAGAAGTTAATCAACTCTCAGAGCTGCAGGATGCTTCTTGTGGCCCCTTTCTGGGAAACCAAAGAGTGGCTTCAAGATCTATTGGCACTGTCAATAAGAAGACCAATCGCTCTTCCTCTAAAAGAAAATCTCTTAAAGCAACCTCATCTCGAGGTGTTTCATCAAAATCTAAGGAGTCTAAACCTTCATGCCTTTTGGCTGAAGTCTCCTTAGAGAAAAAAGGGTTTTCTCAGGAAGTGACTTCTAGGATTTTGAGTCTTATTAGAAAGTCTTCTAAATCAGTGTATGAAGCAAAGTGGAACGGCTTCTGCACTTGGTGTGAGGAACATGGCTTCTCTGCCATGCACCCTACTGTCCCCATCATAGCTGAGTTTTTCCTGTTTCTTTTCTCTGAAAAGAAATTACTTCCTCAGACTATAGAGGGATATAGGTCAGCTCTCGCCATGAAGCTTGATGCAGATTTGGAGTTGGGTTCTAATAAGGAGCTCAAAAGACTCATTCAGAGCTTTTACAAGTCCAGGCCTAAAACTTCTCGTCACATTCCTTCCTGGGACTTGACCTTGGTTTTGCAGGCTCTTACCAAGGCTGCTTTTGAACCTTTGTCTCTTGCTGAGCCAAAGTTCCTCACTTGGAAGACGGTCTTTCTTATTGCCCTTGCATCTGGAAGGAGAAGGAGTGAGATTCATGCCTTTACTTTTAAGGGTTGTTCTCACTCTAAAGGATGGTCAAAGGTCATCCTTAAAACAGATCCTGCTTTTCTGGCTAAGAACCAGTTAGCTTCAGAGGGTGCTTCAATTTTTTCGGAAATTGAAATTCCTGCTTTGACTAAGTGCCTTGGTCAACAGGATACAGAACACAGGTCTCTATGTCCTGTCAGGGCCCTTAGACATTATTTGTCTAGGACTAATGACCTTAGGCATGGTAGATCTCTTCTCTTTGTTTCACTCTTGAAGTCAAAACAGGGTGATATCGCTGCCCAGACGATTTCTAATTGGATTAAAGATATAATCCATTTCACCCTTAAGAACTGTTCCACAGAGAATGCATCTCTTCATGGTGTCAAGGCTCATGATGTCAGGGCACAGGCTGCGTCCTGGTCCTTTAAGGGTGGAATCCCACTCCTTGACATCATGAGATCCTGCACGTGGAAGAGCCATTCCACTTTTACATCCTTCTACTTTAGGAATGTAGCTCTCAAGAATCTCGAGGATACCTTTAGATTGGGAGATATTGTGGCTGCACAACGTGTAGTCTCCCTTTCTACTTGATCTTCCTTTTTCTTGATCAAGGTAAGTATATACATTTTTATTCATAAAAATGGATTTTACATTTAAAAATATGAAAATTTCCACTTCCATCACAGCAATTCTTCAGTTCCGCCCTCTAATATTAGATTGCACAGAGACATGTCTGCAGGCAGTTCTTCATACCTTGGAATTTTTGGTTCCTATTTGGGTGTGTAGATTAATACAGACAAGACTCAAAACCTTTTGGAATCGGCAAAAAGCAACTTTCAAAATATTAAGTTTGGGGATGACTGATGTCAATTAACTGGAAATAACTTTCTCACATAAGTTGCAAGATATCCCCACTTTAAATAATAATCTATTAGTTGATACTTTATAGTATTCCCAAACTACTCCGTCCTAGGAAGTTGCGATACCTTACACCTCTGCAGTACTTTTAGATTCTCTGAAAAACAAGCACAATGGAACTAGTGCTATTTTAAACATTGTCAAGTGTATATTGTAAAAATACAATAACTTGATCTAGGTATTTAGTACAAGTACTTTTTCCATGGACAAAAATATTTCTCAAGAATATACTTTTATTTGTAATCTCTTGTTAATATATGGCATTTAAAATTTTAGCCAATTTACTAGTGAAGCAATTTACTTCTCAACAGAAGCAGATTATCAAGGAACGAGTGACACTGGCGAGGCTGGATCCCGCTTCTTGGAGTGAGGTACATGATGAAGTGATCCAGTCCTTTGTCTCAGACTCTCAGCGCATGCTCATTGTGTATGTTGATGAGCTAAATGGACTCACATGTGAGCACATTGTGCCATATGTCCAAGTCAGTGAAATCGCTTATTTCATCAAGAAATATGAGAGCCAGCTCATCACAGTGGAAAACTTCTTCAAAACCGTACAGTTTGGCACTGTGTCTGGGGGCCACATTCAGAGCCTGCTTAGACTCATGTCTGCAATCTATGCACCCATATTCTTTGAGAACAAGACCTGGCCAGACAGCATAAAAAATGACTTCTCTGCACAGCTACACCGCTTCTTAGCAAGCTTAACAGATACACGGTGGAAGTTAGATGGCAAAACAGTGCTCTACATTCCTACTGAGGGCCTATCTATGGACTCTGAAAAAGCAGCCAAAAACAAAGAACTGGTACAGAGACTAGAGAGTAAGTGTAGCTGTGTGGTCCTGACACGTATCAGAAATGGATGTATTGGTAAACTATGTGTAATATTTATATGTATATTGCATAATAAGATTTGGGAATTGTGTATAAACATGGACTTTGGTCTTTTCTGTATAAATTGATTAAAATAGAAGTGCTCATCATCTCTTAATTGGGACACCCAATTTGACTGGGCTTCTATGTTAAGGTCAAATTGTAGGTCAACACCTACACCTTCAGACCATATGTTTAACTTTATCCTAGTCCCAGCGATATGATACACAGTGAATTACTGGAAGTAATAGGCTAGCTATGTGGTGGGGGTATTAAATTGGACCTTAGCACTTCCTTTTGATAGTTTTTGATCCTAGAGTTTGCCAGTTTGGGGTGATGATACAAATGAGCCAAGTTGACACAATTCTAGTTGTTTTACTGATAAAACAACATCCAGCCTACTTTTCCATAGTGTTAGTTAAAAACACTGTTTGAATATTTTGAATATTTTCATTTCAGTAATTGATTTTTTTTTTTTTTTTAGCTGCCATGATACATTGGACTCGGCAAATCAAGGAGGTGCTGAGTGCCCAGGATGCTCTGCAAACCTCAGAAAATGCGGGACCACTTGAGGAAATTGATTTTTGGAAAAACAGGTATGATTTATCTTCTCATTGATTCTGAGCTTTCCACAATCTATGTTTGCATAGGTAATTTTTGGAGATAAGGATTATGAAGTGGAAGCCATTTTGGTTGTAACATAGACAACCTTCTTGTTTTGCAGATGCCTCGACCTGTCAGGGATCAGTGAGCAGTTAGATAAGCCAGGTGTAAAGAGGATTACAGAAATCCTGGAGCTGGCCAAGTCTTCCTATGTCACTCCATTCAAAAAACTCTCAGGCCAAATCAAGGTATTAAACTAAGCACAATAGCTTGCATTTTGCAGGACTTAAAGCACTGTTTCATCCTTCTCGACTGCACAAGTACATTGCAACCTATTTTGTATTCTAAAATAATAGTACAATAATGTAATTTTATAGGGAAATATATTGTAGAAATGGACCACCATCAATGTTTAACAGCCTGACACATTCATTAGTGCCTGAGGCTTGCCGAGGGCACTAATGGATGTTTGGTAATGAATGTTTTCCCCGTAAGCAAGTTTCTTTTTTCATAATAAGCAGTTAACTTACAAACACATTCTATATGTTAAGGAAAGATATCTTTACACTGCTTTTACTCGTTTTTGTTTGGTTAAAATCCATACGTGAGATATTGCAAGTTAAAAATTTCAAGTGAGAGTACAATATTTGTAAACAAATACTTGGTGACGTCAGAACCCAGTCAATAATACTCATTATTGGACCGCTGACTGGCAATCAATAAAATACTGTGTTTTCAAAGACTCGATTCTGCACTGATAATCTACTGGTAACGCACGCTCAGCTGGTAATAATTTACTATGGTTGTATGCTGTGAACTTTTGAAACAATTTTATAGCACTGATTGTTGGTTTGGGTTGGTATTATTTCTGAAGTTATGGCTGGTTTATCCTTTGTAGGAGGGCTCCCACCAAGCACAGAGCAACCTGAAGTTCCTGACCATTCTCAAAGACCCGTGTGTTGAACTGGCTGACTCGCATCCACGCGACATTCCGCCAATGCTTCCAAAAATCCTCAACCTCATCAGGATGATCTGGGTGAACTCAGAATTCTACAAGACCAGGGAGAGACTTACAGGCATATTCAGGAAGGTAGAGTGCTGCTTACTGTTCAAATTTCTTGTCATTGACTAGGGATCAATTGAATTGAGTTCAGATAAATCCTCCGATTCTGACTATAGTTTTGCGGCTTGGTTACATTTGGTGCTGCAAGTAATTGAAACTGTTCAATGTAAAATTATTATTGAATAGAAAGATGCAAAAAGTGAGTCATGCATATAATATTTTCAGCTATCAAATGAAATCATCAGAAGATGCTGCAAGGAGATAGACTTGGACAAGATCTTTGATGGCTGTGTGCAGTCCAGCATGAAGACACTCAATGAGTGTATTGAATGCTGCACCCACTGGAAAGACACATACGATCGGTAAGTGTGTAACCCTGCCAAGTTTTTCACACACTCAAAATTTGTCAAATACTGGTATAATAATAGCATTAGTGAGTAATGCAGGTTTGCTGAGCCCAGAAACTTTTCTAGAAAGATATATCTCTGTCATTCAAAATCTTCAGAAGCATTAGCAATAATATTGCTTTGAAGTAAAGATTTTTATTCTCAATATTTTTAAATATTAAAAACAGTTGTGTAATAATTTGAATCGTAGTGTCAGAATTTGTATTTCATACTGTTTGAACATGTTTTACATTGGTACATTGTATGGTCAGAATGTCAGAATTTCAATGTTTGTGTGGTCTCTGTGAAGCTTCATTGCCTCATTATACATTGTGTAATGCTGTAAATGTAAGAGGTGTAAGAATACTGTAAATGTGGAGGAATAAACACAATCTGTACACACAATTGGTGGATGTTTTATCACAAAATGTATTTGCTATTCTCTTGTTCATCACTTCAGGATTCAGAAGTTGCACCACAAGTTTTCCCCAACAGGTTGGGTTCTGGACAAAAGCAGCATCTTTGCTCAAGTTGATGCATTTGTACAGAGATGTAAAGATCTGTTGGAGGTCAGTTACTTGTTCTCAGCTAGCTTTGCCCATAATTACGCTGTATTGATTGTTTACATACTTTCATTATGTTATGGTTTTCTATGTGCCTGTGTAACACTTCTTCCAAACAATTGTCTCATTCTCTGTTGTCACTCATATGTACCATTTTATTGCATTAATACATCCTATCCAATGGACAATTGCTAATCTGGGTGGCGCAGACCGGCCCGCCAAATGTCAGAAAAAGACATCCTGTGTTTCCACCAGCCAGGCCGGTTCAGTAGTGTGCACTCACCAGGTGGCGCATCATACTTCCTTCCTGTCTAGACAGCGTGACGTCATAGTGTCTTTTTCGTTTGGCGCGTGGTGTGTGCACACAAATTTGGATAGCTTCTTTTTTTTAAAGATTATTGCCAGGATTTTGTGTTTTTAAGCATTTCACATACTTAAACGGCTATCAAAGTATATATAGATCAACATGTCTTCTCCTGGACAAAAGAGAGGAAGTTGCAGCCATGCTATAGACATTCCTTCTTTGCCTGTTGCGGGGGGAAAGGAAAGGGGAAGGACTCTTGTGTTGAGTCGCCAGAACTTGAATGTAAGTTTTGTCTTTTGCTAACCCCTGAACAGAAAGCACAACTAGCTACTCCTTCATGCAAGTTAAAGAAGGAAAAACGAGAGGCCAAGAAATTAGATATCTCTTCAACTCCTAGTAAAGACAGTCCTTTAGTTGATCCAGCTACGGTATCTGTTATTGGGGCTGTTAGTGACACTGCTTCCATTTCTTCCCCGCCTTCTACAATCCCTGAAAAGAAAGTTAAGAAGGACAAACTATCTACCTCCAAGTCAAAGAAATCCACTGAAAAATTAACTACAGACAAGAAAATGGAGGAATTAGATCAGAAGTGGTTGGACAGATTCAATCGCTTGGAAGGCCCTCCGTATGTCAAAGACCTTCCAACCGACCTTCTCATCTGCTGTGAAAGTTACAGCATCTCAATCCCCTCCAGCTAATGTTCCCAAGGACACTGAACCTTTCTTCCAACTGACCTCATCAGAGCGCAATGGCAATGACTTCTGTGCTTTGCATTAGTCGGTCAGCCAGCTCGGTCCGGATTCTGCAACTTCAGAGCGCACTTGACAGGGCTCCTCTGCTTCACAGCATCAGCCTTCCAGCCAGCTCAGATCTGACCTTCACCGACCGGAATCTTCACCCAAGCGCACTGGTACTGACTTCTGTGCTGCAAAGCATCAGTTGACCAGCCAGCTTAAATCCGACCGACACGGACCAGATTCTCCACCTCTCAAGTGCACTGGTTCTGACTCCTGCTTCCAAGCATCAGTCGACCAGCCAGCTTCAATCCAGCAAACACTGACCCAGATCCACAGAGCACACTGGTACCGACTCCTCTGCCTCCAGGCGTCAGTCCACCAGCAAGCTTACTTCACACAGATCTCATACCGACAGACCTAGATCCACAGTGCCCACCTGCTCCCCTCTGTTACACAGACAAAGGAAGGACAGTGCTTCTAGTTTCAGTTCTGAGGCCGGTAGTGACGTCTCTGACCGATCACCTGTAGATCTGTATGTTGAAGAGGGTGAATTGTCGGATGATCATGATATGACTGCCACCGAACCAGATCAGGCTCTGTTTGCAGAACATACTTACCGGGAAACGATGAGAGGCATCAGATCATATATGGGTTGGTCAGAAATCCCAGACATGGATAGTTCTAACACTGCATCAGATGACAACCCTTTCTCTGGTCCAAAAAGTTCCTGTGCCCAGAAAAGTATCTGTACAGATGGCAACTGAGGACTGGCTATGTAAGAAGCTGAGTAAATTGAACTTAACTTTGGTTGAAGGTTATCCTTCTCGCAGTTCGGAGGCCTGTGGCCTGATGAAAGACCAGTTCTTGAGACCAGTAAAGTCACAGTCCAAGTGGTACGGGCTGTTTGCCGACCACAAAGTTGACCCTTCAGCAGTCTTGACCTGGAGTACAGATGCCAGTAAGCTGAACAGTTGTTACAGCATAATCGCCAGACAGTCGGACATTGCTTCTACCCCACCTGCATCGCGTCGGATCTCACAAGAGACTCTACGAAGATGAGAGAAGTTGGCTTGAGAGGCCACGGTGATCTGCAATCAAGCAGCTAGCTTCAATAGGTGCCTCTTTAAGGGTAAAACAGAACATGCAAGAGCAGCATAAAACTGTCCGTTGTGAAAGTAAAGGCAAAGGTTCATCCAAGGAGTCCTCTGCTACTGAAGAATTGCTGTTTCTCATGGACTTCAATGCAAGTATAACTCAAGCTGGAGTCAAGACGATGGAGCATCTCACAGAGTTTGTTTTCATCTCCATGGGAAATCTGGCACTGGCTTGCAGGGATGTATACTTAAACCATCTCAAGAGTGGAATCAAGCCGGATACAGTGGCAGCCCTCAGGACAGCTCTGTTGCATATTCCCACCTTGTTTCCGGACAGTATTATTAAACGGGCAGAAGATGAGATTGCTCTCTATGAAAGCAAAGGACAGGCTAGCTCACATAGCAAGGGTTGGTACCACCCATATGAGAGAACAGAGAAAAGGTCGGATAAAAGGTTGGACAACAGCAAAGATGATAGACCAGCATGGAAGAACATTGGTAATGGTCACTACAAGAAACCCAAGGGAAAGTCTTCCAGTTACTCTTTGCGACCAGCCAAGGGTCAGCATTCCTATAAATGACAATTACTGTATAGAAAAGTTACAGAGAGGACTGCTGGCTGGGAGCCAGATTCCAACAAGACAGACAATAGACACTTGTGTAAACTTTCATGTTGTAAAAGTTGCTCATACTGCGCCCGGGCATTCACAAAAGAAAGAAATAAGTCCCGGGGCAGCAGTTTGTCATTATCAGGGCGTCAAGTTCCTATTTTTTCCTATTATTTCCTATTTTTTAACAAATTCCTATTTATTCCTATTTTCCAGGAAAATTCCTATTTTTTCCTATTTTTGGTGATGATAATGTATTTTAAGTCACTAAATGTTGTTGATCACATAGAAAATGACTAATTTTCTCAAATCATAATGAAGTATAAATTTTACAGCATCATTGAAAAATGAAAAATTGTTTATTATAATTGTGAATTTCACAAAATGAGTGCTGCAAGAATACCCACAGAATGCCTTTGGCATGAGAAATGACCTGTCTGGGGATATGTTGGCATCAATCTAGTTATGATTGTATCCACCGGAGAGCAGTGTGTAGAGATTTTCTTGTTACCCCTCTAGAGGCCAGGGTATTGTAGGTAGATTTCTTAAATTTTCAGGTTATATTCATAACCATAAAATCTTGGCTGGGAATATATTTTTGGCCTCATTTTGAAGAACAATATGGCTGCCATGGGCGTTTTTCGACTTTCAGCAAGGAGTTTTGTTGGCCCTCCAGGCCTCTAGAACAAAGGGAATTCTAGGTAGAAATCTCAAATTCGCTGGATATGTTCATCATTACAAAATCTTGATTAAAAATATTTTTTTCCTCATTTTGAAAAACGATGGCCATCACGGGCATTTCTTTTCAGTCATGAAAAGTGCTTATATCTCCCTTATTATTGGTCCTAGAGGTTTGGGAATGTCAAACCAACCTATAGGAAATCATGGGCTGCGAATCTTCTGCTGTGGTCGGATTTGACCTTGGGCTGCCTCTTCAAGGTCAAACAAGGTTAGGCAAACTTAAAAGTGCTTATAATTTGCTTATTATTGGCCCAAGAGGTTTGGGATGGTAAACCAACCTATAGGAAATCATGGTCTGTGAGTCTTCCGATTTGGTCACATTTGACCTTGGGCCCCTGCTTCAAGATCAAATGAGGGTAGCCAAACTTAAAAGTGCTTTCAACTTATTATTGAAAAATGCAGTTTTTCTTCTAAACTATGTTAGTTGGCCTTTTCCGGTGGATACATCTTGCATCTGTGGGTCCTTGGTCTAGTTTTGAACTGAGTTACATGTACATATGTAGTTCTATAGAATGTGTATTTATAAGCTTTTTGGATGTAATTCAATAAGTATGATGCTTACTTGAGATACACGTGTATTATTTTGACTATATTTTTTCCATTGTTCTAAGATAAATGCAAAATAAAGGGAAATGTGGTGCATCATGATGACTATAGGGGTGTTAGGAGACTATCTTGTTAAAAAAGATTCCTATTTTCACTATATTTTTTCAGTAATATTCCTATTTTATTCCTATTTTTTGACTCCCGAAATTCCTATTTTCTGAGACCCACTTGTAAGTTGACGCCCTGTCATTATCCTCAAAGAGAGTGCAAATTAAAATAGGTAAAAGGTGTTTCTTGTGTCACTCGCAGCAGTTTGTTATTATCCTCAAAGAGAGTGCAAATTAAAATATGTAAAAGGTGTTTCTTGTGTCACTCAATTGTCGTGTGTAAAACCTGTAACAAATGTCGAAAATGCTGTACACAATCTGCCTGTAGGGGCCAGACTTCAAAACTATTCTTCTTCAAACTTGGCTGGATCTGGGTGCCGGTCCGAAAGTAGTTCAAATCCTTAAAGAGGGTTACACCCTCCCCTTTTGCATCCGGCCAAATCTCATTAGGTCTCCTACAGTCATAAGCTGTTATGTCAATCCCCACAGGAACCTCTACCTGCTGGAGGCATTACATCAGCTTATAGACAAAAACGCAGTAGAACTGGTACAAAGCAAAAATCTCTGGGATTTTTCAACCGACTATTTTTAGTCCGGAAACCCAACAACAAGTGGAGGCCTATACTAGATCTGAGCAAACTAAATCTTTTCCTCAAGGCGGAAAAATTCAAAATGGAGACACCAAAGACCAGGATATCCCTCCAACAAGGGGAGTGGGTCACCTCAATAGATTTCAAGGACGCCTACTTCCATATACCAATACAGGAACAGTCCAGGAAATATCTGAGATTTCATGTCCAGGGTCAGACATACCAATTCAAAGCACTGCCTTTCGGTCTGTCCACAGCACCCTTGGAGTTCCCTGTAGTAGCAAAGGAGATGAAACTTGTGGCCATACACAAGGGTGTAAGAATCCACCAGTACCTAGACGACTGGTTGGTGAGAGCCACATCCCACCAGGTTTGTCTCCAGCACACTCAAGATCTAGTGAAAATATATCAAGAACTAGGTTGGCTGGTGAATTTAGAAAAATCAGAGCTGGTACCAAAGCAGATCTTTGATTTTGTAGGCTACCAGTTCGACCTCACGACTGGTCGGGTCCGACCGACACCAGACCGTTGGCAGAACCTTCAGGACAAGATACTAGAAATGTTGTCACTACCGGCTTGTCCGGTCCGGCAGTTCATATCTCTGATAGGTTTATTAACAGCCACAGAAAAGCAAGTTTACCTAGGCCGACTGCATATGAGACCCATACAGTGGGATCTCAAAAACAACTGGAGGGTACTGGAATCACTAGAGAAGGTGATCCCTATTCCCTATTTTCCTATATAGGTCCCTGCAACCCCATTTACAATGGTGGCTAGAAGAAGACAATGTACTCACAGGCCAACCATTACACCCAATAAAACATGCTCTGCAAATCTTTACAGACGCATCAAAAGAAGAGTGGGGCGCTCACTTAAACGAGCACACTGCAAGAGGAACCTGGTCCCTTCCGGAAAGCAAGCTGCATATAAATTATCTAGAACTCAAAGCAGTTTTTCTAGCCTTAAAAGAGTTCCAAGACCTCTGTTTAGACAAGATAGTACTTGTGGCAACAGACAACACCACCACAGTGGTGTCATACATAAACAAGGAAGGAGGCATGAAGTCGGGCCCACTGTGTGCCCTTCTATGGAGAATCTTGACCTGGTGTACCACAAATCAGGTAACTCTCAAAGCCCGACACATTCCAGGCCGGCTGAACGCGGTAGCGGGCAAGCTATCCAGGCTAGGCCAGACCATCCAAACAGAGTGGTCTCTCCTTCCAGAGGTCTTCCAGACAATATGCAGCAGGTGGCACCGGCCAAAAATAGACCTTTTTGCCACGAGGTTCAACAACAAGTTGCCGCTGTTTGTGTCACCGGTACCAGATCCCCTGGCCACAGCAGTGGATGCACTCAGTCTGCAATGGAAGGATCTGGACACATATGCCTTCCCACCAGCGGCCATCTTGGGCAAAGTGGTGGAGAAGTTGCAGGACTCCCCATGCAAGAGAATCATTCTGATTGCTCCGGGGTGGCCGAACATGCCTTGGTTTTGGTATCTAGTGGCCATGTCCAGCTGAATCCCACTGAGCCTGCCCAACCTGTTAACACAGCCCTTCAATTAGATCCCTCACAGAAATCTGACAAACCTAAATCTCCATGCATGGTTCCTAGAGCCTTAGCAATCAAGGAGCAGGGCTTCTCTGAGGCAGTGGCAGGAAGAATTGAGGCTCCTCAAAGAGGATCCACCAGATCAGTCTATGAGGCAAAGTGGGCCATTTTTACAAAATGGTGCGTCACTAATCAGGTGGACTTCAGGGCACCTCCTGTAAAGTTAGTTGCTGACTTCCTTATGTACCTATTTCAGGACAGGAAATTACAGCCCAGCATCATTGATGGTTACAGGTCAGCCATTGCTGATAAACTGGGACACTGACCCATCAATATTAACAAGGATGAAAATCTCACTCGTCTCCTGGATAGTTTCCATAGAGACAGACTCAAAGGCCGGAGGGAAATCCCCTCCTGGAAGCTCTCCCTGGTCTTGCACCAGCTGACAAAGGGTCCATTTGAACCAATCAAAGAGGCCTCCTTGAAGCATTTGACCTTCAAAACAGTTTTCCTATTAGCCCTTGGGTCGGGCAAACGTAGAAGTGAGATACATGCTTGGCAGAACAGAAATATTAGATGCCAGTCTGACTGGTCAAAGGTATCCCTGTACCCATCACCCAGCTTTCTGTCCAAGAATCAGCTGGCAAAAGAGGGTCCAGACAGTGTGGCCCCAGTGGTTATACCAGCCCTGGCCCCACCTCTGGATAGATCCCTCAAGTCTGACAGGTCCCTCTGTCCGGTCAGAGCATTGCGCTATTATTTGGACAGGACCTGAGACCTCAGGCAGAATAAGGAGTTGGTCTTTGTCTCCTTTAAGAAAGGCTTTGACAAAAACATCTCATCTGCCACTATCTCCTCATGGATCGAACAGACTGTGATCCTATGTCATGAGCTTTCTGACCAAGAGGCCCACTCTTTACATCAGGTTAAAGCCCATGATGTCAGGGCCTTTGCTGCTTCTAAGGCCTTTCAGTCGGGAGTCTCCTTAGAACAGATCCTATCAGCCTGCCACTGGAAATCACATAATACCTTCACACAATTTCATCTGAAAGATGTGGTCGGGGCTGATTCAGAGCTCTACCACCTGGGTCCTGTAGTGGCTGCTCAGCAGGTCCACCAATAGCCCAGCATATAGAGGAGATTTTGTACATATGTAAATAGTTGTATATATATATTTAAAAAAAAACAAAAAAAATCTCTGACGTGCTTCCTTCAGGAGGTTTATTTCTACTTCTTATGGGACTGAACTCATCCCTCTCTTCCCTTACCTCAGAGCAGGTCTGTAAAAAAAAGGGGGGGGGGGCAATGTCGGTATAGCCGGCTAACCGGCTACTGACAACCGACCATGGCCTCAAAAGGGATTCCTGATTATCAGATCATACCCAGGCCTGGAGAACATTTTGTTATTTTGTCTACAAGTTCACTCAAGTCCCTAGTAACTTAACGCTGACCAGGCGGCAGTTATTCAGCAAATGTCCATTGGATAGGATGTATTAACGCAATAAAATTGCAAATTTAATAAGTAAATTAAATTTTTATAAGTTAATACCCTATCCAATGGATGCACAAAACCCTCCCAACCGGCCCCGCTATCAGCTTACTAGGGGTCTAATAAATTTAGACAACGAAAAAGATGCTATGACGTCATGCTGTCTAGACAGGAAGGAAGTACGATGCGCCACCCGGCGAGTGCACACTACTGAACCGGCCTGGCCGGTGAAAATACAGGGCGTCTTTTTCTGACGTTTGGCGGGCTGGTTTGTGCCGACCGGATTAGCAATTGTCCATTGGATAGGGTATTAACTTATAAAAGTTTAATTTACTTATTAAATTTGCAATTTCATACTTTCAGTAATGTAGATTTACTCATCAATAATGTTCAATTTGTATTTTGTAATTCTATAATAATCACAGGTAGTTGTGTAACAGTCTGTGTATATTTGCAGGTGTGTGAATGCCAGATCCACTTTGCACGTATGGAGGAAGGAACCAAGACAGAAATGCCGCACTTCTCTGGCCAGCGTGGACCAGAAATAGTGAGGGGCCTGCTCGAGATCGAGTCTGTGTTTGAAAAGAATCTCAACATGCTCAGAAATGTTAAAAAGACCATACTTGATGTGAAGGCTACATCATGGCATGATGATTACAACAGGTAACATATGCACTTACATTTAATGTGTCTGGATGTGATTAAATGTTGGGAAAGTTGCACTTGGCACACAGCTTATAAAGGGTCTGTGGTATCTGTTTTGTCTGGGGTGTTGCGACAAGGTGGATGGACTTTTGTCAACTGTTATTTGTCTTCTTGCTATCACATGAACTGCATTGTAGGTGCAGTCTATACTCCGTTCACATGTTAGCTTTGCAATGTCAAAATATGCTTTTTATTTGACCTTGATACTATGGCATTGTCTCAGGAAATACTGTCCAGCTGTGAGACTTATTCTTGGTGTATCACATACTCTGGCGGGTGACAGAAATTGCTTTATTTGTTGATAAAGTATCACTTATGTCAAAGAAATATCTGAGTGACAATTTTACAATTCAAATTTGGAATGTATAATAACAAAAAGGAAAGAAATTTTTCTTAAGTTTATTAATTATGGCAAAAAAAGGTTTTAGTGATAGACTCTTGCTGCGTTTAGTTTTCTGAATTTGTTGTATCACTCTGTTAAGCTTGTATTTAAAGTGAGAGACGTGCCCATTTTGAAGCCTGAACATATGGGCTTGTGTTTTAGGAAAGAGCGAATAAAGTGTTAGACAAAAGTGAACAAGGCTGTGTTGTGTGTTACGAGATTGTGAGCTTTGTGTTTCTGTGCAGGTTCCGTGCAGGCATGAAGGACCTGGAGGTGATGATGCAAAATGTGATCACCTCTGCATTTGAGACAGTCACCACTGTGGAGGGAGGAGTGGAAGTGCTAGACGTGTTCATGCACCTGTCTAGTAGGGAGGTCAGTACCTCTTTAACATCCACTTGAGTGATCCGTTTATAAAATCTGTGTCCAAAGTAAAGAAAGAGTCAACACATATCCACCAGGGAGGTCCGAATGTCTCCGAGTAATCAGTACCTGGTCATTTTATGTCCGATCAAAATATGAATGCACAAATAATGATAGAATCGAAGAGGTTTCAGGTGGAATGAGTAAACTTGTCTACCAGAAAGGTATGTGTATTGAGTGTAAAAACTCACCACCAAAGATGCTTGTATGCATCCACCATAGAAGGTATTGCCTGTCCACCAGAACATTTATTGTATCTTTGCCAGTATAAATGTTGTACAGAATAACCGTCATCTCTGTCTGTGAGACAGCATATCTGTCGAACAGAGCTCTATATGTGGGTTGGTTATTGCAGGCCATTAAGAGGACCATTGACAAGAAGACGGTGGATGTGTACCAGATGTTCAATGAGGAGCTGAATGCAGTGAAGAAGGAGCTCACACAGAAGACTGTCAAGCTGCCACCAGCGCACCCCAAGTTTGCAGGACAGGCACACTGGGCACGATTCCTCAAGAAACGTGTGGAGCGGTCCATGGGGGTGAGCACTACAATGTGACATTCCTCAATAAATTCCAACCTATATTGTTTTAAACTAAAACGTTTTTCTCAAATATTTTAGTTTAATAATTCTAGCCAAGTGGTTTAGTCTAAAAGGCTACAAAAAGAACAGTTTTTCTTTTACTTTACCTCATATCACAAAGATATCAGTAACAGAACTTTTGTTCATATTTTTGCTTTTAAAACTTCTAGCATTTTGAATGAATTGCCTGATGATGTTCATATTGCTTCCTATGTCTTCTCCTTCAGGAAGAAACTCAAATCAGATTTGTTGTATCCCCGGATGAAAGTCCGGGATACTTAGGATTCAGTACAGTCACGCCGCCGACACAGAGATTTCCTTTCGAACGCGATAACTTAAAAATATTTTAGTTAGACCTTTCAAATTTGGTATGTGGGTATATATGGGCAATGCCACGAACGCTATTGTTTTGTGACCTTGACCTTCAATTTCAAGGTCACTGGTGGCCTCTTTAAGATCAGATTTTGGCCATTTTTTCACATTTTGGCCCAGTTCTCATATACAGAAACTTAGATCATCCTATAGCTGGTATATATAATACATATATATGTCCTCTGTAAGCATGCAATATAAGCATTTGACCTTGAAGCTCTTCATTGAAAGTCATCCAGAGACCGCCAAAGTACCTCACTGAGGCCATTTTTGGCCTTTTTGGAGATATTTTCACACTTAGTGCTGACTATATTGCATGGAAACTGTTGAAAATGGCATTGGAGGTTCAGTACATGATGGAGTACCAGCATCCAGTTTGTTGACCTTGGCTATTGTTTTCAAGGTCACCTTAGGCCTGCTAAAATGACTCAAAATGGTACCTTAGACTGTGAGGCCATATACCTCCTTTATTATTGGCTGTTACCGCTCCAACAAAAAAGTATTATAGCTAGCCTTCTCAAATTTGCAAGATATATTCATAACCATATATTTAATCTTGCCTGGGAATATTTTTGGCCTCATTTTGAAAAACAAGATGACCGCCAGGGACGTTTATTCGACTTAAAGCAAGGACTTTTGTTGGCCCTCTAGAGCAAAGGGTATTATAGGTAGAGATCTCAAATTCGCAGAATATGTTCCACATTACAAAATCTTGACCGGAAATATTTTCAGCCTCATTTTAAAAAACAAGATGGCCGCCACGGGCATTTTTTTTGTCAGTCATGAAAAGTGCTTATATCTCCCTTATTATTGGAAATCATGGGCTGGGAATCTTTGGGTGTGGTCGGATTTGACCTTGGGCTCCTCCTTCAAGGTTAAACGAGGATAGCCAAACCTTAAAAGTGCTCATGACTCGCTTATTATTGGTCCTAGAGGTTTGCAATGTGAAACCAACTTATAGGAAATCATGGGCTGGGAATCTTCTTGTATGGTCAGATTTGACCTTGGACCCCTCCTTCAAGGTCAAACGATGATAGCAAAACTTAAAAGTGCTTATTACCCCACAGCCCTTAAGGGCTGTCGGGGTATTGTTTTGACCCATGGTGTCCGGATGGGCGGGCGGCGGGAAAAAGTTTGTCCGGGCTGTATCTCAGAAACCGTAAGGTGTAGGAAGTTGATACTTGGTAGGGACATTGGTTAGGCTGTGTAGGTGTGCAACGTCATGGTCTGACCTTGATTTGACCTTTGACCTTGCCGTAGTGACCTTGAGTTTGAAAATCTTGTCCGGGCTGTATCTCGGAAACCGTAAGGTGTAAGAAGTTGATACTTGGTAGAGACATTGGTTAGGGGGTGTACGTGTGCGACGTCATGGTCTGACTTTGATTTGACCTTTGACCTTGCTGTAGTGACCTTGACCTATAAAATATTGTCCGGGCTATATCTCGGAAACCGTAAGGTGTAGGAAGTTGATACTTGGTTGGGACATTGGTTAGGGGGTGTAGGTGTGCAACATCATGGTCTGACCTTGATTTGACCTTTGACCTTGCTGTAGTGACCTTGACCTATAAAATCTTGTCCGGGCTATATCTCGGAAACCGTAAGGTGTAGGAAGTTGATGCTTGGTTGGGACATTGGTTAGGGGGTGTAGGTGTGCAACATCATGGTCTGACCTTGATTTGACCTTTAACCTTGCTGTAGTGACCTTGACCTATAAAATCTTGTCCGGGCTATATCTCGGAAACTGTAAGGTGTAGGAAGTTGATACTTGGTAGGTGTGCAACGCCATTGTCTGATCTTGATTTGACCTTTGACCTTGCCGTAGTGACCTTGACCTATAAAATCTTGTCCGGGCTATATCTCGGAAACCGTGAGGTATAGGAAGTTGATACTTACTAGGTTATTGGTTAGGGGGTGTAGGTGTGCAACGTCATGGTGTGACCTTGATTTGACCTTTGACTTGTCGTAGTGACCTTTACCTTTAAAATCTTGTTGCACCTTTGGGTCTGTGGGGGTACGGGCATCTCTGATGCTATTTTAACTGGCTTATTATTTGTCGTACAGGTTTGGGATGGTAAACCAACTTATAGGAAATCATGGGCTGGGAATCTTCTGGTGTGGTCAGATTTGACCTTGGACCCCTCCTTCAAGGTCAAACGAGGATAGCCAAAATTAAAAGTGCTCATAACTTGCTAATTATTGGTCGTACAGGTTTGGGATAGTAAACCAACTTATAGGAAATCATGGGGCGGGAATCTTTTTACGTGGTGAGATTTGACCCTGGACCCCTCCTTCAAGGTCAAACAAGGATACACAAACTTAAGAGTGCTTATATCTCGCTTATTATTGGTCCTAGAGGTTTGCAATGCGAAACCAACCTATAGGAAATCATGGGCTGGGAATCTTTTGATGTGGTCAGATTTGAGCTTTGGCCCCTCTTTCAAGGTCAAATGAGGATAGCCAAAATGAAAAGTGCTTATAACTCGCGTATTCATGTTCCTAGACGTTTGCAATGTCACACCAACCTATTGGAAATCATGGGCTAAGAATCTTTTGATGTGGTCAGATTTTACCTTGGGCTCCTCTTTCAAGGTTAAATGATGGTTGATTGGTGAGTTTTCTTTCTGGTAGATACAATTTGCATCAGTTCTCTGATGTGCTACGTTTAGTTACATTTGTATCTTTCATTAAGCAAACATTTTTTTACTTAGTGTCAGTACAAGTCGCTCCCATAAACACTTAGGCCCCTCCCAACAGGGGTATATTTGTGTCAACCATAATACTCTGTATGTCACGCTTCAACCATGTCCTGTCCGGGGATACACTGCATCGAGACACAATCCTTATGATTGACCATTGCAAAATGCCTATGAACTGATGAATTTGGAATACTGCTTATGGTTGTTTGTCTCCTTGAATCTGCTTCAATACAGAGATTAAACGCTATATAAGTCCAGTATAGAGTATAATAGCATGACATTATTTCATATTAAAAAGGTTTGAAATGTATTCATGTGTGTAGTCCCTGTAAGATGGTTTTGTAGGAGTGTTTGCCTATCTGTATTGATACACTCTCAGCTTGGTTTTGTTGTGTTTTAGATCTTGGACCGAGCACACTTCCTGCCTCACATTGGGTGGGGCGCGGAGACTCGAACCCAGTACCAGCAGCTGTGTCAGGCACTTGACGACTACATCAGGAAGACCTTCTATGAGTGGACCCAGATGGTTGACAAGGTAGGCACACTGACCAGTACTTTGTATCTCTTCACACAGATTACATCTAATCAAAGTTGCTTTTGCTTGACTTACCAGTAAGTACATTTGCTGACCAGTATTATTTTTAAAGAAAACCTGGAAATGTTTCAATTAAAATATTTTTAATTTTTTGGACTAGCTGTTTTTAGTATGTTACAGTTTTTCAATCAGTTGAATTGGGTTTCTGATAATTATTATGAGAGGAACACCTTTGTTACATGTGACATTAAAATTCTTGCAGTTAATTGCTCTAACTTGTAATTTTGGATTTGGTTAATGATGTATGGCAGCTGTTAATGGTTGTATCATTGTCTCTCTATGTTTAGTAGATATATATATATAAAACCAGTACTGTTTTTGTGCTGTTTTGGAGAGTCAGAATTTTTTACTAATATTTTGGTTTAAGATATTATTTAATTGTTCATGTTTGTGGTGCTGGTATTAACAAGTGTGTTCTTTTAATGACAGGGTTCCATTGATAAAGGAATTGTAAGTTTCAGCTACAAACAAAAACTAAACTTTTTTCCTGTAATTAATTGTAAAGGGACGTTACTCATGTATGTTCTGTGTTTGGATGTAAATAATGAGTTTCTTTCCACATAATGACTTCCTTTAGATAGTGACTGTAGTAATGCATATAGTGCTTCTCTTCTTAACCCTCCTGCTGCCCTGTATGTCAGAGTAATACCTGTAACTGTACACAATTCACTGAGAGCTTATCAGAAATATCCACAAAATAGTTGTAGTGCCCTAGGAAACTCAGTATTGTAAACATAATAACGGTATACCACATTTTGTTTCACTTGAAATCTATCTATTCACAATGCATGGCTCATAAAATACCTTCAAATAGTGAAATATGATGTCTTTAGCTTTTAAATATTTCACGTTCTCTTCAACATTTAAGGTTATGTCTCGTGCATGGATGTCTAAACTTTTCACCAAGGTGAACACTAAAACAAAATACCGGAAATTGTTTTGTTTCCATGACCCAGAAAACGGTTTTTGTCTACACAAATGGTAGCACCACTAAACTCAATTCATACATTGATAAAACAGATATGTGTGAATTAATATTACAATATTGTCCCATCACAAAAGATTTTGTCACTGCCTGATCACACTATTAACAAGTGGCTCAGTTTATTAGTCTTTCACAATATCGTTTATGAGGAAACAAATTTTGTTGAAAATTAAGTGAGAAGAGTGTTTATTTTATAGAATTGTTATACTGTTATGTTTCCTGTATGGAGCCTAATACCCCTGTAAATAACCACTTGGCCATGTGTGACTTTGGTTTGAGTAGTATAGCTCCAGTGTTTGCACACTTTGTACAAGTAAATTTACTGCCAGAACTTTAAATGGATCATTTTAGAAATATTTCATCAAATTACCGAAATATTAATTTTCATTGTGTGAAGCCATTGTCTAAATATTGTGAACTGCCTGCACATGTTTGAGCAAGAAAAACGTTTCTGACAAAATAAGTTTCTTGAAACTTATCTTTTTATTGCGTTAATACATCCTATCCAATGGACAATTGCTATACCGGTCGGCGCAGACCGGCCCGTCAAGCGTCACAAAAAGACGTCCTGTGTTTCCACCGGCTGGCCGGTCCTCACACTGTGCACTCGCCAGGTGGCGTGTCGTACTTCCTTCCTGTCTAGACAACGTGACGTCATAGCATCTTTTTCGTTTGGCGCATGCACTGCCTGCACGGAAATTTTAGTTGATTGTGTTAACGGAAGGTTTTAAGTTTTATAACTTTATTATTTACTTTCTTAGATCTTATAGATCATTATGTCTTCTCCAAGCCAGCATCGCGGGGGCTGTGGCCACATGATGGCAGGTTTTGACCCTCACTCTGTATGTGCGCGTTGCCGTGATAAGAAGAAGGGCACAGACCCTTGTGTAGAGAAGCCTGAGGCGGACTGTGCTCTCTGCAACGCTTTAACTCCAGAGCAATTAACCCAGCTTTCCACTCCCTCGTATAAGCTGAAAAAGGAGAAGAAAGAAGCCAAGTCGTCTACCCCCAGTGAAGAACAGGCTGCAGACACTCAGTCCCACCCTCGTGGACCCGGCACTTGTGTCGGTAGTGGGGGTCGTGGATGGCCAGATCACCTCTGGTTTGAGTGGACCAGCTGAAAAGAAGAAGAAGGCTGACACCAAGAAATCTTCTAAGTCGGTCAAATCTGATAAGTCGGTGAAGTCATCATCTAGCCGACCTCCGGCTACTTCATCCACCGACCAAGGAAAGTCTACCACTTCCTCTACCGACTCAAGAATCTCTGACCTCGACAGGAAATGGTCGGACCGGTTCAACCGGCTAGAGGCTCTTTTGATGGCCAAGACACTGGACCGGCCTCAGGACCCTACATTTAGCACCGTCAAGGTGGTGCCTACACACACACCACCTGCTAGTGTAGTTAGGTCCGACCCATTTTTGAAGCCTGTCACTCAGCCTTCCCAGATCACCGACCGACCTGCTGTTGACCCACTGACCACCGATCTTCCTCAGCATAAGCGTACTGCCTCCTCTTCAGCTCAACCGGAACCGACCACTGCACAGACTTCTCAGAGGCAGTTATCTAGTGCCTTTGACACGTCTAGGATGGAATCCTCACCCAGTGACTCTGATTCGGACAGTCTGTCATCAGACCGACCATTCTTGGATATTTTCTCGGAAGAGGGTGATCTTTCTGAGGATCAAGAGGCTAACCTATCTGACCATGACCAACCCCTCTCGGAGGAACAATCCTACCGGGAGACCATGAGAGGGATTCGGTCATATATGGGTTGGAATCACATCCCAGACATTGATTCCGGTGCCACTACATCTGAAGATAACCCCTTTGCGGGTCCCAAGTTGCATACACCGGGCAAAGTCTCAGGTAACTTACCCACCGACGAGTAGTTGTGCAAGAAAATGTCAAAACTGAATCTTACACTGGTACAGGGCTACCCTACACGCGCTTCAGAGGCCGGTGGACTTTTAAAGGACCAGTTCGTGCATCCACCCAAGTCGCAAGGAAAGTGGTACGGGTTCCAAGCTAACCCTAAGAAGGATTCTGACCAAACTATCTCCTCTTGGCACACCCGATCTTCAAGGCTGAACAGCACGTACTTAAGAATTGCTTGACTGGCCGGCATTGCTAGTTCACCTCCCATGTCGCGTCCCATTTCCCAGGAGAGTCTACGCAAATGGGAGAGGTCTGCGCACGAATCCACAGTTATTTACAACCAAGCAGCCGGTTTTAACTGTTGCCTGTTGAAGATTCAGCAAAGTATGCACTCTCAGTTAAAGGCTGTTCGGGTGGAGGCAAAGGGAAAGACACCGGCCAAGGTTTCATCAGCAGTGGATGAACTTCAATTCCTACTAGACTTTAATTCTAATGTTTGCCAGGCCATGGCGAAATCCATGGAGCATTTAACTGAGTTCGTTTTTGTCAACATGGCTAATGCAACATTACTTAGACTTGACTCCTACCTTGCATATCTTAAAGCTGGTGTGAAGGCTGACACCCTGAATGCTCTCCGGAGTCCAGACTGCACCACTCCATCTGGGCACTCTCTTTCCGGATAGTACTGTGAAACGTGCTGAGGAGGACATAGCTGATTTTGATAAGGGTCGGTCAGGATCTGTTTACAAGGGGCGTAAGTACCATCCCATGAGAGACAAGAACCTAGGTCAGACAAGAAGCAGGACAGACCTGCATGGAAAAATCTCTCCCGTACTCAACGCAGGAAAAGCAAGGGAAAGCAGCAGTATTCCTCACGACCAGCCAAGGGCCAGCAGTCCTATAAATGACAATCAATGTGTAATTCAGTTACAAGCAGGACTGCTGGCCGGGAGCTCAACAGAAGAGACAATGAACAATTTTTCAATTGTAAATCTAAATGTTGTACATCCTGTTCATACTGCGCCCGGGCATTCTCAAAAGAACGAAATAAGTCCCAGGGCAGCAGTTTGTTATTACAAAAGAAACAGATTAGAATTTGTGAAAGGTGTTTCTTGTGTCATTCCATTGTCCTCTGTAAAACCTGCAATAAATGCTCCAAATGTTGCCACAAATCTGCCTGTAGGGGCCAGACTTCAAACTTTTGGGAAATTTGGCTGGATCTGGGTGCCGGTCCGAAAGTAGTTCAAATCCTCAAAGAGGGCTATGCCCTCCCCTTTCGGATCCGGCCGAACTTGACAAAGTCTCCCACAGTCATAAGCTGCTATGGCAATCCTCACAGGAACCTCAACCTGTTAGAGGCATTACATCAGCTTATGAACAAAAATGCAATAGAACTGGTACACAAACACAATTCACTAGGGTTCTTAACAGACTATTTTTAGTCCCAAAACCCAACAACAAGTGGAGACCAATACTAGACCTGAGCAATTTGAATCTATTCCTCAAGGCGCAAAAATTCAAAATGGAGACACCAGAAACCATCAGGACATCCCTCCAACAAGGGGAGTGGGTCACCTCAATAGACTTCAAGGACGCCTACTTCCACATTCCAATACAGGAACAGTCCAGGAAATACTTGAGATTTCATGTCCAGGGCCCGACTTACCAGTTCAAAGCACTTCCTTTCGGTTTGTCAACAGCGCCCATGGAGTTCACTGTACACTGTACACAAGGGTACAAGGATCCACCAGTACCTAGACGATTGGTTGGTGAGAGCCACCTCTCACCGGCTTTGTCTCGAGCATACACAGGTCCTAGTAACAGTGTGCTAGAAATTGGGTTGGCTGGTGAACATGGAAAAGTCAGAACTGGTACCGAAGCAAGTTTTCAACTTTGTAGGCTACCAGTTCGACCTTGAGTCTGGTTGGGTCCGACCCACACGGGACCGGTGGCAAAGCCTTCAGGAAAAAATACTGAATCTTCTATCCCTACCGGCTTGTCCGGTCCGGGAGTTCATGTCCCTGATAGGTCTGTTAACCGCCACAGAAAAGCAGGTTCACCTAGGCCGACTGCACATGAGACCCATTCAGTGGCATCTCAAAAACAATTGGAGGACACTGGAATCATTAGAAAAGATGATTCCACTACCCAGGTCCCTGCACCCACACTTACAATGGTGGCTAATAGAAGACAATGTTCTCACAGGCCAACCATTACACCCAATAAAACATGCTCTGCAGATCTTTACAGACGCATCAAAAGAAGGGTGGGGCGCTCACTTAAACAAACACACTGCCAGAGGAACCTGGTCCCTCCCGGAAAGCAAGCTGCATATAAATTTCCTAGAACTCAAGGCAGTTTTCCTAGCCTTAAAAGAGTTCCAAGATCTCTGCATAGGCAAGATGGTTCTAGTGGCAACCGATAACACTACAGTAGTGTCATACATAAACAAGGAAGGAGGGATGAGGTCGGGTCCTCTGTGCGCCCTACTTTGGAGAATCTTGACCTGGTGCTCCAGGAAACAAGCGACTTTAAAGGGCCGACACATCCCAGGCCGACTGAATGTGGTGGCAGACAAGCTATCCAGACTAGGCCAGACCATCCAGACCGAATGGTCCCTCCTTCCAGAGATTTTTCAGACAATATGCAGCAGGTGGCACCGACCACAGATAGACCTTTTTGCTATGAGGTTCAACAACAAGTTACCTCGGTTTGTGTCACCAGTGCCGGATCCCCTGGCCACTGCAGTAGACTCACTCAGTCTGCCATGGGAGGATCTGGACGCATATGCCTTCCCACCAGCAGCCATCTTGGGCAAAGTGGTGGAGAAGCTGCAAAACTCCCCTTGCAAAAGATTGATTCTTATTGCCCCGGGATGGCCCAACATGCCTTGGTTCTGGAACCTAGTGGAAATGTCCAGCCAGATCCCATTGACTCTGCCCCATCTGCCGAACCTGTTGACCCAGCCCTTCAATCAGATCCCTCACAGAAATCTGACAAACCTAAATCTCCATGCATGGCTCCTAGAGCCACAACAATCAAGGAGCAGGGCTTCTCTGAGGTGGTGGCAGCAAGAATTGAGGCCCCTCAAAGGGGATCAACCAGATCAGTCTATGAGGCAAAGTGGGCCGTTTTTACAAAGTGGTGCATCACTCATAAGGTGGACTTCAGGTCACCCCCTGTAAAGTCAGTTGCTGACTTCATGATGTACCTCTTTGACGACAGGAAGCTACAGCCCAGCACCATTGATGGTTACAGGTCTGCCATTGCTGATAAGCTGGGGAATTTACCCTTTAGCATCAGCAGAGAAGAAAATCTCACTCGTCTCCTGGACAGTTTCCATAAAGACAGACCCAAGGGTAGGAGTGGGATCCCCTCCTGGAACCTATCCCTGGTCTTGCACCAGCTGACTAAGGCTCCCTTTGAACCAATCAAGGAGGCTTCCGTGAAGCATTTGACCTTCAAGACAGTTTTCCTCTTAGCCCTTGGGTCGGGAAACGCAGAAGTGAGATTCATGCTTGGCAAAACAAAAATATTAGACACCAATCTGATTGGTCGAAGGTGTCCCTGTACCCATCTCCCAGCTTCATCTCCAAGAACCAGCTGGCAAAAGAGGGTCCAGACAGTGTGGCCCCAGTGGTTATACCAGCCCTGGCCACAACTCTGGATAGATCCCTCAAGTCTGACAGGTCCCTCTGTCCGATCAGAGCCTTGCGCTACTATTTGGATAGGAACTCAGACATCAGGCACAATGAGGAGCTAGTCTTTGTCTCCTTCAAGAAAGGTTTTGACAAAGACATCTCACCTGCCACTATCTCCTCATGGATCAAGCAAACTGTGATCCTATGTTATGAGCTTTCTGATCAAGAGGCCCATACCTTACATCAAGTCAAAGCCCATGATGTTAGGGCCTTTGCTGCTTCTAAGGCCTTCCAATCGGGAGCCTCCTTGGAACAGATCCTATCGGCCTGCCACTGGAAATCACACAACACCTTCACACAATTTTATCTGAAGGATGTGGCTTGGGCTGATTCAGAGCTCTACCACCTGGGACCTGTAGTGGCTGCTCAGCAGATCCACCAGCAACCCAGGACATAGAGGAGATTTGTACATATGTAAATAGTTGTACATATGTAAATAATTTGTACATATACTTAAGAAGCCAAAAAAAAACCAAAAAAAACTCTGACGTGCTTCCTTCGAGAGGTTTATTTGTTATGGGACTGAACTCATCCCTCTCTTCCCCTACCTCAGAGCAGGTCTGTGTCAAAAAGGGGGGGGGGGGGGGGGGGGGGGGTAAGTCGGTCAGGACCGGTTAACCGGCCCTTGTTACCCGACTATGGCCTTAAGGGTTTTCTGACCACAAGGTCAACCCAGGCCTGGAGAAAAAGTCTTATGTTATTTCTGTTTATGAGTTCACCTATGTCCCTAGTAACTTAACGGCCATCCAAGTGGTAGTTATTCAGCAATTGTCCTTTGAATAGGATGTATTAAAGACCACAGTGCATGAAATTTTTTTTTTGCATTATTATACAGATTATGTGTGTAACAACACACCTGCCAAGTCCCATCTTCAACCTCCCAGTAGAAAGTACATTAAAAGCCAGTTAAATCTGACAGTTGGAAAAACAAAACAGACCCCTCTCCGAAACTGTGCCATGTCACACAAGGTGATTTCCCACTCTGATTTCTGTGTGTACAATATAAAATAGTGTAAAATGAAGTGAAATTAGTGTTTTATAAACTGGCTTGGAAAGGGTCAGCTTCTGTCAAAAAAAAAAAATTTTTTTCCTACACTTAGTGCAAAGATTCTTCTATCAAATGAACTTGGAATATTGTGTGGTCACACACAAATAATGGTCTCTTTTTTTTAATAATTAACACTACAATTTGACTGCAACTTGTGTTCAAAATAGTGAATAAGTGTGTAGCTTTTAGTGTAATAATGCAGCTTCTGATAGTGTGTCAGTTTTTTAATAAACTGATAAGCAAGCTTTTCACCCAGTTCTTGTCCACATTTTCTCAAAATGTGATAAAATTTTAAGGCACCCTTGATTATCCAAACTCCTTATTATCAGAACAGAAAGAGTTAGCCCCAAGGTTCAATAGTCAATATTACATTGTATTAGTTATTATGAACCGATCAATATTCATTACTAGTTCTAGTTGACCATTAAGAACTGACAGTGACAATTTATAAATTGGTACAAATGGTTTTAATGTTTTGTACTTTGTATAATTAATGTACTTGTCACTATAATAAAAATATCTCTCTCTCTCTATAAAACCAGCTGGTAAAAACACACTGTAAAAGACCCAGTGTATTAGGCTCTTTTATATTGGGCTACACTGCTGCCAATATTGAAAGTAAGCAGGCTGAAATGACCAAATGTTTAAGCACACTGGTTCAGTACCAGGATGTAGAGTTTAATACACTGGAGATCTGAACCACATTCCGACAGTTTATTGACAACAATATATCTTTTATGATATCTACTTTTAATAGCTATAGGGATAAGATTGCAATGTTCATGTAAATTTGCACCTGAAAGTTAGTACTTTTAAAGTATGAAATTCTTTTTTTCGTAAACAATACTTTATTGAAGCAATCAGGCAAAATCAACAAAGATTATAATAAGCCTTCTCGCAGGAAGAATTATTTACAAAAGAATATGAATAGATGATAATGATGATGAAGTTGTGGACATGTGACTAATATAAAACTATGAAAACCACCCTGATTCCTTTAAAAATTCTTGTACTGCTTCAAAAACTACCTTTTTTGTTCAAAAGTCAAGTTATAATCTCCATATAAAAGAAAATCAGTGGTTATTGTCGGTAAAACTTGTAACTTGTTAAGCATTGACTGCCTATGTTGAGTAGTAGTCTGAATTCTAAAAGAAAATGAGAATTGTTTTCTACTGAAAGGGCACAGTCACAAGTTGAATTTTCTATGACATGTAAATATGTGCAAGATGTTCTTTAAGAGGACTACAGTTTATTCGCATTTTTGAGTGTATCAAGTTCTAATATCTATCAAATGACAGTGTTATTGCGGCAAAAGAAACAAAACGTCTCTTTGAACGCCTTTGGCGCAAAAACAAATCCAGTTTCAACAGATCACAATATATCAAAAAGGTTCATATGTATAATAAAATCTACATGAAAGCAAAATCCGACTTCCTCAAATCCAGAATTCATGAGAACCAAGATAATCCTCAGAAACTTTGGCAAACTTTAAACGACGTACTCCACAGATCCGCTGCAAAGGTACTTCCCTCAGTAAATTCTCCTCAACTTTTAGCTAACAAATTTGTTGAATTTTTTACAGAAAAAATCACAAACATTCGTCAATCCTTCGCCAACTCTAATCCCCCTAAATAAACCGACTCTGATCTCACACCGCCTGTTTTTTCAGCTTTTTCCTCTGTTTCAGAAGATCAGGTAGCTAAAATCATCAAAAACTCCCCTAGCAAATCTTGCTCGCTTGATCCTTGGCCAACATTTCTTGTAATTGAGTTTTTAGATATCCTCATCACCCCTATCACATCAGTAATTAATGCATCACTCCGTGAAGGAAGCTGCCCTAAATTTTTCAAACAGGCCCATGTAACTCCACTCCTAAAAAAATCAACCCTGGATAGAGAAGTCCTTAAAAACTATAGGCCGGTCTCTAATTTAAACTTTGTTTCAAAGATCTTAGAGAGAGGGGTGTCATCCAAACTCCTGTCTCACCTGGACGAGTCCTGTCTTTTGACTGGTTTCCAATCTGCCTATAGAAGGTTCCATTCTACGGAAAGTGCCCTCCTAAATATACAGGATGATCTTTTCCTCAATATATCTGAAGGCAGTACAACAGCCTTAACCCTCCTTGATCTCTCTGCAGCTTTCGACACGATTGACCACTCGATCCTGTTCCATAGGTTACATGACTGCTATGGCATCAATGGACTGGCTCTGAGTTGGTTCGAGTCTTACTTGTCGGACAGGACTCAATCAGTCAAGGTAGGCTCTGTACTGTCACATCCCATGGTTTTGAAATTTGGGGTCCCGCAAGGCTCTGTCCTGGGGCCACTCCTCTTTTCCATGTACACAAATCCACTCAGTTCAATTATTCAATCTCATAGGGGTATCAAACACCATTTTTATGCAGATGACACTCAGCTATACATTACTCTTTCACCATCAAATTTCAGTCGGTCAATGATAGCTCTAACGGACTGCCTAAATGATATACAAAATTTCATGGCTGCAAATAAACTCAAATTAAACCCAGACAAAACAGAATTCATCCTTATTGGTTCAAAATACAGTCGTAAACAACTTCATTCGCTTTTTCCCACTGATATTCTTGGGAATAAAGTCTCACCTGCCTCAAATGTCAAAAACCTAGGAGTGGTGTTCGACCCCAACCTGACCCTCACAGATCACATTTCCCAAGTCATCAAGTCAACTCGGTTCCATATAAGAGATTTATATAGGATTCGCCATCTCCTTGACCTTAACACAGCAATACTTCTTGTAAATGCTCTCGTCAGTAGCCGAATTGACTACTGTAATTCCCTCTCTGCCTCACTCACTCTTTCTGAGCTCAAGAGGTTGAAGGGTGTTCAGAACTCCCTCTGTTGAGTAGTCACTAGAACCTCGAGGTACACTCATGCAACTCCAAATCTGGAAAAACTACATTGGCTACCAGTCAAATACAGGGTTCTTTTCAAAATTGGGTTGATCACATATAAGGTCCTTAAGTATGGTCAATCTGTGTACCTCAAGGATAAACTTCATCCATATACCTCATCAAGGAACACTAGACGTAGCAGTCCAAAATACAAATTCCTTCAAGTTCCTTCTTTTGACTCTAAAATACATAAGTCTCATAAGTATCTCACCAAATCTTTCAGCCATCATGCACCTGTTTTCTGGAACTCACTTCCTGTCCATGTAAGAACCAGTCCATCTGTCACATCCTTCAGGAAGCACCTGAAAACCCACCTTTTCAAATCTGCTTTTCCGACCTAGTTTTCTTCCCCACGTTCACACCCACAACCATCGGAATACAGACCTGGACACGTCCCCCACTATGACTCGGATATGATATATGATATATGATTAGTTTAGCGCACTGAGTTCCCCTTCGGGGAAGATATTGCGCCTGCAAAGCAGTAGATTTAGATTTAGATTTAACTGTACTAGATAATGTATTAACACGTTTAAAAGAATCATCTAATGTATTCCATAATTTTATTCCAACAGGAAAGAATGAATTTTGATGAAATTCTTGTTTGTCATAGAGAAGAGTTGTGTACTTTGTTGATTATAAAACATTTTAATGTACTTTGGTGGAATTGCATGCAAGAAATAACCAAGTTAAAGACTATACTCAAAAACTTCATTGAAAGTTTTACAACCCAAGCCAAAAGAAAAAAAAGTAACACTTTAATAACAATGATTGATACACATTAATAAATGTATGACTGTAACCCAACCTGCTCTTAGAATTACATTATTTGTGGTTAATATTTAAAATGTTATCTCTACAGAATCCTCACTCTCAAACACTCTATCATTGACAGTTTTAGATGGAGTCTGATTGAGAGCTTTCACATTAAAGAATAAATGCTAATTATCATATTAAATTATAAAAACTTTTCAAACAAAATGATCCTTACTCAGTTAAAGTTAAACTTCAAAAAAAAAAAAAGAAAAAAAAGTCACTTCCAAATGCAATTAAATCAGCTACATATTCAGTTACATCCAATTCTTCCCAATACATTTATAACAAAAACCACAGCAAATCTACACTTGTGTTCCTTGTGTTTCGTCACAACTCTCCACACATGTTTTCAGGGATGTTATTCTATATGTCACTTTGAGAGGCTGTATCTCGGTGGGGGATGCTCTGATTGATGTCTAGTTTTCGTTGTTGGGATTGTCTTACTCACTGGCATACACATACAAAATTTTGAAACTTTTTGAAACTTTAGAAACTTTTTTTTTCATGCACTGTGGACTTTTAACACAATAAAATTGCAAATTTAATAAGTAAATTAAATTTTTATAAGTTAATACCCTATCCAATGGACAATTGCTTTTCCGGTCGGCGCAGACCGGCCCGCCAAACGACAGAAAAAGTCATTCGGTATGCATGCATACTGGCCGGCCGGCCCTGGTGTGCACTCGCTAGGTGTCGCCTCTTGTACTTGCTTCCTGGCCAGTGCCCGTGACGTCATAGCATCTTTTTTCGTTTGGCGCGAGAGTTGTGCAAGCGAATATTTTCAGTGTTTGAATTTTGTAAAATTCTCTGGATATTTGAGGAATTTTCTTAGTTTGCTTATAGCAAAGTGATATTTACTGGTTATAGCTCAGAATGTCGTCCCCGGGGCAGAAACGTGGGGCTTGTGGCCATGCTATGGCTATTTTTTATTTATTAAATTCGCAATTTTATAAGTTAATACCCTATCCAATGGACACACAAGACCCTCCCGCCGACCCCGCTATCAGCTTACTAGGGGTCTAATTGGTTTAGACAATGAAAAAGATGCTATGACGTCACGCTGTCTAGACAGGAAGGAAGTACGACATGTCACCTTGCGAGTGCACAGTGTGAGGACCGGCCAGCCGGTGGAAACACAGGACGTCTTTTTCTGACGTTTGGCGGGCCGGTCTGCGCCGACCGGTATAGCAATTGTCCATTAGATAGGGTATTAACTTATAAAAATTTAATTCACTTATTAAATTTGCAATTTTCAAACATAATTTTAGTAGATCGTTGACTTTCATCGGTCGTTAGTTTTAAATACGGTCTCAAGTATCTTAATTAACTTGTAGATTTGAATATCAGAGATACTGACTTTGACTAACTTACAGAAGTGTGCTAAGTGCCTTTTACAGGCATTTATAATGTTTAGGCGGGTTGTGTGTAACCAACCCGCCTATTAGATTGATGTGTCCGACGTCCGTCTGTCTGTCCGTCCACATTTTCGTTTCCGGACTCTAACTCGAAAACGCTTTGTCCGATCGAATTCAAACTTAATAGGGAGATAGATCACCATCACAGCTAGGTTCCTTTCGAAATTGGTGTTTTTATTGCGTTAATACATCCTATCCAATGGACAATTGCCCGCCAAACGCCAGAAAAAGACGTCCTGTATCTCCACCGGCTGGCCGGTCCGTAGTACTGTGCACTCCCCAGATGGCGCCTCGTACTTCCTTCCTGTCTAGACAACCTGACGTCATAGCATCTTTTTCGTTTGGCGCGTGTACTGTGCAGACGTGTTTTTCAACATCTCCAGAATTTAAAGGAAAAAAGTGTGCATTATGACGGATTTCAACCTTATTTGGGAATATTTTAAAAATGTTATCTTCATATCACGGATATACCTAGAAATCTGCTGGAAACGCTCCCTAGCTGACTCAATTTAGTGTTGATGATAGGGCAGTAAATGACGAGAAATATGAAGGCAGCCATTTTACTAGTTTCCTCCCAAACCACTGTGTTCAGTGTGTTGTTAGGGGCAGATTGACAATATTGAGGAATTATGGATATACTACTTACAGGTATTCTTATCCGTGTCTGTTATTTGAAATTTCCTTCTGTAACCTTCCAGCTACAGTCACCATAGAAACGTCTTTCCTAGTACTACAAATAGAAATCACGGAAAAGTTCAGTCTACGTAGTTTTAATCACTGTAAATAGAAGGAATTCCCCTGCTGGAAGGTGCATTCTTCTTCAGAGCGCACTGGTACCGACTTCTCTGGTGTAAAGCATCAGTCACACCAGCCTAGCTCGAGTACTGTTCGTCAGAGGCAAGAGATGAATTCTTCAGATTTCTTCAGAGCGCACTGGTCCAGACATCGTTGCTGTAAAGCATTAGTCGACCGGGAAGCTCAAGTTCAGCCGACCTCACCAAGTATTTTCATAGAAGGAACTGCATCTTAATCACTCTCAGTCCCACCCTTGTGGACCCGGCTGAGTAAGAAGAACCGACTTCAGATCTGGACAGGACTTCACCTTCACAGCGCACTGGTCCAGGCTTCTCTGCTTTAATGGCATCAGCCAACCGGCCAGCTGAAAAGAACACGACCTCTGACGTCATATCCAGTCAGCCAATCGCGTGTCTTTCCGACAACTCACGAAGCTGGTCACGTGTTTTCACCGACTAGGAAGGTCGGAAGTGCATTCTTCAGAATTCACGTCTACTGTGTTTACAGTTCCTGCTTTGCAGACCCAGCCTTGTTGTCGGTAGTGGGGTTTGTGGACAGTAAAGTTGCCGGTAAGGCATCACACAAAGAACGCGAATACTGACGTCATCTCCAGTTAGCCAATCGCGTGTCCTTCCGAACAATCACAAAGCAGGTCACGTGTTTTCACCGACCAGGAAGGTCGGAAGTGCGTTCTTCAGAACTCACGTCTACTGTGATTCCAGTTCCTGCCTTGCAGACCCGGCTTCGTTGTCGGTAGTGGGGTTTGTGGATGAGCAGAATACTGCGCATTTGCATGTTTAAGTATCACAAAAGAACGCCACAACTGACGAGCTCCAATCAGCCAATCATGTGTCTTTCCGACCCGCAAGCTGGTCACGTAACACACCGAACACCAAGTGTTCTAAAAATAGTTCACAAGGGCTTTCCCAGCAACTGTCAAATCTACAAATAAGACGTGCGATTAAAGAAGTACTTTAATTAATGGAGGAAACCTACAGCAAGCTGAATTCAACACACAAGATAGTTGTAAAATTGGTTTAGCAACTGTTTTTTATTACTGGCTACAACTGGTTACAGAGTGTACCGGCTGGTACTGGCTACACAGCCTTGTACACTTGCTTCAACAACTGGTTACAGGGTGTACGGCTAGTACTGGCTACACAGCCTCATGCACTTGCTTCAACAACTGGTTACAGAGTGTACCGGGAGGTACTGGCTACACAGCCTTGTACACTTGCTTCAACAACTGGTTACAGAGTGTGCCGGGAGGTACTGGCTACACAGCCTTGTACACTTGCTTCAACAACTGGTTATAGAGTGTACGGCTGGTACTGACTACACAGCCTCGTACACTTGCTTCAACAACTGGTTACAGAGTGTACCGGCTGGTACTGGCTACACAGCCTTGTACACTTGCTTCAACCTACCGGTTACAAAGTCTACTAACAGGGTGCTGGCTACACAGTCTTTACTGTACAGTGCTTCACCCCAACTGGTTACATAAAAAAAAAAAAAATTATATATGTATATATATAGACCAGTAGCTGTCAAATTCATTGGTGACCCCAGCCTGCCAGTTTTTTGCCGGTTACAGAGAATTACTGCTTACAGTAAAATACCGGGTATGGAGTCCTGGTACCGGACAGAGTTGCCTAAGGTAAATTTGGTTACAGAGAAGTCTTAGACCAATCAGTGGGCTTGGTGATATGACAGTGTCCCAAGCTACTGCCAGGCAACCTTCCCTTATCACACCTCTCAACAACCTGTTATCGGTGTTGGACTTGACTGGAGAGATAATAAATTTTGTCATTACGTCCGGCCAGGGGTCAGACATCTCACAAATGACAGTTGCTCTGTCAATGCTGCACCTTGCAGGCTGCTGGCCCGGGGCAAAGAGTCTATTAATATGAAAAGTTGTGTCAGCCCCACCAGACCACAATAAGAACAGAGAGACTGTTAACCTGGATCATTGTCACCAGACCGGACCAGTGTCCGGAGGGACAGAAAATGTTTATCAAAATACCAAATGTCCCAAATGTGGCACACAATCTGCCTGTAGGGTCCAGACTAAGCCCTTTTTCGGGAACTTAGGAAGCCTTGGGGGCTGGACACTAGGTATTACAAATGTTCAAGGAGGGATACCTACTCCCATATACCTATACAAGAACAATCCAGGTAATGCCTGAGATTTCACATCCAAGGTCGGGCATACCAGTTCAAGGCCCTGCTATTCGGTTTGTCCACAGCACCTTTGGAGTTCACTGTGATACCAAAGGAGGTGAAATTTGTGACCATACACAAGGACTTAAGAAGCCACCAGTACCTAGACGACTGGTTGGTGAGAGCCAGATCCCAGGCTTGTCTCCAACATACACAGGAACTAGCAAATAATGGGTCAGCAACTGGGTTGGCGTATGAACTTACAGAAATCAGAGCGGGAGCCCAAACAAGACTTGATTTTGTAGGCTACCAGTTCGACTTCAGGTCTGATCGGTTCCGACCGACTCTAGACCGGTGACAGAACCTTCAAGAGACTATGTTAAAACTGCTATCCCTACCGGCTTGCCCGGTCCGGGAATACATGTCCTTGATAGGTTACTGACGGCTACAGAAAAGCAAGTTAATCTAGGTCGACTTCATATGAGACCCATACAGTGGCATCTCAAAACAACTGGAGGGTACCAGAATCACTGGAAAAGGTGATCCAAGTCCCCAGGTCCCTGCACCCCCCATTTACAATGGTGGCTGAAGGAAAACAATGTTCTTACAGGCCAACCATTACACCCAATAAAGCAGGCTCTGCAAATATTTACAGACGCATCAATAGAAGAGTGGGGTGCTCATGTAAATGAGGACACTGCAGAAGGAACCGGGTCCCTTCCGGGAAGCAAGCTACATTTAAACTATCTAGAACTTAAGCAGTCTTTTGGGCTTTAAGAGTTCCAAGACCTTTCCTCAAACAAGATAGTACTTGTAGCAACCGACAGCAACACAGTAGTGTCATACATAAACAGGGAAGGAGGCATGAGGTTGGGCCCACTTGTGCCCTGCTATGGAGAATCTTGACCTGGTGTACCAGGAAACAAGTGACTCTAAGCCTGACACATTCCAGGCCGGCTGAACGTGGTAGCGGACAAGCTATCCAGGCTAGGCCAGACCATCCAACTAGAGTGGTTTCTCCTTCCAGAGGTCTTCTACTCAATATGCAGCAACCGGCCCAAAATAGACTTAATTGCCATGAGGTTCGACAACAAGTTGCCTCTGTTTGTGTCACCGGTACCGGATCCCCCGGCCACAGCAGTGGATGCGCTCAGTCGGCCATGGTAGGATCTGGAAGCATACACCTTCCCACCATCAGCCATATTGGGCAAAGTGGTGGAGGAGTTGCAGGACTCCCCATGCAAGAGAATCATTCTGGGCTCCGGGGAGGCCCAAGATGCCTTGGTTTTGGGATCTAGTGGCCATGTCCAGCCAAATCCCACTGAGCCTGCCCATCTGCCCAACCTGTTGTCAGCTATTCAATCAGATCCCTCACAGAAATCTGACAAATCTTAATCTTCGTGCATGGCTCCTAGAGCCTCAGCAATCGAGGAGCAGGGCTTGTCTGAGGCAGTGGCAGCAAGAATTGAGGCTCCTCAATTTGACCTCAAGGAGATCAGTCAGATCAGTCTATGAGGCAGGTGGTCCTTTTTACAAAGTGATGTATCACTCCTCAGGTGGACTTCGGCCCCCCCCCCCCCCCCCCCCCCCCCGTAAAGTCAGTTGCTGACTTCCTTATGGACCTGTTTCAGGACAGGAAGTTGCAGCTAGTGGTGGGATCGGCAGCTTAAATGGCAGATCGAGCATCACTTGTTAGAAGCGAGTTGAACTCGAGTTAAACTCGAGTAATTTTCGGGATAAAGTATTTCGTTTGTTAGGCCTTAATATGGCGAAAATATTTTACATGACCGTACATGAGGCAAAACTTTGAACTGGAAATGGTCTTTCGCGATATAATTTAAGTTAAATCTTCATTGATTTAAGCAAGAATAAAGTAAAAATACAATATATTTTTGAAAATTTCAGATATTTCTATTGTTTTGGTGAAGTGTCAGCCTTAGATGGTGAAAATATATACGTTTTCAAAAACTCGAGTTTGACTTGCGCAAATCGATGCGACCCCCAATTATCGCCCATCGAGTTGTAATTTGAGTTTCCGTCAACTCGTCCCAGCACTAGTTGCAGCCCAGCACCATTGATGGTTACAGGTCAGCCATTGCTGATAGACTGGGAAATTCGCCCATCAATATCAGTAAGGATGAAATCTCACTCGTCTCCTGGATAGTTTCCACTGAGACAGACCCAAAGGCCAGAAGGGAATCCCCTCCTAGAACCTCTCCCTGGTTTTTGCACCAGCTGGCAAGGTTCATTTTGAACCAATTAAAGAGGCCTCCTTGAAGCATTTGACCTTCAAGACAGTTTTCCTCTTGGCCCTGGGGTCGGGCAAGCGTAGAAGTGAGATACATGCTTGGCAAAACAGAAATATTAGACACCAATCCGACTGGTCAAGGTGTCCCTGTACCCTTCACCCAGCTTTCTCTCCAAGAATCAGCTGGCCAAAGAGGGTCCAGACAGTGTGGCCCCAGGGGTATAACAGCCTTGGCCCCCCAAGCTGGATAGATCCCTCAAGTCTGACAGGTCCCTCTGTCCAGTCAGAGCATTGCGCTACTGTTTAAACAGGACCTCAAGCAGAATAAGGAGGTGGTTTTTGTCTCCTTTAAGAAAGGTTTTGACAAAAACATCTCACCTGCCACTATCTCCTCTTGGATCAGGCAGACTGTGATCCTATGTTATGAGCTCTCTGACCAGGAGGCCCACACTTTACATCAGGTTAAAGCCCATGATGTCAGGGCGTTTGATGCTTCTAAGGTCTTCCAGTCGGAAGTTTCCTTAGATACAGTCTTGTCAGCCTGCCACTGAAGTCACATAATACCTTCACATGGTTCTATCTGAAGGGCGAGGCTTGGGCTAACTCAGAGCTTTACCAATTTGGCTCGGTAGTGGCTGCTCAGCAGATCCACAAGTGGCCCTTAGATGGAGGAGATTTGTATATATATATAAACAGTTCTACAAGCACATAGTATAAAATGTGGTGTGCTTCCTTCGGGAGGTTTATTGGCTTTCTGGGACTGAACTCATCCCTCTCTTCCCTTACCTCAGAGCAGGTCTGTTAAAAAGCGGGGGGGGGGGGGGGGGGCGACGTCGGTATAGCCCCCGGGTAACCGGCTGTTGGCAACCGACCAAGGTCTTAAGATCAACCCAGACCTGGGCCTATAGGTCTCCTGACGAAGTCAGCCTAGACCGTAGGTTAAAATTTGCTATTACTTGTGAGTTCACATAAGTCCCTAGTAATTTACCCGCCGACCAAGCGGTAGTTATTCAGCAATTGTCCATTGGATAGGATGTATTAACGCAATAAAATTGCAAATTTAATAAGTAAATTAAATTTTTATAAGTTAATACCCTATCCAATGGACACACAAGACCCTCCCACCGACCCCGCTATCAGCTTACTAGGGGTCTAAGAGGTTTAGACAACGAAAAAGATGCTATGACGTCAGGTTGTCTAGACAGGAAGGAAGTACGAGGCGCCATCTGGGGAGTGCACAGTACTACGGACCGGCCAGCCGGTGGAGACACAGGACGTCTTTTTCTGACGTTTGGCGGGCTGGTCTGCGCCGACCGGATTAGCAATTGTCCATTGGATAGGGTATTAACTTATAAAAATTTAATTTACTTATTAAATTTGCAAAATTCTGTCCTTTCGTTTGTCTGTTTTTGTCGGTTTGTCTGTCCATCAAAATTTCCGTTTCCGGACTCTAACTCGAAAACAGTTTGACAGATCGAATTCAAACTTGATAGGGAGATAGATCACCATCACAGCTAGGTTCCTTTCGAAATTGGTGTAATTCTGTCCTTTCGTTTGTCCGTTTTTGTCCGTTTTTCTGTCCATCAAAATTTCCGTTTCCGGACTCTAACTCGAAAACGGTTTGACCAGTCGAATTCAAACTTGACAGGGAGACAGATCACCATCATAGTTAGGTTCCTTTCGAAATTGGTGTAATTCTGTCCGTTCGTTTGTCCGTCAACAGTTCCATTTCCGGACTCTAACTCGAAAACGCTTTGTCCAATCGAATTCAAACTTGACAGGGAGATACATCACCATCATAGCTAAGTTGCTTTCGGAGTTGATGTAATTCCGTCCTTTCATTTGTCCGTTTATAGCATAGATACAATTATGTAACCTAGATTACAAGTTTCACATTTCTTAGCACGTCTAACACATTCAAGTTAACTGGGTGACCTAACATTTCTTTCCTTGTTTCTAAATGTAATTACAGCAGTCGCTAACCTTATTGCTGCCTGCGCAACCTGCCATTTGGGGCATCTTTGACCCTCTTGTTTAGTAGCTTAGTTGTTTGTGTAGTATATTGTTATTTAGCTATGCCCCTGTTAGCACCTTCCCAAGTCTAGTCTGTAGATAGTTATTTGTTGATGCTCTTTTTCCAAAAAAAATTGGAGATCCCATATATTCTTTTCTAATAAAATCAGTGTAAATATTTTTATATCAACTATTTCTTACATCATTTTAAATTGATAAACAAAGTTGTATTGATTGATTATATACTTGCCTTGTGTGATTTTGTAACTTAAGCTTGAATTGTACATTGGTTATGCTTTTACACATCAAACAGCAAGCTGGTGAAAGCCCAAATGGAGTAAGTGAACAGCTAGTTAATAAGTCTCTTGTTTGATTATTAAGTATCACACAGAAGCAGGATGTTTGTATATAAAAAGATTTTCAAATGTGCTCATCCACCAACTTTTCTGACTTTCGCATATTCATTGTTAAATCACTCTGTAACTGTAACTACTACTGCATTTTAAAAAAAATTTTCGGGGTGAGGGGTGGGGGGGGTGTCACGATATCTGTCTTCTTATGTCTAATCTGATCAAACTTTTATAGTGGTATATATCTGTACTGGCAGATTCTAAGGTGCTGAAACATAAAGTTGAAAATTCAGTTAGCCCTGTCCTGAGAGATGCCGGGTGGTAAGCACCAGAGATGTTGGAGGGCAGACCTTTCTGAAACAAGGAGCATTATTGCAAAACTTAATTTGTTGAAATGGTCTTTGGACTTGTGAATTGAAGTGGAGATCTGGGATAGTAAAGAGGTCCTGTCCTGTATGCTATATACCACAGCCTTGGGAAGTGAAAGAAGTTAACATAACAAACTGTAAACTACTGAGCAGCTGATATTACCTTTTCCTTTCCCGCAGCAGTGGAGTATTATGCTTTCACTTTACATTGCTACTTCATTATACTCAGCTTCACCAGCATTTTAACATCTGCTGTGGATACTTTAATAATAGCATCTTTCTAGTTTAACATATTTTTGTTTTGATTATATTAGTTATAAAAATGCTAAGCTGAAAAGTAAAATTTAACTTGCTAGTTAAAGATCCTTCTTAATGTTAATGTTAATTATCAGTTGGAGTTGTGATGTTTTTGTTTGACATAGTAATGTGTTTTAAAAATGTACAACATTTAAAATTTTAAAAGCAAAATAAAATCATGTAGTTGGTGTGTGATATTGAAGTAACAGAATGAACAGTTTAAATGTTCCAAGTGTTTTGTTTGTTGGACCAGTGCATTATAGCCAGCATGAACTTATTTATAAGCATATCAATGGATGGCTCTGTGTTTCAGGAACCAGTCAAGCTACTGGAGTCTCCACTCATGGCACGCAGTGCAGAGAAACATGGCATGATTGATATCAACTTTGACAGGTACACAGTAATAATCACAATAATTTCACCCTATCTCTCACTGTCTTGTACATCTTGCAAATTAGTGATTCCTCATTAAAAAAAACTGAACAGTACTCTCCCAAAAACAAACATGTAAATGTTTTTGAGAAGTGTTGGTCTGTTATAATGAGAATCTATGAAGTTGCATTGAACCAGAAATGTTAATCTCTGAAGGAAGCTACAGTTTGAGTGATGTCGCTGCGTGCAATGTACCATTCTTACTGACCTTATCTTGTATCCGTGGGAGGCACTTCATTGTTTTTTACCATTTCAAATCCTGCTGATTGCTGAGTTCTTGGGAATATGCCAATATTTTGTGTGAGGTTGCAGAGGGAGAATTCATTGCCTGTTTGTGACTGTGTGTTATCTCTGTGTTTTGAAGGTTATTACTAGAGCTGTTCCAAGAGATACACTACAGACTTCTTTATTCCAGTCTTATTATCTATTTGAAGGTTGCTACTGAAGCTGTTCCAAGAGATACACTATTGGGAAAGGCTGATGTTTGAGATTCCTCATTATGCTGCTGAAGCATATACCAAGAGAGAAGATCTGCGGAACCTCAGAGAACATGTCTTACTGGTCGTCAGGGATTACAACAGGTAGTGTCTTTGTGAGAAGTAGCAGCAGGCTGAAACAGTCCAAACTATTTATCTTCAAAGGTCACTATAAGACAATGGTTCTATTATGTCAACAAACGTACTTATGTCTCCAAATATATCCAATGTAGGCAATGTAATAATTTTTAATAAATTCCATTTTAACATTCTGAAGATATAAAATTACTGCCAAGATATTTAAAGTAAAAGAGAAGAACATTGAATAGTATACAATGGCGAAAAAGTGACAAACAAATATTCTGTGGAGTGTGTTCATGTGCAGTTTTTAGGCGGGTTGCATGTAACCAACCCGCCTATTAGATTGATGTGTCCGACGTCCGTCTGTCCATCCACATTTTTCGTTTCCGGACTCTAACTCAAAAACGGTTTGTCCGATTGAATTCAAACTTGACAGGGACATAGATCAACATCATAACTAGGTTCCTTTTGATATTGGTGAAATTCCGTCCGTTCGTTTGTCCGTTTTTTTGTCCATTTGTCTGTCCATCCGTCTGTTTGTCCACATTTTTGTTTCCGGACTCTAACTCCAAATAGTTTGACCAATCGAATTCAAACTTGACAGGGAGATAGATCACCATCATAGCTAGGTTCCTTTTGAAATTGGTGAAATTCCGTGTGTTTGTTTGTCCGTTTTTCGTCCGTTTGTCTGTCCATCCATCTGTTTGTCCACATTTTTGTTTCCGGACTCTAACTCGAAAACGGTTTGACCAATCGAATTCAAACTTGACAGGGAGATACATCACCATCATAGCTAGGTTCCTTTCGAAATTGGTGAAATTCCGTCCGTTCGTTTGTCCGTTTCTTGTCCGTTGTCTGTCCATCCGTCTGTTTATCCACATTTTCATTTCCGGACTCTAACTCGAAAACGGTTTGTCCAATCGAATTCATACTTGACAGGGACATAGATCACCATCATAGCTAGGTTCCTTTCGAAATTGGTGTAACTCCGTCTGTTCGTTTGTCCGTTTTTCTGTTCGTTTGTTCGTTTTTGCTCCGTTTTTCTGTCCATCCATCTGTCCGTCCACATTTTTTTTTCCGGACTCTAACTCAAAAACGGTTAGTCCAATCAAATTCAAACTTCACAGGGACATACATCACCATCATAGCTAGGTTCCTGTCGAAATTGGTGAAATTCCATTTCTTTGTTTGTCCATTTTTGTCCGTTTGTCTGTCCATCCATCTGTTTGTCCACACTTTCGTTTCCGGACTCCAACTCGAAAACACTTTGTCCAATCGAATTCATACTTGACAGGGATACAGATCACCATCATAGCTAGGTTCCTTTCGAAATTGGTGTAATTCCGTCTGTTTGTTTGTCCATTTTCCTGTCCGTTTGTCTGTTTTTTGTCCATTTTTCTGTCCATCCGTCTGGACTCTAACTCGAAAACGCTTTGTCCAGTCTTATTCAAACTTGACAGGGAGATGCATCACCATCATAGCTAAGTTGCTAAGTTGGTGTAATTCCGCCCTTTCGTTTGTCCGTTTATAGCATAGATACAATTATGTAACCTAGATTACAAGTTTTACGTTTCTTAGCACGTCTTACATATTCACCTTAACTGGGTAACCTAACATTTCTTTCCTTCTTTTCTAAATGTAATTACAGCAGTTGCTAATCTTATTTCTGCCTGCGCAACCCCGCCTTTTCGGGCATCTGTGACCCTCTTGTTATAGATTTAGTTCATATTTTGTTAACCCCAGCTCATAAAGGCTGGGGTTGTAGTCGTCACCTGCACCGTCTGGGCGGCGGTGGGCATAAAGTTTGTGGGTGTTCCACAGCCGAAACCCATTGATGGATTTTCACCACATTTTCAGGATAAGTTTACCCCAGGAGGATCTAGAGCTGATTAGGTTTTGACGGGTATCCGGTAACAACTATGGTCATGGCAATACTTGTATGATTTTTGGGTCTTAAAGTTTGTGAGTGTTCTACAGCTTAAACCCATGCACAGATTTTCACCACATTTTCTGGATAAGTTTAACCAAGGAGGATCTAGAGCTGATTAGGTTTTGGGGGTATCCAGCAACAACTGTTGTCATGGCAACACTTTTCAGATTTTTCGGTCTTAAAGATTGTGGGTGTTCCACAGGCTAAGCCCGTGCACAGATTATCACCAAATTTTCAGGATATGTTCACCCTAAGAGGATCTAGAGCTGATTAGGTTTTGGGGGGTATCCAACAACAACTGTAGCCATGGCAATACTTTTGATATTTCTGGGTCTTAAAGTTTTTGGGTGTTCCACAGCCTAAACCAATGCATGTATTTGCACCAATTTTCAGGATATGTTTACCTCAAGAGGATCTAGAGCTGATTAGGTGTTAGGGGGAATCTGGCAACAACTGTTGCCATGGCAACACTTTAAAGATTTTTGGGTCTTAAAATTTGTGGGTGTGCCACAGCCTAAACCCATGCACAATTTTCACCATATTTTCAGGATATAGAAGTACACTAAGAGGATCTAGAGCTTAGGTTTTGGGGGGTATGATAACAACTGTTGCCGTGTATGTGTGGATGCGTGCATGTGTGTTTGTATCATTTTTACATAAACCTTTATATCTCATTCATTTATGAAGATATTTTCACCAAATTTGTAGAGAATCTTTATGCCTGTGAAAAATGTCTGCAAAAAAAATTTTGTCCTCATTTAAAAAAAAAAAAAATATTGCCACCATAGCTGATTGTTATAAAATCATTAATATGTTCTAAAACTTAAAATATTGCAACTAACTTCATCTGATTTGCACAGAATGTAAATGGATAGAAAAGCTTGCCTGTGGGTAATTGTGGCCTTGTTTTGAAAGCAAAATGGCCACCATATCAAATCTTTAATGTCAAATTGGGGGTCATCATATCAAAAAGGCCTTATATCTCCCTTATCATTGGTCACAGGGGTTTGGAATGAGACACAACCTAAAGTAAATCATGGCCTGCAAATCTTCTGAAAATGTCAAATAAAATCTTTGACCCCTGCTTCAACTTGAGGTGTGGTCATCATACTACAGAGCTCTTATATCTCCCTTATTATTTGTTTTAGGGCTTTCAAATGTGAAAACAACTTGTAGGAAATCATGGCCTGTGAATTTTTTGCAACTATCAAACTTGACCTTTGACCCCTGCTTCAGGATCGAGTCGATCATCAAAATGAAATGGCCATGTATCTCTTATATGTTTGTGCTTGGGCTTGGGACCGAGCATCTTGTTGGTTCTCTGTATGTCTTACAACTGAAGTTGTTCCTAAGATTTTACCAAGTCTCAATTTTGCTGCCCATTTTGTTGTACCTGAGGGCTGGGGTTCTTGCCTATCAAGGTTCTCTCTATTTTTTGATTATGTGCTTATAGCTATATGAATAAACTTTTTCTGTAAAATGGATTTTTTGTTTTTAAGAAAAAAAAACTGCCATCATTTATTTTACCTTAGGAATCCTAAGTTAGGATGCAATATTAACATAATAATGTTTGCTTAATTTTCTCTTTTCATCAGAATCATTGCGGCACTGTCCATTGAAGAGCGCAGTTTATTCAGAGAACGAATAAAGTTTTTGGACAAGAAAATTCATCCAGGATTGACAAAACTGACATGGGCTTCAAAAGGAATTTCTGAGTACTTCATTAATGACTGCAGAGTCCATGCAGGAAAAGTAAGATCATCATGTTTTTACACAAGATATCTGAAGGTTATGTCCTTTATTTATGACGGGCATTAGTTTTTCTGAAAAATTCACTTCTGAAAAGTGGTTTGTGAGATAACAAGTATGAGAATCATTGTGGAGATGTTAAGAGATGCTTTGCACATTTCTGTTGATCTTGTCATTTTGGCTTATGTAATTGTATTCTTTAGATTCAAGCCATAGTGGACAGTTACAAAGGGGCTAACATGGACATCTCAAGGACATGTAAGAACATAAGTGAGACCTTGCTGGTGAAGATAGATGGCAAGAAGATCTATGAAAACCTGGAGTTTGAGGAGGACCAGAAGCACCACCGCACTGCCATGCAGTCCAAACTCCGGGAGATGCATGACCACATCATACGCACAATGCGTGACACCTACCAGGTCTTCAAGACAGACGGAAACGAGGTGAGCCAAGCAGTGACTGACATTACAAAAATAACACCCTCGAAACCATGGGATATGCAGAAGTTTACCATGGTTTAATGTCGTTAACCATGATGGTAAAACCTTTGTGAAAATAAAATCATGGTAAAGCATTCAAACATGACAAAATATTTTAATATTATTAAATGCTACAAATTTGACAGTAAGACTCGATGCTGCCCTGTCTTTACACACTGACTCTATGATTGCACAGGTACAGCAGCACTGGGTGCGGTACACAGAAAAGATGGACAGGATGGTGGAGGAAGCCTTCAGGCTAAATGTCAAGTGGTCCCTACAGGAGCTCTCCAAGGCTATCAATGGGGATGGAAAGTCCGCACCAAACCCATTCTTCAAAGTACAGGTTATCTTGGAGGGTGACAAGGTATGATCAGCATAATGCATAGACGTACTGACACAATACCCACGACTTTACAGCATCAATGATGGCAACTATGTCTCCTGTGATTAGCTGCATTTTTCAAAACAAATATAGTCTGCCATTGTATTTATTAACTTAGTTACACAACAAGTAGATTGATGTTATGGTTTAACAAATACTTATTTAAATGGACAAAAAAGAAATATGCAACTTATGTCAGCTGCATTGTTGTCTTCATTTTTAGCAGTTTTTCTTCTTTGCTGTCAGGTTACCAAATATCACAATCTGAGCTCGGTAAGCAAAGTTTTGTGACTAAGTTGAAGAAGTTGAAAAATGTATGTTTTGTTTTTTTATTAAGTGATAGTTAAGAGTTGATTTTACAGTGCATGTGTTTTGTTTTTTTTTTCTTTTTAGTTTAATTCATGTAGTTATTCATGTAGGCATGTTTTGTTACTCGTTTTATTATATTTTAGAAGTGTTTATTTGCAATAAAGCTGTAAATTCATCTCCCAGGGTGCTTATTTGTAAACATTTTTTATGAGATGCACATACATATTAAAAGTAAAGTCTTAGATTTTGTGGTTATAGTTTTCTGAGGAATGTTGAAAGGTAACTGTAGAAATTGTTAAATATTTTTATGTTATACTGCAGCTGTCATCGGTGGTTTTATGAAAAAAATATTGCAATAGTACATGCAGATTGCATTCCTGCAGGTTGAGTTTTCACCGACTTTGAAGCAGTTGGCCACCATTGTGGGCAATATCAGTGGTTTCCTGACCAGGACAATCTCAGATATCAGACGCCTGCCTGATTTACTCACACGCAAAAAGTCTACCAAAGATGTAAGTGCCATCACTTTACAAAGCTTTGATATTTTGTTAGTTGACCATTTGGATTGTGTATTGTTCACCAGTTTCAGAGCCCTTACTGGTGTCTACCTTATGTGTATATTTCAGCCAATCCATGAAGTGATTGCCAGAGATGATGAAGTGCGCAAGACAGACAACCTGATCTCACAGGGCATGAAGACCAATGCTCAGAACCTGCAGAACTACTTGAGCACATGGGACAACTACAGGTTTGTTCTCCATCACATCAGCATTATAGTCTTATGAATACTCTCTAAATTATAATAAAAGCATAAAATTCATGCAAAATCTTCTTACATGGGAGTAAGTTTCAAAAAGTAAACTGTTTCTCTCTATTTTTTTGAAATTGAAGGTCATGCCTATATATCTGTGTTCAAAAGATTTTTAGGTAATACTGCAGTAGTTTCAAGGAAAACTGTTATGAGATAGATACACTGGCAGTTGCATTATTTTTCACTCTTCAGAGAAATCTGGGAGATTAACAAGGATGCCTTCATACGAAGATACCAGAAACTCAACCCACAGGTGTCCTCTTTTGATGCTGATATTGCAAGGTATGTAATGTAGATTGTGTTAAGCATAAGCACATATGATAGGTAAAATTAGAATAATCAAATAAAATACCAAACAAGTTATGATGTATAGAGTGAGACCGGAACCATCAATTCTGTTTTATGTTTATTCCTTGATAAATTGTGATGTATTGCTTTATATGATTTGTATCCTGTAGATATACAGAGGTGGCCAACAATGTGCAGACACAGGAGACGATTCTGAACATCCAGTTTGTGCTGCTGGACTGCAGTCCCCTGAAGAATGCCATCTTGTCGCACTGCCTGGAGTGGCAGAACAAGTTCACCTCCTTACTCAAAGAGATTGCCACTGCCAGGCTCAAAGAACTGCACACCTTCCTCAAGACCAATGGAGAAAAGTACACACTTTACCTATTATTTATCAGTGCTGTGTTAAAAATTAGAGAATATACCTGTGACACACACACAATCAACTCTTCAATCCATCAAACTAAAGAAAAGTTAAACATGATAAAAAACCTTTAAGTTAACTAAATTTGATTTTTGATCAGGTTCCTGTGAGGTAAGCATAATACCGAAAGATATAACACTCTGTCACCTCACATGTTTTGTAAATCTCTAAATGGGTATTTTCTGTTTATCAGATATGTTTTCAAGTTTTTTCTGTCTATACTCAGGGAGAAGAAGTCACCTGACACTATCAGAAAGCTTGGTGAGAGCCTGTCTTCAGGGTTTTACTGTATCTATGGTTCTCTTTGTATTTAGAGTAAGCAAGCCCCCACAGACGCTGGAAGAGCTAGGTGAGAGCCTGTCACTATGGGAACAGCTACACAATGACCAACCTAAGATTGAGGCAAAGTTCCAGCCCCTATATGACCAGTTCTCCATCATGGAGAAGTACGAGGTTGCCATTCCTGACGACGTCAAGGAAATGCTCAACAACCTCAGCAATGACTGGGTCACCTTCCAGCAGACGCTGATAGAGGCTGATGCCATGCTGAGGAAGAACAAGGTCAGTCCCATGACATCAGGTTAAGAAAGTGTGCAAGTATTTACAAATACATGAGCAAGATGTTGGAGTAATCATGCAAGGAATAACAAATTAACAGTAGTACACGATCAGTGATTTGCACTGATGTCTCGGCCGTTTTGGGGTTGTATGTTGATTAAAAAATTCTTCCCTTTGAAATACTTGCTGGGAGTCAAACCACTTGTTTTGATGCCTTTAGTTTGTAGAGTGAAGTTAGTCTGCCACTGGGCCTAGCGGGTAACACACTTGTCTAGGAACTCAGAGGACGTGGGTTCAAACCCAGGTACAGGCAGATACATAGTGGCTCGGATGACCACTTCCTCTGTCATTGGGTCCTATCCCCAGTGGCAGGCTAAAGAACCTCAAGGATGTTGATAAATGGTCATCCTTGAGCCTCTATCTTCCAGTTAGGGGAATGCCAGTTACTTGTGAGTTGGGGGCTGTACCTGTGCAGTCGGATGGGTTAAATAGCACTTTGAGTCCTGTAGTATATGGAGATATTGCGCTGAGTATAAATACAATTACAATTAGTCCTAGCGTACACTTGCCAGAATGTTACAATATCATGAATACTTTGCCCCAAGCAAAAGGATTACTTGATCTCTGTCCTAAGTGTTTCTGCTGGCTGTTTGACTGTTGTGTTTACTTTTGTCAGCATCACATTTTTCACTTTTGCAGGAAAAGTTTAAGACTGGACTTTTGGCAGAATCAGAAGAATTCAAGAAGTCTGTGGCAAATCTGCTCGATGAATTCCACTCCAATGGTCCGTTCTCCAGCAATATTTCAACAGCAGATGCACTGGCAAACATAGACGCCATCAAGGCCAACATGCAGGCACTGAAAGAGAAAGAGGCCACCCTCAGGAGAGGCCTGGGCATCTTCAAGATTGACCAACCTCCTTCCAAAGATATTGCTCGCCTTGAATCAGTGAGTGCCTTAACAGATATATGTACCAAAGCTTTATTTTTGGAATGATCTGAAGAAGGCTGATAGATTTTTATTACCCCACAGCCCTTAAGGGCTGTCGGGGTATTGTTTTCACCCATGGTGTCCGGGCAGGCGGGCGGCGGGAAGAAGTTTGTCCGGCCTGTATCTCGGAAACCGTAAGGTGTAGGAAGTTGATACTTGGTAGGGACATTGGTTACGGGGTGTAGGTGTGCAACGTCATGGTGTGACCTTGATTTGACCTTTGACCTTGCCATAGTGACCTTGAGTTTGAAAATCTTGTCCGGGCTATATCTCGAAAACTGTAAGGTGTAGGAAGTTGATACTTGGTAGGGACATTGGTTAGGGGGTGTAGGTGTCCAACGCCATGGTGTGACCTTGGTTTGACCTTTGACCTTGCCGTAGTAACCTTGACCTATAAAATCTTGTCCGGTCTATATCTTGGCAACCATAAGGTGTAGGGACATTGGTTAGGGGTTGTAGGTGTGTAACGTCATGGCGTGATTTTGATTTGACCTTTTACCTTGCTGTAGTGACCTTGACCTATAAAATCTTGTCTCGGGTATATTTCGGAAACCGTAAGGTGTAGGAAGTTGAGACTGGGTAGGAACATTGGCTAGGGTGTGTAGATGTAAAACAAAATTTTGATTTGACCTTTGATCTTGCCGTAGTGACCTTGACCTATAATGCCTTGTCTGGGCTATATTTCGGAAACCATAAGGTGTAGGAAGTTGATATTTGGTACGGACATTGGTTGGGGGTTATATGTGTGCAGCGTCATGGTGTGACCTGGATTTGTCCTTTGATCTTGCATATCTGATGCTATTTTATCTCTCTACAGGGATATCTGATACTATTTTATCTCTCTTATATCTTTTTGCTTGAATCTTGGTTGTTGCACCTTTGGGTGTCTTTTGATGTAGATTAAGCACTGTTAAAGTCATATTAGAATTCATTAACCGTTTTACTTTTGCAACTTCCCATTGTAACAGATGGTATTGCATCAAGTGAGCCACAGGTTTTGCCCCAACTCCACATAAAAGCATGTATTGCCACATCTGTATGTATGGGTAATATTCAAAACATTAAAACCATAATTCGACCATACAAATGAATATTAAAATGGGAGAAGTCTTAAAGCTTCATAATTTTTAGTTTATTGAATTGTCTTGTTTTAATACTTAATCTTTACATTCAGTTTCTTTCTGTTAGATTTTATTTTCTCTACTTAAACAATATTTGGACACTGACACTGCTCTGAAAGTTTCCCAATTCACCAATCCTCAGTTTCCCTGAGTATTGATATAGTTTTTATTATCCACCACGTGCCATATTTGACCCGTATAGGGGGATATATTGAGCGGGATATATTTATTTTGTATACCATGGATAATAAGTTTCAATAACTTACGGTTTTTCACTAATATCTTTGAAAATCTATTACCTACAAATATGTTTTATATATCATTGCAAAAGGTCTTCTAACAGCACTTCTACTCAGGTTTGTTGCATAAAAATCCATGCAGAAATGACAGAGATATTGCAAGTTAAAGATTGAAGTTTTTATATTCACTGCTGCCCAGGCTTTTTGACGCCCTTCTTCACGTGCTCTCATTAAATAATCACTTTATTTAACCCATAAATCATACAAAATGGTGGATAATAAAAGTAATACATCTCATGAAGATTGACAATATAATACTCACGCTTCACACTTCTATAAAATTGTCATCTTCATTCGTGATATATTTTTTCTGTATATTTCATTGGGGAAGTTTTCCTATTTAATACCTCTTAGAGTTTCTATTAATTTGTAAGGTTTTGTGCAACTTTTGCCAGAAGATGTTAGTCAGGTTGGGTTTACTTGTCTGTCACTTCATTCAGATCAACCAAATATCAACAAACTTTTACAATAATTTAACCATATTTCAGTGAATAAACAAAAAAGAATTGTCAGTTTCATATTCTATGTATGCCTAACCCCCATATTTAGAGCCAAAGGTAATTTTCACAGATAATCAAAGTTTCAAAGCAACCCAAAATGTTGAGTGTTGAATGTGTGATTCAGAGAGACAGGTATTAACAGACTATATCGAGGTAAAAGCACCAGGATGAGCATGTGTCAACCTTCAGCTGTACTGTTATTAGTGTATGACTCCGTGCTGTGTCTGTGTTGCAGGATCTGGAGCAGATCCAGGTGATCTGGGAGCTGACCAAGGACTGGGAGGAACATTGGGCAGACTGGAAGGCTGGTCAGTTTGTGGCCTTGGACACCAAACCCATGGAGGAGCTTGCCAACTCTTCTTACAAAAAACTTCACAAGATGAGCAGAGAACTCAAGGTGAGTCTACACAGTAAATGCTACAAGCATTCAAAACAGAAACATACTAATCAGGTTCAGCATTCTAATACAAGTGGAGTTTTCATAAAATGAGATAGTTTGTATTTTGCAATTTTTACAGTCAAAAAAAGCTGAAATGACAGTGAGAAAATATATCAAGGTAAAAGGGTTAGCATATCTTTCTGTAATCCTTCAACTGCACTGTAATTTCCTATTTTTTTCCTGGTAAATTCAAAATTTCTGTATCATTTGACTCTGTTCTGTTGTTTTATATTATTTTACAGGCTGAGGTAATTCTCATAGTGATAAGTGTTGGTTTTTATTGTTTGATTCCAAGGGTTTTTCATGTGTTTTGACTGTTTTGTTGTTGTAATTGCACAATACTGTAAGATATAGGAGAGCTTGCACACACATCCTTCATGTAGCATTGTATTTTTCTGTCATATGTATGGAGTTTCTTGTCACTCGGAATTGGGACACTTTTTTTTTTTTCATGCAGGATCACAATGGAATGCAAGCTTTATCAATGTGATCTATTTGCAGATATTTCTCTTAGGTTTCCCTGATCTTGGGTTTTCCCAATATTTGGCCTTGAGTGACATTCCTTCACTGAAGATACACCATTTGTTCTTCCAAAAATTTTCTCATAATTTAATTCTTAACCCCAGCCCATAAAAGCAGGGGTTATAGTCATCCCCTGTGCCACCCAGGCAGAGGCAAGCATAAAGCCTGTGGCTGTTCACAGCCTAAACCCATGGATGGACTTTCACCAAATTTTTAAGATACGTGTACCCCAAGAGACTCTAGAGCTGATAAAAAAATAAGGCTGCCATAGCTGATTGTTCTAAAATTATTAGTATGTTCTAAAACTTAACATATTGCAGCTAGCTGGAAAGCTTGCCTGAGAGTAATTGAGGTCCTGTTTTGAAAACAAAGTGGCCATCCTATGACATCTTTAATATCCGATAGCATGGTCATCATATCAAAAAGGTCTTATATCTCCCTTTTCATTGGTCCTAGGGGTTTGGAATAAGAAACAACCTATAGGAAACCATGGCCTGCAAATCTTTTGCAAGTGTCAAATTTGACCTCTGACTCCTGCTTCAAGGTTAAGTGGGGTCATCATACTACAAAGCTCCTATATATCCCTTATTATTGGTTCTAGGGCTTCAAAATGTGAAAACAACTTATAAGAAATCAAGTGTCAAATTTGACCTTAAAAAGGCCTTATATCTCCCTTATAATTGCTTATAAGTAGTTTATGAAAACTACTTGTAAGAAAGCATGGTCTGTGAAACTTGACCTTTGACCCTGTTTCAAGGTCCAGTGGGTCATTATTTTCTTGGGTCTGGGCTTTGGACAGAACATCTTGTGGGTTCTCTATACCTCTTACATCTGAAGTTGTTCCTAAGATTTTTCACAAAAATCAGTGTTGTTGCCCATTTAGTTGTACCTACAGGCTATGGTTCTTGCCTGCCGAGGCTGGCTATTTTTAATTGTTGGGTTTTGCTCATCTTTGGTTTCCTATAATCTCATGGGTCTGGAACAAACTTTCCTTTGCTGGAGGTGCATCAATTGTACCAATGATTTTCTAAAAGGTTTCTCTGTATTTACTTAAATAATAATATATATGTTATGCACAAGTTGAGATTAATATGGTTTATATATTTACTCTAAATACTGAGGACTAGGAAACATGCATATCTCTCTTATGCCGAGTTACTTCTCCATTTCAAGCATCTTAAAAATTTCTAAAAATTTAATGTATTGTGGTATAAATTTAGCTTTTGGAAATCTTGGAATTAATGTGTTTTACTCATCCAACTGTGAGCAAAGAATCCAATGAATGATCATTTTATCATCTGGTGGAGGTGTAAATATTTATGTTATTGGTTTTCGAGTTTTGTCTAGTCTCAGCACTTGCTATAAGCTTTATTAGTTATATTTTATATGGGAATTATAAAGGAAAACCCCTCATCTTGAAATAAACCTTCTTGTTGAGTGTAACTGCATGATATTTTTGTACATTACAGTATTCCAATTTATGTTTTTATTGAGGATTGTGTAGTTTATTACAGCAGTGACCCTTGCTATAAATGGAATGCCAGTAGTACGCAAAGTACATGAAAAATTTAATAACCTTGCAGATGTTGAGAATACTCAGACATTAACTTTATTTTGTTTCCATGTTATCCTGTCAATGTTGTGACTTGGAGTTTTTGCAATTTTTACTGAATCACAGTCTGAGAAGCTAGTTTTCTGTTGCTCCAGGCAAAATCTAGTGTGGTCACTCAAAAACAGACCCTGTGCATAACCCAGAGTTGTCAACTCAACTGTAAGGAATTTTTCTGTTGGTCGAGACGTGACCCTTTATTCTCGTCCAATCAGAATCGAGCACAGACGTCTTCGGTAGCAGACAAAATATTGTGGTTATATGGTAGGCGTTTAAGGGATAAATATGGATGCAAATGAAATTAAAATAAATCGGAAAAGATGTTTAGGTAATACATCCAAATAACAATATATGACATGAAATCCCCCCCTTTTTAGACCAATATGGAATCATCCCCCCCCCCCCCTTTCATCAAAAGCTGGCAACATCTCTGTAACCTGAGAGCCAAATAAGTTTTGGTATGAGGCTTCTTCTTTGGCAACCATAATAGCCATTTATTTGTTAACAAATTATGATTTGGAGAAAATCATAAAAAATACACTTAAAGGATTGTTATTTTAACCTTTCACATTGTGCTGATTTATATAACATATGAATTTTGGTAATTTTGGTTTATTTTACTAAGTCATGTCTAAGAACCATATTCATACAGTTAAACTTTGAGAAGACATACCATCTATTCATGTCTCTTATTATTTTTTTGTGTATCAGATGTATAAAGATGTCATATCTAAGGGCTGATAGTTTTGTAAGTTTGTAACCCATGTGAGTACCTGTGCTGCCGCAAGCATTGTGTTGTGTTGAAGGCTGTGTTTACCTTGTGTTCAGGATAAGAACTGGGAGGTGCTGGAGAGCAGTAAGAACCGTGTGGACCAATTCAGAAGGACCATGCCACTAATCCAGTTCCTCAAGAATCCAGCCATGAGACCCAGACACTGGGAGGAGATTCAGGTAAATGCAATTATGCACACCGCATATTTACTGGGAATGGTCAGTCTGGTGTAAAAAACGCAGTGACTTGTATCTGTCAATGATGTATTATGTAAATGTTAGAAAACAGTCAGTCGATTAGCCATGGCTAGTTACTATACCTTGTTTTTCAGTTAGGATAAAATGATAGTGTGAAGCAAATTGATAGGATGTTCACCTCTTTGAAAATGTGTTCTGTTTTCAGAATGAGATGGGCAGGCAGTTTGATTCTCAGTCCATTGAGTTCACTCTGGAGAAGATCATTGAGTGGGGATTTGACCAATATGCTGAAAAGATAGGAGACATCTCAGGGGCAGCCACCAAGGAGTTGGCCATTGAAATTGGTATCAAAGAGATTTCTGACACCTGGGAACAGATAGAATTGGACATGTCCACTTACAAAGACAAAGGCCATTACAAAATCAAGTAAGGACTGCAACAATACCTCTTGTGCTTAATTAGACCAGACTTGAATGAATACAAAATTCTCACCAAAGGACAATAAAAGTGACAACAATAAAAAAAAAATAATGTTTAGAGATATTGTGTCCCTGTACACCTTGATGACACATTATGGCTGATTATTTCAGGTCCACAGATGATGTGTTTACTGCACTGGAAGACAATCAGGTGAAGTTGTCTACCATGAAGGCAAGTCGCTTTGTGAAAGCGTTTGAGCAGGAAGTGGACACCTGGGAGCGCACTCTCTCCCACATCTTGGAGGTGGTAGAGATGCTTCTGCAGGTGCAGAGACAGTGGATGTACCTCGAGGTGAGACTGTCAAATATTTACCCTTTACTCAGTGCAAGTCTGCTCTAATGCTCAATTAAAGGCTGTCTAACAGCTGCTCTATGCTGTGTGCTTGTCTGCTGTAACTTAGACAAGTAAATGGCCATCAAACAGCTACCCCCTGCTCAGTGCACGTTCCTTGTATTTTTATTCCCCAATAATTCACATATTGAAAGATGTGACACATTTTGTCTATGAGTATAATTTTCAACAAGTAAGATTCTATGCAACTCTTATCAGAAGGTTAAGGTGAAACAGAAACATTACAAAAAAAAAATGAAGATAACAACTGACTTGAGCTTACATAAGGTGTAATTGAGTGGCTAATTAATTAACGTTGAATGTGGATTAACTTTAAATGTTTGTATTTGTTAGAACATTTTCTTGGGTGAAGATATCAGACGGCAGTTGCCGAGGGAGTCTGCAGAGTTTGACGATGTGAATGCCAAGTGGAAAGTGATCATGAAGAGACTGTTTGAGACTAAGAATGCATTGAGAGGAACTCATTATGAGGGTGGGTGGGATTTGTGCTGTTGTAATGACAGAAGAGTAGTAATGTAAGCTCACTGTGGTGTGGCAAGCAGGAGTTTATTGACAGGCTAATGTATACTAGTAATTGGATGTGCTTATCCTTCTTATTTGACTGAACAGTTTCACTGTCACTAAAAATGTGACTAGTTCCACACATTTTGTACCGAGTGTGTACATGAGTTTACTTGGAGAGTGGTGTAACGGTATAACTGGTTCTTACTTCATTTCAGTGGGTTTGTGACTCCTGAATGAAGTCCTTAAATGAATCTTTGTACACTAAAGTTCTCTGTGTTGTCTCTCAATGTTGGTTTCATGCTGGAGTTAGTGTGTGCTGCTAGATTTATAAGCTGTGTGTTATTGTTTCCAGGTCTTCTGGAACAGCTGAATGACATGAACAGTAAGCTGGAGGAGATACAGAAGTCCTTGGATATGTATCTGGAGACCAAACGACAGATCTTCCCACGATTCTACTTTCTGTCCAATGACGACTTGCTGGAGATTCTTGGTCAGTCCAAGAACCCAGAGGCTGTGCAGCCCCACCTCAAAAAGTGCTTTGATAACATCAAGACCCTTGATATGGCAAAGGTCAGATTACCATTATGTTTTAGTCTCTGTTATGACAATACATTCACATCATATCACTGCTATCCTACTGTTATAGGCTGTACTGTATAAATCACTTGTCTGTAGTCCTTTGATTTTAATCAGTTCGTTTCATTTAGTGTTTTACATAACACAGTGTCACTCCATGATGTACAAATGAAAGTTCAGAAATCATAGTACTAGTGAAATTGTTTAGAATTTTGGATTAAATGTTTGGCATCACTACCAGCTACTGAACTTTGATCCAGCTTGATATTCGATCCAATGTTTTCAAAACCAGTAAAAATACAGAAATCTAACAAAATCTTGTCACATTGTTGAAAATATGCTAAAATATAAAATCCACAGATATTTTGGGTAATTTTGCACCATATTCTCAATAAAATACAAGTTTCATAGATGGGCAAAAATAGGATCCTTTGTGATTTTTAAACATTTTGCGGAGTCCAAATTTCAGACATTTGAACAATTCATTTTCTTGGCAGTCAACAAGCAAATTGTTGAACTTTTACGAACATAGTCGAAGTACTAAATAGTATATAGAATTTATTGAAATATAAATTAGTAATTGAATAAATTATATATTTTAGTTGAAATTTTCTAAAGTGAAATACTTTTAATGTATGAACATTCTTTCTGGTTATATTGATATAGATGGGCATTACACAGAAGTATGAGGCCTCTGCTATGAAATCTTCAGATGGAGAGACTGTGGCATTTGTTGGGCCAACAACACTGGATGGTCCTGTTGAGGTAATGATGTAATCTCAATGTTCAAATATTTATCTTCACTTATCTTTTGTTTCTTTTAAAAATCAAACCAGTATTCCTCAACAGTGAGGTTTATGGGGTGTACTTTTTCAGGTGGTCTGTTGATTTGACCATGGATGTAATATGTCTTGGACTGATAATCACTAGCTTTTGCTCTAATGTTATTCACACTTGATTCTGACACTTTTAAGAAATTCTAAAACTGTGAAATTGATTCCAGACCATGCATACTCTGTAAAATGTCTGCAACAGTGAGATAGAACCTTACAAGCAATTAAAATATTCTTTAGATGTATGGTAACCTCAAATTTGAAAGATGTCATCAAAAATAAAGGCTCAATCTGGTGTTAATTAACACTTGTTGGTTCAATAGTTAAAAAGTTAAACCAGGTTGTCAAAACATTAGCATACTTTTTTGAAAACGCAACACTTTCCATTTTGCTTTAATTGGGTTGGTTAGTCTTAATTCACATAGTCTATACTATTTAAATAACTTCTGACACTGATGCCACTATAAGGCTACCAAGGACCAGAGGCTGTATCAAAGTGTTTCTGGCTGTTTGAGGTAATTTCAGAAATGGGAGTTGTTGTTACTTAGAAACAGCCTGTTATAAAGAGAACAATCTCTTAAGGTGTCCTGAAGGACATCTATAAATGTAAGAAACAGCCAGGCTATGAAGACTGTAGCATCATTGGTTCTATGTTTCTCAGTCATTTGACTGTACTTGCCAGTGATTACACATGACTACTGTAATTATAGGCCTGGCTGTGTGACATAGAGAAGAACATGCGTGTTACGCTCAAGGAGGAGTTGAAGAAGTGCAAAGCAAACTTGCGGCGCATGCTGAGCAAGCGGGACAAGTGGATCAAGGAGCATCCCGGCCAGATGTGCATTTCAGCATCCCAGATCCAGTGGACAGGTGATGTCACCAAGGCACTGGGGCTGGTCAAGGAGAGGGGTGACCAGAAGCCCCTCAAAAGCCTCAAGAAGAAGCAGATCTCCATGCTCAGCAAGTTCTCAGAGGCCATCAGGACTAACCTCACTAAGATGCAAAGAAACAAAATTGTGGCCCTTGTCACCATAGAGGTGCATGCAAGAGACATTATTGACCAGCTCATCAAGAAGAAAGTGGCAGATGCTGGGGCTTTTGAGTGGCAATGTCAGCTCAGGTTTTACTGGGAAAAGGTAAGCACTTATCTAGGGTTACCATTATATGTAAAATAAAAAAAAAACAAACTTTTCTTTGACTAGTCTGCTAATAATAGTCTGCTGTCAAGTAATATGTTGTATTTATTGTGTTATTATTTTATTTATATGTATTTATTTTGCTATTATTTTGTGTTAACACAGGACAGAGATGATTGTGTTATTCGTCAGACCAACACTCACTTCCAATATGGATATGAGTACCTTGGTAACTCTGGCAGACTTGTTATCACACCTCTCAGTGACAGGTAATAAACTATGCAAAGGTTGCGAGCTGTATTATTTATGATTTAGTGATAGCTGTATTTGAGATTTCCAGCCCAAAAATGTGAAATATGTTAAATTTTACAAACTGGCTGTAATTTTCTTACATAATAAGAAAATTTGTAACATAACTATTGCAGTTATTGCATAAATTTACCCTTTAAACAGCCCTATACTGACAACAGTCTTACAACTGGACAGATGCAGTTCACCTGTATTACTTTGCAGTACTTTTTTTCAGATGCTATATGACACTGACAACAGCCTTACATCTCCACAGAGGTGGCTCTCCAAAAGGCCCTGCTGGTACAGGCAAGACTGAGACCACAAAGGACTTGGGTAAAGCTCTTGGCATGTATGTCATTGTGGTCAACTGCTCAGAGGGACTGGACTTCAAATCCATGGGCAGAATGTTCTCAGGTCTTGCACAGGTAACAAAATAAGAGACCCAGGTATAACATGTGAAAGATAAATGAACTATGCCAATGTATTCAGCATATTTCTCATATTGGTCGTATGATATACCAACTTATTTCTTCAGTGTCTTGCCTTAAAAGTTTAACACAGGAAATTAATTCAAATTGTGTAAAGTTCATTCATTCCACTTAACTTTATATATGTATGGATTCTGTTTAATTTCTTTTTAACTCTACTTCATGATAACCAATTTTTAAATCATCACAATATCTAATCACCATTATTAGCTAGAAATGTTGAAAACCATGTAATGACCCAGTCTAGTACTGGTGTACCTTGTAGACTGGAGCATGGGGCTGCTTTGACGAGTTCAACAGAATCAATATTGAGGTGTTGTCAGTGGTGGCTCAGCAGATCCTCTCTATCCTATCTGCACTGGCTGCAGGCTCCCAGAGGTAGCCACTCTAACACATATTTTTTTGCAATTAAAAGGAATTTTATGTGCTTTTAATGAAAAAAACAACAAAACTTTCAACCATTTCTCAATAAATGTATCGGTTTTGAAAGTTATGCAGAATTTTTTTGATGGAAATCTTTAGAGTTCATGAGGAAAAAAAAAGATTTTTGTTCATCTTCATGAAAAGATTGATATCCATTGAGCAGATTTCAGCCTAACATATATCTGTCATCACCAACATGACTCATTGAGCCAATGCCATTTCCCTGTTATTAATATCAGTCAGTGTTTTTGTCAGGTTTGTGTTTGAGGGGCGTGAAATCAAGCTGGAGTGGTCATGTGGTATCTTCATCACCATGAACCCGGGCTATGCTGGCAGGACAGAACTGCCCGACAACCTCAAGTCCATGTTCAGGCCTATTGCCATGGTCACACCTGACTCCACGCTGATTGCTGAAATCATCTTGTTTGGGGAGGGTTTTTCAAACACAAAGGTATGTGCAGTGTTTGTATTTTCTGCTGACTGGGTAAAAGTGCCCTGCTAGGCTAAGAATATGAAATACAGTAGACATTGCCGACGTATTATGCAGTACAATGGATAATGATCAGAATTCCTTCTCTGTTTTTGTTTATCTGATTGTCCAATGCACTCATTCTCTCTGTCATTGTTTTTTATAGCTTCTTGCAAAGAAGGTGTACACACTGTACTCTCTAGCAGTGCAGCAGCTCTCCAAGCAGGACCACTATGACTTTGGTCTGAGGGCACTGGTGTCAGTGCTTAGGTATGCAGGAAGGAAAAAGCGGTCCAACCCAACAATGCCAGATGAAGAGGTAAGGTCTTACAGGCCCACCTGGCAGAATGTATTGGTACGATACAAAGCTATGCTTTTTATCTCCCGCCGGCCTGCCGGGCGGGAGATTATAAAACGCATTCCGTGTTGGGTGCGTGCATGCGTGAATGTGTGTGTCACGTTTTTAAAAAGGGCTGTACATCACACTGGTTGTTTCCCCTTGGCCTTTTCAATGTTTTATGACCTTATTGCTTATGTCTTTTCATTTAATGCTGTTTTTTCAGACCTAGGTCCATAGCTAAGTGAGTAATAGCAATGGTGGCTCCTTCAAGTAAAGTGCTCATAACTCCAAAATGACTGCATTTATAGCATTTCTGTAAAATACATTGTTCAGCTACTTTCTCAATGCCTACAAGATGGTACCAATTTTAGGGTTCTATCTTGATAGCTAAGTGAGTAATAGCTATTTTCTGTTTTTAACAATGAGCAAAATGAGTAAGTTGCTTTTATCTTTGTAACTGTTACTTACAATATTGGTCTCAAATATGTTGTTGAACAACACCTTCATGTACTATATCATGGTGAGGTTTCCAAGGTGTAGCACCATAGCTAGCTGAGTAGTAGCTACACTAAGTTTAACATTTGGCCATTGAGCAAGACACTTATAACTCAAAAACTATTGAATATAGAGGATTTTTGTCAAATATATTGTTCACCTACTTTTTGATGTACTGTGTCGTGGTGAATTTTCAGAGCTGTAAGTCCATAGCTAACTGAGTAATAGCTACTTTGAAATTTCTTAATTTCAACATTCAGTAAATCACTTATAACTCCAAAACTATTCAATTTAGGGAATTATTGTCAAATATGTTAATCAGTTACTTTTTAATGTTCTGTGTCGTGGCTAAGTTTCAGAGCTGTATCTCCATAGCTAACTGAGTAATGGCTACTTTGAATTTCAACATTGAGTAAATCACTTATAAGTCCAAAACTATTGAATTTACAGAATTATTGTGAAATATGTTGTTCACTTACTTTTTGATGTACTGTGTTATTGGAAATTTTCACAGCTGTATCTCCATAGCTACCTGAGTAATAGCTACTTTGAGGGTTTTCCATTGAGTAAATCACTTAGAACATCAAAACTGTTGAATTTAAAGGATTTTTGTCAAATATGTTGTTCACCTACTTTTTGATGTACTGTGTAATGGCAAATTTTGAGAGCTGTAGGTGCATAGCTACCTGAGTAATAGTTACTTTTATGGTTCTCCATTCAGTAAATCACTTATAACTGCAAAACTATTAAATTTAGAGGATTTTTCTCAGATATGTTGTTCACCTACTTTTTAATGTTCTGTATCGTGGCAAAGTTTCAGAGCTGTAAGTCCATAGCTAACTGGGTAATAGCTACTTTGATTGTTTTCATTTGAGTAAATCACTTTTAACAGCAAAACTGTTGAATTTAGAGGATTTTTGTCAAATATGTTCTTCACCTACTTTTTGATGTACTGTGTAATGGCAAATTTTGAGAGCTGTAGGTCCATAGGTAACTGAGTAATAGCTACTTTGATAGTTTTCCATTGAGTAAATCACTTATAACAGCAAAACTGTTGAATTTAAAGGATTTTTATCAAATATGTTGTTCACCTACTTTTTGATGTACTGTGTAATGGCAAATTTTGAGACCTGTAGGTCCATAGCTAACTCAGTAATAGCTACTTTGGTGGTTGTCCTTTGAGTAAATCATTTATAACTGCAAAACTATTAAATTTAGAGGATTTTTGTCAAATATGTTGTTCACCTACTTTTTAATGTACTGTGTAATGGCAAATTTTGAGAGCTGTAGGTGCATAGCTACCTGAGTAATAGTTACTTTTATGGTTCTCCATTCAGTAAATCACTTATAACTGCAAAACTATTAAATTTAGAGGATTTTTCTCAGATATGTTGTTCACCTACTTTTTAATGTTCTGTATCGTGGCAAAGTTTCAGAGCTGTAAGTCCATAGCTAACTGGGTAATAGCTACTTTGATTGTTTTCATTTGAGTAAATCACTTTTAACAGCAAAACTGTTGAATTTAGAGGATTTTTGTCAAATATGTTCTTCACCTACTTTTTGATGTACTGTGTAATGGCAAATTTTGAGAGCTGTAGGTCCATAGGTAACTGAGTAATAGCTACTTTGATAGTTCTCCATTGAGTAAATCACTTATAACAGCAAAACTGTTGAATTTAAAGGATTTTTATCAAATATGTTGTTCACCTACTTTTTGATGTACTGTGTAATGGCAAATTTTGAGACCTGTAGGTCCATAGCTAACTCAGTAATAGCTACTTTGGTGGTTGTCCTTTGAGTAAATCATTTATAACTGCAAAACTATTAAATTTAGAGGATTTTTGTCAAATATGTTGTTCACCTACTTTTTAATGTACTGTGTAATGGCAAATTTTGAGAGCTGTAGGTGCATAGCTACCTGAGTAATAGTTACTTTTATGGTTCTCCATTCAGTAAATCACTTATAACTGCAAAACTATTAAATTTAGAGGATTTTTCTCAGATATGTTGTTCACCTACTTTTTAATGTTCTGTGTCGTGGCAAAGTTTCAGAGCTGTAAGTCCATAGCTAACTGGGTAATAGCTACTTTGATTGTTTTCATTTGAGTAAATCACTTTTAACAGCAAAACTGTTGAATTTAGAGGATTTTTGTCAAATATGTTCTTCACCTACTTTTTGATGTACTGTGTAATGGCAAATTTTGAGAGCTGTAGGTCCATAGGCCGGAAGATTATAAAACGCAGATATTTAACACATATATATGCCCTCTATAAACATGCAGACATTTGACCTTGAAGCTCTTTGTTCAAGGTCATCCACAGACTGCCAAAGTACCCTACTTAGCTGATTTTGGCCAAACTTAAAAGTGCCTATATCTCGCTTATTATTGGTCCTAGAGGTTTGGGATGTGAAACCAACCTATAGGAAATCATGTTCTGTGAATCTTTAGATGTGGTAACATTTGACCTTGAACCCCTTGTTCAAGATCAAACGAGGATGGCCAAACTTAAAAGTGCCTATATCTTGCTTATTATTGGTCCTAGAGGTTTGGAATGTGTAACCAACCTATAGGAATTCATGTGCTGGGAATCTTTTGCTGTGGTCAGATTTGACCTTGGACCCCTCGTTCAAGGTCAAACTGCTGTGGCCATACTTAAAAGTGCCCATATCTCGCTTATTATTGGTCCTAGAGGTTTGGGATGTGAAAACTTATGATGTGGTCAGATTTGACCTTGGGCCCCTCGTTCAAGGTCAAATGATGATGCCCAAACTTAAAAGTGCCTATATCTCGCTTATTATTGGTCTTACTATTGGTCAAACGAGGATGGCCAAGCTTAAAGTGCCTACATCTAGCTTATTATTGCTTCCAGAGGTTTGGGATGTAAAACTCACTTTAAACTGCACATTTTTGCTCCCTGGCGGGAGATCATACCACTGCAGTGGTCTTGTTCTTAACGTAAGTTTACACAAGGAAGATGCATAATATTACATATTCTTATATATTTTACAAGAATTAATTACTTTTTCCAAATTGTTTGCTTTTTCCATTGTTTTTTTGAGCCATGATGTATTTCAGTTACAGTTGAGATACAATTTTGTAATTTTCATAGATCCTCAGAAGTGTGGTTTATTGAGATTTGTGATTCATGACTAAAACTATGTCTATTTCCCGCTAAAATATCTATGTTATCTTTTGTAAGCAATTACTTTTGTGTGTCACTTTATATATGGTGAGACTTGTAAAATATCAACCACTTGTTTTAACTTTGGTCAGTATTGTGTTTAGTTGTGTATTTAAGCCTTTTTGTTACTTGTATGTAAGCATTGGGTTAGCTTGTAGTTAAGTTGTTTATCTCCAGCTGCTGCTCCTGTCCATGAAAGACATGAATGTGGCCAAACTGACTTCTGTGGATCTGCCACTGTTCAATGGAATTGTGTCTGACCTCTTCCCTGGGGTGGAGACCCCACAGATAGACTACACTAAGGTGGGTGCACACTGGAATGCTTTTGCTAAACTCTCACAACTAGTGTACAGTAAAGCAGGAGTTCAAGCAGGTGATTTGAGAAGACAGGTATTTTACTGGTTCCTTGCACATTCAGGCTGTTATGGAAAAGGACATGGGGAGCTCAATATTACAGCCTTTAACACCAGATCATTGAGTCTTTCAGGGGTGAAGTTACAGTACAAAAACAGCTCATTATTGGTGTGTGGAAGTGCTGACTATCTGGTTTGTTCATCCATGGATAAGAGTTTGAGGTTTGGTGTTAGTCAAGATGAGGTGAGCAATATTTGAGCTTTAGGGTTGATCATCATGGTTGTGTCTTTAGGTCCTGCTTCTGGCCATGCGAGACATGAACATTGCCAAGTTGACCACTGTCGACCTTCCCTTGTTTCAAGGTATCATCTTTGACCTCTTTCCTGGGGTGGACTGCCCTCAGATTGACTACAAAAAGGTAATAGATACGTCTTTCAGGAGACACCAGTAGTTAATCAAACAGAAGGCTTGAAATTGTGTCCAGTTACCCATTTCCCTTGGTGTGCATTGTTTTCAACCCCCTTCGTGACACTTCTCATGTTTTATGGTCTAGAATTTGTCAAAAGTGATATTTAAAAACTACGGCAAATAAGTAACTTTGTATGAATTCAGTAACACAGAAAATATCAGGAGTTTCTGTATTTTATTGATTATGTTTTACACCTACATTGCACTGTTGACAATATACCATAATTAGAAAACTGCAGCTGCAACAGCTATATAGGTCTTTCTTCAGTTAATGGATGACTCTGTGTAGTTTCAGGATGCTTTTGCTTTTTGATTCACCCAGGTATGACTTTTTTTATGGTTCACCATTCTTGCATGGTACATTGATTACATGATATATGTCTCCACTTTTTTAAAATAGAAGGATGGAAAGATTGACAGTGTACTGCACTGTTTTATGGTATATAAACCACTGAAATAACTAGAACTATGTTAGTTAGTTCTTCAATTCTTGAAATTTAGAAGTTGTTAGAAGTAAGTTACTTCATTCTTTAAGTGATATTCAGGGGGCCCACGGTGGCAAGGTGGTAACACTCTCGCCTCCCACCTCTGAGGCCGGGGTTTGGTTCCCGGCATGGCCTCAAGTGGGAAAGCTGGTAGTTGCTTGCCGTTGGTCAGCAGTTTAAAGTACAGAACCTTGACCAACTCTATGTACTGGTGTCCTCTGCCCTTCCAACTACCTGTCGTGATATGACCTGTACAGTGTTGAAAGCGACGTAAAACCCCAAATAAATAAATCAATTAAGTGATATTCAATAATTGTATCCCCGGCGCGAAGCGGGGATACTATGGATTCATCGTCGTCGTCTGCACCCGCGTCCGCAGGGATTTCTGGTTAGCGACCTACAGTCCACATTTCTTTCCAGATTTCTTTCATATTTGGCAGGTGGCTTGATATGGTGGAGGACTCGCCACCCTATCTTTTTGGTAGGCTTTATGTCTAAATTAGGCCTGTGGTAGACAAAAATGTCTAAAATGTGGAATATTGCTTGTTAGCGACCTACAGTCCACATTTCTTTCCACATTTCTTTCATATTTGGCAGGTGGCTTATCGCTTAAAAGTATTGCAGATAGCCAATTTTTCTCAAATAACTCATTCATCTACTTTTGGGAGAGCTTTCACATGGTGAAGTTTCAGACCCATAGATAATTACTCACCTACTCAAAATGACTAAATGCGAATTATCTCTTAAAAGTATTGCAGATAGCCAATTTTTCTCAAATAACTCTTTTATTGTGTTAATACATCTTACCTAGTGGACAGATGCATTTGTCCGGCGCCTTGCCGGTCCGCCAAACGTTAGAAAAAAACGTCCTGAGCTGGGCTCTGGCCGGGACCGGTAGTGTCCTGTTCATTCGCCAGGGGGCTGTATAGCCTCCCTGCCGGTGTACTGTGCATGCGTGGCGCATGCGCTCTTCCTCTTTTTGTTTGGCGCGTGAAGGAACGCTTGTTTTTTAAGAGAAACTTTTCATTTTCAATTTATTTATATGCTCACGTCTATTTAGTGTTTTTATTGGTGTGCATTTATTGAATTATATATCATGGCATCTCCAGGCAAAAGGAAAGAACAAAGACGAGGTTCTTGTGGCCACGCTATGGTGACTTTTAATTTGCACGACAAATGTGCCAGATGCCGTGAGAAATCCATTGGGGAGGATGACTGTGTTTTAAATAAAAGTTGTGTGATTTGTGATGGGTTTTCGGACTCCCAGCGTGATATGTTAGCCACCCCGACTTATCAGATCAGGAAAGACAAGAAAGCTGGCATTTTAGTTTCACCTAAGGATGTGAAGGTTATAAGTACTGTGGATAGTGAACCTACCTTCCAATCTCCGTCAGGTGCTATGGCGCAGGTCCTTGCACAGCCACCTTCTGAAATTCCCCCTATTGCTTCATCTTCTTCTGCTGCTCCACCGTCTTCATATGTTACTGCAGGTCAGTTTACAGCATTGTCAGACAAATGGGCTGAGCAGTTTGCCCGTATGGGCAATATTTTCTCAACTCCGGTTACCTCAGTTAAACCTATGGACACACAGTCGGTTATTTCTACAACTCCCTTCATTCCTCCAGCTACCCGTCCCACCGGTCCGGTTGAGGTTCCGGTAGCTGTTGAGGTTTCTACAAAACCCCAAATACCGGATGAGAAAGATAAAAAGAAAAAGTCACACAAATCTAGGAAACATGACAAGTCTGTACAGGACACTCAAACTAAATCTTCCAGCCATAGATCTGACCATAAAGCGGAAAAGAAACGGGACCGGTCTGAGTCACTGGTCAGGAAACACTCCTCTGCCAAAGGCTCTTCTCTTACATACAAAGCTGTTTCAAGCTCCGGTCCGGAGTCTGGCAAACAGCCGGTTATTCAAAAAGAGACATCTAGCCTATTTTCTTCAACCCCTGGTGTTGTCACTACCGGTACGGGTAAACAATCAACTTCCTCTGTTCCACCCGGTCACAGGCAGCCTACGACCGAAACTTTCCCACAGGATACAGGCATGGAACATTATGATTTGTTGTCAGAAAATGATGAGGATAATGATGATAGAGACCGGTCCGGAGAGTTGTCAGGCTCTGATGACGGACAATTATCAGATTCTACAGAAACCCCAGAACAGACAGAGGAAATGTCCTATAGGGAAACAGTCCGGTCAGTGAGTAGCTATATGGGCTGGCATCACATCCCTGCCTTTGAGACCACTTTCTCTGAGCCGGATAAGTCCAACAATCCCTGGAAAGGGAAAAACCCTAGGAAACCAACTCGTGTATCAGTTGCTATGCCACCAGACAAATGGTTATGTCAAAAATTAGAAAGACTGAACTTAACTACTTTGGAAGGCTATCCGTCTAGGTCACAGGACAGTGCTGGTCTGAAGAAGGACCAATTCATAAAAGTCCCTAAGTCTCAATCGAAGTGGTACTCCATGCACTTGGTGAAGCCCGATGGACCTCACAGACCAGGTCGTACGGTGTTCAGCTGGAGGCATACTGAAGCGAAAGTAAACTCTCAGTTCCCTCGACTTACTAGAGCCTCAGCATACCCATCAACCGGACCGCCTTCTAGGCCCATATCGCAAGAATCGCTCAGGAGATGGGAAAGAGCGGCTAGGGAGGACAGCTACATAATCAACCACGCTGCTGGTTTCAGTCCCTGCTCCACTGAACTTCAGGATAAAATGTCCCAAAATGTTGCTGTCTTGTCTGCTCATTTAACTAAAGGCAAAGCCCAGAAAGAGACTTTAGATGCTTTGAATGATCTGCGTGACCTATTAGCTTTCCACCAGAGAGTCTCCATAGCTTTAGGCACGTCTCTTCAGCATCTGGCTGGTTTGTTTGTTCATATGTCCAATATGATCCTATTGAGGCGAGATTCCTACTTGGATTTTGTTAAACTGGGAGTGAAGCAGGACACAATGAACAGTTTAAGAAATGCACCTTTGTTTGGCTACGCTTTGTTCCCAGACGCAGCTATCATGACAGCAGAACAGGATATTCAAAAAACGGAATCCTCTAGTGTTGCTCAGGGACCCGGAACGGGTGCTCCTCAGCACACTAACTGGAGAGGATCACACAGATTCAAACCCTACGACCGTAGGGACAGAAGATCATCTGCTCCAACTGACCAAGGTTCACAGTCTCAGCAACAGCCTTGGCGTCAGTTTAGTAGACACCGTCCAAGAGGACGTGGGCATGGCAGAGGTTCAAACCCTCGTTTTTCCAAGGCCCAGTCGTACAAACAATTTAAATGACAATTATTATGTGGGTTCCCAAACCCTTCATGTAAGACCAGTCAGAAGGGACCCAAAGTGTTACAAAACTCAGTTGTTAAGCAAACAGACAGTCAAGTTGGATGTTTATTATCCTGTTGTTCTTCATGCTCCTTCTGTACTTTTACCAGGGCTTCCACAAAAGAAAGGAGTAAGACCCGTTCCTTATCAGGACAAAATAAAGCATGTCAAAGGTGTATGTTGTGTAAATCCTTGCCTTTTTGTCCCCTCTGTTCCAAATGTCCCCAGTGCTGTGTCAGAACAGAATGTGGGGGGGGGGAGACTACAAAGCTTTTGGCAAGTTTGGCAAAACATGGGTGCGAATCCTCGGGTAGTCTCTATCCTCAAGGAGGGTTACACTCTTCCTTTCAAACAAAGGCCCCTTTTAACAAGGTTCCCCTTGATTCAAAGCGGTTACTCAAGCCCAACCAAGAATATATACCTAAAAGAAGCCCTTATAAGTCTCATGAACAAGTTGGTAGTGGAAAAGGTGGTTGTCAAGTCGTCCCTGGCCTTTTACAACCGTCTTTTCCTGGTTCCCAAACCAAACAGAAAATGGAGGCCAATCTTAGATCTAAGTCGGCTCAATTTGTTCCTCAATACAGGCACCTTCAAAATGGAAACTCCGGAGACGATCCGGTTGTCCTTGAAAACAGGGGAGTGGGTCACATCGCTGGACTTCAGCGACGCTTACTTCCACATCCCAATTGCACAAAGGTCAAGAAAGTATCTCAGGTTCTTCCTGTTCAATCAGACTTTCCAGTTCACAGCCCTACCATTCGGACTGGCCACAGCTCCCCTGGAGTTTACCAAGGTGGTCAAAGAAGTGAAACTCATGGCTCAAGCGAAGGGTATCAGGATCCACCAGTACCTAGACGACTGGTTATTGAGAGCCCCTTCCCCAGAACTCTGCCTACAACATACCCAGACCCTCTTGGCCCTATGCCGGCAGTTAGGTTGGATAATAAATATGACCAAATCAGAGTTAGTTCCCAAACAGGTCTTCAATTTTGTAGGTTACCGGTTCGACATGATCACCGGTCAGGTTCTACCCACTCAAGACCGGAGGGAAACCCTTCAGGAGAAATTGAGGTTCATGAAAGGTCATCGCCAGTGTACGGTTCGTCAATTCATGTCCTTGATAGGCCTCCTGACGGCCACCGAGAAACAGGTGTGTGCGGGTCACCTTCATATGAGGCCCATCCAGTGGCATCTGAAGAAAAGCTGGCATGTCCCGGAAGTCCTAGAAAAAGTGATTCCGGTCCCTCAGTCACTCCACCCTCATTTGGACTGGTGGTTGGACGAAGCCAATGTACTGAAAGGTCAACCCCTGCACCCTCTTCAGCACGCCGTTCAACTGTTTACAGACGCCTCAAACGAAGGTTGGGGTGCACACTTAGGGGCCTTCACTGCAAGAGGCGTTTGGTTTCCTTTGGAAAGTCTCCTTCACATAAATTTTCTTGAACTGAAGGCAGTTCTCTTGGCCATACGACAGTTAGAGCATCTGTGCAAGGATCAGATTGTTCTTTTGCAACGGACAACACAACAGTGGTCTCGTACATAAACAAGCAGGGGGGTATGAGGTCAGGCTCTCTTTGTGCCCTCCTGTGGAGACTTCTGTCCTGGTGCCACCCCAGAGGTATAATCCTGAGGGCAAGGCACATTCCAGGTCACTTGAATGTGATAGCGGACAAACTGTCCAGACACAACCAAGTGATTCAAACAGAGTGGTCCCTATCTCAGCAGGTGTTCACTCTCTTGTGTTCCAGGTGGACCCAACCTCAGGTGGATTTGTTTGCAACCCGGTTCAATCACAAACTACCACGGTTTGTCTCACCGGTACCAGACCCGACAGCCTGGGCAGTCGATGCATTGAGTCTACGGTGGGATCAATTGGAGGCGTACGCCTTTCCCCCCGTGTCTCTGGTTCCCCAGGTAATCTCAAAGTTGAGGGATCAGGGCTGTCGCAGGATGATCCTCATTGCCCCAGGATGGCCAAACATGCCCTGGTTTTGGGATCTAGTGAATCTGTCAGTTCAGATTCCCTTCAGGCTTCCCCTGGTACGGGATCTGGTGACTCAACCCTTCAACGGGATGGTACACAGGAATCTCACCAACCTCAATCTTCATGCTTGGCTCCTAGAAGCTTTGCCATCCAAGAACACGGATTCTCTGATGAAGTGGCAGCAAGAATTGAGGCTCCTCAGAGAAGCTCAACCAGATCCGTATATAAGTCAAAGTGGACCATTTTTCTTAAATGGTGCCAGTCACACGAGGTGGACTTCAGGGCGCCCTCTGTAAACCAGATCGCAGATTTTCTTCTTCACCTTTTCAAAGAAAGAAATCTGCAACCCAGTACCATTGAGGGCTATAGAACGGCCATTGCCGACATGGTGGGCAATGATAGGATCAACATTAGTACAGATGACAACCTCACCCGTCTTCTGGACAGGTTTCATAGGGATAGGCCCAAGGGAAGGCGAGGTGTCCCCTCTTGGAACCTTTCGCTGGTTCTCCACCAGCTTACTAAGGCTCCCTTTGAACCCTTAAGGAAGGCCTCTCTTAAACATCTGACTTTTAAGACTGTCTTCCTTCTAGCCCTTGGATCAGGCAAGAGACGCAGTGAGATCCATGCCTGGTTGTACAAGAATATCAGACATCAAGAAAACTGGAGTCTGGTCTCCCTTTACCCTTCTCCCAGCTTTCTCTCCAAGAACCCGTTGGCTCGGGATGGCCCGGCTTCGGTTGCTCCGGTGGTCATTCCCGCGTTAGCCCCGACTGGATTGGTCACTGTCTGAAGACAGGTCACTCTGTCCAGTAAGGGCTTTGCGATATTACCTAGACAAGACCAAAGATCTCCGACAAGGAAAGGACTTGGTATTTGTGTCCTTCAGGAAGGGTTTCCATAAAGACATTGTCCCTGCTACGATCTCTTCCTGGATTAAACAGACGGTACTGTTGTGTTATCAACTCTCAGACCAATCGGCCCAAGATTTACATCAAGTTAGAGCTCATGATGTTCGGGCCTTTGCAGCTTCTCAGGCCTTTCAAGGAGGAATTTCTCTGGATCAAATTCTTTCAGCCTGTCATTGGAAAGCCCACAATACCTTCACCCAGTTCTATCTGAGGGACTTGGCTTGGGCAGATTCTGGCTGTATCATTTGGGCCCCGTGGTGGCAGCCCAACAAATTCAGGGGAGCCAATGAATCCTGCTCCTGTTTCTTTGTACATAGTGTATATTCTGTGTATATAAAAAAAAATAAAAAAAGAAAAACCTTCAACTATCTGTAACTCCTGGTCTGCCATGATCCAAAGAGGGTCCAAGAGTGAAGCAAGGTAGTTTTTATAGTTCCTGTTCATCTTCCTCATTAAGTCAGAACTCTCAGCTCCCCTAGGTCCTATCGTACTGTCTAACTGAGTCCGTACTGGATCTCTGCATAAGCAAAAAAAGGGGGAGGGGGGGCCAAGGGGTCGATCCTAGAAGTGGGCTATCCTAGCCATCACCGGATCCTCCTTGGGCACTTATATATATTTAGAGTTCTTAGGAATTCCCCTTTCTGAGGCTACCCTCCATCCAGTGGGTAGGTTATTCTGCATCTGTCCACTAGGTAAGATGTATTAACGCAATAAAATAGAAAATTTAATAGGTAAATTAAATTTTTATAAGTTAATACCTTACTTAGTGGACAGGGGCATTCCCACCCTACCTTCCCCGCTAAGCTTAGCCAAGGGAAATTTCTAAGGTAGATAACAAAAAGAGGAAGAGCAGTACACCGGCAGGGAGGCTATACAGCCCCCTGGCGAATGAACAGGACACCACCGGTCCCGGCCAGAGCCCAGCTCAGGACGTTTTTTTCTAACGTTTGGCGAGACTGGCAAGGCGCTGGACAAATGCATCTGTCCACTAGGTAAGGTATTAACTTATAAAAATTTAATTTACCTATTAAATTTTCTAATTCACCTACTTTTGGAAGAGCTTTCACATGGTGAAGTTTCTGACCCATAGCTAATTACTCACCTACTCAAAATGAGTAAATGCGAATTATCTCTATAAGTATTGCAGATAGCCAATTTTTCTCAAATAACTCATTCACCTACTTTTGGGAGAGCTTTGACATGGTGAAGTTTCAGACCCATAGCTAATTACTCACCTACTCAAAATGAGTAAATGCGAATTATCTCTAAAACTATTGCACATAGCCAATTTTTCTCAAATGACTCATTCATGTACATTTTGGAGAGCTTTCAATTAGTGAATTTTCAGATCCGTAGCTACTTACTCACCTACTCAAAATGAGTAAATGCCTATTATCTCTAAAAGTATTGCAGATAGTCAGTATTTCTCAAATAACTCATTCACCTACATTTTGGAGAGCTTTCACATGCTAAAGTTTTTTATGAATTTTTTATATAATTTTTAATGCATTAAAATTAATGAAATCATGCACTAAATCAATTATAACTTGAAAAGTATTTCATTTAGAGCACTTTGTTAAAATATGTTATTCAGCTACTTTTTCCATAGCTACAACATGGTGAGTAACTTGGCTGTCTATCTCAATAGCTAAGTCAGTAATAGCTACTTTTGAATAACTCATTCACCTACTTTTCGGAGAGCTTTCACTTGGTGAAGTTTCAGACCTGTACCTAATTACTCGCCTACTCAAAATGAGTAAATGCTAATTATCTCTAAAAGTATTGCGGATACCCAATTATTATCAAAAAACTCATTCATCTACTTTTGGAAGAGCTTTCACATGGTGAAGTTTCAGACCCGTAGCTAATTACTCACCTACTCAAAATGAGTAAATGCGAATTATCTCTAAAAGTATTGCAGATAGCCAATTTTTCTCAAATAACTCCTTCACCTACTTTTGGGAGAGCTTTCACTTGGTGAAGTTTCAGACCCATAGCTAATTACTCACCTACTCAAAATGAGTAAATGCGAATTATCTCTAAAAGTATTGCAGATAGCCAATTTTTGTCAAATAACTCATTCACCTACTTTTGGGAGAGCTTTCACTTGGTGAAGTTTCAGACCCGTAGCTAATTATTCACCTGCTCAAAATGAGTAAATGCGAATTATTTCTAGAAGTATTGCAGATAGCCAGTATTTCTCAAATAACTCATTCACCTACATTTTGGAGAGCTTTCAATTAGTGAATTTTCAGATCCGTAGCTAATTACTCACCTACTCAAAATGAGTAAATGCCTATTATCACTGAAAGTATTGCACATAGCCAGTATTTCTCAAATAACTCATTCACCTACATTTTGGAGAACTTTCCCATGCTAAAGTTTTTTATGAATTTTTTTAATAATTTTTAATGCATTAAAATTAATGAAATCATACACTAAATCAATTATAACTTGAAAAGTATTGCATTTAGAGCACTTGGTTAAAATATGTTATTCAGCTACTTTTTCCATAGCTACAACATGGTGAGTAACTTGAGTGTCTATCTTAATAGCTAAGTGAGTAATAGGTATTTTTGGACTTTTCACTAACTTCCATCATGAGTAAAATCACTTGTAACTTGAAAACTATTGCATTTAGAGAATTTTTGCAAATCTGTTATTCACCTACTTTTCGGTCAGCTATAACATAGTAAAATTTCAGACCTCTAGCTCGTGGCATAGCTGAGTAACAGCTACTTTTGCCTTTGCCGGTGGATACATCTTGCATCTGGCCACAGATGCGTCCTTGGTCTAGTTAATACTGGTCTCTTGTTCACAAAATTTAAAGTGTGTAATATTAATTTTTTAAAGCTTGATTTTCTATTCAAGGTCAGCTTTCTCAAACAAATATGATCTGATCTAGATCAGGTTTTTTTTCAGTTTAGTGAATACTGTCCAAGGTGTTTGTGATGTGTGGTTTTTTTTTTTTTTTTTTTTTTTTTTGTAACAAACCTGTGGGCTCTACATTAAACCTTTGTTTCTCTTAGTTTTAAAAGTTCCTTTATGCTTTTCCCCACAGCCTTTAAGGGCTGTGCGAGTATTGCTTTCACACGTCATCCGGATGGGTGGGTGGACGGTGGGAAAAAGTTTATCCGGGCTGTATCTCAGAAACTGTAAGGTGTAGGAATTTAATACTTGGTAGGTTTGGGGGTAGATGACTTTGATTTGACCTTGACCTTGCTGTAGGGACCTTGACCTTTAAAATCTTTTCCGGGCTATATCATGGAAAGCATCAGTAGTCGGAAGTTGATACTTTATAGGAACATTGGTTAGAGGGTGTAGGTTGCATCATGGTGTGACCTTGATTTGACCTTGCTGCAGTGACCTTGACCTTTAAAATTTTGTCTGGGTGATATCTCAGAAACTGTAAGGTGTAGGAAGTTGATTTTTGGATGAGTCATTGGTTGGGGAGTGTAGATATGCTAAATCATGGTGTGACTTTTAACCTTGGCTTTGCCAAAGTGTGTTCACCTACCATATTTGAGACATATTTCTCTCATGACAAAGATATCTTTATTGCTGTAACTTATTATAATTATAGTTATTTTTACGTAATTGTGCCATTTTCATTGACAGCTATACTTCAATGAATAAATCTTACAGCTTCATAAGTTTTAGTTTACTGATTAATGCTGTCACCTTGCTATTGAATTGTCTTGTTTTTACATACATTTTCTCTACTTAGACATTATTTGGATCTTCATGTAACTAACACTGTTTGCTCTGAAAGTCTCCTAATCTTTTTCTGTTTCACTTCTTCTATATCTAATGCTCTCAAAATTTGTTTTCCCGGGCTGTGGAGTATGGGCAATTTTAGTTAAATCTATTTTTAGTCAAATCTTTGATTCGAGTTATGTACTGGATTTTGTTGGTGATTTTAAATCGGCTGTTTAAGCCTTTAAATATCAAAATTCTGCATAATATTTGTACACATATTTGCACATTAAGGTGTATAGTATACACTCTGCCATTTTGAATGTTTTTATTAAGGTATATTTTATAAGGTAAAAAGCTTGTCTGGCACTATGTCTGGCTTTATATAAGGTCCCGTATGTCCTAGAAACTATTGCTTTCTCTATTGTCTTTGCATACTCGAATGAGTCTTTTTAACGGTTTCGTCTGCTGGTTTCTAGACGTGAAAATGTATGCGCAGTCACTGTTAATGTAAAGTTCTTGTCTGCGCATCCAGAGATTTCATTCATTCATCGAAGCATGTCAATTTAAAAAGTATTTATGAACCAATCACATAGCTCGACCGGTATTTGTGTTTAAATAGTTGTCTGCGCATCCCCAATTAAAGTTCATTTTTATTGCGTTAATACATCCTATCCAATGGACAATTGCTAATCCGGTCGGCGCAGACCAGCCCGCCAAACGTCAGAAAAAGACGTCCTGTGTTTCCACCGGCCAGCCGGTCCCTAGTACTAGTGCAGTCGCCAGATGGCGTGTCGTACTTCCTTCCTGTCTTGACAGCATGACATCATAGCATCTTTTTCATTTGGCGCGAACTAGTGCACACAGAATTTATTTTCTGCGAAGTTTTCTTCAGATTTTATCAGCCATTTTGATTATTCAGTTTTTTATATTCAATGTATATCAGACACATCATGTCTTCTGGAAAAACGAAGAGGGAGTTGCCGACACGCTATGGCTAGCTTTGACACTCATTCTCATTGTGCCCGCTGCATAGAGAAGGGTAAGGGTACGGACTTTTGTGTAGAAAACCCTCAGTCATCTGATTGCCAGATATGTAATGCTTTCACCAATGAGCAGCGTCAACAACTGGCTACCCCTTTGACTTATAGATTGAAAAAAGAAAAACGGGAGGCGAAGAAACTTGAGGCACCCCCTCCCCAAGATAATGAAGAGTTAGTCAACCCTTCTAACGTGTCTGTTATTGGGGGTGTGGACAACCAGGGATCTGTTAAATCGCCTGTTTCTGCTCCTCCACCTGATAAGAACCCTAAGAAAGACACTAAGAAAGACACTAAGAAAGAAAAGTATCCTTCTTCAAAAGCTTCTAAGCCCCAAAATTGCAGAACTGGACAGCAAGTGGTCGGAGCGTTTCAACTGCTTAGAAGCTTTGAAAATGGCTAAAAGTTTTGAACCGACTTTTTTCTGCAAATGTGAAGGTCACACTGACCCACTCACCTCCATCAACTGTTGAGAATGTGTCTGAACCCTTCATCCGACCTTCTACTTCAACAACGCTTCTTGGCTCTGGCTTCTCTGCTAAAAAGCATCAGCCGACCAGTAAAGCAGTGACCAGCCGACAGACTTCTACAACTAAGTTTCCTGGTACAGGCTCCTCTGCTAATAAGCATCAACTGGCCAGTCAAACTAAAACCAGCCAACCGACCTCAACTACAAAGTTTCCTGGACAGGGCTCCTCTGCTATTACGCATCAGCCTACCAGTCAAACTAAAGCCAACCGACCTACACCGGCAGTGGACACTAATACCGACCCTTCAACCCAGGCACAGTCCACAGGAAAAATGAGGCTCACCGACCTCACCCTGACTGACCTGCTACCGACCAGCCTCTGTCATCTGAGCCTGCTGACACCGGCTCCCCTGCTCTACACAGGTCAAGAAGAGATAGCATATCTAGCCTCTCCTCAGATGCCGGTAGTGACCTGTCTGACCGACCCCCCTTGGATTTATACACTGAAGAAGGGGAGCTATCTGAGGATCCGGATCAGACTGTAGCCGACCAGGACCAGCTAGTTTCTGAAGAGCAGAACTACAGGGAATCCGCTCTTATATGGGTTGGTCCCATATACCAGAGGTAGATAATACAGCAGCCACCTCAGACGACAACCCCTTCGCCGGACCCAAGACTGTTACTCCAGGCAAGGTGTCAGTTAAAATGGAGTGGTTGTGTAAAAAACTTGAAAATTGAACCTGACTTTAGTTGAGGGTTATCCCTCACGTGGCTCAGAGGCCGGAGGCCTGGCAAAAGATGTTTTCCTTAGACCAGCAAGATCACAGTCCAAATGGTATGGGCTCCACACCGACCCTAAAGCTGATCTGTCAAAGGTCTCAACGCGGAGTACTGACGCTTCAAAACTAAATAGCAGCTATAGCCGCATTGCTAGGTACACTGGACTGTCTTCTACTCCACCAGCATCTTGCAGGATATCACAGGAAACACTGCGCAGATGGGAGAGGTCGGCTAGAGAAGCTTCAGTCATATGCAATCAAGCAGCCAGCTTCAATCGCTGTTTATTTAGAGTTCAGCAGAATATGAAGGATCAACTGAAGGTTTTGAAAGCCGAAAACAAAGGGAAAGGTTCTGCAAAGGTCTACTGCTGCTGATGAGTTGCATTACCTAATGGACTTCAATTCAAGCATCACACAGGCGGCTGCTAAATCTATGGAACATTTGTCAGAATTTGTTTTCGTAACAATGGGTAACCTCACCCTAGTCCGCCGGGATGCGTACTTGAGTCATCTCAGAACTGGTATCAAGCCGGATACACTCCCAACACTGAGGACAGCACCCCTCCACATTTCAACCCTGTTCCCTGACTCCACCATCAAACAAGCAGAGGAAGACATTCCTCAGTTTGAAGCAAAGGGACACTCTGGATCTACACACAGTAAGGGTCGGTACCACCCATATGAGCATCAGGACAAGAGGTCGGTCACCAAGGATTCAATGTCGGATAAACCAGCCTGGAAAACCATTGGAAGGAAACAGTCCAAGAGAGGGAAAGGTCGCGCTGCCTCTTACTCATCACAACCTGCCAAGGGCCAGCAGTTGTACAAATGACAATTACTGTATGACCAGGTTTCAGACACGACTGCTGGCCGGGAGCATCCCACAAGCACAGACAAGAGGCACTTTAAATTTAAACTTTCCTGTTGTTCAAGTTGCCACTACTGCGCCCGGGCATTCGCAAAAGAAAGAATTAAGTCCCGGGCCAGCAGGTTGTTATTACAAAGAAAGCAAATTAAAATTTGTGAAAAGTGTTTCTTGTGTCACTCAATTGTCTTGTGTAAATCCTGTTACAAATGTCAGAAATGCTGTCTTAAATCTGCCTGTAGGGGCCAGACTTCAAAATTTTTGGCAAACTTGGCTGGATCTGGGGGCCGGCCCCAAAGTGGTTCAAATCTTGAGAGAGGGTTATACCCTCCCGTTCCGGAACTGGCCAAAACTCACAAGGTTTCCCACAGTCGTAAGCTGTTATGTCAATCCCACAGGAACAGCTACCTGCTGGAGGCATTACATCAGCTTATAGACAAAAATGCAGTGGAGCTAGTACAAAACCAAACATCTCTGGGTTTTTTCAACCGACTATTTTTATTCCCAAAACCCAACAACAAGTAGAGGCCTATATTAGATCTGAGCAAACTGAATCTTTTCCTCAAGGCGGAGAAATTCAAAATGGAGACACCAGAAACCATCAGGATGTCCCTCCAACAAGGGGAGTGGGTCACCTCAATGGACTTCAAGGACGCCTACTTCCATATACCAATACAGGAACAGTCCAGGAAATATCTGAGATTTCATGTAGAGGGTTGGACATACCAGTTCAAAGCTCTGCCCTTCGGTCTGTCCACAGCACCCTTGAAGTGCACTGTGGTAGCAAAGGAAGTAAAACTGATGGCCATACACAAGGGTATAAGGATCCACCAGTACCTAGACGACTGGTTGGTGAGAGCCACATCCCACCAGGTTTGTCTCCAGCACACTCAAGATCTAGTACAGATTTTTCCAAGAACTAGGTTGGCTGGTGAATTTAGACAAGTCAGAACTGGAACCAAAGCAAATCTTCGATTTTGTAGGCTACTAGTTCGACCTCAGGGCCGGTCGGGTCTGACTGACACCAGACCGGTGGCAGAATCCTCAGGACAAGATACTAGAAATACTGTCACTACCAGCGTGTCCGGTCCGGCAGTTCATGTCTCTGATAGGTCTACTTACAGCCACAGAAAAACAGGTTCACCTAGGCCGACTTCATATGAGACCCATACAGTGGCATCTCAAAAACAACTGGAGAGTACCGGAATCACTAGAAAAAGTGATCCCAATCCCCAGGTCCCTGCACCCGCACTTACAATGGTGGCTAGAAGAAGACAATGTTCTCACAGGCCAACCATTACACCCAATAAAACATGCTCTGCAAATATTTACAGATGCATCAAAAGAAGGGTGGGGCGCTCACTTAAACGAACACACTGCAAGAGGGTCCTGGTCACTTCCAGAAAGCAAACTGCATATAAACTATCTGGAACTAAAAGCAGTCTTTCTAGCTTTGAAAGAGTTCCAAGACCTCTGTACCAGCAAGATAGTACTTGTGGCAACTGACAACACTACAGTAGTGTCATACATAAACAAAGAAGGAGGCATGAGGTCGGGTCCACTTTGTGCTGTACTATGGAGAATCTTGACCTGGTGTACCAGGAAACAAGTAACTCTCAAAGCCCGACACATTCCAGGCCAGCTGAACGTGGTAGCAGACAAGCTATCTAGGCTAGGCCAGACCATCCAAACAGAGTGGTCTCTCCTTCCAGAGGTCTTTCAAGCAATATGCAACAGGTGGCATTGGCCTCAAATAGATCTATTTGCCACGAGGTTCAATAACAAGTTGCCTCTTTTTGTCTCACCTGTACCGGATCCCCTGGCCACAGCAGTAGATGCACTCAGCCTGCCATGGGAGGATCTGGATGCATATGCCTTCCCACTAGCGGCCATCTTGGGCAAGGTGGTGGAGAAGCTACAGGATTCCCCATGCAAAAGAATCATTCTGATTGCTCCGGGGTGGCCCAACATGCCTTGGTTTTGGTATCTAGTGACCATGTCCAGTCAAATCCCACTGAGCCTGCCCTTTCTGCCCAACCTGTTAACTCCGCCCTTCAATCAGATCCCTCACAGAAATCTGACAAATCTAAATCTCCATGCATGGCTCCTAGAGCCTCAACAATCAAAGAACAGGACTTCTCTGAGACAGTGGCAGCAAGAATTGAAGCTCCTCAGAGGAGATCAACCAGATCAGCCTATGAGGCAAAGTGGACCATTTTTACAAAGTGGTGCCTCACTCATCAGGTGGATTCAGGGCACCCCCTGTAAAGTCGGTAGCTGACTTCCACATGTACCTCTTCCAGGACAAGAAGTTACAGCCCAGTACCTTTGACGGATACAGGTCAGCCATTGCTGATAAACTGGGAAATTCTAGCATAAATATCAGTAAAGATGAAAATCTCACGCGTCTCCTGGATAGCTTCCACAGAGACAGACCCAAACGTCATAGGGGAATCCCTTCCTGGAACCTGTCCCTGGTCTTGCACCAGCTGACAAAGGCTCCCTTCGAACCAATAAAAGAGGCATCTCTGAAACATTTTAACTTTCATGACAGTTTTCCTCTTAGCCCTTGGATCGGGCAAACGTAGAAGTGAGATTCATGCTTGGCAAAACAGAAATATCAGACACCAATCTGACTGGTCAAAGGTGTCCCTGTACCCATCACCCAGCTTTCTTTCCGAGAATCAGCTGGCCAAAGAGGGTCCAGACAGTGTGGCCCCAGTGGTTATACCAGCCCTGGCCCCAACATTGGATAGATCCCTCAAATCTGACAGGTCCCTCTGTTCGGTCAGAGCGTTACTCTACTATTTGGACAGAAACTCAGGCAGAATAAGGAGTTGGTCTTTGTCTCCTTCAAGAAAGGCTTCAACAAAGACATCTCACCTGCCACTATCTCCTCATGGATCAAACAAACTGTGATCCTATGTTATGAGCCCTCTGACCAAGAAGCCCACACCCTGACCCAAGCCCACCCACATCAGGTTAAAGCCCATGATGTCAGGGCCTTTGCTGCCTCTAAGGCCTTCCAATCGGGAGTCTCCTTGGAACAGATCTTGTCAGCCTGCCACTGGAAGTCACATAATACCTTCACACAATTTTATCTGAAGGATGTGGGACTGAACTCATCCCTCTCTTCCCCTACCTCAGAGCAGGTATGTTAAAAAGGGGAGGGGGGGCAAGTCGGTTTGGACCAGATAGCCAGTCTCTGATAACCGACTATGGCCTTAAGGGTCCCCTGACATCAAGGTCGACCCAGGCCTGGAAGAAAAATTTGTTAGTTCTGTTTGTGAGTTCACCTAAGTCCCTAGTAACTTACCCGCCAACCAAGCGGTAGTTATTCAGCAATTGTCCATTGGATAGGATGTATTAATGCAATAAAATTGCAAATTTAATAAGTAAATTAAATTTTTATAAGTTAATACCCTATCCAATGGACACACAAGACCCTCCCACCGACCCTGCTATCAGCTTACTGGGGGTCTAATAGATTTAGACCACGAAAAAGATGCTATGACGTCACGCTGTCTAGACAGGAAGGAAGTACGACACGCCATCTGGCGAGTGCACTAGTACTAGGGACCGGCTGGCTGGTGGAAACACAGGACGCCGTTTTCTGACATTTGGCGGGCCAGTCTGCGCCGACCGGATTAGCAATTGTCCATTGGATAGGATGTATTAACTTATAAAAATTTAATTTACTTATTAAATTTGCAAATCTATCCGTCTGCTGGTTTATCGTGCAGTCCCTGTTAACATAAAATCGTTGTCTGCGCATCTACGTAACATCATTTGGAGAGTAATGAGAGTATACACTTGCTATGAACCAATCACATAGCTTAACAGATATTTGTGTTTACAATAAGAAGTCGCAGCCTACTCATTTGTCAAACAAGTGAAACACAAAGAAATTAATGAATGGAGTGACATTACAGTAATACAAGACATTGAGCAATAAAAATATGGGATGATGCGCAGACAACATTTTTACATTAACAGTAACTGCGCGACACTAGATGGTTATACGACAATGGAATTCGTGAATTAATTTGCTTTCTACAGCTTTATCGCTATTTATTTCCCTTTCTCACAACGATGACCGTGCCCCTCTAATTTCAGAACCTGTTATTTGTTTAGTCTTCTAATATTGGCCTTCAAAATGAATGGATGTTATTTTACTGCAAATTTACGACAAGAGCTTTCAATAAAAATATATGCACAACTCCGTAGTTCTACATTCAACCACTGGAAGGCGCTATTGGGGTTTCCATTTCCTAGAAGTTCTAACGTGATTTAATATTTGTCTGAGTAAACATCACGGGGAAAGTGATTTCTTTTGAAAATAAGGTAATTTTATTTCACTTTAAAATATTTGTAACACCGGGAAAGTGATTTCTTTTGAAAATAAGGTAATTTTATTTCACTTTAAAATATTTGTAAATGTTAAGTACCATGGCCACGAGAAATATATGGACGAAGACTGCACACGAAAAGTAGCGACTGCCACATGTACAATATATACAGATCACGAAAATATGAAGACAATATATTTTCTTATTTTAAATGAAATCGTTGAATATTTTATTAATTTAAAAGTACTTACAGTTGCTTGTGTAAAATATCCATATAACACTTAAATTTGTGTCTTCCAAATTGTTTTATATTTACAAATAAACCAGCTCACTAATCTTATGTGTACGCTTCAAACGTAAATACTATGTCTTCTCCCTTCAAAATCAATATTGAAACTGCGCAGTTAGACAGATACTGTACCCCTTATATATTTGTAAACCATTCACATCACGTTTCCGGTCACTACAAATACCCAAAACATCTCGCTACACAGATCTGAAAATATCTTTGCAAGCGGTTTGCAAATGTGGGGGATAATAGAATGCGTTACAGATTTCAACTGAACCCATTGCTGTCCTAAGATTCGACTCCGTGGTTGGCACAAAGCCAGCCACTGCACCCTTGTTAATTCCATCAATGCACTGAGTGTGTATTTGTATGTTCAGATCAAGAAAGCCATTGAGGCTGAACTGAAGGACTTGAAGCTGCAGTGCATTCCTCACATTATCATGAAAATTATCCAGCTCTATGAGACCAAGACATCTCGCCACAGCGTCATGATAGTCGGCTCTACCATGTCTGGCAAGAGTGTGTCCTGGAGGGGGCTACAAGGGGCCATGTCTCGCCTCAACAGGGAGGGAGACCCCAACTACCAGCTAGTGAGGGTGAGTAAAGTACAGCTACCAGCTTGTGCGATTGAGTAAAGTACAACTACCAGCTAGTCTGAGTGAGTAAAGTACAATAAAGAGCTGGTCTAAATGAGTAAAGTACAATAAAGAGCTAGTCTGAGTGAACAAAGTACAACAACCAGCTAGTCTGAGTAAAGTACAACAACAAGCTAGTCTGAGTTAGTAAAGTACAATAAAGAGCTAGTCTGAGTAAAGTACAATAAAGAGCTAGTCTGAGTGAGTAAAGTACAACAACCAGCTAGTCTGAGTGAGTAAAGTACAACTACCAACTAGTTTAGGTGAGTAAAGTACAACTAGTTAGTTAGGGTGTCTACAGTGCAACTGCATGTGAGTGAGGGTGAATGTAGTTCAATTACCATTGTGATTATGTTTCTACAACCTGTTGTAGATAATATTAGAGAAACAAAGATTTAATTGAATATTAAAGTTGAAGTATGCTGTCTTGTTGCAGGACTTTCCTTTGAACCCCAAAGCCTTGTCACTTGGTGAGCTGTATGGAGAGTTTGACCTCAACACTAATGAGTGGACAGATGGGGTACTGTCCAGTGTCATGAGGCAGACCTGTGCAGGTATGTTTGCTCAACTTGTCCATCAATGAATCACTTTGCAGTGTGCAGGTCCATCACTTTTCATTCAAAGTAAGGCTGTGATAGGTTACCCAGTTATCTGAAAACGGTCCGAATTCTTTAAGAAACCGGGTACAAACTGGCGATGCGGGTAACCGAAAAAATATTAAATATAGCGTAAATCAATGAAATACTTGGAGAAACCTTAGTATTCTGTCAGATTTCTTTAACTGACATTAGTTTTTCACATAACATTCCTTATTTATACCAATATTTAACATTATTTTTTGTAACGGTTTGTTTACATCATCCGCCATGTTTGCTTCTATGCTACTTCCACTGGGTGACAGCTAAAACACGGTTACCCGAATTCGGATCAGTTCTTTTGAGGTGAATACCCGGTGTCATTTTTCTAACGAAGTCACAGCCTTAATTCAAAGTAGCATGTTATTAGACAAGGAGACTTGAGCACAGAAAACAATGGATTCTTGATTCAAGAGATATCATTTGTCAGTAACATTTCAATGTTTATTATTAATATTAGTTTGCTGATCACATTCTGTTGTTGCATACACCAGATGAAAAGCCTGATGAGAAGTGGCTGGTGTTTGATGGTCCAGTGGACACTCTGTGGATTGAGAGCATGAACTCTGTCATGGATGACAACAAGATCTTGACCCTCATCAACGGAGAGAGGATTGCCATGCCTGATCAGGTGAGATAATCGAATCTGTACAGTTTTATCCAGTTTAACTGACATTAGGTTCAGATTTTTAGTCTTATTTTTGGCACTGTTTTGCTATCTGTTGTTGCATTGTATTTCAGGTGTCACTGTTGTTTGAGGTGGGAGACCTAACTGTTGCCTCACCTGCCACAGTGTCTCGATGTGGCATGGTGTACTATGACTACCCCGACCTGGGCTGGCAGCCGTATGTGGAGTCTTGGCTAGAGAAGAAGAAAGACATCAAGGTCAGTTGTAACACTTGTATCTTGTAGGGAATGAAAAAAGGAAAGTAAATGATAGGACTTGCAATGTTTACAGTAGACATATTATCATCAGTGAAGCCAGTGGTATGGACAATCCTTGTGAAATAACGGTGAAAGACTCTGTGAAAAAACTCTAGATCAATAGCTATTTGTGGAAGTCTGCAATGATCTCTTTGAATCAGACCAACTGTAAAAGAATGTATTTTAATGACACAGCCTCAAGGGTACTGATAGCTGTCTATTATATCTGCATAACACTGCTTAAGTCTGTTTTGTATATGCTTTAGAGGCTGTTTTTCTGTGTGTTATTTTCACATGTGATGGGGCCTAGTGGCTAGTGGTTATCCCCAGTTGTCATGTTTTGTGGCAGGGCATGGTTGAGGAGCTGCGCCGGTTGTTTGAGAAGTTTATGGTGAAGGTTCTGGCTTTCATCAAGACAAGTGGTTGCAAGGAGCTGGTAGCCATAGCAGAGATGAATGGAATCATCTCTTTCTGCAGACTCTTTGATGTGCTGGCCACTCCAGAGAATGGGGTAACTCCACATTTTTCTTGTTAATTGCAGGGACTTTTGAAAAGTGTGTTTGTCACCTGTCAACAAAGGTTGAAGAGGGGTATAGAAATAGTTCAGTTACATTCCATCCATCCATCCCACCCATCTATGATTTTCAGGAAAAAATTATCCCAAAAAGAACTTGGCTGGATAGGTTTTGGGCAATCTCTGGCATCAACTTTTTTATACTTGTAAATTTGTGGGGGCTCTATATTTCAGAGGAAACAGAAAAAGACCAAGATCAATTGAGTTCACAAATGGAAGACTAAAGAATTGAAATTAATTCTGCTGACAAAACATCTAGGGGTAATATTTAATGCATGTATGGATTTTAATGAATGTGTAAAAGCCTGCTCAGACTCAGGTGGTAAAGCATTTGGTGCTTTGATATCAAATTTAAAGGATTCTGATATATTGGCTTTGAAACCTTCACAACATTTTTTAACTCATGGGTGTAACCAATTTTGACGCAGAGTTTGCCGTGTGGGATATGAAGACAATCATGTAAAGATGGACAAAATTTATAATAGGGCTTGCAGATATTATTTTGGGCCTCATAAATTCACACCTATCCCAGCAATGTATGGTGAATGGGTTGGTTACTCAGTAGTTTTCACTGTCAAATTAAAACTTCAAGACTTAGGAATTTTAGACATAAATAATAACATCCCACAAGAAAAGGACTCCTGTTAGATATTAGAGTACAGGCAGATTGTGTCACAAAATTAGATTGCTATTTGAAAGTAATAAGACAGAAGAATTATTTAGAATCTTATTAAATGTGATACAACGATCCTTTCACAAGGTTAAAACTGCACCATGAATTATTTATTTTAGGTATGGAGTTTTGAAACTTATGATTGAAGCTAGCAGGTTTTGTAACCTTGAATTGGATCAAAGGATTTGTATTCAAATGTGTGGAATTGGTATTGAAACAGAGTCCCATTTTTTATGTATTTGTTTGGTACATGTCACTGTAATAAATAGCCCTTTGGTGTTATGTCTACTGATATTAACTGTCACATTGGTAACGATTTCACTTATCAGTACAGAGTCCTGTAATAAAAGCTCTAATGGTGGGTATGGTGGAGCCGTGGTTCCAGTTCTGTATGTTCTGAATATCGATGTGTATATATGTGTATCTGTGCATTCAGGTGGACCCTGCTGATGGAGAGAACTTCTCACGTATGGTAGAGCTGTGGTTCCAGTTCTGTATGATCTGGTCGGTGTGTTGCTCTGTGGATGAGGATGGGCGTAAGAAAGTGGATAATTACATCCGTGAGATGGAGGGCACCTTCCCCAACAAGGACACAATATATGAGTACTATGTGGACCCCAAGACCAAGACCTGGGTGCACTGGGAGGAGAAGCTACGGGCTGGATGGAAGTATGACCCCAAGTAAGTACTCACAACTCACTCGTAAACTAATTTTTGTCAGTGATCAGAATTGTTGTTTGAAAAGCTAAACAACTCAATGTAATAAAGACAGGTCATTTAGAAATAGCTATCTATAGTCATGATTGCATCATAGTAGTTTGAAAATAGGTTTAATAGACGAGATTCACATCGACTGCCATTCCAGTGTGTGCACATGATAAGTTTTTTTTGTGCTGTTACACCATACCAATGGCATGAAATGTGTCAATGACAAAGCCACTTCTGTTTTACTTTTTTTTTTAAAAATTTGCTTTAATTGAACTTTATAAAAGAATTTACTTTCCACAAAGCATTAGAGTAAGAAAAATAGAATAAAAAAGTGCAGTACCTTTATAGCAGCTGTTTAATTTGATTGAAGCTGAGTTGTGGTTTGACTTCAGATTTGTATGAAGTTGTTTGTTGGCTCTGTTCCAGAGTTCCATTCTTTAAGATCATTGTACCCACTGTGGACATGGTCCGGTACCAGTACCTCACTGAGCAGCTCATTATGGCCAAGTACCCTGTAATGCTGACTGGTCCAGTTGGCACTGGGAAGACCTCAGTGGCCACTGGAGTCTACAACAAGCTGGATGCAAAGACCTACTCTATCCTCACTGTCAACATGTCTGCACAGGTAAAAAGTTACCTGTATGAACTAATATTAACTACCTCCTGTGTTAAATGTCTATGATATTCATATTATAAGTATTTTATGCCACAAATATGCCACCTTTTCTTCCATAATATTTTTCTATCATTATTTCTAGTCTGTTGAGCATATCCTGTTTCTTTAAATTTAAATAAGTTTCTTCCAACAATGACCTTGATGTTAAGCCTCAAATATTACATATGTTGTTAAATCATTACAATTAAATTGACTGCATTGTACAGTATAGACTCCACCCTATGACATACCCACTGATAGCTGTTTCAGCTTTCAAACTTGAGAAGGGTAACTTACAGAAAAATTATTTGTCCAGTGCATATTGGGAAAGATGTCACAATGGAAGATGTTTTTCATTTTCTCAAAGTCCATGTCAGTAAAGTGACTTACATTGTTTACCGTATTTTGTGCAGACAAGCTCCAATAATGTGCAAGACATCATTGAAAGTCGGGTGGAGAAAAGGACAAAGGGTGTATACGTACCAGTGGGAGGCAAGAAGATGATCACCTTCATGGATGATTTCAACATGCCTGCAAAAGACACTTTTGGCTCCCAGCCGCCACTGGAGCTCATCAAACTCTGGCTTGACTATGGGTTCTGGTATGACAGGCTCAAGCAGACCATCAAGTACATACGGGTAAGAAATCATAGTCTCTCACACGAGTGAAAAAAGTTTCTCACTGCCTACAGAATAAGGAGCATTGACAAGTATCAAGTCTTGCATTTTTTTATGTGTTTGGACTTTAGATATGTTTGTTACAACAGAACTTAACCTCCTGTTAATTTATTTGAAATGTCCTGGTTGTGATTCATTTTGTAGACTAGTTAAGTTTTGGTTACTGTTCTGTGTGTTTATAGGACATGTTTTTGCTGACAGCCATGGGTCCACCTGGAGGAGGTAGGCAGCACATCTCACCACGACTACAGAGCAAGTTTAACCTCATCAACATGACCTTCCCACAGGTGTGTACAAGCACAATTGTATATAATAAGGGATAACTTTACAATGGAAAGTCAGTACAAACTGCAATTTTATTGTGTTAATACATCCTATCCAATGGACAATTGCTTTACCGGTTGGCGCGACCGATCCCGCCAAACGCACTGCAATTTTCTGCTGTATTTTTTGCAAGAAACTACAAAATATAAACTTGTACAAATTACACATTCACAGCATTGAGTATTCTTAAACTGCAGAGTGAGTATGTTTTTATTATGTTTAGGAGTCACAAATCAAGCGTATCTTTGGAAGCATGATCAACCAGAAGCTTGCAGACTTTGAGGAGGAAGTCAAACCCATTGGTGACATCATGACTCAGGCTACCATAGAGATGTATGATGCCGTAGTAACACGTTTCCTGCCTACACCAACCAAGATACACTACCTCTTCAACATGAGGGACATCTCCAGGGTAAGCAGGTCCACAACACATTCACTGATACAGGTCTAAGAGTGCCTTACACAACTTACAGATAGTTTAATTTCGTGTCTTTACACTTAAATTTCAAGGTCATTGTTCAGAGGATCTTTTCATTGCTGTACACTGTTCCAGGTGTTCCAAGGCTTGCTGAGGGCAAACAAAGACTTCCACGACACTAAGGCAGCCATGACACGATTGTGGATTCATGAGTCATTCCGTGTGTTTTATGACCGTCTGATTGATGACAAGGACAAGGAGGCCTTCATCTCCATCCTCAGCGAAAAGCTCGGAGTATTGTTTGACCAGACTTACCACAACATCTGCCCCAACAAGCAGCCCCCAGTGTTTGGTAAGTGAGAACATCTGTATATACTGACATGCAACCCTCCATGTTTGGTAAGTTAGAACATCTGTACCAACAGATTTCTCCATTTTTGTAAGTTGCAACATCTGCACCAATGAACAGTCCTCAAGTTTTTATCCACAAACATTGCTCAGTGTTGATTAAGTTACAACACCAGTGCCAACAAGTAGCCACCAATGTTTATTAATTTAAAACACCTGCAACAACAAGCAGCCCCTTAGTGTTCGGTTTTATACAAGAACTGTAGTCATAACGCCATTTCACAAATGTGTGTGAGATTATGTAATATTGTGTCAGTTTTGCTATTACTTGTTTGGCAAATGTTTTTTAATTTGCTTTAGCCCAAGATCAGTTTGAGTGAGTACCTGATGTGGTATTCAAAGATGATTAAAATGGTGGCATTAGATTCTGGAACTTCTGTTGCTGTTTTTAGGGGACTACATCAATGTGAACAATGTGTATGAGGACATCCAGGACATTAGTCAGCTGAAGAAACACATGAGTGACACACTGGAGGAGTACAACAACACACCTGGCATGGTGGAGCAGGACCTTGTGCTTTTCAGGGATGCCATCGAACATGGTAACTCAACTCATTTCTAAACTTACATGTTATTTTAACATGTTTTGATCAATGTTTGATAGGATAGATGTTATTTCATTAATTGGACAAGCATATGACTGACATGCCAGTGTGGCTCAAAGAAACTTCTTATCCAGGTGTTCACATTGTTCCTATGTACCATCACATGGTTAAAGATATTTACTGAACCAAAATCTCTGGGATTGGAGATTTTATATTTGCCTGTATTAAATGTGTGTCTGTATTTTGTCAAAAATGTATTTCTGCCCCATGACAAAATTATAAAGGACTAGAAGGCTATCACCATGTCAGCTTTTACTTCAAATTTAGCTTGATATATTCCTAATTCAATATCCTGGCTATGCGATTGTATTGTTGACAGTGTCTAAGGTTGTGCGAGTGATCAGACAGCCACGGGGAAACATGCTGTTGATTGGGATTGGTGGCAGTGGGCGTCAGAGTCTCACCAGACTAGCCGCCTTCATATGCGAGTACACCACTTTCCAGGTGGAGGTCTCCAAGCACTACCGCAAGCAAGAGTTCAGAGATGGTGAGTGAATTCATCTGAAATAATTCCATAAAAGTACAAGTCCAGCTGTCCTAATGTACTGGTCCAGCATATTTGCATTCTTATCAGTCAAGGTACTATATTCAAGCCAGTTTTACACACTCATTATAATAGATGTTTTTCATCTGTGTGTGGAAACCATAATCTCAAATTACATTCTATTTAGAGTACTTTATGTATTTTGGTTATGCATGTAACCCAAGGGGCAAGATTCACTAAAGAATTGAAAGTCTTAGACTTATGTCTGGTTGTTTTGGATTCATGAAAACACTTAAGCCCGAACTTAGTAAACAGTTTGATCTTACCTGAGCCCCACATGATCATTGTGTAAAATCAGTGAAAATAACTGACTTAAATTTATTTTTCCCCAGAGAAATTCTGAATAACTATATTGTATGCAGAAATTTTCAAAAACCAAAGGTTCAAGTTTGCAGTGGGCTTTTCTTAAGATAGAATTGACAGAGGTCTTATCAGCTATTATTTACTTAATATTATTGTAACAAATTTTGCCTCTCCAAAACTGATTGGATAAAAGAGGTTATATGGTGTATTATGTAAGCACATGACATCTTTGGCAAATAATGAAGTAGATGTGAGAGTAATACTTAATCATTTGAATGCTTTTGGAAGACTTAAGTCCACTTGTGTAAGGTCAAAGTAAGGTATTGCAAGTCATAAGAGTGCTTAGGCATTTTGTGAGTCCCAAACAAAAGTAAGACTAATTGAATCTAAGACAAAAATCTTTGCTTGAGACACATATCATAAATTTGGCCACATTCTCCAGAGAGTTTGTATTACCATATGTGTGCATACTGCTGCTGTTGGTTGTAGACTTGCGCCGGCTGTACTGGCAGTCTGGAGTGGAGAACAAACCCACAGTGTTCCTGTTTGTGGACACACAGGTGGTGGAGGAGTCCTTCCTGGAGGACATCAACAATGTCCTCAGCAGTGGAGAGGTACAGACAGCTTAGTCCTGACTCATACCCCCAGTAGTGCAAAGTAACTCATACCCAAGTAGTGCAAAGTAACTCATACCCCCAGCAGTGCAAAGTAACTCATACCCCCAGTAGTGCAAAGTAACTCATACCCCCAGCAGTGCAAAGTAACTCATACCCCCAGCAGTGCAAAGTAACTCATACCCCCAGCAGTACAAAGTAACTCATACCGCCAGTAGTGCAATATAACTCATACCTCCAGTAGTGGAAATTATTTCATACATATTCCAAGCAGTGCAAAGTAAATAATATTCCCAGCAGTGCAAATAACTCACATCCCCAGCAGTGCAAAGTAAAACATACTCCCATCATCACAAATTAAAACATACCCCCATCATTGCAGAGTACCTCGTGCCCCCCAGCAGCAGAAATTAACTCACATCCTCAGCACACCATGTTACTTTGACACAGATCTGATTTTCTTCTAGCTATCGTGTTTATGCTGTTTATTCCTATTCTATGTTGCACATGTACACATTATTCTGGTGGTGTGCTACACTACCTATTGTTCTGTTATACTTTCTGATGGTATGTCGCAGGTGCCCAACTTGTACAAGCCTGATGAATTTGAGGAGGTGCGTACTGCTCTTGCTGATGAAATGAAGAAGATAGGCCTGGATGACACACCCACTAATGTCTTCAACTTCCTGCTTGATCGAGTGCGGGGAAACCTGCATGTTGTACTTGGCATGAGTCCAGTGGGAGAGGCCTTTAGGTCAGTATAAATTGGACATAGAGTACATATTTCTTACATAGCACATCACTGGATGCACAATCAGTGCTACAGGCAAAAGTATCTTTATAAAGCAACTGCAATCCCTTATTTCAAAATGCAGTCTCCATATTTCTTCTTTCTTTCACTTCATGGTAATATGGAGCTATATACAGACCCTTGAAAGCAACACACAGTGTCTTCAGGAACCATATCTGTCACACTAACCGTTAACCGTATCGCCATTTGTTGAATGTTTAGAGTGTTTCGGGATTGTATCAATCAGTATCCAACGTTTGTGAACTGTATCACCATTGGTTGAGTGTTATGTGTGTTTAGGGATCGTATCCGTCAGTACCCAGCCTTTGTGAACTGTACCACCATTGACTGGTTTAGTGAGTGGCCATATGAGGCACTGATAGAAGTGGCAGATAAGTACCTGGAGAACATTGACATGGCAAATCCTGAAGAGGTGAGTATAGAACAGTGGTTTAGGAGGTTTCAGTGAGTAACTTATTATGGTCTGCAGAGACAACATAATCTGATATGTAGTATAATGTATTTTTATTACATTGTAACTGTATATCTTGTATCAGTGAAATAATAATTAACCCTCAATGATAGGAGAGGGTTATGGTGATCAGTTTCATTCTGTCTTTCTGTCTGTACACCTTGCCCTTACATCTCATAAATTGTAACATCAATCCAGTTCAAGTTTGGCTTGCAGATATCTCAGGGGTACACACATATTCCTCTAGATTTGTGATAGATTTTCTGATTTTCCATTGGGCAAATACAGAGAATTTTCTCTCTTTGTCATGTACGTAAATCAAAATCATGTCTATATTTCTTCTTCATAAAGTTTCGGTCAATCAGTATTGAACACTCTTTTTATGTAGGCAACGTAAAATACTGATTACATCACTACCATCACATTATTGTTTTGTTTCCGTTTGTCATACCACATAATTAGCATAAACAAGTGCTGATTTTTCCTTAAAATTTTGGAAACTATGTAACCTACAACTATGTTATTTACACCATTAGAAAGGTATTATTACAGCACTTCTGCTCATTTTTATTGCATAAAAATCCATCCAGAAATGGGAGAAATCAAAAGTTTAAAATTACAGTTTTTATTACATAAAAAATACAGATAATTAAAGAAATGGCAACTTAAAAACTTGGCTGTCACAAGCTTATGCAAATGTATAGGCTACCTACACAAAAATCTTCCCTATAAAAATTGTTTTGCTCTCTCCGAGTGCATCTTGTTTGCCATTTGTAATCGCCACTTCCCATGTACTCAATATAACCCTTTGGAGGATGTTATTTTACACAAGATTAACAGCACTTTGCTGAGCGCAGTTGAAAAAAAAAAGATTTTTTGTTCAAAATTTTAATACACATGTGTTTTTATGTCATTCCTAATGTATCTTGTTATTGGGTGAGTACATATTACTAAAGTGGAGAGTTATAATATGTTTATTTGTTAAACTAGTTCCTTTTTATTTATTATGCATGTTGGTTCATTGTTAACTAAGGTTGAGACAGGGCCCAAAGGCTGATAAAATGGTATAGTTAAATGTAATTATACCTGGAACAAGGGTACTTATAGTTTACAAATAGCAGAAATATTAAAGGAATGGAGACTTAATTTGGGGATGTTATGTTGTTTGAATCGCAGTGTTTTTTCCCCTTGTCTCAACCTCTTTGTTAATTAGTATTGATAATTTTGGTAGATGGAAAAAGTTTTGCATGCGACATAAGTTCTTGTACTGATTTTAAGTTTGAATTTTCAAATTTTATTTCATAAAAATGTAATATATCCTACCATATGAAAACACTTATAAGCTGATGGTTAAGCTTGGCTTGGCATTCGGTGACCGCCACATACACCATACATAAAATTTAAAATATAAGGGAAGACCCTCTTTAAACCTATGTACTTGCTACCCTTTGACCCCTGGTGACCTAATTCACTCTGCCATGCATAGTAATACAGAAATAGTTCATTCTTTTTGTGGCGGTTTAATGATCAACAGGCGTTTTTTCTACCTCATTAAGACCCGCATTTACATGTCCTTCCATGAAATTTTTTGTTTCACCGCGTATTTTTGGGCTTTTTACCAATCATTCACCAGGTCACGTGACGATGACGTCACATCCAAAATGATGTATAACACAGCTCCATTCATTTTCTAATTCTAGAAAAAAAAATTTGTTTGGGGCTTGGTGAACATCTACTGTTATTCAACAGCTTTTTGTTGCATTTTTACCAGTTTTAGATCTGACTACTTACTGGTACATCTCCCTTTTGGGTATGTTGGGGTCCCTCTGTCTTTAGTTCACCTTCAGGCAGACTTTTGGGACCTTATTCCAACATTTTTTGTGCCAGTCTGTTGGGCTATATGGATGCTTCAGACTTTGTCCCTCAGTCTTCATAGGAGATTTTTAGGCCTCCTATCCAACAGAATTAGGGGATACAGATTACTGCTCTTACTAATTTTGAGCAGTCTGTTTTCTCCTATGGGTCACCCACTTTTTCCTGGCCCAGAAGTTCCTTCATGATGTCAGATTGTGTTCTGTCACTCATGATTTTTGGGATCTTCTCTTTCTAAATTTGAGAATTAGGGTATTTACCCAAATTTTCCTTCTAAGACTTAGTTCTGCCAGGTTCAAACTCTCTTCAGGAGTTTTTGGTTTGACTTAATCAGGTTTCCGGAACTGGGATCTAGCCTGGTGGAATTTTTCAAGACCTTCTCTTTCCTAGGCAGATGTTATCTGCCATTAGGAGAGATCTGGGATGGACCTAATGGTCCTTTAAACTCTGGGATTTTTCCTTGAGTCCTGTTTGGTTGATCACTTAGTCAAGTTGATTGACCAGTGGTCTTTTTTATCCACCATGCTTTGGACATCTTTTCAATGGATCTATGAGCTCCTTTTCAGCTGGTTGATCTATGGCCTTTTCCAGCCATTAGTTCTCTGTGCACTTTGGAGAGATTTCTTTGTCCATTTCCCTCTCTTGTGCTTAGCACTTTGTAGGGTTAATTGGGCCCTTTTTGGTCTTATACTGTTTCTTGTGGTGTCTCTCTTTAGAGACTTCTTTTTTCTCACATATAACATTATAAGCAGAAGCTTTTCTTATTGCCCTTACTTAAGGTGCCTCTTTTAAGCTTTCTGCTTTAGCCTCTTGAGGCAGACCAATAAAGTCCTTTCTCCTCCCAACTAGGGAGTCTTCTCTCTAACTTAGTGCTTAAGTGATGTGGTTCCTTTCCAGGTTCCAACATTCTGATGGTGGAATGCCTTCCAGTGGCAGAGGCTCGGCCTCCACCTCTATAATGGTGTCCTTCAGGAGATAAGAGTGGTTTGTTTCATTCAAACTTTCACTTACTTCCAGATCCCTCCACTTGCCAGTCAGAGGTCAACTGATTTCTCCCATTTCATTTGAAATGTTTGGGTGACAACCTTTCTTCTTCCAGAAATCTGGAACTTGGTTTTCACGTTCCAGTAGTCTCTCAGATTCCACTTTCCTGATTTCATCTTCTTCAGCTTTTTTGCTTCTCAGAAGTATGATGTTCTTTGTCTATCAGCCTCACACTTGCTGTTCGTAGGAGTAATTCAAGTGCCTGGGCTCCCTTTTTCCTGCTTTTCTCAGGGCCTTTTCTCCTTGACAGAGAGATAGAAGACTGGTAATCAGCATTACATTTAGATCTTTTCCTAGATTTAGATCTTTTCCTGGTTTTCCAACTATCAGGATGGAAACTTATCAGTTGATTATTTTCTCCCTTCTAATTGGCCAGTGGACCACTTCTCTTCCTCGATATGCCTCCTTTCTCTCCTTTGGCTCCTTTGGTTCACTCTTGCTTAGAGTTTTGCTCTTAGGCATGGTGTACCAGTTTGTGGTAATGCCTTTGGGCCTAGCCACTAGCCTTTCAGGATTTACTTCCTCACTCAAGGAAGTAAGAAAAGTTGGCTTTGAGGTTGGGCATCTCAGTGCACATGTGACTACAAATTTGGCTCATTAAGGCCAATAGTTGTCAGAGGCTCATTTTCCAACTCTCTTAGAGTTGACTCTTTACTTGGAGTGGTTCTTAGCAGGAAGTATTTAGATCATTTCCTACAACAGGTCTCCTTCCTGGGCCAGGTTCTTAACCTGTGTAAAGGTGTTCCTGACAGGGGCAATGTTCTGTCTATTAGCACCTCATCCTTTCTCAGCCTTAGAACACCTTTAAATTTCCTCTCCAACTAGGCACCTTTAATTCTCCTGGCTTTCACTTGGAAGCCACTTCTTCAAGGTCGCCTGCACATGACACTTCTTCAGTGTTATCTCAGGACACTGATTGATTTTTCTTCTCAAATGTGCTCTGGATTTTCCGTTCTTTGATCCTTCTGTGAAGGTTCATTTTATTACGCTACAATAGCTTACCATGTGGGACTTAATGCTGTTCTCGGGTTGCCACACCCGCGGCCAACGTCTTAGAAAAAAAGATCGTTCTTGTTAGCCACCGGATATACTGGTAGTTGTCGTCACGTGATAACTTCTGACCAATCGCCCTACTTTCTCGTTGGCCACGATTGACTGGTAGCAGTTTGTAAATATACAGACATTTTCATTTATTTCTCAGACGTTACTTATTGTTGGAGGCTAATATTTGCATATTTCTTGTAATATATATCATAGATCATTCTGTAAAATTTTAATTTTCACAGGATAAGTATTTTTCTTGCTTTCGCGTGTTTTGAGTTTTTCCTCGGTACAGGCAATTATATTGTACATCTTTTATTGCGTATAAAATGTCTCTCCATCAAGCAAATAAAGACAAACCGAGAGCTCAGAAATGCCGCCACTTTTGCTTTAGTTTCGACCTACACAACTACTGCCCTACCTGTAGGGAGGCTGGCAAGGGAGACGACCCCTGTGTCACCTTCGAAACTCCCTGTCAAATCTGTACGTCTTTTTCAGATGAACAGTTGCAAAAAATCCAGAACAGTAAATGTTATCTTAACAAGCAAAAAGCGGAAACTAGTTCCAAAGATGATGAACTAGATCTTTTGGGTGAAGGCGACAGGGATTCCTTCACTGGATCAAATGCAGACCTCGAGAGTGCTGCTGATAATCTGTTTACCTCACCCCCTCGTCCTCAACCTCTCGCCTTCAGTTCCTTGTCTTTAAAGACCCCAGCCAAGTCTGTCCCTCCCACCCCAGGTACAGCTTTGCAAAATAAAATCCAGAAAAATCTTGAGAAATCCCTGGGTGATTCCTTATATATACATTTACAGCAGCAAATGGGTTCCTTCCAGGCATCCATGTTGGAAGCGTTTCAGTCACTCCGAGAGGAGTTGGCTACAAAAAAGAAAGTCGAGGTAGAATCCTCACTTCCTGCTTCCAAACCTGGCTCGTCCAGTAACAATGCTGCCCATCTGGATTTACCCCCTCCGAGATCTAGTACTAACATTCAGAGCGAGGCAATGGATGTGGACTACGGTCCAGCACTCCCTCCTTGTCTAGTACTCAACCAAGATACCTCGGATCAGTACGTTGCCCCCTCTCACAAAAAGCAAAGCCATAGGCAGCCAGTTGACCCGAGCTCAGCCTCGGACCAACTACATGAGGATTCCGACCAACCTCGGATTCCTTCTTCTAGACCTAAAAAACACTCTGACAAGAGCAAACACAAATCAAGGTCTAGATATGTGTCATCTTCTTCAGAGGAAGATCAGTCCCCTGTAGCCAGACACAGGTCTTCTAAGCCCTCTAGGGCTTAGCCCTCAGGAGCAGCTTCTGATCAAGACCTCCCACAACATGATCCAGACCCCCCTTATTATAGGGAAGTAGCTCTGTCTGACATACCCTCACAATACTCTGAAAAAGTAGACACCTTCAGGCGTATTCTCTCTCTCCCTGATCCCAGGGAATCTATGCCTAGGTCTTCAACTTCAGTATTGGGTCTGGATGATGAAAAAGGCCGTCAAGAGCTCAGACCTAGAGGTCCTTCCTCTATTCTACCCCTTAGCTCAGTTATCAAGGACGCCTTTGATAAATTTCAACATGACTTTAAGGCTGCCAATTTATCTGAGGGCAAATATGTCAAGCCTCCTCCTTCCACTTCTAAGTGGTACAAGGTGGGACAGCCCACTTTTCAGGATAAAATTCAGGAGTTGAATACAGACTTTGCCAAGATCTGTATTACTCCTAGACCTCCTGGGGGCCCCAGTAGCCAAAGTTCCCCTGCCAGTTCTCAAGGAGCTGGAACACCAGGCTAGACAAAATATCTCAACTTCACCGCTGCATTTGCCAAAACTTCTTCTTCTAGCAATGCTTCCTTGGAAGAATGCCAACATAGCATTAAGTCAACTGTCAAGAAGATTAAATCTCAGATTCAGAAAGGTGCCAATCCTGAGAAAGCAGCAAAGCGCGGATATGAGGAAGTCGCTGAGTACATGGATTTCTGCAACAAGACAGTTCTTGTTTAACACAGGGCCCTCACCTGTCTCAGCAAATCTCTAGCCCATATTCTCCAGAGGGAGTTATATTCTATGGCTAATACCGGCTTGCTTAGGCGTGAAGCCGAGATGACTCTATTACATCCACAGTTAGGGGAAACGAGACGTCAAGAACTTAGGAACTCGTCCTTTTGGGGCTCTTCCTTGTTCGAGTCTCAACTCGTGAAGGAAGGTGAGGACTTCCTTCTCAAAAAAGGCACCTCAAAAGATTCTCAGGGTTTCGCACCCTACCAGAATAAGCCCTGTCGTGGTCCCCACAAGAAAAGAGGCTCCTACAGGAAACGCCCCTATGGGGGCAATACCTCTCAAAGCAGTAACCAATCCTTTCCCTCGGGAAGAGGAAAACCCAACTTCAGAGGCTCCAGGGGTCGTTTTCGACCCCACAATAGGGGAAGGGGGCGTGGAAACCCCCCTTCCCAATGACTCCTCCAAAGCCTCACTCAGTCCATCAGTAGGAGGTCGCCTCCGTTCTTTCAGGAGAGACTGGCTAACAAACAAATGTTCTCAAAACGTGTTAAACATTATCACCAATGGCTACGTTCTGCCATTCCGTTCAAAGCCAAACTAGATCAGATTTCCTCTGATTCTGTCAGAGTACAAGGCCCAACAAAAAGACCAAGCCTTGGCCACTTGTATCCAGTCTCTCCTGTCAAAGAACGCTATCGAAAGGGTGGAAAATGTAAAATATCTCGGGTTTTACAGTCGCCTGTTCCTAGTACCCAAGCCTCACCAAAGGTGGAGGCCAGTCATAGACTTAAGCAGGCTCAACACTTTTCTACACGTAGAAAAGTTCAAAATGGAAACTCCAGAGTCCATCAGGACTTCCCTGATTCCAGGGGAGTGGGTATCGTCGATAGATCTGTCGGACGCTTACCTACACATCCCCATCCACCCAAACTCAAGGAAATACCTAAGGTTTTGCTACAAGGCTCAGGTGTTCCAGTTCACCTCCCTCCCGTTTGGGCTGGCCACAGCCCCCCAGGTCTTTACAATGATCGTAAAGGAAGTGAAACTAATGGCCCTCTCAAGAGGACTCAGAATTCACCAATACCTGGACGACTGGCTGATCAGGTCCCAGTCTCAGGAGGAAGCCCAAGTGAACACACAGGCAGTGGTAGACCTAACTCAGTCCTTGGGTGGATAATAAATCAGGAAAAATCAGAACTGAAACCTACTGAGGTGTTTTCGTTCGTGGGCTACGAATACCACCTAGATTCAGCCCTTGTAAAACCCACTCAAGAGAGATGGCTCAAACTTCAGGATTTGATCTTACGACTCAAATCAAAACGTGTTTTGACTGCATTGCCAAGATGTTTGATGTCTCTAATTGGGTTGCTAGCCTCAACGGAGAAAATGGTCCCGGAGGCCCTTTCAGTTTCATCTCAAGGAGCACTGGAGATATCCTCAGTCGCTGGACAACCTCCTTCCTTGGACAGAAGCCATTGCAGCCCACCTAGATTGGTGGCAAAATCCCTCAAACGTGATGAAAGGTGCAGACCTTCATCCCAAAGACCACAGTATCCAACTCATTACTGACGCCTCAAACGAAGGTTGGGTCGCTCACTTAGACCAAAACTCTACAAAGGGTCTGTCGTCAGATCGGGAAAAACGGCTACACATAAATGTCCTAGAATTGAAGGCGGTCTCCCTGGCCCTTCGAGACTTCAAGGACCAGTGCCAGAATCAAACAGTGTTAGTTGCGACGGACAACTCAACAGTGGTAGTCGACGTCAATAAACAAGGAGGAACTCACTCAGCAGAGATGTGCGCTCTCCTGTGGAAAATCATGACCTGGTGCCATCACTACCACATAACATTGAAAGCCAGGCACATTCCAGGGTGCCTGAATGTGATGGCCGATCTACTGTCCAGGTCCAACCAAGTGCAGTCAACAGAATGGTCTCTGCACCCACAGGTGTTCAAACAGATCTGCCAGAAGTGGTTCACACCTCATGTAGACTTATTTGCCACTCACCTGAACCACAAGCTCCCACTGTACGTGTCTCCTATCCCAGACCCAAGGGCCTGGGACATAGATGCTCTAAACATAGACTGGACCAACCTCACGGCCTATGCTTACCCTCCTACGGCTCTCCTTCACAAGGTGATCCAAAAGATCAAGCAATGCCATTGCCTGATCATCGTGATAGCCCCAGGCTGGCCAGGGATGCCCTGGTTTTGGGACCTAGTGCAGCTCTCAACAGAGATCCCACTACAACTCCCAGTGTCAACGACCCTACTCAAACAGTGCCACAAGTATGTGTTCCACAACAACCCCCAGCAGCTGAACCTCCACGCCTGGTGTCTAGGAGCGGACAACTCCAAGAACAAGGCTTCTCTGTGGAGGTGGCAGAGAGAATTGCTGCCCCTCAGCGGTCATCAACAAGGACCATCTACAAGTCAAAGTGGGCCCTATTTGAAAAATGGTGCAGAGAAAATTCCGTGGATTTCTCCACTCCATCTGTGAAACAAATGTACCAAGACCTAAACAGGCGCCCCTCGACCATTGATGGTTACAGGACTGCAATCGTTGACACTTTGGGCCCAACGGCCCACCATATTGCACATATCACAGACCTTCATAGGTTACTCTCCAGTTTTCACAGGGATCGTCCCAAAAGTTCCAGAAATTTACCTAAGTGGAACCTTTCTGTTGTCCTCAACGAGCTCACAAAAGCACCATTTGAGCCCATGAAAGACACAGACCTCAAACATCTTACTCTCAAAACTGCTTTCTTGCTAGCTTTGGCCTCCGGCAAGCGCCGCCGCGAAATCCGTACCTGGGTCGCAAACAAAGTATCTAATCTAGGCCAATGGGAAAAGGTTGCCTTGTTCCCTTCTTCTGATTTCATAGCCAAAAACCAACTAGCAAGAGAAGGTTCTCAAAGTGTGTCTCCGGTGACTATTCCTGCTTTGACTACCATTGTAGATAGACAATTTAAAGAAGACAGGACCCTGTGTCCCGTGCGGGCCCTGAGGTTTTATTTGGACCGAACAAAAGACCTGAGAGGGTCTCGTTCTCTCCTTTTCATCTCCTTTAAAAAAGGACATACCTCAGACATCAGACCCGCTACACTCTCTTCATGGTTGAAACAAACCATTCTACTTTGTTACAAACAAGCAGATCAGCAAGTCAAAGCGCATGACATCCGGGCCTTCGCGGCCTCTAAGGCCTTTTACGGTGGGGTATCGGTGGACCAAATCATGCAAGCCTGTCACTGGAAAGCTCACAACACATTTACAAATTTTTACCTAAAAGACCTTACTTGGTTGGACACCGACAACAATATGTATCTGGGACCCGTAGTGGCAGCACAACAAGTCCTAGATCCTTCCCCTCATTTTATTTTTTAGTTATCAAGTAATTTCTATTAAGGACTTACTTAGTTGTCATTAATCACAACAAGTCCTAGATCCTTCCCCTCAGACCAGTTGTCCTCGGAAAGAAAAAAAGGGGGGGGGGGGGGGGCTGGGGGGGCACATCCGCTACAACCAAGTCTTCAGGAGTCTCTCCCAGGATCTAGGTATTCCTTTACCTTCAAGATGTTACGGGTAAGGTCATTTTATTTTTTAGTTATCAAGTAATTTCTATTAAGGACTTATTTAGTTGTCATTAATCTCATATTCAAGGTAAAAATTTATGAGATGTCCAACCACTGGGTTGGTCAGTCACACGTGAAGGGCCCTCAGGGACCCTTAGACCTCGAAGTGAGCACTGCTGCACTTCCGTCCTACAATCAAACATCTAGACAGTTTTAGCACTGTCTCTCATTTTACTTAGGTTTTTGGCTCGTTACAGGCCCGGTCTTTGGGATCGGGGCACTGTAAATGGGACTCAGACTGGTATTTCTGGCACTATTCTACACATATTAATTCAAATCTTAGAAAAAAATCACATATCTTCCAGTCTCAGCTATTGTAGCGTAATAAAATTGAAATGTAGCTTACCATGGCGATTGGTCAGAAGTTATCACGTGATGACAACTACCAGTATATCCGGTGGCTAACAAGAACGATCTTTTTTTCTAAGACATTGGCCCTGGGTGTGGCAACCCGAGAACAGCATTAAATCCCACATGGTAAGCTTGTAGCTTATAAAAGCTACATTTAAGTAATTAAAATTTTCAATTTAAGATGGTACTTGTACTTTCCTGGGAACTATGTCATTGCATACCTCCCTAGTTTCACATCTGCTTAATGGATGTTTCACTTCAGAGTTAGGGAGCTCTTTGTGCTCTTTTGACCACCTAGGGTCCATCTTCGATGTAGCAGTCTGATCAGTTCATCAGTTCTAGAGCTCAAAGTGGCCCTTTTGCTCAGACATTTGTTCCTCTTCTATCCTTTCATCAAAGGAGTATCCTTACAGCCTCAGACAACACAGATGTCTTGTTCTCAAGACATTTGTTCGTCACTTGTCCTTTCTTCAAGGGACACTTCATATAATCTCAGGCAACTCTGTTGTCTGTGCCTTCTTTTTATATCAGGAGAGCTTCCAATCTTGGGACATATGTCTCTATTTTGGCTCCTGTTTGCCATTATTTTACAAGAACAAGTCTGTTTTTCCACCTACTCATGTTCTAGGGCCATAAATTTTTGGCAGACCATCTCTTGAGGTCTTTTCAGACCTTTCACATAGAGTTGTTTTTCAATTCTTGGATCTTCAGTTGGCTGTCTTAGACTTCTCATCTGATTTAGATCTTTTTGCCATGTGATTCAATCACAAGCTTCTCTTGCATGTGCCTCCTGTGCTAGATCCTTAGGCTCTGGCAACAGGTGCCCTGGAGTTTTTTTGGTCCGGAGTACTTGTTTTACTCTTTCCCTCCTTCAGCTCTTTGTCCACTATGACCAGAAAGTTGATCAACTTTTAGAGCTGTACCATGCTTCTTGTAGCCTTCCTTGACAATTGCCAAAGTTTGGCCTCAAGATCTCCTTTAAGAAAGCCAGTGGCTCTTCCTCTTATTCTTCTATAACAACCTCATCTAGAGGTTTGTTATTTATTTTTATGGAGTTCCTTTCTTCATACCTTGTGCTGAAGTCTCCTTACAGAAGAATCTTCAGAGGAGGGGTCCTGGAGGATTTTTAATCCTCCATAATTGTCTATGAAGCAATGTGGAACTGCTTCAAAAACTTGTGAGAAACATGGCCACTCTGCCATGCTTCAGCTGTCCCTTTCATTGCTGAATTTTCCTATTTTGGAATATTTCCTCAGGCCATAGGGATACAGGTCAGCTCTCTCCATGTAGTACTAGGAGTTGGGTTCTTATAAGGAGCTTAGAAGACTCATTTAGAGCTTCTTTAAGTCCAGGATAAGGGTAGTCATCACCTACCTGCTTGGTACTTAAACCTTGGTTCTGCAGGTTCTTACCAAGGCTCCTCTTGAACCCTTTTCACTCGCTGAGCCAAGTTTTTCACATATTAGACAGTCTTTCTTACTCCCTTGTTTTTGGGAAGGAGGAGTGATTTTGATTCCTGTATTTAATGGTCTCCTCTCATGCTCTAGGGATGGCCTAAGTCATCCTTAGTCAGATCTTACTTTCCTGGCTCAAGCCAGTTACCTTCAGAAGGCTCTTCCTGCTTTGACTTTTGTCTTAATCAGGATGACTGAGAGGACAGTTCCTTCCTTACTGTCAGACTCCTTAGATACTTTCTATCTAGCAATACTGACTATTATAAGGAGGATTCCTCCTTTTCTTTCTTCTGAAGTCCAAAGAGGGTGATATTGCTGCTCAGACAATATCTTTTTGGATTAACATTATCCTTTATTCCCTCAAACTCTGTTCCACATGTGAAGGCCCATGATGTTTTTGCCTAGTCTTCATTGTGGTCTTTTGTGGTTTTCCACCACTTCACATCATGGAGGATTCCTCTCGGAATTCTTGCATGATTTCTTAAGTGTAGTGGACTTTTGTTTCCACTCAGCCAATTCTCTCTCTCGTATACTTAAATTTCTCAATTTAAGTCATTCTGAGATTTTTAGTGCTTCTTAGTGCCTCTTGGCATTTTCCTATATATATTTATGCCCTCTCCTTTGAGCTGACCTAATAGGGTGTAGACAGCAGTGCTGAAGTTCTTGCAGTGGTTAATTCTAGTCACTTCACTCACTATAGTTATTTCTTCAGCACAGAGGTTTTGGGTTCAATTGCTGAAGGAAGTATCCTCTTTATGCAGTTAACCTTAGGGTGATTTTCCTCAGTCTGTCTTTTTCCCACCATCCTTCCATGTGGGCATTCAACCCAAGTGTTTTCATATGGTAGGGTATATTACATTTTTATGAAATAAAATTTCTTATTTTTAAATGTAAAATACATTTTTATGAAAACAGCAAATCACCCTCCCGCCTGTCCCGCTTTTTTTTTTTTTTTTTAAACCTTTTTCCAGCATTAATGTTTATTCACAGAAACAATGAACTATTTCTGTATTACTGCACATGGCAGAGTGAATTAGGTCACCAGGGGTCAAAGGCCAATGTAGCAAGTACATAGGTTTAAAGAGGGTCTCCCCTTATTTTAAATTCTATGTATGGTGTATGTGGCGGTCACCGAATGCCAAGCCAAGCTTAACCCAAGTGTTTTCATATGGTCGGTATATACATTTTTCTTCATAAAAATGTATTTTACATTTAAAGATATGAAATTTAGTTAGGAACTGGGAAGCAGTTTAGAATAAATGCACAGATTTTTGTAACTGTTGCAGATAAACTGAAAACCATGGTTCTGGTTTTGTTTTATATGTCATAAATTGAGCAAAGAAAATTTTGCCAGCAGAATCCCAGCATGTTTATGTATCGTGAATGGGGTTTAGTAATTTTGATAACTGTTAGCTTACCAATGTTTCTGTGTTTCATACGTGGTGTTCACTTCTCTAGAATGTAAGTTGCCATATATTTGTAGAATTGTGTGACGTTTATTTCAAACACATCAATACCCCCTAACAACAACTTACAGTGACTCCACAGTAATCCTATTGCAAAGGCCATTAGCTGTATTTTTATTCACGCCTTTTATTGGAATTCAATTTTATTGTTGTTGTATTGTTTTGTTGCCTTGACAATAAGGGTGATTGGTTACTTCACTTTCCTATAAGTATTGGGTTATGTGTGTGTGTGTGTGTTTTTGATGATTTTGTGGAACAGCTTACAATATCATATGAATTCCATTGCAGTTTCAGTGCAGAACCTTGGCCAACTGGGATGAAGTTTTTCCTCCATCACTTAAGCACATGAAATGACTGTTTCATAAGTTGAAATCAGTGCCAAACAAATAAATTCAAAAATCATTTTGCAGTTTTTGTGTTGTGTTTGATGTGTCTTAAGGTCATATTGAATATCTTTATTGAAATTATAAATAGTACTTCCACCAAAAATAATCACTACAAAGATTTTTAAAATTTCAATAACATCCATGCATGGCATTTCATAGATCCAAGTAATGTCAAAGCTCTTCACAATTTGCAAATCTTTTGAGAAAAAGTCATGGACAAATTTTTTAAACTGTTTGCTGTTCTTGTTGTTCTTTATTGTTACAAATATTTACAATTTTGTTGGGTTTTTTTTTCAATTTGAAAGTCAAAGTAAATTAAATTCAAAGTATGAGCTCTCATGCTAAGATATCACTTTGTGTTCAAGCTAAATAAAAACTATTTAGTGCAAGAAATACTTTGAATAATGAAAATGTAGTAAAGAATGATTTAAGAAGACAAGACAGATGTGTATTCATGCATCATTCTGTAAGTGTAATTGTTACGCCTAAGGTAATGGTCTTTAATTCACACATAAATGCATACCTTTCTTTGTAATGTAAATTCTTTGTGGGCATTATTATTGATTCATACTTGCCAATGTTAGTATTTTTCTTGACTTTATGTTTCTGAACTCTTACGTTAGTTGGCGTATTTGCTAGCTCTCCTCAGCATAAATATGTCTGTTTTACTTACTGTGTTACATTCTGAGATGCAAGCTGACAAGTTCCTGTGTTTGTTTAGGAAAAGCTGAAACCGAGTCTGGCCAAGATCTTTGCCTTGATGCAGAAATCAGTGACTGAAGTGTCAGCCAAGATGTTGATGGAAATGAAGAGACACAACTATGTCACCCCGACTAACTACTTAGAATTGGTGGCGGGATACAAACAGTGAGTGCTGCTTCACTGGGCAATGGGGACAGCTCAGTTGTTCAAGTTGCTTTGGTGGTCTGTCTAAAGAATTCAAGGAAATACTTATGCCACACTATGATGCCTGGATGTGTAAGGTGCAGAATCTTGACCACCTAGTCTGCAATGCCTCCACCCAAAAACTGTTCATTGCAATATAACTTATACAATGTGTTGAAACTGTCAAACCCAAAACATAACTAGACCCAGGTATTTCTTAGTTCAAGCCCTGTATGTTGTATCCTTTTCTAAAGGATTTATTTTTCCTCCCATCTATTCATTTTTGTTGTTGTTGTTGTTGCAGTGTATAGGGTGTCATTGGTTTGACACTCCTGATGGTAACACACTCTTTAGACAGCTTATGTTGGTTGTTTCAGGCTGCTGTATGAGAAGCGTAAGGAGCTGGGTGATGCTGCGACTAAGCTGAAGAATGGGCTCTTCAAGATAGATGAAACACGGAACAAGGTGGAAGCAATGTCAGTGGAGCTGGAGGATGCCAGGAAGAAGGTGGCACAGTTCCAAAAGCAGTGCGAGGAATACTTAGTTGTAATCGTGCAGCAAAAGCGTGACGCAGATGAGCAGCAGAAGGTAGGAGATTGATAGGACCATATGTAACTCTGGATGGTCAGAGTGATAGAGATTATAGGTGTATCAGATCTGTTGGATTGAACAAAGATACTGGGAACAGAGAAAGCTCTCTAGACCTACTGTAAGTGTAGCAGCATGTTGTATCTGATTTACAGTTATCAATAAGGTATTTAAGTTCAAGTGTCTTTATTAATAGTTTTAAGGTTAACACTGGAATAGAGTGTTAATGCATGACAATTTCCAACTACAATTTCTCTGATATATTAAAGCAAGTTAAAATACTGCGATGCTGATGTGGATGACCCAAGAGATAAAGTATTTTGTATGTATTGTAACCATTAGTTTTTCTGATCAGATGTGCAAGTTTAATGAAAACTGTAACAGGCTTGATACTTTGTTGAGTTTGTATAGCGTTGTGGAATGAAGTTGCCAGCAACTGTTTTTTGGTGTTGACGTTATATTGATGTATCCAGTCTGTAGCTTCCAAGAGTGAGAAGATTGCAGAGGAAGAGATCAAGTGTCAGCACATGGCTGATTTGGCTCAGCATGACCTGAATGAAGCCATGCCTGCCCTGGAGGCTGCCATGAAGGTCTGATATATTACTAGCATGTTTCTCTGTCCTAACCCTACAGGCTATGGCTTAGATACTCCTGTTTGTGATGTCAGGCCCCCAACACAAAGCCTGATCCACTTTACCAATAACTTTTAAGTTTTTTGTGTCTCTGAACTGTTTGTGCCTTGCTTTTTATACCAGTCTGTGGCTTCTAAGAAGGAAAAGATAGGCGAGGAAGAGTTAAAATGTAAGGCCATGGCAGATCTGGCCATGGCTGACCTCAAGGAAGCTATTCCTGCTCTTGAAGTGGCTAATAAGGTTGTGTTCCCTCCATGTTAAGTCAGAGGATTAGTCAAGTGTGTTTGTTGAGTTTTTGATTCCTTGTTTATTATGTAAACAAGTTGTCCCTTTTTCTTTGTTTTATTTTGCTGCATGATATTGTCCCCCTTAGTTAATATTTAAAAAAATTCTATTAGCATTTTTACAATCAAATCAAGTCTTCTTGTATTATTTGTTTTTATCTTAAAGCTTTATATTAATATGTTGATTATCTCAGGTCTGGTGGAGTGTTTTACTTTCACATATTTTATTGCAGAGGTGTTTAAAGTGGTCTCAAAGAGCCAGTGATTTTCCTTTAAGAGAGGCCACGTGAAATAATTGGACTAGATCTTATTTGAATTATCAAACTATATGTGTTTTTCATGTGTGTTTTCATCAGACTTGTTAAATTATTATGTGAGAGGAGGTTTATGTGAGAGTACCATATTCAAGCGATTTAATAATGAGGCATTCTGTTTTGGTCATTTTTTCTGTAATATATAAATTTATAAAATAAAGTTAACATTATTTCACTAAACAAGAGTATTTGAAGTATTTTTATAATATGAGAGAAAGTTAACGAAAAAAGATGAAAAGAGTGGTGTTAAAGTGAATGTTTGAAGTGAATTTAATTGCACCATTATAATTATTTTTTCAGAATCCTTGGATAATTTTTTTTTTTTTTTTTTTGCATTTAGAAAATTTGAATTTAATGATGGTTAATGATTTTGCTGGAAATTTTTCAAATTAGTGTATGAGAGGACATGAGCTTTGTGATTAGTTGCCTCTGTATACTTCACAACAACTTCTGCAGTCATTATGAGTCTACATGAGAACTGTTGTGCCGTGTTTCCTGGTTTACTCTGCTGTTCTCTCTGTGAGTGAGACTTATTGTTCTTGCTTAGTGATGTGGCGGTGTATGTATGCATCTGTAGCAGTATGTGATGGCATTTAAAACAGGTGTGATAATTTTGTGTGCAGCCTCTTTTAACGAGTGTGGTGGTTTTGTGTGCAGGAATTTGTAACAAGTGTGATGGTTGTGTATACAGGCACTGGAGGCATTAAACAAGAAGGACTTGACTGAAATCCGGTCATTTGCACGTCCACCAGCGCTTGTGGAGCTGGTGATGGAGGCAGTGATGATCCTGCGGCACTCTGAACCCTCTTGGCAGGAGGCCAAGAAGCAGCTCAGTAAGGGGACTTGGATGTGTAGCCCCTTTTACACCTAACCACTCTTTCTTGCAGGCTGATTCTACTTGGGTGGGGGTCGACCTACAGAATCATTAACCTACTACCACCACATTAACACCTTACTGTTGTGATTAAACCCTGTCTCTTATCTCTACAATCAGTAATTAAAATGTTTGTGATTATCACTAGTTTGTAGTATCAACATGTAGGCACTCTCCTCTCCGTTTGTTCCCCTGACTGTGTATATCTGAGAAGTGTGTATATTATCCGTTCCCTGAGTGGCTGACCAATGACCAGTCTGTGTCCCCTGTTATCCAGCCCTTAGTGCCCGCCTCCCTCACTGTATGTACCTGTTCCACCAGGCACTGGAGTCTCTGAACAAGAAGGACATAGGAGAGATCAAGTCCTATGGGCGGCCACCAGTGCAGGTAGAGATGGTGATGGAAGCTGTGATGATTCTCAGAGGAGGCGAGCCCACTTGGGCTGAGGCCAAGCGACATCTCGGTAACTATGAGTGACGTGAACACACTGTGTGGCCACTGCTTCATAGCTCACAACAGCATGCACTTCTTAACACACTGACAGAACAACGCACACTAATCTGCAGGTCCAACAAAACTAACTCCTTGCATGTCATAGCTTCTTAAGTGTTGTAGGTTGGCTTAAAACATGTAGGAAAGTCTCTACAGATGGCAACACTTGAGTTAAACAAAAACTGTTAAACAAAAATTTATAACTATAGATTTTACACATGCATGTTTTGCTGTGAAAATGCAGCAATCAGCATTTTTTTCTATTTGGATTCATAACAAGAGCTTCTGAAAATAATCGGCCTTTTTCAACAGTTTTTTATGCAATGTAGTGAAAATTTTCTTAGAAACTTGCAGTACTGTATTTGTACTTTATAGGTCTCTAATATTTAAGCTATGATGTATTTTTCTCTATTTAGGGATGGGTCAGTATCGGGAGTATTTTACTGAAATACCTTGATGAGATTTTACAGCCACCACTCCGCTTGTCAACATATATAATGGAAAAAAAGAGTTAAATATTAGAAACATACACAAAAATACAGCTTACTTATCTAACACGTCATACAAATAAATACACTGCATCTGTTACCACCAAACTTATATTAGTACAAACCAAGTAATGCTTAATTTTCACTAATAATGCAGCTGCTTTAGAGTTTAGTTTTTACTCTGTACATCTTCTCCCAATTTTGCATGACTGTAAAATAGTCTTTGAGTCCCACGAATCTTTGTAATAAGCTTCAGTGCATTAGTTTTATCCCATATTCTGATTTAATCTGGAACCACTGTCTTTTAATTGTGTAAATAAGAAAGTAAAAATGGAAAAGAAAAGGTCTGTAATGACTCCATGCTATCAAACACTTTTGTTCAATGTACAAAAGATCAGAGATTAAGTAACATGCCGCCTGTTTTGTAACTTTTTCACAGAACCAACTTAATACATGTATTCTACACATTATGGTTATCAAAACTAGTACAGCAAATGCCATGCTTTCCATTTACTCATGGATTGTACAAAGTTACAGTGTACTGTGCTATCTTGTATATTTGAACATCACTGTACAGAAAGATCTGCTCTTTATCTGCACTAATAAAGTAAATTTTCTTTGCTGTCAATCTGTTTTATCCTCTCAGACATAACAAATCATATCTCTGTAAAGAATGAAGAATAGCTGTGTGGAAATAACCCTCATCTTTTAGAGTAATTATATTTTGTGGTATATGTACTGTGTGCATGCAACTTTCCTCCTTTAACATGTGCTAATTTACTATATCTTATTTGAGTGACCAAGAAAACTGTGTAGTACACATTTTGTCTTGTAGTTTACTTGGTACTTTATATATCGTCAAATCTTATGCATGTAATCCTGAGTAAATTAGTCTACAAGTTTTAGAAGTGGTCATAAATTTTCGTGAGTAGTCAAATGATATTGCCAGATAATTGGCAGAGCTCTCATATTTACCTCCCTGCCTGTTGATTATTGATTAAATCTTATTCTTGATTGAAGCAGGACAGATACTTTCCTAAATTATTGAAGAAGTAATAATTGTTGGTAAGTTTGAAACTATTTGTCAACTAATCTTTCAATGACTACATGCTGTCAAACATTTTTAGTAATAGGGCAGATTATTATTAATAGATCTGCTGTTATGAAACTTTTAAAACAAAACCTCTCAGTACATGCATTGTACACATGGTGGTAATCAATACCTTGAGTTAGTTTTGAAGCAGTTTGTCCTGACTGTAGGTGACCAGAACTTCATCAAGCAGCTGATGAACTTTGATAAAGACAACATCAGTGACCGAGTGCTGAAGAAGATTAGTCAGTATGTGAGTAAGACTGACTTTGACCCATCCATTGTGGGACGAGTGTCCTTTGCAGCCCAGTCTCTTTGTATGTGGGTGCGGGCCATGGAAATGTACGGACGTGTTTACAGGTAGGCTAACTCTCATATTGGTGAAAAATTAAGTTCCTTGGCTGTTATTTTACACAATTGTACTGAATTAATGTCAACAAATGTTGCCTGTTTTATAAATCGAAGTCTGGATTTTTTTTACATGGGAGCTTTAGTAAAATAACTATTATCTTAAGTATTATAGGGTTTCAGTTTCTAAGAACCCAGTTGCAGGTTCCTCTTCTTTCTATCTTGCAAACATCTTTATTTCCAAACACCAATTCAAGGAAGTGCCAATGGTTGATTTTGCAATAAATTGTTTTTGTTTTGAGTCAATCTCTCTGATTAAAATTTCAACATGGTGTGACCAAGGTTTTGTGTGTTGTTTAACAGGGTGGTTGAGCCCAAGAGACAGCGTCTGAATGCAGCCCAGTCCCAGCTCAGAGAGAAGCAAGCCATGTTACAGGAGGCAAAAGACAAGCTGGCTGAGGTACGTTTTCATACACAATTGTGTTACTTTATAGTTGCATGCTCAGAAAATGCCCACATCTACCGTACATTTTATTGTTGAGTCACAACACCCAACTTAAGAGATAATTTAATTGCCCTGAATTGATTACTTCCCTTACTTGACCATTTTGTTTCACATCATACAGAATCTATTGAAAATACTCATTTCTTGTCAACAAAACAAATCCATCACTCTACAGAAAAAAATGCTTGTATTTTGTTGGATTATAAGGTTTCTGTAATTTCATTGCTCCATGTCAGTGCATCTCTGTAGGTGGAGGCAAAGATGGCGGAGCTGCAGCAGCAGTACACAGAGAAGCTGAAGCAGAAGGAGGAGCTGAAGGAGAAGGCAGAGCATACTGAGAAGATGTTAATGAGAGCCTCCCAACTCGTGTCAGGTCTGGCAGGAGAGAGAGAGCGGTAAGTACTATACCAAACAGTGGTATATAGATTTCTCTTACAGATATGCATGTGTTTTGGGGTTGTGAGTGACCTGGAAATGTGTGGATATTTTTATGCAACCATCATTTCTTATACTGTTAAAACAATAGTCGTCCTATTTTCCAGATGTACTTGTCGGGCAAATTAGTTTCCTATACAGAGCAAATAAATTTTAAAGAGAGGTTCACTTCAAACAGTCATACGCAAGCAGAATCAAAGAAATTTTCACTGTTGTTGCATTCATGTATCTTACCTAACAGACCAATTCCTTATGTTCTGAGTGCAAATCGTTCTTGCCAAACATCTGAAAAAGACACCCTGAGTACTACTTGTAATGTACCCTTCACCTCTAGGTGGATTATGCCTCCTCCAGTCGATATCTGGATCTCGCTGGACTTCATCAACATAGCAGCTTACAGTTAATATTTTCTAGCTTCCAATTCAGTTTGAGATACTTTGCAAGGTTTGTGTTGGATACCACTGGTTGTTTCAGGTGGGAGCACACAGTAGCAGAGCTGGAGGAGAAGATGGGCTACCTGATTGGAGACGTGCTGATTGCATCAGCCTTCTTGTCTTATGCTGGACCCTTCCTGTCCAACTACCGAGAGGACCTGGTACAGAAGACGTGGATGGTTGAGGTGAGCTGCTGCATTCACATATTGCCTGTATTTTGTCATTGTGGGCTGTATACAGAAATAATTAGGCCTGTGACAGGATGCTCTGATACTCAAAGATAGATAAGCTGTGTTGAGAGCCAAGTACAAACTGGTAAACTGGTACATGTAAAACTGTTAAAATATTCCTTGTTACCTGAAACATGGAAAAAACTTATCTTCAGTTAGATTTGTACCTAATTTTCATTGTTTACAAAAGTTTCCTTTTATGCACATTTTATTATCTCCCGCCGGGCGGAGATTATAAAATGCATCATGTGTGTGCGTGGGTACATGCATGCGTGTGTGCGTGCGTGTGTGTGTTAGTGTGTCACGCAGATTTCTCCAAAACTACTACAGCTACAGATTTTTTGTCAATTAATTGTCCCAATGAATTTTCATGCCCTTGAAAATTTTGTTGGTCTTGTTGAACTAAACCAAATGATAAGCGAGTAATAGCAATATTAGCTACTTTGAGTAAAGGATTCATTACTCAAAAACTATTGCAGTTAGAGCTTTTTCTTCAAATATGTTGTATAGCTACTTTGTCCTCGACTATAAGATGGTACATAGTTGGGGGTTCCATAGCATGCCGTAAGTGAGTAATAGCTATTTTCTTATTTGTAGCTAAATAATGACAGAAATAAATGTGAAATATCTTCAGAAGTATTCAAGTTAAGCAAACCTTTTCAATATGTCATTCATCTAGTTTTTGATAAGTTATCACATATAAAGTTTTACACCTGTTGCACATTGAATAGCTGAGTAATAGCTACTTTAAAATTCTTACCATTGAGTAAATCCATTGTAACTCCAAAACTGTTACAGTTAGAGTATTTTCCTGAAATATATTGTTCAGCTACTTTGTCCTTAGCTTTTAGATGGTACATACTTTGAGGTTCCATTGCATGCAATAAGTGAGTAATAGCTATTTTCTTATTTGTAGTAAAATAATGACAGAAGTATATGTGAAATATCATCAGAAGTATTAAAGTTAGGCAAATCTTTTCAGATATGTTATTCATCTGGTTTTTGATAAGCTATAATATAGTAAAGTTCCACACCTGTTGCACATTGAATAGCTTAGTAATAGCTACTTTGAAATTCTTACTGTTGAGTAAAGCCTTTGTAACTCCGACACTGTTGCAGTTAGAGTATTTTCCTAAATATATTGTTCAGCTACTGTGTCCTTATCCATAAGATGGTACATAGTTTGGGGTTCCATTTCATGTCATGTAGGGGTCTTATGTGGCTCAGTTGGTAGGGTGTTGAACTCATAATCCAAGGGTTGTGGGTTTGATCCCCGGTGATGCCGACTGTTTCATGTGTGATAACATCCTTGGGCAAGATGTTAACGTGGTCTGTGCCTCTCTCCACCCAGAAGTAATGGGTACCTGGCTGCTATTGGGTTCTTAGTGTGTGCGCTGTATTGTGGCAGCACCCTAGTATGTTCCCTGAGGGAACTGAGACAGATAACCTGTGTGAAAAAGTTCTGAAACCCAGGCCAGGGTGTAAATGTAAAAGTCGAGTGATAGTATATATATATACTGATACTAGACTATAAACCATAATATTTACATTTAAGTGAGTAATAGCTATTTTCTTATTTGTGGCAAAATAATAACAGAATTAATGTGAAATATCTTCAAAAGTATTAAATCTTTTCAAATATATTTTTCATTGCGTTAATATGTCTTACCTAGTGGACCAGTGCATTCATCCAGCGTGCAGCGGGTCCCGCTAAACGTTAGAAAAAAAACGTCCTGAGCTGGGCTCTGACCGGGACCGGTGGTGTTGTATCCATTCGCCAGGTGTCCTCTCAGCACCCAGCCTCCCCTTGCGCGTGCGCGCGCATGCGCACTTCCTCTTTTTGTTTGGCGCCATTGTGTTTGCTTCAATTTTATACAAGAGAAACGTTTTCAAATATTGTGTGTTATACATCGCATAAAGTGCTCTCATTTGTGGATATTATACAAGTTAAGATATGGCATCACCGGGCTAAAGGCGAGGAAATTTTGGACATAAAATGGCGGGTTATGATCTTCATGAAAGACGTGCCCCTTGTAGGGACAAAAAGCTTGGATCAGACTCTTGTGTTAAAAATAATCCATGTACAATTTGTGACTCGTTGACGGATCAACAAAAGGTTATGCTCTCCACCCCCAATACCAGATTAGGAAAGATAAGAAATCTGGCTTACTGGTATCTCCATCCAAGGTTACTGTTGTTGGTGTGGTAGATCAAAATACTGGACTGGATGAAGATGCACCAGCTAATGTTTCCACCGGTTCCAGGCAACAAGAGTTGTTTACTGTGTCACACCACTCTACAGAGGATTTCGTTTCTAAACATGACTTTGATCTTCTGAGTAACCAACTAGAAGAGAAATTTGCCTGTTTTGAAGCCTTGTTGACCCGTACAAATATTTTTTCCACACCTAAAGTACCAGTGTCTACTGCTACTACCACTACTCCGGTATCTACACAGCCTTTTTTCAATCCGTCTGACCCCAGAGCCACTGGTCCGGTGAGGTCTCTGGGTCTAGATGAGAATATTCCGGCTGATAAGCCAAAAGAAAGGAAAAACAAAGGTTCCGGTAAGAAGAGCAAGAAAGCTAAGACTTTACCTTCTGCTTCTGATGTTTCACCGGCACCGGAAAAGTCACAGACTGGTTCATTGACCGTTGTCAAGTCTGCTATCTCTACCAAGGAAGACAGACCCGGTCCGGGTGATTCCTTGTCTTTTGGTCAGGATTCTAGTGTTACCTCTGCTAAATCTACTACTGGTGTACTTCACCCTACTGCCTCTTTCGGTGATAGCGGTACTGGTACCGGTCAAGACGTATCAACAGCTCCAGAGTATTCTGATGTTGAATCTCTCGCTAGCCGGTCCGACAAGGATTCAGAAGATGGTGAGATTTCAGATTCTGAAGTAGCTGAGCAAAATGAAGAAATGAATTATAGAGAGACGGTCAGAGCAGTCCGGGCCTTCTTGGGATGGTCTGACATTCCAGATTTTGAATTTTCAGTGGCAGATGGGGACAGATCCGACAATCCCTGGAAAGGAAAGCACCCACGTAAGACCGGTAAAGTGTCAGTAGAGCTTCCTTCTGATGACTGGCTCTGCCATAAAATGGAAAAGCTCAACACTAGGGTGGCTGAGGGATACCCATCCCATTCTCAAAAATCTGCCGGTCTAAAAACAGATCAATTTGTACGTACACCAAAGAGCCAATCCAAGTGGTACAAACAATACCAGCTGAGACAGAATACTGATGTACACCCCGGTAAATCCATCTGCAGCTGGTCAGATTCTGAGGCATGTCTCAACGCCCAATTTCTAGGGTTGCCAAGGTGTCATCTTACCCACAATCAGGTCCTGCTTCTAGACCGGTCCCGCAAGACATCCTGCGTAGGTGGGAGAAGTGTGCCAGAGAAGGGACCTATGTGACAGATCATGCGGCTGGTTTTAACCGCTGTACAAGTGAAATCCAGGACAAAATGAACACCCATATTAACCTGTTGAATGATGTCATTGTTAAAGGGAAAGCCCCTAAAGAGGTAGTCGAAGCCCTCAAGGACTTGAAGGACTTAGCTTCCTTTCACTCAAGCGTATCTGTAGCCTTAGGGACAGCCTTACAACATCTGGCTGATAGCCTCTTTGTCCAGCTTGCAAATTTCATTCTCCTCAGAAGGGATTCTTAGAGTTCATGAAACCTGGAGTTAAAGCAGATACGTGGAATAAGTTACGCAATGCCCCATTGTTCAGTTCTTCCTTATTTCCTGATGATATTTTAGCAACTGCTGAGCAAGACATCTTAAAACATGAAAATGCGCCAAGTGGTCAAGGTCCCGGTCTTGGCACATTCCAGCACTCTGGCCGAAAGCAGCAGCATTACCGCTACAAACCCTATGACAAAAAGGACAGCAGACAAGCTAGCTACTCTTCTACTCAGTCTTCTCAAGCCTGGCGACAGTTTCCAGCAAGGGTAGAGGACGCCATCGTAGACGGGGAGGTGGAAATTCCACTTATTTCTCTAAATCCTCCTGTGCACAACAATATAAATGACAATTATTGCAAAACAGTTGTAGTTCCCACTTCTCTGGCTTTTTACAACCGCTTATTTCTGGTACCAAAGCCAAACAACAAGTGGAGGCCGATTCTGGATCTAACTCAGCTGAATTTGTACCTAGCGACAGCCTCCTTCAAGATGGAAACTCCAGAGACCATCAGGCTCTCCCTTCAAAAAGAGGAGTGGGTCACCTTGCTGGACTTCAGCGACGCTTACTTCCATATTCCAATAAACCAAAGGTCGAGGAAGTTCCTACGATTCCACCTGAACAGTCAGACATATCAATTCACCGCTTTTCCTTTTGGCCTGTCGACGGCTCCATTGGAGTTCACCAAGGTCGCCAAGGAAGTCAAGTTAATAGCACAGGCGCGGGGTATCCGAATCCACCAGTACCTAGACGACTGGTTGTTGCCCCTTGCCAGGAAACGTGCCAACGACATACCCAGACCCTCTTGGACCTATGTCGCAATCTAGGGTGGGTAGTCAACATGGCAAAGTCAGAACTGGTTCCACAACAGATTTTCAACTTTGTCGGTTATCGTTTCGACCTCTCTCAAGGTCTAGTCACACCTACACAGGAGAGGTGGATAGCTCTGTCACAGAAAATAAACCTTCTCTTGGGACAGGAGACCTGCTCGGTCTGGCATTTCATGTCCCTAATAGGGCTCCTAACAGCGACAGAAAAACAAGTGGTGTCGGGACGTTTGCACATGAGGCCTATCCAATGGCACTTGAAGAAACATTGGCATGTCCCAGAGGTCTTGGAAAAGGTCATTCCCTTACCAAAGTCTCTTCATGTTCATCTGCAGTGGTGGTTGGACCCAAACAATGTTGTGAAAGGTCAACCGTTACACCCCTTACGTCAAGCTCTGCAACTGTTTACAGACGCCTCAAACAAAGGCTGGGGCGCACACTTAGGAGACGGCATGGCAAAAGGTCTCTGGTCCAAACCAGAAGGCGACTTGCACATAAATTTGCTGGAACTCAAAGTGGTTTTTATTAGCGCTAAAACAGTTCGAGCATTTGTGTTGAAACCAGACCATTTTAGTTTGTACAGACAAGACAACAGTGGTGTCTTACATCAACAAGGAAGGAGGTATGAGATCAGGCTCTCTTTGTGCCCTCCTTTGGAGACTCCTGTTGTGGTGCAACCAGAGGCAAATTGTGTTACGGGCCAGGCACATTCCGGGTCACCTGAATGTCATTGCCGACAAATTGTCCAGACACAAACAGGTGATTCAGACAGAATGGACTCTCCTTCAAGGGGTGTTTGATCTACTCTGTCAACGATGGCACAAACCGGAGGTGAATCTTTTTGCAACCAGGTTCAATCACAAACTTCCCATGTTTGTGTCCCCAGTACCGGACCGGTTGGCTTGGAAGGTAGAACCTGGACACGTATGCCTTTCCTCCGGTGGCAATTCTAGGACAGGTGGTCACCAAGCTGTTGGACCACGGATGTTGTTGACTCCTTCTGATTGCACCAGGATGGCCCAACATGCCCTGGTTTTGGGACCTAGTCAAAATGTCAGTTCAGATTCCCCTTGCTCTTCCCATTGTGGAAAATTTACTGACTCAACCGTTCAATCAGTGCCCACACAGAGATCTCCACAACCTAAATCTGCATGCTTGGCTCCTAGAGTCGCAGCCATTCAACAGGCAGGTTTCTCTGACAAAGTGGCAACAAGAATTGAGGCTCCTCAGAGACGCTCAACCAGAGCTGTCTATGAGTCAAAGTGGACCGTTTTTGTTAGATGGTGTGAGGAGAATAAGGTGGACTTTCGGTCTCCCTCTATAAAACAGATTGCGGATTTCCTTCTCTACCTCTTTCAGGAGAAATGCCTTCAGCCTAGCACCATTGATGGCTATAGGACTGCCATAGCTGACGAGCTGGGCAATAAACCAGATCAACATGAGCAAGGATGAATTGCTGGATAGTTTTCATAGAGATAAGCCAAAAGGTCGCCAGGGTGTCCCCGCATGGAACCTTTCCTTGGTCTTACACCAACTTACCAAAGCCCCATTTGAACCGATTAGGAAGGCCTCACTTAAGCACCTTACTTTTAAGACAGTCTTTCTTTTAGCTCTAGGTTCTGGGAAAAGAAGAAGTGAGATTCATGCCTGGGTCCACAGGAAGATTCAACATCAGGAGGATTGGTCAAATGTTTCTTTATATCCTTTTCCAGGCTTCATTTCTAAAAATCAGCTAGCTAAGGAGGGTCCAGGTTGTGTGGCTCCGGTTATCATCCCGGCTCTAGCCCCTACTCTGGACAAATCGTTGAAGGAGAACAGGACTCTGTGTCCTGTCAGAGCCTTACGTTATTATTTAGACAAGACCAAAGATCTCCGGGCTGACAAGGAATTGGTTTTTGTCTCCTTCAGGAACAGCTTCAGTAAGGACATTGTTCCTGCTATTATTATATCTCCTCCTGGATTAAACAGACAATTGGTTTATGTTATCAACTGTCAGATGAACAGGCTCAAACTTTGCACCAAGTTCGGGCACATGATGTTCGTCCCTTCACGGCTTCCAAAGCCTTCCAAGGAGGTGTGCTGTTAGAGCAGATCCTTTCAGCCTGTCATTGGAAGTCTCACAATACATTCACCCAATTCTACCTTAAGGATGTAGCTTGGGCGGACTCAGACTTGTACCATTTGGGGCCAGTGGTGGCTGCCCAAAAGGTCAGAGGATAAATTTTTCAGACTTCCTATACCTTGTATATATGTGTATATATATATAAAAAAAACAACAAAAAAACAACCCATCCCTGCAGTCTGTTTTGATCCAAAGAGACAGATGAGGGATTATTTTAAAATTCCCCTACATCACTTCCTTGGGAATCCTGGGGACAGTACTCCTTCTCCTTTCCCTTTTCAATCAGGTTTTCAGATTATTCTGAAAAAGAAAGGGGGGGGGGGGGTGCATATCAGAGGTTGTTGGGACATCTGTCCGGGTGTATATAATGGAATTGTTTGATGGAATTGTTCAGGAGTTCAGACTTAAGTCCCCTGTTTAATGAGCTACCCTCCAACCAATGGGTAGTTATTCTGCATAAGTCCACTAGGTAAGATATATTAACGCAATGAAATGGGAAATTTAATAATTAAATTAAGTTTTTATAAGTTAATATCTTACCTAGTGGACCAGGGGATTCCCACCCTACCTTCCCCGCTTCATAGCTCAAAGAGGGACCTCATTAGGTAGGAAACAAAAAGAGGAAGTGCGCATGCACGCGCAAGGGGAGGCTGGGTGCTGAGAGGACACCTGGCGAATGGATACAACACCACCGGTCCCGGTCAGAGCCCAGTTCAGGACGTTTTTTTCTAACGTTTGGCGGGACCGGCTGCGTGCCGGATGAATGCATTGTTCCACTAGGTAAGATACTAACTTATACAAATTTAATTAAATTATTATATTTCCCAATTCATCTTGTTACCCCACAGCCCTTAAGGGCTGTCGAGGTATTGTTTTCACCCATGGTGTCCAGATGGGCGGGCGGTTGGTGGGAAAAAGTTTTTCCGGGCTGTATCTCAGAAATCGTAAGGTGTAGGAAGTTGATACTTGGTAGGGACATTGGTTAGGAGGTGTGGGTGTGCAACCTCATGGTCGGACCTTGATTTAACGTTTGACCTTGCCGTAGTGACCTTGAGTTTGAAAATCTTGTCCGGGCTATATCTCAGAAACTGTAAGGTGTAGGAAGTTGATACTTGGTAGGGACATTGGTTAGGGTTGTAGGTGTGCAACATCATGGTCTGACCTTGATTTAACATTTGACCTTGCTGTAGTAACCTTGAGTTTGAAAATCTTGTCCGGGCTATATCTCAGAAACATAAGGTGTAGGAAGTTGATACTTGGTAGGGACATTGGTTAGGGGGTGTAGGTGTGCAACGTCATGGTGTGAACTTTTCCCATTTTCGGCTGCCATCTTGACTTTTTGGGGAAATGGAAAATGTTGTTTATCTCAGAAACCGTAAGAGATAGAGGTACTAACTTCTACTCCTGTAGCGCCTCAGAAAAATTTAGAATTTTTTTATTTTCGGCCGCCATCTTGAATTTTGGCAGAAATGAAAAATGTCATTTATTTTGAAAACCGTAAGAGATAGACTGATTCCGAGCAAATTTTGGACCCCAGGGTACTAACTACTTCTCCTCTAGCACCTCAGAAAAATTTAGACTTCTCCGATTTTTGACTGCCATCTTGAATTTTTTGTGGAAATGGAAAATGTCTTTTATCTCAAAAACCGTAAGAGATAGAGTGATTCCGGGCAAATTTTGGACCCCCAGGGTACTAAGTACTACTTGTCTAGCACCTCTGAAAAATTTAGACTTCTCCGCTTTTCGGCCGCCATTTTAAATTTTTGCAGAAATGGAAAATGTCTTTTATCTCGAAAACTGTAAGAGAAAGAGCGATTCCAGGCAAATTTTGGACCCCCCAGGGTACTAAGAACTACTCCTCTAGCACCTCTGAAAAATTTAGACTTCTCCTATTTTCGACCGCCGTCTTGTATTTATGCGGAAATGGAAAATATCCTTTATCTCGATAACCGTAAGAGATAGAGCCAGAGTTGCTTCTAGGATGTGTTTCCCGCGGAATCGCGCATTAATTTGCCTACAAACGCGGATTTTCTTGGATTCTGTGATTACCAAATTATATGAAAACGCTTAGTACACAAGGCAGTGCGGGAAATATATGAAGCGAAAAGATGTGAGATCTAGAAAATCGAAACACTGCATGGATCGAGAGTTTGTCAAGGTTTTGATTTTTCTGTCGAAACGTGCTTTGAATAATGCATGTTGACGATGTGGTTTCGTGATCATTTACATATGTTAAAGAACTCAAATATATTAGGTGCTACAGACAGTATTTACACATATTATACCCAAAAACATAAAATTAAGTTTAAAGTGGATGGTTATATGACAAATGGTGGCAAGAAAAATGAAACTGACAGTAGACTGGATTGTTACCACAACAGTCCAGTCAAGCTGGTGCTGACCCTACGTATCTGTGGGATTTCCCAACAATGTATGTGTGAAAAATATTTTACTTGAAGATCAAAATTCACGTATAACTCATTAATATTAATGAAGTCACAGATTTTCATAGTGGTTTCTTAACAATATTTTCTGCTTTAAGATCAAATACTAGATGGCCTACAGAGCTCATGAATATTTATATATGTGTAGAAAATATTTGACGATTCCATGGGATTTTTTAACAATATTTTACTTGAAGAATTTGTGGACTACTCATTAATATTCATGAGGTCATGGTATTCTGTGGAGTTTTTGAACATATTTGTACGAATTGGTGGTATAATGACTGAATTTGTGATGCCGTGACTTCAGATGAAAACTTAAAACCACGATGCCGTGACAGGAGTCACTTTGATGTAAATAACCATTTTCAATATTTTTTTTAAATTCTATCACTAGGCTTGAAGTTTATTTTTATTGGGCAAGACAATCAACTGACATTTAATGTTGTACATAGCTGTATATAGTGGCATTCTACCAGTGAATGCCAGCCTACCAGTGAACACCCACTTATATGTCTTCAATACAATAGAGGTCAAGGACAAATGCTTCTGTATGTAAACTAAGTGACTGTTCACTGGCATAAAATGACCGATAATCGATGTAATTTGTCAAAAATACATAGCTTTAAAGCAAATATTATCAGACATACAACTGCTAATTATACCATATCTATCAATTAGTATTCTGGTACAGTTACATTATAATCAAAGCCTGTTAATAGAATTTAAAATATTATTTAATTAATTTAAAAATATTACCTAAAAGGTGGGTGTTCAATGGTAGATAACCACTACTTATTGTGTAGCCAAGTGGCCTTGATCACTAATTAATAGAAGTCCACTGTTAAAAATGTCAAAACAAACTGAAAAAGGAATTTTTCATTAGTTTAAACTTTATCATAAAGTCGTCCCCCAGAATTCTTAGCCCCTCCCCCACATTTTGTGCAGTGGTGGGGGATCGCCCCCACTTTTTGATATTCCTAGAATCAACACTGAGAGCGATTCCAGGCAAATTTTGGACCCCCAGGGTTCTAAGTACTACCCCTCTAGTACCTCTGATAAATTTAGACTTTTCCGATTTTTTCCTGCCATCTTTAATTTTACCCCCAGGGTACTAACTTCTATTCTTCTAGCACCTCAGAACAATTTAGAATTTTTTTATTTTCGGCCGCTATCTTGAATTTTGGCGGAATGGAAAATGTCATTTATTTCGAAAACTGTAAGAGATAGAGCGATTCCGGGCAAATTTTAGACCCCCAGGGTTGTAAGTAGTACTCCTCTAGCACCTCTGAAAAATTTAGACTTTTCCTATTTTTGGCTGCCATCTTAACTATTGGCGGAAATGGAAAATGTCATTTATCTTGAAAACCGTAAGAGATAGAGCAATTTCGGGCAAACTTTTGACACCCCCAGGTTACCATGGACTACTTCTCTAGGATACTAGTATTTGAAAAAGTTAGACTTCTCCACATTTCGGCCGCCATCTTGAATTTTGGTGGAAAATATCGTTTATCTCAAAAACCATAAGAGATAGAACAATTTTTGACCAAATTTTGGACCCAAAGGGTACTAAAGACTACTCCTCTAGGACCTAACTGAGCCAACTAAATAATAGCTACTATAGTAAGGAGTAAATGACTTGTAACTTCAAAAGTATTAAATTTAATGGTTTTGGTAAAATATCTTATTCGTCTATGTTCTGTCTGATGGCAAATTTTCAGAGCTGTAGCTATAATGCTAACTGAGTAATAGCTGCTTTAGTATTTTGTAGGGATGCAAGCAAGCCGATTCCTCGTTTTGGAAGAACAGACTCGGACTCGGTTAATCACTTGATTATCGCCCACAAAATAAACTGCATCATATTTTGACATATCACACCTTATAAAATGGTAAAAGGCCACACAACAGGAAAGTATTTTGATAATTTATTGAATTTTGGGGAAAACACTCATTTGTAATGCAAAATATAGGAAATTTTAACTATTTTTATATTGCGAGATTTGAGGCATCTTCGAAATATGTTATATTAAATCCCGTCTATTAAAAACATTGTTACACAAACAATTAAAGTTTGCAAATGCTTAAAATGTAAAAAAACGTTAAAAACGGAAACACCTTATATTAGTAAAATATATAAATATATTCATATATTTAAAGAAAAAATTTAATTTTGTAGTAGATTTTACACCTGTGTTTAGTTGTTTTCAAATAACCGGTTCACTTTTCTTGCCTCGAATATTGAACTGAATCGTTTCGTTTGTGAGTAACCGAAGAATCGTTGCAGCCCTAGTATTTTGTCAAGTCACGTGTTTATTAAATATGTTGTTCATCTACTTTTTCATGTTCTGTGTCATGACATATTTTCAGAGCTCTAGCTATAATGCTAACTGAGCAATAGCTACTTTGATTATTTGCAACTGAGTCACTTGTAACTTCAAAAGTATTCAGTTTAGAGGTTTCTCATAAAATATGTTTCCCTTAGGGTACTAAGGATTACCCTTGTAATGTCGAATAATAATGTAGAATTTTCTTAATTAATTCTTAATCATGAAAATGCTGTTTGTCTTCACAACCATGTTAACTGTCCTTTTCTGGTCCTTTTCCTTAATCTAATTTTCCAATATATTTTACAATATAAAACCATAGTTTTGTAATGTATTACCTACAGCACCATTATTTTACGGCGGGAGATAAATGACCGTATCAGAGGTCTTGTTTTGAATAAATTACTTAACATTATCTGCCATATTATCTTCACTGATACTTTCAGTTAATTACTACCAGAGTAGGAGTACCCAGATTCTTGTCAGGTACTCCTCATGAAGATACCTGAGTCAGGTCCTTTATAATAAATTACAATGTAACAAATTTCTAGGAAATTTGGTGTTTTGAATTTCAATAGTGTCAAATTGCATTTACCAGAATCCGTTATATCTGATATTGGTTACATTGTGTTTCTTTTGGACCTGTACATGTGTTCTAATCATGCTGGTGTTTGAGAGTGCATTCTATTTATATCTGTTGCTGACTGGACAGATCCAGAAGTTGGAGGTTCCATTCAGCCCCAACTTCAGTTTCTGTGACTTCATGGTAGACCCAACCAAGGTGCGTGAGTGGAACATCCAGGGCTTGCCAAGTGATAGCTTCTCAACAGAGAATGGAGTAATTGTGTCCAGAGGCAGGAGATGGCCACTCATGGTGGACCCTCAGGGACAGGCCATCAAGTGGATCAAGAGCATGGAGATGTCTAAGGTCAGTCAGCACACTTAATGCTTTATGGTGCCAGCTGATTTTGTTAGGCGAGATTCAGTACTCATTTATTTCTATATATTTTATATCTGTAAAAAGTTATAACCTTTTAAAATTGCCCAAATACATCCTTGTTCCTCAACTGTCATTTAAGCTCTGTTTAAATACTAGACAGCTGCAGTTTTACCAGATAATTCAGTTGTCAATGAAATTATGTTGCTTGTTTATTTGGTTTGTTATTTGTGTTGACTTTTTTCAGGGCCTGAAAGTGGTGGATCTACAGCAGCATGACTACATGAGACAGATGGAGACCGCCATCCAGTTTGGGCTGCCCGTGCTTCTCCAGAATGTGCATGAGAAACTCGACCCCTCCTTGGATCCCATCCTCAACAAGTCCATCATCAAGATAGGTGGTGCCCCAATCATCCGACTGGGAGACAAGGAAATTGAGTACAACTATGATTTCCGCTTCTACATCACCACCAAACTCAGCAACCCACACTATGCGCCAGAGATCGCCACAAAGAGCACCATCGTCAACTTCGCTGTCAAACAACAAGGTACACAGCAAGCTAACCTTACCATCTGGCAATGATATTAGGAGTACAAAGCTTATTTCAGTTTATGTTTCATTCATGCATGTATTCAAATGCTTTCTTTCAATATCTTTCTTTTATCTTTTTCGATTGAGTATTTGTCACAAATTTGTATTGTGAAGAGTATTTATTGACCACATTTCAATTAAGTTGATTTTAAAAAGCTTCTTGAATGCCTTATTCTAAGATGTTTATTATAAGACTGTGTGGCTATAAAATGTTACATGAGAGTATGTCAAACACAACTGTATTCTCTCAGGTCTGGAGGCCCAGTTGCTGGGTATAGTGGTGCGTAAAGAGAGGCCAGACCTGGAAGAACAGAAAGACAACTTGGTACTCAACATCGCTGCCGGAAAAAAGAGACTTAAGGAACTTGAAGATGAGATCCTCAGGTCTGTACATGTCACCTTGATGTATTTTAATAAGATTGAATAGTTCATAAATTAATTACAAGTTAACAATATTTTCAGTTGTCTTATGTAGTGTTAAACTATGTTTACACATTGAGAAGATTTTGTTTGGACCTTTGACATTGTTTAATAAAGTTTCTGAAGAATTTATATGTCACTGGAAACGTTAAGTGAACTTTATGGTGTCTTCTGTATTACTGAGTACTTGTTTGATGTATCAGGCTTTTGAACGAGGCCCAAGGCTCCCTGCTGGATGATGAAAAGTTGGTGAACACACTGCAGACTTCCAAAGCCACTTCTCAGGAGGTATCAGAGCAGCTCTCCACATCAGAACAGACAGAGGCCAAGATTGATGCTGCTAGAGAGGTTATTGTCTCATTGTCTCCTTTGGACCTGATTCTGTAAAATAACTAATTGTGGTCAGAAATACAAAATATCAGTTTGTAAGATGCCGGATTTTCCCATGCTATGATAATTTTATGGGATAAGAGAAGTTCTCAAGAATGTTTTGCAGTTTTTTTTTTACCCCACAGCTAGTGGTCCTACGATTAGACGAAAAATCGATTCATCGTCTATTTAAAACTTTCGATGTAGAAAATCGATTCTCATTTTAAGAATCGATTGTGAATCGAAAGTAAGACTTATAAACCACCTAATTTTCCCTTTTTCTACAGATGTTTAACATTTTATTTTCGTAACATTTGTTTACATTATCTGCCATGTTTCTTTCACTGGTATCTACTTCCTGTTGGTTACAACTAAAACTCAAAATTTCTGTAGGTATTTAGAAGATCTTTTAATACAATAAACTAAGTTCAACCTAAATTAAATTTAACTTTCACTGCTTCACACACAACATGTATACTCCCTATAAATGGGGAATAACAACCTTGGCCATAAATCAAGTGGAGAGAGATCACACTACTGTAATACTTCAGCAGTCTGCCATGAATATTTTTGACAAATTTTGTTGAACAAGAAAACTAAAATGTTTACTACATTGCCATATTTAGAATTTTACAGTATCTAAGAAATTATAATTATATGAAATGAATAGGTCATGAAGATCTGCTTAAAAAAGGAAATTCATGGAATATTGTTTTCAGGATGAGAGAAATTTAACAGAATAATAGACAAATGCTTTACAGTAACATAAACAGGCAGAGAGAGAGAGTGAGGGGGATCTGACTTCGTTGAAGCTGGTGGGAGATACTTAGCCTTGCCACAGGCATTTATATGTATAAAGAAGGCACAACTGTTTGACTGCATTATAAGTATTTTTCATAATGTTCTCATACACTTACTTAGCCTAGCTTGCTGAGGAGACTTTCAGACTAGAAAGGCCTTTGATACAGTGTGCATTATGGCAAAAATATTTCACGTTTGCATTATGGTTCAGACAGCCTGGAAGGCCAGGCTAGGAGATACTTTCAGTTTGAACTACACCTGTGTTGCTAACTGGGGAAGGTTTTAACTCAGGACACCCATGCACTGAAACACATACAAGTGCTAAATACACTTGATAAAATAACTGCACCATCCATTTATCAATGATACACAACTATTTATGTCATATATATGCTGTTTTGAGAAATTTTCATCATATTATTCCTGAGATAAGAGTCAGATTTTCCAGACCCCATCCAATACACATAAACTTGAGTGACAATGCTGAAATACATGTTCACTTGTGCCAAACTGTTTCATATAACCTAGTATATATTACAAAACATCAATATTGACCAGAAACAATAAAAGTCACTCTTCCATTTGATTAATGAAAATAGCATGTCTTTGAAAAGTGTCCTGAGTTAAAAATGGAAGGAAAATTCCATGAACACATGTCTATGTATTGTTTAGTTCCCAAAGAAGCATTTTATTCAGGATAATTTTCAGAAGCTGCTTGGCAGTCACTGTTCTTGACATATGATAATGATAAGCAGATATTCTATTCTTCTTTGTTGCATATATACAAAGTGTCCTGAGTTCACAACACGGGTGTACCACATGGTGATGTTGAACAAAAGGGGTTGAAATAGACTTGCACCAAGTCTTTGTATTTCTCATCCCACTAAATCTGACATAGATGAAAACATTATACATCCACTTAAGGAGGGAAAAATCCTTCTCTATGCTGAAACAGTACTTTTGTCAGCCCCACATTCTAGTATAAAGTCATACAGTCCTCATATAATACCTTAGAAAAAAGGACTTGAAGAAAGTCTAGGGTTGAAATATTGTTTATTTTAAGCATGATTGGTTGCTAATCTGCTGATGTTACATTCAAACACTGTAAATGATTTAGCTGATGAAAAGGGAGAATGAAAATAAATATTATTTTGTAACTGTTAAGGCCACCTTAATAGATTATTATATTATTGCTGATACACATACTTGTTGACACTTCAACCTACTGGTTTCCTAACATACCCCCTTCCCTACCCCAAAATGTAAACAAATAACCTAGATTTTTTTCACCACTGACCTATCGGAAGACTACTGTTATTATATTTGGTAAAAAAGAATATTCTGTCTTTCTTACAAAGCAAGCAGAAAAACGATTATAATCGATAATCGATTGCTCAGAGTTACCGATTAATCGATTCTGATTTTTTAGACCGATTCCTAACACTACCCACAGCCCTTAAGGGCTGTCGGGCTATTGTTTTCACCCATGGTGTCCAGATGGGCAGGCGGGTGGCGGGAAAAACTTTGTCCGGGCTGTATCTCAGAGACCGTAAGGTGTAGGAAGTTGATACTTGGTAGGGACATTGGTTAGGAGGTGTAGATGTGCAAGGTCATGGTCTGACCTTGATTTGACCTTGCCATAGTGACCTTGACGTATAAAGTCTTGTCCGGGTTATATCTTGGAAACCGTAAGGTGTAGGAAGTTGATACTTGGTAGGGACATTGGTTAGGAGGTGTAGGTGTGCCTCGTCATGGTGTGACTTTGATTTGACCTTTGATCTTGCCATAGTGACCATGAACCTATAAAATATTGCCTTGGCAATATCTCAAACTGTAAGGTGCAGAAAGTTGATACTTGGTAGGGACATTGGTGGGGGATTGTAGGTGTGCAACGTCATGGTGTGACCTTGATTTGACCTTTGACCTTGCCATAGTGACCATGACCTATAAAATATTGCCTTGGCAATATCTCAAACTGTAAGGTGCAGAAAGTTGATGCTTGACGGGGACATTGGTGGGGGATTGTAGGTGTGCAACGTCATGGTGTGACCTTGATTTGACCTTTGACCTTGCCGTAGTGACCTTGACCTTTAAAATCATGTCCAGGCTATATCTTGGAAACGATAAGGTGTAGCAAGTTGATACTTGGTAGGGACATTGGTTAGGAGGTGTAGGTGTGCATCGTCATGGTGAGACCTTGATTTGACCTTTGACCTTGCCGCACTTGACCTATAAAATCTTGTCTGGGCTATTTCTTGGATTCCATAAGGTGCAGAAAGTTGACACTTGGTAGGGACATTGGTTAGGGAGTGTATGTAAATGTATGTGTGCATTATGGTGTGACCTTTTTGCTCTGCCAAAGTGTGTTCACCTGCCATATTTGAGACGTTTTTCTCCTATGACAGCGATATGTGGATTGCTGCAACTGATTATTGTATGCACTTTTACATAATAATGCTATTTCCATTGACAGCTATTCTCCAATTAATAAATTTTACAGCTTCTTATGTTTTAGTTTACTGATTAATGCTGTCATCTTGCTATTGAATTGTCTTGTTTTAGTACTTTATCTTTACATACATTTTCTTTCTCTTAGAAGTTATTTTTATCTACTTAAACATTATTTGGACCTTTATATAAGTGACACTGCGCTGAAAGTCTTCTGGTCTTTATACTGTTTCACTACTTCTATATGTCATGGTGTTGAAAACTATTTCCCCAGGCTGTGGGGTACGGGCATCTCTGATGCTATTTTATATTTGCTGTTATCATTTGTTGATGCATTCAATTTTGTTTCAGAAATTAAGGTCCTGTTCTGTAGTTTGTGACCTTCATACAGTTTTAGGGATACAGGTCCTGTGCTACAGTTTGTGACATGTTTTGCTGATGTATTTTGTATCTTTGGTTTAGGAATACAGGTCCTGTGTTATTGTTTGTGACATGTTTTGCTATTGTATTTTGTACTGTTTATTTTAGGGATACAGGTACTATGTTATTGTTTGTGACATGTCTTGCTATTGTATTTTGTACTGTTTGTTTTAGGGATACAGGTCCTGTGTTATTGTTTGTGACATGTTTTGCTGATGTATTTTGTACTGTTTGTTTTAGGGATACAGGTCCTGTGCTCAGAGAGCCTCCATCCTGTTCTTTGTCCTCAATGACATGGGTCTCATTGACCCCATGTATGTATTTGCGTTGGACGCTTACATAGAACTTTTTAACCTCTCCATTGACAAGTCTCAGAGGAGCTCAAAATTGGAAGAGAGAATCGTCAACCTCAATGACTACCACACCTATGCTGTCTACAAGTACGTACTCAATGGGATTTCAAACCTTCTGATACAAGGGTTCACATTGATACATAATTGCTCTACATGAGCTATATTTTAAACTAGTTTACAGATGCTTGAAAGTACAATAAAGTTGCAGTAAATGTTTTTAATTAGTGTAACTCAATAACAGTGATGGATACAGTTTTAAGACCGAATATGTACTATATATGTGCTTAGGACATTCTTGTGAGATTAACTGTAACTTAATTGCCTACACAAGCACAGCACTTCAAACCTCTCATACATAATGGCAGCCATCTCTATATATTGTGTGTGATTAAGTTTTTGGTGTCTATATGCTGCTTTCTGTTTGTTGACAGGTATACCTGTCTGGGACTGTTTGAGAGACACAAGTTGCTCTTCTCTTTCCATATGTGCTCAAAGATTCTTGAGGCAACAGGCAAGCTCAACATGGATGAGTATGACTTCTTCCTCAGAGGTGGAGTGGTGAGTAGAACTTGTACACAGATCTGTACATAATCGGGTAAAGTACAGTGATAATTGACAAACTCTGTACTTCATGCTCTTGGATCAGATATTTCAGTGAGTCAGGGTCATATGTTAAAGTGCCTCCATCTGAAGAGTTGTGTGTGGAATCAATAGTGTTAATTGTAAACAAAATTTTATCAAAGTAGTGAAACCCTGTAGCGTCAGAGTACAGTGTCCAGTGGTGTATTGTGCAGGTTGTGGATAGAGAGAACCAAATGGACAATCCAGTACCCTGGCTTCCAGACACTGCCTGGGATAATGTGACAGAGTTGGACAAACTGACTAACTTCCATGGCATCATCACCTCATTTGAACAGTACCCCCGTGACTGGAACATCTGGTTCACATCTGCAGAGCCAGAGACTGCCCCTCTTCCAGGTACTTCATACACTCACAGCTGAAAAGTAAAGGGCTTCAAAGATGACTATATGACAGGTCTAAGGTTTGCTTGCTAGATTAATAGTCATTTTAGGAAGTAAGTGGTGAGGCTTATTAGAGTCTCTTGCAAAAGTAATATTTCGTTATGTATTCAAAGAATGTCCGAATGTGATTTTTTTTTATTGGTGAATAGGAGCTTGTTCAGTGTATGAAATTTTCTCAAGGTTTCTTAATTCTGAGGCTGATTGATTATTGATGGTCTGGTGTGCTGCCGTTATGTGACTCAGCTGTCACATTGACTTATGAGATTATTGTGATTATTGAGTTTGAGTGTGTCTATGTATTTTTAGGGGAGTGGGATAATGCTTGCAATGAGCTGCAGAGGATGTTACTGGTGCGCTCACTGCGTCCTGATCGCGTCTCCTTCTGCATCACCTCATTTATCATCAACAACCTGGGTTCTAAGTTTGTGGAACCACCAGTCACCCACCTGCCCACAGTAGTAGAGGACTCCACCACACGTACTCCACTCATCTTTGTGCTGTCTCCTGGAGTGGTAAGTAGCTCATGTTTTAGCTCAGACTCAAGTTATTATTTTCTCCACAAAGACCAATTAAAAGAATTTTTATGAATTAATTGTACCATAATCACAACGTGACCTTATACATGCTTCATATTTCAGAAGTAAAATATAGAACCCTGCAAGTCATCAAGATCTGACTTAAAATTGAGCGAAATTTTTATGTTGTAGGACCCAACAAGCAAACTTCTGCAGCTGGCAGAGTCAAGTGACATGGCATCTCGCTTCCATGCACTGTCACTTGGTCAGGGGCAGGCCCCTATTGCTACCAGAATGATCAAGGAGGGAGTCAGAGAGGTGAATGGCTTTACCATACCATTTAGCTCAAATCATGTTTCTGATTCTGTACATTTATACATAAGAACTCTATGGCTGACTGATGATGTTACAATTGTGTAATATTATGCCAAGTGTAAATAATGTGTCCTGAAGAATCTTGATTAAATTCAGTCCATCCCCTTTATTGAGCAGATGTAGATGAGCTGACTTTATGTTTCAGAAAAGATCGTCTGTAACAGTTGTGATTGTGTTTCAGGGTAATTGGGTGTACCTGGCTAACTGCCACTTGTCTCTGTCCTGGATGCCTCAGTTAGACAAGCTGGTGGAGCAGCTACAGATAGAGGAGCCTCACCCTGAATTTAGGCTCTGGCTTAGCTCTAGCCCCCATCCAGACTTCCCCATCTCCATCCTGCAGACTGGCATCAAGATGACTACTGAACCACCAAAGGTACCACTACTTTTTGTCTATGTACAAGATAAATAGTTGATTCCTTTCTTCAGTGAAAATTTATTTGTGTAATGTAAACTGAAGTATGAGTCAGTCTGAAAAGTTTGTCCCATTCGTCTAATATGCATATTAGTTTAACTTCCTTTTTGGACCATGTATGAAAAGATATGTGACTTGGTGTTCCAGGGCCTGAAGGCAAATATAAACAGGCTGTACCAGCTCATCACAGACCAGCAGTTTACCCGCTGCCAGAAGCCAGACAAATACAAGAAGCTGCTCTTCTGCCTCTGCTACTTCCACTCTGTCCTGCTGGAGAGACGCAAGTTCCTCATGCTGGGCTGGAACATTCCCTACGAGTTCAATGACTCAGACTTTGAGGTATGTATGATACTGGGAGATCACCTGTGTGTTTAGTGACTCAGACTTTGAGGTATGTATGATAATAGGAGATCACCTATCTGTTCAGTGACTTGCACTTTGAGATATGTATGATAATAGATCACCTATGTGTTCAGTGATTTGGACTTTGAGATATATATGATACTGGGAGATCACCTATGGTTCACTGACTTGGACTTTGAGATATATATGATATTGGGAGATCACCTATTTGTTCAGTGACTCGGACTTTGAGGTATGCATGATACTAGGAGATCACCTATGTGTTCAGTGACTTGGACTTTGAGGTATGTATGATACTAGGAGATCACCTATGTGTTCAGTGACTTGGACTTTGAGGTATGTATGATACTAGGAGATCACCTATGTGTTCAGTGACTCAGACTTTGAGGCATGTATGATACTAGGAGATCACCTATGTGTTCAGTGACTCAGACTTTGAGGTATGTATGATACTAGGAGATCACCTATGTGTTCAGTGACTTGGACTTTGGGATACATGTTTCATTGACTCATTTTCCTGGTTTCACAGGCAGGCAAAAGGCTTCACTGACTTAATTTCCTGGTTTATTGTAATAAGCTAATAAGCCTGTGTTTAATGTCACAGGTGTCAGAAAACCTGCTGAGTCTGTACCTGGATGAGTATGAAGACACACCTTGGGAAGCCCTCAAATACCTGATTGCAGGTATCAACTATGGAGGTCATGTGACTGATGACATGGATCGCAGACTGCTACTCACCTACATCAATGACTACTTCACTGAGGACTCTGTGGCACAGCCCTTTTTCAAGTATGTACTTCTCACATTCTTGAATGCCATAAGTTTTCATGATCTTAATCTTATCAAATACTACACATCATCAAATAAAATGCAGGATATAACATGAAGCTTGTAAATTACAACGTGAAAGGTGGTGAAATGGTTCTGAAAACTTTATTTATGAAATATCACTTAACAGTTGATAATACAGATGTTATAAAAACTCAACGATTTAAGTAAAACTCAAATCACCCAGGGAATGAAGACTAGTTGTAAATTGTTTGAAGCTTGGGTGGTTGTAGTTTAGGTTAGCTGTGCACATATTTCATGTATTGTTACATATCTACTTTCAGACTGTCTTCTTTGGCTACTTACTACGTGCCAAAGGATGGGCCTCTTAGTTCATACAAAGAATACATCAGCATGCTGCCTAACATGGACCACCCAGAAGCCTTTGGTCAGCACCCCAATGCTGACATCACCTCCCAGATTCAGGAAACTCGCATGACCTTTGACACCTTGTTGGGTCTGCAGCCAGCCATCACTACAGGGGTGGGAGAGAGCAGGGAGGACAAGGTAGAAACTTTTACATGTTTGCCTTGCTGAAATACTTATCACAAATGACTGGCTTAATGTTTTAGAGAATTTTGTCTGCATCACAAGTACAAGGAAAATGTAAATTTTAATGATAGGGTGTTCAAATCCTAATACACACTCAATGATTATCTTTTGTTGGTGGGATTTGTTGTCTTTTGTTTGATTTGTTTTGTAGCTTGATGTTTTTTTGGGTTTTTTTCGCGCAGGTTCTTGGGTTAGCAGAGTCGATCAAGAATCAGATGCCAGAAAACATTGACTATGTGACAACAGCCAAGATCCTCTCAGTGGACCCGTCCCCTCTCAATGTGGTCTTACTGCAGGAGGTAGGCACTCACTTACACTAAGTTTGTGTAAAACATTAAACTCTAGCAGTCAACTCATATGGAATTTACAGTTTAGACTTTGTTACAGCAACCATGTGAACCAAGAACACGTACTTCTTGTCAGTGAATTTACAAATTTATGAACTGTACTTTGTGAAGTTTGTTGCATGTGAAAGGAAACCACTTTACATTCTTTCACGTTGCAGATTGAGCGTTACAACCTGTTACTGGACCTGATCCGCTCGCAGTTGACTGATTTGGAGCGAGGAATCCAGGGCCTGGTGGTGATGAGTTCAGACCTAGAGGAGATCTTCCAGTGTATTTTTGATGGCAGAGTGCCCTCCAGCTGGCAAAAGGTACATTCAAATAATTTAAGAACTTCTTGGATTTGCAAAATTACATACTTACCCAAATAATGTTGTCAAAAATTTTAAATGCAAGAAAAAGAACCAACCATGTAACTTTTGAATTGATAGCAGTGTCAGGCACAGTGAAATGCCTCCCTTTGCTTGCTCAAGTATAAAACTCTGAAGTGTACATTGTTATAAATGTGGACTGACAGGAGTGTGTTTACTTGTGTTCCTTCTTATTGACTATTACATTCTATATTCAAAGCACAATATCACCTTTACTACAGGACTTAAAGCCCTATTTGACCCATCCCGACTGCACAAGTACAGCCCAAGCTCTCCAGTGACTGACATTCTCCTCATTTTACCATTTATCAACTTACCTGGGGTTCTTTAGCCTACTATTGGAAAGAGGACCAGATGATAGAGGACTGCAATTTTAAGTGATCATGGAAGGCCCTGTATCTGCATGTCCTGGCATTAAATTCTAGTCTTCTGTGTTACTGGGCGAGTCTATTACCCACTGGGATACAGTGGCAAATATATTGTAAAAATGGTGTTTGTAGCCTGCATGGTGAAGTTTTCTTTAATTGATTTCAGTTGTTTTTTGTTACAGGCCTTTACCCTGGAGGTAACTGCACTTATTCTTGTTTTTGTTACCTGCCTTTAGGATCCAGTTATCTTTACTTGATTTAAGCTGTTTTTGTTAAAAGCCTGTAGCTGGGTACCTGTACTTGATTTTAGTTGTTTTTGTAACATACCTGTAAGCTGGATTTATGTGTACTTGAATTTAGCTTTGTTCATGTTCTTTCAGACGTACCCAAGCATGAAGCCGTTGGCATCTTGGACGCGTGACCTGGTCCTACGAGTGGATCAGTTTGAGAAGTGGGCGACTACAGCCCACCCACCCATGGTGTTTTGGTTGTCCAGCTTCACCTTCCCCACAGGCTTCCTCACTGCAGTGCTGCAGACTGCTGCCAGAAAGAACAATGTGTCTGTGGACTTACTGAGCTGGGAATTCACTGTGCTCACAGTCAGTGACAGTAACCTCACAGGCCCGCCAAAAGTAAGTACTCTCAGCTCAACCAACAATAAGTACTGACAAATGTACTTATAGACCAACTAAAACTAATTATCTAAGAGGCGCATCAAAAGTAAATAACAGACAAACTTACTAAAAGTAAGTACTCACCAGTTTAACAAACTTCGGTACCAGAATTCACAGGCAACCAAACCTTGTCAAAATTAATTAATAAAGCTACCAAAAGTAAATACTTAAAGCCCACCAAAAGTAAATAACAGACCGAATAAAACTATGTAAGGTAACTAAGTACTGTGCCCAAGGATCACTATAAGTTGGAACTGGAATTGTACTGAATTTCTTCCCTGTTTATCAGGACTGTGCTGTATATGTGTTTTTCAGGAAGGCCTGAATTCCGGATGAATGTTTACTGACTTCACTCTTGTTTTTTCAAGATGGTGTGTTGGATTGTAATTGTAAATGTGTTTCTACTATATTGTGTAATACAGGATGGCGTGTACTGTAAGGGGATGTACCTGCAAGGTGCAGGCTGGGACCAGAAGAATGCCTGTCTTGTAGAGGCGGAGCCTATGCAGCTCGTCTGTCCCATACCAACCATCCACTTCAAGCCTGTTGAGTCCAAGAGAAGGAGTCAAAAAGGTCTGTACACCCTTCCCAAGTCACTGTGCCGCACAATACACATCACCTGCTAATGTATGACCTAACATGTTTTATACAACAACACCATAACCAGTTTGCCATAACATCATTTGACATGCTTTTAAATAAGATCTTTATGAATGCAGTAACCATGATATTGTGTTGTCTTGTGTTGCAAAAGTTTTATTTGGTTTTTAGTTGTTAACTCGATAACCTATCAGACATCTAGATTAGTGTTGTAGTTGGAGTGTTGTTTGTGTGATGTTTGTGGGTAGTTCATTGTACAGCTTTTTAATGGTGTGACTTAACAACCTGATTAATGGTGTGTGCTTGTTTATTCAATCCAGTACATTAATGCTTTATGCACTCTTTTTTGTTAGCAGTATATTGGTTAAATATACCTTTTTATTGCGTTAATACATCCTATCCAATGGACAATAGCTTATCCGGTCGGCGCAGACCGGCCCGCCAAACGTCAGAAAAAGACGTCCTGTGTTTCCACCGGCCAGGCCGGTCCAGTGCTGTGCACTCGCCAGGTGGCGTGTAGTACTTCCTTCCTGTCTAGACAGCGTGACGTCATAGCATCTTTTTCGTTTGGCGCATGCTTGTGTGCACGGAATATTTTCATCAGAAGTTTATCTTCAGTTTTCATTGTTATTGGTGAGAATTGTACTTTATATTTGTGCTTACTTTATCTTGGGAGTATATAGACCTGTTAGAACTCTGTTTTTTACTGCCATCAGATCGTTATGTCTTCCCCGGGCCAGAAACATGGTAACTGTGGACACATCATGGCTAGTTTTGACAGCCATTGTTTCTGCGCGCGCTGCAGGGAGAAGGGGAAAGGTTCAGACCCTTGCGTGTCTAACAACGATTGCCAGGCTTGTAACTCTTTGACTGAGGAACAACGTGTTCAGTTGTCTACCCCCAGTTATAGATTGAAGAAAGAAAAGCGCGAATTAAAGAAAGCGTCAGATACTCCCACTAAGGACTCAAACAGTTCCACCCTCATTGACCCGTCCTCTGTGACGGTAGTGGGGGCTGTGGACGGCCAAGGGATGGTACAGTCCCCAGGCTCGAGTTCCTCTACCAAGAAGAAGAAATCTTCATCTTCTGACAAGAAACCCACTACAAAACATTCTAAGTCTTCAGAGAAGCCGGCCAAGTCGCCTACCACTCTCAGATCCTCAGCTGACGCAAGGATTGATGAGCTCGACCAGAAATGGTCGGATAGGTTTAACAGACTGGAGGCTCTCTTACTTGCAAAGACTATGGACAAAGAACCCACCTTTTCAACAGTTAAAGTGGCTCCTACTTCTTCCGCTCCTCCTGGCATTGCTAAGTCTTCTGAGCCGTTTATCAGACCTTCAGATGCCATTCCACATTCAGATTTGGCCGGTAACCGTTCCTCTCCACAGAGTCAGGCTACCGACAAGTCGCACTCTTCATCCGCTGATGACAAGCTACCTTCTTCAGATTTGCATGGTGTATCTCAGACTGCTCACAGAGCTCAGTCGACCAGCAAGTCGCTTAGGGAGAAATCGACCACATCAGATCTGACTGGTACCGACCCACCCTCTCATCAGGTTCCCAGCAGGTCGTCTGCCACACCGGCCGGCCTTCACAGCCCACCGGCTATGGACACGGACTCGGACTCAGATTTCTCCGACCAGCCCCCAGTGGACATTTTCGTCGAAGAAGGGGAATTGTCCGACCAGGACCCAGATGCTGCTTCTGCTGACCCCGACCAGGTCCTCTCAGAGGACCAGAATTACAGGGAGACCATGAGAGGCATTAGGTCATATATGGGCTGGTCCCATATCCCTGATTTGGATACAGCGACCACAGCATCTGATGATAACCCGTTCGCTGGGCCTCAGTCTCAACCTACAGGGAAAATCTCAGTCAATATGCCAACCGACGAGTGGTTGTGCAAAAAGATGGGTAGGCTGAACCTAACACTGGTGGAGGGGTATCCCTCACGCAGCTCGGAGGCAGGGGGGCTTCTAAAGGACCAATTTGTCAAGCCGGTCCGTTCACAGGCCAAATGGTACGGTTTTGTATCTGACCAACAGAAGGGAGACGCCACTAGTGAGAAAACTGTTAGTTCCTGGAGTACCGATGCTTCAAAGATTAACAACACATACAGTCGCATTGCTAAAGCGGCAGGTATCTCCTCAACGCCTCCAGCCTCCCGTCAGATTTCTCAAGACAATCTTAGACGTTGGGAGAAATCGGCTAGGGAAGCCTCAACTATCTGTAATCAGGCGGCTGGATTTAACAGATGTTTGTATAGAGTTCAAGAAAATATGAAGGGACAAGTTAAAACACTCAAAACAGAAATGGCCAAAGGAAAGTCTTCCGCTAAGGCAACCGGCTCACTCGACGAGTTGCAATTTTTGATGAACTTTAATGCCAGCATCACGCAGGCCATGGCTAAGACACTAGAACATTTAAGTGATTTTGTTTTCGTGTCAGTGGCAAATACTACCTTGGCTCGCAGAGATTCATATCTTTCACATCTCAAAGCAGGTATTAAACCAGATACCTTGGCCTCTCTCAGGACTGCACCTCTCCACATTCCAATGCTCTTCCCTGATGAAGCCCTCAGGCAAGCCGAACAGGACATAGCCGCTTTTGAAAGCAAGGGCCAACTTCACACTGGAAAGAAAGGTCGGTTCCACCCCTATGATCGCCCCGACAAACGTGGAGATAACAGGAAGCAGGAACGACCGGCATGGAAGAACATTGGGCAGCGCGGACAGGGCAGGAAACAGAAGGGCAAGGCCGCTTACTATTCCTCGCGACCAGCCAAGGGCCAGCAGTCCTATAAATGACAGTTATTGTGTAAACAGAGTGATATCAGGACTGCTGGCCGGGAGCACTTTGCAGAGACAAACAGACACTTTTGTAGACTTAAATGTTGTACCTTGTGTTCCTACTGCGCCCGGGCATTCGCAAAAGAAAGAAATAAGTCCCGGGGCAGTAGTTTGTCATTCTCAAAGAAATTACAAAATAAAATCTGTGAAGCTTGCTTCTTGTGTCACTCTGTTATCTTGTGTCAAACCTGTAGTAAATGCCAGAGATGTTGCCTCAAATCCTCCTGTAGGCGCCAGACTTCAGAGTTTCTGGCAGATTTGGTCGAAGCTAGGGGCCAGTTACAAGGTCGTCCAGATCTTAAGGTCGGGTTACACCCTCCCCTTTCAGAACAGGCCCCTCCTATCAAGACACCCAACGGTCATAAGCCGTTATGTAAACCACCACAGGAACAGCTACCTGTCGGAGGCTTTACATCAGCTTATTTCCAAAAATGCAGTGGAGCCAGTACGAAACCCAAACTCTCTAGGTTTCTTCAACCGACTTTTCCTGGTGCCCAAACCCAACGACAAATGGAGACCCATTCTGGACTTGAGCAATCTAAATCCCTTTCTAAAAGTGGAGAAGTTCAAGATGGAAACACCGGAAACCATCAGAACTTCTCTTCAAAGGGGAGAATGGGTAACCTCTGTAGATTTCAGGGACGCTTACTTCCACATACCTATACAGGAACAATCAAGGAAATACCTGAGATTTCATGTCCAGGGTCAGACATACCAATTCAAGGCTCTTCCATTTGGTCTGTCCACAGCACCATTGGAGTTCACGGTAATAGCCAAGGAAGTAAAGTTGATGGCCATGCACAAGGGTATAAGGATCCACCAGTACCTAGACGACTGGTTGGTGAGGGCCATGTCCTACCAAGTCTGTATCCAGCACACAAGAGTTCTGCTGGAAATGTGCCAGGAGCTAGGCTGGGTAGTCAACAGAGAGAAATCAGAACTGGATCCAAAACAAGTCTTCGACTTTGTAGGATACCAGTTCGACCTCAGATCCGGTCGGGTCAGACCCACACCGGACCGGTGGCAGAATCTCAAAACAAAGATTCAGGCTATCTTGGCCCGACCGACCTGTCCGGTCCGGCAGTTTATGTCCTTGATAGGTCTCCTAACAGCCACAGAAAAACAAGTTCACCTCGGCCGACTCCACATGAGACCCATTCAGTGGCACCTCAAAAACAACTGGAGGGTACCGGAATCTTTGGAAAAGATCATCCCTATACCCAGGTCCCTGCACCCTCATCTGCAATGGTGGTTAGACGAAAGCAATGTGCTACAAGGCCAACCATTACACCCAGTAGAGCATGCTCTACAGATCTTTACAGACGCATCAAAAGAAGGGTGGGGCGCTCACTTAAACGAGCTCACTGCAAGGGGCCCTTGGTCGGTTCCGGAAAGCAAACTGCACATAAACTATCTAGAGTTGAAAGCAGTCTTTCTAGCTCTCAAAGAGTTCCAGGAACTATGTACAGGCAAGATAGTTCTAGTGGCATCCGACAACACTACAGTAGTGGCTTATATAAACAAAGAAGGAGGTATGAGGTCGGGCCCTCTATGTGCCCTACTGTGGAGGATCCTGACCTGGTGCTCCCAGAAACAAGTGACGTTAAAAGCCCGTCACATCCCGGGCCATCTGAACGTGATAGCAGACAAGCTATCCAGACTAGGTCAGACCATACAGACAGAGTGGTCCCTCCTCCGGGAGGTATTTCTAAGCATATGCAAGAAGTGGCACCAACCTCAAGTAGATCTGTTTGCCACAAGATTCAACCACAAACTTCCTCAGTTTGTCTCTCCAGTCCCGGACCCTCTGGCTGTAGCAGTGGATGCTCTCACTCTGCCATGGGAGGACCTGGATGCATATGCCTTTCCACCGACCTCCATCTTGGGCAAAGTAGTGGAGAAGCTACTGGACTCCCGGTACCAGAGAGTTATTCTGATTGCTCCCGGGTGGCCCAACATGCCCTGGTTCTGGGACTTGGTGGCCATGTCCAGTCAAATTCCCCTCAGCCTACCAAACCTGCCCAATCTCTTGATACAGCCGTTCAACCAGATCCCTCACAGGAATCTGACAAACCTGAATCTCCATGCATGGCTCCTAGAGCCACAGCAATCAAAGAACAGGGTTTCTCTAAGGCAGTGGCAGCAAGAATTGAGGCTCCTCAAAGAAAATCAACCAGATCAGTCTATGAGGCAAAGTGGACCATTTTTACAAAGTGGTGCATCACTAATCAGGTGGACTTCGGGTCACCACCTATAAAGTCAGTGGCTGACTTTCTTCTATACCTTTTTGAGGTCAAGAAACTTCAGCCCAGCACCATTGATGGATACAGGTCTGCCATTGCTGATAAACTGGGTAACACCACAGGCAATATCAGCAAAGATGATAATCTCACCCGTCTCTTAGATAGTTTTCACAGAGACAGACCCAGAGGGCGGAGGGGTATACCCTCCTGGAACCTTTCTCTGGTCTTACACCAGTTAACAAAGGCTCCCTTTGAACCTCTTAAGGAAGCTTCAATGAAACATCTGACTTTCAAAACTGTCTTCCTTTTGGCCCTGGGTTCTGGCAAGAGAAGAAGTGAGATACATGCATGGCAGCATAAGAACATCAGACACCAGTCGGACTGGTCTAAGGTGTCCCTGTTTCCGTCCCCCAGCTTTCTTTCCAAGAACCAGCTGGCCAAAGAGGGCCCGGAGAGTGTAGCCCCAGTGGTCATACCAGCCCTGGCTCCCACTCTGGATAGGTCCCTCAAGTCTGACAGAACTCTCTGTCCAGTCAGAGCCTTGCGCTACTATTTGGACAGGACATCAGACCTTAGGCAGGGCAAAGAATTGGTTTTTGTCTCCTTTAAGAAAGGCTTCGACAAAGACATATCACCTGCCACTATCTCCTCATGGATCAAACAAACAGTGATCCTATGCTATGAGCTCTCGGATCATCAGGCCCACACCTTGCATCAGGTCAAAGCCCATGATGTCAGGGCCTTTGCGGCCTCTAAGGCCTTCCAGTCGGGAGTCTCCTTAGAGCAGATCCTGTCAGCCTGCCACTGGAAATCTCATAATACCTTCACTCAATTCTATCTGAAGGATGTGGCTTGGGCTGACTCAGAGCTCTACCATCTTGGACCGGTTGTGGCTGCCCAGCAGATCCACCAACAGGCCAGTACCTAGAGGAGATGTGTACATATGTAAATAGTTGTACATAGTTGTATATATTGCACATATAGTTATAAAAAAAAAAAAAAAAAAAAAATTTTCTGGACGTGCTTCCTTCGGGAGGATTACTTTATGGGACTGAACTCATCCCTCTCTTCCCCTACCTCAGAGCAGGTCTGTTAAAAAAGGGGGGGGGAGCAAGGTCGACTGACGGTTCAATTCTTTGTAACCGGATGATGATATTCGACCATAGCCTTAAGGGTCATCGACATCAGGTCTGACCAGGCTTTAAAGGAAATAGTTCGTTATTCCAATAGGAGTTCAAGGCTAGTCCCTAGTAACTTACCCGCCGACCAAGCGGTAGTTATTCAGCTATTGTCCATTGGATAGGATGTATTAACGCAATAAAATTGCAAATTTAATAAGTAAATTAAATTTTTATAAGTTAATACCCTATCCAATGGACACACAAGGCCCTCCCACCGGCCCCGCTTTCAGCTTACTAGGGGTCTAATTGGTTTAGACAACGAAAAAGATGCTATGACGTCACGCTGTCTAGACAGGAAGGAAGTACTACACGCCACCTGGCGAGTGCACAGCACTGGACCGGCCTGGCCGGTGGAAACACAGGACGTCTTTTTCTGACGTTTGGCGGGCCGGTCTGCGCCGACCGGATAAGCTATTGTCCATTGGATAGGGTATTAACTTATAAAAATTTAATTTACTTATTAAATTTGCAAATTTATCATGTTTAGAGGGAATTCTTAAGAATAAGATCATATGATTTTTCATCTTTTCTCAAAATCATCTCAAAATCTTCATGTTTAACACCAAAATCGAAACTGTTGTTATATTTCTGCTGACATTTGTGTGTTGGATGGTGTTGCCGTGCTTAAATAAGAGTTGTTACCGTTATGCTGTTATACACGTATATACTACAGACTTTCTTCTGTATCAGATAAACAGAAAATTTGTGCAGGGGTATGTCAATCATAAAGCAAACCTGTTGCAATAAAAAAATTAACCTGAGGCAGATCTTCAACCTGCACCAGAAAAGTTTTTTTTTTCAAGTAACAAAGCTTTTCAGAACATTTGAGTATTTAAGAGACTTTTCAGAAAATATTTAAATTTTAACAATGGCAACATTTTTTAGATATATTTTTTGCATTTTGTTTTCAAGCAAAAAGACTGTTACTTTTACCATTTTGCCCAACGGTAAAAGATGATACCAGGGTCAAAGCTTGTGACTGTTGGACTTTTTATTCCTGATAAAGACATTAAAGGGACTCTTAGACCTCTGCTATCGTGCTGGTGATAAAGTATTAACATTAACGTTAGTTCAAATAGAACAGGCTGGCAAATGAAGCCATGGTTGTATTGATACATTAATTTTCCAGTTTGCAGTGACAGATGAGTTGTGTGTGTGTTAGTACTGAGTAACTAGATGTCACATGACTTTGCGTGTTGTTAGGTCTGTACTACCAGTGTCCTCTGTACTACTACCCAATCCGCAGTGGAACTTTTCACCGAGCCTCATACCTGCTTAATTTGGAGCTGAAGACCGGGTCCAAGTCTGCAGAGCACTGGGTGAAGCGGGCTGTGGGTGGCCTGCTCAGTCTCGACCTTTAGCATGTAGGCCTGCTCAATGTACAGCCAAAAATGTGTAGCATGCATGCCTCCTGCTCAAAACTCTGCTAAACTGTGTAGTGCGCATGATTTCTGTCGCAAAACTCTGCCAAATCTACAGTATGCATGGCTTCAATTTCAAAACTCTGCCAAATATACAGTATGCATGGCTTCAATCTAAAAACTCTGCCAAATGTACAGTATGCATGATTTCTGTCTCAGAACTCTGCCAAATGTACAGTATGCATGATTTCTGTTTCAGAACTCTGCCAAATGTACAGTATGCATGATTTCTGTCTCAGAACTCTGGCAAAACATATAGCACACATATTTTCTGTCTTTAAACTCTACCAAATGTACAGTATCCATTACTTGAATTCAAAACTCTACCAAATGTACAATATGCATGGCTTCTATCTTCAAAACCCTGCCACAATGTACATTATATATTACCTCTGTCTGACCAAACTCCTTTCTGTGAAAATGGTCTCTCTGCATTGTACAACTATTCTGTGAATACATCCATGGACAGTGAATTGGACATGACAGTCAAGTCAGACCCAAATTTAAATTATGGGAAAAAAACCTTTAAAAGCACAAAAACACGCATACATCATTCTTATGTTTTATATTTTTGTTGCTTGACTTTATGTCATTTTAACACTACTATTTAGTAAAAGTACATCTGTCACACTTTATGTTTGTGTCCATCGGGACTGTCCTGTCTGATTCTCTATGCAGAAATGTATGGTTTCTCTGTGTTATACAACTTGTCCTGATATGCTTAATGTTTTATTATCCACCACGCGACGTATTTGCCCTAAATACGGGGAAATACAGACCAGGATGTATTTTTTTTGTATACACCGGCGCCCCGGTACTATGGATATTAGTGTGATTAACTTCCGGTTTTTCAACAATATCTCGGAAAGTATGTAACTTAAAAATATGTATAATATATCATTAGAAAGGTGTTATTCTAGCGCTTCTGCTCATGTATGTTGCATAAATATCTATGCAGAAATGACTGAGATATTGCAAGGTAAAGATTGAAGTTTTATATTCAGTGTTGCTCATTCTTTTTGACAGTCTGTTTCACGTTTTCTCATTAAATATTCATATTATTTGACCCATAAATCGCACAAAATGGTGGATAATAAAAGTAAAACATCCCTCATCAGACATATACAGAAAAAATATATCACTCATGAAGATTAACAATATAATACTCGTGCTTCGCACTCGTATAATATTGTTATCTTCATTCGTGATATATTTTTTCTGTATATGTCATTCGGGACGTTTTCTTATTATATGAACCACAAGCACTGTCTCCTTCGTAATCCTGTTTGCTTCTTTCTTCTAATCATGTACATTATATTTGATCTGTGTCCAAAGGGACCAAAGCTATTGTCCACAAAGGCCAAGGGTCAGCTCTAGAAACCGTAAACAGAGTAGACTAATGAAAAATGCATGAACAACTTCTTGGTATAAATCAAAAAGAATATATGAGCAAATAGTTTTGCCTTCAAATAGGTAGAGAAATTAGGCATTTCAGGCAAGGACATTGCAGTACTTCTAAAAACTGCAATAGTAAAGATGGATATAAGTTGTATATTGCAGGAACAGATCTAAATGATTACATAAGATGATTTCTTAAGAGATACTAATGCAAATGTAAATCATTAGTGTTCTGAGCCATCTGTATATTATTATGTGGATGTCTTTGGCATCTGTGAGCCGATGATTCTGTGTTGTATTCTAAAACTTGAGCAAAGGTGAATCATTTATGAGTTGTAAAGTCAAACTGGTGCAGTTGGTTTCAGCCATCAGGTGGAGATTTCAACCTATACTTGTTTTTATTCACCCCTTTCAAAACTTTTACCACTTGTCAACTCATATCAGTGATTTTCTGTATATAAATGATAAATAAAGATCCTTTTTACCCCACAGCCCTAAAGGGCTATCAGGGTATTGTTTTCGCCCATAGTGTCTGGGCTGGTGGTCTGGCGGGTGGCAGGAAAAAGTTTTTCCAGGCTTTATCTCATAAGGTGTAGGAAGTTGATACTTGGTAGGGACATTGGATAGGGGGTGTAAGTGTGCAATGTTATGGTGTGACCTTGATTTGACCTTTGACCTTGTTGTAGTGATCTTGACCTGTAAAATCTTGTCTGGGCTATATCTGGGCAACTGTAAGGTGTAGGAAGTGGATACTTAATAGGGACTTAGGTTAGAGGTTGTAGGTGTGCAATGTCATAGTGTGAACTTGATTTGACCTTTGACCTTGCTGTAATGACCTTGACCTATAAAATCTTTTTCCGTGCTATATCCACAAAACCAGCTCAATTCTTGCAAGTTCATCTAGGTTGGGCAGAAAAAGCTGAAAGTCCAGGAAGGTCAAGAAGTCAAGATTAAAATATGTTTGATATATTTGTTTTTGTTGCCCATTCCTTGGACTGGTCAGATAGGTTAAGAAGCATTATAGACAGATCCTGTCACCAATACGCTGGATTGGATTCCTGTTACAACCACTTGGACTAAAATCCTGTAGGTCAGAGTGCTTTTGACCCAGACTTTGACCCCAAAGATGAAACGGGGTGGCTATGAGCTTTTATTCCCCAAAAATTGGGAGGGTCAGGGATATGGACCCATCTTGTATCTATGATCTGTCTAGTTGGATTGAAGTTGGATTAAAGTCAGATAGGTTGGGGTCAAAAGTCCTGGACACTGCAGGTAAGGTCATGATTGGTTCCCAGACCAATCTGAGAGGCCCCAGACTGATCCCAAGGGTTGGGATGCATTTGAATTTTCCTGCCTGTTTTGGGACTTCTTTGGCACTTTTCTGTATGCAAATCCCACCCAATCCTCCCCGAGCTTTAAATCAGGTCCTCTGACCAGATAGTCCCTTAAGATGGAATCAGGCCTGAAGATTTGAGGTGTGTTTCTAGTATGCTGTTTTCACTCTCAGGTTTAATGCATCAGATATTTGGATATCAGCTTCAGTGCCTAAATTACATAGAGACATTTGCTTGATATGGTGATAATTAACAGCTTTTCACAACTATACATATATTTTACTGAAATACTTGTTGCAGATAATGTACAAGTGTGTGACTGCAGAGATGTATTGTTAAAAATGTAAAGAAATTTGCTTATTGTTATGCACAGACAATTGTTCAAAAAATATATTGTAATTTTAGAACATTACTGTTGAAAGCAATGGTGTAATACAGTGTTAAGATTTTAGTTACAGAAAGCACTTTGTAAAACTTATTCCAACACAAAGTTCTTGACAACCAGATTTTTTTTCTGCAGTAGTGTTTAGGTGTTGGATTCATGCTGACGGAAGTTTTGTAGGTTATTGTCTGTAGTACATTGCATTAGGTTTATATTTGGCAGACACAGTGTATGTGAAAAGCTTTTCCATGTGTGTTTCAGGCATCTATACCTGCCCGTGCTACTACTACCCCAACCGTGCGGGCAAAACAGGCAGAGCATCGTTTGTGGTGGCTGTGGACCTAAAGAGTGGAGACAAGCCAGCTGATCACTGGGTGAAGAGAGGCACAGCTTTGCTGATGTCACTAGACTCATAGACTGCACATAACAACATTCAGTATTACTTTCCACCACTACCTGTTTTCTTCCAGATCCTTCTTTATTGACAGTCTGTTTTTAAAGGATATATTCTGATGAATGTTGAGATATTTATTGTTTTTATGAAAGGAAGGATACTGCATAAAAACCTCCTCTCACTGTTGAATATTGCCTTGTTTGTTTGATAAACTTTGATAAACTGCATACTTACTTCTAGCAAGTACTGTTGAGAAGAAATAGACACGGAGTTGATGACAATAATGCTTTGCCTGCAGTGTTACAAAATCTTTTATGTGCTTGAGATTTATTGAAGGGAGATGTGTATAGCATCGCCCAGCCATCCATGTACATAGTCAGGACCTTATCCTTGTCTGTCATATGTGCAAGTGAGTGTATGTCTTGGAATACAATGACTTGATGCAGGAAGTATGGCTCATATATTTGGGAGTATACATGTATCTTTTTGCGACATAGGTAAACTTGTAAGTTGTGCAGGGAATGGCGTTATTCATGTTAATTAGAGCACTGAGGCATCATCTCTAGATATTTGAGTCCTTTCTTTATGAGGAACTTTTATGTGAAACTGAAAAAGCAGCATACATAAGAAATGAAAAGCAAATTTTTGAAATATGTTGATTTGTTATGTGATGCATGTATTTTGTAAGAAAAAATTTACAAATATAGTTTAAAATAGTTTTTCAGAACACAAACCAGGCTTAACTCTTTACATTTTGGTATAATTTATGCTAATGTTAATACTAAAAAGTTAAATGTTTTTGTTCAATATTATTTTATGCTGATGTTAATATTATAAAGTGACATGTTTTGTTGAATATATGATAACTATTTAAGTTTGTTATCTTTTGAAAAATATAAGATTGAAATTTTATGATTTCTTTAGTTTTTGAACATTACCTCATAAAGGATGGGGTTATAGTCATCAAAGGCGGCAGGCATAAATTTTATTACGCTACAATAGCTTACCATGTGGGACTGAATGCTGTTCTCGGATGGCCCCCAGGCCCGGCCAACGTCTAAGAAAAAAAGACATTTATTGTTGGCCATAGCCTAAGGTTGTCGTCACGTGACCTACCCCATTTGTCTGCTCCTTTCTCGTTGGACGCCGCCATATTGGAATATCTTGTGAAGTTTTTCTGCCATTTTCTACTTATATCTCAGTTCATTTTGATTGTTGGATGTCTTTTTTTCAGCCATTTTGTTTATTATGTCCACCCACTGGGGGGTGGATATATTATTTTTGCTTTTTCCGCCGTCCGGTGTCCGGCGTCCCACTTGGTTTCCAGACATTTTAGGCAACAGTTCTTATCCTATCTTTACCAAATTTGGCATGCAGGTTTATTGGGTTAATAGCTTGTATGGGATTGCTTTTGGTGATGATAGCTCTATAGCTAACTGTAGTGTTAGGAATCGGTCTAAAAAATCAGAATCGATTAATCGGTAACTCTGAGCAATCGATTATCGATTATAATCGTTTTTCTGCTTGCTTTGTAAGAAAGACAGAATATTCTTTTTTACAAAATATAATAACAGTAGTCTTCCGATAGGTCAGTGGTGAAAAAAATCTAGGTTATTTGTTTACATTTTGGGGTAGGGAAGGGGGTATGTTAGGAAACCAGTAGGTTGAAGAGTCAACAAGTATGCGTATCAGCAATAATATAATAATCTATTAAGGTGGCCTTAACAGTTACAAAATAATATTTATTTTCATTCTCCCTTTTCATCAGCTAAATCATTTACAGTGTTTGAATGTAACATCAGCAGATTAGCAACCAATCATGCTTAAAATAAACAATATTTCAACCCTAGACTTTCTTCAAGTCCTTTTTTTTAAGGTATTATATGAGGACTGTATGACTTTATACTAGAATTTGGGGCTGACAAAAGTACTGTTTCAGCATAGAGAAGGATTTTTCCCTCCTTAAGTGGATGTATAATGTTTTCATCTATGTCAGATTTAGTGGGATGAGAAATACAAAGACTTGGTGCAAGTCTATTTCAACCCCTTTTGTTCAACATCACCATGTGGTACACCCGTGTTGTGAACTCAGGACACTTTGTATATATGCAACAAAGAAGAATAGAATATCTGCTTATCATTATCATATGTCAAGAACAGTGACTGCCAAGCAGCTTCTGAAAATTATCCTGAATAAAATGCTTCTTTGGGAACTAAACAATACATAGACATGTGTTCATGGAATTTTCCTTCCATTTTTAACTCAGGACACTTTTCAAAGACATGCTATTTTCATTAATCAAATGGAAGAGTGACTTTTATTGTTTCTGGTCAATATTGATGTTTTGTAATATATACTAGGTTATATGAAACAGTTTGGCACAAGTGAACATGTATTTCAGCATTGTCACTCAAGTTTATGTGTATTGGATGGGGTCTGGAAAATCTGACTCTTATCTCAGGAATAATATGATGAAAATTTCTCAAAACAGCATATATATGACATAAATAGTTGTGTATCATTGATAAATGGATGGTGCAGTTATTTTATCAAGTGTATTTAGCACTTGTATGTGTTTCAGTGCATGGGTGTCCTGAGTTAAAACCTTCCCCAGTTAGCAACACAGGTGTAGTTCAAACTGAAAGTATCTCCTAGCCTGGCCTTCCAGGCTGTCTGAACCATAATGCAAACGTGAAATATTTTTGCCATAATGCACACTGTATCAAAGGCCTTTCTAGTCTGGAAGTCTCCTCAGCAAGCTAGGCTAAGTAAGTGTATGAGAACATTATGAAAAATACTTATAATGCAGTCAAACAGTTGTGCCTTCTTTATACATATAAATGCCTGTGGCAAGGCTAAGTATCTCCCACCAGCTTCAACGAAGTCAGATCCCCCTCACTCTCTCTCTCTGCCTGTTTATGTTACTGTAAAGCATTTGTCTATTATTCTGTTAAATTTCTCTCATCCTGAAAACAATATTCCATGAATTTCCTTTTTTAAGCAGATCTTCATGACCTATTCATTTCATATAATTATAATTTCTTAGATACTGTAAAATTCTAAATATGGCAATGTAGTAAACATTTTAGTTTTCTTGTTCAACAAAATTTGTCAAAAATATTCATGGCAGACTGCTGAAGTATTACAGTAGTGTGATCTCTCTCCACTTGATTTATGGCCAAGGTTGTTATTCCCCATTTATAGGGAGTATACATGTTGTGTGTGAAGCAGTGAAAGTTAAATTTAATTTAGGTTGAACTTAGTTTATTGTATTAAAAGATCTTCTAAATACCTACAGAAATTTTGAGTTTTAGTTGTAACCAACAGGAAGTAGATACCAGTGAAAGAAACATGGCAGATAATGTAAACAAATGTTACGAAAATAAAATGTTAAACATCTGTAGAAAAAGGGAAAATTAGGTGGTTTATAAGTCTTACTTTCGATTCACAATCGATTCTTAAAATGAGAATCGATTTTCTACATCGAAAGTTTTAAATAGACGATGAATCGATTTTTCGTCTAATCGTAGGACCACTAGCTAACTGAGTAATAGCTACTTTGCTACTTTTGAGTATCTCTTTGGTTTCCAGACGTTTTAAGGAATTCTATTAAGCCTATCTTTCTGAAATTTGGTATGGAGGTTCATTGGGTTAATAGCTTGTATGGGATTGCTTTTGGGGGTACTTGCTTCATAGATGAGTGAGTAATTAATTAAATAAATGAGTAATTGGCTATTTTGAATACTGAAAAAGGCAAATGTGCTCATATCGCCTAAACCGTGCGAGATAGAGCGATTTCGTCGAAATTTTCGACCCACAGGGTATCTAAGGAATGTACTCTGCAATTTTCAAAAAATTTCCCCTCCCCAAAAATGGCGGCCATTTTGAATTTTCGAATTTTTGCCAAAGATAGCAAAACACAATTTTATTGCGTTAATACATCCTATCCAATGGACAATTGCTTTACCGGTCGGCGCGACCGGTCCCGCCAAACGCCAGAAAAAGACGTCCTGTATATAATACTGGCAGGACCGGTCAGTAGTGTGCATTCGCTAGGTGGCGCATCATACTTGCTTCCTGTCCAGACAGAGTGACGTCAGTTCATCTTTTTCGTTTGGCGCGTAGTGTGCAGACGTGTTTTGAAGTGATCTCCAAGTTTTGAAGGAAACGCGGCTTATTCTACGAATTTAAATATATTTATTGTGTTCATACATATCAGTGCCTCTCCAGGACTAAAACGAGGCATTATCCAGCACTTTATAACCAGTTTTGAAGAATTTCTGTGTACTTGTCGTCGAGACGAAGTCGTGGGTGAGAGCTCATGTGTCGTCCCTGCAGCATTCCTTCTTCTACACAGAAGGTTGTATCTCCACGACTTAACCTCCATTTATTTCTTCGTTGTCGAGAAACACTGAGTGTATGTCGACGAGAAGAATTTAGAAGGAAAGAAGAATGCATCGTCTGACGTCATCACTTCCAGCTTATGCTTGTCACGTGACAGGAACCTGATCACGTGATACGCATTCAACAATGGAGGAATCGTGTTTTCAACAGAAGTTTTAGAAGAAAAGACGAGTAATTATTACTGTACACACACTTTTTAACTGGCAAGAAGGGATCCAGCATCTCGTCTGTTGGCCTGAAGAATTAGATGACAAGTGGTCATTGAACTCTGCAAATTTTTGCCGGTGCCGGTCATGTGACTTCACAGATCTCAACACCACTACCGGCAAGCAAATCCCCAGGCGTGACTGGTTCAGCTGGCAAGAAGTGATGAGTTTTACCGGTACCAGTTCTGGTCAGACTGCCGGTGGGGAGCACTAGTGACGAGTTTTACCGGTTCCAGTCTGTACAGACTACCGGTGGGTGCTGTTCCTGTGAAGAAACCCCTTCAGTTGGTTGCCAGTGATCAGTCCTGCTTGATCCTGGAACCTCCACCAGAGGCCTTTCCACTGGTGGGACTGTTGGGGGTACTGGTTCCAGTCATGTTCCTGTGAAGCTGTCAACAACCCCCCTTCAGTGGTTCCAGTGATCACCCTGTTTTGATACTGGAACCTCCACCAGAGGCCTTTCCACTGGTGTGACTGTTGAGGGTACCGGTTCCGGTCTGTACAGACTACCGGTGGGTGCTGTTCCTGTGAAGAAACCCCTTCAGTGGCTGCCAGTGATCAGTCCTGCTTGATCCTGGAACCTCCACCAGAGGCCTTTCCACTGGTGGGACTGTTGGGGGTACTGGTTCCAGTCATGTTCCTGTGAAGCTGTCAACAACCCCCCTTCAGTGGTTCCAGTGATCACCCTGTTTTGATACTGGAACCTCCACCAGAGGCCTTTCCACTGGTGTGACTGTTGAGGGTACCGGTTCCGGTCTGTACAGACTACCGGTGGGTGCTGTTCCTGTGAAGAAACCCCTTCAGTGGCTGCCAGTGATCAGTCCTGCTTGATCCTGGAACCTCCACCAGAGGCCTTTCCACTGGTGTGACTGTTGGGGGTACCGGTTCCGGTCTGTACAGACTACCGGTGGGTGCTGTTCCTGTGAAGAAACCCCTTCAGTGGCTGCCAGTGATCAGTCCTACTTGATCCTGGAACCTCCACCAGAGGCCTTTCCACTGGTGGGACTGTTGGGGGGTACTGGTTCCAGTCATGTTCCTGTGAAGCTGTCAAGGACCCCCTCCTCAGTGGTTTCCAGTGATCAGCCCTGTTTGATACTGGAACCTCCACCAGAGGCCTTTCCACTGGTGTGACTGTGGGGGTACCGGTTCCAGTCTTGTTCAGACCACCGGTGCGGCTGCTCAGAGGGTTCACCTACCAGAAGTCGCAGTGACCATTGACCCTTATCTCCCCAGTGCAGAATTTTGGACCGGTACCAGTCCTGTTCAGGCTACCGGTAGGGTCACTAGCCAGCCAGTGATGAGGGATACCGGCACCAGTTCTGCTCAGACTGCTGGTTGTGGTCACAGAAATCCAGCAAGGGCTACCGGTTAAATAGGATTACCGGTTACACAGAGTTGCTGGTGACACACAGCAGGGCTACTGGTTCAGAGAATTACCGGCTCCCGAGTGTTGCCGGTTCCGGAGTGTACCGGTGCCGCAGGGTTGCCGGTGCCTGAGTGCTGCTGGTTACAGAGGAATCTGCTGTTCCCATTCTTACTGGCAAGAAACCAGCTTCAAATCCAGTGCTGACAGCACTTTCAGAATTACCGGTTCCGGAGTGCTGCTGGTTCCCGAGTGTGGTGCTGGTTACTGTTCCCATGCTTACTGACAAGAAACCAGCTTCAAATCCAGTGCTGACAACAGGTTCACCGGTTACAGAGGTTTACCGGCTATAGAAATTTGCTGGTGACAAGTTAGTTGGACGGGAAGAAATTCCCTTAACCGACTGGTTACAGAACCTACCCACCAGGTGCCGGCTTGCAAACCTTCAGGGACAGTTGCTTCAAAAGAATCTGAGAGATAGTGGTGAAGTAACCAGACTGAACCTCGAACACCAGTCTACTGGACTGGGAGATCTACCAAGGGATTAACTAAGACTACAGAAATGTGATGTCCCAATTCTTTGGTTACAGGGCCTTCTCCCAGAAACTTTGGTTACAGAGAGATGGCACCTACCGGTTTGGCCGGTTACAGAGACTATTGGTTGCAGAAGCTGCTGAATCCTCCACTGGGCAGGAAGAAAGGCAGTTTTCATATGAACCTACCCCTACAAAGAAATGGTTCAATTCACCCAGTTCGGCCAACTCCAATGAGTTTATGCAGAACTGGGGAACCACCAGGAACCGGTTACAGTGCATTGCTTCACTTATAACCGGTGCTGGGAGAAGTGGGAAGTTCTGGGTTTGAGTCCAAAAGTAGTCCCCACACTGAGGGAGGGCTACACCCTCCCCTTCCGGTTCAGACCCAACTTGACAAGGTCACCAACTGTAATAAGCAACTACCACAACCCAGCCAAGCAGTCCTTCCTTTTAGAAGCACTGTATCAGCTGGTGAACAAGAATACAGTACAACCGGTAGAAAATCAAACTCACAGGGCAACCGGCTATTTTTGGTACCCGAGCCCAACAACCGGTGGAGACCTGTCCTGGTCCTGAGCACCTTGAACACCTTTTTGAACACAGGGACGTTCAAGATGGAAACCCCAGACACAATAAGAACCTCCCTCCAAGCAGGGGAGTGGGTCACATCCATAGATTTCAAAGAAGCATACTTCCACATACCAATTCACAGTCAGTCCAGGAAGTACATGCGCTTTTACCTCCAGGGTCGGTCCTACCAGTTCAAGCCCTTCCCTTTGGCCTGTCCACAGCTCCCATGGAGTTCACAGTGGTGGCCAAAGAGGTCAAACTCGTGGCTTTTCAGAAGGATATAAGGATCCACCAGTACCTAGACGACTGGCTGGTGAGACCCTCTACCCACCACACCTGTCTCCAGCATACTCAAACCCTAGTCACACTTTGTCAGGAATTAGGGTGGCTGGTGAACAAGAAAAAGTTAGAGCTGGTTCCCAAACAGGTCTTCAACTTCGTAGGTTACCAGTTCGACCTGAAAGAGGGCAAGGTCAGACCAACAGAAGAACGTTGGCAGGCCTTGACAAACAAGATCAGATCAATATTGTCGGATCCGCTTTGCCCGGTCCGACAATTCATGTCCCTCATAGGTCTACTCACAGCAACAGAAAAGCAAGCCCACTTAGGGCGACTAACATGAGACCCATACAGTGGCACTTGAAAAACAACTGGAGGGTCCCAGAGTCACTGGAAAGGGTGATCTCGGTCCCCAAATCCCTCCACCCCCATCTAAGGTGGTGGCTGGAGGAAAGCAATGTGCTTCTAGGTCAACCATTACACCCTCTAAAACATGCTCTGCAAATCTTTACAGATGCATCAAAAGAAGGGTGGGGCGCTCACTTAGACGAGCACACTGCAAGGGGACAGTGGTCCCTACCCGAGAGCAAGTTACACATAAACCACTTGGAGCTGAAAGCAGTATTTCTAGCTCTAAAAGAGTTTCAAACCCTAGTCTTCAACAAGACAGTGTTGGTAGCTACAGACAACACAACAGTGGTTGCCTATATCAACAAAGAAGGGGGGATGAAATTGGGCTCTCTGTGTGCCCTACTGTGGAGAATTCTGTCCTGGTGCACCAGGCAGCAAGTAACCCTCAGGGCACGTCACATCCCCGGCCGGCTGAACGTGATAGCAGACAAGCTATCCAGGCTTGGCCAGACCATTCAAACAGAGTGGTCACTTCATCCAGAAGTGTTCCAAGCTGTATGTTCAAGGTGGCATCAGCCACAAGTGGACCTGTTTGCCACCAGGTTCAACAACAAACTACCACAGTTTGTATCACCGGTACCAGACCCCCAGGCTTGGGCAGTGGATGCACTCAGCCTGTCCTGAGAGTACACCGGCAGCCATCTTGGGCAAAGTGGTGGAGAAGCTCCAGGACTACCCCTGCAACAGAATAATTCTGATTGCTCCAGGCTGGCCCAACATGCCCTGGTTTTGGGACCTGGTAGCAATGTCAAGCCAGATCCCACTGTGTCTGCCCAGCATACCCAACCTAGTGTCTCAGCCATTCAACCAGGTCCTTCACAGGAACCTGTCGAATCTGAACCTACATGCCTGGCTCCTAGAGCCTCAGCAATCAAGGAGCAAGGCTTCTCTGAGGCAGTGGCAGCACGAATTGAGGCTCCTCAAAGAAGGTCAACCAGATCTGTCTATGAGGCAAAGTGGACCATTTTTACAAAGTGGTGCCTCAGTAATCAGGTGGACTTCAGGGCACCACCTCTGAAAGCCATTGCTGACTTCCTCCTGCACTTATTTCAGGAGAAGAAGTTACAACCAAGCACTATTGATGGCTACAGATCCGCCATTGCTGACAAACTGGGCAATTCCACCATTAATGTCAGCAAAGATGAGAATCTCTCTCGTCTCCTGGATAGTTTCCATAGAGACAGACCTAAGGGCAGGAGGGACATCCCCTCCTGGAACCTTTCACTGGTTTTACATCAGGTCACAAAGGCTCCCTTTGATTCCCTGAAAGAGGCCTCCTTGAAACATCTAACTTTCAAGACTGTTTTCTTGCTGGCTTTGGGTTCAGATAAACGCAGGAGTGAGATCCATGCTTGGTTACATAAGAACATCAGACACCAGTCGGACTGGTCTAAGGTGTTTTTGTACCCCTCACCCAGTTTCCTATCCAAGAACCAGCTGGCTAAGGAAGGTCCAGATAGTGTGGCACCAGTGGTGATCCCAGCCCTGGCACCATCTCTGGATAGGTCACTCAAGGGTGACAGGTCCCTATGTCCAGTTAGAGCCCTGCGCTACTACGTGGACAGGACTGCAAACCTCAGGCAGAATAAGGAGTTAGTCTTTGTCTCCTTCAAGAAGGGTTTTGATAAAGACATCTCACCTGCCACCATCTCCTCATGGATCAAACAGACTGTGGTTCTGTGCTATGAGCTCTCTGACCAGGAGGCCCTCACCTTACATCAGGTTAAAGCCCATGATGTTAGGGCCTTTGCTGCCTCTAAGGCTTTCCAATCAGGGATTTCCTTAGATCAGATCTTGTCAGCCTGCCACTGGAAATCTCACAACACCTTCACCCAATTCTATTTGAAGGATGTTGCCTGGGCTGACTCGGAGCTTTTCCACCTGGGACCTGTAGTGGCTGCCCAGCAGGTGCACCACCAGGCCCAGAAATGAGGGGATGTTGTATATATGTAAATATGTACATATTGTAAAAAAAAAAAAAAAAAAAAAAAACTGTGACTTGCTTCCCTTGGGAAGTTTATTTCTTCTGGGACTGAACTCAGCCCCTCTCTCTCTATCTTTCCCTTCTCAAACCGACTCTGGAAGGAAAGAAAAAGGGGGGGGCAACGTCGGTAGACTCCCGGTTAACCGGTGAGTTAGTGGCCGACCTTGACCTGTCAGGGTTCTCTGACCCTAGATCAAATGGGCCTGTACAATTTTGTTTTGTTATGAGTTCACAGAAGTCCCTAGCTGCTTACCCGCCTACCAAGCGGTAGTTATTCAGCAATTGTCCATTGGATAGGATGTATTAACGCAATAAAATTGCAAATTTAATAAGTAAATTAAATTTTTATAAGTTAATACCCTATCCAATGGACAGGCAAGGCCCTCCCAACCGACCCCGCTACCAGCTTACTAGGGGTCTAAATCGTTTTAGACAACGAAAAAGATGAACTGACGTCACTCTGTCTGGACAGGAAGCAAGTATGATGCGCCACCTAGCGAATGCACACTACTGACCGGTCCTGCCAGTATTATATACAGGACGTCTTTTTCTGGCGTTTGGCGGGACCGGTCGCGCCGACCGGTAAAGCAATTGTCCATTAGATAGGGTATTAACTTATAAAAATTTAATTTACTTATTAAATTTGCAAATTTGTTTCTATCTCCTTAACCGTGCGAGATAGAGCGATTTCGTCGAAATTTTCGCCCACAGGGTATCTAAGGAATGTAATCTTGGCAATTTTTAAAAAAATTTTCCCCTCCCCAAAAATGGCAGCCATTTTGAATTTACGAATTTTTCCCAAAAATGGCAAAATACAATTTTATTGCGTTAATACATCCCATCCAATGGACAATTGCTAATCCGGTCTCCACCGGCTGGCCGGTCCGTAGTTCTGTGCACTCCCCAGATGGCGCCTCGTACTTCCTTTCTGTCTAGACAACCTGACGTCATAGCATCTTTTTCGTTTGGCGCATGTACTGTGCGAACGTGTTTTCAACAATCTCCAGATTTTTTAAGGAAAAGTGTGCATTATGATGGATTTTTCCCCTGAATTGCAAATATTTTAGTTTAGAAGTGTTATCTACATCTCAAGCACGGATATACATTATTAAATCTGCTGGAAACGCTCCCTAGCTGACTCAATTTAGTGTTGATGATAGGGCAGTTACGAGGCGAAATATAAAGGCAGCCATTTTACTAGTTTCCTCCCATTCAACCTTTGTGTTGTTAGGGGCAGATCGACAATATTGAGGAATTATGGATATACTACTTACAGGTATTTTTATCCGTGTCTTTTGTTTGAGGCTACAGTCACCATAGAAACGTCTTTTCTAGTACTACCAATAGAAATCACGGGGACCTTCAATCTACGTAGTTTTGAACACTGTAAATAGAAGGAATTCTCCAAGCAAGAGTTGCATTCTTCAGATTCTTCAGAGCGCACTGGTACCGCCTTCTCTGCTGTAAAGCATCAGTCACACCAGCCTAGCTCGAGTATTTAGTGTTTTCATCAGAACTTCATATCTACGACATAGAAGGAATTTCACTCTCAGTCCCACCTTTGTGGACCCGGCACATGTGTCGGTAATAAGGGCAGTGGATGGCCAGGACACTGGTTTGAGTGCACAGCTGGCTGAGAAGAACCAACATTTGCATTAGTCAACTGGCAAGCTCCAGTTCAACCGACTTCACAATGGAAGGTGATATCAGTCCCTCCCTTGCAGACCCGGCTTTGTTGTCGGTAGTGGGGGTTGTGGATGGCCAGTTCACTGGTTTTATCACGAAAGAAGGAAGGAATTTCATCTACACATCTACAGAGCGCACTGGTCCAGGCTTCTCTGCTTTAAAAGCATCAGCCGGCCAGCCAGCTCAAAAGAACGTGACCTCTGACGTCATATCTAGTCAGCTGATCGCGTGTCCTTCCTACCAAATCCCAAAGCTAGTCACGTGTTTTCACCGACCAGGAAGGTCGGAAGTGCATTCTTCAGAACTGACGTCTACTGTGATTACAGTCCCTGCTTTGCAAACCGACCTTCGTTGTCGGTAGTGGGGTTTGTGGATGAGCAGGATACTGCATATTTGCATGTTTAAGTATCACAAAGAACGCGACAACTGACGAACTCCAATCAGCCAATCGCATGTCTTTCCGACCAGCAGGCTGGTCATGTTACATACCGAACACCAAGTGTTTCTAAAAATAGATTATAAGGGCTTTCCCAGCAACTGTCAAATCTACAAATAAGACGAGCGATTAAAGAAATACTTTAATTAATGGAGGAAATCTACAGCAAGCTGAATTCAACACAGAAGATAGTTGTAAAGTTGCCGTAGCAACTGTTTACAGAGTGTACTGACTGGCTACACAGCTGTGTACACTTGCTTCAACAACTGGTGGCAGAGTGTACCGACTGGTACTGGCTACACAGTTTTGTACACTTGCTTCAACAACTGGTTATAGATTGTACCGACTGGTACTGGCTAAACAGCCTTCTTCAACAACTGTAACCAGAGTGTGTGGCGGGTACTGGCTACACAGCCTTGTACACTTGCTTCAACAACTGGTTACAGAAGTGTACGGCTGGTACTGGCTACACAGCCTCGTACACTTGCTTCAACAACTGGTTACAGAGTGTACCGGCTGGTACTGGCTACACAGCCTTGTACACTTGCTTCAACCTACCGGTTACAAAGTCTACTAACAGGGTGCTGGCTACACAGACCTTACTGTACAGTGCTTCACCCCAACTGGTTACATATAAAAAAAAAAAAGCTGGCGAAATATAGACCAGTAGCTGTCAAAATTCATTGGTGACCCCAGCCTGCCAGTTTTTTGCCGGTTACAGAGAATTACTGGTTACAGTAAAATACCAGGTATGGAGTCCTGGTACCGGACAGAGTTGCCTAAGGTAAATTTGGTTACTGAGAAGTCTTAGACCAGTCAGTGGGCTTGGTGATATGACAGTGTCCCAAGCTACTGCCAGGCAACCTTCCCTTATCACACCTCTCAACAACCTGTTATCGGTGTTGGTCAGACATCTCACAAATGACAGTTGCTCTGTAAATGCTGCACCTTGCAGGCTGCTGGCCCGGGGCAAAGAGTCTATTAATATGAAAAGTTGTGTCAACCCCACCAGACCACAATAAGAACAGAGAGACTGTTAACCTGGATCATTGTCACCAGACCGGACCAGTGTCCGGAGGGACAGAAAATGTTTATCAGAATACCAAATGTCCCAAATATGGCACACAATCTGCCTGTAGGGTCCAGACTAAGCCCTTTTTCGGGAACTTAGGAAGCCTTGGGGGCTGGACCCTAGGTATTACAAATGTTCAAGGAGGGATACCTACTTCCATATACCTATACAAGAACAATCCAGATAATGCCCGAGATTTCACATCCAAGGTCAGGCATACCGGTTCAAGGCCCTGCTATTCGGTTTGTCCACAGCACCTTTGGAGTTCACCGTGATACCAAAGGAGGTGAAATTTGTGACCATACACAAGGACTTAAGAAGCCACCAGTACCTAGACGACTGGTTGGTGAGAGCCAGATCCCACCAGGCTTGTCTCCAACATACACAGGAACTAGTAAATAATGTGTCAGCAACTGGGTTGGCTGATGAACTTAGAGAAATCAGAGCTGGAGCCCAAACAAGACTTCGATTTTGTAGGCTACCAGTTCGACTTCAGGTCTGATCGGTTCCGGCCGACTCTGGACTGGTGACAGAACCTTCAAGAGACTATGGTAAAACTGCTATCCCTACCGGCTTGCCCGGTCCAGGAATTCATGTCCTTGATAGGTTACTGACGGCTACAGAAAAGCAAATTAATCTAGGTCAACTTCATTTTTGATTCGGTCCCTTAATGTAAAGTGACATGATGTTCTGATAAATATTAATATTTCAGTTTTTTTGCATTATGAAAATAAAGTACAAGGATAACCATTTATGAATATGATTACAAAAATAATGTAGATTATTTTTACATATTTGGGAAAACTGAAAAGAAGTGTTATAATGAAGAAATTTGTGAATTTATAATATTCAGCCATGTGGATATTGTGATTGGCAGTATTGTGAAGGACATATTGAAATAAATACTGAAGAAAACCCTTGTGGGAAAACAGTGGTCAAGTTGAAACAGAAATAAAACCTGTTTGTTGACTTTTTACAGATATTGTTCAGTAGCAAGGTTAATATAAAAATACACATTTTAATGGTAGTACACACAAGGTATAGATAAACTCGTCAATAGTTGAATAGCTTTTACTTCATGAAAAATGTCAAAGGATATCAGGACAGCTTTTGGTAAAGGCAAAGAGAAATCATCAAATACAGCAGTTACAGATGACAAATCTGCAGGGCCAGTGACTTCATTGAACTCGCTTGGAACTCCAGTAATTCCAGCTACAAAAAGACTGAACACTGAACTGTCACCCCCATCACCAGCCATGGATGACAGCATTGTGAGTAGGATCAATTCTATGATAGACAGTAAAACAAAAATTTGGGAAAAACAACTTGATAGTTTGAAAGTACATGTCATAAAGGCAAATTCTGACAAAATGACTGAAATGCAAAAGGCACTTTCCATAGAAATAGACTCAAAGTTAGACAGTGCCAAAAAAGAAATATCTGCTAGCTATACTACTGTTTTGACAGAGATAAAGTTGCTTGTGGGAAGATTTGAAACAAAATTGCAACAACAAGGCTCTGAAATTTCTACTCTGAGATGAAACCTTGAGTCGGAGAGAGAAAAGAGGTTAAATTTGGAGGCATACTCAAGACGCATGAATCTTCGCCTGCTGAATATAACCGAAAAGATACAAAATGTGAGAGAGCATGTTATGAATATTTTCAATAGAGACTCTCTCCTAGTACAGGATAGAGACATTGACCAGATTCATAGACTTGGCAAGTTTAAACATCAGGGTCAAAAACCAAGACCAGTGATAATTAGATTTTCATCAGTTTGAATTCGGATGGAGGTATGGGATAAAAGAAAGACACTCAAAGATAACTTTGATGGAAACAGGATGATCTTAACTGAAGACTTCCCAATGGAGTGGCAAGACAGGAGGAAAATGCTATGGCCAATTGTTAAAAGAGCCAGGGAGATGAAAAAGCCAGACGGAAATTTTTACAGAGCCTTCCTTCGAAAAGACCACTTGATGCTGGAAAACCGAGCGTACAAGGTGGAAAATGTAGCCGATCTTCCAATTGCCTTACAACCTGCTACAATCTACACTCCGATGAATGATGAAATGGTTCTCTTCTTCACGAAGAATTCCCCCCTCTCAAACCACCACAGAGCAGGATTCACACTGGGTGGAGTCACGTACAGTTGTTCTGAACAGTACATCATGAGGCAGAAGTGCATACTTGCTGGAGACACACAAACTGCTGACAAGGTTATGCAAGAAGATGATCGGTGAAACAGAAAAATATCGGGAAGACAATCAAAAATTTCAACAGGGGCGTATGGGAAACACAAGCCAAAGCACTTGTAAAGGAAGGCATCAAGGCTAAAGTAGACCAAAATGTGCACATCAAAGAGTTGCTTCTATCCACAGGAACTCGAAGAATTGCTGAAGCAAACAAATTTGACAGGTTCTTTGCAATAGGATATGACATAAAAGATCAACAAGCTTGGGATACTACCAACTGGAAAAAAGGAAAAAACATTATGGGACAGATTTTTGAGGAAATTAGAAATGAACTTTCATAGTAAGTAAAATTTCAGTAGATTAGCAAACAACACTGGCTTCTGAATTATATATGGTATATTAAATAATAATACATGTAAGAGTATATGTAAGATTATTTCCTATGCATGGAATGAAATTTATTTGATACTAGTACCCCTGAAAATACCTAAGGCTTATGAGATTCAACCACAATCTTAAAATTTTAATGACTGTATTTAAAAATATACATTAAATTAAAATTATAAAAAATATCAAGTACATTTAAGGAAAACAATTCTTGAAAATGGTTATTATGTTATAAACTATTATTGTATCGAGACAATGAAGATATAGGAGAGAGTTTTTTGTTAAAAACAAGCAAGTGCTGTTATGACTGAATGTTATGACTTCAAAAGTCATCGTATTGATCTATTTAACTTACTATATTCCAAATGTGTATGGAAGAAAATATAAACAATGATAATGATATGATAAAATAAAATAAAAACATATGAATGAGGGTACAGAGCATACATAAGTAATAGTTAATGTGAAATTCAATGGCTGTTTAAAGCAGGAAAACTTGTCAATTGTCATTTTGAGACAACCCCCAACATATCTGGGGAGGTAAGAACTCTGGTACATGTGTTATAAAATGCTTTGTGAAACACTGGCAAATTCACACTATATAGATTCTTTGCTTGGACTGGACAACTTGTGGAAATGTTCTTTGTCAATTTATATTATTTCCTATACCATAATGTGACATTAAAAGATTTCCAGACAGATACTGGCATCATTGAACCCATACAAGTTTTACTTGATTGTGTAAACTGTGATGTTATATATGGGTGTGTGTGACACTTCACACTAGTAATGAACCAAAGTGACAGGTTTATTGAAGTAAATGCTTCAAAAGGAAAACACAAACAGGATATTTAAACAATAGAAGTTCCTGGTCCTTAGTATAAATAAATAAAAAATAAATGTGAAGCCAGTGTGATACTGAAAAGAAAAATCTGTTGTCAATTTTAAAATGTCACAGTGGCAACATTAATTCTATTCTCATAAGGGTACCTGAATTAAATATATATATTAAAATTTTTCTTTTTAGTCGAATCTTTGATTCGAGTTATGTACTGAGTTGCGGCCACGATTTTAAATTGGCCGTTTAAGCCCTTAAATACCAAATTCTGCATAATATTTCTTCACATATCTGTACATTAAGGTGTATATTATACACTCTGCCATTTTGAAGATTTTTAATGCCTTTATTAAGTTATATTTTATGAAGTAAAAAGCATGTCTGGCACTTCGTCTGGCTTTCTCCAAGGACCCGTATGTCCTAGAACCTATTGTATTTCCATTGTGATTTTCTACTCGAACTAGTCTTTTTTAACGGTTTCGTCTGCTGGTTTCTAGAGGTGAAACCCCAATTAATTTATTCGTCTGCAGGGTTTACCACGCAGTCACTGTTAATGTAAAATTGCTGTCTGCGCATCTACGTGTACTCAATTATTTGTCAAACAAATAAACCGCAAAGAAATTAATGAATGAAGTGACGTCACGGTAGTACTACACATTTGTTATTCAGCCAATCAGAATCGAGGACCCCTCTGGCAGAGATAATGAAAATATTGAAACTCCGTAGTTCTACATTCAACCACTAGAAGGCGAAGGTATTCACGATGGGGTTTCTAACAAATGCTGGTAGTTGTACACCCACAGAGTGATGAAAACGTGAGGCTACGATGGGGTTTCTAACAACATTTTACAAATATATAATCCAGCAATATTTTACTGTCACCGCCCCTCACTCTGTCTTCTCGCAATATATAAAACAAATAAAATATCAAATGCTGGTAGTTGTACACCCACAGAATGATGAAAACGTGAGGCTACAATGGGGTTTCTAACAACATTTTACAAATATATAATCCAGCAATATTTTACTGTCACCACCCCTCACTCTGTCTTCTCGCAATATATAAAACAAATAAAATATCAAATGCTGGTAGTTGTACACCCACAGAATGATGAAAACGTGAGGCTACAATGGGGTTTCTAACAATATTTTAAATATATATAATCCAGCAATATTTTACTGTCACCGCACCTCACTCTGTCTTCTCGCAATATATAAAACAAATAAAATATCAAATGCTGGTAGTTGTACACCCACAGAATGATGAAAACGTGAGGCTACAATGGGGTTTCTAACAATATTTTAAATATATATAATCCAGCAATATTTTACTGTCACCGCACCTCACTCCGTCTTCTCGCAATATTTAAAACAAAATATCAAATGCTGGTAGTTGTACACCCACAGAGTGATGAAAACGTGAGGCTACAATGGGGTTTGTAACAACATTTTACAAATATATAATCCAGCAATATTTTACTGTCACCGCACCTCACTCTGTCTTCTCGCAATATATAAAGCAAATAAAATATCAAATGCTGGTAGTTGTACACCCACAGAATGATGAAAACGTGAGGCTACAATGGGGTTTCTAACAATATTTTAGTATATAATCCAGCAATATTTTACTGTCACCGCACCTCACTCTGTCTTCTCGCAATATTTAAAACAAAATATCAAATGCTGGTAGTTGTACACCCACAGAATGATGAAAACGTGAGGCTACAATGGGGTTTCTAACAATATTTTACAAATATATAAATCCAGCAATATTGTACTGTCACCGCACATCACTCTGTCTTCTCGCAATATTTAAAACAAAATATCAAATGCTGGTAGTTGTACACCCACAGAGTGATGAAAACGTGAGGCTACAATGGTGATTCTAACAATATTTTACAAATATATATAATCCAGAAATATTTCACTGTCACCGCACCTCACTCTGTCTTGCGGGCGATAATACCAAGTTTACAGATTTCAACACCCACTGCTGTCCTAAGATTCGACACTGTGGTTGGCAAAAAGCCAACCACTTCGCCCTAGTTGTTATTTCCTGTTTTTTTAATTTTATTTCTATTTATTTTTATAGAAATTCTACCAAAATTAATGCTACAACATATTAAAATCTTACACAAGGTACCTAAACTTAAGCCATATATGAATATTATGCCTGTTTTTCTCCACTTTTCTTACCTTTTCTCTTTTCCTCTCTAATGAGAGCAACTCAATTTAATTTCTGTATTAATTTCTTTATATTTTGCAAGAATCATATACAATGATGTGTAAATAATTTGTACTAGGTTTCCGTTATGCGTATGAGTTTTGAATAAAAATTGCAAGGAACTGAATCATAAAAAATGTAAATTGTAGATAAGATGTGTTTACTAGTTCTTATTCATTTATCTACTTCTTTATTTTTGTTGTTGTTAATATGTTTTCTATATTATAAATTTCTCCAAACAAAAACAAAATGTTGTTTGAGTAGTGTTTCACTTCTATTTTTACTTTGTAGCAAAAAATATTACTTTATCACTATGTTACACACTTTATTGTTTAACCGATTAAATTGTAGCAGGATTCTCTGGACATTGAAATATATAAAGTATGGTTGTGATAAATGGTAAAACTATTATGGTGTTGTCAGTGAACTGTCAAGGGCTCCAGACTCTGGCTAAAAGAATAGATGTTATAAATTATCTAAAAGACAAAAATCCAGATATTGTGTGCCTTCAAGACACTCACTGGATACCGGAAGATATGGCTGAAATAAAAAAACACTGGGATGGGGAGTGTGTATTGCATGGAACGAAAACAAATTCGCGTGGGGTAGCAATTCTTTTAGGCAAAATTTTTGAATATATAGTAGGAGATATTAAAAAAGACAATATAGGAAATATGATTGCTATGGATATAAAAATTGACTCATTGAAAGTTACACTTATAAATATTTATGGACCAAATAAAGACACTCCTTCTTTCTACAATAAAATTTCAGATATAATTGTTACAAATGGGAATCCGTATGTACTTATCTGCGGTGATTTAAGCATATCTTTAGACCCCAAAAAGGACACACATAATTATTTCAACAACAACAATCCAAATTCTAGAAAGGCGATTTTGGATGTGATGTCACAATTCAGTCTTGTTGATATCTATAGAAACCAACACCCGGATTCTTGTAGATATACATGGAGACGTAGGAACCCAGTTAAACAAGCTCGACTTGATTACTTTTTGGCATCAAACACCTTTCTAGACCTTGTACATAAATGTGAAATACTACCTGGATATAGAACTGATCGCTCTATGATCCAGTTGGAAATTTTTATGACTAAATTTAAGCATGGAAAAGGACTTTGGAAGTTTAATAGCTCGCTACTAAGCAATCAAGAATATTTAACCTTGATTAACAATACCATAGTAGATGAAATGGTTCAATATGCACTCCCTGTATATAACCCAGCCTATTTAAAAATAAACAAATTTGAAAATATTCAGCTAAGAATAGATGAAAATTTATTCTTAGAAACTTTGCTCATGAGACTTAGGGGGGAAACCATAAAATTTGCATCCCAATTAAAAAAAAATCAGAATGCTAAGGAGAAACAGCTAATAAAAGAGATAACTCACCTTGAAAAAAGTAAAAACATATTTGCTGTAATAGATTTACTACATGACAAAAAGGGGGCCACGGTGGCAGAGTGGTAACACTCTCGCCTCCCACCTCTGCGGCGGGGTTCGATCCCCGTCATGGCCGTAAGTGGGAAAGCTGGTAGTTGCTTGCCGTTGGTCGGCAGTTTACAGTACAGAACCCTAGCGAACTCTATGTACTGGTTTCCTCTGCCCTTCCAACTACCCGTCGTGATATGACCTGTACAGTGTTGAAAGCGACGTAAAGCCCCAAATAAATAAACAATACATGACAAAAAAGACGAATTGGAACAATTAAGGGAGGTTAAAATGAAAGGTCATTTAGTCCGATCCCGGGCTAAATGGTTGCAGCCTGGTGAGAAACCCAGTAAATTATTTTGTTCGCTAGAAAACAAACATTTCACAGAAAAAACAGTAAAGTCTGTTAAAAAAGAGGATGGCTCGGTAATAACAGATCAAAGTCAAATACTAGATGAAATTAAAACTTTCTATAAAACCTTGTTTGATACACAAGATTCTGTTCTTCAAAATATTAATTTAGAAAAATTCTTTCAAAATTACAAGATAATTAAACTAACAGACACACAGTCAAATCTACTGGAAGGCAAATTAACATTTTATTTCATAAAAATGTAAATATACTATACCATATGAAAACACTTGGGTAAGCTTTGCTTGGCATTCGGTGACTGCCACGTACACCATACATAGAATTTAAAATATGAGGGGAGACCCTCTTTAAACCTATATACTTGCTACCCTTTGACCCCTGGTGACCTAGTTCACTCTGCCATGCGCATTAATGCGAAAGTAGTTCATTTCTTTTTGTGGCGGTTGAACTCTCAACTCGGCATTTTTGCTGCACAACTACCTACCATACTCGGCTCCTTATGGATCCTCCCCTTACTACCGGTACTTCAGCTTCTTCTGGCTCATGTTTTTCCACCTTGCCTTCGGGCTTACTGCCTAGTATGACTTCTTTAGAAGCATGCACTAGTTGGCTTTTGGGGGTTACTCAATCCCCACCGGTGGATTCACGTCCAGTGACTGGTGTGCCTTTACCCCCTCAATCCTGTGTAATGTCATCTTGGTCTGTGAATTCTTCGAATTCTTTGGGTAGACCGATTTCCCAGCAACTGGGTTCTGTGGGTAACTTTCCCTCAGGTCAGCCCATTCAGGCTGTCCCGGTGCCGGCAGGCTACCCTGTTTATGACCAATCTTTTCACAGGCCCCCTTATCAGCCTCAGGCTGATTTCTTCAACTCTTTCTCATCTCTCATGTCTTCCATGTTAGATAGGTTTCAGGGTATTGCCAACCCTGCTGTTACTCAACAGCCAATGGCTAGTCAGGATCTGTCGCAACCTTCGGGTGCGACTTTTAATGATTCTCAGGACTCACTTCAGACTCAGTCTCAGGTTAATCTTGAGGCTGAGCTGCAGGTCGTAAATTCAATACCAAACATCCCTTACGTCCAGTCGGTCAATAGGGACTACAGGGAGGCTTTAGACTCTGTCTTTGAAGTCTTATCAGATAAGATTTCCAGGCCTTCTGTTCAGAATCACGATCCCGAGGATTGCTCGGACCTCTACCCCGACCAATCAAAATCCTCACCCATGAGTCTCCCCATCAGTTCTAGACTGAGGAGTTCCTTTAAGATGGCTGATGCGTATCTATCTGATTTGCATTCACGCTCTTCTAATTTGGGAGCTTCCCAAACTAAGTTGAGGAAGTTGGGAATTTTCCCTAACAAACCCTCAAAACTTAGCTTTGCCAGGTACAGACCCATGGCTTCTGATGTCTGGACTGATCTTTTGAAAGATCCGGATCAGGGGTCAGGTTTGCCATCTCCCAAAAAGGAGATTTACTTGTCCAGAAGTACAGCTCATGCCCTTGAGAAGAGTCTTAGGTCAGATTTAATGATTCTGAATTCCCTAGACTTCTATCGAGAGGCTATAGCGGTCAATCATACCAACTTAGTGAAGTTGGTTGACCAAACTGAGTCTAATCTTTCTCTGGACATTCAGCAGGCCTTGGACGTCAATTCTTTGCTGATCAATCAGGTGAAGTTTCACTTGATTGATTTGTTGGCTTCCATCACCCATTCTATCTCTACTGTGACCTTGGCAAGGAGGGATTCCTTCCTTTGCACAGTCCCTAAACATGTGCCAGATCATATTGTTAGGGAGCTTAGGTCTCATCCTATCTATGGTCCCTCCCTCTTTGGTGAATTTGCCTTGAAGGCTCTTTCTTCTCACACTAAAGAGTATAAGCAGGAACAGTTCCAGACTGTCCTGACTAAGGGAGTGTCCAAACAACTTTCTGCTTCTGCATCCAGGGGCAAGTCTTTCAAAAGACTACAATCCCAAGATAGGGATTCTCAAGATAGGAAATTTCAGAAGGGTTCTACTTCTGGTTCTGGTTTCTTTTGAGGTTCCAAGAAACCACGTGGTGGAAAGTCTTCCAGGGGTAGGGGCAAAAAGCCCCAACCTCAATCTCAACAATGATGTCCTACAGGAGGTAAGAGTGACCTTGGAACTCTCCAAGGTCCCACTCATACCTCCAGACCCCACCACTTTGCCAGTGGGAGGTCGACTGGGTTATTTCCATCTCAATTGGAAGTTTTTAGGGGCCCATCCTTCTGTTATCAAGACCCTGGAATTTGGACTTCAACTTCCAATAGGTTCAGTTCGAATTCCGTTATCCAGGGTCCCTTTGATAAACAGCCACTATTCTTCCCTAGAGAAGAATCTAGTTCTTTGCCAAGCTGTTGTGGATATGCTGCTCAAAGGAGCCATCCAGGAGGTCAGGGATTCTTCATCCCTGGCTTTCTACAGCAGACTTTTCCTTGTGGCAAAGAAGACTGGAGGATGGAGGCCAGTAATAGATTTGAGTCATTTAAATCTTTATCTGGACTTCCCCACTTTCAGGATGGAAACTACTCAGTCCATCAGAAACTCCCTTCAAGTTGGCCAGTGGACAACTTTTCTGGACCTCAAGGATGCATACTTCCACGTTCCCATGGCTCCTACGGTTCACAAACTGCTCAGGTTTCAAGTCTTGGGCAAAGTGTACCAGTTTGTGGCTATGCCTTTTGGCCTAGCCACAGCTCCCAGGGAATTCACTACCTTAGTCAAGGAAGTGAAAAGGATGGCCTTGAGGTTGGGCATCTCAGTTCGCATGTACCTAGACGATCAAAGCCAACAGTTGTCAAGAGGCTCATTCTGCAACTCTAACTTTGTTGGAGTTGACTCACAAACTGGGGTGGATTGTAAACAGGGAGAAGTCAGATTTGCTTCCAAAGCAAGTTTTCACCTTCCTGGGCCAGGTTTTCGACCTGTCCAAGGGGGTTTGTTATCCAACAGAGGCCAGGTTCCTGTCCATTCAGGAGGCTATTCATCCTCTGCTTTTCAACCCCCATACTACTCCACGCCAGGCTTTGCACCTTTTGGGTCTACTAGCTTCCACAGAGAAGTTAGTACCTCAGGGTCGCCTTCATATGCGACACCTTCAATTTCATCTCAGGAGAAATTACAATTGCCACCTAAAAGGTGCCCTGGATTCTCCATTCACCTTGGACCCTTCAGTGAAGGTTCATCTAAGGTGGTGGTTACTGAGGAACAATGTCATGGCGCAAGCTCCACTACACCCACCCAAGTATGTAACATCCATTTACACGGATGCCTCAGCTCAGGGTTGGGGAGCTCATTGTGCTCACATGATTGCTCAAGGTTATTGGTCGACTCAGCAGTCCAAACTGCATATCAATGTTCTGGAGCTCAAGGCTGTGCTCCTGGCTCTCAAGACCTTTGTTCCTCCGTTATCCCTTCATCAAAGGATTATTTAGGTAGCCTCAGACAACACAACTGTCTGTGCTTACATAAACAAACTAGGGGGCACTCGCTCCTGGGACATGTTTGCCCTCACTTGGCACCTGTTTGCCTTCTGTCGCAAGAACAAGGTTGTTCTTACAGCAAGACACGTTCCAGGGGTCATGAATCTTGTAGCAGACCAACTCTCCAGGTCTCAACAGACCCTTCATACAGAGTGGTCTCTCAATCCCAAGATCTTCAGGTGGCTGTCACAAATAGACTTCCAACCTCAAATAGATCTCTTTGCCACAAGATTCAATCACAAGCTGCCCCAGTATGTTTCTCCAGTGCCAGATCCCAAGGCTCTGGCAGTAGATGCCCTGGAGATGAATTGGTCCAGACTTCATCTCTACTCCTTCCCTCCTACAGCTCTTTGTCCACTTGTGGTCAAGAAGTTAATCAACTCTCAGAGCTGCAGGATGCTTCTTGTTGCTCCTCTCTGGGAAACCAAAGAGTGGCTTCAGGATCTATTGGCATTGTCAATAAGAAAACCAATCGCTCTTCCTCTAAAAGAAAATCTCTTAAAGCAACCTCATCTCGAGGTGTTTCATCAAAATCTAAGGAGTCTAAACCTTCATGCCTTTTGGCTGAAGTCTCCTTAGAGAAAAAAGGGTTTTCTCAGGAAGTGACTTCTAGGATTTTGAGTCCCATTAGAAAGTCTTCTAAATCAGTGTATGAAACAAAGTGGAACGGTTTCTGCACTTGGTGTGAGGAACATGGCTTCTCTGCCATGCACCCTACTGTCCCCATCATAGCTGAGTTCTTCTTATTTCTTTTCTCTGAAAAGAAATTACTTCCTCAGACTATAGAGGGATATAGGTCAGCTCTCTCCATGAAGCTTGATGCAGACTTGGAGTTGGGTTCTAATAAGGAGCTCAAAAGACTCATTCAGAGCTTTTACAAGTCCAGGCCTAAGGCTACTCGTCACATTCCTTCCTGGGACTTGACCTTGGTTTTGCAGGCTCTTACCAAGGCTCCTTTTGAACCTTTGTCTCTTGCTGAGCCAAAGTTCCTCACTTGGAAGACGGTCTTTCTTATTGCCCTTGCATCTGGAAGGAGAAGGAGTGAGATTCATGCCTTTACTTTTAAGGGTTGCTCTCACTCTAAAGGATGGTCAAAAGTCATCCTTAAAACAGGTCCTGCTTTTCTGGCTAAGAACCAGTTAGCTTCAGAGGGTGCTTCAATTTTTTCGGAAATTGAAATTCCTGCTTTGACTAAGTGCCTTGGTCAACTGGATACTGAAGATAGGTCTCTATGTCCTGTCAGAGCCCTTAGACATTATTTGTCTAGGACTTCTGACCTCAGGCATGGTAGATCTCTTCTCTTTGTTTCACTCTTGAAGTCAAAACAGGGTGATATCGCTGCCCAGACGATTTCTAATTGGATTAAAGACTTAATCCATTTCACCCTTAAGAACTGTTCAACAGAGAATGCATCTCTTCATGGTGTCAAGGCTCATGATGTAAGGGCACAGGCTGCGTCCTGGTCCTTTAAGGGTGGAATTCCACTCCTTGATATCATGAGATCCTGCACGTGGAAGAGCCATTCCACTTTTACATCCTTCTACTTTAGGAATGTGGCTCTCAAGAATCTTGAGGATACCTATAGATTGGGAGATATTGTGGCTGCACAACGTGTAGTCTCCCTTTCTACTTGATCTTCCTTTTTCTTGATCCTTTCTGGGGCTTCTTAGCCTCAGAAAAGGGGGGGTATTCCTTTTTTGGGGACTTCCTTTTTGGGGACTGTGCTTGGTAGTGTACTTTTGGCACATCTTCTGGGTTTTGACACTTTGGTGCTTATCCTCTTAGAGCTGACCTCTTGGGTATAGACAGCAGTGCTGAAGGTAATAAGTAGTTAACTACTTCACACTTAGTCAAGTTGCACCTTCATCACAGGGGTTTTCGGTTATGCACCAGGAATTTTCCTGTTTTAGTGCACTTTAGCCATGGGTGGTTTCCTCCTTAGTCTGTCTTTTTTCCCACCATCCTTCCATGTGGGCATTCAACCCAAGTGTTTTCATATGGTATAGTATATTTACATTTTTATGAAATAAAATTTCATATTTTTAAATGTAAAATCCATTTTTATGAATAAAAATGTATATACTTACCATATGAAAACAGCAAATCACCCTCCCGCCTGCCCCGCTTTTAGGCCTTTTTCCAGCATTTAGGTTTATTCACAAAAAGAATGAACTACTTTTGCATTAATGCGCATGGCAGAGTGAACTAGGTCACCAGGGGTCAAAGGGTAGCAAGTATATAGGTTTAAAGAGGGTCTCCCCTCATATTTTAAATTCTATGTATGGTGTACGTGGCGGTCACCGAATGCCAAGCAAAGCTTACCCAAGTGTTTTCATATGGTACAGGATATTTACATTTGTATTCATAAAAATGGATTTTACATTTAAAAATATGAAAGTTTCCGAAATGGGACAAGCATTGAAAAATATGAAAAATGGAAAAACACCAGGTATTGATGGGTTTCCTGCAGAATTTTATAAAGTCTTCTGGTCAAAATTGAAATTCATAATACAAAGAGCCATAAACTCAAGTTATGACAATAGCGAACTACCTCTTACACTGCGACAGTGTATAATATCATGTTTGCCTAAAGGAAACAAAGATCGCACAATTTTGAAAAACTGGCGGCCGATTTCACTTCTTTCAGTTTTATACAAAATAGCTTCAGCCTCAATAGCAAACAGGTTAAAATTATTTTTAAATCACTTAGTTGATAAAAGTCAAACTGGATTTATTGCAGGGAGGTATATTGGTCATTCTACACGTCTAGTTTATGACATCATGTATTTTTCAGAAAAAAAACAAAGACGGTCTTCTCATGCTGATTGACTTTGAGAAAGCGTTTGATTCCATCTCATGGAAGTTTCTTTACAATGTACTGGAATTTCTGGGATTTGGTAAAAGTTTTATAAGATGGATTAACCTTTTTAACAATAATATTCAGGCCTCCATTTTACAGTGTGGGATTTTGTCAAAATTCTTCAATATTAATCGTGGTTGTCGCCAAGGAGACCCCTGTTCTCCCTTTTTATTTATTCTGGCTGGTCAGATATTATCAGTTTTAATCCAAAATAATCCAAACATTAAAGGCATAAAAATAGGAAACACAGAGTATAGGCTCACACAGTTCGCTGATGACACCACATTAATAATGGATGGTTCCAGAGAATCCTTGCAAGCAGCATTAAACACTCTAGAAATATTTGGCTCCATGTCTGGATTAAAGATGAATGCAATGAAAACTAAAGTTATTTGGATTGGAAAAAAAAGATTCTGCAAAGATAAGTTGAATGTAAGCGCAGTGCTTGAATGGGGCATCACAGAATTCAATTTATTAGGATTAGAATTTAATGTAGATTTAGACAGAATGATCCAAAAGAATTACTTGGACGCCATTGGACAATCTAAGCAAATACTCACAAATTGGAAGAAACGTAATCTTACACCCTTTGGCAAAATAACAGTCATTAAGACTTTCATTATCTCGAAATTTAATCACCTCTTTATAGCATCACCTAACCCATCTCCAGAAACTGTAAAATCAATATCTGATATAATGTATAAATTTATATGGGATGACAAACCAGATAAGGTTAATAGACATCAGATATGTAAAGATTATTTGCATGGAGGACTCAAAATGCTTGACCTTGAAAAGTTCATAAAATCACTAAAATTAACCTGGATCAAACACTTAGTAAGGGATCTTGAGTCACCTTGGGCAAACCTAATTAACAGCCAGTTGAACTTTTCAAAGAAATTGTTTTCATTTGGTCCAGCTTGGTGTGAAAAATCAAAGATTGATAACCCATTTTGGAAAGATGTATTAAATGCTTGGCTATATATATCACAAGAATGTCCAGTGGAAGAAGATTTGGATATTTTACATAGCCCTTTGTGGTTCAATAAAAGTATTAGTCAGTATCCCCTATTTTTCCAACTCTGGCATGAAAAAGGAATAACATTCATTGCAGACGTAATAAATTCTGTAACTGGAGCCTTTTATTCAATGACTGAATTGCAAGAGATGTATAACCTTTCTCATGTCAATGCCCTAGATTATTATAGAATTAAATTACTTACTAAAGCATTCATAAGCAAAAATAAACCTGATATAAAATATGGCTTAGAAATGAGGCCTTTCATACCAACACATTTGAAAATCTTCTTCAAACAGCAAAAAGGTGCTTCACTTTTTTATAAAACAAATAAATCCTCATATGAACCAAAAATGAAGACCAAATGGTGTCTAGAAATAAATAAAGAAATAGATGTATTAGATTGGGAAAAATTTTTTAAGGCTTGTTTTAGATTCTCATGTGATGCCTCACTCACTTGGTTCCAATACAGGGTTTTGTTCAGAATTATTGGTGTCAGGAAACATTTGAAAATTATAGGCAAAGATGAGTCCAGTTTGTGTAGGCTATGTACTGAAGATGAAAGTATTGTCCATCTTTTCTTTTCTTGTGAACACTCTAAACATTTATGGAGTTCAATCTCCACTTGGTTAAAAATGAAACTTGATATCTCAATAATATTTACAACACAGGAAATTATCTTTGTCTATTTACAAAAAGATACAAATTATGACCTGATTAATTTGCTGGTCTTATGTACAAAGAAATATATATTCCACTGCGCTGTGAATTATAAAAAAGTAAACATCTTTGTCCTTCAAACAAGAATTAAACATAGTTTTTATGAATATATGACATTGCTCAAATTAAAAATTTCAAATGAAAAAGAAGTTTATAGGTGGAGCACATGGGAGCCACTTTTTTATAATGTGTAAAACGTTATAAACGATATATATAGTGTAACATCGTTAGTAATATTAAAACTATTGTGAAATTTAAATGAATGTATTTAACAAAAATTAGTTTTCTGTTAACATTTGACTGTATATTGTTTTTTTTTTGTGGTGAAACATATACTATTATTAATTTGTATCTAAAGTTTTTGAGAATATTGTACCAAAATGGAGAATGAAAAATAAAAAAATACAAAAAAAAAATTCATATGAGACCCATACAGTGGCATCTCAAAAACAACTGGAGGGTACCAGAATCTTTGGAAAAGTCCCCAGGTCCCTGCACCCCCCCCCCCCCCCCATTTACAATGGTGGCTGAAGGAAGACAATGTTCTTACAGGCCAACCATTACACCCAATAAAGCATGCTCTGCAAATATTTACAGATGCATCAATAGAAGGGTGGGGTGCTCACTTAAACGAGCACACTGCAGGAGGAACCGGGTCCCTTCCAGGAAGCAAGCTGCATATAAACTATCTAGAACTTAAAGCAGTCTTTCGGGCTTTAAAAGAGTTCCAAGACCTTTGCTCAAACAAGATAGTACTTGTAGCAACCGACAACAGCACAGTTGTGTTATACATAAACAAGGAAGGAGGCATGAGGTCGGGCCCACTTGTGCCCTGCTATGGAGAATCTTGGTGTACCAGGAAAACAAGTGACTCTAAGCCCGACACATTCCAGGCCGGCTGAACGTGGTAGCGGACAAGCTACCCAGGCTAGGCCAGACCATCCAAACAGAGTGGTTCTCCTTCCAGAGGTCTTCCACTCAATATGCAGCAGGTGGCACCGGCCCAAAATAGACTTAATTGCCATGAGGTTCAACAACAAGTTGCCTCTGTTTGTGTCACCGGTACCGGATCCCCCGGCCACAGCAGTGGATGCGCTCAGTCTGCCATGGTAGGATCTGGAAGCATACACCTTCCCACCATCAACCATATTGGGCAAGGTGGTGGAGGAGTTGCAGGACTCCCCATGCAAGAGAATCATTCTGATTGCTCCGGGGTGGCCCAACATGCCTTGGTTTTGGGATCTAGTGGCCATGTCCAGCCAAATACCACTGAGCCTGCCCATCTGCCCAACCTGTTGACAGCCATTCAATCAGATCCCTCACAAAAATCTGACAAATCTTAATCTTCGTGCATGGCTCCTAGAGCCTCAGCAATCGAGGAGCAGGGCTTGTCTGAGGCAGTGGCAGCAAGAATTGAGGCTCCTCAATTTGACCTCAAAGGAGATCAGTCAGATCAGTCTATGAGGCAAGTGGGCCTTTTTACAAAGTGATGTATCACTCCTCAGGTGGACTTCAGGGCCCCCCCGTAAAGTCATTTGCTGACTTCCTTATGGACCTGTTTCAGGACAGGAAGTTGCAGCCCAGCACCATTGATGGTTACAGATCAGCCATTGCTGATAGACTGGGAAATTCGCCCATCAATATCAGTAAGGATGAAAATCTCACTCGTCTCCTGGATAGTTTCCACTGAGACAGACCCAAAGGCCAGAAGGGAATCCCCTCCTAGAACCTCTCCCTGGTGTTTGCACCATCTGGCAAGGTTCATTTTGAACCAATTAAAGAGGCCTCCTTGAAGCATTTGACCTTCAAGACAGTTTTCCTCTCGGCCCTGGGGTCGGGCAAGCGTAGAAGTGAGATACATGCTTGGCAAAACAGAAATATTAGACACCAATCCGACTGGTCAAGGTGTCCCTGTACCCGTCACACAGCTTTCTCTCCAAGAATCAGCTGGCCAAAGAGGGTCCAGACAGTGTGGCCCCAGGGGTATAACAGCCCTGGCCCCCCAAGCTGGATAGATCCCTCAAGTCTGACACGTCTTTCTCTCCAAGAATCAGCTGGCCAAACAGGGTCCAGACAGTCTGGCCCCAGGGGTATAACAGCCCTGGCCCCCCAAGCTGGATAGATCCCTCAAGTCTGACAGGTCCCTCTGTCCAGTCAGAGCATTGCGCTACTATTTGGACAGGACCTCAAGCAGAATAAGGAGGTGGTTTTTGTCTCCTTTAAGAAAGGTTTTGACAAAGACATCACACTTTACATCAGGTTAAAGCCCATGATGTCAGGGCCTTTGATGCTTCTAAGGTCTTCCAGTCGGAAGTTTCCTTAGATACAGTCTTGTCAGCCTGCCACTGAAGTCACATAATACCTTCACACGGTTCTATCTGAAGGGCAGGGCTTGGGCTGACTCAGAGCTTTACCAATTGGGCTTGGTAGTGGCTGCTCAGCAGATCCACAAGTGGCCCTTAGATGGAGGAGATTTGTATATATGCATAAACAGTTCTACAAGCACATAGTATAAAATGTGGTGTGCTTCCTTCGGGAGGTTTATTGGCTTTCTGGGACTGAACTCATCCCTCTCTTCCCTTACCTCAGAGCAGGTCTGTTAAAAAACGGGGGGGCGACGTTGGTATAGCCCCCGGGTAACCGGCTGTTGGCAACCGACCAAGGTCTTACAGGGTTTCCTGACCTTAAGATCAACCCAGACCTGGGCCTATAGGTCTCCTGACGAAGTCAGCCTAGACCGTAGGTTAAAATTTGCTATTACTTGTGAGTTCACATAAGTCCCTAGTAACTTACCCGCCGACCAAGCGGTAGTTATTCAGCAATTGTCCATTGGATAGGATGTATTAACGGAATAAAATTGCAAATTTAATAAGTAAATTAAATTTTTATAAGTTAATACCCTATCCAATGGACACACAAGACCCTCCCAGCGACCCCGCTATCAGCTTACTAGGGGTCTAAGAGGTTTAGACAACGAAAAAAATGCTATAACGCCAGGTTGTCTAGACAGGAAGGAAGTACGAGGCGCCATCTGGGGAGTGCACAGTACTACGGACTGGCCAGCTGGTGGAGACACAGGACGTCTTTTTCTGGCGTTTGGCGGGCCGGTCTGCGCCGACCGGATTAGCAATTGTCCATTGGATAGGGTATTAACTTATAAAAATTTAATTTACTTATTAAATTTGCAAATTTGTTTCTATCTCCTTAACCGTGCAAGATAGAGCGATTTCGTCGAAATTTTCGCCCACAGGGTATCTAAGGAATGTAATCTTAGCAGTTTTCAAAAAATTTTCCCCTCCCCAAAAATGGCGGCCATTTTGAATTTTCGAATTTTTCCCAAAAATGGCAAAACACAAATTTGCTTCTATCTCCTTAACCGTGCGAGATATAGCGATTTCGTCGAAATTTTCGACCCACAGGGTATCTAAGGAATGTACTCTTTGCAATTTTCAAAAAATTTTCCCCTTCTCAAAAATGGCGGCCATTTTGAATTTTCGAATTTTTGTCAAAAATGGCAAAACACAAATTTGCTTCTATCTCCTTAACCGTGCGAGATAGAGCGATTTCTTCGAAATTTTTGCCCGCAGGGTATCTAAGGAATGTAATCTTTGCAGTTTTCAAAAAATTTCCCCTCCCCAAAAATGGCGGCCATCTTGAATTTTCGAATTTTTCCCAAAAATGGCAAAACACAAATTTGCTTCTATCTCCTTAACCGTGCGAGATATAGCGATTTCGTCTAAATTTTCGACCCACAGGGTATCTAAGGAATGTACTCTTTGCAATTTTCAAAAAATTTTCCCCTTCTCAAAAATGGCGGCCATTTTGAATTTTCGAATTTTTGTCAAAAATGGCAAAACACAAATTTGCTTCTATCTCCTTAACCGTGCGAGATAGAGCGATTTCGTCAAAATTTTCGACCCATAGGGTATCTGAGCATTGTACTCTTGGCAATTTTTAAAAAAATTTCCCCTCCCCAAAAATGGCGCCCATTTTGAATTTTCAAATTTTTGCCAAAAATGGCAAAACACGAATTTGCTTCTATCTCCTTAACCGTGCGAGATTTTTTCGAATTTTGGTCCAAAATGGAAAAACACAAATTTGCCTTAACTGTGCAAAATAGAGTTATTTCGGTGAAATTTTCGACCCACAGGGTATCTAAGAAATGTATTCTTGGCAATTTTCAAAAAAATTTCCTCTTCCCAAAAATGGCGGCCATTTTGAATTTTTAAATTTTTGCCAAAAGTAGAAAAACAGAAATTTGCTTTTATCTTCTTAACCGTGCAAGATAGAATGATTTCGTCAAAATTTTCGGCCCAACCAATGCAAAAAGGTATGAAGCTGAAATAATTTACATGTACACTAATAAATATTTAACCATCATTGATATATTTCACAAATGAAACAGGGTCTTGTAAGACTACTGTACAGTTTTGGCAAAAGGTTCATGGGGTGGACATTACACATGATAATGTGTGTTCTTCTATGCTATCCTGTTTCTATTCATATGTCGCAGCTACTATCAACAGGGCGTCCTATTTCTAGTTAATCTTTAAAGAACATATTACATAACTGTCCATCCAGTCGGATAAGTATTTTTTCTTTTATACCTGTTGTGAGTTTTCGCCTCGGCTAGGCTTTTATGTGATCGGGTGTTACCTCTTTTATTGCGTTTGAACATGTTTTCATACCAGTCCAATAAGAACAAACCCCGTGCATCTAAATGCCATCATTTTTGTCATGCTTTTGACACTCATAATTACTGTCCTACCTGCAGAGAGGCGGGTAAGGGAGATGATCCCTGTGTCACATTTATCTCTCCTTGTGATATTTGTGCTTCCTTTTCAGAAGAACAACTAAGATCACTCATAGAAAGAGATATGTTAAAAAACCTGACAAAAAAGATGAAGAATTAGATTTATTGGGCGATAATTCTGTAGAATCCTTCGCGGGCTCACAAGCAGACCTCGAGAGTGCTGCTGACCATTTGTTTACTTCCCCGCCTCGCCCTCAACCTCTTGCCTTCGAGGCTTTATCATTAAAAACTCCAGCTAAAACTGTCCCACCAACTCCAGGTACTGCTTTACAGCATAAATTAGAAACAAAGCTCGAGAAGTCCTTGGGATCTCGGCTAGACATTCAACTAGACCAAAAGATGGGTGCTTTCCAGGCAAATATTTTAGAGGCAATGAAGTCCCTTCGAGAAGATTTTCAGAAATCTCTTCAGAAAGACTTCTTCACAAGTGGAGGTAGACACTAATTTTGTATCCATGAGGCAGTATACTACTTTCTATGTTATATATACCCTATGATATTATCTATAACTTTAAAACAGAGTATCGCCTCCTGCTTATTGTTGAGATTCATTATAATCCCCCAAACTAGTTGACATACAATTATGTATCAACATGTACATACTCTGGCTGAATGTTTAATTCAGTTAGTCTCTGTTCCTTTTTTTTGTGTGTGTGTTTTTGTTTTACTTTTAAAGTGTGTTTATTTATTCTGCTATTTTCTTTTGTCAATATTAAACAGTTCCAAAATGCTAGTTAATATCAGTATTTGCAGTCTGATATTAAATATTATGTTTCTATATTGTAGTCATTTAAACAAAGTCAATAATTGTTATTTAATGGGTAGCAATTACAATTTTGCCCCTAGCGAAAAGGATCATGGTTGCTTGCAGGTCCACCTGCTTGTGGAATATGTCAGTAGCAAGTGAAAGAGTTAAAGTGTTGTCTGTAAACTGCCAGGGACTTCGGAATAATTAAAAAAAGAGCGGATGTTCTAAGATTTATGAAAGAAAGTCAAGCATCGATTGTTTGTCTGTAAGATACACATTTATTAGAATCCGATTCACAATCTATTAAGCAGATCTGGAATGAATGTTACTTACATGGAACAAAAACCAACTCCAGAGGAGTTGCAGTTCTATTTAACAATAATTTTGAATACAAACTCCTGCAAATAAATAAGGATAACAAAGGAAACTATATACAGTTAATCATTCTATGCAGCTCAATAAAAATTAATTTAATAAATGTTTATGCACCAAACCAGGACGACCCAAAATTTAAAAAAAATTTTAAAAGTATTGATTGAACAGGCAGAGGCAGATTACGACATAATGTGTGGAGATTTTAATCTTGTGCTTAATCCTAGTCTTGACTCTCACAATTATGTAAATGTAAATAATCCTAGAGCTCGAACAGAGCTACTAGCACTTTTAAACGAATTAGACATGACCGATACTTTTCGGACCTTCCATCCAGATAAGAAACGGTTTACCTGGCGTCGAAAACATCCATTAAAACAAGCTAGACTGGATTATTTCTTTATATCACATTGTTTTTCAGATTTGGTGTCTAAATGTGAGATCAAATCAAGTTACAGATCAGATCACTCTATTATCGAGATGCAATTTGCACTGAGCAAATTTAGAATGGGGAAGGGAGTATGGAAAATGAATAACAGTTTACTTTACAACAAAGAATATCTAGAAATTATCAATAATGCCATCGATGATGAAAAATTTAAATATGCAATAGCCATATATAACTTAGAACATATAACTTTGGAAGCGATGGAGGACTTCTGTGCAATGGGCAGTGATCTAGATAAAGAGCAACAACTGGAAATATTATGGAAAGAAAAGGTCAAAGGTCAAATTACAAGGGCAAGATTACAATGGCTCAGTGAGGGGGAAAAAACAACAAATTTCTTTTGTAAGTTAGAACATTAAAACTACCGGAACCGCGCGTTGTTATGCCCATAGTCGAGTAAACGCCCCTCCCCAACTTTCATCAAATGTACAAAAAAAAAAGAAAAGAAAGATCCAAAGCCATACATAAATGATGCTATTTATAAATATCACAACAAAATATATTCTTTTAAATGAAAACAGGTGTATTGCTAACATTAATGATATGTTCTTTCTGTTAGATCTCTGCCTAGCAACTGGTATTGATTACACTTCCTGTTCACGTATATAATTACCTGATGACGTTTTTTTCAAAAGTTTTGTAACCACATTTTCTGATCTTTACACGTAAATAACTGATTCCATGTTTTATGTGACTCGTAATAGCTAGGGACTTTGAAAGACTATTAGTTAAAATGTTTGAAGCCATAAAATTAGAAAAGAGATGAACATACATTGAGTTTCTCGGTCAGAGTTTCTCTTACTTCATTCAAGGTGATTTAAAGTTTCTTATAAGGCCTGTAATTCTTCACTGACACACGGTGCAATTTACCTGCACTGACAGAACATCACAATAAATGTGGCAGTCTTAAAAGTTATTTATTGAATAAATAATAAATAGTACCAGACAACATATTTCTTCACTTTACGTGAGTTTTATAGCTTTCCCCTCGCTAATCTCCACGTTGTTTTTACGACGGAAAACCTCAAATGGGAGTCTATTATCGTTTCAATGAAATGAAGGCTGAAATGTCAATAAAAACCCAAGAAAACCAACATGTTAAATCCTAAGTACACTGAAATTTAGGTTTTAGTGCTTTATTTAACTTTTATTATAATCAATTAAACGCCCATCCCCAACTTCTGCAAAAATCTGCCTTTATCGCCCATGGGCATAATAACGAACATTCTCGGTATGTTGAAAAAACTATCAGGAAACTGAACTTCCCTGATGGAACCACACTAGTTGACCAAACACAAATTGTGGCTCAGATTAAAAAATTTTACAACTTATTCAAAAGCCAGGATGAATACTTGAACAATGTTGATCTCGATGAGACATTTCGTTGTCAACGTGATACATTATATAAAATTTGTGAAACAAATCTAGGTACACCTATTACACTAGAGGAATTAGGACAAGTTTTAAAAAAAATCTGTTGACTTTTTGAAAGTATTCTGGTGCAAAATCAAGTATTATATCTTGAACAGCATTAACTCAAGTTATGAAAAAGGAATACTATCTACATCTTTAATGCAGAGTATTAATCTTTCCTGTTTACCAAAAGATAACAAAGATAGAACAAATTTGAAAAATTGGCGACCTATCTCATTACTATGTGTGGTATATAAAATGGCATCATCAGTTATAGCTGAAAGAATAAAGCCACACTTAGACAAAATTATTAGTAGAAGTCAAAAAAAAAAAATATTTGCATGAAAAGGAAGGTATGGCCTAACTTGCAATAATTTGCATTGCAAATTCAAATTTTTATATTTCTTTATGAAAGCTGCTACATTTGATCTAACAGTATAGTAGTTCAAAAGGTTTATATTTAAATTAAAACGGCGTCTTAGAACACTACAATAATTTTCCATCTGATTCAACAACATCTCCTACAGTTAATATCCCTTTTTGATACCAGTTGGAGTAAAACATATCTTTTGATATATGACTGTTATACCGCAGACAACTGTTCAATATGTCTGGTGTGCAAGCCACTTTTCTATTTCTGCAAAAAAATGAGCCCAATATTGAAACACTGTTAAATAAATTTAAGACAGCCTTATTTTTTTACTGAATTTCATAGAGATGTCAAATGGTTTGCTAAATTGGCACATACCTTCAATGGCACTGCCTTCTTCAAGCACGAAAAGATACAGGGAGACATAGAACTTGATGCCTATCTCCAGGGTTTGGGAGCAAAATGTGGCAAATGCGTGTACGCAATCTCCATCCCCAGGAGCTGTGAAAACTATAATATAGTGCACCTCGAGATGCTTAATATCTTAGTGGCCCTCAGAACCTGAGGTCTTCAATGGAAGGGCAAGGCCCTCACCATTCACTGTGACAAGCAGGCTGTAGTCAGTATTCTAAACACAGGTTATACTAGAGATCTCACCCTGGCAGCTATAGCCAGAAATATATTTATGTTGACAGCTCACTTAAACCTAGATATTGTAACACTTCACATACTTGACAAACGTAATATAGTAGCAGATATCCTCTCTAGACTACAAGAAGGCCCACACCAGCTTCAAAAACTTGCCCAAGTTATGCCAGAACATATCTGGGTTCGACCCCCCAATACTGCGTTAATAGTAGATTGGTCAATATGATTCCAGGTCCTTCCCACAAGTTGTCAGCTCTTACCAGAAAGGCTGTCGTCACCCTACCTTTGGCTCTGGCTGAATCTACCAGAAGAACTTACAAGGCCATGTTTCGGGTCTTCCTGGCGTTTTGTGTGTTTTATCACGTACAAGTCAATCAGGTGACAGCTGACACTATTTTAGCTTATCTACAGTTTCTTGTAGATAACAATGTTTCTTCCTCAGCCCTAAGTAACCATCTCTCAGCACTAAAAACTCAGTTTGCATTATATGCTTTGAATGTAGCCCCCTTTCAAGATTCACGCCTTACATATTTCACCAAGGCCAGGGCTAGATTGGCCCCAATGAGGCTGGCCTTCAAGTCCATAATTGACACCCCCACCCTACACAGTATCATTCAGCAATGTGACAGAATTCATATGGGATACATCTTTAAAGCTGCCATCCTTCTCTCATACTTTGCCTTTTTAAGAATATCAAACTTAGTTCCTCACTCAATAGCTGCCTACAATCCATTAAAACAGTTGGCCAGAGGTGACATATTTTTCTTTCCCCCAGGAGCCCACGTTATGCTAAAATGGTCTAAAACTCTCCAAATGAATAATTCTGTAAGAATTTTAAAAATCCCCTCCCTCCACCCCTCATCCCTATGCCCAGTCACTGCTCTTAAGTACATGTTGAAAAACACCCCTCATTCCACTAATGCTCCTCTTTTCCAGATCCTCAACCATGGCAAATGGGTCCCTCTAACTGACTCTAGACTCAGAAAAAATTTTACACTCCTACTTACTAAACTCTCTCTACAAAATTCAAAAATTACCTTCCACTCACTCCGACATTCAGGTGCCACCTTAGCTTTTAATTCTAAGGTTCCCATTCAGGATATACAGAGTCATGGCACCTGGACGCCGGATTGTGTCTGGTCCTATATAACTCAAAACCATCAGGCCTCTGATACAGTTGCCCTTACCTTTCAATCCCTACTACGACCCTAGCACTACTTGGGGTTTGGGCTCTCTTCATCTATCTCCATACCAGAATTTAAAGTTCATCTAAAATAAATACCCATTTAAATAATCTCTGGTATGACCTTAACCTTAACAACATCTACACTTCTGTTCCTTAAAATTATCAGGAATCCAACATAAGGTCACCTTAAGTGACCTCCTCAACTAATCACCTATATTGTAAAAACCTTTACACTCTTCTCAACCTTAACTGTCTTCATATCTAAAATTTCCTTCACTTAAGGTCATCTTAAATAACCATCATATTAAATTAAGCTCACACTAGGTGGGCCTTGGTACCCCAATCTTAAGCACAGTGCACTGCTGTGATTTTCCACATTTAAAGTCTCCTTCACTTAAGGTCATCTTAAATGACCCCTCTTAAATTAAGCTCACATGAGGTGAGCCTTTGCGTGCTAAACTTAGGCAAATTTTAGTCCTTAAATTTTAAATATGTTTTATGTCACCCTAAGTGACCAAAGTTTAGTTTTGTGCCCTTAAGGCACTCGGGCCACACTAGGTGACCCTGGTAACCTATATGTTATGTATATGTAAAGTATGTATATAAAAGTAGAAAAATTAATATAGAAAATAAACTAATATAAACCCTACTAGTAGTATTTCTGAGTCTTGGCATACAGAATACTGAACCACAAACTCCCTCTGTACATGTCTCCCATCCCAGACCCAAAGGCCTGGGACATAGATGCTCTGAACATAAACTAGACGGGTCTCACTGCTTATGCTTACCCTCCTACGGGTCTCCTTTACAGGGTGATCCAAAAAATCAGGCAATGCCACTGCCTAATCATAGTAATAGCCCCAGGCTGGCCAGGGATGCCCTGGTTTTGGGACCTAGTGCAGCTCTCAACAGAGATCCCACTACAACTCCCGGTGTCAACGACTCTACTCAAACAGTCCCACAAGTATGTGTTCCACAACAATCCGCAACATCTCAATCTCCATGCCTGGTGTTTAGGAGTGGACAACTCCAAGAACAAGGCTTCTCTGTGGAGGTGGCAGAGAGAATTGCAGCGGTCATCAACAAGGACCATCTACAAGTCAAAGTGGGCCCTATTTGAAAAATGGTGCAGAGAAAATTTGGTGGATTTCTCCACTCCATCTGTGAAACAAATCTCAGGTTTTTTTCATGTACCTGTACCAAGACCTAAACAGGCGTCCCTCGACCATTGATGGTTACAGGACTGCCATTGTTGACACTTTGGGCCCAACGGCCCATCATATTGCACATAATGCAGACCTTCATAGGTTACTCTCCAGTTTCCACAGGGATCGTCCCAAAAGTTCCAGAAATCTTTCTAAGTGGAACCTTTCTGTTGTTCTTAATGAGCTCACAAAAGCGCCCTTTGAGCCTATGAAAGACACAGACCTCAAACATCTCACTCTCAAAACTGCTTTCTTGCTAGCTTTGGCCTCCGGCAAGCGCCACAGCGAAATCCATGCCTGGGTTGCAAACAAAGTATCTAATCTAGGCCAATGGGAAAAGGTTGCCTTGTTCCCTTCTTCTGACTTTATAGCCAAAAACTAACTAGCAAGGTTCTCAAAGTGTGTCTCCAGTGACTATTACTGCATTGACTACCATTGTTGATAGACAATTCAAAGAAGACAGGACCCTGTGTCCGGTGCGGGCCCTGAGGTACTATTTGAATCTAACCAAAGATCTGAGAGGGTCTCGATCCCTCCTTTTCATCTCCTTCAAGAAAGGACATACCTCAGACATCAGACCCGCTACTCTCTCTTCTTGGTTGAAATAAACCATTCTACTTTGTTACAAACAAGCAGACCAACAAGCCTTGGACCTGATCCAAGTTAAAGCGCATGACATTAGGGCTTTCACGGCCTCTAAGGCCTTTTACGGTGGGGTATTGGTGGACCAAATCATGCAAGCCTGTCACTGGAAAGCTCACAACACATTTACAAATTTTTACCTAAAAGATCTTACTTGGTCAGACAACGACAACAATATGTATCTGGGGCCAGTAGTAGCGGCACAACAGGTCCTAGACCCTTCCCCTCAGAACAGTCATCCTCGGAAAGAAAAGAAGGGGGGGGGGGGGGGCACATCCGCTACAGCCAAGTCTTCAGGAGTCTAATCCCAGGGTCTAGGTATAGGTTTAACTCATCAGGGTGTTTCGGGTCTTTATGTTCTTTATACTCTTTTAGCTTTAATATTAATTGTATAATGTATTAAGGACCTTAAGGTTGTCATTAAACTCTTTTGGGTGGCAAGAAATTTGGTATCTCTGAGCCTTAGGCTCAGATTCCTTCCGTGATAGCCCTTGGGGCTTTACCCCACCTAAGTGTACTTCGGCTACACCTCCTTCTCCTGTCAAAACACCCAGACAGTTTATTAGTACTGTCAATCATTTTTAGGTTTTTTTTGCTTTTTACAGGCCCAGCCCTCGGGTTTGGGGCACTGTAAACGGGACTCAGACTGGTATTTTATAACTTTCATTCTCCTTATTCTATCTAAAATCTAAGAAAAAACAAACATATCTTCCAGTCTCAGCTGTAATCCCGCCTCCGGGCGGTTGGATTCAGCATTCAGTCCCACATGGTAAGCTCTTGTAGCGTAATAAAATTGAAAATTTTAATTACTTAAATGTAGCTTTTATAAGCTACAAGCTTACCATGTGGGACTGAGAAGAGTCCCACCCATCCTCCCCGCTCTATTACAGCTGAGAGTGTATGGGTTAAAATTTCAACGAGAAAGGAGAAGACAAATGGGGTAGGTCATGTGACGACAACCTGAGGCTGCGGCCAACAATTTTTTTTCTTAGATGTTGGCCGGGCCTGGCGGCCATCCGAGAACAGCATTCAGTCCCACATGGTAAGCTTGTAGCTTATAAAAGCTACATTTAAGTAATTAAAATTTTCAAGTTTGTGGGTGTTCCACAGCCTAAACCAATGCATTGATTTTCACCAAATTATCAGGATATATTTAACTCAAGAGGATCTACAGATGATTAGCTTTTGGGGAGTATTTAGTAGCATCTAATGCCATGGCAACACTTTTAAGATTCTTGTCTCTCAAACTTTGTGGGTGTTACACAGCCTAAACCCGTTCATGGATTTTCACCAAATGTTCAGGATATGTTAAGCCCAATAGGATCTAGGGCTGAATAGATTTTGTGTGTGGGGGGGGTTATCTTGTAACAGCTGTTACCATGGCATTGTACTTTTATATGAGCATCAGTGCTATAGATGTTTCATAACAGGCTTCCATCTAAAGTAACAGATGCCTTCCTGTTGTTAAAAGAAATCCTCACATCATAAACAAAATCTACAAGTTTTTCCCCCTTCTTCAAACTAGATGAAGGATCTGACGGCATCTCATGGGCTCTGTATACTTCTTACATTTAAAAGTGAGATTTTCCCAAATCTCAATATTGCTGCCGATTTAGTTGTACCTGCAGGCTGGGGTTCCTGCCTGCCGAGGGTTGTTTTTGTGTCACCAGCATCTGTGCTGGAGGGGCACATAGAGATCGGTTTGTCCTCTGGTGTTGTCGGTCATCAACTTCATTCTTTGTTTCTGAAAGGTACCTCAAAAATGGCTTTACTGATTAAATTCATATTTGGCATGTGGATGTTGCTGGTCCTCCAGGTGTGCCCTATATAAAGCTGATGTTAAACTACCATGCATAAAATAATTATATTAAGTCTAAAGTTGCGTTAATACATCTTATCCAATGGACAATTGCTTTACCAGTCAGCGTGACCAGTCCCGCCAAACGCCAGAAAAAGACGTCCTGTATATACTACTGGCAGGACCGGTCACGGAGTGTGCATTCGCTAGGTGGCGCATCATACTTCCTTCCTGTCTAGACAGTGTGACGTCATAGCATCTTTTTCGTTTGGCGCATGGAGTGTGCGCATGTGTATTCTACAGAGAGACGTTCATCCATTTTATTTTACTTCCAAGTTATTCTACTGAAGTTACAACCATCGTGTCATCACTAGGACAGAAGAGAGGCACTTGTGGCCACGTTATGGCAATATTTGATGGCCACTTGAAGTGTGCACGATGTCGTGATAAGGGGGTTGGAGAAGACGACTGCGTTCTCAAGAAAGACTGCCCTATTTGTAAAGCTTTTACACCAGAGCAGATATAGCAACTTTCAACCCCCACCTACAGACAACGAAAGAACAAAGACAAGAAATTGGTTTCGTCCTCCCCTACCCCCACTCTCGTGGACCCTTCACACATCAGTGTTTTGGGTAAAGTAGAGGGAGAGAAGGCTAATGTTAAGCCTGAAACCATGCCTGCTGGAAAGGAGAAGAAGAGAAGCGATTCCCCCAAACCTTTTCCCGGATCCAGCAAGAAGAAGCCCAGCTCCAGCAGCAGACCTTCATCTGAAGATTTGAAAAATTTTGATGACAAATGGGCCGAGAGATTTGCAAGGCTGGAAGCAATGCTATTGTCCAAATCCTTTGCTGTCCCGGTGGAACCGGTGGTGAAGCCAGCAGAAGTCATCACCAGCCAGAAGCCATTCTTTGACCCTGGTGCTAGCACCAGCAAGTTGGCTGAGTCTGCAGAGACTACTGGTCCCAGCCTTATTCAGGCCACTGGTGATGCTGTTCCACCCAGAGATGAGATCCAGCAGAATGCCACCCAGCATGTTGAGGCTCCCGGTGCGGGGACAGCCATCCAGCCTGTTGAGGCTCCCGGTGCAAGTCCTGGTGTACTGCCTTCCAGTACCGGTGATGCTGCCTTCAGTGCTGATCAGACCCTGACCAGTCCTAGAGCTGCCCAGTGTACCAGTGGGTCTTAAAGTGAACATGAACAGCACAGTGAGACTAGTTCCCTATTGGAAGGAAACTACCGAGACGGGTCCCCAGCCAGAGACCTCACCAGGGATGAATCTACAGATCAGGAACTCTCTGAGGAGGCCAGTTACAGGGAGACGATCAGAGGCGTGAGACCATTTATGGGTTGGCACAAGATCCCTGAGTTTGAGAGTGTTCATCTTCTGATGACAACCCCTTTGCTGGTTCCCGTGTACAGCCACCCAAGTGTCAAGTGGACCTGTTTGCCACCAGATTCAACAACAAACTCCCTCAGTTTGTGTCACCAGTTCCAGACCCCCAGGCTTGGGCAGTGGATGCACTCAGCCTATCTTGGGAAAATCTGGACCCTTATGCCTTCCCACCAGCAACCATCTTGGGCAAAGTAGTGGAGAAGCTGCAGGACTACCCCTGCAACAGGATCATTCTGATTGCACCAGGGTGGGCCAACATGCCCTGGTTTTGGGATCTGGTGTCAATGTCCAGTCAGATCCCTTTGTGTCTGCCCAACCTGCCCAATCTGGTATCCCAACCATTCAACCAGACCCTGCACAGGAACCTGTCAAACCTGAATCTACATGCCTGGCTCCTAGAGCCACAGCAATCAAGGAGCAGGGATTCTCTGAGGCAGTGGCAGCATGAATTGTGGCTCCTCAAGGAGGATCAACCAGATCCGTCTATGAGGCAAAGTGGACCATTTTTACAAAGTGGTGCCTCAGTAATCAGGTGGACTTCAGGGCACCACCTCTGAAAGCCATATCTGACTTCCTCTTACACTTGTTTCAAGATAGGAAGTTGCAGCCTGGCACCATTGATGGATACAGATCAGCCATTGCTGACAAGTTGGGCAACTCCCCCATCAATGTCAGTAAAGATGAGAATCTCAACCATCTCCTGGATAGTTTCCATGGAGACAGACTCAAGGGCAGGAGAGGTATATCCTCCTGGAACCTTTCCCTGGTCTTGCACCAGCTGACTAAGGCTCCCTTTGAACCCTTAAATGAGGCCTCGCTAAAACACTTGACCTTCGATACTGTTTTTCTGTTGGCCTTGGGTTCAGGTAAGCGCAGGAGTGAGATCCATGCTTGGCTGCATAAGAACATCAGACACCAGTCAGACTGGTCTACGGTGTCCTTATACCCTTCACCCAGCTTTCTATCCAAGAACCAGCTGTCTAAGGAGGGTCCAGATAGTGTGACTCCAGTGGTCATACCAGCCCTGGCCCCTACTCTGGATAGGTCACTCAAGGGTGACAGGTCCTTGTGTCCAGTCAGAGCACTTCGCTACTACTTGGACAGGACTTCAGATCTTAGGCAGAACAAGGAGCTGGTCTTTGTCTCCTTCAAGAAAGGTTTTGACAAAGACATCTCACCTGCCACCATCTCCTGGATCAAGCAAACTGTGATCCTCTGTTATGAGCTATCTGACCAGGAGGCCCTCACATTACATCAGGTCAAAGCCCATGATGTCAGGGCCTTTGCTGCTTCTAAGGCCTTCCAGTCGGGGGTCTCCTTAGAGCAGATTCTATCAGCCTCTCATTGGAAATCCCATAACACCTTCACACAGTTCTATTTGGAGGATGTGGCTTGGGCTGATACAGAGCTTTTTCATTTAAGGCCAGTGGTGGCTGCTCAACAGGTCCACCACCAAACCCAAAAATGAGGAGATATGTAGATATGTAAATATGTATTATGTACATAGCATGTATTTTTGTATATAAGCAAAAAAAAACAAACAAAAAAATACTGTGACTTGCTTCCTTTGGGAAGTTTATTTTTGGGACTGAACTCAGCCCCTCTCTCTCTCTCTTTCTTCCCCAGAACAGGTCTGGAAAGAAAAAAGGGGGGGCAACGTCAGTTGACTGCTGGTTAACCGGTTAGTTGGTAACCGACCTCGACCTCTCAGGGTTCTCTGACCCTAGGTCAAAAATGGGCCTTCTCAGTTTTGACAACGAAAAAGATGCTATGACGTCACGCTGTCTAGACAGGAAGGAAGTACGATGCGCCACCTAGCGAATGACCGGTCCTGCCGGTAGTATATACAGGACGTCTTTTTCTGGTGTTTGGCGGGACCGGTCGCACCGACCGGTAAAGCAATTGTCCATTGGATAGGGTATTAACTTATAAAAGTTTAATTTATTTATTAAATTTGCAATTTCCTGTAGAGGATACTGAAATAACTTGACAGATTTCATTCAAATTTTGCAGGCATATAAAAACTAGCTGTAGTTAAGTATTTACATTAAGGTGACCTAAAACTCCCAGTAATAACAATTATATTCACGTCAAGATTGCAATTTTTAAACAATATTTAAAATACTGTGCAATTCTGGGCATGTCGAGGGTTGTTTTTTCTGGCACGAGCATCTGTGCTGGAGGGGCACACAGGGATCACTTTGTCCTCTGGCGTCTGTTGTCAGCTTCATACTTCGTTTCTGGACAGTACCTCAAAAATGGTTTACTAATTAAATTCAAATTTGGCATATGGATGATGCTGGTCCTCAAGCTGTGCCCTATTTAAAAATGACGTTAAACTCCCATGCATAAAATAATTCTATTATGTTTAAGTTTTCTATTTCTTATAGAGGATACTGAAAATATTTAATTCAAATTTTGCAGGCATACAAAAACTAGCTGTGGTTAAGTGTCTACATTAAGGTGACCTGAAGTGGAAAGTTTGGAAGTCTTTACTTTGTGCATTCATATTTTACTTTATTTCCCAGTTTTTACATATTGTTGGATGTTATAACTTGGCTATTTTATTTTATTAATGATATAGACTATTCTGTGAAACTTCCATTTTGACAGGATAAGTATTTCTTTACATTTTTGTGATTTGTGAGTTTTCTCTGTTCAGGCTTGCTTGTTTACGCGTTTTTATTGCAGTAAAAATGTCCTCCAATACCCAAAGAACAAGCAAAGATAGACCAAGATCTTTGAAGTGTCGGCATTTCTGTCTACCATTTGATAATCACAATTATTGCCCTTCCTGTAGAGAAGCAAATAGAGATGATCCCTGTGTTGAATCTCCATGTGACATTTGCTCTGGTTTCTCGGTCGAAGAAATGCAAAAAATTAAAAACAGGAGCAGTATGTTAGGAAACAGAAAGCAGACACTTCAAAAGAAGATGAACTTGATTTGCTGGGCGGGGACGTGGAGTCCTTTACTGGATCTCAGGCAGACCTTGAGTGTTTGCTTCTCCACCATGTCCTCAGCCCCTGCGTTTGAAGTCATTGTCCCTCCTACCCCAGGTACAGCTTTACAACAGAAAATCGAGTCTAAATTCGAGAAATCCCTGGGTTCTTAGTTTAACATCCAATTGCAACAGCAAATGGGGGTTTTCCAGGCTTCTATGCTTGAGGCCATGGTGTCTCTCCGAGATGAATTTCAGTCTTTCAAAAAAGACGTCTAAAGTAGTGGAGGTGGATCAGACCTCCACTTCAACCTCTAAGCCTGGTACCGGTAAACAAACTGAGAATCTGGACCCAACCCCTCTGAGACCTTTTACGTGAACTCAACCATCCTCTCATATGGATGAGGCTATGGATGTGGACTTGTATGGTCCACCTCTTTCACCAAGTCTTGGAGATGATGACTCCATGCATGATTCTGACCTGAGACATGTCTCAGATGAACATTCAGGTCAGTCCGAGGAACCCTCTTGGGTGGTCTTGGGTAGACCCAAAAACATGCAGATAAAAGAAAACACAAGGTTAGGTCCAGATACTTGTCTCAGTCATCATCATCAGAGGAGGATCAGTCCTCTGTACACATACAAAGGTCTTTCAAACCCTCTAGGGCCCTTTCTGATCAAGACCAACCTCAACACGATCCAGACCCACTTTTTTATAGGGAAGTAGCCATGGCTGACTTACCCTATCAATATGCTAAGAAGTGGAGACCTTTAGGCGTATTCTTGATCTCCGCGACCCCAGGGAAACCATGCCCAGGTCTTCCACTTCTGTTTTGGGCCTGGACGATAAAAAAGGCCAACAGGAGCTTAGGCCAAGAGGCCCTTCCTCTATGCTTCCACTTAGCTCTCACATAAAAGATGCCTTTGACAAGTTTGAGCATGATTTTCTGGCCTCTAATTTACCTGAGGGTAAATCTATTAAACCCCCTCCCTCCACTGCAAAGTGGAACAAGTTGGGACAGCCTTGTTATGAGGACAAAATCTAGGAGTTGAATACGGACTTTTTGAAGATCTGTATCTCTCCTAAACCCTCTGGAGCCCCTATGGGCAAGGTTCCCCTAGCAGTTCTTAAGGAACTGGAACATCAAGCTAGGCAGAACCTTTCCACCTCCAAGACTTCTTCTTCCTGTAACTCCACTTTGGAAAAGTGTCAACACAGTCTGAAGTCTTCCTTTAAAAGTGTTAAATCTTAAATCCAGAAATGTGCCAACCCTCAAAAAGCAGCCAGGCGTGGTTATGACCAGGCCTGTGAATATTTGGAGCTTTGGAATAAGACCATTCTTATTCAACAAAGAGCACTTTCCTGCCTAAGCAAATTCCTAGCTCACATACTCCAAAGGGAGCTGTACACAATGGGTAACACTGGCCTGCTTAGGCGTGAGGCCGAGATGACCCTACTTCAACCACAGTTAGGGAAAATAAGATGCCAAGAACTCAGGAATTCGCCCTTTTGGCCTTCCTCATTGTTCAAGTCTCAGTCAATGAGAGAGAAGACTTCCTCCTCAAAAAGGCACCTCTAAAGATACTTTTCGGACTCTATCAAAATAAGTCCTTTCGTGGTCCCCACAATAAGAAAAGAGGCTCCTACAGGAAACATCCCTATGGGGGCAACTCCTCTCAAAGCAGTAACCAATCATTTTCGTCAGGTAGGGGGAAACCGAATTTCAGAGGCTCCAAGGGTCGTTTTCGACCCCACTCTCGGGGACAAGGGTGTGGAAACCCCTCCCCCCCAATGACTCCTCAAAAGCCTCCCTCAGTCCACCAGTAGGAGGTCGCCACCGTTCTTTCAGAAGAGACTGGCAAACAAACAAATGTTCAAACAACGTGTTAAACATTATCACCAATGGTTACGTTCTTCCATTCATTTCAAAACCAAATCTTGCCAGAGTCCCTCTGATTCAGTCAGGATACAAAGCCCTTCAAGCTCTGACCACTTGTATCCAGCCAGTCTCTTCTGTCAAAGAACGCTATAGAAAGGGTGAAAAATGTAAAATCTCTCGGGTTTTACAGTCTCCTGTTTCCTGTACCCAAACCTCACCAAAGGTGGAGGCCAGTAATAGACCTAAGCAGGCTCAAGACTTTTCTACTTGTAGAAAAGTTCAAAATGGAAACTCCAGAGTCCATCAGAATCTCTCTGATTCCAGGGGAATGGGTATCGTTGATAGACCTATCAGAGGCCTACCTTCACATCCCCATCCACCCAAACTCAAGGAAATACCTAAGGTTTTGCCACAGGTCGCAGGTGTTCCAGCTCATCTCTCTTCCATTTGGCCTGGCCACAGCCCCTCAGGTCTTTACAATGATTGTAAAGGAAGTGAAGCTAATGGCCCTCACGAGGGGACTCAGACTTCACCAATACCTGGACGACTGACTGATCAGGTCCCAGTCTCAGGAAGTGAATATTTGGAGCTTGTAAGTCCAAGTGAACACTCGGGCAGTGACCTAACCCAGTCCTTGATGTGGATAATAAATCAGCAGAAATCCGAACTAAAACCAACTCAGGTGTTTTCCTCCGTGGGCTATGAATACCATCTAGATTCAGCCCTTGTAAAACTCACTCGAGAGATGGCTCATACTCAGGATTTGATCCTACGACTCAAGTCAAAATATGTTTTGACTGCAAGATGTTTGATGTCGCTAATTGGGTTGCTTGCTTCAATGAAGAAAATGGTCCCAGAGAGATGCCTTCACATGAGGTCCTTTCAGTTTCACCTCAAAGAGCACTGGAGATATCCTCAGTCGCTGGACAGCCTCCTTCCTTGGACAGAAACCATTTCAGGACACCTAGAGTGGTGGCAGAATCCCACAAACAAGATGAAAGGTGCAACGTGTGTTGGTTGCAACGGACAACACAACAGTAGTGGCCTACATAAACAAACAAGGAGGAACTCACTCCTGTACGCTCTCCTGTGGAAGATCATGACCTGGTGCCATCATTACCAGATAACCTTGAAAGCCAGACACATTCCAGGGTGTCTGAATGTGATGGTTGACCTTCTGTCCAAGTGCAGTCAACAGAATGGTCACTGCATCCACAGGTGTTCATACAGATCTGTCAAAAGTGGTTCACCCCTCATGTAGATCTATTTGTCACTCGTCTGAACCACAAACCACTGTACATGTCTCCAGTCCCAGACCAAAATGCTTGGGACATAGATGCTCTAAACATAAAGTGGTCGAGTCTCACTGCCTATGCTTACCCTCCAATGGCTCTCCTTCACAGGGTGATCCAAAAAAATCAGGCAATACAATTGTCTGATCATTGTAATAGCCGCAGGCTGGCCAGGGATGCCCTGGTTTTGGGACCTAGTGCAGCTCTCAACAGAAATCCCATTTCAGGTACCAGTGTCAACAACCCTTCTCAAACAGTCCCACAATTATGTGTTTCACAGCAATCCACATCTTAACATCCATGCCTGATGTCTAGGAGTGGACAGCTCCAAGAACAAGGCTTCTCTGTGAAAGTGGCAGAGAGAATTGCTGCCCCTCAAAGATCATCAACAAGGACCATCTACAAGTCAAAGTGGGCCCTATTTGAAAAATAATGCAGAGAAAATTCGGTTGATTTCTCCATTCCCTCTGTGAAACAAGTCTCAGACTTTTTCATGTACCTGTACCAAGTTCTAAACAAGCGCCCCTCGACCATTGATGGTTACAGGATGGCCATTGTTGATACCTTGGGCCCAGCTGGGCACCATATTTCCCAAAGCTCAGACCTTAACAGGTTGCTCTCCAGTTGTCACAGGGATCATCCCAAAAGTTCAAGAAATCTTCCAAAATAGAACCTTTCTGTTGTTCTTAATGAGCTCACCAAAGCAACATTTGAGCCTATGAAAGACACAGACCTCAAACATCTTACTCTCAAAATTGCTTTCTTGCTAGCTTTGGCCTCCGGCAAGTGCCACAGTGAAATTCATGCCTGGGTTGCAAACAAAGTATCTAATCTAGGCCAATGGGAAAAGGTTGCCTTGTTCCCATCTTCTGTATAGGTTAATGGGCGAGTAAGGGACCGAGTTAACAGTTCATTGTTTTCCAATATTGTAAACTTATGAGGCTATTAACCTATTTAAATTACACCTCTTCCTTAATTTATAATTTTTAACATGTTGTTTAACTTCATTACTTTTCATTTCCATATTCCTAGTGTGTACTTTTTCGGTTTTTATGATCATTTTAGTTAAAAAAAAATGAACAAGGGTTTCTTTGGAAATGTGCTAAAAGAATTCTATATATGGTCAATATCACAGAAGTGGCCAATAGTGAAAGATAATGGACACTTTTAACAAAAGAAAAACTCTCAGGTGTAATTTAAGATGTCATAACCAAAAACCAACTAGCAAGAGAAGGTTCTCAAAGTGTGTCTCCAGTGACAATTCCTGCTCTAACTAGCATTGTAGATAAGACAATTCAAAGAAGACAGGACCTTGTGTCCGGTACGGGCCCTGAGGTACTATTTGGATCGAACCAAAGACCTGAAAGGTTTTCAATCCCTACTTTTCATTTCTTTCAAGAAAGGACACACCTCAGACATCAGACCTGCTACACTCTCTTCTTGGTTAAAACAAACCATTCTACTTTGTTATAAACAAGCAGACCAACAAGCCTTGGACTTGGTTTCACATGGTAAGCTTGTACATTTAAGTAATTAAAATTTTCAATTTTATTGTCCTACTATAGCTTACCATGTGGAGCTGAATGCTATCACGGGAGGCTGCAGGCATCCGGCCAACATCCAAGAAAAATGGACACATAATACTGGCGAGTTGGAATCGAGGTGACCCCAGTAGTGACGTAGCCATGTACTTCCTCTTTCTTGTTGGCCGCGAATATGGAATACATGCCTGTTATTCCAAGGAAAGAGATCTGAATTTTATATGGATATACTTGTCATTGGATGCTGAAACTTCATATCAATATTTTATTGCGTTAATACATCTTACCTGACAGACTATAGCTATACTCCGGCGCCAGCCAGTCTCACCAGATGCCAGAAAAAGACGTTCCGAGTTTCATCTCCGGCAGGACCGGTACACTACCATCCACTCGCCAGGTGGCCCAGTTCCTGCTTCATTTGCCAGAGGGACATGACGTCATAGCATCTTTTTCATTTGGCGTGATTTAAAGGTTGTGTTTTTATGCACAGTGTTATAAAGTGGATAATTCCTTAATTTTAAAGTGTTACTTGAGGCGTTAAGGCGCAACAGGAGTCAGTCCTCCCCCAAGGCAGTGAGAGTTTGTGTCCTGCCTTAAAATGCAGGACAGGTGACCAGTCTAATAGTGTACAAATGACATCACAAGAACCTTGGTTGTACTGTGTTGTACTTTACTCAGTTGCTAGGGGTGATCTATAAACAAAATTATGTAATTGGCTCCCCTCCTAGAAATCTGTGACTGGGTTTTTAGGCTTCTCAGTTTGAAATTTGCAAGCAATCGAGAGACATGGAAAATATTTTATTTTGACTTTATTTTATGATCTTAGTTTGTTTTAAAGTTTTAACTTGTAAATGTTGTACATAAAATGGGACGGTCATTTAGTTTGTAATGTTTTATGAACTATTAAGTGGAGATCATACTGTCATTGACAAGGAACTGTTATTTGATTTGAGGCTGGACTTAAACTGATTGCAGAGGTTTTGTGGTCATCGTGTCAGCAACAGGCTCAGTTTTTTGGACTCTGAGGGACGGTCTAACCTATATTTATATTTGTGCAAGCCTTAATTTAGCCTTCTAGCCAGAATTCTCAGCCTGTTATTGACTCGACCAGAGCACTAAATCTCGAATTTATTCATATATTTCAGAAACAAACATTTATTTAAGTGCCACAAGGTTGCTAGTGTTAAAAAATGCCGAGTGTAAATAAAGAATTTTGCAAAACATGTGACATAAGACATGTGCCACCCACAGGAAGAAACTGTAAGCTAGCTGTGGAAGATCAACCAGTGAATGCCAATGGACTAGTAAGAGATGCTGCCGTGACCCAAGCAGGTGAGGGACTGCCTGACGGACAGAAGTTGCAGTGGAAAATTCTTGAACAGCTGGAAAAAGTCAACAAGAGGTTGGACAAGGTGGAAGACAAGATGGCTGCTACTGGTGACACACGGGACTCACTCGAGTTAAGTACTTCAAAGTTCAGTACACCTAATAGTAGTTCTACTGTTAGAAAGCTTAAAAGTAAAAGAAAGGTTCAAATATCAAGTGATTCTTCCTCAGATAGTGATTCTCTCAGTTTAGAGGTTTTGAAGTCTCCTCAGTTACAAAAGAAGGTTGATAAACGAATTAGAGAACTAGAAAACAGTTCACAATGTTCAGGTAGGGATACAGCATGTAAACACAAATTAAAAAGAGGAGGAAATGTAGACGTTTCTGTCAAAACAAAAGTAGCATGGCCCCATGAACCAATATTAGGTGGTGTCAATAGACAGAATAAATTATGACCAGCTGTCCTTGACCCAGTGGGTCCATGTTTTTTTGTCAATATTTTGGATGAACCCTCAGCAAAACGTAGAAATATGATGGTAGCTTACATGGGGGAGTTGATGGAGGATGCCACAGATTTCTCGTGGCAGGGAGCCAAGGCAGCTCATGCTGTCTTGCTCTGCGAGATGGAGCGTGGCAAGGTTACATGGGAAGATCAGGGCAGGATAGATTGTATATGAAGAGCTTATGCTCAGAAGCACATAGGTTCAAGTAGGGCAAATTTTCCAAATTTGGGTGAACAAACCAGGAAACCTTGGATTTGCAAGAACTTTCAAACTGGTATGTGTGTTTCAGTGAAAGATCATGAAACAAATGGTAGGCTACACCGTCATATTTGTGCTTTTGCCTTTCTATGGGCAAACTGCAACATGCAAAAAAAAGATTGTATACACAAAAAGAATGGCTCAAAAACGAGCCAGGAGCTGCCAGTCACTAGGACTGGGCAGCTGTGAAAAACAGGTGAAAAACGATGTTGAAGTTCAAAATAAAAGTTCTATAGAGTGTGGTAATCAATCTTGTAGTGATGACAGTGAGGTACTCAAAAGTGACAGTCATGGGACGGGTGGTGGCCCACATGATGACAAAAAATACAAAAGTAGAGTAATATACAACTCAAAAGTCAATAAAGCAATGGTAGAAGCTAGTTTGGCTTGCAAAGGTAAGAGGTTCAAACCTCTCATTGACAAAACAGTTGTTAAATCTAGAGTTTTTGCATCCAAAAACAAAGCCTCCTGTGCCATATCTGAAAGTGATGTGTTGCAAATACTGTCAGTAGTCCAGTCATTTCCATCTCTGAATATATGATTGACACATTGTCGCCTCAAGAGCATTGTGTCATTGACGGTTCAGCTGGGGAGCGTCAGGTAGGCAGTCCCAGGTGTCGAGTTACTGTGAACTCTGCTACTGCGTCATCTGTTGATACGAATCAACAATCAAACTTGCAAACTTGTCCGGTATACGACATAAATTTGGCAGGTATTGAAGACAAATTTACCAGTGCACTTTACAATGTTGGCACACAAGGTGTGAAGTGTCAGGAGCAAAATAATTGTGCTTTGTTCAAAAATTGGCAGAACCAATCACAGTTTCAATTTGGCTTTATTCCCCTGGATGAGCAAATAATGCCTGACATTAGTGTGGTTAATTGTTCAGATGGCTTGTCACCTTTTAACATCCATGCTCTTGTTAGAGCCACGAACAAATCTAACTACATGGAAGCCAGGCTTCCAGTGAAGTCGCAATTGGATGTATGTGAGTGGAAATCACGATTAACAGATTGTTGGGACCAACAACTTTTGCAACTGATAGAATTCGGTTTTCCTTTAGATTTCAATAGGAATTGTCCATTGAGGCGTGAAGGCAAAAATCACTCATCTGCAGTCGATTACCTGTCTGATGTTGACGCTTATATTAAAGAAGAAACTGAGTTCAATGCAATTTTGGATCAATTTCACCAGATTACCATTGAGGGGGGCACTGTTCACCCTTCATGACTAGACATAAACCAAATTCGGATAGGCTTCATGTTATCACAGACCTTAGTTGGCCACAAGGGGCGTCGGTCAATTCTGGTATTAACAAAAACACATATTTGGACAGTCAGTTTGACCTTACTTTCCTCTCGGTAGATGATATCACAAATGAGGTGAAGTGCCTAGGTAGGGGAGCCCTCCTTTACAAAGTTGACGTAAGCTGTGCATTCAGACATGTCAAGGTGGACCCTGGGGATTATGACCTCTTAGGCCTTGAGTGGAACGGGACGTACGTGGATACATGTCTGCCGTTCGGGACATGGCACAGAAGTCAAATTTTTCATCGTATCAGTGACGCTGTGTGTTTCCTGATGCATCAAGCTGGTTTCTGCATCATCGATTATATTGATGACTACATTGATATAGGCGTCACGAGCATCGCGCAACGTTCCTTTGACCATTTATTGACCCTCATGGAGCATTTAGGTCTGTCTGTCTGTCAGTCAGAGCAAGCTAGTCCCTCCCTCGACAAAAGTCGTTTGCTTGGGTGTCCTCATAGACACTGTCACAGGTACAATTTCTATACCCTCAGACAAGTTGCGTCAGATAAATGACGCCGTCAAGGAATGGCTTGAGAAACGCTCATGTACCAAAAGGCAGCTACAGTCCATTCTGGGATTGCTCTTATATGTCCACAAGTGCATTAAGTCAGCTCGAGTTTTCCTAAATAGGATGCCAGACATGCTGAGAGCCAGTCAAAATGCTCAGAAAATAACGCTTACGTCAGATTTTCGACGTGATGTCCGTTGGTTTGCCAAGTTCCTTCCCACCTACAATGGTGTCAATTTTTATGACCATAGAAGTGTAGATCATGTTACTGACCTAGAAGCTTGCCTTACAGGATTGGGGGGTAGATTTGGAAACCTGGTGTATTTCCTCCCATTGGAAAAGGGGTACAACGAGTGCACAATAGTCCATCTAGAGATGGTCAACATACTGCTAGCCATTAGGCTGTTCTGTAACCTGTGGTCGGGTCGAAAAGTGTTCGTTAGGTGTGACAATAATTCAGTTGTCTCTGTGCTCAGAACTGGTTGGTCCAGAGATCCATTCCTCTCGGCTTGCGCTATCAATATCTGGTACTGCTCAGCCAAGCATGACATAGATGTTAAGTATGTACACATCAGGGGCTGTGACAACAAAGTTGCTGACCGATTGTCTAGGTGGTCGGGTAGCCGGGACCACTGGGGCCGTTTACTCCACCATATTCCGAATCCGTGCTGGTTACAAACAGATGAGCAAATGCTGGAACTTCATCCTGATCTTTAATTTACCTGACATTCCCCCGCTGTGTAGTAAGGTTTATTATGTACAATCATGAGTGTGCTGTGCTGTCATCCTGCTTAGGGTTCATGTAGTAAATGTGTGCCAACTGATATTTGCCCTGCAGGGGCCCATGTTATTACAAGTCAATGTGTTGATAGATGCTATACTTTGTTGTAGGTACTCTGCTGGTGTATCCACTGGCTGGCAAAGCAATGTCACGTATGCATCTAGCCTTCAGGCCTAAGACCAGTAAGGCCTACACTGCAATGTTTCGAGTGTTTCTGGCCTTCTGCATCTATATGAAGATTGCTCTTCAACATATGTCAGTGAAAGTGATCTTGGCTTTCCTTGAGTGTCTGGTGTGCAACAAGGTTTTCCTGCTGTGCTGGCCAATTATGTAACTGCTATTAAAGCTAAATGTATATTGTATATTGTATGATTTGTCATATCATGTGTGTAAAAATGTTAAAATAACGTATTTTCTGAAATCTGTTAAAATCACCAGGCCATTGTGTGTCAAGCCCCATAATATTATTGATCTTGACATGTTGAAAGCTATTATTTCCAAGTGTCATAATTATCGCTGTGGAGCTGTTTACAAAGCCATCTTCTTAACTGGTTTCTTTGGTTTCCTCAGATTATCAAACCTCTCACCTCACTCTGCAGCTACCTTTGATTCCACTAGACATCTTACAGGTTCAGATGTCTTCTTTACAAAAAACTTTGTAAAGCTTTTAATAAAATGGTCGAAAACAATACAAACCAGAGACAAGGTTGAAATCCTTACTCTTCCAAAATTAATGGATCCTGATCTTTGTCCTAGATTGGCCTTAAAGGCTTTGTTTGTGTCTCTGGGTCTTCACCCCAACCATTTCACTTTTTCATAGTCTCCGTAGGTCAGGGGCCACTTTTGCGTTTAATGCACATGTCCCCATTCAGGACATAAAAAGGCAGGGTACATGGACTTCTGATTGTGTATGGAAGTATATACAAGCAGACCAGTCTTCTGGTGAAAAACTAGCAAATTCTTTGGCTACTGTTATAAATGTTTAGGCTGTTTATAAATGCTTCACTACGGTTGGGCTTTGGTGGGTTTCACATCTTTGAATGGCTAAAAGCTGTGATGTTTTGATTGTGAACTTGTGGGCCTCCTTCTCGGTGGCAGTTTTCCTCATCCACTTCATTGGTTTTTGGTCATGTAGGTGTTTTGAACCCACATGACGGGCTAGTTATAACCTCAATGAAAAAGGGGGTTCCTGTAAAACTACTGCCTCACTCTAGGTGTCCCACAGGGCTGTTGATTTTACATTGTATTTTATATATTTTAAATTGTATTTTACTGTATATTTTGTATTATAACTTGGCTCCAGTATTTACTATGAACAGTAATGAACTCTAACTTTGAGACTGGATCGAGCTATCATGTATTCTCTGAAATTACATAACATATATTATCACTCTAGTCAGATTATGGACTATAATGAACTTTAATTTTTTGGACTAGAGTTAGAATTTGTGTAATTTTTGAAGAAATTGTAAATAGTTTTAGTTAGTTTTATATATACAAATAACAATCATATACACTATTAATTATATATTTTAATAAAGATTACCTGCAACTGTGTCTATTCTCTGTCTTGAGGGGAGGGACTGTTATCAGTTTATTGTGGAATAATCATAGCATCACTTGGACAACGTAAAGGGCCATTTGGGCACATAATGGCCTCTTTTGATAAACATTCTACATGCAAACGGTGCAGAAACACAGGTCTAGGAAAGGATCCGTGCTTTAAGAAACTGCCTTGTGAGTACTGTGATCTGTTGACCCCTGAACAAGTAATTCAGTTATCAACCCCCACATATAAGATTAGGAAGGAAAAGCAGAAAAGTAAAGATAATCTTGTAGGGGACACGGATAATGCTTCAAACCATCTTTTTGAGAAAAGGGTAGTGTCGATCTTGAAGGACGGTTACATCCCATTCAAACTCAGACCTCCCCCTGGTAAGAGATCCCTTGATAGTCAGTGGCTATGCAAACCCCATCAGGAACCTCTACTTGAAGGAAGCTTTACAGTCACTGATTTACAAAAAGGCAGTAGAGAGGGTAAGGGTTCGAACCTCTCTAGCTGTTTTCAACAGACTATTCTTTGTACCAAAACAAAATCAGAAATGGCGTCCAATCTTGGATCTCAGTGTTTTTTTAGTTTTTGAGCATGGAGACCCCGGAAACAATCCAAATCTCCCTACAACAACGGGAATGGGTGACATCGCTGGATTTCAGCGATGCCTATTTCCACATTCCCATACACAAAGTTTGTGTATTGCAAAGTTTGTGTCCCCAGTCCCGGACCCAAAAGCTTGGGCAGCGGACGCTCTAACAGTCTCCTGGAAGGACTGGACATGTATGCATTTCCCCTAGTGTCCCTTTTGGGCACAGTGATCAGCAAGTTGTCAGATCACCTGTGCAAGAGGGTAATCATAATAGCACCAGGTTGGTCCAACATGCCATGGTTCTGGGATCTAGTGGATCTGTCATCCCAGATACCCATTTGTCTCCCAAATTATCTCGATTTGGTGACTCACCCATTCAACGGGGCGAGTCACAGGGATCTGACCAGTCTCAACTTTCATGCATGGCTCCTAGAGCCAAAGCAATCAAGGAGCAAGGGTTCTCTAGCCCAGTGGTGGTATGAATTGAGGCTCCTCAGAGACGCTCAACCAGAACAGTCTATGAGGCAAAGTGATCCGTTTTTGTTAGATGGTGTGAAACAAGTCATGTGGACTTCAGGTCGCCATCTATCAAACAAATATCAGATTTTCTCTTGCATCTTTTTAAGGAGAAGAATTTTCAGCCTTGTACCATCGATGGTTACAGGTCAGCCATTGCGGACAAGTTGGGCAATTCCTCCTTGAATATCAAAGGATGAAGGATGGAAACCTAAATCGGCTATTGGATAGTTTTCACAGAGATAGACCCAAGGGACGTCGCGGAGTTTCCTCATGAAACCTCTCCTTGGTTTTACATCAGCTCACCAAGTCTCCCTTTGAGCCCCTCAGAAAGGCTTCTTTGAAACATTTGACCTTTAAAACGGGTTTTCTCCTCGCCCTAGGCTCGGGGAAGCAGACACCAAGCCAATACTTTAAATTATCCTTCTCCAAATTTTTTGTCTAAGAACTATTTGGCGAAGGAGGGCCCAGAGTGTGTGGCCCCAGTGGTCATCTCAGCTTTGGCCCCTACTCTTGAAAAGGAGAGGTCTCTCTGTCCAGTGCGAGTTTTACGCTATTATCTGGACAAGACTCAAGATCTAAGACAAGACAAGGAGCTAGCCTTCAAAAAGGGGTTTCACTAAGGATATCTCGCCTGCTACTATCTCGTCTTAGATTAAATAGAAGATTATCCTTTGTTATGAGTTGTCGGATCAGAAGGCTCTAACCTTGCACCATGTTAGGGCACATGATGTTAGAGCTTTTGTGGCTTCTAAAGCCTTTCTAGGTGGCATCTTTTTGGACCAAAAATTCAGTGCTTTTTTATTTAGGTCCCGTGGTGGCTGACCAGCAGATCCACCACTGAACCTCCTTTGCTCTTACCCTGTATATAGGGTAAGCTATTATAGCGCAATAAAATTGAAAATTTTAATTACTTAAATGTAGCTTACCATGTGGAACTGAAGAGAGCCCCACCCTGCCTCCCGGCTGAATAACAGCTGAGGGGGTATAGACAAATTTCCACCTAGAAAGATCACTTCTGGGGTCACCTCGATTCCAAGGCATCTTGCCAGTATCTATTTTTTTGGATGTTGGCTTGATGTCTGCGGCCTCCCGAGATAGCATTCAGTTCCACATTGTAAGCTTGTAGCTTATAAAAGCTACATTTATGTAATTAAAATTTTCATTTTATTGCGCTACAATAGCTTACCATGTGGAACTGAATGCTATCTCCGGAGGCCACAGGCATCCGGCCAACGTCCAAGAAAAATAGACGTTTAGTTTTGACTGGATCCCTGTGCTGAGAGTGTAGCATAACAATGTAATCTCGAGTCTAACCCTTCTTCTCTCATTGGCCATGTGACTAGCAAGCATTTAAAATAAACTTTCTTTATTTTACTGTTTTCTCAGGATATACGTATTGTTGGATGTTACCATTCAGCCATTTATTTTATTTTATATCATAGTTTATTCTGACAAAGTTTGAAAAGTGCAGGATAAGTATTCTTTGAATATTTCTTGTTTGTGAGTTTACCACCTTTTATTGCTGTAAAAATGTCTGTCCACCAAACGAGTGCAAAGCCCAGATCATCAAATAAAAATCAAGCACAGATGTAGATATCAGATCCCTGCAATACTTCTAAAGATGATTATCTGGACTTATTGGGGGATGACATGGAGGCATTTTCTGGCTCTCAAGCAGACCTTGAGGGTGCTGCTGATAATTTATTTTCTTCTCCTCCACGCGCCCAACTCTTACGTTTTGAGTCTTTGTCTTTAAGGACTCCTCAAACTGTCCCACCAACCCCAGGTACTGCCTTGCAGAATAAGATATAAAGTAGACTAGAAAAATCCCATGGTAATCAATTCAACATCCAACTCCAAATGGAGTCTTTCAAGCGACCATGTTGGAGGCTATAAAATCTCTTAGAGATGAAATGCAATCTATGAAAAAAGCCTCCGAGCCGGAGGTAGATAAGACCTCTGCTTCTTTGTCAAAAGCTGGACCAAGTAAACAACCAGACCTGACCACTCAGGCTTCAGACCCGACCACTCGGGCATCTGACCACTTGGATGCTCAACCTATGGACACGGACTTATATGGTCCTTCTCTTCCATCAAAGTTCACTCAAAGTGTTCGGTCCGACCATGGCTCCAAGCACTTGGATCTTCAATCCGAGCACTCGGAACAACCTAAAAGGGTGTGTTCTTCCAGAGCTAAGAAGCACTCGGACAAGAAAAAACGCAAGGTTCGGGGAAAGTACTATTTTCAGTCATCTTCTTCAGAGGAAGATCAGTCCTCTGTCCCTATCAAAAAGTCTGTTAAGCCTCAACAGGCTCCTGAGCACGATCAACAGCACAGACACAGTTTTTTACAGGGAGGTAGATATATCTGACCTCCCTTCTCAATATGCAGAGGAAGTGGAAACTTTTAGGCACACACTTGATCTCCCTGACCCCAGGGAAACTTTGCTTAGGTCCTCTACCACTGTGCTAGGCCTGGATGACGAGAAAGTCCAACAGGAGCTAAGGCCAAGAGGCCCTTCAGCTATGCTCCCTTTAAATCCCCTTCTCAAAGATGCCTTTAAGAAATTTGAACAGGATTTCTTGGCCTCTAATTTACCTGAGGGTAAATGTATCAAACCCCCTGTTTCAACAGCCAAATACTACAAGGTGAGACAACCTTGTTTTGAAGACAAACTTCAGGAGCTCAATACAGATTTTGCCTAAATCTGTATTTCTCCTAAACCCTCTGGGGCTACTATGGGCAAGGTTCCCTACAAGTTCTTAAAGAACTTGAACACCAAGCTAAGCAGAATCTCTCTACCATCAATTTTATAGCTACTTTCGCAAAGACTGCTTCTGCTTGTAACACTGTTATGGAGAAGTGTCAACACAGTCTAAAGACTACCTTTAAAAGAGTTAAAAGCCAGATTCAGAAGGGTACCGATCCTGAAAGAACTGCCAGGCATGGCTATGAAAACGCCTGTTACTATTTGGAGATTATGAATAAGAGAATTCTTACTCAACAGAGAGCCTTAGCCTGCCTCATCTCTGTAGCCCATATACTCCAGAGGGAGCTGTATACCCTGGGCAACACTGGCCTGCTAAGACGCAAGGCCGAGATGACCCTCCTTCACCCACACCTATACATCAAGAACTGAGGAATTCGCCTTTCTGGCCTACTCCTCTGTTCAAGTCACAGTTAGTCAAGGATGGAGAAGACTTCCTCCTTAAGGAAGGCACCCCAAAGATTCACAGGGTTTTGGACCCTATCAAAACAACCCCTTTTGTGGTCCCCACCACAATAAGAAAAGAGGCTCCTTCAGGAAACGCCCCTATGGGGGCAATTCCTCCCAAAGCAGTAATCAATCATTTTCCTCAGGTTGGGGAAAATCAAACAGAGGCTTCAGAGGTCATTTTTGACCCCATTCAAGGGGACGAAGGCGTGGAAACCCCTCCCCCCAATGACTCCTTAAAAGCCTCTCTCAGTCCACCAGTAAGAGGTCGCCTCCATTCTTTCAGAAGAGACTGGCTAGCAAACAAGTGTTCAGACAATGTGTTAAACATTATCACCAATGGTTACATTCTTCCATTCATCTCAAAACCAAATTTAGTCAGAGCTCCTCTGATTCGATCAGGTTACAAGGCCCTTCAAAAAGACCAAGCTCTGGCCTCTTGTATCCAGTATCTTCTGTCAAAGAATGCTATAGAAAGGGTGGAAAATGTAAAATCTCTCGGGTTTTACAGTCGCCTGTTTCCTGTACCCAAGCCTCACCAAAGGTGGAGCCCAGTAATAGACTTAAGCAGGCTCAACACCTTCCTACTTGTAGAAAGGTTCAAAATGGAAACACCAGAGTCCATCAGGGCCTCTCTGATTCCAGGGGAATGGGTTTCGTCAATAGACCTATCTGCCAGTCACATTCCACCCATCCACCAAAACTCAAGGAAGTACCTAAGGTTTTGCCACAAGTCACAGGTGTTCCATTTCACCTCCTTTCCCTTCGGGCAAGCCACGCCCCCACAGGTCTTTACAATGATTGTAAAGGAAGTGAAACTAATGGCCCTGACCAAGGGGAATCAGATTTCACCAGTACCTGGATGACTGGCTTATCAGGGCCCAGTCTCAGGAAGAAGCACAAGTGAACACTCAGACAGTGGTAGACCTGACTCACTCCTTAGGGTGGGTAATAAATCAGGAGAAGTCTGAACTAATACCTACTCAAGTGTTTTTGTTTATGGGCTACGAATACCATCTAGATTCAGCCCTTGTAAAACCCACTCAAGAGGCATGGCTCAAACTTCAGTATTTGATCCTACGACTCAGGTCAAAACATGACTGCAAGATGTTTGATGTTGCTAATTGGGTTGCTTGCCTCAACGGAGAAAATGGTCCCGGAGGGACGCCTTCACATGAGGCCCTTTTAGTTTCACCTCAAGGAGCACTGGAGATTTCCTCAGTCATTGTACAGCCTCCTGCCTTGGACAGAAACAATTTCAGCACACAAATGTGATGAAAGGTGCAGATTTTCATCCCAAAGACCACAGTATCCAACTCTTTACAGATGGCTCAAACAAAGGCTGGGGCGCTCACTTAGAGCAAGCCTCTACAAAGGGTCTGAGGTCAGACAGGGAAAAAAGGCTACACATAAATGTTCTAGAACTGAAGGCAGTTTCTATGGCCCTTCAAAGGTTCAAGGACCAGTGTCAAAACCAAACAGGGTTGGTTGCAACAGACAAATCAACAGTAGTAGCCTACATAAACAAACAAGGAGGAACCCACTCGGCAAAGATGTGCGGTCTCCTGTGGAAGATCATGACCTGGTGCCATCATTACCAGATAACTTTTGAAGCCAGTCACATTCCAGGGTGTCCAAAGGTGCTGGCCGACCTTCTGTCCAGGTCAAACCAAGTCCAGTCAACAGAATGGTCACTGCATCCTCAGGTGTTCAAACAGATCTCTCACAAGTGGTTCACTCCTCATGTAGATCTATTTGCCAGTCATCTGAACCACAAAATTCCACTGTACGTATCTCCAGTCCCAGACCAAAATGCTTGGGACATAGATGCACTGAACATAAACTGGTTGGGTCTCACTGCTTATGCTTACCCTCCCACGGCTCTGCTTCACAGGGTGATCTAAAAAATCAGTCAATCCAGTTGTCTGACCATTGTAATAGCCCTAGGCTGGCCAAGGATGCCCTGGTTTTGGGAGCTAGCTCAACTCTTCTCAAACAGTCCCACAACTATGTGTTTCACAGCAATCCACAACATCTCAACCTCCACGCCTGGTGTCTGGCAGTGAACAGCTCTAAGAACAAGGCTTCTCTGTGGAGGTGGCAGAGAGAATTGCTGCCTCTTGGAGGTCATCAACAAGGACCATCTACAAGTCAAAGTGGGCCCTATTTGAGAAATGGTGCAGAGAAAATTTGGTAGAATTCTCCACTCCCTCTGTGAAGCAAGTCTCAGATTTCTTCATGTACCTGTACCAAGTTCTAAACAGGCACCCTTCGAACATTGATGGTTATAGGACTGCCATTATTCACACCTTTGGCCCAGCAGGGCTCCATATTTCTCAAAGTTTAGACAGGACCTTGTGTCCGGTACGGGCCCTGAGGTACTACTTGGATCAAACCAAAGACCTAAGAGGGTCTCAATCCCTTCTCTTTATCTCCTTTAAGAAAGGACATACCTCAGACATCAGACCCGCTACACTCTCTTCTTGGCTAAAACAAACTATCCTACAAACAAGCAGATCAACAAGCCTTGGACTTGGTCCAAGTCAAAGCGCATGACATTAGGGCCTTTGCCACCTCTAAGGCCTTTTATGGTGGGGTATCGGTGGACCAAATCATGCAAGCGTGTCACTGGAAAGCTCACAACACATTTACAAATTTTTACCTAAAAAGACCTTACTTAGTCAGACAACGACAACAATATGTATCTGGGACCAGTAGTAGCTGCACAACTAGTCCTAGACCCTTCGCCTTAGACTGCTCATCCTCAGAAAGAAAAGAAGGGGGGGGCACATCCGCTGCAGCCAAGTCTTCAGGAGTCTAATCCCAGGGTCTAGGTATTGGTTACCTCCTCAGGATGTTATGGTAAGGTCTCTTATCTATCATTTCTGTATTTAACTGTATAATGCATTAATTCTTTCAGTGTACCATAATCTCATATTTATGGTGGCAAGTTAATGAGATTCAAGCTTAGGGCTGGTATTCATTACAGTGATGCCTTTGGGGGCTATACTCACATAAGTGAGCACGGCTGCACTTAACCCTTCAATCAAACATCCAGACAGTATCGGTACTGTCATTTATTAATCTTCTGGTTTTTGGCTTCTTATAGGTCCAATTTTCAGAATTGGGCTCTGTAAGTGGGACTGGTTTTTCAAATATTCATTTTATTTATTTATTAATTTAAATCCAATCAAATTCACTATACTTCCAGTCTCAGCTGTAATCTCTCCACTGGACAGTTGGATTCAGCATTCAGTTCCACATGGTAAGCTATTGTAGCACAATAAAATTGAAACTTTTAATCACTTAAATGTAGCTTTTATAAGCTACAAGCTCACCATGTGAAACTGAAGAGTCCCACCCTGCCTACGGGCTGTATTCGAGCTGAGGGGGTATGGCCTAAATTTACAATGAGAGAAGAAGGGTTAGACGAGAGATTACACTGTTATGGTACACTCTCAGCATGGGGATCTGGTCAATACTAAACGTCTATTTTTCTTGGATGTTGGCCGGATGCCTGCGGCCACCCGAGATAGCATTCAGTTCCACATGGTAAGCTTGTAGCTTATAAAAGCTACATTTAAGTAATTCAAATTTTCAAATTTAACTACCTCACAGCTACAAACTAACATTGAGATTAGGGTCACGACAATATTTGGACAATATTTGATGTGGTAATTGAGATTTTTTCGTTTATAGTAAACATGTGCACATATCTAGGCGAGAAAAGGATATCTTGTGTAAGGTTACAATAAATTGGTGATATCTATTAAAATTTGTATGTTTAAGATTGCAACAGTTTTGTGTCACCAGCAGTTATGATGGAAGACATATATCATCAGCACTGAATCACACTTTGGCATGTGAATATTACCAGTCAACATAATTAATTGTATATTGAATTCAACTTTTTATTGTGTTAATACATCTTACCCAATAAACTATTGCTAATCTGGTCGGAGTGTCAGGCCCTGAGAAACGACAGAAAAAGCCGTCCTGTGTTTCACCTGCAGGACTGGTCTAGTGCTGTGCCTTTGCTAGGTGGTGCATCAAACTTCCTTCCTGCCTAGACAGCATGATGTCATCACATCTTTTTCATTTGGCGAGTGTACTGTGCAGATGGATTTTTGAGAAGCTCTCAGAATTTGAACTTTTTTGTGGATTATTTGCAAATGTGAAATTTATTTCTCACTTGCTTCATCTTGTGAGTATATCGAGATTCAAAGTCTTACAGAACAGAAGCAGAATACACTGGTTCCGCCCTCGTAGACGTGACGTTAGTGTTGGTAGTGTGGGTCCTCCACGACCAAAAGAAAGTAAAATCTCCTGAGAAAAATGTGGAGAAACACAAATAAAAGAAGCATTCTACCCCTACTTAGCATGCCAAGTCTTCTATCGACAGTAAGCTTGAAGCCTTAGATCAGAAATGGTCAGAACATTTCTCTAGGCTTGAAGCAATGCTCTTAACCAGATCTCTGGAGAAGCCCCAACTGGAGCCAACTTTCCAGACTGTGAGAATGATACCAACGAAGCCCCCACCAGTGGGTGCAGTTAAGTCGGCAGACCCTTTCATTCCACCTTCCCGACCTCAGTCTGTTAACCAACCTCTGCCTGCTGACTCAAAATGATTGTCGACCGACCCAAGGCTACCGACCTTGCCCAGCACAGCTGGTACAGAGCCAACCAGGCAGTTCACCAACTCGGATATGGACACTGATACTGAGGATGACACTACCGTCCGACTTTGCTTGTCCTGTTGAAGAAGGAGAGGTGTCAGATCGTGATCTAGACACTGCTACAGCTAGACCAGGCCCTCTCAGAAGAACAGACTTACTAAGAGACAATGAGGAGTGTTAGGTCATGTATGGGTTGGCAGCGCATAACTGACATAGACACAACTACCTCAACTACTAGTGATAAACCCTTTGCCAGGCCCAAGCTACAGCAAGTTGGAAAGGTCTGTTAATATGCCCATAGACGACTGGTTGTGTAGGACTGGACAAGTTGGACATGACACTGGTAGGAGATTCTCCCTGTAGTTATGAGGCTGGCGGCGTTTTGAAGGACCAGTTTGTCAAACAAGCAAGATCTCAGAGCAAGCAGTATGGTTTACACACCGACAAAGAGAAGTGGCTGTTTGGTAAAATGAGGCGTAAAAACTGAACTGTAGTTACAGCCAGATAGCCGAGTCATCTGGAATTGCCTCTACACCACTGGCGTCAAGGCAGGTTTCTCAAGACACTCTAAGAAAATGGGAGAAATCAGCCCAGGAATCCAGTTCCACCTTCCCGACCTCAGTCTGTTAACCAACCTCTGCCTGCTGACTCAAAATGATTGTGGACCGACCCAAGGCTACCGACCTCGCCCAGCACAGCTGGTACAGAGCCAACCAGGCAGTTCACCAACTCGGATATGGACACTGATACTGAGGATGACACTACCGTCCGACTTTGCTTGTCCTGTTGAAGAAGGAGAGATGTCAGATCGTGATCTAGACACTGCTACAGCTAGACCACTGGTAGGAGATTCTCCCTGTAGTTATGAGGCTGGCGGCGTTTTGAAGGACCAGTTTGTCAAACAAGCAAGATCTCAGAGCAAGCAGTATGGTTTACACACCGACAAAGAGAAGTGGCTGTTTGGTACAATGAGGTGTAAAAACTGAACTGTAGTTACAGCCAGATAGCCGAGTCATCTGGAATCGCCTCTACACCACTGGCGTCAAGGCAGGTTTCTCAAGACACTCTAAGAAAATGGGAGAAATCAGCCCAGGAATCCAGCTACGTATGCAACCAGGCTGCCAGATTTAATAGGTGCCTGAATAAAGTCCAGGACAATATGCAAAAGTAATTAGAATCATCCAGACTGAGCTGAGCAAGGGAAAGTCAAGATAGCATATGATGAACTCCAGTACCTAATGGACTTCAACAGAAGTACCAGTCAAGCCATGACCAAGACAATGGAGCACCTGTCAGCCTTCATTTTCATTTTGATGGCCAACCTGACTCTTACCAGAAGGGACTCCTACCTTGCTCATCTGAGATCCAGTATCAAGCCCGACACACTAGCTGCTTTGAGAATAGCACCTCTCCACATTGCCACCTTGTTTCCTAAAAACGTCTTGAAGAAAACCGAAGAGGACATTGCTAGCTTTAAGAGTAAAGGACACTCAAGTTCATCTCATAAGAAGGGTCGCTACCACCCTTATGACAGGCCTAAGAAATCTCAGGATAGCAGCAAGTCAGAACAGATGGCTTAGAAGCTATTGGATCCCGTGGTCATGGGAGAAAACACAAGGGCAAGCAAGTAACTACTATTCATGACTAGCCAAGGGTCAGTCGTCATGTAAATGACAATTACTGTGTAAATGCTCCATTGTGTGCACGATGACTGACTGGGAGCAGAAACACTTTGAAATCTTATCTTACTTCAAATGTAAAGTTACTTGTTGCAAATTATGTATCTTTTGCAGGAGGGCAGCTACAAAAGAAAGGCTTAAGTCTCGATATTGTTAAACAAAAGTCATTAAAATATGTGAAAGATGTTTTCTGTGTAGATCACTTGAGTTTTGTCCAGAATGTCACAAATGTCCCAGTTGTTGCTCCAGATCTACCTGTAGGGGCCAGATTGCACCAATTTTGGGAAGCTTGTGTAGCCGTAGTGGCCAGTCCAAAGGTCATAAGAATCCTTAAAGAAAGCTACACTCTCCTCTTCTGGATCCAACTAAATCCGATGTCACTGACCATCATAAGTGCCTGTGTAGTTCCTCTCAGGAACAGTTGCCTGACAGTGCATGCAAAAAAGCAGTAGAAGTGGTTAGAACTCAGAAATCTCTAGACTACTTCAACCGAGTTTTCTTGGTACCAAAGCCCAACAATCGGTGGAGACCTATCTTGGACCTCAGTTCCCTGAACAGATTTCTGAAAACAAATGGAAACACCAGAAACAATAAGGACCTCCCTTCAGACAGGGAAGTGGGTAACTTAGGCAGACCAATACAAAATCAATCCAGGAAGTACCTACGCTCTGACCTCCAGGGTCAGTCCTACCAATTCAAAGCACTACCATTTAGTCTGTGCACAGCCCCCAGGGAGTTTATGGTAGTAGCGAAAGTGGTCGAACTAATGGCATAAGAATCCACCAGTACCTAGACGACTGGTTTGTCAGAGCCAGATCCGACCAAACCTGTCTCCAACATACACACACTCAAGTAGCTCTGTGTCAGGAACTGGGTTGGTTGGTAAACATGGACCCAAACTGACTTTGTAGGTTACCTGTGATCTGAAGGAGGCAAAGTTCAGACCCACCCTAGAGCATTGGCAGACCATACAGGAATTGCTCTAAATTTCGGCCTGTCTGGTGTCCAGCAGTTGATGTCCCTAGTAGGGTTGCTAACAGCCACAGAAAAGCAAGTCCACATGCTTCACATGAGACCAATACAGTGACACTTTAAAACAACTGGAGGGTACCAGAATCACTAGAAAACATGCTCCCTATCCCAAGGTCCTTCCACCCTCACTTAAGGACAATCACGGCTTAATTTTGTCAGTGTGCATTTTATTTTAGCGAAAACGAAATTTATGCCTTGAATGTCTTTGCGTGTGTTTATGTCTAGTTATGTGTCCTTGTTTCTTGCAGATTACATGCCCTGTTTTGTCTATCAAATATGTGCTTGGTGTTGAGAGATAAATAAAACAAGTGGAAAGTTAATTTCCACTTGGTTTTATCAATCCTTGCTTGATGATTTTAATTGAATTATTTTTCTTAACCATCAAGAGTTCTTTTTCTGACAAATTCTTTGCAACATCAAGTAAAATAGTTAATGTAACAGGAGAACTACAGTGACATGTAGTGGCAAAAATTATGTACAATATGAATATTACTGAACTGAGGAGTCATTATATAACTAACGATTCAATATATTCTAAAAAATAAAACAGAATCAAAATCTAAATTCACATTAAACATCTTACCTAGTGGACAAATGCCTTCTTCTGGCGTACTGCCGGTCTCAATGTCAAACATTGGAGAAAAATGTACATGATAAATGTGTCAGATGCTGCAACAAAGGGTTAGATACTGATGCCTGTATAGTGGGAGGCACAATCTGTAAAATATATGAAGGACTTACTGATGTTCAAAAAGAAATGCCTTCTACATCCCAGTAGCAGATTCGTAAGGATAAGAAAGCTGGGATCTTGGTGTCCCCTAAACAGTTTTGTCTCCAGTGAATTCAGCTGATCAACAAGACACGAGTACTACTGCATATGCGCAGTCCCTCCGCAGGGGTAGCAAAACTGCAAGTGAACATGTATATGATTATTTTTCCAAGAAACACTTCAATAACCTAAGTCAATCTTAGATTAGAGATTTGTGTGGTTTGAGATGCTTCTGTCAGGGGAAAACATCTTTGCCACCCCCAAAGTACCGGTCAATGTTGTTCATCCACCAGTATCTGAACAGCCATTCATAGATCCAAATGCCTCTAACTGAGTTACTGGTCTAGTGCGGCCTCCATTAGAACAGGCTTCTAAAGGATCTGGCAGATCAAAAGATTCCAAAGATTCAAAGAGAAGCACAAACCTTCGAAATCAACGAAATCAGTGTTGGTTGACAGCCTCTCCGGTCCGGGGTTGGAAAACCTAACTGACACATTCCCTCAAACAGACCTGGTTCCTGCTGCTTTAGAACCCTCTACCAGTCCAACTGGGTTCACATTGTAAAGAAAAGTGTGGGCAAGAATGACTCGTTTATGTAGCTTATATATTTCTGCATATCTGCTATATTATTTGACCATTTTAAGGGTTAAAATATAAAATAAAGCACAGAAACTGACTGCGAAGAGATTCCTTGGGGAACCCATTCGGTGACATCATCGTCTATACAGCAAGTGCTGAGAGACTACGAATCCTGTTTATATACAGACTCTAGCCCTGTTGAAATAAAATAAAATAAATATTATGACCCATATCTGCTACATTATTTAACTATTAAAGGTTTAAAACTTAAACTAAAGTAGTAAATCTAAATCATCTTAGTCTAGATAGTAGTATATGATGTGGCAATCGATCGATTGCCACATAATACACTACTCTAGGCAACAGGTGCTTGCAAAACCAACGTCTCCCTATGGTGTTGGGGAGACCTTGGTTTGGCAATAAAAAGTCGCCCCCTTTTACTGTGCATTTTATCAAAGATCAAACATAGATTTAATGTAAATATGAATATATAAAATACTTAAAATATTTTACCAAAAAGTCGAATATTAATGCACAATGGCAAGGCAATATTCAAACGTGAACAATTGTTTATGAAATGCCTTGTCTCCACAATTTAGCTTCAATTCAATAACAATCTAACTGTTGAAGCAATAATGGGAAGGTTCCAGGCTTCTGATAGATTAAATATGTCAGCTAATTCCAAGCAGGGGTGGATCTCTGCTCGGATCTGAAGCCTGGTCCTAACAAACAACTTGACTTGCATATCACCCGAGTTATCCATCTGAGCAATTCGGATGTTCAGATTTTTTAAGCCTGGTCCCAACCAACAGCATGACTTGCATAATTACCTCTGTCAAGGAGGTTATGTTTTCGCCTGGGTTTGTCTGTCCGTCTGTTTGTTTGTGAATAAGATAACTCAAAAACTTATGGACGGATTTTGATGAAATTTTCAGGATATGTCTGAAAACGTAAAAGGAAGAAATTGTTAAATTTTGGAAGTGATTCGGATCACTATATGGATCTTCTGGATCCATGACATGTAATTTTTAAAGAGACAACTCAAAAAGTTATGGATGGATTTTCATGAAATTTTCAGGAAATGTCCTAAATGCGACAAGGAACAAGTGATTCGATTTTGGGATTGATCTGGATCACTGTCTGGATCATCTGGATCCAGGCTGTCAGATGCGTTTGTGAAAAACTTATGGATTGAAAATGAAATTTTCAGGATATGTCTAAAAAGGTAAATGGAAGAAATGAGTAAATTCTGGGAGTGATCCAGATCACTATCTGGATCTTCTGGATCCATGAAATGTAATATTTTAAAGACAGATAACTCAAAAAGTTATGGATGGATTTGATGAAATTTTCAGGAAATGTTCTAAATGGGACAAGGAACAAGTGATTAGATTTTGGGAGTGATCTGCATCACTGTCTGGATCATCTGGATCCAGGCTTTTTTAAAGGAAGTTGTAGCCAGATCATTTTAGGGTGGATTTTGATGATAGTCCAGGAATTGAGCTCCCTTGGCGGAGGTCTGCGCTCTCCGAGTGCTCTTGTTACCCAAGTACTGACCATCCGAGCATGTTCGGATGTTCAAATGATTGTTCGGATCCCAATTCCGAGCAGTTCAGATGTTTGGATTATTTGTTTTAGACCAGAACTCCAAACAATCCTAGTCCGAACACACACTTGGACATATAAAAACATAAGTCTTGTACTAAATATGTCACTTTGACTCATGACCCAAATTTGTCACTTCATCTGAGGCTTCAGTACAAGTCAAAAAGTCCTCAAAGCCCAAAAGGGCTTCTTCTAAACAAGGTACATCAATTCAAACCCAGACCCTATACTTTATAGGGAAGTAGATTTGTCTGACTTGCCCTCACAACATACCGAGGACATTGAAACTTAGACAGATTTTGAATCTCCCCGACCCCAGGGACAATATGCCTAGGTCCTCCATCACAGTCTGGGCTCTGAATTATGTAGCAGGCCAACAGGAGCTTAGGTCAATGGGCCCTTCAGCTATGCTCCCACTCAGTCCTCAACTAAAGATGTTTTTGATGTTCTTTTGCTCCTACAGGAAACACCCCTATGGGGTCAATCCATTCCAAGCAGTAATCATCGTTTTCCCCAGGTAGGGGGAAATTGAGTAGCAGAGGCTCCAGAGGTCGTTTAAAACCTCACACAAGGGGACGAGGATGTGAAAACCCCTCATCCCAGTGACTCCTTAAAAGCCTCCCTCAGTCCACCAGTAGGAGGCCTCCTCCGTCCAAATTAATGCTCAAACAACATGTTAAACATTATTACCAATAGTTACGTTCTACCATTCATCACCAATCCAAAACTAGCCAGAATTCCCCTCATTCACTCAGGATACAAGACCCATCAAAAGCTAGCCCTGGCCTGTTTTATCCAGTCTCTTCTGTCGAAGAATGCAAAACAAAAGGGTGGAAATTGTAAAAGCTCTCGGGTTTTACAGTCGCCTGTTTCTAGTTCCCAAGCCTCACCAAAGGTGGAGGCCAGTGATAGACCTAAGCAGACTCAACACCTTTCTACTTGTAGAAAGGTTCAAAATGGAAACACCAGAGTCCATCAGGGCCTCTCTGATTCCAGGGGATTGAGTGTCATTGATAGACCACCAAAGCCCAAGGAAGTACCTGACACTGTCCTTAGGGTGAATAATAAATCAGGAATAGTTCAAACTCAAACCTATTTGGTGTTTCCGTTCGTGGGCTACGAATACCACCTAGATTGAGATATTAAAACCCACTCAGAGAGATGGCTCAATCTTCAGGATTTGTTCCTACACTTATAGTCAAAACATGTTTTGACTTCAAGATGTTTGATGTCACTAACTGGGTTGCTCACCTCAACAGACAAGATGGTCCCGGAGGGATGTCTTCATATGAGACCCTTTCAGTTTCACCTCAAGAGGCACTGGAGTTTTTCCTTAGTCATTGGACATCCTCATTCCTTGGTCAGAGACCATTTCAGAACACTTAGAGTAGTGGCAAAATCCTGCAAACATGATGAAATGCGTAGACCATCACCCCAAGGCCACATTATACAAATCTTTACAGACACTTAAAACAAAGGTTGGGGTGCTCACTTAGAGCAAGTTTCTACAAAAGGTCTGTGGCCAGACAGGGATATAAAAGCTCCACATAAATGTTGAACTGAAGGCAGTTTCTATGGCCCTGAAAAGGATCAAGGACCAGTACCAAAACCAAACAGTGTTGGTTGCTACAGACAACTCAATAGTAGTAGCCTACATAAACAAACAAGGAGGAACCCACTCTCCTGTGGAAAATGACCTGGTGCCATGACGTGGTGCCATCATTACCAGATAACTCGTAAGAGTCAAGCACATTCCAGGGGGCCTCAATGTGATGGCCTCCAGTCCAATAAACAGAATGATCACTGCATCCGCAGATGTTCAAACAGATCTGTCAAGTGGTTCATTCCTCATGCAGATCTATTTGCCACTCATCTGAACTACAAAGTTCCATTGTATGTATCTCCAGTCCAAGAACAACATGCTTGGGACATAGATGCTCTGAACATGATCTGGTCGGGTCTCACTGCTAAAGCTTACCCTCCCTTGGCCCTCTTTCATAGGGTGATCATCATTGTAATACCCCCAGGCAAGCCAGAGATGCCCTGGTTTTGGGACCTAGTGCAGCTCTCATTACAGAGATGCCACTCCACTTACATGTGTCATCAACACTTCTCAAACAGTCCCACAACCAAGTGTTTCAAAGCAATCAACAACATTTCAACCTCCACACCTGATGTCTAGGAGTGGACAGCTCCAAGTCCAAGGCTTCTCTGTGAAAGTGGCAGAGAGAATTGCTGCCCCTCAAAGGTCATCAACAAGGTCCATCTACAAGTCAAAGTGGGCCCTATTTGAGAAATGGTGCAGAGAAAATTCGGTGGATTTCTCCATTCCCTCTGTGAAACAAGTCTCAGACTTCTCCATGTACCTGTACCAAGATCAAATCTGTCTACCATTGATGGTTACAGGATGGCCTTTGTTGACACCTTGGGCCCATATTTCTCAAAGCTCTGACCTTAACAGGTTACTTCCTAGCTTTCACATGGATCTACCCAAAAGTTTCAGGAATCTCCCAAAGTGGAACTTTTCTCCAGCTTTTATCAGCTACAAGCTTACCATGTGGAACTGAAGAGAGTCCCAGAGCTGTATTACAGCTGAGGGGATACAGACAAAATTACATCTGGAAAGAAGGGAGATCAAGTGGTATTTCACTATGAGGCTCGCCTTCCTGTGAGGCACCGGGCAGTACTAGATGTCTATTTTTCCTGGATGTTGCATGGAGCCTGCGGCCATCTGAGATCAGCATTCAATTCCACATAGTAAGCTTGTAGCTTATAAAAGCTACATTTAAGTAATTAAAATTTTCAAGTTGAGATACCAGCCGACGACTGGCTGTGCCAGAAATTAAAAAGACTAAATCTGGCAGTAGCAGAGGGCTATCCCTCTAGAGGACAAGAAGCTGGAGGATTACACTGATTAGTTCATCTGCATACCTAAAACCCAGGATAAGTGGTACCCTATGCACAAGCTGAAGCCAAATGGCCCCCACCAACCGGGCAGAAAGTTATTCAACTGGCATGAATCTGAGGCAAAATTGAATGCCGAGTTTTCAAGAATAGTGAATAGCACTAGGTAGTGCTCTGCAACATTTAGAAGATAGCCTTCTTGTGCAACTGGGAAATTTCATACTTATGAGAAGAGACTCATACTTGGACCATGTAAGCCCTGGTATGAAAATGGACACCTGGAACAAAATTAGAAATGCCCCATTGTTTCAGTATAGTCTATTTCCAGAGGCTGCCTTAATGTAGCTGAATAGGATATCAATACGTTTGAGGCTCAGAATATGTCAGTACCTTCTTAGGTTGGACCTCAACATTCAAACAATCCAAAAATACCATCACAAACCTTATGATGGGAAGAACTCTAAGCCTAATGCTCAGCCTAACCAACCTTGGAGGCACTTTGCTTCAAGCGGTTGTAGCATTGGTCATGGATGTAATAGCCACCATTTTTCCAAGCAGGCCTGGGGTGGCAAAAATTTTATATGACAATTATTGGAACAAACAGCCACTGGTTCAGTTAGATTTAAGTGTGTTGGGTCAAAAAGTTATCAAGTGAAAGTTCCGAGGACTGTGTACTTAAGACCTGTTTTAACTTGTGTTCCTTTTGTCAATAGTACAGGGCAGCCGCAAAAGGCCTAAGTCCCGCTCCTTGTCTGATAGAAATAAAACATGTAGAAGGTGTTTCTTTTGTCTCTCCTTGTCTTTCTGTCCCTCCTGTTCTAAATGTCCCTAATGTTGCAGAAAATCCACCTGTGGGGGTGGGTTGCAAAGGTTTTGGGAAACATGGCTCAACCTGGGCTCAAATCTTTGGGTGGTATCCTTCTTGCAGGAAGGTTACAACTTACCGTGAGATGAGACCCCCCATTAACAAGGTTACCTCTGATAATCAGCAGATACCCCAATCCTATCAATAACAGCTACTTAAAGGAGGCATTGCGATCCCTAATCACCAAGCAGGTTGCAGAAAAGGTTGTGATTATATCCTCTCTAGCCTTTTACAATTGGTTGCTCCTGGTTCCCAAACCAAACAGCAAATGGCGCCGCATCTTGGATCTGAGCAAACTAAACTTGTTCCTAAAATCAGAAACTATCAAAATGAAAACTCAGAAATGATCAGACTCTCCCTTCAGCAGGGGGAATGGGTCACCTTGGATTTCAGCAATGCTTACTTCCATATTCCCATCAATCCATGGTCCAGGAATTACCTCAGGTTTTCACTTAAACAGCCAAATCTTTCAGTTCAGGGCTCTGCCATTTGGCCTATCAATGACTCCGTTGGAGTTCACTAAGGTAGTGAAGGAGGAAAAACTGATGGCTGAGGCCAGGGGTATAAGGATCTACCAGTACCTAGAAGACTGTTTGCTCTGGGCCCCGTATCAGGAAACTTGTCTACAACATACCCGGACCCTCTTGGACCTGTGCCAAGGTAGGGTAGTCAATCTAAAGAAGTGGGAATAAGTTCTTCAGCAGGTATTCAACTTTATTTTCACCTCTCTAGGGTCTAGTGAAACCCACTCAGGAAAGATGACAGACTCTGACCCTCAAAATAAGGAATCTAATGAGCAGGGACGGTTGTTCTGTCTGCCAGTTTATGTCTCTTATAGGTCTAATATCAGCCATGGAGAAGCAGGTGGTTTCGGGTTGCCTACACATGAGGCCCATCCAGTGGCACCTGAAGGATCACTGGTGTGTCCCAGAGCCCCTGGACAAGAGGATACCTTTTCCCAGATCTCTTTATCCTCCCCTGCAGTGGTGGCTGAAAGAAGGCAATGTGCTCAGGGGCCAACCTCTGCATCCTCTGCAGCATGCTCTACAGTTGTTTACCGATGCCTCAAACAAAACAGCAAAGGGCATGTGGTCCAAACCAGAAAGCCGGTTGAACATAAATTTTCTCAAGTTAAAAGTGGTTCTGTTGGCCCTCAAGAAGTTCAAACAACAGTGTTGGGGCCATATTGTGTCATACATAAACAAAAGGAGGGTGTGCGAGATTAGGCTCTCTTTGTGCCCTCCTATGAAGACTGCTTTCATGGTGCAATCACAGACAGATTGTGCTGAAGGGCAGGTACATTCCAAGGCATCTGAATGTATAAGCGGACAAGTTGTCCAGACACAAGCAAGTTAGATAGAGTGATGTCTGCTACAAGAGGGTTTGACCACTTATGTGCAAGATGGCACACACCTTAGGTGGATCTGTTTGCCACCTTGTTCATCCACAAGCTTCCCAGGTTTGTGTTCCTAGTTCCGGATCCAAAAGCTTGGAAGGTGGATGCTCTCAGCCTTCACTGTTAAGATCTGGATGATTGTGCCTTTCCTCCCATGTCTCTGTTGGGCAAAGTGGTCACCAAAATCCTGGATCAGGGTTGTCAGTGGCTGATCCTTATTGCCCTGGGATGGCCCAACATGCCTTGGTTCTGGAACCTGTTCAGTCTGTCAGTGCAGATTCCTCTCTCTCTCTCTCTCTGCCCCAGGAGGAGAATCTGTTAATGCAGCCGTTCAACTAGTGTGCAAACATGGATCTACCAGGCGTAAATCTTAATGCGTGGCTCCTGGAGCCAATAGCACACAGGCACAGGGGTTCTCTGACGAAGTGGCAACTATGAGTTGAAGTGGTCCGTTTTTGACAAATTGTCGGAGTCAAACCAGGTGAATATCTGGTCACCTCCTATAAGCCAATTTGTAGACTTTCTCCTACACCTGTTTCAGGAGAAGCATCTTCAACCAAACACTATTGATGGCTATAGGACAGCTATAGCAGACGAAACTGGGAATGACATGGTTAATATCAGCAAGGATAAGAACTTAACCACTTTTGCTGGAGAGTTTCATTGTGATAAGCCAAAGGGGCAAAGAGGTATCACCAGTGGGAATCTTTCCCTGGTCTTACACCAACTGACTAAGCCTCCCTTTGAGTCATATAGGAAGGCTTTCCTCAAGCATTTAAACGTCAAGACAGTCTTCCTTCTCACTCTAGGCTCTGGGAAGAGGCAAAGTGAAGATTCATGCTTGGTTGCACAAGAACATTGGGCATCAAGAGGATTGGTCAAATGTTTCTTTGTTCCTTTCTCCCTGTTTCTTGGCTAAGAACCAGTTGGCTAGGTACAGTCCTTATTCTGTTGCTCCCGTGATTATTCTGGCCCTGGCTCCTAAACTTGACAAGCCCCTTAAGGAAGATAGGACTTGCATTATTATCTTGACCAGACCCAAGACCTCGGTCAGGCCAAGGAGTTGGTTTTTGTTTCCTTCAGAAAGAGTTTCAGTAAGGGCATTGTCCCAGCTACTGTCTTTTCTTGGATTAAGCAGACTATACTGTTGTATTATCAACTGTTGAGTGAAGATGCTCAGAGGTTACATCAGGTTAAGACCATGCAGCTTCCAAGGCTATTCAGGGAGTTGTTCCTCTGGATCAGATCCTCTCAGCCTTTCATTGGAAGGTGCACAATACCTTCACCCAGCTTTATTTGAAGGATGTGGCTTGGGCTGACTCTGAGTTGTAACATTTTAGGGCCAGTGGTGACGGTTCAGCAGATCCGCAACTAACTTGCTCTCTGTTTGGTCTGTACATAGTGTATAGTCTTTTCATTTTTTTCTAGAATGGCCGCTTTGTTTTTGTTCAACGCTTCATTTTTGTTATAAATTTTTCTTCTAGCAAGTTGATCTCAATCTGAAGGACAGGTGTAGAATAGTGTGATATTTTCCTGTTCTACTTCCTCAGGAATTCTTGGGGACTGAACTCTTATTCCTTTCCCATTAGACATTATTCAATAAATGGTGTTTTACCCCACTCCAATGTAATTTGCATATCCCCCAGTCAATTAAAATCAATGTAAACCTGGTGTTTCTACCAGAGTTTCCATCAAAACTCATGTTCATTAGTATGCTAATTAGTTATGTGCCACAAATGGGAAAAGTGATTCTTTAATTATGTTAGGGACTTCCTTTCACAATACTGACCTACATCTGATACAAATCATTACAGATACCGCAAATTTTGTAATTAAATGTCTCTTGTTTAATAAAGGCTCTTTTTATGACAAATATTATAACAGAATCAGTCAATAATTAAAACATAAAGACAATATGGATGTTTTAATTGTTTTAGTAGACAGCTTATTTTCGGGGGCAGTCTGAAACAAAATCTTGTTAATCCCTGTCACTGAACATGATTCAAATGAATGTGAAATACAATCTCACCAATAGCTGACAGTCTGTCCCAATATGATCCCGGATGTTAAATCGGTTGGGAAAAAACGAACTTTGACCTTTGAACTATACATTGTTGGGGAACAGGTTCACTGCAAAACCTGAACTGGTATTAACAAAATATCTTCAGAAGGGCTTAGGCTCAGAGTGTGACCAAGATTAATTATGAAAAGATGTACAAGTGATGTAATTTATTGTAACATTTCAATTTTATATCTTATATTTTTGAGCAGACGATTTCTTTACATTTTAATATATTCAGCAGAGCCAAATTCTGCAGTTAAAATAACAGATATGAAAGAAAAAAACTAGCAGATATCTGTTGCTTGTTATTACATAGAATAGATTTTGGTAGTAACTATATTATAAGCTGTAGTTTGATTGGCTGGTTGATATCATTTTTTTTTATTGTGGTATTAAAGTTTCAGACTATAGTATTAGCTAAGTCGCCTTTGGTACATACAGATTTAAGACAAGACTTAGTTGACAAAAAAGTCTTAAGTCTGAGCCCACAGTTAAGACTAAGGCCTGGCTAAGTCTAAAACCCTTTGTGAATACTAGATATGGGGCCCTATTCACAAAAGGCCTTAAACTTATTCTTAGCTAAGCACTTACATTGATTTCACAAAGGGTGATTTAGCAAATACCAAGCTTATCAAATAACCACAGTGGTTTTCTACGTTGTGTAACCCTTTATTTCTGATCAAAATAGTTTATAGATGACATATATCCCTTGTTTAACTCATTTTACCTTTGCTTAAGTTCTATTTTTTAATGAAAAGCCTTGTAACCACATGTAAATGTCCAAACACTAATTTAGGGCGATTTCCTGTATGTTTATTCTTTCTGTTCAGGCTGTTCAAGATGTGAAGTGAGAATAATTTATGGGGGCCATATTTAAGTCTTCGTTCACAAAAGTTAAGCCCACCCCAGAAAGACTTAGTCAAAACTGAGACTTAGCATCTTTGTGAAACCTTTAAATCTAAGTCTGGGGCCAGTTTCACAAAAGGTTCACCAAAGCTCTGGTCTTACCTAGGTCTGGGATTACACAAAGGGTTACTTAGCAAAGACCAAGCTTATTAAATAACCACAGTGGTGTCATGTGACCTTTTATTTCTATTAAAAATATACTATTGGTGACATAAATCATTTGACACATTTCAAATTTTGAAATGGAAAAAATTATGGCAGTGATATTTAAGTCTTTGCTTACAAAAGTTAAGCCCACTCAAAGGTGGATTTAAATTTGAGCCCAAGACTTAGCCAGTGCTTTAGGGTTTGGTGTTTTGTCAAATCCACAAAGTGAAAGACCACAGACTCAGCTTGAATTAAAGACAAACTTTAAATCTAAGTCCAGACTAAGTTATTTTCTGACACTGGCCCCTGGCCTAAGATCCTTTTTTGAAACTGACCCCGGGTGTTTATCACATAGAATATGCTATATTGAGTATATTCATAGTCACAAGTTTGATGTACACATGTATTGCTGGATTAAATTTGAACAATCTATTTCAAGAAACAGAAGATCTTTTTTTGTTGCAAGTTAACTTTCGCTTTATACCTACATACCTGCCTTTTACAATACACAATATTTTATCTAACATCTTAGCAAATACACAACTATTTTGCTTAAAATAAAAATAAAAATAGATCTACAACAAAATGCTTTCAAAATGGTAATATTATATTGGAACTTAGAGCTTAAGATCTGCTCTGAAAAAAAAATAAATGTGCCTAAAACTAGAGATAAATTGAAAATCACCACTCCCTCTACCAGAAAAAAAACTTTCCAATCTAAGCCACCCTATGACTAATTAATTTGTAAAATGTCATGCAATGTCTATTCTATAGTAAAGCCTTGAAAACCTTGAACAAAAATTGCTTCATCCAAATATATAAATTTTTGATGTTTCTACCAGTGTTTTGAATAAACACCAAAACCAGGGTAAAACACCGCTTATTGAATAATGTCTATTAGAATCCGGGTCAAGGGGTTATAAGTTAATACCTTAGCTAATGGATAAAGGGATTCAAACCCTACCTTCCCTGCAAACAAACATTAACAGAGGACCCAAAAAGGATGCAAACAAAAAGGAGAAACTATGCATGCATGCTCACACGCAGCAGACGGGCTTGGGGCGAAATGCCACCTGGCAAGTGAACAGGACACTATCGGTCCAGACCAGAGCCCAGCTCAAGACTTTTTTCTCAAACGTTTAGCAAGACCGGCAGCTTGCCGGATGAATGCTTTTGTCCACTAGGTTAAGATACTAACTGATAAAATTTAATTTACATTTTTATTAAATTTTCCATTTTATTTAGAATAAAACATGTACAATATCACAAACACTTCAACAGTAAATATCTGGGAAACAAACATGGTAACCCTTTGTGATAATGCGAGGCATGATATTGGAAGGCTATTCATCTGATTAACTGTGTATGAAAGCCTTTTATTTTTTATGTCAGCTGACATTATGGCATCACTCTGTGGCGTCTGCGTATGTGTATGCATGAATATCTTCTCTTCCAAAAGTACATGGCCCAGAGACATGCTGTTACTTTTAAAAGATACCTTATCTATCGAGGATGATAAATCGTAAAATACATGCAGATCTGACTGTTTGTCTGTTCCCCCAGAGCCGTTAGAAGTGAGGTACCCCCACCCAAAGTGTGAAAATTTCAAAACTTTATCATAATTTTCTCACTGACTATTGAAGTGATTTCTCTCTTAATATGCATATATGTACTAGGCCACAGGTAGATTCCTTTGTGTCAGTATAAGACCTGGATCTTTCTTAATTATTTTTTATGAATTTTTTCAATGATTTTTAATGCATTCACTTTCATAAAATCATGCATTAAATCACTTATACCTTGAAAAGTATTGCATTTAGAGCATTTTGCTAAAACATATTATTCAGCTACTTTTTTCATAGCTATAACATGGTGAGTAGCTTGGGCATCTATCCCCATAGCTAAATAAGTAATAGCTACTTTGTGACTTTTCAGTAACTTCCATATAGAGTAAAATCACTTATAACTTGAAAACTATTGCATATACAGAATTTTGTATAAATATGTTATTCAGCTACTTTTGGGTCAGCTATAGCATAGTGAAATTGCAGACCTGTAACATCATTGCATAGCCGAGCAATAGCTACTTTCAACTTCTCACTGTTGAGTAAATCAATTGTAACGTGAAAACTATTACATTTGTTTAAATATGTTATTCAATTACTTAGGGATCAGCTATACCATAGTAAAATAGTAGACCTGTAGCTCGGCATAGTGGAGCAATAGCTACTTTGAGGTTCTCACTGTTGAGTAAATTGTAACCTTGAAACTATTGCATTTACAGTAATTTCTTTAAATAAAATATGTTATTCACCTACATTTCAGTCCTGTATAACATAGTAAAAATTGCAGACCTGTTACATCATTGCATAGCTGAGCAATAGCTACTTAGAGGTTATCACTGTTGAGTAAATCAGTTGTAAAGTGAAAACTTTTGCATTTGGAGTATTTGTTTAAGTATGTTATTCAGCTACTTTTGGATCAGCTATAACATAATAATACAGGCCTGTAGGTCATTGCATAGCTGAGCAATAGCTACTTTGAGTTTTTCTCTGTTGAGTAAATCAGTTGTCACTTGAAAACTATTGTATATAAAGAATTTGTTTAAATATGTTATTTAAGGTATCACTGTGTTGAGGTTATCACTGTTGAGTAAATCAGTTATAACTTGAAAACTATTGCATTTTAGAGTATTTTGTTCAAACATGTTATTCATCTACTTTTGGGTTAACTATAGCATAGTGAAATAACAGACCTGTAGCTCATGACATAGCTGAGCAATAGCTACTTTCAGCTTCTCACTGTTTGAGTAAATCAGTTGGAAATTGAAAGCTATTGCATTTACATTATTTTTTTGAATATGTTTTCTACCTACTTTTTACTCCTTAATAGTTAACTTGGTACTTTTGTGTCCATTCCTTCTTCCACTTCTAATCTGAAATTCAAAGCACACAGTCAGCTGACACAGAGCCCGCTCAAACGCACTGATTGCTTGTTTTATAATATAAGCAGAAATGAATTTAGAATTTCTGTTTTTTGTTTACAAAAATGTTATTTTTACAACATATCCAGGTATAAAAATGATGACTTTGTAATCTATACTTTTCAGTCCAAAGGAACTGTGTTTCTATCAATATATCAGTAAAAATGACTGTAGCAATGACTGATATCATCATAAAGGCACAATTTTTGCAATTTTACTCAATATACATTAAATCATTTACTGTAATCGGTTATGAAAGGCTCATCAAACATTTTCCAACCGATTGACTTCTATGTGTTAAAAGCAATGGAGATTCTAACTTCTCATTGAAAAGTCAGCATCTATTAAATTTTCACAGCACATCTAAGTTTGCTTCATATATTTCTCAAAATTTGGTGCAAGACTCCCACTTTTATTATTTATTTTTGATGGATTTTATGAAATTTGTTTTAATATAATTCTTAATGTTATAATTTTCATAACTTGCTTTTTGGTCTGAAATTAAGTGAATTTTAGTCACATGTTCAGTCCAATTAGTAAGGCTCCATCATAGCTTTCCTTCGGCTGAAACTATATTCACTTCTACTGTTCATTAATTGTTTTTCTTATTTTTTTGTAAAGTTTGATGTGAACTATGATATAACAAGGTCATATTAAAAATTAATGAAAAACAGAGTGAAAAATACAAAATGTTATGAATTTTTATTTCTGACATTAGCAATGTAAGTTGCACCAAATCTGAGAAATTAGGGATCAACTTCTTGCTTCAATAAAATAAAATTTTCATCGACGACCCCTATTTTTTACTGTTCTGGATATAAAATATGTTAATGAACTTATTCTCAAACTTTGGTGACACTCTTAATGTTAAAACTATTTGTAGCAATTGTACTTAAAATGGTGGCTCCAGGAAGAGAACATCCTTCAAGGCCAACCATTTAACCCCTCAGTCATCCTCTGCAATTTTTATAGATGCATAAAAAGAAGGGTGGGGCGCTCACTTAATGGAACACCCTGCAAGGAGAACCCGGTCTCCTCCAGATAGAAAGATGCATACAAATTATCTAGAACTAAAGGCAGTCTCCTTGGCCCTTAAAGAGTTCCAAGACCTCTGCTGAGACACAATCGTCCTTGTAGCAGTAGACACAACCTCAGTGGTGGCTTATATAAGTAAGGAAGGAAGCATGAGGTCAGGCTCACTGTGTGCTCTTCTGTGGAGAATCCTGACCTGGTGTTCCAGGAAAGAGGTTACTCTCGAAGCCCGACACATTCCAGGCTGGCTGAATGTGGTAGCAAACTATCCAGGCTAGGCCACAACATCCAGATAGAATGGTCTCTCCTTCCACAGGTCTTCCGGTGGATATGCATCAGGTGGCACCAACCTCAGATAGACCGATTTGCTACTAGGTACAACAGAAAAACTAACTCAATTGATTGACAGCCTGGATTGAGAGGATCTGCACCCATATGCCTTCCCACCAGTAACCATTTCGGGCAAAGTGGTGGTGAAGCTGCAGGACTACCCATGCAGGAGAATCATTCTGATTGGTACAGGGTGGCCCAAAATGCCTTAATTTGAGGATCAAGTGGCCATGTCAAGCAAGATCCCCCGTGTCTGTCCAACCTGCCCAAAATGCTAACAGTTTACATACTTTAGTAACCCCATTCTTTTTCTTTAGTTTTTGGATTGGCAAGTGTATTGCTGAATTTGTAAATATTTTCTTGCCATGGATACTGATACATTAGAAAGATTTACTGCTTTTGGTAGATAGATAGAGAGATAGTCCTATGGAGGACTTTCTTTATGGAATTCCACAAGGCTTTGGGTTTATCCTCATTTTTCCTGACCATGTTACTATAGTATTTGGTTTTCGCACATTCAAAGAGGCGGTTGAAATGATTCACTGCAGCTCTATACTTATTGCAATTTATGACAGAGTTGTCTCTTCACCACTCCCTTCAAGATTGTGTTTGCTTCTTTTTGCTGCCAAAATGTCACAGCTTATGAACCCTTTATTGACATGTTGTGGAGTTTTGTGTTCACGTATAGGTGCATGCTTGTCAAGTAAGTTCCTAACAGTTTGAAAATATTGGTGTGATAATAAACTAGCTGTTTTGTAAGGAGGTTTGATATGCCATCCTTTATATAATGACGAACTGAGGAAGTGAGGAATTTACCAATGCAGAGTACATCAAGGATATGTCCCTGTATGTGCGTAGGTGTTGACACATGTTGAATAAAATCAAAATCTGAAAGAACTGTGTTGAAATTATCTGTCCAGCAGTTTTGACTGTCTAGATGGACATTGACCTCACCCAGGATGATGTTTTCATGTGGTGACAAAGCAGCCGCTTCGATGAAACAATTAAATTCCTCAATGAATTTACTTTTACTGGTGCTTGGAGGTCAGTAGATGACATGTACTAAGAGCTGGCTTGACTGACGCTCTGATAGTTTGATAGTAATGTGTTCAAAAGTGTCCCACTGATCAGTTCAACAAAGCATGCTATCGATGTCATTCCTGAAAAAGACAGCAACTCCTTCTCCTTTCTTGTTCCTGTGCAGGATATGGTGAAGCTGGAAATGTGCAGGAGTTTTCTCATCCATTAGGCCCTGTGTGTCTGACGGCCTTAGCGAGGTCTCAGTGACACCAATGATGTCAAGGTCATTTGATGAAACAAAATCACTAAAGGCTGATATTTTGTTTCGCAATGACCGAGCATTCAGCAGACAGACTTTATTTCTAAGTCTAAATCGACTTTTATAGTGCTTAATCTCCACTGAGTAGTGGACTCTAAGGCGCAACAAGACAATAGCAATATGCAAATTCAAAGTCCAGGGACAGAAATAGGTCAGCACCACGGAGAGCCATAAGAGAAAATGAGCTAAGGAGGATATGTCGTAGCCAGATGACGATCCATGGAGAATGTTGGAGAACAGTGAAGATGGACCAAGAATATGCTACCAACAAGGACGAATTGCATGATCGCGCATATTCGCCACTAAACATCGCTACAGTGTGACCTGGGCATTAGAGACAACCATTTACTTGCACTCACCTTATGTTGCTGTCACACTGACATGTTACATCAAAACTTGATCGAGTCACAATCTTATATAGACCACACTTTCAGTTACCATTTGAAACACTTATCAGGTAGAAGGTCACTATTATAAATATGTTAAAACTTCTGTAGGATACTCAAGGAATGGGACAGCGGGCCACTGTAGCAGAAGTTTGCATACAGTCATCAGGCGGTAGTTGAAGGACAGGACTGTTTTATCTAACACCTGTAACTGTGGGTTATACCGACTAAAATGTAAAAGGGTATTTTAGATGCGATTGTCCTTAAAATCACAACATATTAACACAGAAAATATTAAAAACTTTATTAATTGTAAAAACAAGTACAAAAACCCAGGATTGAACAATGTAAGCTTCTATTTATTATCTAAATAAATAGTTACATATTTTGATGACAGGTGTTGCAAATGTATGATATAGACATGCATAATTAAAACACCATTTCCAAAAATAAGGAGTTATTCAAAAGAGAGCAATACATATTTTTTACTTCTTTTGGAAGACTTAAGCCCCCAGTGTGATAGACTCAAAATTAAGCCCAAACAATAAGTTTGGTTGGAATTTTGTTGAGATCCACAATAACTTGAAACGTTTTGTGAATGTGGCCCCCGGGCCTGCACAACTGAATGTATTTTGTGTTACGTTTTGTGATATGTGATTTTATTATACAAAGTGAGAATAGCAAAGAATAACAAAAAAAATCTAATTGATCAATGAGAAAATATACAACTCGACTCTCAACAGCTGGCTCAGCAAAAAGAACATCAGTCTTTATTGTCTGCATTATAAATTGATTACAACTGAGAGTTGTTTACATTTCAAAAACTTGCCATTTGTTCAATCGATGAAGTTTTTGAAAAGACACTGACAACTTATATCTCCAATAGACTTGAAGTATGTCCCACACAACCCATGGAACACATGTCAGGTTGTCAGACAGTCTGGGAGGGATTGACAGTAACCTCCCTTAAACAACTCAGCATAATTTTTTTTATAAATTTTAAAAAGTTCTTGAAAATATCGGAAATGTTTTATTTCTAAAGACATCCTTGGTTTTGAAACTCACTGATCTTCCTTTGGTCTAGAGTCCTTATTATCTTCCACCAGCAGCTGGAGGCTATGGTGAGGAGATTTTAAAATGCCTTCCATATGTGTGTGCATGTGTGCATCTGTCTGTCCCTCTGTCCGTCGGTTAATCACGTTTTTACACAAACTTTAATATCTCATTTATTTATAAAGATATCTTTACCACATTTTCAGTGATTGTTCATGACTATAACTACATGTCTGTGCAAAATTTTGACCCCATTTTGAAAAACAAAATGACTCCCATAGCAGATTGTTTGAAAAAAAAAGATGCTCTTTAAGTTGATGTTTAAAACAAAATGGTCGCCATATCACATGGGGGTTATCCTATTAATAAGGGTTATTTCTCCCTCATCATCTCTCTTTGGGGTTCAGAATGTGAAAATAACTTTTAGGAAGTCATGGCCTGAGAATATTTTCCAAGTGTTAAATTTGACCTTTGACCCTATGCTTCGAGGTTGAATGGGGTCATTATACTAAAACATTCTTATATCTCCCTTTTTATTGCTCCTGTGGCTTTAGAATGTAAAAACAACCCATGGAAAGTCCTGGCCTGTGAATCTTTTGCCTGTGAAAAATTTTGGCCTCATTTTGAGAAAAACAAACTGGCCACCATAGCTGATTGTTTGAAAATTATTAGGATGCTCAAAATCTTGAAATATTGCAGCTATCATCATCACATTTGCACAAAAGATACATGGCTAGGAAAGCTAGCCTGATAGTTACTTGATCTAGTTTCCAAAACAAAATCCCTGCCATATCACATGTTTCATGTCAAATCTTCCTAATATCCATTTTGTTTTGGAAACTTGGCCAAAATTACTATTAGGCTTGCTTTCTTAGTCATATATTTATTGTGCAAATTTGATGAAGCTAGCTGCAATATTTCAAGTTTAAGAGCATCTTAATGATTTATAACAATAACAATCTGCTATGGCAGCCATTTTGTTTTTCAAAATGGGGTCAAAATAAAGTATAATTATACAGAACACCTCACTAAAGCAGTCTTTTGGAAGTTTATATGTGGTAACAAGGTTCTCCATTTCAAAACAGCACTTTTCCTTAGATAAAATGCATTAAATGAAGGATATATGTCACCAATAGTATAGTTTGAGTAGAAAAGAAAGGTCACATGACACAGAAAACCACTGTGGTTATTTGGTAATCTTGGACTTAGCTAAGTCATCCTTTGTGAATACGGTTTTAAGACAAAACTTAGCTGAGACAAAAGTCTTAACTTTAAGATTGGATTTAAGCCTAAGACCTGGCTAAGTCTAAGACCCTTCGTGAATACCAGCCCACATCAACAAGCTTGGAAAATAGATACTCTGAACATAGACTGATTGGCGCCTACCCTCTGACCGCTGTACTTCTCAAAGTGATCCAAAAGATATGTCAGTGCAATTGTCTCACAACAGAAGAAGCCCCAGACTGGACCAGTTTTCCCTCATTCTGGGACATTGTATCTCCAACACAATTCAAACAGTCCGACAGTAAAAGTGTTTCACAACAATCCAATACACCAGAAGCTTCATGCTTGGTGTCTAGTGTGAACAACTCCAAGCACAAGGTTTTTCTGTTGAAGTGGCAGAGAGAATTGATGCCACTCAAGGACATCAACAATAACCATCTATAAATTAAAGTGGTCCTTGGGAAAAAAGTCTCAGGCTTCTTCATGCACCTGTACCAGGATCTAAACATATACCCATCAACCATAGATGATTACAGGACTGCTATCGTTGACTCCTCGGGACTTCCGGTATCCACATATCTCAGAGTTTGGAGACTACTGACTAGTTTTCACAGAGATAGACCTAAAAGTGCCAGAAATCTACTCAAGTAGAATTTTGTGGTTGTTACCTCCACCAAGGAGGTTATGTTTTCACCTGGGTTTGTTTGTGGGTTTGTGAGTTTGTTTGTGCGTTTGTTTGTGAACAAGATAACTCAAAAACTTATGGCCAGATTTCAGTGAAATTTTCAGTGTGTGTCTGAAAAGGTAAAAGGAAGAAACGATTCAGTTTTGGGAGTGATCCGGATCACTCTCTGGATCTTCTGGATCCATGAAATGTAATTTTAAAGACAGATAACTCAAAAAGTTATAGACGGATTTTGATGAAATTTTCAGGATATATCCTAAATGTGACAAGGAACAAGTGATTAGATTTGGGGAGTGATCTGGATCACTGTCTGGATCCATGAAAAATATATTGGGAGTGATCCATATTGAGCTCCCTTGGCGGAGGTCTGCGCTCTCTGAGTGCTCTTGGTTTAAATTAACTCACTAAGAAAACCATTTGAGCTTATATCAAACACTTAACCCTAAAAACAGCTTTCTTGCTAGTTCTTGCTTCAGCATGTGCAACATCAGAATCCATACATGGGTTACAAACAAAGTGTCGAACAAACACAACAGACAGACCAACCAACCTGTTTTCTTGACTAAAAGACTATCCTTATGTGTTACACACAAGCAGATCTACAAGCCCTGGGCAGTATCTATAGCTTTTTATGGTGGAGTATCAGTGGATCAGATAATGCATGCATGATAAGACTTAACACCTGCTCAGATAATGGTAACATTTACCTGGATACAGTGATGGCAGCTCAACACGTGTGGTAGGCTACTCAGGGTAATTATCCTTGTGAAAAACGAAGCTGGTGGGGGGGCTCAGCCTCTGCAGCCAAGCAATCCAGAGTCTAACTACCTGGGAACATCAGGTACATTGGATATCAACAGCACGATGTCTGGTAAGAGTGATATATTACTCTATCAAATCTTTATAGATGTGTAACTGTATATTTTACTCACCAAGGTGACCAAATAATAATATTAATGGAACATAATAATTAAACACAAAGATTCACCCTCTTCTCCATAAAGGCAAGATATCAAGACAGAACTTGTACTGTCTTCTCATGTGTGACTATATTTCAACTACCTTTTGGTAATAATTCAGTGTCTTGTCAACTTGTGCACTGTATTTTTGGGACTGTTATTTAGACTATAAATAGGCTAATTTGTGAAGAATCATTAATAGATTGTAAGAGAAAATAGTTCATAATGTCTAACCTCAGTCTCTGCTGTAAGCTCTCTGCTTAGCAGTTGGATTCAGCACTGAGGCCTAGATGGTAAGCTATTATAGTGCATTAAAAACGATGTTAAAATTTTTATTATTGAATGTAGCTTTTATAAGCTACAAGGTTACCATCTGGGACTCAGGAAAATCCCACCTTACCTCCCCGCTGAAGGGCAAAGGCAAAATTCCAACTCATGAAGGGAAGTACACTATACATCACTATCTAGGTCAAATCAGACTGTTACTGTCACCTAGCAACCAACCTAGTCATTATATATCTTTTTTCTTGAGTTAGTCTGGTCGAGAATGACACCACATGATGAGCACTGAGTCTCAGATGTTAAGCTTTAATAATTTTTCAAATGAGATGAGATTTTTCAAAATGGTTATGTCATATGTTACTATCCTGGATGGACATTTTTAATAGACTACAATTTATTTAATTAAGACATGGTGCCATTTGATAAAGCGTATCGCAGTTGTCAAGACAGCTAACAATAAAGCTTTTGCAACCGTGGAAGCACTGCTGTGAGAAAGTGCTTAACCCCTCTACAGACTCTCAACTATACAAAATAAGTCTTGCAAGTGTGTAGATGTCACTCAGTATGCAATAAACTATTATCATTGTAAGATAACCATTATTTATAAGGATTAAAGTTCTGTACACTGACGTGTCATTATTCAATATCGGTTAAGTCAGGCCTTTTGTGTAAAGGTCTCGAAATTTTATTTGTTTTGATTCTTGAAGTATGTGTTGGGACTTTTGTCTGGAAGCATCACAATTTGCCCAATACACAGCTGACTTCAGGTAATGCAGAATGCAGTCTTCTGCAATGTAATGAGCTCAGGCCACAGAATAGTTTCCTTTAGCAGGTATGCAAGGTACATGTTCATCCGTGCCCTTCACACATATGGGCTTCTGCTGGTCAAAGATGATAGGCGCATTGAGAAGAATGCCCAGAGCCCCTGCTACGCACACAGAGGTGTAGATCCATAACAATAATCTGTCTACCACTAAACCCACATACTTCCACTCACACTTCAGCTGAAACATGAAATAATAGTTATTGTAGCGGCAAACATGTATCCATCAGATGTTACAAATGCTGCTTTGGGCATCCATGATGTACTGTCTGAACACATGTTAAGGTGGTAGCCATCTTCCATTTTAAACTACGCCTAAATTCTTAAGTAAGAGTTTTTTCATATTTCATATCATATTTTAAAATTTATAGCAAATTAAATTTAACCAAAAATTTTAAAAATAAATACGGTAAGATCATTAAGGCCTAAACATTTTAATTAACAAATTTTCTTGATAATTCTATGTAATTAGATTATTGGTTCTGTTAAGCTTTATGTTACCTTGTTATTATGGTCATCCTCCTTGATGTGCTTTGCAATATACAACATGCCGTCCATGGCTCTGAGGGCATTGGGTGGGTATCTGGTGTGCTTGTTTGTGGGACAAGTCTGGCACACTGCAGACAGGTTGAAGGCACTTGGGTCGAATCCAACAAATGAGGTGGTTGGCTCCAGGGTCGTGGTACTACCACCAGCCTCTTGATCTGTAGAGTCAATCCTGTGGAACTTGTTTTTGTAGGGGTTGACATAGTTAGATAGGTCACTCTGGTGAGGAGACAGATCAACCTCCTCATCTTCCCCCTCCTCACTCTTCTTTTCTTCTGGTCGGTGCATGAAAAGCAGGCGTGGCAGGATGTTGATGAAGAGCTTGCGGGTGAAACCATGCATTTTGTGGGTGGCTGTGGTACGGAAATGGACGTTGAGGACCACCACAGAGCTGAAGACAGAGATGGTGACCATAGCACAAGTAAAGAGGATGTATTTGCCCAGCAGTGGCATGGTGAGGGAAGTGGGTGGCACCAGCTCCATCAGCAGCAATTGAAACAGACTCAGTGACAACAGAATAGAGATACACAGTGAGATTTTCTCTCCACAGTCTGCAGGCAGGTAGAATGCCAACACTGTCAACATATTGATAGCCACACAAGGGATCACCAGGTTCACAGTGTAGAACAGTGTCTTACGTCTGATTGTAATGTTGAATGTGATGTCTATGTACTTGTCTTCACAGCACGGATATTTAATCACATGTTTTTGTGCAACCACTTTCATCACATCCCACTCATTGTTCAGGTAATATTGAGTCAGGTCAATTGCAAAATCTATCACAGTGTCATAAGGAGTGCTGTTGTCCCATGCCACATGGGTAAGATTAATCTGAAATGGTGAAAAATATTTATGAATTTTATAATAAGTAACAATAAACAATATTGCTGCATGTATTAATATTTTGTGCATGTGTTGGTCTCGATGGTGTAGTGTGTATCATACTCGCCTTCCACCACTGAGGTCAGGGGTTCAAACCTCAGAACTGACCCTCTGTGGGAAAATTGGTGGTTGTTTACTGATGCCTAGTCTTTTACAGTGCTAGTTAACTAGTTATCTTTGGCCTTAAACCAACCATCATGATATAACCTGTGCAATGTGTTGAAAGTGACGTAAACCAAATATATTAAATCAAATAGTAAAAATGTTTATCAATAACCAACCAAGCTCCAAAATGTCGCACATTACTTGAAACACATAAAGCTGATGAAATAATTTCTAAACATCACAAACATCTAGTCTGCTAACAATTTATGTTTTGTGTTGATAAGATTAAGTTTCAAAAATAGCTGCAGAGTTACTTCATATTTACTGTTATGAATTGATAAAAAAATAAAACTTACAAGGTTCCCATCATATGACCATGTCCCAAATTTCATGTGACACTCTTGTTGGTCAAAAGGGAAAAAATCCACATGGATGTTGCACTGACTTTTGTATATTGCAGGAGGTTCCCAGTACACTCGGCCATCATAGCGAATCCTGGCCTTGGTCATTAATGTCACCGTGTAGTCGCCATCACCACTGAAATTTATGACCAGAGTCGGTAAACATCCAACAGAGCGAAATTGTAATATTTTCATATGGGTAATGTGGAGGCAATTGTCACAGGGGTTCCCCTTTGAATTTTTCACTTATGTAGGTTGGTAATTTTAGATAGTAGTGTCTGTGAAAACTCATTTGTATATATACACATCTCTACAAAAGCAGGATCAGCCTTCTGTAATAAAGTTAATATCAGTGTTCTAGTGAATTGATTTGTTGATTCTCCTTTGCACTTTGTCCTTATAACCTTTTTAAGCAAGACTTTTATTCTTTAGTAGTAGTAGTAGTAGTAGTATTTTCGGGGGTTAGGGGTATTCTATGCGAAAAAAAGAAAAGAAAAAGGCTTCATAAGCTGTTACACCTCTTATCAATTTGGCCGGAGGTTCAGAGAATACATTTATATCAAAATACTTTTTTCAAATAAATCATGTAAAATAAGACTTACTTATTATAGAGCACAATGTCTGGAAGCCAGATAGACTCTGATGGAACATACAACACATCCACATCACCATATTCCTTGGGGTCCCAGCTGAGTTTGTAATCATACCATTCCTGTATGAACATATAAAATGTGACAACTACATTGTTGTTTTGGCCTCACTCGTTTTAACAAATATAGCAGCAAAATAATGAACCCATTGTGGATTTTGTACTTTCCTAAAACAATGTACTAATGGTGTCGAAACAATGGCAACTGGAAAGCACCTAGCACATGACATGAAGTTCCTCATTTTACTACATTTACAACTTGTCTTTATCTAGGAAAATTTCAACAATGCACAACTTGTTCTCAATTTATATTTTATCCTTTTATCACTCTCTGGTTCATTAAGATTTACTGATATTGTACTGATTTGGCATTCATTTGAATTCCCTAAGTGCTTGATTGTCCATAAATAAGTAAATAACAGGCGTTGTGTTTGTGTTGAAAGACCGTGAACTGACCTGAATGAGCCACATGTTCATTGTGATGATTTCATTCTTCTCATCCTGTAATAAATTAATGACACTCGCTTGTATTATGAACATTATATTCACATCAACACACATAATTCTCAACATATTGAGATAACATCGTCTGTTCTCAATTAATTTTAAGAATGTTAACTAAGCATTGCATTAAACTCAACTATTTTAAAGGTTCATCTTATCACTCCACTGCTAATATAAATTAATTCCCAGTGTCAATCATGCATATATCTCTAAATAGATTCAGTGTCAGTTCATATAAATCTGTCCAAAGATATAATTATAATATTTTCTCATTCATGGACTTAAAGAGCAAAATACTTTGGATTTGAGACTATAACAACACAAGTGCCCCAGTGATTTATGCTTAAAACATTATTTTACCTACATCTAAATCACAGTATATGGCTTGTATATATATATCTCTCTTGTTTTAGTGCACTAATATTAGTTTATCTAACAGACAATAGCCTATGTCTGGTGACTGCTGGTCCCGCCGGAAGGACCCCAACTACACACAGGTGGTGAGCTCGTAGTTATGTGACGTCATCCACTGTCAGATCCAAAGGGGGAGTCCAGGGGGTTCGAACCCTCCTCCCCCTCAAACAACGTAAAGGGTGTTTGACCAAAGTAACAGACACAGAATCAAAAGTTGAACATTCTTGCACTGGATCCTGATTCATCCAAAATAAATAAGATTACTATACTTCTGTTATGTGGGTGTTCCACCACACGACTAACGCTCCTGATTAAGGTTTTTGGGGGGTCGGTTTGAAATATTTGCTTAGTCCCAGACCTTCTGTAAGGGTCGGTTGTTGTCAGTTGGGGCCGTGTAAAAAATCAAACATGTTTGATATTTCTCACGACTACAACCGATTCATATTTCCCGCCTTCAACAAAATGTCCAGTCCCAGGCGTCCTCAGGCCTCCTCAGACCCAAATTTACACAGTCGTGTATTGTCCCAGGCCGCCTGCAACCCTTAGTCCCAGACCTGCGTACCTTAGTCCCAGGAGGCCGGTTGTTAATCCCAGACTCAAATATGATGCGTATGAATTTCATGCGTGTGAAAGTGAGTCGGTTGCATTAGTCCCCGGAAGCCTCAGACCGTCTGCGGTGTCCTGGGACCCAAAAATCAAGGTCTGGGACTAAGCCCCGACTAAGGGTAACCGACCCTAACCGATCCAAACCGGCCTCCCCAGGACGCCTGGGACACCACAAATTTAGTCTGCGACGGTCTGAGGACACCCCAGGAGGCCTGGGACTAACAACCGATTAAGGACCGACTGTTTTCCGCGCGTCGGAAATTAAAACGAGGCAATGAGCAGGTCTGGGACTATATTAGCGACCGTGCATACTTTGTCATTGTTACTGACTGTTTGGCTACTGAGAGACGTGTGTCACTGATTTGTAGGGGTTTTCAGTTTTTATTTTATATATATTATACTTGAGCTTAAGGCAAATTTCACAGTTAGGAGACACATTTTACTATTTTTTTATTATTTTGTTGACTGGATTATGAGGAAAGAGAAAGGAGAGAAGAGAGGAAGGAAAAAGATGGATGAGAGGGAGAAGGAAAGTGAAGTAGAGGAAAGAGTTGAAGTTACAGAGGAGGTGATTGAGAGGAGAGAGGAGGAGGAGATTGAGGAACGTCCAGCTATTGAGGAAGCTGTGGAACAAGAAGAAGAGAGGTGTGAAGAAGATATAGAATGCCATTCTTCAGCCAAGAGAGCCAGGGTGTGTGCAACTTTTACTGACAGTCAGGAAATTTCCATTGTGGAATTTGTAAAGCTGCACCCAGAACTGTATGACAAGGAACATCCACGTTTCCATGACAGGACCAGAAGAGAGGCTCTCTGCGCAGAAATATCTGCAGAACTCAAGCTCCAGCCCTTTGATGTGAGATGTTGGTTCGAGTCCCAGAGAACGCGTTATGGAAAGCTGTCTAAGCTCCAATCTGGCCAAGCCCCGAGGGAGATGACCAAGAGACAGTCCTGGGTCTACCAACAGATGGGTTTTCTTAAAACCCACATCAGAAGAAAGGGGGCCAACAGAAGTTCAGGTTTTGAGGCCAGTCCAAATACCAGCAGGCAGGACGAATCACGTGGGTCAACTACTGACACAGAACACCTTGAGTCCAGTGTCCTGAGGGAGAGGAGTCAGTCCATCATTACATCTACACCCGTTTCAACCACAGACTCCAAGATTCTCGAACACTTTGAGCAGATGAGGACACTTATCTCAGGTTTTCTGCATCAGAAGTCAGACAGGCAGCCCTTCTTTGACTACGTGGCATCAGAGACCGAAAAGATGACTCAAGAAGAATTTGAAGAATTAAAGGGCAAGATATTTAGAGACATCGAAAGTATTAAGAGCAACCGTAGACGTCAGCCATTGCCCAGAAGATCAGCCACTGTTACCACGGAGTCCCAGAGGGTCGGCCTACTGCCAACAACCACTCCACAGGCGTCTAGTTCCACTCAAGCAGCAGCTAGCAGCAGTTTTGTGTACTATACACCAAGCCCCATTGGCTTCAGGAACCCTACATCTGTCCTAACTGTACAGGACAAAGGGAGCAGACACAACCTGAGTGGACTATTAAGCCAGCTACCTGATCTGACATCAACACAGATCATCAAGCAGCCTCAGCAGCAGCAGCAACCGCAGCAGCAGCTCTTTACTATCACCACTTCAGCACCGCTCAACAGCAGCAGCAGCCTCCTCAGTAGCCATCCAGTCAGGGCAGGTCTTTGACCTGCCAGGCCCTTTTCAGGGCCACCAAATCTTCCAAAAACAATTATTTAGCTGCAAATTATTCCAATTCCCCTCCCAAAACAAAAAAGTTCAGTACAAATACTTATCACAAGAAAAAAAAATTAAAGTCCAACACCCACACCACCCCAAACATGAAATAAATAACCCATGGTACCACGCATAACAAAAAAGGACACATAAAATTAATTTATAAATAAGTCCCAATATGGCCATTAATCAGCCCATTTTTAGATTAAAATCCATGGGATAGTTTAAAATCTGTAATTGAAAAGTCCAACACTTACACCTTCCCTAGAGTTAAAAGGCATTATGACATACTTACCAACCCACAAACAGACAAACCCAATACCAAACATAACCCCCAAATAACAAACCCAGTACCAAACCTAACACCCAACTACCAAAAACAAACCCAACACCAGTAACCACCAACCAAGAAACACACAAACCCAAAAGTAAATAGAACCCATGCCAACGAACTGACAAACTATTTTGCAAACACAATCCCCCATTATTGAAAACAAAACTAGCTCCATGGTTATATTTTCCACATATTTCTGAATAGAAGTGATGATTTAAAATTGAAGATTTTCATGAAAACATTTCTGCTACAAGTGCGTTGGTCTGTTTGTCCTTCTGTACAAGTTATGTTTGGCATGGGGTTTGTCTGTTTGTCCATCTGTACAAGTTATGTTTGGCATGGGGTTTGTCCGTCTGTAGCAAGCATAGCTGATTAATTGTTTTTGGAATATTTGGTAGTCCTGAAAAGGACTGTTTGTTAGTCCTGAAAAGGACTGTTATAGTTAGTCCTGAAAAGGACTGTTTACTGCCACAGGACTTATATTCTGCCATCTTGCCAGGCCACTGCTCCCTCATTATTGAAGTAGTCCTTCAGGTAATCCCTCTGTCTTTTGGCCTCTCTAGCAGGGTTTCTGTCTTGGCCACCACCAGCAGCACCACCAATCAATCCACAATCACCAGGCACATCATCATCATCCCCAGGATGCTGACCAGCAGGTTGACCTTGATATTGGCTTCTCAGTATGTTGTGCAGAACCACACAGGTCATGACCACTTCTCTAACTGTTTCTGGGGGTAGTTCAATGGTGGTCCTCATCAATCTGAATCTTGAAACCAGGATGCCAAAAGGGTTCTCCACAACTCTCCTGCCCCTTGATATTCTATAGTTGGCAATCCTTTCCTCCCTTGTTAACAGCCTTCTGCCATAGGGTTTCATGAGCCAGGTCTTCAGAGCAAAAGCATTGTCTGCCAGAATGAAGTAGGGGACATCTCTACCACCCTGGGTTATAGGAGCTGGCTCAGGGAAGCCTATCCTGCCATCTTCAATCCTCCTCTTCAGCTGAGAGGCATTAAATATCTGGGCATGTGAGCAAGATCTAGCTGTACCCACATCCACCCATCTGAACTTGTACTGTCCATCTACCAGGGCCAACATGACCATGGAAAAGAACCCCTTGTAGTTGTGGTAGAGGGCTCCAGAGTTCTTGGGTTTCTTCAGGGCCACATGCTTGCCATCAAGGGCTCCCAGGGCATGTGGAACATTCCACCTGATCCTGAATTTCCAGTTCTTTCCACTCATCTGGAGTAGTAGGACATTTGAGGTACTCTCTGGTGAACTCATCCTGGATGGCCCTGCAGACGTCTGGTAGAAACTTGGAAATGGTGGATCTGCCAACCCTGAACTGACAGGATAATGATGTGTATGACTCTCCAGTGGCCAGATATCTGATGGTGAGGGCTAACTTCTCCCCAACACTGATTGGAGCTCTGTAGTTGGTGGCCTGCCTGGCTAGACGTGGTTACAGTCTGGTCTTTATCATTTCAAAGAATTCTGGGGTCATCCTCATGTAATTGGTGAATCCTGGAATGTCTGTGGCATACAGATCAGCCATAATGTTGTGGTAGGCCCCCCTCTCCTCTCTCTGCAGTAGCCATGGCCTGACCCACATGTTGTGCCTTCTTCTAGGTCTCTGTATGGGTGCTGGTGGTGCTGATGGTGCTGGTGGTGGTTGCTGTGCTTGACGTAAAAATTGGAAATACATGATTATTTGTAACTGAATAAAAACCAAAAAAGCCCTAAGTTGTTGTTGAATCTGTCTTCCATTAAAAGGTGGCATCCTGCTGTGTTCCTAGAAAAGCAATGGTGATTAGATCGCGGATTTTATATATATATACCCAGAAAATCCAGCAACTTTGCAAAACAAGAATCGGCGATCCTGGTCTGGGGAAGACTGAGGAGGCCTGAGGATGCCTGAGGACACCGGGGCTTAATCGTGGGTTAGTCAGCTCTTAGTCCCAGGAGGCCTGAGGCATCCTGGGACCCAGTCGGCATGTGTACGACAGGATCGTGGTTGAAACCGACCAGAAAACTGGCTTAGTCGGTTCTTAGTCCCAGACCAGTCGGGGACTGTCTGCGGCCACCTGAGGCGTCCTGAGGCTTCCTGAGGCCGATCTGTACTTAATCCCAGACTTCAATACCGACTCAGTATTCCCGCCCATTTTTGTTTTTTTTCCACCGACTGTCCACGATTAAGGGTCCCAGATAGGATCGGGACTTAATCTTTTGGTGGAACAGGGGCATTAGATTATAATAACGTTCTATTATGTTAGTTACTGATGTCAAATGACGAATCAGGTTTAAAAACCTACATAAATCTCACAGAGAAAATAACTGGAATTCATGGTATGCAAACCATCCCAGATAATAATAATACACATACATGAGTGGAATCTTGATCAAGAAAATAACTGATTCTTTGTTCTCACAAAGTGGAGTGAGGAACAGTACAATAGTACATGATATTAATTTTCTCATTTTTAAAGTTAGTACTGCTAATATCTCTAATTAACATAAAAATCCTGGGTATTTCTTATATTGACACTATCACCTTCAGTAGAGTTTTAATAAATACTAGTATTCGTCTATCAATTGATTGAAACTAGTCGTGGCAGCAATCACATTGTATCCCATTACATTTAAACTCTTGACCTATACAAGTAATATTTCTACATATATTAGAATCACTACAATTTACAGCTAACTTTACAGCAAATGTCACACAACAATTATTGTTTTTTTTAAATTTGTTAATATCTTATTTTTAGTATAATTTGACAGAATTAAAATTTCTGTTGACATTTGAACTTCTGCTCAATTATCTTGATAGAAATCGAAATTCGAAGTTCTGTCAGCTTTTTAAGTTTTGTAATGATATGTTTTTATTGCGTTAATACATCTTACCTAGTGGACAGATGCATTTGTCCGGCGCCTTGCCGGTCACGCCAAACGTTAGAAAAAAACGTCCTGAGCTGGGCTCTGGCCGGGACCGGTAGTGTCCTGTTCATTCGCCAGGTGGCTGTATAGCCAACCTGCTGGTATACTGCGCATGCTCGCGCATGCGCTCTTCCTCTTTTTGTTTGGCGCGTCCATTTTGTTAACGCTTGAAGTTTAAGAGAAACTTTTTTAATTTTACTAGTGTTAGATTGGATATTTGTTTAAAGTGTGTTAGTAGTTTTGTGCTATATATATCATGGATTCACCAGGGGAAAAGAAAGGACAAAGGCGGGGGTCTTGTGGCCACGTTATGGCCGCCTTTGATTTGCACAAGAAATGCGCGCGTTGTCGCGATAAAGGCATTGGGGATGACCCTTGTGTTAAAGACAAACAGTGTAGTGTGTGCGATTCCTTCTCTGATGAACAAAAGGAGTTGATTTCTACCCCTTCTTACAGAATCAGGAAAGACCGTAAAGCAGGTATTTTAGTTTCCCCTAAAGAAGTTGAAGTCATTGCTTCCGTGGATTCTTCTGCGGAGCCAACTTTTACTGCCCCTCCTCAGAGTACATCTCATCCTGCCACTTTTGTTACAGCAGAACAGTTTTCTCTGATGAATGATAAATGGGCAGAGCAATTTGCACGTGTAGAAGCCTTGTTGAGTAGAGGCAATGTTTTCTCCACCCCCAAGATGGCGGTGAACCCTTCAAGTTCAAAAGCTGTGCCTTCTGAATCCCCCTTTATTGCCCCGGCTGCCCGGCCCACCGGTCCGGTGGAGTCCCCGGCAGTGCAGGAGGCCGTTGTTAAATCTGGGGAGGATAAACCTAAGAAAACTAAAGACAAAAAACATAAGAAATCAGTCAAGATAGCTGATAAACCGGTTCCCTTGGATAAGCCGGTCCCTGCTTTGGGCACCTCCGGTCCGGAGAGTGTAACGCAGGCTACAGTACAGAAGAAAGCCCCTCCGGCATCTTCAGTCACCCTTACACCGGAAGATGACCAAGCCGGTTCTGCTGGTGACCTGTTTTTGGCTAAGCCTACAACTTCATCTTCAGCTTCTGCTTTCCCCGGTACATTCAATCTTCCACCGGAACCGGACGACATTGATTTTGATGACCCTTTGGCCGGTTCTGATGTGTCGTCTGTGCACTCTGACTCTGACGAGGGTGAGATTTCCTCTGATACTCTGGAACACCCTGAGCAAACCGAAGAGATGAACTACAGAGAAACTGTAAGGTCGGTTCGTTCCTTCATGGGGTGGACTCACATACCGGACTTTGAAAGTGACTTGAATGAGCCGGATAAATCCAATAACCCTTGGAAGGGTAAGAATCCTAAAAGGCCTGCCCGTATTTCAGTTGAAATGCCGCCGGATGACTGGCTCTGCCAGAAGTTGGAGCGACTCAATACAGTTGTGGCAGAAGGCTACCCTTCAAGGGCCCAAGACTCGGCCGGACTGAAAAAAGACCAGTTTGTGAAGATCCCCAAGTCACAGGCAAGATGGTATCAGATGTATACCATTAAACAAGATGGCCCCCACAGACCGGGTAGAAAACTCTTCAGTTGGCATAATACAGAAGCGAAACTCAATTCTCAGTTTCCAAGGCTTACTAAGGCTTCGGCCTATCCAGCTGCAGGCCCTCCTTCTAGGCCCATTTCACAGGAATACCTCAGAAGGTGGGAGAAGTGCGCTAGGGAGAACTCATATATCGTTAACAATGCTGCAGGGTTCAACCGGTGCGCTAGTGAGTTGCAAGATAAAATGTCTAGTAATGTTGCCATGTTATGTTCCCGCATCAACAAGGGCAAAGCCCCTAAGGAAGTGTCTGGTGCCCTGAACGACCTCAAGGATCTTATGGCCTTTCACCAAAGTGTCTCTGTTGCCATGGGCACGGCTTTGCAACATCTCGCGGACAGTGTGTTTGTGCATCTTGCTAATCTTATCTTGATCCGACGTGATGCTTATCTAGAACATATGAAGCCTGGTGTCAAGCAAGATACATGGTTACATCTTAGAAATGCTCCAATGTTTGGCTATGGCCTCTTTCCCGACGCAGTCATTGCCACTGCTGAACAGGATATCATCAAGCATGAGGCTTCCGGTTCTGCTCTGAGACCCGGTCCGGGTGCTTCACAGCAGTCCGGTTGGAGGACAGCCAACAGATACCGGCCTTATGACAGAAGGGATCAAAGGTCTACCGGTACGGAACAAGAACAACAACCATGGAGGCAATTTAGTAGGCCTAGGAATAGAGGACGTGGCAGAGGAAGGGGTTCTAACCCTCGTTTCTCTCGTTCCAAGGGATATAAAGGTTTTAAATGACAATTACAGCATGTTTCCTCCCATTCAGAAATCAGTAAATGTGGGGAAAACGTCAAAGTTAGTAAAGCAGACTGTACAACCTGTGGTTCAGGACAGTTTAAATGTTCAGACAATAGTCAAAGTTCCTTCTTTAAACACTGTTCCAAAACCTTCAAATCCTCTTGTATCTTGTCATGTTGCAACTCATGCTCAGTATGCAATTTCAAAAGGGCTTCCGCAAAAGAAAGGTATAAGACCCGTGGTGAAAAAGACAGAAATAAAACTTGTCAAAGGTGCTTCTTTTGTAAATCATTGTCTTTCTGCCAAACCTGTTCCAAATGTCCCCAATGTTGTCAAAGAGTTGGGTGTAGGGGGGAGACTACAGACCTTTTGGCCAAAGTGGCAAGAACTAGGGGCAAATCCCAGGGTAGTCTCCATTTTGAAGGAGGGTTATACCCTACCGTTCAAAATGAGGCCCCCTTTGACACGGTTTCCTCTCATCACAAGTGGTTATGCAAATCCGGTAAGAAGCCGGGCTCTGTCAGAGGCCTTGGTTGCACTAAGAAAAAAGTTGGTAGTCGAAAAGGTGGTTGTACGGACCTCCCTGTCCTTTTACAACCGGTTGTTCTTGGTCCCAAAACCCAACAAAAAGTGGAGACCCATTTTGGACCTCAGCCAGTTAAACCTTTATCTCCAAACAAACACTTTCAAGATGGAAACACCGGAAACCATAAGGGTCTCCTTACAAAAAGGGGAATGGGTCACGTCACTGGATTTCAGCGACGCTTACTTTCATATCCCCATCCATCCCAGATCCAGAAAATACCTCAGGCATATCAGTTCACAGCCCTTCCATTCGGACTAGCCACGGCTCCGTTGGAATTTACCAAGGTGGTAAAGGAGGTGAAATTGTTGGCCCAAACAAAGGGTATAAGAATCCACCAGTACCTAGACGACTGGTTGCTCAGAGCCCCATGCCCGGAAACCTGCCAACGAAATACCCAGACCCTCTTGGCCCTCTGCCGCGAATTAGGTTGGGTGGTCAACTTGGAGAAGTCAGAACTGGTACCCCAGCAAGTGTTCAATTTCGTAGGCTACCGGTTCGATCTCCTGACGGGACGGGTTCTACCCACGTCAGAGCGCTGGGAGACATTAAAGGCGAAACTTCTCTTTGTAAAGAACAGGGACTCCTGCACGGTCAGGCAGTTTATGTCCCTCATAGGTCTCTTGACAGCCACAGAGAAGCAAGTCTGGCTGGGTCGCCTCCGCATGAGACCAATTCAGTGGCATCTCAAACAGCATTGGCATGTACCGGAGGTCCTGGAAAAAGTGATTCCGGTTCCCCCGTCCCTGCACCCCCATCTGGATTGGTGGTTGGACGAAAAGAATGTACTGCGAGGGCAACCCCTACATGCCCTACGTCACGCTCTACAAGTTTTTACAGACGCCTCAAACGAAGGTTGGGGCGCTCACTTAAGAGAGGCTGTAGCGCAAGGCGTTTGGTCAAAACCAGAAAGTCACCTCCATATAAACTTTCTAGAGCTGAAAGCAGTCTTTCTGGCCCTCAAGAGTTTCGAGCATCTCTGCAGGGATCAGGTTGTTCTCATAGCCACAGACAACACAACTGTGGTTGCCTACATCAACAAGCAAGGAGGTATGAGATCAGGCTCTCTCTGTGCCCTCCTGTGGAGACTTCTGGCTTGGTGCCATCCCAGAGGAATAATCCTGAGGGCAAGGCACATTCCGGGTCGCCTGAATGTGATAGCGGACAAACTATCCAGGCACAGTCAGGTGATCCAGACAGAATGGTCCCTGTCCCTACCAGTGTTCAATCGCTTGTTCTCCAACTGGGACCTACCACAGGTGGACCTCTTTGCAACCCGGTTCAACCACAAACTTCCCCAGTTTGTGTCACCGGTGCCGGATCCGGCAGCCTGGGCTGTGGACGCCCTCAGCATACCATGGGGGAATCTGGATGTTTACGCCTTTCCTCCGGTCTCACTGCTCAATCAGGTGATGTCGAAGGTAATGGATCAGGGATGCTTAAGGATGGTCCTAATTGCCCCAGGTTGGCCCAACATGCCTTGGTTTTGGGATCTGGTCAATCTGTCCGTGCAAATTCCTTTCCAGCTCCCCCTTCGCAAGGATCTCGTGACTCAGCCTCTCAATGGCCTTCTTCACAAGAACCTAGCCAACTTAAATCTACATGCGTGGCTCCTAGAGCCTCCTGCATTCAAGAACAAGGGTTCACTGATGAAGTGGCAGCAAGAATTGAGGCTCCTCAGAGAAGTTCAACCAGAGCCGTTTATAAGTCAAAGTGGGCCATTTTTATCAAATGGTGTGACGCACATAAGGTGGACTTCCGGTCGCCCTCTGTGAACCAGATCGCTGATTTCCTGCTCTATCTATTCAAAGAAAGGAAACTCCAGCCTAGCACCATTGACGGTTACAGAACTGCTATTGCGGACATGGTGGGAAATCAGGAGGTGAACATCAGCAAAGATGAAAACTTAACCCGTTTATTGGACAGTTTTCATAGGGATAAGCCCAAGGGCAGACGAGGGCTGCCTTCTTGGAATCTTTCCCTTGTCCTTCACCAGTTGACTAAACCTCCTTTTGAACCAATGAGGAAGGCTTCCCTTAAGCATCTGACCTTTAAGACAGTTTTTCTTCTCGCTCTAGGTTCAGGCAAGCGTAGAAGTGAAATTCATGCTTGGCTATTCAAGAATATACGGCACCAAGAGAACTGGAGTCAGGTGTCTTTCTATCCGTCTCCCATGTTTCTTTCCAAGAATCAGTTGGCCAAAGAAGGCCCGGCATCTGTGGCTCCAGTAGTGATCCCGGCCTTGGCACCCTCCTTGGACAAAGAGCTTAAGGAGGATAGGTCCTTGTGCCCAGTCAGGGCCCTACGTTACTATCTAGACAGAACCAAGGATCTCCGCAAAGGGAAGGATCTGGTTTTTGTGTCCTTCCGGAAGAGCTTTGAGAAAGATATTGTTCCGGCTACTATCTCCTCTTGGATTAAACAAACAGTGCTCTTGTGCTACCAAGTATCCGATGAGGATTCCCACAAGTTGCTTCAAGTCAAGGCACATGATGTCAGGGCTTTTGCGGCTTCCAAGGCTTTTCAGGGAGGCGTGTCCTTGGAACAAATTCTCTCGGCCTGTCATTGGAAAGCCCACAATACCTTTACTCAGTTCTATCTGAAGGACCTAGCTTGGGCCGACTCGGACCTGTACCATCTGGGGCCCATTGTGGCTGCCCAACAGGTCCAGGCGGACAAATAAAGTCCCTCTTTGGGAATTATTGTGTATAGTGTACATAATTTCATAAATAAGTTTTCCCCTGGATTATCACGAGCCTAAGTGGTTCCAGGGAATTATTAGGTTTTTCAGTTCCTGTTCGTCTTCCTCACTACGTGATGAACTCTCTCTCTCCTTCCCTCTGTACCCTCGGTTGAGTTGGTACAAGGAAATTTCCAAAAAAGGGGGGGGGGGGGTGTTTTTTCCTAAGGACTGGTTTATTTAACCATGGATGGAATCACCCCTTAGTATCTAGAGTTCTCAGGAATTCCCCTTCTTCTGCTACCCTCCTTCCACTGGGTAGTTATTCTGCATCTGTCCACTAGGTAAGATGTATTAACGCAATAAAATGGAAAATTTAATAGTAAATTAAATTTTTATAAGTTAATACCTTACCTAGTGGACAAGGGGATTCCCACCCTACCTGCCCCGCTATTCTAGTATAAGGGGAAATTCATAGGTAGACAACAAAAAGAGGAAGAGCGCATGCGCGAGCATGCGCAGTATACCAGCAGGTTGGCTATACAGCCACCTGGCGAATGAACAGGACACTACCGGTCCCGGCCAGAGCCCAGCTCAGGACGTTTTTTTCTAACGTTTGGCGTGACCGGCAAGGCGCCGGACAAATGCATCTGTCCACTAGGTAAGGTATTAACTTATAAAAATTTAATTTACTATTAAATTTTCCAGTTTATATATCAGTAATGGTGTCATGTTTCAATATTAATATTGAAAGTGTCAACTTTCAGTATCTCAGTGTCAAATCAGGGCTGCATTTTTGGCATAAAGGAATCAGAACCAAGCAGTTATATGCCACAGGTACATGTTATAGACTGGAACTGTCCTGTGTTCACTTCATCCTTTTTCTGATCTTGGATCATTTTTGTGTGTGTGTATGAGCAAATGATTTATCCCTGATACCTCTCAATTAATTTAATACATGGCTGTTCTGTTTACTTTCATTAGAAACTTCACGTGCTTTTAAAGAAATTGAAAATGCAGCTATTCAAGAATTAAGGTGAAAATTTAAACCTTTAATTGTGTTTGCTTTGTATTGCATTTTGATAAGAAAGATGAATTTATCTAATTATTAGCGTACGATTATGAAAATAAAATCAGGTTTTTCCTTCAATATAATCAATAATATGTCTCATAGATACACAGGTTAGTTCATGTCAATAGCATATTTTTTTAATTTGTGAATGATAGTGTATAACAAAAAATATTCAGTTTGGACAACTTATGGGAATAGCTTATCTCCATAAATCAAAATCTATAAATCGATTTCTAAAAGACAAAATTAAATCAATAGAGTTCAATTGGTTCACTGACATACTACATATTAATAAATTAATAATGGTTCAATATTTTTATTTGAGAACTCATAAGTTATTTTATCTTTCCAAACAGTTACTTTGAAGCATACTAAGCCACACCACAGTAACAATCACAGAGTGGGTTTGTTGAATGTCAGACATGTGCTGTAAGGCATGTTGAGGCCATGTGGGAGCAGTGGGGTTTTTGTTGGCACTTGTTTTGTGGGTTATTCATGGGCTGGGTGACTGGGGTGCAGTGATGGTTCGGTGATGAATGTGATCCAGTCCCTCACTGAGGCCGCTAACCTCCAGAGAGGAAGGCTATCTATAGCACTCTGTTACTACAGGTAAACCAGCCTGCAACAAACTGAGTCATGTACGCTGCCAGAACTAACCCAAACTTTGTGCTGACTGTGTAATCAAACATTGACTGGAGATGTCTAATATTTGTACATATATATATATCAAAATATAATACAACATTTACTGACATTATGCATTAAAAGTCGACAATCTAGATATTTTGACCTATATACCACTGACATTGAGTTTACTACATCACATAGCCTGTTTCTGGAAAACTTGATACTCAAAATCTTTTGGGAGGTCATAAAATGTGCTTCAATTCTCAAAGCAAAAGTCATTTAAAAGGAAATAAAAGGAAAATTCCCAAAAGCAGAGACAGAAAGACGGGAACTAATACTGATATTTGTGATATTGAAACTAAAAAGAGAAAGGAAACACTAGTAGTTGTCCGATTCACTTAAGAGCCCAGTAATGGTTGGAAAAAGAGAACTCTACACGATGAAAAGATAATATAATGAAAAAAAAACATACAAAAACAAATTCAAATCAAAGAAATATCCTAGATGAACCGAAAGGACTCAAAACTTCTTGTAATCATTCAGTAACAAAGATTCAGTTTACTTAATGTACATGTATTTCACTATAGACTCAGGACCATTTTCAAAAGCGGAATCTGATGATGATATTGAAGGTTTTTTAATGCTAAAAGAAATTGTTTTAAAAATCAATGAACGTTTTCAAACTTAATAAAAATAACAAAAATGTCTTAGTGTAGATGTGTTTCAAATTAAAAATTTAAAATATGTTTATAGTGTGATTCGATATACTAAATTTAAAGACTTTACTGCCTTGGTTTTGTAACCTTAGATTTCCTGTTTTCGTGCAGTTACTTTAGAATCGGAGATAACATATCCAGGTGGGTTCTAATACATGAAAGCTGCTGTCATTTAGTGCTGATCTTCATGAAAAAGATGGGTCTTTGTCCACCCTAGATTCCATGAAATTTTGAGAGTCATCCAGATGACAGCCTAGACACCAGGAACATCAAAGATCTAGATTTTCCCATTTTCTTATTTTGAGCTGTTTTTAATAAGTCATACAAGCCTCATGTGCTCTCCAGTCTTTGTTGTGCACCCAAAAAATTTAAAACAATTTACTTACCTCATCATTATACATTCATTATTACTTATTTGAAAGCAAGCTCCCTATAATTATATTTTGAATGTCCCTAGTGTCCCCGTTTATGTAAAATTTTACTTATGGCCCTCCCACACTATAACATAGAAAATCTGGCACACTTGGGAGATGATAATATGTAAGGTTCAAACCTCAGCCCAATTGCCTCTTCATAGCAGAGCAAGATCCAAACCAAGCATTCCCCAGTATGGTCAAACATTAGTCCAAATTTAAAGTCATACCTCTGGTCATCACAGGCAGGACCCATCAATACGCGGTAAGCATTCAATCTTTGAAGGGACAATCTTAAGATAACTTGAGGTATTGTTTGAACCTTGGTAAAAGTTTAGCCTTAGTGGTGGAATGCTTGGAGTTAGAACCCTGTTATGCTAAACCAAAGCTGGGATGGGTTTGAATACAGGGCTGGTAGGATTCGTTGGCAGGGTACCACAGGTAAAACAGAAATGTCATGTGTATGATGCTAACATCTGCTACAAATTTTAAGGAACAATATACAATTATTTTTATTGGGACGTATTGCATGTTTGATAGAGCGTTATTTCGATTTTTTTCGTTATATGGTTCATGACAAAAGTCATGTTTGTATTTATTGTTCACATTATTTTTTCAAATCTCTTCATATTATTTTTTTCATATTAATATTTTTGCAACATCTTTTCGTATTCATAATGTCTACTTATTTTTCTAATCATGTCTATTTGGGAGAGAATTGCTAATGTTTCCAGGAATCACTGTTTTTGGTGTCCTCTTTGCAATCTGGCTGCTTCTGAACCTCTGTTGACATGCCCCTCGTCTGATTTGGCATTTTTCTGTAGCAATGTCCCCGCCTAGATACCCCCGATCATATGTAACCTTCTGCCCCGCCCTGTTCCTAAGTATAGTGTGCAAGATGACACAGGCCATACCTTTGCACCACATTTGGCTCCTCCCTCATTGTGGTTTGGAGTACCTTGAATCAGCTGATCAGTATACCAAATACATTTTCTACAACTTGATGGGCTCAACTCAGTCTGTAGTTAAATACCCATTCTGGAATGTTTGTTTTTTGGTAAGAGTGCGGCTTCTTCAACCATGTCTTGCGGGGACATGCATCAACAGCCAGAAAGAAGAAAGGGAGGGTACTGCCTCCTGACACACTAGTTCTAATACTTTGATGACTAACTAGTTGGTCACAATATACTCATCAAACTACTCACAAAGATGAGAATGGTTGAAGATGCCAGCATCTAAGTTTGCTCTATTGATGCCGATCTCCACCCATGGAAACTTGTAATAACCATCGGCAAGTACTCACATGACTATGGGATGGAATCCTTTGTAGTTGAAATCATGGCTTCATCCAATTCTTGGACATCTGATGGCTACATGTCCCCAAAGGCTCCTGGGGCATGTGAAATGTTTCATCCTTTTCAGAAGACGCTTTCTACTTCCAGCCATCTCCCTGGTGTATTATGAGCCACTATAATTTCATAGAATGAATAGAAACATTTATATACATGCGATGTGATGGGACTCGTAGCTACCTAGAAATTGAACTGGAGAGAGGAATAGCTATCTCTGCTGTTGTAGGGTAAGAGCCAACTTTAGGTCAACCTTAAATGGTTTTCCGAAAACGGTTGCCAACATTAAAGTCTGAGTTTAATTTGTTGTAGTATTTTTGGAAGAGTTCAAGTGTCACTCTCATGAAGTTAATGTATCAATTCCTATCCCAATGTTCCAGTTCAGCCATTAGTCATTCACAGTGGTCTGCCTGGACAGGGGCATGGTGGACCCTCCGGGGTTGAACCCACATACAATGATTTCTGGCTGGCCTGCCTCTTCTAATGAGGTATTAGATCAAATGGGCATCTGTGGCTGACAAATATGCGACCTCAGGATGCATTCTAGATCACTCAGGAGCAAGACAAACTCTACATGATCCAGGATGGCCAGGAATGGCCCAAGCATGTCCTGATTTGGAATCAGTTTGAGGGTGCTTGCAATCTTCTTAGGTCATACAGGGGCATATTTGGGGAGGTTTGGGGACATCTGGCTGCATTTGGGTATATCCTGGAAGTATCTGGGAGCACATCAGTTGAGAGAAGTGCTATTTTGTGTTGACCACTCCTCAGACTGGACTGATGTGAATATCAATTTCCTAATATGGCTATGGTTTGGTTTCATTTCACAAAATGTAATAAAGGTAATCCAGAAAAAATACATAATTGTGATGGGTTTCATCGGGGGATAAGGCTATATATAAAATTTTGTCATGGGTGTGATGAAGTTACATATAAATTTTTTTCATGGGTGTGGTGAGGTTATATAAAGTTTTGTCGTGGGTGTGATGGGGTTATATAATAGGAAAACTTCCCGAATGATGTGTACATCATGGGGATGTTATGGGGGATGTTTTAATTTTATTATCCACAATTTTGTATGTTTTATGACTTAAATAAATCCATATTATCTGCCACTGTGTCCTGCACTGTGTAACACACTTGTTTAGGAACTCAGAGGACGTGCGTTCAAACCCAGGTACAGGCAGATACATAGTTGGTGGATGATCACTTAAAATGGCGGTCCTCTGTCATTGGGTCCTATCCCCAGTGGCATGCTAAAGAACCTCAAGGACGTTGATAAATGGTCATCCTTGAGCCTCTATCTTTCAGTTAGGGGAATGTCAGTTACTTGTGAGTCTGGGCTGTACCTGTGCAGTAGGATTGGTTAAATAGCGCTTTGAGTCCTGTAATATATGGAGATATTGCGCTGAGTATAACAAAGATACACAAAAAGACACAAAATATTTTTAAAAAAGAAATAGAGGTAAAATTTGGCTTTCACATAAGAAATGTTTTAGAATACTTTTATATCACCTCAATGGTATAGAGACAATAAATATTTAACCATTCAAAGCAATCGACTCGAGAGACCGTTTATCCCACACCATATATCCCTTTGTCACCAAGGATATAGAAATATCTACAATAACGTAAGGATAAAAGAAGTAGAATGCAGATTTCGGGCTAAATGGAATAATGATCTTGATATACGTATAGACAATAAGACATGGAGAAAAGTCTTTTATCTTATATTTAATGCTGAACAGGATAATAACTTGATCTGGTTTCAGTATAAGTTGATAAATAGAATACTTGGTACAAACAGTCAACTGTATAAAATGTCCACTGAGAAATGAGACAGATGTAGACTTTGTCAATCTGATTCTGAAACATTTATGCATCTCTTTGTGATATGTCACTATGTGTTGGAGTTATGGAAATATCTAGAAACTGGATACTTCTCAACTTGGGGAAATTAATCAAATATTCACCCATGGATATAATCCGAGGTTACTTACACAGGGACAATCAGTATATTCTTATCAACACCTTAATTGCTACTACTAAATACTATATTTTCAAAAGTGCTATAAATAAAAGAGTTCCAAATATAAAAGGGCTTAAAAATAAATTAAAGAGAAAATATGAGGAACAATTTTATGTTCGCTCAGAATATGATTATAGAGAAAAAATTTATACTGGTTGGGCGGTTAATAGCCTGTTTGAATAAATCCAACAATAGATACCAAATATAAGGTTTGTATCTTTTTACCAGACATGTAGCCTGACAATATTAACATATTCAGTGCAAACAATAAAATTTTTAAGAGTTTTTTGTTTTTGTAATATTTAACATTATTTATATTGTGACCAATAAAAATTATAAAAAAAATATTTTAAAAAAGAAGTGAAAAAGGCTTTCGTATGTATACTGGGGCACCAGTGAATACAAAACCTCGATATTTAACTTGCAATTTGTCAATAATTTCTGCATGGATTTTTATGCAAGAAACACCAGCAGATGCGCTATAAAAGACCTTTCTAGTGATATATGCTATCTAGTTTCCGGGTTTTTTTAGTGAATAACCAGAAGTTATTGACATTAAATATCCATTGTACGGGGGCACCGTTGTATACAAAAAAATATATCCCGCTCCATATATCCCCCTATACGGCAAATATGGCACGCGGTGGATAATAAAAAAATTATATATGATGTGTCCTATAATGCTACACTAAATGAGGACAGTTCGATCACAAGAACATGTTAGATTTTATTTTTCAGTTTTTTCTTTGGTATTGCAAGGATTTCCAGTGGCGAGTTGCTATATACTGTAGGGTCAGAAAGCTGTCAACATTCACATGATGGAGTGACGACTTGATTTGCTGTAGCAAGGCAGGCCTAGATTGATGAGAAGCTAATCTGTGTTTTCACCCCACCACTGCCAAACCGTTCGTTTTATTAGACTGAAATTCACATCAGTTCAAAGTGCACTTTAAGCAATAAAGTAGTTGGCGTTTTTCATTATACTGAGAGTTCTGGGGTTGTAGACATTTTAGTCGATGTTAGTTGAGACCCATGGCTTTATTCACTGGCTATCCTCATTTGGATCATTGTTTATGTGTGAAATGATATGACACTTTGGACACCTCAGTAAGTAAGCATTCCTTGTAGGAAATTGGCGACATTCGTGAAGCTGTAGTTACTGGTTGGTTAAGGTTGCCACAGTGTCCTTTTGTTTGTTATGAGTATCCTAATCTCCATTTGAATGACCTTCCAATATCTGCCTTTTACTCAAGTTATCAAATGGAAGAAGCAACCCTGACCTTCCTCCGAGAGTGTCTGTATGCCGCCGACAAAAGCCTTTCTGCCAGTTCTGATGAGTTATATTTCCAAGACGTCAACCCTAAAGTGCAATTAATAAGGCCACCCCATTTCCTCCTATTGGAGAAAACTGTTCAGTTAGGCCATCTTAACATCCTCCATGCAAGATAGTTTTTTTTAAGGAAAACACCATGTTCCCCAGTGTGAGTATATTATTCACTGAGGTCAGCCTCACACTGAGTTTTTTCACTGAGGTCGTCCTCTGTGTGTAAGCAATGTGTAATGTAACATGGACAACAAGTCACAAGCAATGAGCAGCGGCTGTGAGATCTACACAGCTGTGGCAGCAATCAGAGCCCTAATCTCCACCCCAGTCTGCCGCCCCATTACCCACATTACACAATCACCAATAAGTCTCCTAACACCCTCACACCAATCACACCCTATGCAAATCAGACACACGGCTTATCAGCTTCACTAAAACACCCTCTACACAAGCCACCCAGTGACTGTCAGTGGGTCAGTCACATCACAAACATGTCCCTTAAACAACTCAAATACAACAAACTGCTTCCACATCAAAATATTTTTTACCGCAATATAAAGGGTTGTTACCACTTGTGTGTTAACCTGATCACTTTGTCATACTGAGTCGTTAAGATAAATAACGCTCAAACTAAGAATCAACTTTACTGACACTTAACTACAATCCACTGTGCAATAAGGGGATTTATTTTAGAGGAATTTCGCTACATTTTAGAAAAAAATTGTCCATATGACACACACACAAATTTTGAATTCCTTCCACAGATCTAATCATTAATTAATAGTATGTCATAATTTTCAGGTACATACTGAAATGTCTTAGATGTTTCAATTTAGAATTTCTAAACTGAATGAAATATACAGATAAATGTAATTTAATTTATATTCAAGGTAGAAAAATACTGAAATGAGTAATTAAGGTTAAAAATTGCCAGTGTGTATGTTTGAGACTATATATGCTAGTATTTAAAAAAAAAACAGGACAAATTATTTGATTATTTTCTTAAACCTTATTGACAAATTTCATCAGAAGACATCTCTAAAACTTTATAATTCTACATTGGTTCGATAAAAAACAAGTATTTCCTCCACTCAACCTCAATCTGAATAGCATTTGCTCGTCTGTAATCATCCCATATAAACAATTATTTTGTTAAGGGAAATAACTGTTTGAAATCAGCATTCACTTAAACTGATCTACATGAATCTTGTGTCATATCCACACTTAAAACACACCAGTTTAATTAAAGTTTTCTCTCAAGTGAATATTTGACAGAAGTAAAAGCATTTGTAGAAACTACAGTTTTCAAAGCACGTTTAATGTTGGGCTACACCCATCTTAAGATCATATGAGCCCAACTTAGGATAGCTAAATTCAAAAATGACTTTAGAATAAAATATAATAGTCACCCATTGGCTACTTTAAGATGACTTGACATAAATTAGCTCAACTTATTATGTCACACTCCATGGATGGTTTTAATCATGAAATCGTTTTAACAAGCTAGTTTATTTAAGTGCAGAAATTGTAATAAAACAGTTTATGGTCATGAAAAGTTATCTGAGATTTTCTTGTCCTTTTATCCATCTGAAGACTTGGTAACAGACGTTAGCCCAGCCTGTAAATTGTACAGGCAGTTTTTAATTCAAATTGAAATATTACTTACTTTATTAAGTCCACCTAAATCTTTATCTGTTTTATTTATTCAGTATGCATTAATAGAGGATTAGTGGTAATTCGTTTGTCCTTCCAAGAATCTGTTACAGTTTTTTTTTCTTTGACAATGGGAGGGTCAGTAGGTGAAAAGATGTTGTTCAACCACAACTTTGTACTTCATTTGTTTCATTTCTGGGGGAGTGAGAAGGTATTTAACAAGGCATTGTAGTAAAACTCTTTGAATGTCTTTTTTCCTGGGTCATACTTTTAATGTTTACATGTTTGTAAGCAAAATGATTTATCATTATTTTAAATCTTTAAATGCAAAGTTTTGAAATGGACACCAACCCGTAATTTTATGTGCACATTAGTGTGCTGTTTAACTAAGTTGAGCTAATTACTTGTTTAATTTAACTACATTTTCCACTAACAAAGTGTAATTGAAGAAGGTAATTTGCATTCATTTTGTGAAATTGACTCGCTTTTAACAATTCTTTGTTAAGTTTAATAATCAGACTCTACCACAAAATAGCTGACTATACAAGGTTTGCCCCGTTAAAGTTTGATAGGATGAAGCCTCAATGTATTTTTGTTGATGCTGATTTGTTTCACTTTACGATTTGGGGCTATTCCCTACTATGCACCTCACCCACCTCAAGAGAAACAAATCAATATTAATAGAATGTTGAGACAATGGACAAAATTCAATTTAAAATTCAATCGGATGAAAGATAAATCAATACCAAAGTAATATTATAATGCTTCTCTGGGTTCAGGAAACACAACTGTATGTTTTTTTGCAAATACTCTTTGTTAATGATGAAATTTAATATATTTACACCAAATAAAAAAGATTATATAGACAAGGTAAAAATTCTATACAAGGGTCAGTTAAATCAGTCAATAATAATGTTGTCTTTTTCATGCTAATGTTATATAATTCCCTTTCATTTGGACATGCTTGTATATAGTTTACATTATATTGAGCATAAAAGTTGTTGTTAAATTTCATTATCTTATGTTGGACTGATCTGATGTTCTGGCCCATTTTATGATAGGCTACCCGAATAGAACCCTTAGTTGGACTATATCCCGTCTTGAGATGGGCTAACTCCTAAGTTGGATTCCAACATTAACACTTGCTCTTACACCCAGTGTCCTTACCACATCAATGATCTGAGCCAGTCTCAGTCCCAGTCTGACCTCCAGCGTGAAGTTCTCTCCAGTCTGCAGGTTGTCTCCCAGAGGGTTGGCACCCGGCCGGATCAGCTTGTTGTAGTTGTTCTTACGCAGTAGATCATCATATAGACGCTTAGCATCGTGGTTACCACAGGTCAGGTGACACAGAGCAGCCACCAGGAGACATGTGTAGAGTGATGACATCTCCAGCAACAGCGTCTGCAGTGCACAACACCAAGCTTATACACAAGTCAATGAGATCTAGTAAATACACACAAATAAACGACAATTATCTGTCACAAACACGAGTGTTAACATATAATCATGTAGTATTATTAGATAATGTTAGGCTGTAACTAGAAGACAAGGCAATCTCATAAATATAAGATGAGACTTTCTCATACATATGAGATAGCTGTGTCACATAATTACTAGATATCACCAACAACCTTTTTAATTGCAATATGAGTTTTTTATCATTTGGAAAATATCTTGGAATTTCACGATGTATATTGTAACTGCAAGATGATTTTGTGCTCCATTAACAAGAAAATACTATCAACTAATCTCAATAGAGCATTAACGTGTATTTATAAGGTAAAAATTACTATCCTATTGTAGGATGGCATTTGGGGGCCATCGGGCTCATTTCGGCTCCCCTTCTTTCTTTATTTAGTATAAACCAAATATTTGCATATGCAGCACTTATTGGTCAAGACTGACCAGTGTGGGACCTCTCTGATTTTGTATATGGATTCTTCCATTTCTACATTGGAAAGCAACGAGGACACACATAACATTTAATGCTGGGAGTTATATGAACAATATTACACGTGGCGACAGTTACTGTATGGTTTTCTTTTTATGTTTTCATTTAGTATTTTAGTATTTTACATCATTACGTTATTTTATTCAATCTTTGTCCTTGTTTATATGTTGTACAAGCTTCACCAATGTATAAGTAACTGTCGTATCATATTACAAACTTGTTTATGTTTATTTGTCTGTGATATCGTGAGTTGCTGTATTAGTTTTCAGTATTTAAATCTCAGATCCAATAGTAAAGATACTGTTCAATTTCCCGTACAAATTGAAGTAGCAGATGATAATCAATTTTTGAATGATTTGTTGAAACATAAAGCATCGTCAATTAATGATAGTGCAGACATGTCAGATTCAAAAATACAGTGAAATGGCCTCACGAGTACATATTGTTGGGTCTTACAAAAGAACTCGTTTCATATGACCAACTCTCTGTTACACAGTGGGTGGCTGGTTTTGGTCGGACCATGAGGGATGAATCAGATCTGGAAGTTAGACAACATATGCTTGATTATATGATCTCCCTCATGGATGATGCTAGTGATTTTTCCTGGACACAGTGTTATTGTGTCGTATGGAACAGGGAGAGGTCAGATCATATGCTGATACTTTGGCCATAGATTGGATCAGGCAGGCAAATGCTCAAAAACATATGCCTGTATCACAGATGACTTCACCTCAAAATTTTAATACTGGCAAAAGTTTGGCAAACCACAAAATCAATGCCTTGTACATACTTTAACCAGGGCACGTGTCTTCAGAAAAAGTCCCCTGAGACCAGGGGGGTTCTTTATAGGCATATGCAAGTCACTTGTTAAACAAAACGAATGCAGTCAGGCCCAAGGGATAGAAACTACTGATAAGGCTGTTCGGGATTCTTCACGAAATGCTTCTAAGGAATATACCAAATGCATTCCTCAGAAATACATTTGTTTTAAACGCAATGCGGAGTACTGTGGTAGTTATAACCAGCGTCTTGGCAATAAATGTAATGAGGTGCATAGGGAAAACCTGAATGTACAAGAATCACAGTTGACTACTGCTAATAGATTTGAAGTTCTGGCTCTAATGGAAAACTTTGAGAAGGAAGATCACAAAAATGTGGCACATGATATTTCGGTCAGAAAATTGGAAGGCAGTAGAAACAAAATGGGGCTAATATTGGGTGAATTATGTCACATTAAAAATGCCAGTGTGGATGTTTCTACATCTTTGGAAGGCAACAATAACAAAACTGGGGAAAAATTGGGTGATTCCATACATCAAATATGTGATCCTGACATTGAACATAGTCAGCAGACAATTTTACAATCCAAGGGCAATAAAAATGGAATTACGGCAAAATTGGTTCTTATGCCTAGTCATGACAATGGCAATGCATTGAAAATGACGGAAGAAACAGTCAAGGCTTCTTCTCAACACACTCAGAACAAAAAGGTCAGAACAAACAATACTTTGGCAATATGGTTTTCCCTTGGATTTCGACCGTTCTAGGAGCTTAGACCATATATGAGAACCATGCTTCAGCATTAAAGTTTCCAGATTATGTAAAAAATTATATTACAACGGAAATAGAGTATGATGCTATCTTAGGCCCCTTTGATAAACACCCTTTCCCTCATCATATATCTCCTTTTTTGACAAGAGAGAAACCCAATTCTGTTAACAGACGTGTTATTTTGGACTTAAGTTTTCCAGTAGGCCAGTCTGTAAATGATGGGGTGTCGAAAGATAAATATTTAAATACTTATTTTGAATTAAATTACCCTTCAGTTGATAGTATAGTTCATAGTCTTAAAAGTCTAGGTCCTAATGCACTTGTCTACAAAAGAGACATTAGTCGGGCCTTCCAGCATATCAGAATAGATCCTGGGGATCTGGATCTACTAGGACTTAAGCATGAGCAGTTGTTCATTGATCGTATGCTGCCGTTCGGATTTAGAGATGGATCCATATCCTTTCAGCATTGTACGGGTGTAGTATGTTTTATAATGAAAGATAAGTTTAAACTCTCACATCTGTACAATTATATTGACGATCTGGTTTATACTGAGTTACCGATGATATTTACGATTCTTACAATACTTTAAATCAATTGCTTCAAGAATTAGGTTTCGAAATTAGCCAATCGAAGTTGGTTTCTCCTACAAACTTTGCCATATGCCTAGGTATTGAGATAGATACAGTGAATAGAACTCTTAAAATACCTCATGCAAAGTTGCAAGAAATTCAACAGATTTGCCTACAATTTGCTTCTAAATCTAAAGTCACAAAAAAACAATTGCAGTCATTGTTAGGTTCACTCCTCTATATAACTAAATATGTTAAGCCAGCTCATTTTTTCCTTAATAGAATGCTTCAGTTGTTAAGAGATAGCAAATTAAAATCTATTATCAAATTGAACGAAAATTTTCATAAGGATTTAAACTGGTTTAATACCTTTCTGTGGCAGTATAATGGGGTTACCTTCTATGACCACCATAAACCACACCATACCGTGTATCTAGATGCAAGTTTAACTGGTTTTGGATTTTGCTTTGGAAATATGGTTTATACGCTTCCTTTTCCTTTGGGGTACGAAAATTATACAATAGTACATTTGGAAATTTTAAATATTATTGTGGCTTTTAAAATTTGGGGTAAGCATTTCATAGCATTTCTTGAGACCGAAACCATACAACTTTTACGGGTGAATACTATTACATTGCTTTCTTCATAGAGTTTTATCATAACAGTGGCATGTCCCAACCCAACATTTCAAATTATATGTCTACTATTAGAGCAATGTTTATAGTCTATGGTTGGAACGCAGAACCTTTTAAAGATGAGAGATTGCCTCTGTACATTAAATCCCTTAAGATTAATGCTGTCTTCAAGCCAAGAACTGTGAAACTGATTTCCATTGAAATGCTACAGCAAATTGTGACAATGTGTAGTGCGTTACAGGATCCAATAGTATACAAAGCATTATATCTGTTTTGTTTTTCTCTCTTTCATGAGATTGTCTAATGTTCTGCCCCATTCTTCTGCAGCATTTGATATTACAAGGCATCTTACTTGTGGAGATGTTATTTTGGTCAGAATGTTTGTACACTACTAGTAAAATGGTCGAAGACTATGCAAGATAGGAGAGAAACCTCTACCATTTCCATCCCAGGTCTGGGAATTTCACCATTATGTCCTATCACAGCTTTGCAGCATATGTTTGCTTTGATTCCTGCTTCTAAGAATTCTCCACTCTTTGTAATCCACAAAAATGGTAAAATATTTCAACTTTCAGACTCCAAAGCCAGGAAGCATTTGAAGCTAGTTTCCTCTTTATTTAATACATCTCCACACTTAACTTTTCATTCTTTTAGGAGGTCTGCTACGACCTGGGCCTTCCACAATGGGGTCTCTTTGCAAGAAATTATGAAACATGGTACTTGGTCTTCTGATGCAGTGTGGAGATATGTTAAATCTTTCCATTTGCTTCTTCACAAGTATCTCGTGCTTTCCAGCACCATTTGTCCCTTTAGTTTGGCATTTGGCGGTCTTATTTTACACATTCTCTTATTTTTCCTGTATAAAACCATACAAAATGCAATACAATTTTATAACAAGCCATGCATTGCTTTTGTTAAAGTTGAAAGTAAATTACTAGCATTGCACATGGCTTCTCTGTCACTTGTTAGTTGGGCACTTCAAAAACTTAAAAATTTTAACATTCATTGTCCTGGTCGGGTTCCTAACCTTGGTTGGGTACCCGCCCTTGCTTGTGATGTTATATGAAAAATTGGGGTTGTAAAATCTTATCTTATAATCTTAGTCACCATATGTTGTTCTTGTCATTTCAGTGACAGAGTTTTGAAAATATATTACCTAGATACACATTTTAACAATGTGCTCGTATATATTGGCCAAATTTTCATTGTTGAGATTGAAATGCTATGTCAATGGCCTTACTGTCACATTTTCTTGGGGTTAATGAATAGATTATAAAATTTTGGGCTTTCGGGTTAGCAAAAATTTGTGTACCCGATTTAAGCCTGGGTTACATTGGAAACTTGGTTTTAATTTTCTGGGGATGGTTATGTTTACTCATGTTTGTCTGTTTGTTTATTGACAGAATTTCATATCATAAAAATACCGTCTAATATGTCCAGAAGGAATAAAAGAAACATAATGCATTAATAATAATAAATATTAATTCTCATATTGGTATATTACTGTCTTGGGGAAAGGGTGGCTTGAAATGATGGACTTCAATAAGAATGAATTATCAGGACTCAGCCTTTTATAATTGATTGCTCAACACAGGGTGTGGCAAAACCAGGGCTGTGTGAGGTTTTTAAGTCCATTTAAAATTGAACCCCCTTTCCAGGCTGTTGCAGGGAGTCAGACATGTTTACCATAGCATAAACAATTCCAGACTAATTTTACTTATGTGTAAACATCATTTAAATAAATGAAAATGCTAGACAACACTTTGCTTTGTGCTAGATGCAATTGAACCTTGGTTAGTTAAGATCAACTCATTCTTTTCCAAAGCAAGTTACCAACTCGGAGCTCAGTTTTCCAAGCTAAATATTTACTGATGCATTGATACAGTAATTATTGAATTTTATCTGGAAACATGTTTAAATTGCGCTACAATTTACCATCTCACAACAACTCTATTAAGTTATTTTCGTGTTAGATTCGTGGTATGTCAGTTTATAACAAATCATAATAAAAAAAACAATAAAAAAGTTACAAGTATACTCAAATATTAAACTGGCTTTGTGTCAGGCGTGTTTGTATAAGGGGAACAGTTCCATTTCTAAACTTTTCTGTTTCCAACTCATCTTCTGTTCAACAGATAAAATAACAGAGTTAATGGGGGAAGGTTAAGTCTGGTTATTTCAGCTGCCCTGCGAAAACCTACACATCTCGCCTCGCTAAAACTCGTACTCATTAGACTCCGCTGACTGTGGTGTACAGCAAATCATTGATATTACAATTCAATTCCTCATATTAACCTACATAAAACATAACAAAGGCCTGTCCTTGAGGAATCTGATCTTTCATTCTGCATGACTAAAGTTGATTTTTTTGTCCTCCTGGCGAGTAAGATAGACGTGCATTCACATTGTCAGCGGGATTTTACAGGCGCACATGTTTGGTCTCTTAAGTGTTTGGTCCCTCCGATTTATGTTTCATGAGGAATGTCACTAGTTATTTATTTAATTTTATTTACATCATTACATGTATCCTTAAAGCATTGTAAAACTGGACCAAGCTTAAGTTCACAGTTGACTATAAATACACTGCACATGCGCAACAGACAAAATGTCAATACAGCCACTTGAGAGTTTGAGAGAACTATGAAACTAGCGTGCGATGACGAAATCCCACATTTTATTACTGTATGTCAGTATTTGTTAGTCACACTTTCTCTGGCGTGTCTCAGAGGGTAAAGCTGAGTAGCAGTGGTTGGTGTTAGTCAACAGGCACATGTTACTGATAAGACTCAGTACGGTGGGATTCCACGACATCACTTTACTGTAACCTTATTGTGAGCGGTGACAGGAGATTGCCTGGGGTTTGTTATCACAGATACACAGGGGGACACATGGGACTAGGGAGGGTACACGGGGATCAGGCTCACATCAACCCACTGTAAAACACCCCTTGGACTTCTGTCTCCAGAGTCCTCACTGTCACACCTCTGCACGACCTTAACAACTAGGTCCCGCCCAAATTCACTGCAACAATATCTCAGCAAGTATAGAATTAAACCATACATTCCTAAACGACAGTTCTTTCTTGTCCTTTGTCAAAGTAAAGAGGGAAGCTTAAATAGTCTACAACTAGTTTTTGGAACCAGTAAGCCCGACATACAAAGGTAAAAATATGCTAGTTTTGACAAAATTTGAGGAAATGATCAAATATGTACCTGTCTGCATCATGTATAAGATTATATATTGCTATTTATACCTGGTTCCAAATAACTGACAACCTTTCCCCTTATATATAACAAATTCCAATATAGTGAGAATTCAAATCATCTGTCATGGTCAAAATTCTATTGAACAAAGACAATAAGCTTTTATCAAGAACTTTGTTTATGTTTTTCATTATCCATTAAAACCTTTATTGTCTACTTATAGCCCCAAATAGGGTAAAATACAGACTGAGACATATTTTTATTCCCGTCCATAATAAATCTGTCAACATGAGCCAATTTTAGTTACTTTTTTGTATTCATTTGGCAAATATGAACTTATGTTACTAATTATTGAACCAAAGTGGTGGATGATAAAAGTAAAACAATCTTTTTGGTGTTCATTTTTGAATTTCATCACTCGAGATGACAAAACACACAATCCTCATCATTCGGATATTGATTGTATTGACTTGTCTTCTCTTGTGACAATGTTGGAGTCCAACTTAGGAGTCAGCCCATCTTAAGATGGGCTATAGCCCAACTTAGCTTTTACTCAGCTATCTAATGAACTACAGACCCAAAAGTAGATGAAAAACATATTCCAACAAAATACTCTAAATGCAATATTTTTCAAGTTACATCTGAATTACTCAACAGTAACTCAAAGTAACTATTGCTACATTATGCAATGAGCTACAGGTCTTCAATTTTACTATGTAAATAATGTTAAAGCTGACCAAAAAGTAGGTGAATAACATATTTATACAAAATTTTCTGAATGCAATACTTTTCAAGTTACATGTGATTTTACTCATTATGGAAGGTGCTGAAAAGTGAGAAATTAGCAATTACCCATTTAGCTATTGGGAAAGGCTCCAAAGTTACTCAGCATTTTGTAGCTGTGGAAAAAGTAGCTGAATAACATATTTTAACAAAATGGTCTAAATGCAATACTTTTCAAGCTATAAGTGATTTAGTGCATGATTTCATGAATTTTAATGCATTAAAAATTATTTCAAAAATTCATAAAAAGAAATAAATAAGAAAGATCCAGGCCTAATACTCACACAAGGGAATCTACTTGTGGCCTAGTACATATATGCAAGATAAGAGACAATCAATGAGAAAATTGTGATGAAGTGTTGAAATTTTCGCATTTTGGGTGGGGGTACCTCACTTGTAATGGCTCTGAGGAAGAGACGAATGAACAGATGTGCAAGTTTTCATCCTCAATAGATAAGGTATCTTTTAAAAGAAACAACATGTCTCTGGACCTTGTACTTTTGGAGGAGAAGTTGTTCACATATGCGGACATGGACACAGACACCACAGAGTGATGCCATAATGTCAGCTTACTGACAAGTCAGCTTCCATAAAAAGTATACAATTACAGTTTGATGCTTGCGATACAAATATACATGGCAGCAATCAGCTCTACGATGAGAAAGATTGTGTATATGATAGAAAAGATTGTGTATGCGACCCCAAAAGATTTGAAAGATCTCTTAACAGTATCCTCCAGATGCCCACGGGTGATTTTCACGATTTACTCTGTCCAAGCTGGATCTCTATCTATAGGGGTCACTGGACAGGTCAAATTCATTGTGGATTTCAATAGCGACCAAGATGGAAATGACCTGCTACTTATACAAGTGATATATCTGGGACTGTTCTGGGAAATTTTAGAGTTAGATGAGCTAATTATGAAGTACAGACAGAGAGTTATTCCAAGAAGGAGGCGGAGGAGAGCAACAGTCATTTGGGTTGGGAATTGGGTCAGGAGGCGAGAGGACAGGGGTCAATATCACATACTCACTGCAGAACTGTACCAGGAAGAACAGGTCACATTCAATAATTTCCGAGATTTTTACAGAGATTGAGCACCTCCTGACGCCTGATCTGCAGAGGCAGACCACCTCTTCCGACAACTGCTGATGCCAGGCCTGAGGCTGGCCATTAAGATAAGACATCTGGCAACAGGAGAAAGCTAGTTCTCCCTTAAGTTGACGTTCAGGGTAGGGCAGTCCACCATAAACCACATTGTCCCTTAGGCATGTGATGCTATCATCAGGCAGTACAGAGATGAGTATGTTGGATTTCCACCTGCCCCGAGGATTGGAAAGAGACAGAGCAGGGATTCTGGGAGAGATGGAATGTCCCCCTGCCATTGTTGCTCTAGATGGCAAACAAATGCCCATAGGATATCCCAGATGAACAAGGAGAAGTACTTTAACTATAAGGGATTCATATCGCTGGATCTAGTTCTGATACCGAGATTTTTAACCATAGTGACCTAAAGCAAAAGATAGAGGACAATACCACTGGCATCCTGAAGAGGAATCTCTAGTGAATAACGGCCCCAAGTCAACTATTTCATCCTTCCTGGCAACGCCTTCCCACTGAGAATGTGGCTGATGAAACCCTTCTCCCAAAGAAACATGGACATCAATGGGGGGGGGGGGGGGGGGGGGGGGGGTGTCTTCAATTATCAGATTAGCTGAAGGAGAAGGGTTGTCGGGAATGCTTTTGGAATATTAGCCAGGAGGTTTCAAGTGCTGCAGCCTAAGATGCAACTGGAGCCATGGGTTGTCATGCATGTCGTGGTGACTTGCATGATTCTGCACAATTTGCTGCAGACAAGGTCCGGTGGGGGACACTTTCAACCAGAGAACATGGGTTTGAACATGGATGGAGGTTTGCAGGGGAATCACCTTCCATATTATGGGATGAAACCCCAGTGAGGCTGCCAAGGTACAATGAAGTGTGATGGCTGATTACTTCAAGAATGAAGGGGTGTGCCTTTGCAGCTGAAGAGGATATAAACTGTGGACACTGATTACCCAATGGACTCTTTCAGTACACTCAAATAGACTCTTTCAGTAAACCAGAAAGGATTCTTTCAGTAAGGTTTTTGTTACTTTTTGAAAATTTATTTCCCTTTTCTTGTTATTTTCTGGCATGTAATTATATTTCAAAATGTTGTATCTATATTATAGACATTTTTGCAAATGTGTTGTTTTGCATATGATAATATTTGCAATAGCTCCGTCACATCATGTGATAACGTTAATGTGCATATTGTACCTTGGTATTTTTACAGTTAAAATAAAGATGTGTGTTTTTTAATATATAGAAATGTAATCTAATTTTCTGTGTTTGGGTTTGAACCCTTTCCCATTTAATTTTAAACTTGTTCTCTATTGCATGACAGCGGTGTGGTTGGGTTTGAACCCTCCCCCATTTATCTAAAAACTTATTTATTTGGACACTGCATGACAGAGATGTGGTTGGGTTCAAACCCTCCTCCATCTGACCTTTTTGGTGGAGGTATCGGCGGAGAGACAGGGGGAAAGGTCTTAACCCTGGATACTTTAACTATAAAATTTTTCTCCTTTTTTTTTGGGGGGGGGGGGGGGGGGTTGACCTAATTATATTGGATGGGAGACAAGAGGAAGGGTTTGAACCCTAGACACTTTAACTTTAATTTTTGTGGTTGTTCTTTTTGGGGGATAAGGCCCTGTGGCCTAACAATTTGGGTGAGAGACAGGGGAAGGGTTTAAACCCTGGACACCTATAACTTTTAAATTTATGCGTTTTTGTTGGGGGGGGGGGGGCTGTTTCATTTGTCTTAAGGGGTTGGTAGTGACCTGTGTAAGTGGGGGCTTCTATTGTATTTCTGTGTGATTGTTGATGACTTGGGAGTATTTTTTATTTTTATAATTTTAACAACAACAGCTTATTGATTGTTTTTTTGGAAGATTTGGCAGCCCTGAAAAGGGCCTTTAAAATTTTCCAGCTAAAAACTGAAGGCTGGCTGCTGGGCAGACACTTTTGGAAGGAAGGGCTGGAGGTGTTGTGCTGGCTGTAGTAGCTCTCATCTGGTGAGGTGTACGACAAGGCATGGATGAGTGACCCAAATGAGGTGTTTGTTGAGGCTGCTGAGGCTGGGTCCATAGGCATTGCAGGCATAAGGCCATGGAAGGTGGTGACGGTTTCTGGTACTGTTATGTGTCTTAGTTATGGGCTCTGCAATGGTGCACTTAGCTGTTGCTGTGGTAATTTAGAGTGGCTGTATTTCCTGTTGGACTGGCCGTTGCATCTGCTGTTTGCTGGGCAACTACATTTGTGATTGGACTGGTTGCTACATGTGCTGGTTGGACTGGTCTGTTGCATGGGCTAAATTGTCTGCTGTGGTCGACCCTGCTGCTGGACTGACATTGGTTGCTGTGAAATCAAAAGCTGTGAAAGTGATGTAGTAGACCCATTTGTAGTGCATGCGACCAGATGCAATAAACTCTGTTGTTGTTGATGATGATGATGCTGCCTGTCCTTTTATTTGAAGGTTCTGATCGAGGAAATATCTCCACTTGGAAGTCTTCAAATGACTCTGTTGACAGGTTCTTAAGTTTTAATCGAAGCCAATTACAGTATTACAGAATTACAGTCGGGTCATTATGTGTTTTCTGGAACAACATCTGCTCTTGTTTGTCTTCCAGTAAGTTGAACTTCTTTCACTACTAGTTGGTGTAGCACATGGTTGAGTACTTGGTGGGCTTTGGGATGGGCTGGAGGAGGTGCCTGATAATCTCCTCAGCACATCCACCACTAAGTGGTCGTGACTCTACTGACATGCTACTACTCTCCATGGCTGTGGTTCTATCAGAGTACTCTGATGGCCTGGCATCAGGTGGCCTGCATACTGCCTCGCATGAGGATTTGAAGGTATTCTTGGAAGAGAAATGACGCATAATGTAGATGTGAAGGAAGGAAAAATTGTCTTTCAACCATTTCTGCCTATCCAACAGATGAGATGTACCTTGACCCGATTTAGTGTGTGTTAATTTGCCCTCTATTGTCCTTTGAATCTTGAACCAACATTTGCAGGCCTACTTGTTCATTTTATTCTCTGCACAGAAAGCATCCCACAGCGCCTCCCACTTGTTGGGATCTTTGTTGTAGCCTCTAGAGTAGCCCCCTATTTATCCCCCCGTGTAGCCTCAATCTCTAAAGCTTCCTGTGTAAAACTGCCAACCTCAATCTCTGGGTAATTGGATCTTGTCTGTCTGTCTGTTGCAGCAGTCATTCTCTTTTGCTTCTTCTTTGGTGGCATTTTAGATATGTTTTAAACACCCTATAAAAATCAGACCCTTAGGTGATATCCAATATATCTGCAAAGTCTTAAGTCCCATAAAAACATGTCCTATTTGATCACACAAGTATCTGTACTCCTCCATTTCTTGTCATGAAATGAATGCTGAGGCCTGTATCAAGGGGTTTATATACACTAGCCCCCATTTTTAATGTAATCTTTTTAATCACATCCCCAGCGTGAAGTCATCCCAGACCTATCATAAACCAATGTTTTATCCCAATCTTTCCCAGTGCAAATCCTAATCTTTTGGGTCGTCATGGCTTTTTTTACATTACAAACTTTTTACCGCATTTGCAAAGGAAATTGTATTGGTCGATTTAAAATCTTTCAAACCTCACAAAAAGTTTGTGGTCAGTATATGATCCAAGAGTTTGCAATAGGTTTTGCGATTGAAAGATTGCTTTGAAACCAAAGGACAACCCAAAAGATTGACTTGCGATCAAAGTGATGACTAGACGATAGTGTTACGAAAATCTTTATGACAACAAGATCTGATAGGAACCAGGAAAAGTTTGCAATAATTTTAAATATTCAAATAGTTTCAAATTATCACTAAGCTGGGCGATAGCTACAAGATAGGTTTGCTAGCCTGGTGTTCAGCATTATTGTCATTTATGATGAAAAAAAATGATTGGGCTCACGATCGAAAAAAAATGGTATCATAACTTGATTGCAGAGGGAAATCTCCACAATGGAACAGTTTCTTTGTAATGTGCTGTTTGTAAATGATCTTTGCTGTACTGGTCTGTTTGTAAACAAGTCTGAAAGGTGTTTCAGTCCCCTAGTGTGAGCGCAAAGCCATCAGAGACACAAGTAGTGCACTAGAATTTACGAAAGTGTGGTGACACAAGGAAATTCAAACTCAGACACACCCACAGCTGGAGTAGAACTCAGCAGACAAATACTCATCATACTGCGCCACCATTCATGAAAGTCCGGAGACAGAAAAATATTATATTAGAAGCGCAAGTCTACTAAGACTCTCGCTTAAAAAGGGTGTGGGTAAAGGGTCAGTGTGTATGGTCTGTGTCAATCTACGGTTTGTATAAACGGTTAATGTGCACAAATGTATAAATAGACTCTATATATGTGTGTATATGGTCTGTTTGTATAATGCGTCCATTATAGCAATGATGTGAATGCAATGATATGAATACAGTTGTAACATGGGCAGTGTGTTGAGTTGTTCACTTTTCACCTGATGAATGCACCACACATTTCCTGTTCCTGGCAAATGCACCAGTTTTTATTCTGTCCCCATTGGATCAAAAGAATAATGTTTGACAAGCGAGGTTTAATGGGCCTGAAATAAAATACGACGGAATGGGGACCTCCGAGGTTTTCATTAGGACTGTTTATAATTGATAGCTCGATTTTATTAGTCTTACATCTGTGCTAAATAAATAAGAAACTGCAAGTGAATGCAGCGACTTTTATAACTCTTCTGTTGGCTGAATGTATGTAAATCCTTACATTCAAAATGGTACCGCTAAAATGAAAGGATCCAGACGGATTGACGGGAAATGTTATAATACAGTTCTATTGTGTGATGCATTAAAATGGAAAAAAAATAAACTGTTATGGCTATATGTGTGTTGACCTCAGCTATGAAATGACTGTCGCAAGGGTTTTTAAGTTGGCACGTTTATTGGTATACATTTTGTAAAATATGGCACAGCACACTCATCGGAATTAGTATTCGTTCCACTAATTGCAATAAAATTAATATACTAGACTACTGTCTTTTGCTGCTCATGATAAGCAGAACTTAGTACTTACATGTGTTCTGACTGAAACTACACAAAGACTTTATCAGGAGATCTATAAATAATCACATTTGTTATTTTCTTATTTAATCACTTTGTTTAATTCAGAGTGTATCCATGAACATGTTATCTGCACATGTTGATATAAAGTTATATCACTCAGTATAATCTTATATTAGTATATCCGTATAACAGCTGTATATTAGTATATCAGTATAACAGCTGTATATTAGTATATCCGTATAACAGCTGTATATTAGTATATCAGTATAACAGCTGTATATTAGTATATCAGTATAACAGCTCTCCCTCCACACCTATACTACCCTAACTCAGTCTTCTCAGTGACTGGGGTCTTTGAGAATAAATTAAATAACTAGGTTCGTTGAATAAGAAAAATAACGCCAAACAGAAATATTACACAGTATGACATGATGTATTAAACTCACACATAATACAGTGTTACAGATATTCTGATATAGAACATTTATGCTACCCCAATGTCTTGAAGGTTAAATGTTTTACATTGTAAAATACTAAGGTAGTCTGTAAATTGACTTGTTAGAGAGATATACAGAAAGCAGTGTACTGACCTTTGTGTGTATATCCTGTTTGTGTAGCACACACTGTTATCTGCGCTTACTCAGTGCCAGCTGCCCCACTCACTCACTATTGACTACAGATGCAACATTTGGTCAGATGATCAATGCTAGAAATCAGATCAACTTGCTTCAAAGGTTTTCTTTACACTTCATAACTTACAAGTAATCAGCGCAATGATTAGGCTGTTCATACAGGACAAAGAGATGGTTTTAAAAAGCTCCACATTCAGAGCTGATACAATGAGTGTGTGCTGTGTGTACAGGTCTAATGACTTGAAGGCTAGAGCTGTGTGAGAGACCAGGTAACAGATAACTACATCTCTACAACTACTCACTTCTGTTAGCAGACAGCTATATAGCACAGGGAACTAGTGCAAACTACACCCACATAGACGGAGATGTGTACAACTCACGGATATACAACAGCATACACGATGTTTTCTTATCTTGTGAGAGTGTAAACAGTATACACATTATCCACACAAAAAGTTTACTCAGTAAAAGCAGAGTAAGTAACAGCCTTACTCATTTACCAAAAAAAAAATAATAATCTGAAAATACATTTTGATATCGGGGAAAATTGAAAGAAAATTCATCGCTTACTGTTGATTCTGCGATTTGCAACTGTTAAAGTTAACATACAACGTGAAAAATAACCACAAAGAGGCAGTCAGTTTGTTCTGAAGTGGTGCTGAATAGCTTGAGAAATGGGACCTCGGTTCTTGTATCTCCTGCCCATCCTCTGTGGGGTCAGTGTACATGCACATTCTATGGCTAAAATGCTGTATGATAAACTCATGCGCAAATCTGGATACAATCGTCACATTCGCCCGGTCATCACGGAAGATGTACAGGTCAAGGTCAACATAGGACTCACTCTGGCACAGATCATTGATGTGGTAAGTCAGGTCTCTGTGTATATGTTGTATTGAATGTAGATAATCATTGAATGTATACATTTAATGGGTTAATGTGTAGATTCAATGGCTTGGCCATTCAATGTACAAAGGTCCTCGGTGGCCTACTGGGTAGCAAGTCAAATGATAGGCTGTCACCTCTGTGTGGGTTCGAGTCCCACAAGTGACACTGCTGAGGACCTGTCCCAATATGACCCTGGCTGTTGAACGGGACGTAAAACTTTGATTGAATGTACTTATTCAGTAGCAAGGAGTCATTAAATGTGTACACTCCTTTGTTTAACTGTGAATGTGTGTATGAACTGAACAAATGGAAATAAGTAAATGATACTGCATAAAATGTTACTTATTTTCATCATTTTCTTACAATATATGTATCACCTTGTTACAAACATATACACATACATTGATAAAGATTACATTTTAAAAACAAAGTATATTCCGAATGGAATTCAAGTGGTTCCTTATTTGAAGAGTGTCTCTCGCAAATGTGTTTTCTCATAAATAATCGCATCTAATGATACAAAATACAGTGGTTGTAAATGAAAACTTGGACAGACCTTCAGCATTGCCATTTTTGGAAGTCGAATCCAGGCCAAATTATAATGATTTGTCACCCACATTGTTTTGTATTTACATTAATGATTTCGCAATAACACTTCAAGCCAAGAAGTAAGCCAGGTTGGGATAAAAATTATTTATTAATAATCACATATACTGTACAACAACACATACTAGGACCTAACCCCCTGTGTTGTTTACTATGTGATTTCAAAGTGACCATACATGGGAAATTAAATTCTCCCTCCCACCCTTCCCTCAATGGTGTGGCTATTTTATACATAGGGTAAATCCCATTTCACTCCAACCCAACCACCACAACCATTTCCCACTTAGTAATCTCCATGTCACATGTAGTGTAGAAACCCTTGGGTCACTGGGGAACTTAAACTACTAATTGTATCCAACAAAAAATTATTTATTGTACATTTTAACTAGTCAGAAAATCAAGCATTAACTAATTTTAGTAATTTTAGTAACTGAGTAATCTTAACTTGTCGTTTTATATCTGCTTAAAATCAGTAGTAACATTCTCAGTAGTTAGTAGCTTAATTTTAATCCAGTTAACTTAGTAATGTGTTAGTATTAATGCCCAAAATAGGGTCATGTGATTGAAGGCCCAACCTAGCAAACGCTTAAGGTAGATCTATAAACACTGTCATCACTTCTGGCTTGAGAGGCATAGCCCCTAATAGGCTAAGCCAACAAAAGAAAAATGAATTGGTATTAATGTGAATGGGCAATATATATGCTTATTACTTTATGCAGACTATCTGGTTTTATTGGCAGAAAATGAGAAGGATCTACAAATGCTCTTATACATTGCACAACAATGGTGTCATAAATGGAAGTTAAATATACTATGGGAAAAATTATAAATAGTGCATTTTAGAAATGCAAGGAAAAAACAATCAGAATTTAAATTTAGCTTTGGTAATTTTGCAGTATACTAATACATGTAAATATTTAGGACTGGATCAACATTTGAGTTTCAATGATTGTGTAAGAACTTTAGCAGACTCAGGATCCAGGGCATTGGGTTCAGTGATATCAAAACTAAAGAGTCTAAAAATGTGAGCTATAAAACCTATTCAACCCTTAAAATACACAAATATTGCCAATTTTTATTACTGTTCATCATTCTGGGTGATGTTGTAAAAAATAAAGCTATTCGGTATTTTATGGGTCTACATGGTTTGACACCTGTTGCTGCTATAAATGGGGACACTGGGTGGCTACCTTGTAAGTACAGAAGATACTTGTGTACATTCAGACTGTGGAATAAGTTTATTAAAATGGAACCAAACAGACTCCCAAAACTTGTATTTTTCTGGGACCTTAACAGCTCAAAATCAAGTTGATCAAAAACTGTAAAGGAAGCATGTGACATTCTAAATATCCTAAATCACTACCAGCAGTTATGTGTTATAAATATAAAAGTACAACTATATCAGATAGCAGAGAATGAGTGGAAAGAAGAAGCTGAACAAAAACCAGAACTCCGTTTATACAAGACATTTAAATGTAACTTTAAGCCTGAAAGCTATCTTCAAAATAATGTTCCGCAATATAAAAGGTCACTTTTGGACCAATTTAGAACCGGAGTTCTGCCACTGCGAATCGAAACTGGCAGATTTCATTTGACAAAAGATCCAGTCACAAAATTGTATAGAAAACTAAATATAGAAGAACGAACATGTCTTATTTGTAATAGTAATGCTATTGAAGATGAGGTTCACTTTATATGTAACTGCATTGCTTACAGTGAGCCAAGAGAGATGTTGTATAATAAATCAGACATACAAAATTTTGACAATCTCCCTGATGTAGAAAAATTTACAGTCATTGTGTTAGATTTTGAAAAATCACTGATATATTATCTGCATAACAGTTGGAATATAAGACAGAATGTAATCAGCAACTAGTGTTATCTTGCAGTAAAATTAGATATTTATCAATCTATTTAACATAATTATTTCATTGCAACCAAATCAACTTGTGCTTTAATTGTTGTTATTTTTATGTTTATCTTTGTGCATAGATATCTTAGTGAAAAACACAGACATCTGTACCTAGTACTTGTATGCTAAAAGTCACTTATAAGTCCTATGGGACAGGGCAAACATTGATATTTTTGATTGCTGTTATTGTAAATTTGTATTTGCATGTGACTATAATAAATTTAAAAAAAAAAATATATATATATAATATTCATACATTTTATTATGTCAGCCAACGTGTTAGTCAGGTAACATTATGGTATCACTCTGAACAACTTCTCCAAAACTACAAGGCCTAGAGACATGCTGTTTCTTTTAAAAGATACCTTTTTTCTCAAGGATAAAAATGTTCAAGGTATGCAGATCTACTTTCTCAGTACCTTCCATAATTCACCTACTTTTGGGTCAGTTATAACATAGTAAAATTGCAAACCTGTACCTCATTGCATAACTGAGCAATAGCTACTTTTTGGTTCTCACTGTGGAATAAATCACTTGTTACTTGAAACTATTGTGTTTCTAGCATTTTGTTTAAATATGTTATTTACCTTCTTTGGGGTCAGTTATAACATATTAAAATTGCAGAGCTGTAGCTCATTCCGTAGCTGAGCAACAGCTACTTTGAGGTTGAGTAAATCACTTGTAACTTGAAAACTATTGCATTTAGAGTATTTTATTTGATATGTTATTCACCTAATTTTGGGTCAGCTATAACAAAGTAAAATTGCAGACCTGTAGCCCATTGGATAGCTGAACAATAGCTGCTTTCAGGTTCTCACTGTTAAGTAAATAACTTGTAACTTGAAACTATTGCATTTACAGTATTTTGTTGAAATATGTTATTGATCTACTTTTGGGTCGGCTATAATATAGTAACATTGCAGACTGATAGCTCATTGGATAGCTGAGCAGTAGCTATTCTGAGATTCTCATTGTTGAGTAAATCACATGTAACTTGAAACGTATTGTCTTAGAGCATTTTGTTAAAATATGTTGTATAGCTACTTTTTTGATAGCTACAACATGATCAGTAACTTAGGAGTCTGTACCAATATCTCATTGAGTAATAGCTACATTCTCACTTTTCTCAGTGAGTAATAGCTACTCTTTTACTTTTCAGTACCTTCCATAATGAGTAAAAATCACTTGTAACTTTCTGAACTGTTGCATTTAGAGCATTTTATTGAAACACATTGTTCAGCTACCATTTCAATAGCTACAACATGGTCAGAAGTTTAAAGTCTATCGCCATAGCTAAGTGAGTAATATCTACTTTCACACTTTTCAGCAGTTAGCTAATGAGTAAATCACGCATTTTCTTTTGAAAGTGTTGTTGATCTACTTTTTGATGAACAATGGCATATGGAAAGTTTCAAATTTGTTGCTCAAAATATAAGTGTGTAATGGCTACTTTTATTATGTCATAGTTGAGTAAATTGCATATGTCTTGAACAACTAGGTGTTCGGTAGCTTTTTAAGAAGCAGCTGAACAGATATCTTAAAACTTTACTTCTGATCACCATCATCCTTTTTTACTTTCGCTCGTACTCTGAAGCTCGAAAAACAAAGTCAGCTGACACAGAGCCCTGATTGCTTGTTTTTTAAAATATTAACTTGCTTGTGGTTGTTATCTCCCAAAACATCGAATCTACATTGCTATCCTCTTTGTGTGTTTTAGGATGAAAGAAATCAGATCATGACAACCAATGTGTGGGTGATGCAGGTGTGTATATTGTGGGTATCTCCATTTAATAATTTATTGTCACCTTTTTATGATCTTCACAACACTGTAGGTTGAGTAAAACATGCCACAAGGTAAAACATTGCAATAACTGAACCTATGAACAGTGAATGTTATACATGTGGTCTATTTGGCTTCAGTTACAATGTTTTATAACAACAAAAGCTGTGATTGCATAACAATTGCAGCTTTAATTGCATGAACTTTTCTCCACTAGAACTTTATGGACATGTGTAATGTATGGGTATGTATGTATATAAATGATGCTGTTTTCTACTGAAATGACATTCACTCACTGTGCTGTTATCCTTTACAGTTAATAACTGCATAAATGGAAACTGCATGCAGTAATCATGCAATGATTATTGTTAAGTGAATCACAGATCAGTTGAATTACAGGTACGATTTGCTTACTTGGAATACTTGTGTTTCTGCAGACCTGGAATGATTACAAGCTGACGTGGAATCCGGAGGAGTATGATAATGTGACGCAGCTATATGTGCCCGCAGAGTCCATATGGCATCCAGATCTAGTACTCTACAACAAGTGGGTCCCCACTGTAATGTATCCATTAAAGTACTCTCTCCATCCAAAATACTTCCAACATGGATTATATCTTTTAGAGATTGGCGTGATCCATTTCATTCTTTCTCAGGGATTTTGAAGATGACAGGTCAAATAGGAGTAAAGTAATAGTGAGATAGACGTTTAAATGAAAGTGAATGACCATGATCATAAACTGAACTTTTTAAAAAGTAGGGTTTATGAATGGATCCCTGTATAATGTTAACTGCTGTTTATACATTTATATTTCTACTGAATACTCCAAACACTGCAATATTACTTGAAACTGTTTTCTGATGTACGTATAACTATTTTACAAATGTTCTGTCGGACTGTAAATTCTAATTCTAATTGAATTTTCATAGCACTTAATCTCTGCTGATTGCAGACTCAGCTATCGAAAATCAAGCTATTTACTTCATACTGCAATAATATGCATTTATGTTATTCATGATATCCTTCAAAGTCATTGTCAAGACATATTTTTGTCACTTAAGTAAATCAGGTCTTGGATAATTATGTCGAAAAGTTAATTTCAAAAAAATATAAGAAATGTTGTGCTCTGTTTCATTTCAAGTGTGTTTATAACTGAAGTAAATTGTACAAGCAGTAAAATCAGACTTTCTCACATTTAGGTTCATGTGTATGGAAATGAATAATATACACTAATTTTATCAATCGTACAAATAAACAAATAAAGCTTATTTGCTTCACTGACCTGAATCAGAAAGACAAGGATATTTAATCACAATATTTATTTTGAACGTCATTCTAGTGCTGATGGGAAGTATGAGATGACAGCTGACACAAAGGCTACTATCCACTATAATGGACGGGTAACATGGCAACCTCCTGCCAGCTTTAAGAGTACCTGTAACATTGATGTGACATACTTTCCTTTTGATCAACAGGCCTGTAGTTTGGAGTTTGGTTCCTGGACATACAACCTTGATGAGGTATGTATATTAAATGATGTACTGAACCTTTTAAATTATAATCTGACACACGACCTTGAAACATTTTCATTTGGGCCCTTTCCCACAGAAAACCGAAATGTTTTTTTGTTCATTTTTAATTGTTATCCTAAACAATTTTATTAGCAAGGTAGATTGCAATAACTGGTATTGGCTGGTTATAATTTTTTCAATGTAATCAGAGTGTGAAAATAATACACTGAACACATAAGATGTCACAGGCTGAATGTTATTTTTTCAGGTAGAGGTGCTACATGTAGATGGCACAAACAGCACATTGGAGATCAAAGATGGCATTGACTTACACATGTTCTATCGCAGTGTAGAGTGGGATGTACTGGCTGTACCTGCAACTAAGCACCACATCAACTATGCAGGGTCAGAAAAACTATTCCGCAAATGGAAATTTACCATATTATTAAAGAGGCGATTCCTGTTCTACACCATTAACCTGATCATTCCTCTGGTATCGCATGCATTAATCACCATACTGGTCTTCTACCTACCCTCAGACAGCAAGGAGAAGATTGCATTGTGCATCAACATCCTGCTGTCACTGACTGTGTTCTTCCTCATGCTTGCAGAGATCATCCCACCTTCCTCTGTTGTGGTCCCCCTTCTGGAAAAGTACCTTGTCTTCACCATGATGCTGGTTGTATTATCTGTAATTATCACAGTCATTACCTACAACATCCACTTCCGCTCTTCTGCCACACACAATATGCCAGACTGGATTAAAAAACTGTTCCTTTACTGGTTACCACGATTACTTCGAATGCGCCGGCCAAAGATTGAAAATAGTCATGATGTGGAGTTGAAGCATATCAAACTCAGATGTTGTTCTTGTGTTAGAGACGAGGAAGATGATGCTCATACCCAATGGCTAAAGGCCAAAATGTTAAACAAAGAGAATCACCAAAATGCTGGACATTATCAGTTTGGAAGCAAAAGAACTCGTACTCAGAATGAACTCATAAACTTGTCACGTCAGTTGGATGAAGACTTGATGGCAGTAAGATCAAGTAATGCAAATAAGGAAATACAGGATGCAATTGAAGGTGCTTTGTTCATTGCTAACCACCTCAAACAAGAAGATGAATTCAATAGAGTAAGTATCCTTACTGTGAGCTGTTTACCAGAGTTAATGTTTTTAAAAAAGTCTGTAACATACATTTAGTTAAACTTTTACCATAAATTAGTTAATCCTTTTTTTATTTTTCTAAACTTTAGACAAAAGAAGACTGGAAGTATGTGGCACTGGTGATGGACAGATGCTTCCTGTGGTTGTACATAATCTTGTGTCTAGTTGGGACAATTGGGATAATCTGTGAGGCCCCCAGTCTCTATGACACCAGACAGGCCATTGAAGTGGGTAACTTCCAGAACTCTTCCATGGTTACCACTGATCAGGGACTGACAGAGCAGTGCAGTTGAAATGACAAACTACCCTTTTGTTTGTCTCTGACTTGTGGACCATTGTGCTGACAGAATAACAGTACTGTTTGAGTACACAATGAGAGATGTGGATATTGCATCACAACACTCTAGTTTCACTTGTCATAAGTTATTACATGTATTTGAATGTATAGTTTCTTAGCACTTATATCTATTACTTTTTATCGTTTACTGGAATGTTTTTGAATGCTTTTAAATTTTGTTTGAGAAAAAAAAACTAATTTTAGGGAAGGGCAAAACTTGGGTTATTCAAATTAGTCAAATGATTAGTCATATCAAATATTTACAAGTGATATTATGGATATTTAAAAAAAATATTTCTGCACATCCTTATTTTCTGATTGATTTTCAATATTCAGCTAATTTTATCTGGAGTGAGCTGCTAAGCCTAGTGTAAACAGAAGACAATTGTAGGTTCAAGAGATGTTCACCTTTCAGTGATATTGTGGTGTACATATAATCTAGAATGTGAGAGCACAGAACAAGTAATTAATGCACATATGTTTGTGGATCATTCAGAAAACTACATAATGCTAAAGACAACTGACGTGTGAATAGATGTAACAGGACAATATAACCCCAAGGGAAAACTACCCTGGAGCTAAAGTTGACTAACCCAAAGTCACCCCTGGGTAAAATGGGCTAGTCCAAGTTCCAGATACAGCATTTTGCACCGAGTGCAATACAACACACAACAGGACAGTAATCCCGTAATCCAGGGGGGGGGGGGGGGGGGGGGGGGGGCAAAGGTGGCAACCTCCCATCAGGATTTTACAAATTAAATGGTTAATGGACAATTTAGTTTTGTCTTTCACAGGCTAATTACAAATATATGGCACTGTCTTTAAAATCTCACTAATTAAAAACCAGATGCATTATAACAGCATTTCTAAATTATATTTAGTAGCATGGACTATATAAGATACATATGCTATTTATAGCTCCTTATCTTCACTCATCAGTCATTTCTTCATTTCCAGTAAGTAAACACTGACCATGATTTTTTAAAGTTCTCACATTGCATTTCTGTTTAGGATAGATATTTTTGCTCCGTATATAATTAATGATATCATTCTGATGCTAACGTATCTTTAATTCTTGCTTTTTCTTTGAACACTTGAAAATATATTGTTTACCTAAAATACTAGTTATATTATTTATGCTTTGTCCTTGTTCCAAATGCCAATTACCAAAAGGAGAATGCTTGGGCTTAAATCAAAGTTTATATTTCCCTTTTTCCATTAACCAAGTTCTTATGGTCCTCCAAAACTTGGATGTTTTTTTTCACACCCAACAAATAAATGATAAATAGTTTCTTCTTTTATATTACTCTTACTGATGTACAACCCCACCAGTCATGTTCAGCCCTCGGTTACTCCTCTTCATGGCACTGTTTGCAGTGGCACTGGCCCACAGACATGATTGGTTCAGCACCAGAGCATCTTACACATCATGTCCTCCTTTGACACGGGTTGCGAAAAATTTATCATATTTGTGTTCCTGCCGAAAATTTCCGACCATGGTTAATGGAAGAGGGCTCATGTTGTTACTGTTACTGGGTGGAGATGTATCCCTCAACCCTGGTCCGTTTACACTCGGTGTTTTGAATGCCAGATCCGTAAGGAACAAGGGTCCTCTCCTTGCCGACATGGTGGCTTCATACGACCTTGATCTTCTATGCCTCACGGAAACACACATACGTCCATTTGACTCTGACAGCTTCTTACGGTCTATAACTCCTCCCGATTTTAACTTTCCTCACAAGCCTCGTCCCTCAGGTATTGGTGGTGGTGTGGGTTTTTTCATCAGATCCTCCTACAGACCCCATATAATTGAAACTCCTTGTTATCAGTCATTTGAAAATATAGTGGTGTCAATCGGGCTTCATGGCCATTCAGTGTTGCTTGCCTGCATCTATCGCCCTCCAGGATCATGTACCTGTAATTTTCTGGAAGAATTCATGTCATTTGTTGGTTACCTTTCATCCATTAATTCTTCATATTACATTTGTGGCGACTTCAACATTCATGTTGATGTTCCAGTTGGTGACGGTCAGAAATTCACTACCTTTCTTGATTCATGTGACCTCAAACAGTTAGTCAATAAACCTACTCATCTACATGGTCACATATTGGACCTGATTTTATCTCCCTGTGATCAGGACACCATTGCTGATGTTAAAATTTGTGACTTTGTTTCCGATCACGCATTAGTCAAATGTTCAGTTGCCTTCCCTTGTCAAGTGTCTCATACTCCAAATGTAGTTCAATATAGAAGGTTCCACCGTATCAATATGTCTGAGTTCCGCTCAGATCTCAAAAATACGTCCTTCGTCAAGTCTCCAGCTGATGCTGTTGTCGATCTGTATGATCAATATGTACATGATTTGAGTGATGTTCTGGATAGGCATGCACCTCTTATATCTAAATTGACGAAAAAGGAGTCCGCCGATTGGATGTCTGATGATTATCGACGTGCAAAGTCCCTTAGGCGCCAATTTGAGAGAACCTGGCGTAGGGCTAAAAGTACACTTAACAGGAGTAGGCTTCGTCGCCAGATTGCTCGGTGCAATGCACTTGTAAATAAAGATAAATCAGACTACTATAGCAAACTGATCTCAGACAATAGTCATGACTCTCGAAAACTTTGGCGTGAGCTGCATAAGACCCTGAACAGGGTTTCTGATGCCACACTTCCATCTCATGAGTCCGAAAAGTCATTGGCTGACCAGTTTGCCTCCTTCTTCACCAACAAAATCAAGAAGATTAGAGATAATTTTGCTTCTTCTGGCACTGAATATGATGTTAACCCTCCTTCAGATCCTCCCCAAATTACTGTCTTTAGGCAAGTTTCTGAAGATGCTGTTGATAAAATAATTAAAGCATCACCAACAAAATCATGCCTGTTGGACCCTCTGCCGACATTCCTGATTAAGGAATGCATTGATATATTGCTACCATCCCTCACAAAGCTGGTCAACTGCTCACTCATGGAGGGATGTGTTCCTGATGCCTTCAAATCTGCTGTGGTCACTCCACTTATTAAAAAGCCAAATCTTCCCTCAAATGACCTTAAGAATTATCGCCCTGTATCAGGTCTCAGTTTTATATCTAAATTGGTAGAACGTGTGGTTGCTAAGCAGCTGTTAGAACATATTAATGCCAATAACTTAGACAACCCGTACCAGTCGGCATATAAGGCGGGCCATTCAACTGAGACTGCTCTTCTCTACATAAAAAATGAGGTCCACTTATCATTGTCAAGAGGTGAATCCACGGCCTTGGTATTGCTTGACTTGTCTGCTGCCTTCGACACCATTGATCACTCTACTATTCTAGGTTGCCTCCAAAACTGGTTTGGGGTCAGTGGCTCCGTTCTGAAATGGTTCACATCCTACCTAATGGACCGTTACCAATCAGTAAAAATTGGTTCTACTTTGTCAGAGGTTTGCAAACTCCTATTTGGTGTTCCCCAAGGTTCTGTCCTGGGTCCTTTGTTGTTCTCATTGTACACTACCCCCCTCAGTTCAATTATCAGTAAACATAATGGAATAAAGTTTCATTTCTATGCAGATGATAGCCAACTTTATATACATTTATCCCAGACGAATGCATCTGCTGCCTTTGAAAAGCTAAATAAGTGCCTAAATGATGTTAAAGAGTGGATGACAACTAGTAAGCTCAAACTGAATCCTGATAAGACTGAGTTTATCATCTTTGGTTCGAAGAGGCAAAGGGATAAGTTGAAAGCATGTTTTCCAATTGATATCCTGGGCAACTCACTCTGCCCTGCAGATTCAGTAAAAAATCTGGGTGTGTGGCTTGATTCAGATTTCTCTTTGTCCAAGCATGTTCAGAATGTCTGCAAAAGTTGTTTTGTTAAACTCCGTGACTTCAGACATGTCAGGCGGTTTCTTACTCATGATGTTTCTGTGCTTGTAGCCAACGCTCTTGTTAGTAGTCGGTTGGATTACTGCAACTCACTTTTCAGGAGCCTGTCCAAGTTCAATCTACGCAAATTACAGTGCATCCAAAATAGTGCAGCTAGAATTGTATCAAACACCAGTCGATACACCAGCATAACTCCTGTGCTAAAGAAACTGCATTGGCTTCCTGTTGAACAGCGCATTGTGTTCAAGACAGTCACACTTGTTTATAAGTATCTTCACACAGGTTTTCCCAGGTATTTTTCACCACATCTTTCTTCCTACAGCAGTTCTTATAGTACCAGGCGCAGTGAAAGTGGTGGTAATTTCCTAGTTATTCCAAAGTTCTGCCCCTCTGTTCATAAATCTGTCAAACAGTTTGGTAATAGTTTTGCGTTTGATGCTCCTACTGTGTGGAATACTCTCCCTGATGTGATTCGTGCCTCTCCATCCCTGACCTCCTTCAGAAAACAGCTTAAAACCTACCTGTACACCAAAGCATATCCACCCTAGCCTGAATCATCCTCCTGGCGTTCTCCGTGGTGTTCGACCCCTGTTATGTCCCTGGACACAGAATTTTGTTGACTGCTTTTTGTTTTGTTGCGCCTTAGAGTCCTCTTGTTTGGGGAGATTAAGCGCTATAAAAGTCCAATTAGAATTAGAATTACAGAAATTACATAGTTGTGAGTCTGTCAGTTTCATTGTGTAAAGAAGTGAATTTGTTCCTGTCAATCTATAGATAATTATATATTGAAACCAAATTAATGTCTTGTCTTGGATTGTATAGAAACAATTTTTGTGTATTCGCCTCCAGGAGATATGATCGATGGAGATATTTGGGTCTTTTTCCCATTTGTGTCGTGCTCGTGGTTCCTCAATTGTGATATTACTTTTTAAAGTTTCATAAAAATCTTGTGCACCTTTTTTTGGATTTAAGGAATAACTTCATATGGTTATGGAAGTATGGCCTTTGGAATTTTGATTGGTTTTTGCAGTCTTCTACATATGATTTCAAAGATGATATTAATCTGTGATAGGAAAGAAAATCCACTTTTAAGCTGTAAGATTCAGTCACCTAATCTTTTGTCATGAATTGGCCCTTATCTGTTATAAGGTCAATAAGGCACAAAATTCAGTTTTTATAGAATTGTGGTAAGAAATTGGTAGCCTTTTCAATATTAGTATTATACCATAAGGCCCCATGCCACTTTTCATAGCCATACATTTTACCAGGTGTGTTTTTATAGTATCACTCCAAGCTAAAAGGGTATCTCTCCAAAATTGGTTCCCTATTTACTGGGTTATTTTCAATGACCAAATGAGATCCGAACAGTAGGATCTTGCAGGGATCCCCAAGGAAATTATTTGCTAGTTGTACCCAGGGTATTTCTAAATTTTGGTGCAATCTATGTAACCATGAGACCTTTAGCCCTTTTATAAATAAAAGAATACTTGGCATTTTAAGTCCACCTTCTAAATATCCATTTGCAAGTTGTTTCCTGCTAATCTTATCGGGTTTTTGTCCCAAATAGATTTATAAAATGTATCATTTAACTTTTCAATAAATCCCCCATCTGGATTTGGGATTGATATGAACACATGGTTAAATTTGGGGATAATTATAGTTTTTAGAATAGTTATTTTGCCAAATGGTGTTAAAAACCTCATCTTCCAGTTTTTTAATTCTTTTTCAACTTACATCCTTATCTTGTTATAATTGGCTTTTACCATTTCACTTAAATCAACTGAAAATGAAAGACCCAGTAGTTCAAACTCTGTACATCCCCATCTTAAGTCCTTACCAGTTTCAAATCTGTCTCTACTATATCATTTTTTTCCAATCCATATCAGTTTTGTTTTATCAGTGTTTACTTTTAGTCCTGACAATGCACCATATATCTCTAAAGTATTTAATGCTGCCAGTAGTGAAGCTTTTGATCCGTCCAGTATGATAGTAGTGTCGTTAGCAAACTGTGTCAGCTTGTATTCACTTTGACCAATAGAAATCCCTTTGATACTTTATCATGTTTTATCATAAGTGACAGGATTTGGGCACACATAAGAAATAAATATGCTGCTAGGGGGTCGCCTTGATGGCACCCTTTTTTAATATTTAAAAACATGACATTACTCCACACTGTAACACAGTTGCTTTTATATTGTTATTAAAAGTGTTAATCCATCTTAGAATACTTGGTCCAAATCCATATAGTTTCATAACTGAATATAGAAATTTCCATGAAATAGAATCATAAGCTTTTTGGAAATCTACTAGCATTAAAGGGCCAGTGATATCGCTATTCTCACAACAATACATAAGATCATAGATAAGCCTTGTGTTATCTCCAATATAGCTTCCACTTATAAATCCAGATTGTTCTGGATAAATAAATTTATTCATGTATTTTTTTATTCTGTTGACTATTGCACTGGAACCCAGTTTGTAAATAACTGATAATAATGAAATGGGAAGCCATTTTTTTTTCAAAAATTGTCTTGGTTTATCTCCCTTTGGAAGACAGTTGATAATACATTAGCGACATTTCCCCATGTTCGTATGAATAATTTAGAGATCTAAGTATAAAATATTTTAGTTTAATCCAAAACACTTTTAAAAACTCTGCTGGAAAACCATCTATACCAGGACATTTGCCATTTTTCATGGCTTTAAGTGAATTACTTAATTCTAATAACATTAGAGGCCCTTCTATTTCACGTGATTCATTTATTGATAATTGTTTTACATGGGTTTCCCAAACTTTGGAGGCCTGATTTATTTCAGATAATGCTTCATCATTATTTTGAAATAACTTTTGATAGAAATCTTGCATCTTTTCAAGAATTTGCTTTTGATCTGTTACAATCTCCCCTTTGTCTGTTTCTATGTGCTTAACTGTTTTTTCTAGGTAATTTCTTCTCTTCAGAGAACAAAAATATCTTGAAGGTTTTCTCCTTCACTCAGCCACTGTACATGAGACCTAATAAATGCTCCCTTGATCTTCTGTTTCCTAAGGTCTTGCAGCTCTCTTTTTAAGCGTGAACTTTGCTAGCTACAGATCACTTTTTTTTGTCTCCGGACTTTGATGAAATTGACAACACCTGTGGATTCTGAATTTGCCTCTCTTACGCTCCAATAGCTAAAAGACACATGTCCTTTTGGCTTTTTCCCATACATATGTCCTTCTTGCTTCAGAATTTCATGAATTGTTGCACAGTGTGAGGACTATTTCTCTGCTCACTGAAGTTAAGCTGCAATGGGCTATGTTAGTACTTTGATGGGTTACCGTCTCAGTTCGGGACCAGCTGTGGGATGTAGCTAAGTTGGAATTTCTTTGTGTCACGAGACTTTTGTAATTTCTAGTGCACTACTTGTGTCTCTGATGGCTTTGGGCTCAGGCTAGGGGACCAAAACACCTTTTGGCCTTGTTTTACTTTCTAGTAGATCAGAGTTTATATCAGGTTCTAAAATCTCCAGATGTTCAATATCTGTCTCAACTTGTTGCTCTGTTTGGGCTAATTTTCGTTTTAAGTAAGATGCATATTTAATTGTCTCTCCTCTAATTTTGAGAAGAAGTACTTCTAAAAATCCACTGTCATCTATTACAAAATGGATATCACTGTCTGATATGTTTTTATATTGTGTGGATTATATATTGGTACAGCATATTCTTGCCTTGTAACGTTTAAAGTTTTATTTACAAGTAGCTTATATTCGGAATCCTTTAAAAGTGAACAATTAAACTTCCAGATTCCCTTGGCTCTTTTAAACTTACAGAAGGTCATTAATATTTCGACTATAGAATGATCTGTATGGTAGCCTGGTTTTATATGGCAGATATCTATATAGTCTAAAAGTCCATTTGTTACAAAAATATAATCTAGGTGAGCCTGTTGAAAGGGAATTTTCCTCCCCCATGTGTATATCTTCTTGTTTCTCTATGAAAATATCTGCATGTGTTGGTTAAATTATAGGTTTCCAAGGATTCCAGTACTAGACTTTGATTTGGGGTTATTTATGGGTTTATAGTTACTTGCATCCAAAGAATGATCCAATACAAGTTTAAAGTCCCCACAAACAATAACATTAATAAACATTAAGTAAATTGTTTAAAGAATTAAAGAATTCAGGCCTATCAGAATTTGGGGCATAAATGTTGATTAATCTGACTTTACATCCACTTTATAGAATAACAATGCCATCGGTGTCTTTATAACTTGACAAGATTTGATATTCAAAATCACTCTTAACTAAAATTGCAACTCCTCTTACATTTGTCTTTTTTTCTCCCCCCCACAACTGTTTAATTAATTTTATATCTGAATCTAATTAATGTGTGTCTTGTATTATTTTAGCTTTTAAATTATCTAAATAATGTAATACATCAATTCTTTTGTCCGGGCCTCTTAAGCCTTGACAATTTACTGACAACATTGTAACACTACTGTAGTTCTGGTTTTGGGGATTCTCTACCGGCTGCATTGACCAAACACAAATATTTATAAAAGAGTTGTATCAGTATGACAACTTTGTAACCAGATGCATTCAACCTCTACACTGATGGCTGACCACAACTTCAGACAACAATTCACAGATCCTGTTGGGATAAACTGAGAGAGTGGATTCCCTGTCCATTTCCTCCAATGTCGCTGTAACCACAAGCAAGTTGACAAATTGGTAAGTATTATGAGCCACATATAAAAACCATTGTGAAGAAATGAAGATGAGACAAGGAGAGAAAAGAAAGATAGACTGTTGCATTATAAAAATAAGACACTTCTCCAATCTGTTCATGACCATTCTCTTAATTGTAGCTGTATGTACCCCTCCTCAACTTGCATTATCGGAAATAGACAATTCCAATCTCCGACCAGTTGACATATATTAAACAATAAAACCAAGTACAACAGTAATTCTTGATGGCACAATACCAGAATTTTTGATGGCACAATTACCATGAATTATCAAGTCGTTACAACAAGATACCAAGTCATTCCTACGAGTTAGCAATTCATTACCACAAGATAATATGTCCTTCCCAGAAGTTAGTAAATCGTGGTACTGAGATACTAAGTTGTGGTAGTGAGATACCACCACTTATTAAGTAGTTCCCACCACTTACTAACTCGTTCCCACCACTTAGTAAGTCGTTCCCACCACTTATTAAGTCATTCCCACCAGTTAAAAAGTTGTTACCATAAGATACTATGTTGTTCCCTCAAGATAAGTTAGGTATGATGAATAAAGAAATTGCCTGTACATTGGCATCAAAGCATGACTTAGTAACTCCTGGGAATGACTTGCTATCTCATGGGAACCACTTAGTATCTTGTGGTAACAACTTGCTAACTTGTAGTAAGTTAGCAAGTAAAGATATTACATCATAAAACACTAAAAATTACTAAGAAAGGCATAACTACAAGACAAGAATGTGATAAGACATCTATAACAAGCATTAGTAATATAAATAGACAGGTATAACACCCTCATATAGGTTAGCATATTCAGATGACATGATTACATAATGCAACCATAAAAAGTACAAAGTACCACCATGGCATATATAACATGACACAAACATACACATTTTTATATGAACAGTAAGTGGGATACAATGGTGATATAAAAATATATATGTATATGCTTATATACGAATAACAGAGTAGTGTATACTGATTTTATCTAACCAGCCCCAAGTGGTAGAGGTAGTTAATATTGAAATACATGTTTGAAGGTTTTCAAGAATCTCATTGGGATTGAGAATTACTACTGCTATACTGCCAAACAGTATCACTTTTCCAAATACTATGTATCTTTATATGCTAAAGAGGGGCCTTAGCCAAAGTAGCTGCTAGCTTGCGGAAACCATGAAACATGTGTAATTTAGTTTGAGCTTCAACAATCCCGATACAATGGCCAGATGTTTATGGGGGTGTTCTATTGTGGCTGCCTTGTCGGTAGTATTTTTTAGGGTCGGGAGCAATATTTAGAGTCAGTTAGGAATGGTTGTAGCTTCCTGGCTTGTTTGATATATTTCACCGACCCTCCATGACTCTTGATCCTGACTGTGGCTCTGTCTACCTGGAAACCATTCTGTCATGTCTCTCTATGTTTTGTCCTAAACACTTCCCGTCTTGTCCTTTACTGTTACCGTCTTGTCTAGAAGTACTTGTCAGTCTTTGGTCAGAGTCAGTAACATTGCAGCACAGACAAGCGGGGAAGTGTATAGGACAGGCAGGCTTCATTTTACCGATCCACAGCTTGTTGGTTATGCCATCTGTGTCTATAAACGGTGAGTTGGCATGTGGAATACATCATTTGGATTTTTAACTCTGATGGATTACACATAGCTGGCACTGTTTAGATAAGCTTTTGTATTTTTGACAAATCAACTTAGGACTTAGTATACACTTTGGCTGGCTAGCTTATAGGCTTTTTTACAAATGCTGCTTTGATTTGATTTATAAGATCGGTACTAAAAAGGGCAGAAAGAATGTGAGGAGGAAATAATACACAGACACACCTACAGAGTTTGAGTTGGAGCTTTACAACAAGACCAATGAACATTTTAAGGAAAAAGCCAGGAAGGATTGCCTGTGGGAAAGGTTTGCCTGCAGCTGCAACTTGTCAGTGAAAGTGTGCAAGACTTGGTTCAAATCCCCAAAGGCCTCACTATGGAAAAGTCATCCAGTCCAAGTCTGCCCAGGCTCCCAAGGAAATGACAGAAAGGCAGAACTAGATTCAGGACAAATTTAACTTTTTGAAGATTCACATCAGAAGGAAGAAACTCAATAAGTCTTCAAGTCATGACAGAGAGGAGTCAGTGCAACCATAGCCCATGACATTTCATGGGGGTTGAAAGCATCCCCTATGACCAGACATCCACCTGCATTATCGCCAGTACCAGTGTAGTCTCCCAGCCTTCATCAGTTGACCAGCAGTTCATGGATCAATTTGCCTTCATAAACACTATGCTCACATCTTTCCATGGGTCCAGGCAGGAGACCACCAGAACAGTTTTCTGCGTCCCAAGTTGAAAATTTGGAGGAAAGAGATTTTCAAACTTTCAGAAATAAGGCTGTGAGACTTTTATTTGTGATACAGAGCAGGGCAGAGGAAAGAACCCGTCGGCCCAGGCAACCCACACTTACTAGGAACTCCAGTACCACTTCCACATATGTCCCACCGAGTCAGGGAACTACCAGGGAATACATCTTAACTAAACCCACATGCCAGCAAGTCAGACCAACTTAACCAGCTCAGCAGAGCCAAGTGGTGCCCAGAGGACCACAGATTTCATATGTAGAAAGAACTGCACACCAAAATTATTGTAATCAAAACATAATAAAGATGCCTTAGAAAGGAGATTTCCATTGTCTTGTCAAATAAAACTTAACTTTTTATGATTCATGGAAATTCAGACATAATTTTAATTTCCAAATGATTATATCTCAGGTTATAAACTGTAAAATACTTATTTGTAAAATTATTATTATCATGTACTACTTTCAGCAACAATAACAAAAGAATCCCGACTAAACCACAGTGTTATTAGTCAATGATGTTCCTTTGGTGTTGTTAGAGGGCAATATTTTCAGGTGGGGGTATTATTTTACAGCACTTCTTTACAAGAAATCTACTTATACAACGATTGCAAAGTATTGCCCATTTATATGCTTATTTTATTTTTTCTTACTATTTAACTACTGCTTTAGAGAAGTGATGTGTAAGTATAATGAGGCCTGGCAAAGTCTTTTGTGTTAATGTTTAATCATTATGATAACTACATTTTTTGATGGAAAAGATATGGAACAAAAGAAAACCTGTAACTGAAAAGTGGCTTAGTCTAAGTTCTGATATTAATGTTGTTCTTCCCTGTATGATGCATGAAATTATGCTAATAAATGATTTAATATATATATAAAATAAACAGACATAATATATTTAAACTAGATACTGAGTTTAAACTATACTATCCAGAACAAATAAATGCTTGGAGAAAGTATGGGGTGGAAGATATTTTAGGTGAGGATATTATTTACTTCCAATAACTAAAGACAACTCTAAACCAGAGTATTTTTTATCAAAAATTATTGTCCTTGGGTGGAGGATGGAAATCTTTAGGGGGGGGGGGTAATATTTTCCAACAAATTTTCCCCCGGGGGGAGAAATTTCTAGAAAATAAACCCTCGGGGGTAATATTTTCTAGAAAATACTCCCCCGGGGGCCCAGTAAGATTTATGGGGTATTCAACATTACACCAGCACCTCAAGACAGCTACATTTCACCATTAACCCAATCAAGGTATTCAACCCACTTTATTCTAGTGACTGACCAGCCTGGTGTTCAAAATACTGCCATCTTACACATTCTGGACAGTCTGACATCCAACTATATGTTCCAGCAATTAGTCGAGGACTGGGTTGCTGTCTTAGAATGCAAGATAAAAGCTAAGGTCTAGCAATGTATGCTTAAGGTGGAGGAAGATATAATGTGTTTGTTATTATTTACACGATGCCACACTTGAGATGGCCAAATGAATTTTGTTTCATTGTGATGGCCAGGAAACATGTATTAATTATATGGGTTTTAATGTCACTTTCAACACTGTATAGGTTATATCTGAAAGGTAGTTTTTATGGGCAGAGGAAACCAGTACATACAGTTGGTCAAGGTTCTATAAACTGCTGACCGTTGGTAAGCAACTGCCAACTTTCCCACATTTGGTCCAGGGTTTGAACCACAGACCTCATAGGTGGGAGGTGAGTGTGTACTACTGCACAACTAAGCCTGGGACCGTTTGATAAAAGGTTTACCAATCTCTTAGATACATGTAACATGCTTACCAAATTAGTGGAGATGGTGAAGTTAGCAGAAAATTTCTGTGGCCCATTGTGAGTGGTGACTTTGTGGCTTCAATAATGAAGTTAGAGAATGAAAGCATTATGTGGAGTGACACCAGGACCCTAAATTATCACAGATTAATCTCAGTCAGCAGTGTTATCAGGCTCAACTACTCAACTCTCCTAAACCAACAACACCTGTTATGGGTAAAGGCTCATTGAAGAAGAATGTAAGTGGTACAGTGATGGTACATGCCCACATTCTTAACACCTCTTGGATTCCATAGAGGTCACATTATTTAGTCGTGTAAGTCTCTACTGCTTCAAAATCCTCAGAAAATAACATTTATGATAGACATCAGCTTTGGAGGTTCCCCTACCTAGGTAGTTAGTTTTGCCTCATTTGCATACACTGTTTATGATATAATTGGAGATTCTCCTGGTCACTTTTGTGAAATACCCAAGGAAACACAAAACCAAATATAACAAATGGTAATCCATGAACAGATTAATCAAGGCAAACTCTAATAAACATTAGGAATACCCCTCTTCCACTTTTGTGATTGACCTTAAGCCACAACCAATGTTAAAATTCAGGGGAGAACTAGTAAAACTGAAATAATCTATTTATTTTCCTAAAATGAAAAGATTGACTTCACCAGCCAAATATTGAACTTATGACCTGCTCTATGACTACCACAATAGATAAAAATAGCTCTGATAACACTGAGTTGCAGTCACTCTTGTGAAAGATTTGTTGCATGGGAAACGTGGACAACACAGGCTCTATCACAGAACAGATTTGTTCTAATGAATCATACACAAATTGACGTTTTTACCAAATTGGCACCCACCAGACTGATCCCAAGATAAAATACTCTAATCCAATAGGCTCTTAGAAGAAACTGTGGTTAAATTGGCCCACAAGATAAAATACCTTTGTCAAATTGGCCCCAGAAAATTATTGTGCTTTCAAAGAAATTATGTTAAACAAAGGGTAAAGATCATAACAGTTTCATGTTGGTGAACAAAAGGTATTGGTTTAACCTATATATGATTCAATAAAATTTTATAGCACTTAATCTCCATCAACCACTGTACTTTTCATAACTCTAACTAAACTAGTGAGCAAATGACGGACCATAAATGGCATTGATTAAAACATCAAAAATTATCATGAATGATATGAAGGATATTAAGCTTCCAACTGGGGGCCAAGTTTACATGGTCAAGATTTCAGGGGGTTGATTTGCCGATTTGGCAGAGTTCTGTTTTGTCCAGTTCCCAACCTTAACACCAAAAATATCAGTTACAACAACTTGGGAAATAAATGCTTACTGAAACAGCCTTAATGTCTTTGATTGTCCCCAATGATCATAGCCAACATGATCAGGGCAGTCAGGAAGAAAACTTGTTATAGTGGAACAGGGGTATTGTAATGAGAGGATAATCTTAGTGAAGACCAATACATTTTTGTAATTTCATTTTATATTATTTTATAATAATATCTTCAGTATTCAAATACTTTTATCCAAATAGTTTCTCTGCATTTGCAACTATGTTGGCTGGGTGAACTCCATGACATATATTACCCTAACATTGATATAATTAACACATAGTCACGGTTGACTCTCTTTTATGGTGATATATTTTGTTTACCATACATTATCTACACCACACAGTACAATATTTTAAAAAAGAATCAGTGCTCCATGAATGTAAATTTTATGGTATTTAAAGCCTAAGTATTGTTTTAACTTTCACTGTCTAAATGAACAGTTAAATTTCTGTTTGATTTTTTATTTAGAAATAATACTGGAACACTAATATTACATTTTCTGGGTTTTGTACTCTGTGACTTGGTGGGGAAAACAATTGTGTCAAAGAGAGTGTTTTCACAAGCAACTTCATTAAAAAAATGATGACCATTTTGTCCAAACTATCAACTTAATGTTACAAAAGTAATTATATTGATAATCATAACAATGCATAGACAATAAGAATGAGGGTACCTACCGTTAATTTCTTTATCTATATCTCTTTATATTGGAATTAAAATGGTAAACAGTTTGTAACCCTTTTACTGTTTTGGTCTGAACAAACTGACACACATCTATAAACAATTTGCATATGATGAATATGGAAAAATACAAAACAGTAGGTGTAAAACCCTCTCACAAGGTACCTACTGTTAATTTGAAAAACCATTCCATATTCAAAACTTTTTACAAACAGTCAATCCTCCTTTTTCTGTTTACAGTTTAATTGATTCAAGAAATAGTAAAAGGTACATTCCAATTATACATACAGAGAAACACAAAATGGTAAAGCACCTACTTCCATTTTACTGTTTTACTGTTTTATGGTTTTGAAACAGTGAAAGGGTTGGATACTTAATTTATTTTCTAGCTAGTCAATGATAAATGTGTAATACACCTTTTAACAGTTTATATGCTGGCATTAAGCATCAATGAATATTAGGCCTTTTACTGTTTAATGCAATAGCTTTTTATTTTTTTCTTATTTTTGCCCCATTCTGCCTTTTGGGGGGAAGGAGGGGGGGGGGGGACAGCCAGTGCTGGTGAGAACCGACCACTTCGAAGGTCTATGATGTCATTCGTGTTAGTGATGTCACAACACAGTCTGTTTGATATATTTCATGAAGATTGTGTCACAATGAATCTTTTCAGCGCTTATATATGTATTTTCAGTGTACAATTCATCTAGCCATAATGTAAATTATTTATTTTAAATATAGATCAGTTTATATAAATGATGGTGGTTCCTAAATTCCGTAGAGTAACTTTGACATACATACTTATAATAAAGGAGACACAGCACCTTATAAATACTCATAAACAGGTAGCTGGCCCTTTGTCAAATCAGTCTTCAGCAAATTGGCTTTTGCAAACTTGGCCCCCATTAAAAATAAACAATATAACTTGCAATAAGAATACTTTTATGGTGCTTAATCGCTAAATTGGGAATGACTTAATATCTTATTAACTCGTGGTAACAAGATTAAAAAGATTATGAAACAGTTCTGGGTCCCCTCCTGGGCTCCATACTAATGCTTGACTGACCCTTGACTGAGAAACCTTTAAGTCATTCAAAGTCGTTATTTTTCAGATTTTATGACTACCTTACAGTATACAGCTTTCAATGTCCAAATAGCACCCAGTGAAATTCACTGGGTTTTTTTAAAGAGTTTTTTTATTTTTGGCCCTGTAAACGATAACCTTAAAGTTGCTACAATAAATTTATTGGCAGGAGTTTAAGGTCACCACAAAGTAGATGTACTCTCCATAGTTTGTTTCATACATTTACCGATTATTTCTGGCTGACTTTTGCCCTCCCTTCAAATTTCTGTGTTCCTATTTCCCACATAGGTGCTATGTGTTTAAAATGCTCCTTATTGGTTGTTTCTAAAGTTCCATTGTGTAATACAGAAAATCACCTAAATATCAGCTAAAATACAGCTAGATGAAATATGCACTAAAATTTTAAACATAATTCCTGAGATGCCTCATTGTTGCAAAATCTTCATGGAATATATAAAGCACACTGTTTTGTGACATCACTAGCATGAGTAACATCATAGGCCTTTGAAGCATGACCACATGTGTCCCTTCTGATCACCACATGGCAGCCCCCCCCCCCACACACACAGCCATACACCTACCCAAACAAACAGACACAACTTGCTAACTCTTTAACTATTACCAAACAGTAAAACAGTAAAACGGAAGTAGGTGCTTTACCGTTTTGTGTTTGTCTTTATATAAATGGTTAAGTAGTGAAACTGTGTTTCTTGGTTCACTGTACATTAAATCTGTAGCATTAAAGGTATAGATTTCTAGATTAACAGTTGGTACCACTGAAAAAGACAACCATTTTGTCTTTTTATTACTTTATACTTTGACTGTTTTTCAAAGTTGAAAGGTTAGAATGGTAAACTGTAGTTTTCAAAGTTTTCAGTAACAAGTAAAAATTTGTGAAGATTGTATTCTACTCATTATTAATTCATCAAATTAGAAGCATACAATGGTAATGGGTAGTTTTCCCTTTTAAATTTTAGAAAATGGTATTAGGTAAAGAAATTAACGGTAGGTACCCTCATTCTTTAGGTGGCTTCAAAACCCTATGATTGTGTTCTGAGATCATACCGATTGTGGGAGTCTGTTCCATTAAGGGGGAGAAGCCATTGCAAAACCTCGCCTACCAATGGCCTTCTTGGGACGAACTGAAGAAAGATAAAGCCGATTTCCATGAGTAAGGCTACTGGGTTTGATTAAGGATGATAAATATGAGGGTTGGGAGAATTTGATAGCCTTGAATGTAATAAGATTATATTTGAACAGGATACGGTATGAAATGGGGAGCCAGTGTAGTTTTTGCAGATAGGGAGTAACATGGCTTGTTTTATGAAGTCTGAAAACAATTCTGCAGAGGGCATTTTAAATCTTTTGGAGATTAGCTACATTGTATTTATTCACACCATAAAGTAGGGAATTGCAGTAGTCAATTCGACTACTGATCATTGAGTTGGCCAACAGGGCTGCAGTCTCCACACTGAGGAATTTACGAATGCGTCTGAGATCTTTGAGATGGTAGTAGCAGGCATGACAAACTTTGGTTATATGGCTGGCAAAGGTGTTCCCAGAATCAAAAGTAACACCTAAATTCTTAGCTTCATTAGTGGGGGAGATTGAGTTTCCAAGAAACTGGGTGGGAAATTTTTGCATGATTGACTCCCTGGCCTGTCTGTCACCAAAGATGATAAATTCTGTCTTCTCTGGATTAATTTTCAATCTGACACCATCCATCCATTTTTGAATGCAAACAAGACACTCTGTGAGCTCGGCAATACTGGAATCAAAGTTCCTGGAATCAAGTGCCAAGTATATTTGGGTGTCATCGGCATAAAGATGATGGGTAACATTGAAACTGGAAATTATATGGCTGAGGGGAGTAGTGTAAAGAGTGAAAAACAGTGGACCCAGGACAGAAACTTGAGAAGGCATCCGAGAAGCTATTATCCAATTTAACTTTCTGTCTATGATTTGTGAGATATGATTTGATCCACATCAGTACAGTGCCATCCACGCCGAACCAATCCCTGAGGCAGTTAAAAAGAATGGTGTGGTCAATGGTATCAAATGCTGCTGAGAGGTCCAATAATGTGAGAGCAACAGCCTTACCTGAGTCCATCGAAGCAGCAATGTCATTTTGAATTTTAAGGAGTGCTGTTTCTGTGGAATGCAATCTCTTGTAGGCTGATTGGTTGAGATTGGAGAGCCCCTCTTTATTGATGTAACTATTTAACTGATTCGCTACAGCTTTTTCAATCAATTGTGATATGAAACTAAGGTTGACACTGGTCTATAGTTTTTCAGGAGATTTCTATCTAGGCTAGGCTTCTTGAGAAGGGAGTAACACATGCGATTTTGAAACAGTTAGGGAAACTGCCTTCTTTGAGCGAATAATTTATGATATTGGTAATTGGAGTGATTAGGATGTCTGCGCAATCTTTGACCAGTGAGGTTGGTATTGGGTCTAGATCACATGATTTGGTAGGAGATGATTTTAGAATTTTGAGAATGTCTTCCTCAGATACAGGCTCAAAAGAAGATAGGGCACTGTTGTTCATGCTTGGTCTGGTGGTCGAAACTGGAACCGATGACTGTAGTGCGCTTCTGATTTTCATGATTTTGTCACAGAAAAAATCCCCAATGGAATTGGCTAGATCTTTCAGACTGACATGATCGGGTAAAATAATGGTCGAAGATTTGTGTAGAATATTTTTGAAAGTGTTCCACAGAGCCTTGGGATTACCATTGTTTTCAGCAATAACTGCGGAATAGTGCCTTCGTCTAGACTCTTCAAGTAGAAAATTGTAGTGGTTGACAACCGCACGATATCTACTGCGGTTAATTGCAGAATTGTCCTTGTGCCATATACACTTGTACTTCAGTTTCAGACGCTTTGCTGACAGGATGTCTGAATTCATGAAGCCTTTGTCAGGGTGCAATGGTACTTTTTTCTATTAACTGGGCTGTGCCTGTCAAGAATGTTGCGCAAGGTATTAAAGTACTGGTGACTGAATAAACTTGCTGTCTTGTGAGGATGTTTGATTAAGTCAGAATTCATGATGTCCTCTCTGAAAGCATTGATATTTATCCTGTGAATTATCTGTGTATTAACCTGCCTAAAGTTGCATGGTGTCTTAATGGGTATATCAACAGAGAAAGTGATGGCAAGATGGTTGGAGATCCCCCCTATGACTTTCGGGCGAACTGCCTCTGCAAAGGCATCCAAGATATGGCCGTGAATGTGGGTTGGAGAGTCAATGATCTGGGTAAAATTACATTGACAGAGGGAGTCACTGAATTTCTGCGACCAAACATCCTGTTTGTCTAGGTGCAGATTTAAGTCCCCTAGAATAATATTCTCGCAACATGTTAAAGCAGCACACTCACCAAAGTGCTGAATTCCCCAATGAAGTCGGCTTTGGATCTATTGGGAGGCCTGTACAAGGTGTGAAAAATAATGTCCTGGGTGTTGCCCATTGACAGTTGAATGGAAATACTCTCAAAGGTATTGATGCATGGTTGGGGTAAGACCTTGAAATCGATGTCATCACGAATGAAGAACCCCACACCATCGCCTCTCCCCTCAGAGTGTGGAACATGGGTACATTTGTAATCCGGCGGTGTGACATCTGCAATGAAGCTGTCGGTGTCATCTGGTCAAAGCCAGGTCTCAGTAACCGCAATGACATCTGACTTGTTGCTATTTATGAAGTCTGCAAAAGCAACAGGCTTATTCCTGATTGATCTGATATTTATCAAACTTCCAGTTAAAAGACTAGTGTCGGGGCCTGGATTAATACTGACATCCCCTGAGAGGATCAACAGCAGTGACACCCGTGGGCTGACATGTTTGAAGGAGTGAGTTATCCTATGAATATGTTGCATTATATTGAATCAGAAGATTTGTCAACTCAACTATTATTGATTTAATTTGAAAGTATTTTGAAAGCATTCGATTCTGTATCTTGGCCCTTTCTCACTGCAATTCTCAAATTGTTTTGGATTACGATCTAGTTTTATGAAATGGATTAAGACATTCAATTCTAATACAAAGGACTTTGTTCCTCAATGTGGTTTCTTGTCAGAACCATTTAGTATAGATAGGAAATCACACAGTTTACCAATGACACCACACTAATGTTGGATGGAACTAAATAATCCCTGGTGGCAGTCCTAAATATTTCCCAAACTATTTAGGGCTGCCGCCAGGGATTCTTTAGTTCCATCCAACATTAGCGTGGTGTCATTGGTAAACTGTGTAATTACCTATCTATATACTTTGGGAAATATTTAGACCTCCTCCTGGCTTAAGAATCAATATGGATAAAACAAAACTTGTGTGGTTAGGGGTGAAAAGGCACTCAAACACAAATTTAACACAGGTTTTAATTTAGAATGGAATGTTACTGAATTTAAATTACTAGGACTTCTGTTCTCTGTTGATCTTCACAGAAATCCAAATGAAAATTTTTAACATTTATTATGTAAGGTAAAATGCATGTTAAATACGTGGAAAACGTCATTTGACCCAATGCATGATTTAATCTTAGGAAAGTGTTGTCTGTGTTGCCATGTAAGGTAAATGAGTTATTGATTTTTCTGTATTCTTCAGAACTGGTCAAGTTAGTACTTATGTTTGTTACACTCTGCTAGAGTGATCTTTTTATAGATTTGGGGAAAATCACTAGGTTTTTATAGCCTCCTCAGTGTTTCTTTTATCAGCATGTATCATCAAATGATTTCTATAACCGTCTGGGCATTTCCCCAGCTGTATATAAGTGCTGTTAAGTTTGAAATTTGTGTGTGTGTGTCAGGGTAGTCAGGACAGGATTCGTTTTCATGGCTTTTATTGTGTTTTTTGGGATACATTTTCCTTTATAAAGCGTTAGTTTTGTATGAAGTGTTTCATAAAACAATCAGGATCTTATTGTGCCAATCACTAGGATAAGGATGGCCACAATATTTAATAAAAGTAAAATAAAGAACTCTTCAGTATCACCCAAAAATGGACAGAAAGATCTAAAACAACACAAATTGGTTACCTCACCTGGCCAAGAATCCATTCAAGAGGAACAACAATGTGACATAATTAGTTCTCTGCATATAATGATGGAGGAAATAAAAGAACTGAAGGAAGGTCAGTCAAGAATCATACAACAAATTACAGAGTTAATTGACACCAAAATCAATGACCTGAGATCTGAATTAAAGGAGGAACTGATGTCAAAAATTGACCATTCTGAAACCTATTTACGCAATGAATGCCTTCTTATGACCAATTCTATTGACACTCTGACTTCAAAGGTTGAAGCACAGGCTACTGAAGTTGCCCAACTAAAAGCCTCAATTCCTTCAGGCCAGTCTGACCCATTGAACAATACAGACTTGACTGCGATTGTTAGTGGATTACCAGTGTACCCAGGTGAAGATCACATAATGGTAGCTCAGAACATTGTTGAAAATTTGGGGATAGACTCTCATAATCTTCCAATAAGGTCCCAGTTCAACATATTGCAAGCAGCCAGGTTACCAACAAGGTATTCCTCCAAGACTCCTCTAAAGAAGATAAGTTTTGCATCCTTGCTTTCTAATAAAAAGAATCTTCAACAAAGCCCTTTCAGAAACATTTTTATAAGGAGCAGTAAAACACATGAAGAAAGACTGATAGAGTTGTACACTCATACAATCCTTAATAATAACCCATGGCGAAAGGATTTTAAAATCAATGGTTCTAGAAGGCTTGTGGCAAAACCAAATGTTGTACCGAATAACAGTCCATATGAATCCCAATTCCCTCCTTTAACCTCATACAGAAGTCTCCCAAGTTTTCCCAACAGCCAAGGTAATACTCTAGGTCATCAGGTCAGTGGCAATAATACTCCTACCAACCCTGTGAGAGCCAATGGTCCTCACAGACCCAAAGTATCAGCTTAAATAGTGCTACAGATATTGCTTCACAACAGGATTCCTTGTTCAACAAGCCAAGAACTCTGACAGTAGTTGCATCACAAGAGACTAACAACCAATTTCAGGACATTTCCCAGCCCACAGTTATTCAAAATTCTTGTATATCAATTAGTTCATGGAACATTAATGGTTGGACAAACTCAAATTGTGATCTTAGAAAAGCTGTTATCCTTAATGTAAATCCAGATATATGCTGTCTTTGTGAAACCCTCGAGTATAAATACTATTAAAGTGGATGGATTCCATTTTGTTCAACACCGCAGATCTTCTAAGCATATTAAGGCAAGAAAGTGTTCTGGAGGTGTAGGCATGTTGGTGAATAATGAGATTTTGCAAGGCTTTAAATTTTCTGTGTCGGACATGTCATTTGAAGGGTCACAAATTTACAGACTTTACATTTATTGTGATATATTGCTATCTTTCCCCCAGAAAATTCTGTCTGGGGTCATGATTCAGACAAATGTTTTCACATTTAACAAGTGAATTGTAAACACTCATATGCTGACAGTATCATCATATGTGGTGATCTAAATGCACGAACAAGCTGTTGTCAGGATATTATACCTGAAATAGATTTAGAAATTGCTCCTTGATTTAAATTCACATTCAAAATCTTTGATAGATTTTTTAAAAGCTACAAAGTTTTCTATTATAAATGGTCATATTTCTCCAAATAAAAACAATTTCACTCACATACCTGAAATAGATTTAGAAATTGCTCCTCAATTTAAATTCACATTCAAAATTTTTGATAGATTTTTTACTTACATCACTTACATCACAACAAACGGTAAATCAGTTGTTGATTATTTTCTTACCTCTCATTACAGTTTGCAATTTTGCAAGGAATTTGAAGTAATGCCATCAAGTTATCTTGTAGAAAAAGTTTGACTTCATACTTCATATAAGTTCCTGTAAGATTCCTGATCATTCTTTGATACTATTGAAATGTAAATTCTCTTATGCCAGCACTGAAAGAGCATTGCTTAATAGTACTTTAAGTAATAAAGAATACTGTGCATATAGTAATTCTTCAGGGAATACTAATGGTAAAGTGTATACATTTAATCAAGATCCACATGAATTTATAAATAATGTAAAATGGTCAGAAGAGATTTTGTTCATGTTACACAGACTTAAAAACTTATGTGTCAATCAATCCAACTTTGATTCGGCATACAATGAATTTTGTAATCTGGTATTCCAGGAAATGGATTGTTACTTAAGATACAGTGTAGTCACAGACAAAAAAGTAAGCAAGAGGCTAAACCACAAAAAAAAACTTATTGGGATAATGAACTAACATGTTTATGGAAGTCTTTTAGGGAACAAAAAAGGCTAATAAAAGCCCCGGTTTAGATTCTATTCCAAATGAATGTTTAATGCAGAAAGATATTATTCTTATCCTATGGAAATTAATCTCAATTTGTTTTAAATACTCCTTAAAACCTTCAATTTGGCTCAAATCTATCATCTCTTCAATACCCAAAAGTTCACTAAAAGATCCTTGTGTACCAGTAAATTATTGAGGTATTAGCCTCTTATCCAATGTATACAAAATATATAGCTCCATTATTAATAAAAGAATCACGAAATACTATGATTTTAATTCTGTATTGGTGGATGAGCAGAATGGATTCAGAAGGGATCAGTCTTGCAATGACCAAATTTTTTGTTTATCCAGTGTTATCCAGAACCGTCTTTCAGAGAAAAAGTCTACATTTTGTGCTTTTGTGGATATGGAAAAAGCCTTTGACAAAATTGACTGAAATTTGATATTGTATTCACTACTTAATGACAATATGAAAGGAAATATATACAAAGCAATAAAATCCCTCTATAGTGAAACATGGTCATGCATCAGGCTAAGTAATTATATTTACACTGACTTTTTTCTGACCACAACTGGGGTTCGTCAAGTCGACAACTTATCTCCTACATTATTTGCCCTATTTATAAATGATCTTGCACATGAATTAAAAGAACTTGGTATTGGGGTCAAAATTAATGAACTTATAATTCCAATTTTACTATCCGCAGATGATGTTGTATCGCTCACTGAATGTGAAAAAGACTTTGTATTTAAATACAAAGTCTGTCAATCTATATCTATATTCAGTGGAAATCACATTGAAATTGTTTCATCATACAATTATCTAGGGGTAGTGTTTGATGAACATTTAACATTTGAAAAGTGTTCACAAGTAATACAGAATCCGGAAGTAGGGCTTTAGGTAGTATAATTTCCAAATTAAAAAATTTAAAAGATTGCACTTTTAAAACTTATGAAAAATTGTACAATTCAGGGGTGGCTCCAATACTTCATTATGGTTCTGCTATTTAGGGCTATAAAAATTACAAATGTATTGATGACACACAAAATCAGGCAATGAGATTCTTTTGGGGTTTTCACAAATTTGCACCATTACTTGGAGTTGAAGAAGTTGCATGGGTACCCTCTCTATTGAGACACCACAAGAGCATGTTATCATTTTGGAATAGAATGCTAGATATAAGCGATGATAGATTAACCAAGATCATTTTTAACTGGGATTACCAAAAGAAAACAAATAAATGGTCAAGTCAAATTAGAAAAATATTTGAGCAGTCTGATCATAAATTCTTGCTAAAGGAAAAGTGTGGAACTGATAGTTATCTGGAACGTATGGTGGATCAATATAAGGCAAAATTACTCTAATTTAGAGAACAAACCTAAGTTAAGAACCTACAAAGCATGATTTTAGTACAGAATCCTATCTATTTTAACATGCCCAAGTGGAAAAGCTCTGCTTGAATGTACTTGTTACAACCAAATGTGACAAAAACTCTTTCGGACATCTGCCACTAAAAATGAAAATTTTTATGTCTCTTGAGAAAGATAATAAGCTTAAATATTTAATGAATAATTGTATAAAACAAGTAGCTTATTTAATTCATGGGAGAAACGCAGAGATTTACTATATGCTACTGCATAAAAGTATGAAAGTAATATGTTACTCAAACACTGTAGTTTTGTAGAATGCTATATATATCTATATTTATATATTCTTCTTTTGTTTAATGTAATTTTTATTGTGTTATGTAACATTTTCGTGCTTTTGTATTTGGTGTTTTTTCCTTTACCAGCTGAAGCTACACCACACTGGTAGATACTTGTTTTAAAGTGACAAATAAGCCCAATTGGGCTGGGTACAAATGGTTTTAATATTTAATACATTGTATATGTTAATGTACTTGTCACTGTAATAAAAATTCTCTCTCTCTCCCTCTGTTAACCTAACAATATCATTATGGATTTGCTTACTATGAAGAAATTTAATTGTTTCTTAAAGTTGCTATGGCACCATAGCCTATGGACTACATTTTGTGTTTCAACTTCAGGCAGATAAATACTACTAGATATATACATTTTGTGGTAAATTTTTGTTGGAGTGAATTGGACATTGTGTGTAGATCTACTAGAGAGTGGATTTGCTATATTTTGGATATTGTTTACATTGTGGAGTGAACGGCATAGTTGTGCAGACACTCTGAGTATCTGGATATAGACATTTTGTGTTATTGGACTGAAATGATCACAGGATACAGACATTTTGTGTTATTGTAAAAAAGTAACTTGTAAAAAGATATGTTAATGCAGATAGCACAAAAACTGCAGTTTGAAGTGAAAAAGTCAACATATAAGCATGAACTTAAAAAGCTTATTGTTACACAGTTAGTGAAGACCTTTTACCCGATAGTTGTTTAGACGTGTTTTAACTTCTTCCAATGGGACCTTTTGGGTAATTTGAGATCAGGGAACTTGAATGGGAATTAAGACTTAAAGAGCTTGAAAGCTAAACAATGAAAAGAAGAGCTCAAAGCTCAAACGTGAAAAGAAGAGCTTGAGCTTGAAGCTCAACAATGGAAGAAAGAACTTGCGCATGAGAGAGGAATGGGGACTTTAGAACTTAATGCCCATTGAATTGCCCATGAGGAGTCCATTGCAACCAAATTTGATTTGGGCAGAACGTGCGACCGGTACCACCTTTTAATGCATTAAAAGTTGATAAATACTTTCAACACTTTTTAACAAGTTGATCAAAATTTTGAAATGGCCAACAGACCAGTGGCCTTTGTTGCTGCAAAGTGTTCTGAAGTGAAAAGCCCAAGGGGCATATACAGGTTTGTTAATTTCTAAATGTGTGGCCAATGGCCATGTGAAAAATGCTATTTTAAAAACATATAATTTGGTGCAAGAAGTATGTTGACAAAAATTCAGAAATTACCGTAACAAAAACGTTAAACTCATGAGAGAGAAGTGTACTTTGACAGATTTGCGTAATTCTAGAGAAGTTGGTACAGACTTCTCAAAGCAGATAGGCCATATTGATTGAATGTTCAAAAGGTGTGTTCATGATGACATTAAAAATTATCTGGGTGAACAGAAAGTAGAAAATTTACAAAGCAGCTTATGCTGGTGATTATGCACTGACTCACAAGTCCACTTTTAACAAAAATAGATTCTCTGGTTCCACTGAGAAGTCTTATATTCTGAAGTAGGTAAGAAATCTGTGAATGTAGCTCCAGAAAAGAGTTCAGATAAGGTTCAAACCTATGCTATGTGTAACTGTTGACTCTTATAGAACAAAGAGAGAGAGGCAATGCACAATGCCTTTGTTTCTACCAAATCCAATTGGCATTCAAAACCTTTTGTGTGTGAGTGTTTTGTATTCTTAGTAAGTAGTTACAGTCAAGTTCCCATTAAGATATTAAGGGACACTGGGACTACTCAGTCTTTGCTTTTAGAAGGTGTATTGACATTGTTTGTAAGTACTTCTTCTGTTGAGAGTGTTATTGCACAAGGTATTGAAGGAGGTTGTGTGAACGTTCCCTTACATAAGGTCAACTTAGAAACATACTTAGTTTCTGGTTCTGTTGTGGTGGGTACTAGGCCCACTTTACCAATTAAAGGGGTATTTTAGTTATTGGATAATGATTTGGCAGGTAAGAAAGTGGTTGCCGATCCTAAGGTCACTTATACGCCAATCACTTTGGTAAGCACTGAGAAATTAGAAGACATTATTCCCTTTTGTGCTGTAACTCCAGCCTTAGCTAAAAGCCCAAGAAGAAACCAAAGATTGTAAACAATCTACTGAAATTAGAAGACATTATTCCCTTTTGTGCTGTAACTCCAGCCTTAGCTAAAAGCCCAAGAAGAAACCAAAGATTGTAAACAATCTATTGATGTCTTAGTTTATTTATCACATTCTTGAACAACTATGATCATGATGTGCAGAATCATAGTGAAACTGACCCTAAGGGTAGGGAAGATAATGAAAAACAAGAGTCAATTGATGGTCCAGATGTATCACTTTCAAAATCAAAATTGATTTCAGAGTAGGAAAATGACCCTGAATTAGCTACTCTATTCAAGTTGGTCTTAACACTAGCAGAGCTAGATAGATCCCTTTAGGCTATTATGTCACAAATGGTGTACTTATGCGTAAGTGAAGACTGGCAAATGTCCCTGCATATCTGCTGAGGAATAGTCAGTAATACACCATATTGTTGTACCAAATAGATATATTCAAGTTGGCTCATGAAATTTCAAGTGATGGCCATTTAGGCATTAATAAAACCAATGGCAAAACAACCAACCTTTTCCATTGGCCTTAAATCTGGCGCTGTGTGCCAGAGTTTTGCAAGAAACCAAACTGAATCATCTGAATCGTCCAGCTAAGAGGATTCCACTTATCGAGTTACTCTTCAAGTATAAGTCAGGATTTCCAGATGTGCCTTATAGGACCCATGTACTCATGCCTGATGTTGATGTTGGCAAATGCTGGTCCAGTCAAAAACAGCATCCATATCGAGCTAAACCCAATCAAACTTTACAAATTAGAAGTGCAATACATGTTTACAAAAAGAAGTGAAATACATGTTTGGACAAGATATAATTGAACCAAGTCAAAGTAGTTAAACATCTCCTTGTGTATTGGTCCCAAAACCAGATAGTTCAATCAGATATTGCACAGCTTATAGAAAAGTTAATGTTTTAAGTAAAATGGATTCATTTCCTATCCGAAAAAGAAGACTGTATTGATTGAATTGGTAAAACCAAATATATCACAGTGTGATTTACTGAAAGGTTACTGGTGTATATCTCTTACTGAGCAGGCTAAATAAATGTCAACCTTTGTAACTCCTGATGATCTATATCAGTACAATGTTATGCCACTTCACCTGAAAAATTCCCAGTCTACATTTCAGAGACTTAATCGATATGTGTTTGAGAGGCTTAGAAGGTGTTGAAGTGTATGTGGATAATATTGTCATCTTTAGTGATACTTGCAAGAAATTTAAAAAGACTTGATTAAGTTTTATTTCAGCTCAAGCATGCAAACCTTACTGTGAATTTGTCAAAGAGTGACTTTGTAAAAGTGAAAGTTGTTTACTTAGGGCATGGAGTAGGTCACAAAGTTGTAACACCAATTAAGGCTAAAGTGAAAAGCATGATTGAGTACCCATATTCCTGAATTGACTTGACCTGGGGTAAGTCAAAGCCCGACATTCTGCTGGCAGCAAGTTACAAGTGACATTCATGATCAGTGCCTGCTTGGTAATTATATTTAGTGCCTAAAATTTAACTTTCATTGCACATTATATTTACCCATCGAAAGAGAGTGCTAGGCTATTATGGTAATGTTGATAAAACACTTTCATAAATATACAAATCCCCTGTCAAAAATCAGTAAATACATGATCCCAACGATTCAAAACTATCTAACTATTATAAAGATATCAAACAAAACTGGAAAGCAGAATGTAATCAACACGGTGCAATTACAACAGAAATGAAATTACAATTGGTTTGGTACAATTAAAGAATATTTGAAGATAAATTCTCACAATTCTTTGGTTCCTCTCTATTTCAAGTGGATTTGTGGTATATAAAAGATATATTTGATGGATATGATACAGCCATTCCAACATCTGGTTGAAGGGAGGAGCACTACTTAAAGATTATTTAATCTTGGAAAAAGCAATTTTTGCTGTAGATAACAAATATAATTTTTACACATACAAGGGAAAAGTTTGCAAGTTGACAGCACAGTAAATTTTACTGGAATCTTTTCCCAAACTGTGAAATTAATTCTGATAAAATGCTAAGTTGAATCTTTACATACAAGAAGAGCTTCAATGTAAAACTAGCAATGTCTTCCTCAGCTGGAGGATGGTGTCCAGGAACAACATGGCCATATTGAGAGGTGCTGTTCTCAAAGCAGCAAGGGTGTCGTGTTTGATGCAAGTATCTCAGGTGAGTAAGGTATGAATCCCGCCTAGCTAGAGCAAGATTCGCTGTGGACACAAAGACAAAATCAGACAAATGTTTTACTGTTTTGGCCATGGGCTGGCTGATACTCTTGTTAAAGTCTGGATTCACATGCAAATTTTTCCCATCTTCATAAAGTCTCCCAGGAAATCTGTCTAAATGCTGGGGTTGTTCAGAATTTACCAGCCGACTTGGCTATCCAGCTGTAGCTGCTGTGAAGCATCACTACTCCAGGACGACAGGGGACTGGATGCCTTATCTTGGTCGGTGTGCAAAACGTACAACTTACTCTGTTGGATGAACTGTCCCTCAACAGGCAGCCAGCCCTAGAGCTATGTGAAGGGTAAGCTACCAATGTCACATTTAGTTAGTTCAGCTTCTTACAGAGCCAGTTGTAGATTGGCATGTGGACAGACACCTTTCCAGCTGGCTGTAGATTCGGCCCTGCAAAGTGGTTGTCATCAGCAGTTGAGCAGTAACATCAATGTCCGACGTGTCCAACCAAAGAAAGATCTGATGCCCTTCATTGTATCTCAGTAAGTCTGTTTTTACTTAGAGGACATGATCTGGGTCAGTAGGGTCCTGACTTCACCCTCCTCAAGAGTGACAATCAGCTGGGGTCGTCAGTAATAACAAGCAATCAGTGCCCGTAAATCAGTTATCTGTATCAGTGTTCATATCCGAATCAGTGTTCATATCTGTACTCGACTGGCTGGACACCTGTCACTACAATACAGAAGGCCGGTGCCAGTAAAGTCGGTGGCTATAGGCCAGTCTGCACTCTGAGGTCGATCTACAGACACATGTTGATCAGTGGGTAGGTGAGGCCGGTCAAGCAGTTGGATGAAGGGTTCAGTTTATGAACTGCAAATGGTTTTGAGAAGCAATGTACAAATGTAACTGTTTAAGTGCTTCCCAAGGAGCTACTGAGAACCTGGTTCATAAAAAGGGTAAAGAATTTAAAAGGTGCATCGTGACTGCCATACTTTAATGATGATATATTGGTTTTGTAAACTTTGTAGTCAAAAGAAGGGAATTAAAGGACCAGAGTTTTGGGAAGAAACATTACTGTCTTAGAATTTGTACATGGATGGAGTATTCCCCTCAGGTGTACCAGGAAGGCTTTTTTTCCAATTAATATTATATAATTAATTGGAAAATAGAAATAATTTTCAGTGGTATTTACACCAGGTAGTACTTCTAAAACAGTAAACGTAATTCGTATTTGAAATTTGCTGGTGAGTCTTTAATCTTCCATATATATAATTTATAATTTCAGTTGAAAACTCTATGAATTATTTGTCAACTGTGAGTTTGAAACTAATTTAAATGGTAGAAGATAAATTTGTTTCCAATCGTGCATTTCTAAGAAAGGGTAGTACTCTATCCATTTATGTTGACTTGTTGGAGTACTATACAATGCTTTTACATAGTGCATATATACCTGTTTATTATTAACTTTACAATTCTAATTTAACTTTTATAGCGCTTAATCTCCACTGAGTAGTGGACTCTAAGGTGCAACAAGACAATAGCAATATGCAAATTCAAAGTCCAGGGACAAAAACAGGTCAGCACCATGGAGAAGCCATAAAAGAAAATGAGCTAAGAAGGATATGCCTTTGTGTAGAGATAAGTTTTGAGCTTCTGTCTAAAAGAGGCAATAGTGGGTGATGCACGGATGTCTTCAGGAAGTGAATTCCAAACAGTGGGAGCATCAAAGGCAAAACTGAAGCCAAACTGCTTGGTGGACTTGTGAATTGTAGATTGAAATTTTGGAACATTGAGGAAATTGGCAACACTCTGACTGCATCTAGTATTGTAAGTAGTGCAGTATGTAGATAGATGTGGAGCGAAATATTTATCGAAACCAGTATGAATAAACTTGTACACCAGGGTAGCCAGTTTGAACTCTGAGCGAAACTGAATAGGGAGCCAATGGAGTTTCCTGAGTATCAGAGTTATCCGAGTGTATTTACACAAATTTGTAACAATTCTAGCAGCACTATTTTGGATAGACTGTAATCTATGAAGATTGACTCTAGAGAGACTCCTGAAAAGTGAGTTACAGTAGTCCAACCAACTACTAACAAAAGCACTGGCAACCGACACAGCTGCATCCAGAGTCAAGAACTGCCTGAAATTTATAAAATCCCTCAGTTGACTAAAGCAGCCTTTACAAACATTCTGGACATTTTTAGAGAAGGAAAAATCAGAGTCGAACCACACACCCAGGTTCCTCACAGACTCGGTGGGGTGAAGGGGGTTGCCCAGGATATCAATTGGGAAACATGCATTTAAGCTTTCTCTCTGTTTCTTGGAGCCAAAAAGTATGAACTCAGTTTTATCAGGATTAAGTTTAAGTTTGCCAGCTGACATCCATTCTTTGACATCTTGAAGGCATCTGTTCAACTTATTGAAGGCAGCTGAGGCATTCATGTGTGATTGATGGACATAAAGTTGTGTGTCGTTGGCATAGAAATTGAAGTTTATGCCTTTGTGTTTACCAATCAGTGTACTAAGGGAGATGTGTACAGAGAGAATAGCAGAGGACCCAAAACAGAACCCTGAGGTACGCCGAACAGCAGTTTTTGTAAATCAGACAAAGTAGAACCAATCTTAACAGATTGATAGCGTTCTGTCAAATAAGAAGAGAACCATTTGAGAGCTGAGCCACCAACACCGAACCAATCTAGAAGACAGCCGAGGAGAGTAGAATCATCAATCGTATCGAAGGCAGCAGAAAGATCCAAAAGTACCAAGACAGTAGCTTCACCCCGAGATAGTGACAAATGAATATCATTTTTGATGGAAAGCAGAGCCGTCTCAGTTGAGTGACCTGACTTATATGCTGACTGGTATGAGTTATTCAAGCCATGTCGATGAATGTGATCAACCAGCTGTTTAGCAACTACACGTTCCACCAGTTTAGACATGAAGCTAAGTCCAGATACTGGGTGGTAGTTTTTCAAATCCTCAACAGGAAGAGAGGCCTTCTTAATAAGTGGAGTGACTATAGCTTTTTTGAAACCATCTGGAACCAGTCCCTCACTGAGTGAAAAATTTACCAATTTGGTTATAGATGGTAGAAGGATGTCAATGCATTCCTTAATAAGGAATGTGGGCAATGGGTCCAACAGGCATGATTTGGTGGGTGATTTGCTGATTATTTTTCCGATTTCATCTTGAGTGACTTGAGTAAAGACTGTTAGTTTAGGAGGGTCAAAGGGGTGATGTACCATGTTACAGGACTCAGATGAAGAAAATCTCTCACAAATTTTCATGTTTTATTTGAGAAAAATGTAGCAAAACGATCAGCCAATGACTTTGAGGATTCACAAGTGGGCAGAGTAGTGCCATGGGATCTATGTAGGACTTTGTGTAACTCCCGCCATAGTTTCGTCGAATCATGGCTATTGTCGGAGATTAGTTTCCTGTAATAGACAGTCTTGTCTCTGTTCACAAGACGATTACACCAGGCAATTTGACGTCGAAGACGACTCCTGTTGTATTGACTTTTATCTTTACACCAAGCACGTTCAAATTGACGTCTGAGTGACAAAAGTTTGTGAGACATAAATTTGGAATTGAATTATCAACTAGGCTGATTTTGGGGATTGGGCGTGGATGGCCGAGTTCTCATTCCTGGACCCCTACCTTAAAGTTTGGTTTACAAGTTTTAGGTTCTACAGACTTTCTTTTCAAGTATGTGGAGAATTGCTGCAGTGACACCAGCCCAAGTTGTCATATGAAAGTTTGAAGTCAGACAGCTTGCATGGAAAATATTTCTTCTGGTCATTTTTACATATTTTTAGTTTTTTAGTCTTTTAGTTTTTAGAACTATACTTTGGTGTTATGGATATGGATACTAAATACAATCTCAGGTCACAGAAAAGGTCAGAGAAGGTTATACCAGTGGAATTGCAACTGGCTTAAGATGCTGACTTCCTCTCACATACTGTGGGATCCAGCCACTTTCCAAGCCCAGGCAAGTATTGTTGGATCAGTCATTCAGTACCAGAGCTTCGGATTTAGATGTTAGTGGTTTGCTTGATAGTTCGGATCATGAGTTTCAGTCCCCTATTTTCCAAACTGGTAAGCATGCCAGAGCTGATGTTTCGGCTAGGGAACCGGGTAAGTACATCTAAAAATGAGGATTTGTCACAAGACTCAATAAATAAGCAAATTCTGGCCCAGCTGAGTACTTTAGGTGATAGATATGCTACTCTTGAGCATAATACAGCAGTCAAGTGTAAACAAATCTTCGGATGTTAAGAAAATTAAAAATACAAAGTAAAATAAGGTTGTAAATAGTGACAGTATCACACAGGAAGCACGTATTCAGCAAGCAGTACAACAAAGATTGCAAGAAGTTGCCAAAAATGTTCACACAGATACTGGTAGGGTCAAGTCGCAAAGGGGTGGTCCGGTCGATATTTTTGTGTTCCATGGAGTTAAGTGGCTGCTTGAGTACGTTTTTTCCGCACAGAATAAGGACAGAATTTCATACAACCAATTGTCCCCTATTCAATAGATGAGTGGTTTTAGGATGTGAGAGGAGCAAAATCAAAAATCAAAGATTGTATGTAAGATTATGTTATAAATCTGTTAGATGATGCTCAAGATTCTTTGTTGTCCTCTGCAAAGGCCAGTCATACAGTCCTGCTTTGTAGGATGGAGCAGGGGGAAATTGGCGGCTGGTCTGAGGTTGAGAAAATTGACAGGGTTAGAAGGGCTCATGCCCAGAGGCATGGGAATCCTCAAGCAGTTCAGAATGTAAAAGGTCTTGAGAAGAATAAAAAATTACCGGCCAAACTTACCATTTTAACAAAAATGCATGTTCACAAACCAAAATCATGAAAACAAGGGAACTTTTTGTAGACACATTTGTGCTGCTTGTTGGGAGCTGGATGGAAAACCTTATGCTCAGTCTCAACTACATTGTCGGCGCACCCATTGAAAAAAAACATTAAAATGGGTATGTTGAACTATGGGGTTCATCATGTCCAAAAATCTAGAATATTTCAGCATACAAAAGTGCAGACTAAAAGTCCCAAGTTTGAATCTAAGTTTCATATGAAACAAGCATTTTTTCAGGGTCTAGCTGCCTCCAACTTCAGAGATAACAGGTCATATGCAGCAGTAGTTGCTGGCCCTTCTACTCTTCATAGTGTTCTGGGTTCGGATGATAGAAAGGCCTCAGGTTTGTTTCCTAGGGATGTGCTGGCTTCAAATAAGCAGTACACGAAGGCTGTCACAAACCATAAGTTGCCAATGTGTAATGTTGACAGGCATATTAAAGTATTAGACACCGTGGCTGTCAAACATGTACTCCCTACAAAGCCTTCCCATAAAAGGACAGTTGGTCAAGAGCATATACACACATTGGGTCAAGTACTTCAAGTACATAACAGATTTACGGTGTTGCAAACTGATACACAAACACAAGATACAGACAGTACTAGGAATGATCACTGGGATAGTTCCTTGCAGAACTCTCAGGTTTTAAAGCAGGTACACCAGTACGTTGATATGGATGTTGGGAACTCTGAGAGGGCAAGTACTTCCAGGTACTTTCAGCATAGTTCTCATTATTCTTCCCATAATGTAATCCAAAATAGTCGGGAACATTTGGGAAACAAATTAGGTTGTCTTCCCTTGTCTCCCATCATGCTTTATAATGGGAAACCCAGGCATCATCTGGTTATTCCGGGTGTCTTACAAGCACATAGGCTTATCAAAGAAAGTGGTGTCCCGAATTTTTGGGGGCTTAGAATTCCAGTAAAAACTCAATTTTTGTAATAATGCAGCTTTGTGCTTTTCATAGGTCTTGTTTTCTCAGTAGTTTGGATAATAACCATACCTCAGCCATTAGGTATCCCTCTTATGTGGAAGAGTACCTTTTGGAAGAATTGAATCAAAATGCAATTTTGGGGCCATTGGACTCACCCCCTTTTCCTTTACAAGCACCCCCCTTTATGACCAGGGAAAAAAGTGGTTCGGATAAGAGAAGAACTATCATTGACTTGAGCTAGCCTAAAGGTTTATCGATCAATGATGGGGTACAAGGGGATTGTTATCTTGGTACCCAGTTTGAAATGCATTATCCTTCAGTAGATCACATTGTTGATCAATTAAACAGATTAGGTCCTGCTGCTCAGATATTCAAAGTTCGTATCAGCAGGGCCTTTAGGCATATCTGGATAGATCCAGGTGACATTGACCTACTGGGATTTAAGATTAAGAACATATTTTTCATTGATTTGAGTCTACCATTCGGATTTCATTTTGGTTCTTTTTTCTTTTCTAAGATCAGTGACGCCATTAGATATATTATGGTATGTCACGGTTATCCGAACATGTCAAATTACATAGATGATTTTTTTGTATTGCGATTTGCCGTCAAAATTGGTCCTGCTTACCAATTTCTACTGCAGCTACTTGGTCAGTTAGAGCTAGATATTAGTCAGAAGAAACTTAATCCCCCTTCTACTGAGGTCATATGTTTAGGCATAATGTTTAACATTGTAGACAGGAAAATTTCCATACCTCAAGATAAATTGTCAGAAATAGTTCAGATATGTGAACAGTGGAGGTTAAAAAGTACTTTCTCCAAGAATCAGCTGCAATCTTTGCTAGGCTCCCTGCTTTACATTTGTAAGTGTGTATGTCCTGCTTGCTTCTTTCTGAATAGAATGCTGGCAGTATTGAGGCAAGATGTTCAATTAACAGAACTTTGCTTAGATGCAGATTTCCATAGGGATTTAAGATGGTTTTCAACCTTTTTAGTCTCGTTTAATGGAGTTACCATGCATATAACAGAAGGCCTGTTAGTGAAATAATATATTTAGATGCTTCTCTTACTGGTTTGGGTGCTTGTTTCAATAACTTGGTGTAATATTTACCTATTCCAGTAAGTTTCAACAGTTACACCATAGTTCACCATAGAAATGTTAAATATGCTAGTGGCCCTGAAGTTGTGGGCTCATTTATGGACAAATAAGAGGGTCAAGTTGTACTGTGATAATCAGGCTGTTGTGAAAGTTCTTTCCACAGGTAATACCAGAGATGCTGTACTAGGGGCTTGTGTGCGAAATGTTTGGCTGCTTACAGCCATATATAATGTCTCTAGATTTTACTCATATTGCAAGCATCCAGAATTTGGTGGCAGATCTTTTGTCCAGATGGAAGTATGACAGTGCCAGTCTTAATAAATTATATCACTTTATTCCAAACCCGGTGTGGATGAATACTCACATAGATCTTACACTACTCAATTATGATATTTGATATGTTGCAGAACCTGAAGCCACTGCAGTCCTGCTCCTTCAGGAGGCTTCCCAGAGATTGTGGTCTGATTTTCGACCAGCTACTCTTTCCACATACGACAGAATGTTTAAGGATTTCCTGGGCTTCCTGGTGGTGGCTGGGCTTCAGGTGTCCACTCCAGTATTCCTGGCTTTGATAGAGTACTTGCATATCTCTGATATGTCTGCGTCTAATATAGCCAATTATTTGACAGCTATTAGATCCATTATGATTATTTATGGCTTGGAGACAGGGTGTCTTAGAAATCAAAGAATTCCTTTGTTTATAAAAGCCTTAAAAATAAATAGACCTTTGAAGCCTCACCTTCCTGTTTCTATGGACTATGAGACCCTTTTGGAGATTGTAACTGTGGCAGAGGCCTTGCCCCTTTCAGTTGTGTATGTGCCATTGTACCTTCTTGCTTTTTTCTCATTTTTGCGGATTTCTAATATTTTACCTCATTCGGCTGCCCAGTTTGATTCCTCCAGGCACTTATGTAAAGGGTTTGGGTTCCTCCCCTTTGTGTCCTGTTAAGGCCTTAAGAAAACTTCTGCAAGTGCATCCTCTAACAGATGATCACCCTCTATTTGTCTTTTACAAGCATGGCAGATTTATCACACTAACTGATTCCATGGCTAGGAAACACATGAAGCAGGATTCTATACATTTCATGATTGCCTACCTGGGTGTTTAGGCATGGCGTTCCTTTGCAAGATATACAAGCTCAGGGTACCTGGTCCAGCCAATATGTTTGGAGATATATTCAATTACCTCCTTCTGCCACTTCTTCTGTGGCCACTACCTTTTCTACTCATCTATACATGTAACTACTACCCAGTGGCATTGGGTGTTTTTCTTACCATGTTGTACATTTTGCAGCTGGGGTTCTATCCCCCTTTTTATGGCTTATTGCCTTAGTTATTACTTACAGTACATACATCAGTTACAGTACTTGTTATATACTTAATCAATTTGTGTTGTACTTGGCCCTTGAGTTCAGTGGGGCAAGGACTGTGGTCCCTGCCCTAAGACTGTTGAGTGGAACTGTTTGAGGAAGGATTGTGCTCTGCAAGGACTCTTCGTTTACAACGGCAAATTCATCAGGAAGGACAGTTTGGCAATGCTTTTGTGGTATTGCATAGCTTTGATGTTTCAATGGGGACTGTGGGCACTGCCCTCAGGCTGTGATTTTTGATTATCACAGTGTATAATGTACCACCCCTTGGGAACTGTACTTGGTTGCGGTGGATCTCACTTGTATAGGTTGCTCACATACTGTGCTTCTGGTATGTCAAGACTTGATTGCTGGATGTAGTACCCCACGAACTTACTTGCTTGAATGCTGCAGAGATCATCAGGAAGGACACTTGGAGATATGCTGTTTGTGGCCGTGGCATATTCTCTCGTTTATCTTGTTCTGCTGGTGTAGTACATGGAACTCTCGACTGGACATGTTGGATCTGTTTGACCTTGGTAGAGGGAGATCAAGTTGTCACCCTGGAGCGCCTGCTTGTGTGTTGTTCTGGTACAAGGTGTATGTCAAGAAGCTAGGGACCTGTATAATTTGTGATCATGCTCCTTTGGGTTCAGCTGTTAGTTTTGTGTTTGTCTTCTAGGATCTGGGAACAGTGCCATTGGACTTGCCTGGGACTTTAAATTATTGCATTTATGTAACATTATAGCAAATTGTACTTCTTTATGTTTAAATTTCAACTAGTAGTTTGTATCTAATTAGTAGTTTGTACTAATTACTTCTTTCTTATCACATAATGAGTACTGAGCACATAAAAATTTTGGTTGAGTTGTGCAGTTGGCTATGTCTTAATGTTTTTCTTTTTACAATGGTGTTGTAACCTTTCCTATTATAATGTATATTGGGAATGTTGTCATGATTTAGGTAATAAAATGTATTTTGCATAAATTATTGCTTTTCTTGATGGGATATTCAAATAATGATACAGCTAATGGTCTTAACTGTTCAGTTCTCATTAAGGTCTAGTAAGATATTTCACTGGATTGCTTCTGTCAAGTACTCCATTGCTGGTTGTGTAATGATCAACTTCTTGACTGTGGTCTGAGATAAAAATCTTTCTTTAGTTATATTAATACTACTTACTGTTGTTTTTTTACTTATAACTGTCACAGCACTTGCTGGTTCAGATGTATGCTTTTAAAGACTTTGGATAGTTGCTTGTTGTCATTCTCACTTTAATAGTATAACGTTCATTTATTATTATTTTAATTATTTTACACTCTGTGGTGTTTTTCTTACCCTGTTGTACATTTTGCAGCTGGGGTTCTATCCCCCTTTTATGGCTTATTGCCTTAGTTTTCACTTACAGTACATACATCAGTTACAGTACTTGTTATATACTTAATCCATTTGTGTTGTATTATTACATTTACGGACTTAGTCCTAGTGGTTACACATGGTGGGTCTTTCCCTGGGGGTCGGTTAACAATGTCACAGTAGGTACAGGGTTTCTGCAAGAATGTTTTGGACGAGCCCGACCATAAAATCAGGGAAAAAATGATACAATACATGGGGGAATTGATGGAGGACGCCACCGACTTCTCATGGCAGGGAGCCAAAGCAGCATGCTGTGTTGCTGTGCGAATTTGAGAGGGGGATCAAAATTGGGAAGACACAGCCAGAATAGACAGGATCAGGAGAGCCCATGCTCAAAAACATGTCAGTGGGAATAAAAACTGGTAAAAAAACAATGATAAATTGCAGAAACCTTGGTATTGCAAGCAGTTTCAGAGTGGGTCTTATTCATTCAATAAAGATCACGAGCTTAATGGCAAACTCAACAAACATATATGTTCATTTTGTGTATCACAATGTCGGTTCTTAGGGCATGCTGAAAAAGACTGCATTTTTAGCAAAAAGACTAGTACAAAAATGAATAAGCAGCTGCCCTTCACAGTATGGAAAGGGTAGCTTTGTTGCAGCCAATAGTGAGTCATGTGACAGTATTGTGGGCACAAAAAGCGTTATGTCAAATTGTAAACCAATGGTTAACAATGATGACGACAAGATGAAGGTCATACTGGGAAAAGGCTCTGTTTCTGTGTTTAAACAGCATAGTCGTGTTTTTATAACAAAAAAATGCACCCCTGCAATAGTAGAAAGCTTGTTAAGGGTTTTCAATGCAAATGGACAAGAACCTATTGCTAGGTCATATACAGAGGTAACAAAAGGCAGAGTAAATAGTAAACCAAGTATACCAGACAATAGCAAAAGTAGGGTATTCTGGGCTAAAATAGTAGCAAAAGTGCAAAAAACAATAGCCAGGCACACTTGGTGACACTGAAATCATGATAAATGACAATAAAACAGAACAAAGGCATGCGGGGGCGTTCTCTTGTCTACCAAACAATACTGACACGCATCAGAACAAAGACAGGGAAACAAAGATCCCTACTGCACAGAGCGTGGTCCACAAATACAATCAAAGTGAGTTGGACAATAGAACTCATCCAAATGACACAAAGACTGATATTCTTGATTGTGACAGAGTAAATTTGCAACAAAAGTTGCTATTTGACATTAAAAATACGGAAAACGACAAGTTATGATGACCAAGAAAGATTAATTAGCCCGTCTAAATGTGTGGCATATGATTTGTGGTGTCAGCAGTCAAAATGCAAATTTGGCTTCATACCTCTGACTGACCCCATTTTGCCAGCCAATACTGGTGTTTCGAATAAAAAATTTGACAGTTTGATAGACCTGCATAAGGAAGTCAAAAACATGACTTGCTAAATTATTTGGGGGCGAGGGTTCCTGTTAAATCGCAAATGAATATCCAAGCTTGGGAGTCACTATTGGAGGGATATTAGGACAGACAATTATCAGAATGTTTGAAATTTGGCTTCCCTTTAGGTTTCAATTGACTCTGCCCTCTGAAACAGGACAAAGAAAATCATAAGTCGGCATTAGAATTTCCATAACACGTCAGTAAATACATACAGGAAGAGCAAAGTTTTGAGGCAATCATAGGTTAATTGGAAAAATCACCAATCAAACATCTTCACTACTCTCCCTTCATGACTAGGCACAAGCCGAATTTGGATAATAGAAGAGTGATCTTAGATCTAAGCTAGTCTAGGGGAGAGTCAGTGAATGCTGGTTGTGAAAAAAAAGTTTACATGGGCGCTGACTTTAAGTTGACGTTCCCCGCTATTGATGATCTGACGCAGGAGTTGGTCAAGATTGGGAAAGGCGCCCATATCTTTAAAGTGGGCATGAGCAGGGCGTTCAGGCAGAGCGTTGACCCTCGCGATTATGACCTGTTGGGGGTTAACTGGGATGCAACATCCATTGATACAAGAATTCCATTTGGGAGTCGCCATGGAAGCCAATTTTTTCAGAGAACAAGCGACTCGGTGGCATGACGTCGACGTCATAAATTATATTGATGATTTTTTTGGGTTATGGCATGCCCAGTGTTGCGAGAAGGTCTTATGACGCACTACTTGACATCATGAAGCAATTAGGTCTAACTATCAGTGAGAAAAAATTGGTAGAACCTACAACTAGAGCAGTCTGCTTGGGTATATTAGTAGATACAGTGCATACCGTGGCGATTCCGCCTGAAAAGTTGGATGTCATTAGGGCCATGGTGAAGGAATGGCAAGGTAGGAAGTTCTGTACAAAGCGTCAGCTACAATCTTTACTGGGTACTCTACTCTATGTGCATAAATGTGTCAAACCAGCAAGATTTTTCCTCAATAGGATGCTGGAGACATTGCGCAACGCAAGTAACCCAGCTAGGGTACAACTAGATAGTGATTTCCAAAAAGATTTAGGCTGGTTTGACAAATTTCTCCCTTGACGCATGTCTGATGGGTCTGGGGGCAGATGGAACAATTTTGTGTACCATCTTCCCATAGCATGTGGATTTGCAAACCTGGACATTGTGCATCTGGAAATGGCCAATATTGTCATGGCTTTGCGTTTGGTATGTTTCAGCTTTGCAAGACATAGATGTACAATATATTCATGTGCTAGGTAAAACAATACAGTGGCTAATCTGCTATCCAGGTGGCAATATTCTGAAAGTGGTTTAGCAAAAATTCATTGACAATCCTGTGTGACTCCCTGTTAATGTGAGCATGATTGATGTTGATTATACTTTGTGAGGTTTTTACTGAAGATACTATGCTTTGTATTTTCAGATAATGAAGCCTTGACAGAATATGCCAGAAAGGCCTCAGTATGCACTAAGTCTGCATTTAGACCAAGAACTGTCAAGTGTTATGATTTGTTGTTCAGGTTATTTGTGGCCTTCTGTCTGTTTACAAAAGTTGAATTATCAAATATATCTGTGTCGAATGCATTGTCATACCTGAAACTTTTGGTAGAGAATTCTGTATATGTACATATGATCAACAACCATATCTCAGCCATTAGGGCAATGTCTATCGTGTATGATCTGCAATATGGGTCTTGGGTGCACCCAAAAGACAGATATTTTATAAAATCTTTAAAGTTACACAGGCCTATGGTGCTCCCAAAGAGGAATATCATTGATATACATACTTTGAAACGTATGGTGGCACTGTATCAACAGTTCCCAGATGCAGGGGTGTTCAAGGCTGTATTACTAGCTGCATTTTTTGGTTTCTTTCGATTATCTAACATTGCTCCACATGCTGTGGCTGAATTTGATTGTACTAGACAATTTACAGGGGGAGACGTGTTTTTTTCAAAAAGAATGAAGTTCAGCTTCTGGTTAAATGGTCTAAGACCATACAGTAGAGAGACGAATACAAACTGGTGGCACTCCCAAAGCTGGGAGCTTCCCCAATATGACCATATAGATCTCTTAAAAATATCATAAGTCTATACAATCCGGGAAAAAATTCCCCCCTGTTTCAAATTAGGACAATTTCAGGTTGGCAGGTATTAACTGACTTAAGAATTAGGAAAACTTTGGCAAAAATTAACCAGTGCATGCGCCTGCCCACAAATTATAACACCTTCCATGCTTTCAGGCGCTCAGGTGCCTCTCTAGCTTATGATCTAGATATACCAGTTAAGGAAATTAAGGTGCATGGCACCTGGTCGTCTGATTGCGTCTGGAGGTATATTCGCTCGAGTGCATCTGCAGAGGACCAGGTTTCACATACATTTAGGAAAGTGCTTAGTGGTCCTACTGTGGGGCTGGGGTTTGGGGAGTTCTATGATATAATATTGTGGATTTGCAAGAAGAGCTTTTCATTAAAACTTTTTCAACTCCCAGCATTGGTTATAATAAGTAATTTTTAGCTGTAAACAGCACATTGACCTTAAGTTTAGCTGTCAAGGTCAGTGGAGGACCTAATGTCAAGGTCACCACATATTGACCTACATGTAGAGGTCACAGTGGAATATTAATCTAGTCCTTTAAATTTTTACATTATTTTAATGAAACAGTAACTTGACGTATTTTATATTGTGTAACTCATGCTTGAAGTGTATATATTATTATTAGTTAGTCTATGTAACAATGTACTGTATATATATATATATATATAGCCACCTATTAAAAGGTTGAATTATGACTCTTTTCGCAATCTTGTGATTTTTAACTCCACAAGAAAGAAAAACACATATTGTCTAGTTCATTTAATAGGGCATTGCTAAAAGATAAAACATAGGCTAGTTGTAAAATTTGAGGTAAAATAAGGGATTTAAAACTACTATCTTTCCTTTAAGTGTCAGGGATCTAGATTGCCAGATATTTAGCACATCTTTTATTTTATCCATTTTTTCTGAAACATTTAATCTTACTTTTTCTGTGCTTTCAAGTGCAAACCAGATACCCAACGTCTTAAAGGGTTTATTGATTCAAGTAATAGTAAGGGTTTATTGATTCAAGTAAGTGAATTGTTATCAGAATGTAAAGAACCATCATCGTAAATTATAGTTGCCTCAGGTTTACTCTTGTTAAGTTTTAACCCGGTGTAACGGTAAAATTCTTCAAAAATTTGTAGAGTAGAAGATACAGAACCATTGTTACTTAGGAAAAGTGTCATATCATCAACCAAATGACATAATTTTATTGAAATGCCATTAACAGTAATTCTTTTAATACTATCTGAATTTCTTTTCTGTAACAACAACTTCTGCATCCAACAAAACAAAAGAGCACTTAAAGGGCATACCTGTCTAATTATTATAATACATTACGTTTATCCATGTCTGACAGTTGCGGCCAAAACCAAAACGTTAAATACAAGATTTTTAAAAAATTCCAGTTGATAGAATCAAAAGCCTTCTCAAAGTCAGCTAAAAATTATACAAGGCCTTTGGTTAATTTTAAAGTATTCAATAATATCTTCTATTATTCTGGTGTTTTCACCACAAAATCTATTTGCCATTAATGCCCCTGTTCCACCAAAGGACTAAGTCCTGATCCTGTCCGCGACCCTTAATCGTGGACAGTCGGTGAAAAAAAGGGTAAAATGGGCGGGAATACTGAATCGGTACTAAAGCCTGGAATTAAGCTCAGATCGGCCTCAGGAAGCCTGAGGAGGCCCCACACAGTCCCCGACTGTTCTGCGACTAAGAACCAATTAAGCCATTTTTCTGGTCGGTTTGAACCACGATCTTGTCGTAGACATACCGACTGGGTCCCAGGATGCCTCGGGCCTCCTGGGACTAAGCCCCGACTAACCCCCGATTAAGTCCCGGCTTCCTCAGACATCCTGAGGCCTCCTCAGTGTTCCTCAGACCACGATGGCCAATTCTTGTTTTGCAAAATAACTGGATTTTCTGGGTATATATATAAATTCCGGGATGTAATTATCATTACTTGTCTAGGAACACAGCAGGATGCCATCTTTGAATGGAAGACAGCTTCAGCAACAATTTAGGGCTTTTTTAGTTTTTATTCAGTTACATATACTGATGTATTTGCTATTTCTATGTCAACCACAGCAACCACCACAAGCAGCACCAGCCAGACAGAGACCTAGAAAAAGGCACAACATGTGGGTCAGGCCATGGCTACTATAGAGAGAGGAGAGGAGGGGCCTACCACAACATTATGGCTGAACTGTATTCCACAGACATTCCAGGATTCACCAATTTCATGAGGATGACCCCAGAATTCTTTGAAATGATAAAGACCAGACTGGAACCACGTCTAGCCAGGCAGGCCACCAACTACAGAGCTCCAATCAGTGTTGGGGAAAAGTTAGCCCTCACCATCAGATATCTGGCCACTGGAGAGTCATACACATCATTATCCTGTCAGTTCAGGGTTGGCAGATCCACCATTTCCAAGTTTCTACCAGAGGTCTACAGGGCCATCCAGGATGAGTTCACCAGAGAGTATCTCAGATGTCCTACTACTCCAGATGAGTGAAAAGAACTGGAAACAGAATTCAGGATCAGGTGGAATGTTCCACATGCCCTGGGAGCCCTTGATGGCAAGCATGTGGCCCTGAAGAAACCCAAGAACTCTGGAGCCCTGTACCACAACTATAAGGGATTCTTTTCAATAGTAATGTTGGCCTTGGTTGATGGACAGTATGGGTATATGTGGGTACAGCTGGATCTTGCTCAGATGCCCAGATATTTAATACCTGTCACCTGAAGAGGAAGATTGATGATGGCAGCATAGGCTTCCCTGACCCAGCACCTATAACCCAGGGTGGTTGAGATGTCCCCTACTTCATCCTGGCAGATGATGCATTTGCCCTGAAGACCTGGCTGATAAAACCCTATGGCAGAAGGGTGTTAACCAGAGAGGAAAGGATTGCCAACTACAGAATATCAAGGGGCAGGAGAGTTGTTGAGAATGCTTTTGGCATCCCGGTTTCAAGATTTAGAGTCATGATGACCACTATTGAACTACCCCCAGAAACAGTCAGGGATGTGGTCATGACCTGTGTGGTTCTGCACAACATACTGAGAAGCCAGTATCAAGGTCAACATGGTGGTCAACAGCCTGGTGGTGATGATGATGATGATGTGCCTGGTGATGGTCAGTTGATTGGTGGTGCTGCTGATTGTGGTCATGACAGAAACCCTGCCAGAGAAGCCAAAAGACTGAGGGATTACCTCAAGGACTACTTCAATAATGAGGGAGCAGTGGTCTACCAGTGTCCAACATAATTCCCAAAAATAACAGACAAACCCAATGCCAAACATAATTCCCACAAAAACAGACAAACAGACAAACCCAATGCCAAACATAATTCACCCAACCAACAAACAGACAAACCCAATGCCAAACATAATTCCCAAAAATAACAGACAAACGCAATGCCAAACGTAAGTCACCCAACAAACAGACAAATAGACAAACCCAATGCCCAACATAATTCCCAAAAATAACAGACAAACCCAATGCCAAACATAATTCCCACCAAAAAACAGACAAACAGACAAACCCAATGCCAAACATAAGTTGGTAAATGGAATAAATATTGCATATATTTTGAAATCGACACCCTTTGACTTACATTTGGTTTTTATTCTAGAAAAATAACTGAAAGTGAAAGGTTTTCCTTTATTGCAAATCTCCAAATTATTTTTTTTTATTCCACTTCAAGGAAATTTACAAAATATAACCACCTAAATGGTTCTATTTACAGTATGGTTTATCTGTCTGTTGGTTGTGGGGAGTTATGTTTGGAAATTCGTTTGTCAGTTCGTTGGTAGGGGGGTTATGTTTGCTATTGGGTTTGTCTGTTTGTTGGTTGGTGGCTATGTGATAACATAATATCTTTTAACTCTAGGGATGGTGTCAGTGTTGGACTTTTTTATTACAGATTTAAAGCAATCCCATGGATTTTAAACTACAAGTGGGAAGATTATTGGCCATATTGGGAGTTTATTTATCTATTTTTTTCTATGTGGCCTTCTGTTATTATGTGTATTACCATGGGTTATTTGTTTCATGTTTGGGGTGGTGTTGGGCTTTTTTTAAATTTTGTGAAAAATATTTGTACTGAACTGTTATGTTTTGGGAGAGGAATTTGAACAACTTGCAGCTTAATAATTGTTTTTGGAAGATTTGGGCGGCCCTGAAAAGGGCCTATGGGGGTACGAGACCCACCCAGACTGGCTGGCTACTGAGGAGACTGCTGCTGTTGAGGCAGTGCTGTGGTGGTGATGGTGTAGAGCTGCTGCTGTGGCTGCTGAGGCTGCTCAATGATCTATGTTGTTGTTAGATCTGGTATCTGGCTTAGTATTCCACTTAAGTTGTGTCTGCTGCCCTCGTCCTGTACTGTGAGCACTGATGGAGGGTTTCCAAAGCCAATGGGACTGGATGTGTAGTAGACGTAACTGCTGGAACTGCTGCCTGCTGCTGCCTGGGTAGAACTAGAGTTGAGTGTTGAGTGTTTGTTGGCAGTATCCCGACCCTCTGTGACTCTTTGGTAATAGTGGCTGATCTCTTGGGCAGTACTTGACGTCTATGAGTGTTCTTTACTTCTTCAATGTCTCTAAAAATCCTGCCCTTGAGGTCCCCAAACTCCTCTTGGGTCATCTTTTCAGCCTCTGATGCCACGTAGTCAAAGAAGGGCTGCCTGTCTGACTTCTGCTGCAGGAAACCTGAGATCAGTGTCCTCATCTGGTCAAAGTGCTCGAGTATCTTGGAATCTCTAGAAACTGGTGTAGATGTAAGAATTTGTTGACTTGTACTCTCCCTCAGGACACTGGACTCAAGATGTTCTGTATCAGTAGTAGATCCACGCGATTCTTCATGCCTGCTGGTGTTGGGACTGGCCTCGAATCCAGAGCTTCTGTTGGCCCCCTTGCGTCTGATGTGGGTCTTAAGGAAACCCATCTACTGGTAGACTCAGGACTGTCTCTTGGTCATCTCCCTTGGGGCTTGGCCAGACTATAGCTTGGAGAGCTTGCCATAACGAGTTCCCTGTGACTCAAACCACCTCCTGACATCAAAGGGCTGGAGCTTCAGTTCTGCAGAGATTTCTGCCCAGAGAGCCTCCTTCCTATGTCTGTCATGGAAACGTCCATGCTCCTTGTCGTACAGCTGTGGGTGCTCCTTCACAAACTCAACAATGGCATTTTCTTGGCTGTCAGTGAATGTAGCACAAACCCTGGCTCTCTTGGCTGCTGAGTGACACTCTGATTCTTCCTCACACCTCTCATCTTCTTTGCAAGCTTCCTCAGTAACTTGTAAACCTTCCTCTCTATCCTCTATCCTCTCTTCTCTCTCTTCTGTACCCTCCTCTGTCCTCTCCTCTGTCCTTTCCTCTGTCCTCTCCTCCAACTCTCCACCTTCCTTCTCCCTCTCCTCTTGCCTCTCCTCCATCTTCTTCTTTCCTCTCTTTCCTCCTTTCTCTTTCCTCATAACTCCAGTGAATATCACAAAAAAGTAAAACAACTGAAATGTGTCTCGTAACTGTTAAATTTGGCCTAACTCAAGTAAAATGTGAAATGTAAAAAAACTGAAAACCCCTAGCAGTAAGTGACACACGTCTCTCAGTAGCCAACTAGTCTAAACACAGAAAGCGTGTGCGCGGTCGCTTATATAGTCCCAGACCCCCTCATTGCCTCTTTTTGGTTTCAAGCGCACGGAAAAGAGTCGGTTCTTAATCGGTACTTAGTCCCAGGCCTCCTGGGGCATCCTCAGACCGTTGCAGACTAAATTTATGTGGTCCCAGGCGGCCTGAGGAGGCCGGTTTGAATTGGTTTGGATCGGCTTCTCTTAGTCGGGGCTTAGTCCCAGACCTAGATTTCTTAGTCCCAGGACACCTGAGACGGTCTGAGGCTTCCTGGGACTAATGAAACTGATTCCTTTTCACACGCATGAAACTTCAAAGATGTGTTATGAGTCGGGGACTGACAAACAGGCTTTCTGGGACTAAGCTAGGGACGCCTGGGACTAAGGGTCGCAGGAGGCCTGAGACAACATAGGACTGTGTAAATCTGGGTCTGAGGAGGCCTGAGGAAGCCTGAGACTGGACATTTTGTTGACGGCGGGAAATAAGAATCGGTTTGGATCGTGAGAAATATCAAACATGGGACTAAGCAAATTTTTGAAACCAACTACAAAAAACCCTTAATCGGGAAGCTTAGTCGTGTGGTGGAACACCCACATAACCTATCTGATCTGTATTAATTATTTCTGGAAGGATGTCTTTCAGCCTGTTTGCAATAGCTGTAGCTAAAATTTTATAATTTGAGTTTAACAGAGAAAGAGGTCACCAAGATGTAATGTCTGTAAGATCCTTTCCTTATATTGGTATCAGACGTATAACACCCTGCCTTTGACTTTCACACAGGAATCCATTTTTGAAAGGTTCTATACAAGACTTGTATAATAAATCACTTATATCATCAAAGAATATTTTATAAAATTTGTTTGGTAGACAATCTAGTCCAGGGCTTTTGTTGATTGCTAATTCTTTTATTGCCTATTTAAACTTCAAATAAAGAAAGTTCACTTTCACAAAGTTTAACAGCACCAAAAGAGATGTGAGGCAAATCTATCATTTGTAGATAGTTTTCAATACTATTAAGCTTGGTATTTTTATTTGGTCACAGTAAAATTGCTTTTGTGCATCCAAAATATCTTCTTGCTTGTTAATTCTTTTGCCCTTTACAGTTAAGGAGTGAATGGATTTTAAGTTATTATTTGCTTTTTCTAAGGTAAGGAAGTATTTAGTCGGCTTTTCATACTCTTCTATAAATTTGCATCTAGACCTAACAATTGCTCCCTAGACCCTTTCTGCATGTATGTCTTTGATTTGCTGTTTTCAAAGAGACATTTCTTCTAATTGGTTTAAGGAAGAGGTACAACTGACCAATTCTTCTAGATGTGCAAGGCGATCTGTAAGTAATTCCAATTCTTTTGCACTTTTTCTTTGTTTACGAATTACATATGTTATAGATTCAGTTCTAATCTTACAGTTTACAAAGTCCCAAGTCATTTTTAACATTTTGTATTGTTTCTTTTATTAAACTGATGTACTCAGGATTAGATAGCATGTTAGTAATAAGCTTCCAAATACCTTTTCCTCTTTTTGGAGCATGTTCTAAAATTAAAATCATTTGTAAAAGACTATGATCAGACTTTATCCTTGGTTGGATATTAACAAGTTGTATATTACTCTGTAAATGACAAGAAACAAGACAGCAGTCCAATCTTGATTGGGAATATCCAAAATGTGCCCTTTCTCACCATGTGTAACGTAAGATATCTGGATTGTGTAGTCGCCAAATATCAACTAAATGTAAAGATCCTAAAAGAAGGAGCATGTATTCGCTGTAAGTTGGACCCGAGGGACTAAAGTTGTGTCTTATAGTGTCTAAAGTTATGTTTAGGTCACCACCTATTATTATATTTTTTCCAGTATAATTCTCAAGATTAGAATGAACATAGCTGCCGAAGTTGTTTTGTTCAAGCTTTTTATCTGCAATGGGAGCATAAAGATTTACCAAAATGTGTTTTATACTGCTAATTCTGTAATCACATGAAAATATACCATCTTTATCAATTTTAATAGAGTCTATATTGACATCTAGATTTTTTGTAACTAAGATAGCAACCCCCCCCCCCCCCCTACAGTTTGATTCACCAAGAGAAAAGATTTCTCCATCCCAACCTTGTTTCCAAATATGTTCTTGATTAGTATTTGAGTGACACTCTAGAATTAAAAATATGGCCCTCCCTTTTTCCTGTAGCCACAGAAATGGAATCGTAAACTTGTGAACCAAATCGATTCGCGAATCAAGTTTTATGAAACAGATCCATTCACGAATCAACTTGGCATAAAAAACTTTTTCAATCTTGATGATAAAATATTGTGCCAATATGAATATCAATGTCTTACCAATTGTAACAAATTTTATTGTTATTTAACTTTTTGTGAGTTAAATACTTACCTTATCCTCACAAATGCTTATTTGGTTTTGTGGTGGGAAACCTGACGACCAACAAGAATATTTAAAAAATTATTCTTGTTTGCGAGAGGTGAACCGGTCATTAAATATGAGTGCGCATGCGCACAAGCCATTGTCGGCTGGAGTTTGTTGAGAGTTCTTCATTTAATTCTTGGTGCCCTGTAAAACCAACTTGAGAGGGGAGGTAGGGTGGGTCTGTCTTTGTGAGGATAAGGATAAGTATTTAACTTATAAAAAGTTAAATTACAATAAAAATTGTTACATTTTATTGCGTAAAATAGCCTTACCTTATCCTCACAAATGCTTGATTCCAGCCATAACAGGAGGAGGGGTTTGTTTTGCAACCTGCCTGTTAATGTAAATATGGGTTTACCATGTAAGCATTTGATTGAGAGGATAAGATAAGCTTAAGTACGCTACATCAGAATTTTTATTACTGTAAAACATCTGTATAGATATGTAATGATAGCCAACCTCGTGAATATTCATGATGCACTGTTGTAGTTGGTACTTGTCCAATGTAGCATAAGTAGTCTTATATCTAACCATCACCCATAACTATCTGGTCAGGGGTGGCTTCCTGGGTCCATCAAGCTGGGAGCTGTCATCCAGCAAGAAGACATCCCCAAGCTGGCTTCTGTGTCTTACTTATTAATAATAAGTAGAGTCATGGGGCCATCTACAACAAAAGAAGACATGTGTCAGTACAAGATACTGGTATGGATGGAAGTCAAAGTATGTAAGCCATATGAAATACATAATAGACATACCCAAAAATCAACCACAGGCTGAGCAGATACCACAGGGCTTAATTTATAATCTGTTAGTCTGTGGACTGCCAAGCCACGTCCTTCAAGTAGAAAGTAGTAACGTGTTGTGGCTCTTCCAATAGCAGGAGCCTAAAATCTGCTCTAGGGACACCCCACTTTTGAAAGCCAAAGAAGCTGACATAGACCTGATTGTCATGTGCCTTAACCTGTAGGTACCTGTTGTTAGATCCTGAGGACTGGTAAGCCAGAATGACAGTTTGTTTAATCCAGGATGAAATAGTGGATATCTTTGTTGAAACCATCCTTTAAAGAAATGAATGAAAGATTTTTCCCTTTCTAGATGCACTAGTTCTGTCCAAATAATATCTTCGAGCTCTTTCAGGGCAAAGTGTCATGTCCTTAGTCAAATCTGAGGTCAAGAATGGTTTTAAGGCTGGAATGACCAGTGGTCTGAGCAAATCTGGACCATCTGAGGCCAACTGATTTATAGCCAAGAACGCAGGAGGAGAAATAGTGACCTTCCAATGAGGTTTGTGTCTGAGAGAAGAATATGTCCAAGAATGGATCTCACCCCCGTCTTTTTCCAGATGCCAAAGCCATGAAGAAGACAGTCTTAAAAGACAAAAGCTTAAGACTTGCATCCTTTAAAGGCTCAAAAGGGGCCTAGTCAAAGCCATGAGGACTAAAGACAGATCCTTGCAAGAAGCTTGCAAGAAGTCTGTTCAGGTTCAAACTCTTGCTCACTTCCTGGCTAAATTCTCCCAAATGATCAGCTATGGCCGTCCCATAGCTCACAATAGTAGTAGGTTTCAGATTTTTGATAGTGAATAAGTGGTTCAAAAATCCTGCTATGTTTGAGATAGTAGGCTCTGAGCTGACCACCTGATTCTGTTGGCACCAGAGATAAAAAAATGGCTCACCTTGACTCATATAATTTTCGAAATGAGGATCTTAGAGGTCCCTTAATTCTCTCTGCCACCTGCTCAGAGAATGATTCAGGTGATTCTGAGTGGTGTCTAGGTGCCAAACATGAAGGTTCAGATGCAACAGATTCTGATGGTATATTCCTGGACATCAAGGTGTTCAGGGGTTCATTCCTTGGGTCCCACCTTAACACAATTTATATGCTATCATGCATTTCACATGTGGTTAATTAACCTCTGTGTAACGCCCCTCCTGATTGGTCATCAGTACATTGTCCTTGCACGTACATTGTCCTTCTGCCACTTTGACATTGTCAGGCCACGAGGACACAGTGAAACTTCAGTACTGGCAATGGTCTTTTAGTTATGCATTTTTATTTGAGATTTTAGTTTTTATATTGTGTGTTTTTAACTATGGAAGCCAGATACAATCTACGTTCTACTAGTCATGAAGATACACACATTCCTGTTGAGTTGCAGCTTGCGGGTGATGGGGTATTCTTGTCACAGACATTGGGAGCCAGTCATCCGGAACCCGGGCAAGTAACCACTTTTCAGTCTGAAAGTACCAGTGAAACTGATTCGGAAGGTAGCTTTGTTGAAGAGTCAAGTAGTAAAATCAGGTCCCCGGTTAAAAATTCCGGATCCGAAAACTTGGTGCATGCAGGACGGTCTGCTGGGCCCAGTTCTGGGGGTGGTAGTCACAGTGTTGGTCAGGAATATATCAATAATCAGATTTTAAAACAACTGTCCCAATTAAACGACAGGTTGGCTAGCATTGAACAAAGGGACAAAACATGTAAAAAATCGGTTGATAAAAGCAAGATAAAAAATCACAAAAAATCCAAACCACAGAGTTCTGTCCCTGTACATGGCGGGCTGGTTCCCCCGGGTCTGGGTGGCGTCTCAGGGGTCACACATCCTACCATACCCCCTCAAGCTCAACTCAGACACGATAGTGAAATACAACAGCAAGTTCAGGAGAGACTTAGGCACTTAGCTGACAACCTGGCACAAGGTAATGAAAAAATAAAATCTCAACGGGGTGGGGGCGTCGATGTATACGTCAAAAATAGAGTCAGATGGCCACATGAGTTCGTCCTCACTGGTACAAATAAAGAAAGGGTCACTTATGACCAATTATCCCCAGTTCAGTGGATGACAGGGTTTTGTAGGACAATGAGAGATCAAATGGATGTTCAAACTCGTGAATTCATGCTTGACTATCTTATCAATTTGTTAGAAGATGCCAATGATTTTTCTTGGGCAACAGCTAAGGCCAGTCATGCGGTTCTTCTTTGTCGTATGGAACAGGGTGAAATTAAAAATTGGTCAGAGGTGGACAAAATAGACCGTATTCGTAGGGCTCATGCACAAAGACATGTTACGACTACCAATGTTCAAGGTCACAAGTTGGCAGATAAAGGTCAAAATGGGGGTAAAACTTTGCCCTGCGTGTATTATAACAAGAACACGTGTTTGCATAAAAGTTCTCATGAAACAAAAGGAATATTTTATAAGCATGTCTGTGCCTCATGTTTCACTAAAGAAGGCAAATCGTTTGTACATCCACAAATGGACTGTAGGAAGTTCAAGTCAAAAAACGAGTAGCACTGGGCATGCCACATAGATGTCATGCCCAGAAATCTCGTGTTTTTTACAATAAACACACTGATGCTAAGTACTTTAACAAATGCCAGGACTTTACTAAAAAGTACTGGAAAGAGGTCTTTCATAAGGCTCTGGCATTTCAATCCAAAGTTGATCATAGAACGTATGCTCAGGTACTCACACAAATACCCGGTTCAAATCCCAAGGGTAAGCACTACCAATCTGTTGGTTCTAATCCTCAATTGGGTTTGTCTGTACATAGCAACATGGTGAATTCTTCTAAACCCATGGATATTCAAGGTCATAGTAATGTCGTGAAACACAAGGTTGTGGGTGTGGATCGTTCTTGTTTTAAAGAGAATGCATTCCATTCTAAGCAACGTTGCAAACCCACAGGTCATACTATTGACTCTAGTACTTTACAGAGTTCTAATCACAGGGGTTTGAATCAAGACACAGACCACTTTGGCATTCCCTTATATAACAGCTTTGCATTGCTTGCTGATGAAGCACACAACGAGAACAATTTACAGCTACAGTCGTGTCGTGAGGAGGTCATTAATCACGCTTGTGGTACGGAAGCGAACGCGTCTGAACGCATTCCTGAACGCAATGGCCAACGCACTCCGGCTTGTCATGTAGCTTATACTACTGATGAAGAGGGCCTTTGTCAGGAATATCATCGTTGCAAGGAACAAAATGGGGTTGAGTTTGGTTGTGTACCCTTGTCTCCAGTGCGTTTGTTTACAGGTGACCCTACATACTGGAATGACATACCTGATATCATCTCTGCTCATAAACTTATTAGAGATAGTGGCCTCCCAAATTTTTTGGGTTGTAGAATTCCAGTTAGATCTCAGCTTAATGTTAAAGCTTGGAGGTTTCATCTTGCTGATTACTGGGATCAGCAGTTAGTTGATCTCATTGAGTATGGCTTTCCTCTAGATTTTGACAGGTCTTCACAGCTGGGTCATACTTTGGACAACCATACTTCTGCACTTCAGTTTAGTGATCATGTTGACCAATATATTGAGGATGAATTGCAACATGGTGCATTATTGGGGCCTTTTGATCATAAACCATGTAGTCTGCATGTGTCCCCATTTATGACTCGAGAAAAGTCGAATTCACAACTTAGACGTACGATTATAGACTTGAGTTGGCCTAAAGGTCAAGCTGTTAATGATGGGGTTCAGAAAGAGTCATATCTTGGCACCAAATTTGAAATGCATTACCCTTCTGTTGATAGAATTGTAAATAAACTTAATGAAATTGGTCCAGCTGCAAGAATTTTTAAAGTGGACATCAGTCGGGCGTTTCGCCACATTAGAATAGATCCAGGGGACATTGACCTTCTAGGCTTACATCATAAGGGCCAATATTATATTGATTTGGCCCTCCCATTTGGATTTCGCTTGGGATCTTTTTTCTTTTCAAAATTGAGCGATGGAGTACGTTATATCATGAAAAAATATGGTCATAATGCCCTCCTAAATTACTTGGATGATCTAATATACTGTGGCCTTCCTTCCACCATAGACCAAGCTTATGACTGTCTGATTCGTCTCTTGGGAGACCTTGGCCTGGATATTAGTTGGAAAAAGCTCCATCCACCTAGTACTCAGGCGGTTTGTCTAGGTATACTGTTTGACACTATTAACAGAAGTATATCTATCCCTCCTGATAAGTTACAAGAGATTATTGCTTTATGTAACAACTGGCAGGACAAAAGTACTTGTACGAAGGCCAATTTGCAGTCTTTGCTCGGTTCTCTACTCTATGTTAGTAAATGTGTTAAACCTGCCAGGTTCTTCTTGAATAGAATGCTACAGGTACTTAGAGATCAGGCTTCTAATACTATCATTCGGTTAACTTCTGAGTTTTTTAAAGATCTGCATTGGTTCAGAACCCTTCTTAAACATTACAATGGGATTACCTTTTACGAGGTCAGATCGATTTCTGCTGATATTTACTTAGATGCCTCACTTACAGGACTGGGTGGAGCTTTTGGGAATTTTGTATATGCTCTTCAGTTACCAAAGAATTTTCACAATTATAACATTGTTCACCTAGAAATTTTAAATATTGTGGTTGCTTTTAAAATTTGGGGGCAAGCATGGCAAAACAAACGTATTCGCATCTATTGTGACAATCATGCTGTAGTGGACGCCTTGAATTCTGGTAGAGCTAGGGACACCATATTAGCCACTTGTGTCAGGAATATATGGCTACTTGCTGCCCTTTACAATGTTACTCTTGTTACCTCTCATGTACAAGGTGTGCATAATACAGTTGCAGATCTGCTTTCCAGATGGCATACCACAACTAATAATGTTCAAAAACTCCATAATTTTATTACTGAACCTATATGGGTTAATGTACATTTGGACCTGACGTTGTTAAACTACAATATTTGATTTATTTTCAGAGCCTGGGGCAGTAACAGCCTCCCTTGCCACTGAAGCTTCGGCCAGACTCTTCCAAGGTTATAGGCCTGCCACCATCTCAGCTTACTCTAGGTATTTTCGAGATTTTCTCGCCTTCCTGGTTGTGGCTGGCCTGTCACTGCCCCAGGTTGCTACATTAGACATATTGGCTTACATGGAATATTTACATAGAAATGGTATGTCTCCCTCAAATATCACTAATTATATCACTGGGATCAGGGCTTTTCACATTTTGTATGGCCTCAATACGGACCAATTTAGAGACCAGAGAATACCATTATTTGTCAAAGCCTTACAGATTAACAGACCTCTTAAGCCAACTATTGTTCTGGCATTAGATGTGAATTTATTAGAGCAGATATTGGGTGCTTGTCAGCAGCTTCAGTTCCCACTAGTCTTCAAATCTTTGTATCTGTTTTGTTTTTTTTCATTTCTCAGACTTTCCAATATTTTGCCCCACTCTGCCTCTGCTTTTGATAATTCCAGGCAGTTGTGTACTCACGAGTGGCTGCTGCTTTTCGTGCCCATCTCTCTCCCTAGCTTTCTACTGGGTGTTTGGGTGTGCTGTATTAGTTTATAACGCCCTCTGGTAGACCTGTAAACCTGTTGTACTGCTTATCTAGTGCAAGTTATTAGGACATTTTAACTTCTCTATATATATCTCTCAACTGTTGTTTATGAGCTGGGGTACCAGCCTGCCATGTCAACTGTAACTCTAGTATTATTACATTATTATGGCTTAGGGCCATATGCAGTATTATATCTTCATGTGGACATTATGACTTCCAAATTGTCAAATACTTCAACATATTTTAGCATCATGGTTTCTCATTTATGAGCTTCATTAGGATTTAATTGTGTGTTCATGATGCTAGTCCCTGCTTTTCCAGGGCCTTATTTTATTTATGGACTCATTAATATATGTAATTTTTTTGTGATATTACAAACATGTATGGATTGATTATTAACATGTGTAATCTTGTTATGATATTACAAAGAATTTTAGATGTAATAAATTTTAATAACCCAATTTTTCTGTTGTTGGTTTTGGGGGGACTTGGGGAATGTATTCCTGGACATCAAGGTGTTCAGGGGTTCATTCCTTGGGTCCCACCTTAACACAATTTATATGCTATCATGCATTTCACATGTGGTTAATTAACCTCTGTGTAACGCCCCTCCTGATTGGTCATCAGTACATTGTCCTTGCACGTACATTGTCCTTCTGCCACTTTGACATTGTCAGGCCACGAGGACACAGTGAAACTTCCCCACCCCCCCTTCCCTGTTCAAATTGTTAGGGCACTGGTGCTTTGGCTGATTTGTGGTTTCAGGTCTGGGGGCTGGATGCTGTGGCCTGGTGTGGTGATGGGATGCCTGCCTTGCCTGTGAAGATGCCTATCAGTGGTACTTACCTGTGTGTTGCCTGCCTGGCGTTCCGTTTGATGGTGTGGCGGTCACTTGGTTGACCTTTGATTGATGACTGTCAGATGACTTCCATGGCTTTGTTGCAAGGACTGCCTGTACTCATCAATTGGACCTGCCTGTATATGTTGCTGTTGATGGTGTGGCGGTCACATGGTGGACCTTGTATTGATGACAGTGATGTGCCTTCTATGATGAGCATTTGGCTGGTGCACTATTGGACTTTGGTTATTTGTGGCACTTGGTTGCATGATTGATTATTTGGCACTTGGTTGCCTTCTTCACCAGCTGTGTGATGGAGCTGGTCTACCCATTTTGGTTGCACCTGGTTGCGTCGTCTTGGTCACATGGTTGACCGGGCTTTGTTGCCCTTGAATCACAGTTCATTCTACATGACTCTGTTGTTGTTCCTGTGTGATGGTATGGATTAAATTTTTGTGGATCCCTGGGGTGCGTCCTTGGATCCTCGTTGGGACAGACTGCTGGTTGATGGATATACTGTGAACTGCTGTCTGGGTCGGGACATTTTACCTTGCTGTATAGCTGGTTGTAATTCTAGGCACATTTTAGGATGGTCTGCTGTATTAGTTTATAACGCCCTCTGGTAGACCTGTAAACCTGTTGTACTGCTTATCTAGTGCAAGTTATTAGGACATTTTAACTTCTCTATATATATCTCTCAACTGTTGTTTATGAGCTGGGGTACCAGCCTGCCATGTCAACTGTAACTCTAGTATTATTACATTATTATGGCTTAGGGCCATATGCAGTATTATATCTTCATGTGGACATTATGACTTCCAAATTGTCAAATACTTCAACATATTTTAGCATCATGGTTTCTCATTTATGAGCTTCATTAGGATTTAATTGTGTGTTCATGATGCTAGTCCCTGCTTTTCCAGGGCCTTATTTTATTTATGGACTCATTAATATATGTAATTTTTTTGTGATATTACAAACATGTATGGATTGATTATTAACATGTGTAATCTTGTTATGATATTACAAAGAATTTTAGATGTAATAAATTTTAATAACCCAATTTTTCTGTTGTTGGTTTTGGGGGGACTTGGGGAATGTTCATGACTGAACGGTTGTTTCAATAGATGAGGCCAGTGAGATAGTTGTAATGGAGGTTTGGTTGACAGATTTACTAGATCCAAAAACCAATGCATCCTGGGCCAACCTGGGGCCACTACAATGATCTTGCACCTGTAGGTGTTCAGTTTTGAATGACATTTGGAATGAGAGCTACAGGACAAAATACATAGCCGTCCTGACCCTCCCATGAGATATTCACTGCATCTATGTTCAGTGCATTTGCTTCTGGGACTGGTGAGACATAGTGGAAGTTTGTGATTCATTTAGGTGGCAAACATGTCTACCATTGGTTTGTGCCAAACTTTGCAAATCAGATTGAACATTTCAGGATGAAAAGACCACTCTGTCTGGATTACTTGTCCTTTCTGGAGAGGCTGTCGGCTATGACATTGAGGCAACCCTGAATATGTCTGGCTCTAATGAGAATATTTTGAGGATTGCAGTAGGCCAAGATGCGCCAAACCAGGAGACACACGTTCCATGAGTGTGTACCCCGTTGCTTGCTCCTGTTTGGTTTAGAATCTTGTTTTGAAAGCTTTTTAGAGCTAGAAACACTCCTTTTAGCTCTGGGACATTGATATGTAAAGTTTTTTCTCGACTTGACCAACTGCCAATGACTCATATCTTCTAGATGGGCTCCCAACCCTGGTTTGATGCATTTGTGAATAAAAGGGTATTGTGTTCCTGTGGATGTAAAGGACAACCCATTTTCAAATTTGTTGGATTTTTGCACCACTGAAGATACCCTTTCAGAAGGTTTGAAACAGGAATCTTCATATCTAGAGGCTGGGGATATTGTCAATGAGTTTTCAGATACCACTGGAAAGGACGCATATGAAGCCTGCCCATTAAAGGTATTGTCTTTTCTAGAGATGCCAGTACACCTATCAGGGACATAAGCAATCTTGGGGTTGTTTGTGAAGAGATACCATGTCCTGAACTGATTTTTCTAATATTTTAAAATTTCTTTTCGGTTGGAAAGACCTTTCCTTGTACCAGTTCAAAATGGTAACCAAGGAAGTCGATTTTTTGTGTTGACTCAAGCTCGGATTTGTCAAAGTTTATCACAAAGCTGAGTTCTTGAATAGTTTCAATGAATTCTTTTGTCTGGAGCTGACACTGGTGTCTGGTATTTGCTCTTAACAACCAGTCATCCAGGTATTGGTGAACTCGAATTCCACGAGACTGAAGAATGGGCTTTGCTTCTTTCACAATCCACGTAAACTATACTGTAGGGGTGCAGTTGCCAACCCGAATGGCAGTGCTATGAATTGATACGTTAATTTTTCTTCATGGAAATGTAGTAAATGTTGAGAATCTTGGTGTATGGGTACATGAAAGAATGCATCTTTCAGGTCTATGAAACTAGCCATTCGCCTTTTGTGACCGAGTTTCCGATTATCTCTGCTGTTTCCATGTTGAAAGTTGGAACCACCATATAACTGTTCATGACACTGAGATCTATCACAGGGCGCTTTTTTTTTTGCTGGGTTTCGGTACAAGAAATAATCTGTTGTAAAACCTGGGGTTGTGCAATCCTTAAGATGGTAAATTGTGCCTTTTTGAAGCATTTCTGATACGCAATCTTTTAGGTAGCCATGTTTTTCCTGTCAGTAATTACTTCAAATTATGAGATGTACAAACACGGGCAGATTCGACTGGAGTATTATTCGATAATCCCGGCTCAAGATTTGCACAACTCTTGAATCTGGTATGAAGATCTGTTGAAACTGGCCATTAACCTTTTGAGACCGAGTTTCTTCATGATCTACCACTGGCCACTGTTATTGTGGAGTTAATGCAAAGAAAATACAGGAATGGTCATCCATCCATGCACTAACCTTGCCCAATGCAGTTTAACTTAATTGAATAGAGAACTTCCGGTGTAGGCTATCTGTACTTTACACTTTATAAAGCACATAGCACACCAACGATCTATGTCTTGACAAAAGCAAATATTTCCATCTATAAGCACCATTGTGTCAGATATGATAGAGGTAACAATTTTACTGAGAATATCCTGCGACTTATAGTCTTTACAGAAGAAATTGTGTGTAAATTAACATATTAAATGCAACACAATAGTTTCAGCAGCATGGTGGATTGTTTTCCTGTCTGTAGCACCTGCAGTCACAGTGCTACATGAAAGGGGGGGGGTTTTGATTGGAGGGCTACATAGTACCCATTCAAAAACTGAACAACTCTGAGATGGCAATACTTTTTTAATTTAACATATCTATTTTTATATATATTTCTTCTACTACACCAGAATCCACCATTTCATTGAGGATATTGGTGGGAAGACTTCTCTATAATGAACTATGTATAGAAGAACTAGTAAATGGTCCACAAGCCAGTTGTAGATTTAAGACAAGGCAATGGAAGAATGTAACTGTCTTGATGTCTGGTTTGTAGGCGAACTAAAGCAAACCTGGATAAAATGTCTGTAGATCTTCTAAGACTGACTGGTTTTCAGGCTAAAGGAAAACTGTTAAATGCTGTTATGGTAGAGTACTATTGAAGTCCACACTAACCAAGCAATTTATGCTTCTTAGAGAGTAAAGGTCCTTTAGACAATGAATGGTTTACTGCTGCCTTTTTTCATAAAAATCCACCAGGACTTCAAGAAAGGGACTTGCCATTGGATCATCTGAGTATGTTTTTGGATTCGAGATGAAGGGTCATCTTCTGTGTGTTTACCAAGTGGAGAGGCTGCTAGCTTTCTGGAGGTTTAATTACTAACCCCCCAAAAAACAAATTTTAATCTGCCCAGCTATCAAATCTTAATGTCATCTGGTGTTGCAGAAGGAACATCTAGATCTTCTACTGCTGGCTGTTTTTCAGTCGCAGGAGACCTCTTTAATGCTGCCATTTTCAGGAAATTGTGGCCAGTTCAAAGACTTCTGTTGAACATCCCTCATAAATGAAGAGGTAGGTAGCTTGAATAAAAAATATTGAAGAATCTTCTGTAGAAGATTCTCTACCAAAGGCTGTTTTACAGCCAAGGGGGATCTAAAAATGCTGTTATGGGATTACTCAACCCCCAGCATGTAATATAGAACTTAAGTCTTAAGATTCTTTCTTCTTCGTTGGAACTCTATGAATTCTAAAAGAACGCATCTGCCATCTTAGAAATGGGCCGAATGTTAAAAGAATTCACGTGTTGCCTCCTCGACGACCAATCTCTCCACAAACTCCCGCCGACAATGGCTTGTGCGCATGTGCACTCATATCTAACTACAGGGTTCACCTGTCAAACAAGAATATTTTTTAAAATATTCTTGTTGATTGTCACATTTTGCCTCCACAAAAGCAAACTAGAGTATTGCTTTGCAAGAGAAAAAGAAATTGTTTTTGCAAAAACAAAGCATCCTAATGAGTATTAATGAGTTTGTACTTTGTAGAAATGACCATCTTCCTGTGTTTAATATGTTTTTCCATTTATGAGAAAATGCAAGGTTTCATAGATGAATCTGGTTTGTTTATTTATTTATTTTTTTTTGCATTTTATGCAGAAATTGAAGATGGCCACCAAAAGTAGTGGGAAAAAAATATTTTGCGAAAAGTCGTCAGTATACTCTGCAGATACCCTGCAGATCAAAAATTTCATCGAAATCGCTCTATCTCGCTCCGTTTCCGAGATAAAGGCATATTTGTGTTTAACACTAAAATTCGAGATGGCCGCTGAAAGTGGCGGGAAAACGTTTTTCTGCGAAATAATGCCAGTAGACTCTGCAGATACCCTGTGGGTCAAAAATTTTGTCGAAATTGCTCTATCTCGCTCGGTTTCTGAGATAAACATGTTTTTGCATTTTACACAGAAATTCAAGTTGGCCGCCAAAAGTGGCGGGAAAATGATTTTTGAAAAAATTCGCCAGTAGACTCTGCAAATACCCTGAGGATCAGAAATTAAGTTGTAACTCAATAAAAGCCTTTCTCAGATTCTACACCTTTTTTGATGTTTTTACATCAAACGGCTCGTCACTGCCATAAATCAAAGCTACTATGAGTAGTTCCTTTCATTTGGGAGGCTTCTGTGCAGAATACCCACCTAGCTAAAACAGGCTCAGACTGTAGTGATTCAACTGTATACACACACACACACGTACACCCCCCCACACACACACAAACCCCTGCCACACACAGAGGTAATCTTTTCTCAGCTGCATTCTGTGAGAAAAAAATGGGTGTGGGGGATTCTGTCTGTACAGATCAGCATATGTATTTTTTGTAAGCTTTTTTTGTTTTCTATGGTCATAAATTTTGTTAAGTTAATTTAATAAATGCTATAGTTTGTAAGAAGAGTAGTTTTAAAGTAGATATAAGGCAAAACAAGAAAATCTGCTATTTTGTGACCCCAAGAAGGGGTCAGTGGGTAAACCTGACTGGCTATATAGACTCCATATATGGGGTAGCGTGACCACAAAACTGGGTTGAAAGCCCAAGAAGCAATAATGAGAGGGATAAAAGAACTTTTCCATATGATAAACTCAAATTTGAAGCAGCTTTACTAAGCAGCAGATGTAAAATTTGCTAAAATCACTGCATGTTTTACAGTTAAATAAATTACATTTTCCATTTCCACAAAAATTCAAGACCCCTGTCAGAATATTGAAAATTCAAATTTATTTCCACAAGAGTCCTTACTACTAGGGGTGCAAGGAATCATAAAATTGTGAACTGAATCAATTTGCAAATCAAGTTTTGCAAACTAGATCAATTCATGAATCGACTTGGTTTAAAAAAACTTTTTCAGTCTTGATGCTAAATATTATGTCACTATGAAAATTAAAATGTTACTAATATATCAGGTATTTATAGGAAAATTTGCTAAGGAGGAAGTTGCAACTCAATAAAAGCCTTTACATGAAACAGCTTGTCACTGTTAAATGCCATATATCTATTTATATTTTAGAAAAAGGTGTAGTAAAAATTAAGCCTTTAGAGAAGCAAGAAGTTTATGACACAATGCTCTGAAGACATCTATCCCAATGAGTAAATAAATGGTCAATGTTCCCACAAGCATATTTATATCTTATGAATAATGCTCATTTCTATTTGTATATAATTGCCAGTCTTTGATGAGTCCCCAGAGAATTAGTCCACTGGGTATATGCTGATAAGGGATAAAATCACGTTAGTGTGTGTCTCCCCAACACCCCCCTCCCCTTGTTGTAGTCTGCATGAAGAAATGCTCATATAAGGAGTTAAGATGTTATCTTTATCTATGCTCTATTGAAACTGTCAGTGATATGTAGATGTTGTGTATAGATAAGAGACATAGTAAAGAATATGTTTGCATTGCTGAGTTATTAGTTTACTGCAGAAGAATGGAAGTCAGAAGAAGTGATGAGCTGAAAATGGGAATTTATAAATGTGTCATTATCAAACTGCTGCACCGAAATAAGTTTGTAAATATTTGAACCCAGTTTTTTACAATAAAATAAGCACAATTTGATGCATATCATAATTTTAGATGATGACAACAAAATAGGAATGTATTTTGCCTGTTTTAATAGTATGTATAAGTCGTGAGTGTAATTTCAAAAAGTTACTTTATTTGGGGTTTTACGTCGCTTTCAACACTGTACAGGTCATATCACGACGGGTAGTTCGAAGGGCAGAGGAAACCAGTACATATAGTTCGCTAGGGTTCTGTACTGTAAACTGCCGACCAACGGCAAGCAACTACCAGCTTTCCCACTTACGGCCATGACGGGGATCGAACCCCGGCCGCAGAGGTGGGAAGCGAGAGTGTTACCACTCTGCCACCGTGGCCCCCTTCAAAAAGTTACACCTTTGCACGAAGATATGTAAATAACATCATTAATATTGAAATATTAAAGTAGAAATTGCATTCTATGACCCCACCATGATCAGCTCTTAAGACTCTCCATATATGGTTTCCCACTACCTCTAAAAACTTGTAAAGCTGTAAAACCAATAATAAAGAAGATATGAGGCAAAAACAGAAAAATTGATATTTTATGACCCCAGTTTGACTCATAAGAGGGGATCAGAGGGCTAATTTGACCAGCTACCTAGACTCTCCACGAATTCCAACTACCTGTTAATACATTCTAAAGCTGTAGAAGCAAAAAATGCAAAGGACATATGAGACAAAAACACAAAATCGGCTATTTTATGACCCCAGTTTGAGCCATGGGGGGGGGGGGGGGGGTAAGCATCTAGACTCTTTACAAAAGGCTTCGCAATACCTCTTAATACATTGTAAAGCTCTAACAGCAAGAATAAAGTAGATATAAGACAAAAACACAAAATCGGCTATTTTATGACTGCAGTTTGACCCATGGCGGGGTGGGGTAAGCATGGCCAGCCATGTAGACTCTTTACAAAAGGCTTCACAATACCTCTTAATACATTGTAAAGCTCTAACAGCAAGAATAAAGTAGATATAAGACAAAAACACAAAATCGGCTATTCTATGACTGCAGTTTGACCCATGGCGGGGTGGGGTAAGCATGGCCAGCCATCTAGACTCTTTACAAAAGGCTTCACAATACCTCTTAATACATTGTAAAGCTCTAACAGCAAGAATAAAGTAGATATAAGACAAAAACACAAAATCGGCTATTTTATGACTGCAGTTTGACCCATGGCGGGGTGGGGTAAGCATGGCCAGCCATCTAGACTCTTTACAAAAGGCTTCACAATACCTCTTAATACATTGTAAAGCTCTAACAGCAAGAATAAAGTAGATATAAGACAAAAACACAAAATCGGCTATTCTATGACTGCAGTTTGACCCATGGCGGGGTGGGGTGGGGGTGGGGGGTGGGGGTGGTGGTCAGGGGTGGTCATGCTTACCTTCACATATGGTGTCCCAATACCTCTGAATACATTCTAAAGCTTTAAAAGCAAGAATAAAGGAGATATAAGGGAAAAACACAAGATCGGCTATTTTATGACCCCAGTTTGACACATAAGGAGGTAAATCTGACCAGCTGTCTCGACTCTTCACATATGGTGTCCCAATACCTCTTAATACATTCTAATGCTCTAAAAGCAAGAATAAAAGAGATATAAGGTAAAAACACCAAATCGGCTTTTTTATGACCCCTGTTTGACCCATGGGGGGGGGGGGGGGGGGGGGGGGGGGTCAGGGGGTAAATCTGCCTGGCTATCCTGACTCCAATGGTCAATTACTTTACCGGTCGACACGACCGGTCCCGCCAAATGCCAGAAAAAGACGTCCTGTATATAATACCGTCAGGACCGGTCACGGATTTTGCATTCATTAGGTATCGCCTCATACTTCCTTCCTGTCAGTGTGACGTCATAGCATCTTTTTCGTTGTCTAAACATATTAAGACTCCTAGCAAGCTGATAGCGGGGCCGGATGGGTGGGCCTTGCCTGTCCATTGGATAGGGTATTAACTTATAAAAATTTAATTTACTTATTAAATTTGCAATTTTATTGCGTTAATACATCCAATCCAATGACCAATTGCTGAATAACTACCACTTGGAAGGCGGGTAAGCTGCTAGGGACATAAGTGAACTCATAACCAAACAAAAACTGAGAAGGCCCCTGTGAGGTCAAGGTCGGATACCAACTAACCGGTTACCCAGAAGTCAACCGACATTGCCCCCCCTTTTTTCTTTCCCAGATTTGCTTCGAGGAAGAAGAGAGAGAGAGAGAGCGGCTGAGAACAGTCCCAAGAAATAAACTTCCCAAAGGAATCAAGTCACAGTTTTTTTGTTTGTTTTTACATACTATGTACATATATACATATTTACATATCTCCTCATTTTGGGGCTTGTTGGTGGACCTGTTGGGCAGCCACCACTGGGCCTAAATGAAAAAGCTCTGTATCTGCCCAAGCCACATCCTTCAAATAAAATTGTGTGAAAGTGTTATGGGATTTCCAGTGGCAGGCTGAGAGAATCTGCTCTAAGGAGATGCCTGACTGGAAGGCCTTAGAAGCAGCAAAGGCCCTGACATCATTGGCTTTGACCTGATGCAGTGTGAGGACCTCCTGGTCGGAGAGCTCATAACAAAGGATCACAGTCTGCTTGATCCCTGAGGAGATGGTGGCATGTGAGATGTCCTTATCAAAACCTTTCTTTAAGGAGACAAAGACCAACGCCTTGTTCTGCCTAAGATCTGAGGTCCTATCCAAGTAATAGCGAAGGGCTCTAACTGGACACAAGGACCTGTCACCCTTGAGTGACTTATCCAGAGTGGGGGCCAGGGCTGGTATGACCACTGGAGCCACACTATCTGCACCCTCCTTAGCCGGTTGATTCTTGGCTAGAAAGCTGGGTGAGGGGTACAAGGACACCTTAGACCAGTCTGATGTTCTTATGAAGCCAAGCATGGATCACACTCCTGCGTTTACCAGAACCCAGGGCCAGCAGAAAAACAGTCTTGAAGGTCAAGTGTTTTAGTGAGGCCTCTTTTAAAGGTTCAAAGGGAGCCTTAGTCAGCTGGTGTAAGACCAGGGATAGGTTCCAGGAGGGTATACCCCTCCTGCCCTCCGGCCTGTCTCTATGGAAACTATCCAGGAGACGGGTGAGATTCTCATCTTTGCTGATATTAATGGTAGAGTTGCCCAATATTGTCAGCAATGGCTGATCTGTAACCATCAATGGTACCAGGTTGCAACTTCCTATCCTGAAACAGGTGCAACAGGAAGTCAGCTATGGCTTTTAGAGGTGGTGCCATGAAGTCCACCTGATTACTGTGGCACCACTTTGTAAAAATGGTCCACTTTGCCTCATAGATGGATCTGGTTGATCCTCTTTGAGAAGCCTCACTTTGTGCTGCCACTGCCTCAGAGAACCCCTGCTCCTTGATTGCTGTGGCTCTAGGAGCCAGGGATGTAAATTCAGGTTTGCAGGTTCCTGTGCAGGGTCTGGTTGAATGGTTGAGATCGGGTAGGTTGGGCAGACATAGAGGGATCTGACTGGACATTGCCACTAGATCCCAAAACCAGGGCATGTTGGGCCACCCTGGGGCAATCAAAATGATCCTGTTGTAGTCCTGTAATTTCTCCATCACTTTGCCCAAGATGGCTGCTGGTGGGAAGGCATATGGGTCCAGATTTTCCCAAGACAGGCTGAGTGCATCCACTGCCCAAGCCTGGGGGTCTGGGACCGGTGACACAAACTGTGGGAGTTTGTTGTTGAATCTGGTGGCAAACAAGTCCACTTGAGGCTGGTGCCACCGGGAGCATAACGCTTGAAACACTTCTGGGTGAAGGGACCATTCTGTTTGAATGGTCTGACCAAGTCAGGAGAGCTTGTCTGCTATCATGTTCAGCCGGCCAGGGATGTGACGTGCCTTGAGAGTTACCTGTTTCCTGGTGCACCAGGACAGGATTCTCCACAGCAGGGCACACAGGGAGCCCGATTTCATCCCCCCTCTTTGTTGATATGGGCAACCACTTTTATGTTGTCTGTGGCTACCAGGACTATGTTGTTTGAACAGAGGTCTTGGAACTCTTTTAGGGCCAGAAAGACCGCCTTTTGTTCCAAGTGATTTATGTGCAACTTGCTTTCTGGAATGGACCAGGTTCCCCTTGCAGTGCATACATTTAAGTGAGCGCCCCACCCTTCTTTTGATGCGTCTGTAAATATCTGCAGAGCATGTTTTAGTGGGTGTAATGGTTGACATTAAAGCACATTGCTTTCCTCCAGCCACCACCTTAAGTGGGGGTGGAGCGACCTGGGGACTGGTATTATCTTTTCCAGTAATTCTGGTACCCTCCAGTTTTTCAAGTGCCACTGTATGGGTCTCATATGAAGTCGACCTAGGTGGACTTGTTTTTCTGTGGCTGTTAGAAGGCCTATGAGGGACATGAACTGCCAGACCGGGCACACTGGACCGGACAGGATTGACAATATCTTGTCTGTTAAGGTCTGCCAACGCTCTGGTGTGGGTCTGACCTTGCCCTCCCTGAGGTCGAACTGGTAACCCACGAAGTTGAAAACCTGTTTTGGGTCCAGTTCTGACTTCTGCGTGTTCACCAGCCAACCTAGTTCTCGACAGAGAGCTACCAAGGTTTGTGTATGCTGGAGACAAGTTTGGTGGGATGTGGACTGTGTAAAGCCATCAGTTTGACCTCTTTGGCCACCACTGTGAACTCCATGGGTGCTGTCGACAGGCCAAAGGGTAGGGCCTTGAACTGGTAGGACTGACCCTGGATGTGAAAATGCATGTACTTCCTGGACTGATTGTGAATTGGTATATGGAAGTATGCGTCCTTGAAGTCTATGGAGGTGACCCACTCCCCTACCTGTAGGGAGGTTCTTATTGTCTCTGGGGTCTCCATTTTGAACGACTCTGTGTTTAGGAAGGTGTTCAAGGTGCTCAAGGTGCTCAGGTCCAGGACCGGTCTTCACCGGTTGTTGGGTTTGGGTACCAAAAATAGCCGGTTGTAAAACCCTAGTGAGTTTCGATTTGCTACCGATTCCACTGCATTTTGGTTCACCAGCTGATACAGTGCCTCCAAAAGGTGGGACTGTCTTTGTGGGTTGACATAGTTGCTTATGACAGTTGGTGACCTGGTCAAATTGGATCTGAACTGGAAGGGGAGGGTGTAGCCCTCTCTGAGTGTTGTGACTACTTTTGGACTCGAACCCAGAGCTTCCCACTTCTCCCAAAACTGATGTAACCTTGCCCCTACAGGTGGATTTATGGCAACAGTTGGGACATTTGTGACAATATTTGCAGAACTCAAGTGACCTACACAGGAAACATCGTTCACATGTTTTATTTCTGTTTGATTGTAACAATAATTGGGATTTACACCTTTCTTTTGTGGCAACCCGGTGACAGGATGAACATTTGCAACACAAGAGATTACATGTAAAAATAGTCTTGCTCTTGCTGGTCGCTGGTGAAGGGTTCAAATCTTCTTTCTTGCCGGATACATGTACAGAGTCCTTCACTCCGGCTACATTTAAAACACAGTAATTGTCATTTACTTCTCTTTGAACCCTTGGCCGGCTTTTGGGTGAAGTTTAACACGACCTTTCTGTCCAATTTGCCGGTCTCTAATTTGCTTCCAGGCCGATGTAGTGGGCTTCCGGTCAGGTTGCTGTGTTGATCTGCCACTTGAGGAAGCGTACGGATAGAAACATCCGGGTTTCTTGTGTGCACAGCCAGAAGAACGCCTCTCCTCACTACGAGAGATTTCATCTTCAGCCTTGACCAGTAAACTGTCTGGAAACAGTGAATGAAGATGGACCGGTGCTGTACGTAAGGCAGTCCAGGTATCTGGCTTTACTCCACCACGTATGAACTCTAGGTAGCTGTCTCTACGCGCCAGAGTGAGATTGGCTGATAAATACTCCCTCTGAGAGATCCTGCATAGTACGCTGCATGGCTTGAGAGATTGACTGGTTGAAGGTCACCAAATATTCTGGTTCTTCAACTGCCTGCTGCGTTCTTTCTGCTGCCTTGCCCTTAGCCTTGTCCACACAGTGTCTTCAAATGTGTAACCATAGAGTCCTGTACCTTTGTCAAACATCTTGATAGACCAGCAGCCTGGTTACACATCACTGACTGTTCCCGGAACGCTCTCTCCCACTGCCTTAAAGTGTCCTGGCTTATAATACGGGAGGCTGGGGCAGAAGGCAAACTACGTCTGGCCACTCTACTAAAGGTGCTGTTTAACTTGGCCCGTTCTGGAGACCAGTTACACACAGTAGTTGAAGCAGAGTCTTTCTTATCTGTGTGCATGTCGTACCACTTTGATGATCTGGGTGGCTTGACAAAACTGGTCTCGCAGCAGTCCACCAGTCTCAGCGTTCCTGGAAGGGTAGCCTTTAGCAACAGTTACATTCAGTCACTCAAGTTTTCGACTCAACCACTCATCCACCGGTAACTTGACAGACACTTTACCGGTTGGTTTGGCTCGGGAACCGGCAAATGGATTATCATCCAGGGAAGAAGAGGCACGGTCAAAATCAGGGATCTGATGCCAGCCCATGAAAGATCTGACCCCTCTGATTATCTCTCTGTAGTTGGCTTCGTCAGAGGTCCTGGTCAGTAGAATCTTCAGGCAGTTCACCCTGGGCGTTGACACTAGCTGGTGAAGCTGGTTCCCTATCCATCTCTGCCTCACTGTCAGATTCACTGGCAAACTCATCAGTTCATACACCGGGAAGTGGCTGGTCCAACTGCGTAGTGTCATTACCGGTTGGCAGCACTTCAGGACCTGCACCGGGAGCCTGTGGATGCTGGGTGGCTGTCCCTGCACCGGGAGCCTGTAAAGGCTGGGTGGCTACATCAGAGGTACCAGGACCCTGAAGAGGATGGGTAGCACTCTTACAGACATCCTGCACAGCATTTGTACAGGGAACCTCCAGCGTAGGTTGGGTAGCAGACAACTGGGCAGCCTCACCGGCGGTCTGAACAAGACTGGGACCGGTACCCTCAGTGACCAAGCCAGCAGACACCACACTGGTAGATGCACCCGGATCAAAGAAGGGATGTTCTCTGGTTACCACAGTAGAGGGATTCACAGGTTTCACTGGCACAGCAAACGACTTGTTAAGAAGCAAAGCCTCAAGTCATGAAAACCTCCCACTCCACTTGTCATCCAAGCTTTTCAAGTCATCAGAAGTAGGTTTACTGCTGTGTCTTCTCTTGCTGGATTTAGGAGAGCCCTCAGAACGCTTCTTCTTCTTGGTAGGTGTCGATTCCACAGACAATGGCTTGTCTGTGTTTACCCATCCCAACGAGTAAACACAGAGAGTAGGGGTAGCATCACTGGACAATTCAGTCATAGATTTCTTCTGTTCTCCACGTTCTTTTCTTGCCTTGTAGGTAGGGGTGGCCAGATGTTGTACTTGAGAAGGCGTGAACACAAATCTGACAATCAATTTTCTTAACACAGGGATCGTCTCCTACCCCCTTCTCCCTACATCTGGCACACTTCTTCTGACTGTCGAACAGGGCCATAACATGCCCGCAAGTTTCTCTTTTCTGTTCAGGGGAAGACATAATGATGATAGAAGTCATAGAAGTAAGTAAATAAAGTTCTCCGGATATCCGGGTACCCGTTGAGATCACTAAAATAAACTTAAAAGTTCATAAAATGGTGAAATTCGTTGATAAATTTCAAAAACGTCTCTCTGAAGAAAACATTTCGGCACACTCCACGCGACAAACGAAATAGATGCTATGACGTCACGCTGTCTAGACAGGAAGGAAGTACGAGGCGACACCTAGCGAATGCAAACTCCGTGACCAGTCTAGCCGGTATTATATACAGGACGTCTTTTTCTGGCGTTTGGCGGGACCGGTCGCACCGACCGGTAAAGTAATTGTCCATTGGATAGGACCCAATTTATGACCCCAGTTTAACCCATAGGGGGGGGGGGGGGGGGGGGGGGGGGGTTCGGGGCTAAATCTGACCAGCTATCTAGACTCTTCACATATGGTTTCCCAATACCTCTTAACACATTCTAAAACCAATAATAAAGGAGATATAAGGAAAAATGTCAAAATTGGCTATTTTACGACCCCAGTTTGACCCGTACAGGGGGGTTGGGGGGTTGGGGGGAATTTGACTTGCTTTCTAGAGTCTCCACATATGGTTTCCTACTACCTCCCAATAGATTTTATGGCTCTAAATGCAATACTTAAGAAGATAATAGGGGGTTCACATGAATTTTAATCTTTCTCGTTGGTAGGTGTGAGAAAATCGCTCATAAATCAGTCATTTTTCATTGGACTGCTCCCAAAATCTAATCAGCTCGCGTTTTTGATAGTATGTGTGAATGTGTGAATAATTACACGCCTCTGCGGTCAATAGATTTTGCTGAGCGGTGATGATGAGCGGGTGTACCCGACAAAAAACTATTTTTTGATCATGTGACCTTGATAAAGATCAAAGGTCCAATTTAAGCATGTGGAAAAATTTCCCCACGCCTAAGGTATATAACTGCCAAATATGGTTAAAAAGCTTCCAATAATAAGGGAGATATTCAAGGGAGACCATAATGCGGCGGCGGCGGTGAGGAAACTGACGCAAGATGTTGTTTTGGAGATGTTGTTCACGCAGACACGTACACATACGCAAATGCCACAGAGTGATGCCATAATCTCAGCTGACTAACAAGTCAGCTGACATAAAAAGGCCAGACTGGGGCATTTAAGGGATCAACAGCTGACCTTGAAGGACAATCTTCATGGTCAAATTTCTGTAAGCTATAGAGGACATGTATATCTATTAAAATATCAACCATAAAGAGTTTCAACTCTTCATAGATGAGAAAAAGCATCAGAATGCGTAAAACTCCTTGATGACAAAGAAATGCTCACTGCGGCCATCTTGTTTTTCAAAATATATTCCAAAGCAAGCTTTTGTAATAATTAACATATCCTGCAAAACTTTTTGCTCTAGTAGGGTATTGGGAATATCTCTACACACTGCAGCAGCCGCAGTGGTGGCATACCCATGCATATAGTATCCACTGCATGCTATCTGGTTGATAAATAACACAGCTGTAAGCAATCCTATGGAGGATATTAAACCACTTTCTGAAATCTTCCCAAAGAATGTATTTTGCTAAAAGGGGTTTTTTGAATGACCATTCAACTGAATTGAAAGCCTTTTTCAAAAGCTATTTGAAGATATTAAGATTTAAGATATTGCATTGAATCATAACATGTTCTATGTTTTCAGGAGACCTAACAAAGATTTTGATGAATTAAACATTAATTTTGTAAATCATAGTTAAGTAGTGGTGCAATGTATAAGCTCTTCACAAAGTTTCTAGTTTTGCAGATGTTGACGACACTGCTTCTTACATTAATGGGGGTGTTCCACTGAAACTGACCCAGTAACGTAGGTCGGTTGCAAAAGTAGTGGAATCGAGGACGAAAACCACAAAAAAGCACGCAAAAAGATGGGTCGGTTACATCTTCCCGACAGAACGTAGACCATACCGGCTTGTCTGGATCAACATCCCAACCTGACTTGGAATCGGGACCATTTTCTTCATGGCAAGACAGAAAACTACCAGGACATGCCGGACTGGAGTATTTTCCCTGACTCACCACGACTGGACTGATTAAATCCTGGAGTCGAGATCCAGAGTCAGGATCGAAACAAAATATAAACCTTCTCTGGCTGTCAAAAAACATCATTTGTCACTGCAAAGATGCCAGCTACACATCAGAGACTTTCTACATCAGCTCTACAGCCCATCGTACGCGTATAGACACGCAAGTGTAATGCAAAGATTGTTGAAAAATATGAACATAGCCTGGTAGTGGGGTAGCAGAGATTTGCACATGCAAACAAGGTATATTTTCCGAACAAGAGTGTCAGTACTTGAACATTAAAGAACAGACTGAGACTAGCTACAGGCCCCACAGTGGGTTAATATGGATGTAAGGTACATGTGAGTGTATTATACGCCAGGTGCAAATCCTGTAAGTGAATGTGGAGATCTTGCAACACTAGCAAGGGGAAGGCATGTGTGCAAGTCTTTCGTAAGTTACCCTCGAGACATGGATGCATCTATAGGAATACTGCGTGCATGCAGAGAAAATTTGCATGACAAATTTTATTGCGGGGTCTGTGCGACCTTGATATTCTGTTAAAAAATCGCAAGTATCCCTTGCAAATCAGGTGATTTTTCTCTGGAAGCAGGACATATATGCACATACGATGGGATGTAAGACAGGCTTTAGAGTACTTTTGGTTTTTATTGAGTTTAATATTTTGATCTGCATCTTGATGGAAAGACAGAGGACAGATTTGAACCCACCACCATCATCTGCCATACAGCTACCAGCACAGCCTCGGCCCCAGCCAGCCCCCAGGAGAAGAAAGCCATCCAACCCCTGGTTCATGCCCTGGATCTTTCAAAGCAATAAAAGGGACGCTACAGCACCGTCCTGGCAGATCTTATAAACACAGACATCCCAGGATACCAGAATTTTGTCAGGATGCCACCTTTTTTGGCCTCATCAAGGAACGCATTCACCACCACATCAAGAAGTCACCAATTTCAGGAAGCCACTGGATGTTGGACTCAAACTGGTTGGTTGGCCGCACCACCATCTGCAAATTCATCCCCCAGGTCTACCGAGCCATCCTTGCTAAATTCCAGGATGAATATTTGCACAGCCCTGATAGCCCTATGAGTGGAAAAAGGTGGAGAAGTTCAGAGCCACAAGGAATGTCCCCCACACTGTAGGTACCATAGGAAGCATATCGCCATGAAGAAGACCAAGAAAACTGGCAGTGACTATTACAACTACAAGGGCTTCTTTTCCATAGTTGTCCTGGCCCTGGTGGATGCAGAATACAGATTCCTGTGGATAGACTGTGGGTCAAGTGGTTCCTGCTCAGATGCAGATTTTCAACAGAGGCGATTTGACGGCCAAAATTTGGCAGCTTGGGGCTTCCAGCACCTGAACCCCTGGTGGAGGGAGAACCAGACTTATACTACTTCTTGCTGGGGGACGACGCCTTTGCCTTGATGCCCTGGATGGTCAAACCCTACAGCCAATGACAACTGACAAGGGAAGAAAGAATACCGAACTACAGGATCTCTAGGGGTAGTATGGTGGTGGAAAAAGCCTTTGGAATCTTACTGAGCCGCTTCAGGATACTACTGGACACCATGGAGCAAAGGCCAAGGGTTGTCAGAGAACATGGTGTTTATGGGTATGGTGTTGCACATGCTGAAGACACACCAGGGCGGGGCAGACAGGGCACCAACTCCAGGAAATGATGTAGCGGCCCAACAGAATAAACCGGCAGCGTATGTGCCAAATGAGAACTACAGGAATCCTTCAAAGGAGGCCAAACATCAATGAGAACTACTGAAGGATTATTTCAATCATGAGGAGGCAGAAGCTGGCATCTATCAGTCCCTTTCAGGACTTCTATCAGTCCTTTTCAGGACTAAACAATTATTCCAAGAACTTTTATTTAATGCCCTTGTTCCACCAAAGGATTAAGCCCCGATCCTGTCGGCGACCCTTAATCGTGGAAAGTCGGTGAAAAAAAAACAAAAATGGGTGGGAAAACTGGATCGGTTTCAAAGTCTGGGATTAAGTACAGATCGTCCTCAGGAAGACTCAGGACGCCACAGCCGGCCCCAGACAGTCCCTAACTGGTCTGGGACTAAGAACCGACTAAGCCATTTTTCTGGTTGGTTTGAACCACGATCCTGTCGTAGACAAACTGACTGGGTCCCAGGACGCCTCAGGCCTCCTGGGACTAAGCCCCGACTAACCCACGATTAAGTCCCGACCCCACAAGGTGTCCTGAGGCGTCCCCAGACCAAGATAGCCGATTCTTGTTTTGCAATGGGACTAAGGGTCGCAGGAGGGCTGGGACTAAGGGTCGGGGACTAAGGGTCGCAGGAGGCCTGGGACAACATAGGACTGTGTAAATTTGGTCTGAGGAGGCCTGAGGAAGCCTGGGACTGGACATTTTGTTAATGGCGGGAAAAAATAATCTGTTGGGGTCGGGAGAAATATCAAACGTTTGATTTTTCACACGGCCTCAACCGACCACAACCGACCCTTACAGGACGCCTGGGACTAAGCAAATTTTTGAAACTGAGCCTCAAAACCCTTAATCGGGAGCCTTAGTCGTGTGGTGGAACACCCACATAAGCTGGTGTTACTACAAATTTCAACAAACTTCCAAACCAAATCCATTTTATTTCCAACAAGTTTCAAAAATACTTCCAACCAAATCACAAGTCCCCTCTTCAAAACACTCAACCAAGTTATGTCCAAATAAAGTCCCCCCCCCCCCCCCCCCCAATTATTTTCGTGCAAACTTGACAGATATTTTAAAGTTTGAAATCTGCAAAATCCCTTAAGTGAAATTGAAATGTTTAGCAAAGGGTCAAAGGTCACAAGGTCGAATTGAAATGTCAAAATACTTCCCCCACATCAGACCTTGTTTTAAGTCAAACTTGTTATTGTTTTTAACAATTTTAATCTTTCGGGCAGGCCAAAATGTCATTGTGTTTGGCCCTTTTCTTTTTGGCCAAAGTTTTTAAAATTCATTATCATTTGGGGGGTTTTGAATGTTTTTCCAAATTTGTTTTAAGTTTTTTTTTCTTTTCCTTTTTAAAAATTCTTTTTGAGTTCAAATTTCTTCAATTGTTTTTGTAAGTTCCAAATATTTCAAAATTATTTTTTACAAGTTAGCTTGTTGTTTTTGGAAGATTCGGGTGGTCCTGAAAAGGACCTTAACAGCAGTGGTCCTAAAAAGGACTGACTTAAAGCTTGCCTCCTCCTCCCTCTGTTGCTGTTCTTGTGCCTTCTCCTCCCTCTCCTCCCTCCTCTGCTGGATATCTGCCGCTGTGTCCCCCAGCTCAAATTCAGGAACACTGTCAGTGGGAACTTCTATCTTCCTCAATCTTCTGCCTTTCTTTGGACCCATTGTCAAATAATAAGCAGCAGCGTTTTTGTAAACAAAATATTAAAGTATAAAGTCAGCCAACTTCAACTCAAAACGGCGCCAGAAAATTGTAAAAAAAAACAACTCCTATTCTTCAAACGCTGTCAGATGTAATCCGTTAGAAGCAAGATTCCAAATGATGCACTGCACAAACCAACTCGTCTTATATAGTCACAGATTTTATCAGCAGACAGGCCGTGGGTCGTAAAAATGAAGCTGGCTTGTCCTACACAGTTCGAGGTTTGTCTGTTGTGTAACCGGACAGGACGGGAAGTTTTTGAAGACAAGACGATAACAGTGTAGGACAAGACGGGAAGTATAACCAACAAGCCGCAGAGATCCACGACAGGACGGTTTCCAGGTGGGCGCAGCCACAGTCTGGATGCAGAGTTGTGGAAGGTCATATTTGATATTTTGCTGATCCACCATGACAAGCCAAGAAACTACAACTGACCCTAACCGACTCTGTAAACATTGCTCTCGACCCTCCAAAAATATCTAGTTACCGACAGGTCAGCTCCAGTGGAAGACCCCCATTACACAAATGTCAACACTGTAAGGGGATTTTGTCAGCTGACATGAAAATGATAAGTATTTGAATTTGAAAGATTTTATTACATATTCCTGCTGAGAATCAATTCTTTTAAAAAGAAAACACATGGCTATGACAACATGAAAAGTTACATTGCACAAATAAATTTGGCTTGAAAAGTGTAAGAACAGACAGATGTCAACAGATTAGCTCTTGCTTTATATCATGAAATCCTTATTCAGGCTTCATCCAGAACATTCGGTGACCATGAAGTTTTAATCTATAAACAGTAAAAAGTATAACTTCAGTCTCTATCAGCACAAATAACCACATATTTTATGAAATGTATTATCCAAACTAGAAAAAGGACGCATCTGTGGCCAGATGCTGGATGTATCCACCGACAAAGGCCAACTAACATAGTTTAGAAGATAAAAAGCATTTTTCGTTAATAAGCAAGCTGAAAGCACTTTTAAGTTTGGCTACCCTTATTTGACCCTGTCGCAGGGTGAAGTCTGACCACATCAAAAGATTCGCAGTCCATGATTTCCTATAAGTCGTTTTCACATTGCAAACCTCTAGGACCAATAATAAGCAGGAGGGGCCCAAGGTCAAATCTGACCACATGAAAAGATTTGCAGCCCATGACTTCCTATAAGTTGTTTTCATATTAATGAGTTATTTGAGAAATACTGGCTATCTGCAATACTTGTAGAGATAATTCGCATTTACTCATTTTGAGTAGGTGAATAATTAGCTACGGGTCTGAAACTTCACCAAGTGAAAGCTCTCTCAAAAGTAGGCGAATGAGTTATTTGAGAAAAATTGGCTATCTACAATACTTTTAGAGATAATTCGAATTTACTCATTTTCAGTAGGTGAGTAATTACCTACGGGTCTGGAACTTCACCATGTGAAAGCTCTCCCAAAAGTAGATGAATGAGTTATTTGATAAAAAATTGGATATCTGCAATACTTTTATAGATAATTAGCATTTACTCATTTTGGGTAGGTGAATAATTAGCTACAGGTCTGAAACTTCACCAAGTGAAAGGTCTCCCAAAAGTAGGTGAAGGAGTTATTTGACAAAAATTGGCTATCTGGAATACTTTTAGAGATAATTTGCATTAACTCATTTTCAGTAGGTGAGTAATTACCTACGGGTCTGAAACTTCACCAAGTGAAAGCTCTCCCAAAAGTAGGTGAAGGAGTTATTTGACAAAAATTGGCTATCTGCAATACTTTTAGAGATAATTTGCATTTACTCATTTTGAGTAGGTGAGTAATTACCTACAGGTCTGAAACTTCACCAAGTGAAAGCTCTCCCAAAAGTAGGTGAAGGAGTTATTTGACAAAAATTCGCTATCTGCAATACTTTTAGAGATAATTTGCATTTACTCATTTTGAGTAGGTGAGTAATTACCTACGGGTCTGAAACTTCACCAAGTGAAAGCTCTCCCAAAAGTAGGTGAAGGAGTTATTTGACAAAAATTGGCTATCTGCAATACTTTTAGAGATAATTCGCATTTACTCATTTTGAGTAGGTGCGTAATTACCTACAGGTCTGGAACTTCAGCATGTGAAAGCTCTCCCAAAAGTAGGTGAATGAGTTATTTAAGAAAAATTTGCTATCTGCAATACTTTTAGAGAAAATGCAGAATTACTCATTTTTAGTAGGCAAGTAATTTAGCCACAGGCCTAATTTAGACATAAAGCCTACTAATAGAGTACTGTGGTGCACCCTGTAATATACTTTGCAAACTTGAGAAGGCTAGCTATAATATTTTTTTTTGTTTTGAATAACATATTTAAACAAAATACTGTAAATGTAATAGTTTTCACGTTATAACTGATTTACTCAACAGTGATAACGTCAAAGTAGCTATTACTCAGCTATGCAATGAGCTACATGTCTGAATTTTTTCTATGTTATAGCTGACCCAAAATTAGGTGAACAACATATTTAAGCAAAATACTGTAAATGCAATAGTTTTCAAGTTACAACTGATTTACTCAATAGTGACACCTGAAAATAGCTATTGCTCAGCTATGCCATGAGCTATAAGTCTGTAATTTCACGACGTTATAGCTGACCCAAAAGTAGGCGAACAACATATTTCAACAAAATACTCCAAATGCACTATTTTTCAAGTTACAAGTCATTTACTCAACAGTCAGTACCTGAAAATAGCTATTGCTCAGTTGTGCCATGAGCTACAGGTCTGTAATTTCACTATGTTATAGCTGACCCAAAAGTAGCTGAATAACATATTTACACAAATTTCTGTAAATGCAATACTTTTCCAATTACAACTGATTTACTCAACAGTGTGAACTTCAAAGTAGCTATTACTCAGCTATGCAATGAGCCACAGGTCTGGAACTTCACTATGTTATAGCTGACCCAAAAGTAGCTGAATAACATATTTACACAAATTTCTGTAAATGCAATACTTTTCCAATTACAACTGATTTACTCAACAGTGTGAACTTCAAAGTAGCTATTACTCAGCTATGCAATGAGCCACAGGTCTGGAACTTCACTATGTTATAGCTGACTCCGAAATAGGTGAATAACATATTGAAACAAAATACTCTAAATGTAATACTTTTGAAGTTATAAGTAATTTACTCAACAGTGATAACCTAAAAGTAGCTATTACTCAGCTATGCCATGAGCTACTGGTCTGAAATTTTACTATGTTATAGCTGACATAAAAGTAGCTGAATAACATATTTATACAAAATTCTGTAAATGCAATAGTTTTCAAGTTACAATTGATTTTACTCATGATGGAAGTTACTGAAAAGCCCAAAAGTAGCTATTACTCACTTAGCTATTGAGACAGACACCCAAGTTACTCACCACGTTGTAGCTATGAAAAAAGTATCTGAATAACATATTTTAACAAAATGCTCTAAATGCAACACTTTTCAAGTTATAAGTGATTTAGTGCATGATTTCATGACTTTTAATGCACTTTAGACATTTTTATCTACCACAGGCCTAATTTAGACATAAAGCCTACCAAAAAGATAGGGTGGCGAGTCCTCTAGCATACCAAGCCACCTGCCAAATATGAAAGAAATCTGGAAAGAAATGTGGACTGTAGGTCGCTAACAAGCAATATTCCACATTTTAGACATTTTTGTCTACCACAGGCCTAATTTAGACATAAAGCCTACCAAAAAGATAGGGTGGCGAGTCCTCTACCATATCAAGTCACCTGCCAAATATGAAAGAAATCCGGAAAGAAATGTGGACTGTAGGTCGCTAACAAGAAATCTCTGCGGACGCGGACGAGGGCGCGGACGACAACGATGATGAATCCATAGTATCCCCGCTTCGCGTCGGGGATACAATAATCATCTAGACTGGGATTTGTCAATAATTTTGAATTGTCAATTGGATAAGCAAGTTTTATGGAAAATGTTTGAAGGCTTGTGTTATCAAAGTGACACCAAGAACTACATTGAAAAAAATTAAATGCAAGTTGAGCTCAAGTTATAAATAAACAGATTAGTATTAGACTTTGTTTTAATACAACTTTACAATTGAAGTATATAGTAGCTATGCTTAGGTATAAATAAATTAAATGGAAAGATATTTTGTGTGCAAATATATGCTACAGAATACATTATAAAACATTGTTTATAAGCAAACATACTGTAAGGAAGAGTCATTTAGAATAAAGATCACAAGAACCATCACTCTTACATCAGTCATTTTAAAAACAGTGTTGTTGCAATGTACAGAACTGGTTCAGTGTTTAGTGGTGATTGCACACAGCAACCACACTTACAAGAAAATAGCATCAGAGATGCCCGTACCCCACAGCCTGGGGAAATAGTTTTCAACACCATGAGATACAGAAATAGTGAAACAGTACAAAGAGCGGGATACTTTAAGAGCAGTGTCAGTTATATTAAGGTCAAAATGATGTTTAAGTAGAGAAAATAACATCTAAGAGAAAGGAAATGTATGTAAAGATAAAGTATTAAAACAAGACAATTCAATAGCAAGATCACAGCATTAATCAGTAAACTAAAAATTATGATGCACACCTACAACCCCTAAGCAATGCCCCTACCAACTGTCAAGTTCCTACTTCCTTTCAGAGATATCGGCTGGACAAAATTTTAAAGGTCAAGGTCACTACGGTAAGGTCAAAGGTCAAATTAAGGTCACACCATGACATTGCACACCTACAACCCCCAACCAATGTCCCTACCAAGTATCAACTTCCTACACCTTACGCTTTCCGAGATATAGCCCAAACAAGATTTTATAGGTCAAGGTCACTACAGCAAGGTCAAAGGTCAAATCAAGGTCACACCATGACGGTGCACACCTACACCCCTTAACCAATGTCCCTACCAAGTATCAACTTCCTACACCTTACAGTTTCCGAGATATAGCCCGGACAAAATTTTTCCCGCCGCCCGCCCGGACGCCCGCCTGCCCATCCGGACACCATGGGTGAAAACAATACCCGGGCTGTGGGGTAAAAACTATAAAACTGCACTGGAACTAGTGTACTCCAATACAAATATGCTCAAATAATACTGATACTCAAACATATGCTAAACTATTTACACAAATTCACTGTAGGTTGATTAAAACAAGCTTCAGATCGACCAGTCATAGTGATAAGATCTTTGCATTACAAACCTTAACTATATATCTCAACTTGTGTACCAGAAAACTTGACACTATGCACTTTCCTGCAGAAACAACATAATCAAAGGAAGCAATCACTAATGAGACAAGTTAGTGCAGCATTTATTCCTACATGTTCATGTTTCAGTAGTCTACACACTGAGTACAATAACACTTGGTTGAAGCAAGACTAGCTGTACAAAGGCAGCAACCTACAGTGACAGTAAAACCAAGGAAAAGTACACAAAATGATCTACTAAGGAATCTAAAGAACAGAAAATATGCATGTGGATACTTTGGAAATCACACACAGCAAGACATGGCCAGTTAACTTATAAAACTAAAAATGGTTCCTAAAATATGAATTAATGACAACTTTTCAGAATCTTCTCTTTGGGCACAACATTTTGAATGATGGTCTCTCTGAGAGTTAGCAACAAAACCTAACTCTGGATACAAAAACAAACCCTTTCTAATCAGGTTGATCTTTTCTTGTTCTCCATCTCTTTAGATGAAGTAATGTACAACTTTAATTTAATAAATTAGTTATTACATTTATTTTTGCAAATACTTAGTTATAAGTTATAACTTGTACAAAATTATACAAAGTTATACACAACATATACATATTATTTCAAATCCCCCCCTCCCCATAACAAAACAACACCCCACTCAAACCCAAATATTCAGCAAACGTTATCTTAAATCATGTTCTTCTAATTTTTTTCATTTCAAAAATGAATCTTTAAAGGTGTAACAATATAAAACTGACAAAAATTTTAAATGGATACAAAAAACACTACAACCACTTACATTTTTCCATTTTTCAGACTTTAAACTCGCTGATATATTTAATGACAAATGAGTAACAACCACTTGGTGGTTTTTGTGTCATACACTTACAATATACAGCATATGGAATACCAACACTTCTTAATTCAAAGTGCTTGAACTTCTGAGCTAACATGTTATCTCTAGAGAATTGTAGAAGAGAGTCTTAGTGTAAATAACTTTTTTAAGAATCACACCACAATAACTATGTCATATGTGAACCTTGCAATCCAACCAGAAACTGTATCATTTTTGTATAACATTACATGTAACAACACAATTTAAAACAATTCAAACCAGGCCACTGTTATCTCCTGCCTTAGGATCAGTAATATATGAGAACTAAGAGAGATACAAGGCCTTTGTAGTAAGATGACCCCACTTGACACTGAAGAAGGGGTCAAAGGTCAAAGCAACAATTGCAAAAGAATCCAAGGCCATGACCTTCCTATAAGTTGTTTTCACATTCAAAACCCCTGGTAGCAATGATAAGGGAAATATAAGGCCTTTCTAATAGGATAATCACATTTGACATTAAACATGATATGGCGGCCATTTTGTTTTTGAAACTAGGCCAAAATTACAATCAGGCTAACTTTCCTAGCCATATATCTTTTGTGCAAATTTGATGAACCTAGCTGCAATATTTCAAGATTTCGAGCATCTTTATGATTTTCAAACTATTAGCTATGACGGCCATTTTGTTTTTCAAAATACGGCCAAAATTTTGCACAGACAAGTTTTCAATGCCATAAACATTCCCTGCAAATTTGGTGAAGATATCTTTATAAATGAATGAGATATTAAGGTTTATGTAAAAATGTGATGAATGGACGGACGGACAGACGGACGGACACACACATGTACGGAAGGCGTTTTATAATCTCCTGACTACACCCTTCGGCTACCGGCGGGAGATAATAATGATTCAAAATTTTGTTGTGTGGAATATTACAATTAAGAGTAGAGAGTGGTTGTTTTATTAATCTAAAACTTAATGAAAGAATTTGTCAATTATGTGACTTGAATTGCCTTGAAGATGAGTTTCATTTTTTATGTATCTGTCCTGTTTACTCAGACCTTCGCAATGATTTGTACTTAAAATATTCACAGTTATCGAAAAATTTTGATAGTCTAACAGAGGGAGATGTATTTATTTCAATTTTAAAGAATCCAACCAGACAACTCCTTAAATATTTAAAGTGTTCCTGGAAAGTAAGAAAAGAAAAGTTGTACAAGTGATAAGTCAATGTCTACACTTCAAATAAGTATGAATTTAAATTAATAGTGTTCTTTTATTTCTTCTAAATACTTATTGTATTATTATTATTATTTTTAATTTTAAGTGACATATAAGCCCATGGGGGCTGGGTAACTCATTTTGTGTTGTATTATTCTTTGCTTTTTTATTATGTTACATGTCACTATAATAAATAAAATCTTATCTTATCATAAACACACAAGGCACACATTATATGCATCTTTTCCAATAATAGAATTAAAAATTTCTCCCCCATGTCCATTCAATTAAAATCTACCAACACACTATAAAAGCACATGGTACCATCAATTATGACTGTAACTCAATGGTAGCTTGTAGTCTTTTGTTAGGAAGCAGTTGATACCAACACACTTAGCTTGACTAAAAATTGCGAACATTTCAACTAACACAAACATCTGCGTTTCATTGTAATTAGCACAAAAGACTACTTAACTACTAAACTACTTAAGTTTGTGCCTCCCAAATGCAATTTTTCCCGCTGAAGTCCACAATCTGCCACTCACTGTAAAATTGTCAATTGTACACAATTTCCATACATCAGTCAGAAGTGACAAGAGTTCAGTAGAATTGACTATCACCTACTTTAATTTTACATTGCAACAAATGAAATCAGAAAGCACCCAGAAAACAGATATACATAATTCTATAAAGTTTCACTTACCAACTAAAGGGGCTGTGTGTCAGCTGACTTTGTGTTTTGAGCTTCATTGTACACGTGAAAGTAAAAACGGACACAAAAGTTGTGTGTTTCAAATGGTATTCAGAAGTAAAGTATAAACTTAACTGTTTAGGTGCATCCTAAGAAGCTACTGAGGACCTGGTTGCTCAGGATACATACAATTTACTCAAGTATGACATAACAAATGTAGCTGTTACACACTAATATACTGGGCAATAAGTTTGAAACTTCAATATGCTATTGTTCATCCAATGTAGATGAACAACAGCTTCAAAAGAAATTGCACAGATACAAGATACAAGCCATTTACTCAATAGGTAACTGCTGAAAAGTGTGAAAGTAGATATGACTCACTTCAATGGAGATAGACTTCCAAACTTCTAACCATGTTCTACCTATGGAAAAAGTAGCTGAACAATATATTTCAACAAAATGCTCTAAATGTAACAGTTTTCAGGTTATAAGTGATTTCACTCATTACAGCATTGATGGCTTTTCTTGATTTATCTGCAGCCTTTGATATGTTGATCACAGCATGCTATTGTCGAGACTTCAATCCATGTTTGGTGTCAGTGGAGTTGCACGTTCCTGGTTTGCCTCATATCTAACTGGTAGGACACAGACTGTCAAGATAGGCAGTGTGATGTCTAAAGAGAGAGTTTGAAAATGCTCTGTCCCTCAAGGTTCTGTTTTGGGCCCACAGCTATATTGTGATTATACAATACCTCTAGCGACTATTGTCAGAAATTTTCTGATTTCATTAAATAATCACATAACTTACATCTGAAAGTCCTGCTATCACTATCTGAGGAATATTCATACAGTTCAGCCATATTTAATCAACAGTCAGAATATCAAAATAGCTATTGCTCAGCTCTGCAATGAGCTACCAGTCTGCAATTTTACTATGTTATAGCTGATCCAAAAGTAACGGTAGATGAATAACATTTTATCAAAATATTAAACATACCATAGTTTGAAGTTACAGGGTGTATCCACTAAATTTCAATATTTTATCCCATGACTTTTCCATGACTTCTCCATGACCAAAGCTTTAAAATCAAGGACCTTTTTACATGCTTTGTGGCATGAAAGAAACATGTACTGAGGCCACAAGCTCTCGCCGGTTTTGCCTTTGAGAACCACTCACAAGGTTCCAGTCACAGTATAGAAAGATGTGGAAGACACCAAAATTTGATCTGATTACATAAATGTATCCTTGTATTGAAATGCTGGATGAAAGAAAGGAACAACACAGTTTCACGAGAGGATACCCTTTTAATTTCCATTAAATTTCCATGCAATTTCACCATGTTATAGATGACCCAAAAGTAGCTGAATAACAAAGTGAAACAAAATACTCTAAATGCAATAGTTTTCAAGTTACAAGTGATTTACTCAACAGTGAAAACCTAAAAGTAGCTATTGCTCAGCTATCCAATGAGCTACATGTTTGCAGTTTTACTATGTTATAGGTGACCCAAAAATAGATAACATATTTAAACAAAATGCTCTAAATGCAATAGTTCATCTTTCTCATAATAAGTCAAATTTTTCATTGTGTAGATAAGTTGGTGGAATGAACCAGACAGTTTTACATTTGAGCAGGGAGAAAGTAAGCATATCTAGGGTACAACAGAGTATCAGAGTGATCCATAAAGACACAGACATAAAACACTTAACAATGAAGAGTTCAGGCATGAGGACAGTTTGTTAAGATAATATCAAAGCTCTTGCTTTAGTGTTCAAACATGAGGATTTTTCTCTTACATTATATATCTATCCAATAGTATCATCCGAACTTTTCCATTGACTTGACACCAGCAAGCAAGACAGGCCATCTCTCATGCCACAGGCAGTGATAGCTTTTTTTTTTTTTTGCTACCCAATTTTGCTACCCAATTTTGCAACTAGTCTGCATAATGTTATTTGGAATGACATGTTGATTGGATATTCCAATGTAGTAAGCCCAAATGGATGTTTTATTTCTAAATAAATTCACATGTCTTTCAAATATGAGAGAACAATAGCTGTAAAAGCACCATACAGTTGGTTTAACTTTGGTGAGAAGAAATCATTATATTTACACTGCATATATGTGCACATGATTGTACACACATATCACTTATAAAGCTCAGACTACTGACAACAGACATACAGAAGCCCCCCCCTGAAACAGTGTTTTCTCAGGTTTATCTGGATGAACCATACAGTAGTGCTACAGCGCTTAAAGTTGCCAAAAGTTGATTTCTGAGCTTAATGTGGCAATAAGTGCTTTAATATTGGGAGTTTAGATTCTGCTTACCATAGGGTTACTCTCCTGGCCCACATACATATATGTGTGAAATCTGACAGAAATCTGTGAAAGTATTTTGAGTTATCATGCACACAAGTCAAAATGGTGAAGTGCTGAAACAAGGGTGAAACCAATATATCACTGACTTTCTTCTGGGGAAAAAACTAGACATACACACCTATATTCCAATTTAACACAATTTAACTTACTTTCATACACAGAACAATTAAGTACAGAAATACATAATAGTATTTATAAATATGACACTAATATACATTAAAAGTGAACATGGTAGGCATTAAATTTAGTCCAGTTCACTCAATTACTGAATGTTTATAAACCTTCTGTCAATTGAGTACAAAACTTTTTTTGAAGAAAAGTAATAATTTTATAGAGTACACATACACATTTATTTTCATAAATATACAATAAAATGTTGCATTTAACAGTGATAGCAAGAGAAATGCAGCATTCTATAGCAATATCTTTCAAAGTATTTCTCATTAGTAACAAAAAGACCAAAGCTGTGACAAGAGACAATGTACCCACAGCATCCTGGATTTGATGACATAGTACATAGTACCTATTCATAAACATTCATAAATGAAAACATAAATGATACTGAATATTTGGTGCAACACATAAGCACATGTATATATATTTTTTCACATTCTCCTGTTTACTTGAAATCTTGTCAACAGATTATGAATTGCACAAACATCCAAAAAGTATTCATTTCTATATGGCAATATTTATTAAAAAGTACCTCCCTCAACTTAAAAAAGATATCCTCACTGGATGATATGTATTTTGGATCTACTTGTGTGATAAAAAAATTAAAATAAGTTAGCCCTGTCTACATATAAGCATAATTACATAAATTAATTGTTTTTATAATGAAACAGTATTTTATCAGATTTATACTTTTTTTAACACTGGCACTCCAGCAGTTTACACTAATTGTAAGTTTAGAGATTTCCTTTGAGATTATAAGATTACATGCTCTGTACCGGGTTTAGAGTATTGGTATTGATTAGCTCTGTGTCTACACACTGTAATATAGTGTGTAGTGAGCCGGTGGTGACTGCTCTCACAGTCACATTGCCTACACACTGGTCAGAGACACTAAAGCAGCACACACTCCTTCTTACGCTTACTTCTCTGGTCAGGCATCAACACTGCACGCACAGATTCCTCAAATACCTGAAACAGATATGGTTATCAATACTGGGACAACAGCGGTGGTCAGTAACATTATTGCAGTGGTCAGTAACATTACAGCAGTGGTCAGTGGCACCACAAAGTAATTACTGGCACTTTGGGGCTTCAAACCTGTGGTCTGGGACAAGTGACACACATACAACAACTCATGCGTGCACACATAGGATGCATCTCATAATCTCCCTCCTGTGCTACCATCTAGTAGGAGGCAAAAGTCCGTCTTTACTCTATATAAAGTCAAAATGTGAAATGTTTAACCAAATTATTTTTTTTTCTATTTTCATAAAATTTCAGCCAATAAAAGGTAAAAAACATTGATGTTTTCAAGAACAAGTTCTGAAATATTCTTTCCTGTTTTTGTTGTTTCTACCCGCCTAAAATGAGTGGATTACTGATTTCCATTTGAACCACTGTAAGTGACATTAAGATTATGACCAGTTGTCCATGCCACAGTAACGTTGTAATAAAATACAAGTGCACATATAAATCTGTGTATTCAACAAACTGTACGAATTTGGTAAATTTGAAAAAGAATTCCCAGGGATGTAAGTAGTAAACATATTAAAGAAATGTAATTCTTGATGTATGGCAAGTGTGACATTTGAATTGATTATGTACCTTATGCTTTATATATGATATGCAATATGTCTGCAAAATAACCACCTACTTCCCATACCTGTGATTGGCCCTTTTATTTGCAAGATCAAAGTCTAACCTGTTTGAGTCCTTTCTGGGTAAGTGCCGAACACTCCACATATTTGTAGGCTTTAATTTTATGTGCCATCTTAACTGCTTGTTCTCGTTTGATTGGGGAATAACCTTTCTTTGCAAGGTCGGCCACTAATTCTTTGTCTTCTCTCAAGTCTATTTTTGTACCTAAAATATGTGAATACAATAACATGCCAGTTTCATTGGTATGAAAAGAAGCGTAGTTGATAGATACAGTGCTCAAAACTTTAAAAAACGGTTACTTTTTGAAACACACATCCTAATACATGTCTACAGCAAGTGTGACAGCACTACCCAAACAATAAATCAGGGTTCTTTTTCCTTGAATAAGCAAACACTATATTTAATATGGTGGCCATGGCAGACTTCTTGTTTTTCAAAATGGGCCCAAAATAAGACCAACAACACTCAGAGAGTGCATACCTCCACCAAAACATGTAGTAACAAGTAAATGGAAAAATTATCCAGACAGTGATCCATATCACTCTCAAAACTTAATGGGATCTAAGTTGGACTAGGAACCATCTTCTGATGTTTTTTTTTTGGCCAGACAGATCCAACCAGTAGTTTTTGCACGATCCTACCAAAAAAAACAAATGGACAAAGAGACAAATGGTCATGAAAATAATACCTCCTTGGCAGAGGTAACTAGGCTTTTGATACAATACAATTTTACAAGAAAATGGCCATGGGGGCATATCATTTTACAAAACTATGGTAAATTTATTCACATTGAATGCATCATGAAATTAGGTAAAATAGTTTTCTTGCAATTGCGTTTCACTAAGAAAATTCTGAATATTCAGGTTTTGGCTAGTCTTAATTTTGGAAAAAATAATGAAAGAAAATGAAAGAAAATAGCATCAGAGATGCCCGTACCCCACAGACTGGGGAAAGAGTATTCAACACCATGAGCTACAGAAGTAGTGAAACAGCACAAAGATTGGGATATTTTCAGGGAAGTGTCAGTTATATACAGGTTCAAATAATGTTTAAGTAGAGAAAACAACGTCTAAGAGAGAGAATATGTAAAGATGCCAGATGACTATGTAGAAATCCTGGGGGTCATAAATTTCGTTGATATCTCTCTATCTTATACAGTTTTTGAAATGAATCCATTTTGTGTTCTACGCAGAAATTCAAGATGGCCCATTTCTGAGATATTAAAGATTTTTCATTTTCATTATTAAGAAAAATTGTGGCGTTTAGTTAAACGCCAATAAGTCAGCCATTTTGTTTGGGATCACTTCCAAAAGTTCATGATTTCCAGACATCTACGTAACAAACCAACTTGCCAAATTTCGTGTGAATAGGTGAATGTCATGACACCATATTCATATTCAAAAGAAATTTCCCAGGGCTACTGCATACGTGTGCCAAATTTGAAGAGAATCTGCCCACTGGCTGCCATGCTACAAGCAAAAGAAAATGCAGGAGGCGGGGGACCCTCTCTCTCCCCCTTTCCACTGGATACAAACAAGCGTCCCTTGCAGGATAAAGGCAAGTTGTAATCTGCCAGGCAAACATATGCACATATCCCCACATGTCAAATCTAAAAGGTCAGCGGAACTTTTAAGTAATCACTTCTAACAGGAAATCTTGGAGGAAGACAAGATCTTTTAAGTTAGCAAACTCAGTGTGACTTTGAAGCAGGAATCAAAGGTTAAATCTTATCCTTTCTTAAGATTCTTAGCCCATAATTTCTTATAAGTTTGACTCAATAATCAAAACCTCTATGACCAATAATAAAGGAGTTGCATACAAAAATATCCAAAATGTAGAAAGCAAGGCTGACATACCGACATTTGGAGGCAAGCCATGACCCCTGAAGAAAGAATTTAAGTTCAAATTTCTGCAAGCTTATAATTCTAATTCTAATTTGACTTTTATAGCGCTTAATCTCCACCGAGTAGTGGACTTATAGGGGACATACATATATTTGTATTATCTATCAGCCATAGAATATGAGAATCTGGCCAAAATGTAAATTTAAAATGAAATTTAAAAGGCCACAATTGATCTTACAGTACAAGGCCGAGTCTACAAAACAATAGGCTCCCATACTTTATCTATATACACCCACATACCAAATTTGGAAGGTCTATGTAAAATATCTTGCCATATCTTAAAGGAAATCTCTGAAGATGAAAGGCCTTTTCAATACAAAAATGCAGTTTAACAAGGAAGACGGGATCAAAGATCAAAATCCGACAGTCCCAATAGATTCCCAGATTATGATTTCCTAATTGATTCAACATTCTGAATTCCTATCACCATAACAAAGGAGTTACAAATGAAAATATCCAAAAATAGCATCAGAGATGCCCGTACCCCACAGCCTAGGGAAATATTTTTAACACCATGAGATATAGAAGTACTGTACCAGTACAAAGTTCAGTATACTTTCAGAGCACTGTCAGTTATATAAAGGTCCAAACAATGTTTAAATAGAGAAAATAATGTCCAAGAGAAAGATAATGCATGTAAAGATGAAGTATTAAAACAAGACAATTCAATAACAAGATGACAGCATTAATCAGTAAACTAAACATTATGACACTCTTTATCTACATCTGGCATGGCCAAATTATGGTTTGGATGTTTTGAATATTACCATGCATACAGAAGTGGTAATACATTCAATGAAAGCTTATGTGTGGTGTTGGAGCAAATTCTGTGGCTCACTTGATGAAATTCCATCTGTTACAATGGGAAATTGTAAAAGTGAATTCTAATATGACTTTAACAGTGCTTAATCTGCATCAAAAGACAGACCCAAAGGTACAACAAGATTTTAAAGGTCAAGGTCACTACGACAAGGTCAAAGGTCAAATCAAGGTCACACCATGATGCTGCACACCTACAAGCCCTAACCAATGTCCTTACCTAGCATCAACTTCCTACACCTTACGGTTTCCAAGATATAGACCGGACAAGATTTTATAGGTCAAGATCACTACGGCAAGGTCAAAGGTCAAATCAAGGTCACACCATGATGTTGCGCACATACACCCCCTAACCAATGTCCCTACCAAGTATCAACTTCCTACACCTTATGGTTTTCGAGATATAGCCCGGACAAGATGTTATAGGTCAAGGTCACTATGGCAAGGTCAAAGGTCAAATTAAGGTCATACCATGACATTGCACACCTACACCCCCTAACCAATGTCCCTACCAACTATCAACTTCCTACACCTTACAGTTTCTGAGATATAGCCCGGACAAGATTTTATAGGTCAAGGTCACTACAGCAAGGTCAAAGGTCAAATCAAGGTCAGACCATAATGTTGCACACCTACACCGCCTAGCCAATGTCCCTACGAAGTGTCAACTTCCTACACCTTACAGTTTCTGAGATATAGCCCAGACAAGATTTTATAGGTCAAGGTCACTACAGCAAGGTCAAAGGTCAAATCAAGGTCACACCATGACATTGCACACCTACACCCCCTAACCAATGTCCCTACCAAGTATCAACTTCCTACACCTTACGGTTCCCGAGATATAGCCCGGACAAGACTTTCAAACTCAAGGTCACTACAGCAACGTCAAAGGTCAAATCAAGGTCATACGATGACATTGCATACCTACACATCCTAACCAATGTCCCTACCAAGTATCAACTTTCTACACCTTACGGTTTCTGAGATACAGCCCGAAGAAACTTTTCCCGCCACTCACCCGCCCGCTCGACCACACATCCACCCACCTGGACATCATGGGTGAAAACAATACCCTGACAGCCCTTAAGGGCTGTGGGGTAAAAATACAAGGAAAAAGGCTAATATGGCAATGTTTGGAGCCAGCCATGACTTAGAAGGAAGAAAGAGGTCGGAGGACAAATTTGTGCATGCTTAAAAGAAATAGGATGTTATGTCTTTCTGTATGCAAGAACTAGGCCATAATGTGAAGAACTACACCAAATTTGCTATTGATCTTACTGTGGAAGACAGATGCCACAAAACAAGATTTTCCATATATACCCATATGCGAAATTTGAAAGGTGTACCTACAATATTTGTTAGGTGATCACGCAAGAAAGGAAATTTCTGTGGTCGCGACACCAGAGGTTAAATCTGATCTTTAGAAAAACTCCATTGATTTTATCGTGGAACGCTGAGGCCACAAAAGTGAAAACAATAGGCTTCAATACCTTACCCATATATACCCACAAACCAAATTGGAAAGATTTATGGAAAATGATTTTAAGTATGAAAGGAAATTCATGCTGTGGCAGCAGCATAACTATGCTACAACCAAAGCATTCCCAACTTTCATCTGGAGATACAGTAAGTCATAAACAGAACTCACCAACAAGCACTACTGGAGCTTCAGGACAATGGTGTTTGATTTCTGGGCACCACTTTGTGTACACATTTTCAAAGGAAGAGGGACTGACCACATTGAAACAGATCAAAAATACATCCGTCTACAATAAAGAAAACAACTTTACACTAATCAGATTTTTATTTGAACTTCCCTCCTGAAAATAACGAATAGTTTACCAGTGGCAGGCCTAAGTGTATTGACTATAAAAGAGACAGCCACAGTGGTTAGATTTATTCCAAATGCCACTTAATATTTGTGTGCACTGATCTGGTAGTTTACAATACTATAAAATAACTAGAGAATCGCTTGCAAAAAAAAAGATAATGTTTTTGCACAGCAAAAACAAAGCGCCCGAAAAGGATATAATGGTGAGTGCTAAAGTACATGTATTAAGAAAATGCTCTACTTCTAGCCTTATACTGTTGTGGCAACCAAAGTCTGCATAGTCTGCTCTATCTAGCATGGTTTTCGAGATATAAGCATTTTTGTGTTTTGCATTTTTTGCGAAAAATTAGAAAATTCAAAATGGCCGCCATTTTTTAAAAATTGGAATTGCTACTCTGCAGAGATACCCTGCGGGTCAAAATTTTCGTCGAAATTACTCTATCTAAAACAGTTTTGCGAGATATAAGCATTACTGTGTGTTGCAATTTTGCGAAAAATTCAAAAATTCAAAATGGCCGCCATTTTTTAAAAGTTGGAATTGCTACTCTACAGAGATACCCTGCGGGTCAAAATTTTCGTCGAAATTACTCTATCTAGCACGATTTTTGAGATATAAGCATTTTTGTGCTTTGCATTTTTTTGTGAAAAATTCGAAAATTCAAAATGGCCGACATTTTGGGTGAGACAAAATTTTTTTGAAAATTGGGATGGCTACTCTGCAGAAATACCCTGTGGATTCGAAAATTCAAAATGGCTGCAATTTTTTAAAAATTGGAATTGCTACTCTGCAGAGATACCCTGTGGGTCAAAATTTTCGTCGAAATTACTCTATCTAGCACGATTTTCGAGATATAAGCATTTTTGTGTTTTGCAATTTTTGCGAAAAATTCGAAAATTCAAAATGGCGAGACAAAATTTTTTTTTCGAAAATTGGGATGGCTACTCTGCAGAGATACCCTGCGGTTTAAAAATTTTGTCGAAATTGCTCTATCTAGCAAGGTTTTCGAGATATAAGCATTTTTGTGTTTTCCTTATTTGGAAAACTCGTAACGATTAATTAATCATTAATTACTCGGCCATTTCTTAACCAATCAATGCCAAAATCTAATGATTTCCAGATTTTAATAGAATGAATGTATTTGCCAAGTTTCAGGTGAATTGATAAAATCCCTTTCAAGTTATCCAGTAACAAGCTTACCCATCGAAAAAAGACATTTTTGGTCATGTGACCTCTCTGAAAGGTGGAAATGTCACTGCAGCATATTCAAAAAAATTCCCCAAGGCTACTGCATACACCTGCCAAATTTGAAAAGAATTCGCCCAATGGTCACAGAGTTATAAGGAAAACGAAACACAGAGCTGGCGGAGCCTGATTTTCTCCCATATCCAAACAAGCGTCCCTTGCGGGACGCTTAACAATAGCACTTGGAGAATTTTTTATTTAAAAGGGCCCCCCTAAAAATAACCAATACATTTAAGTGTACCAGTGATAGTCCTAAACATATGGACTATAAAACAGACTAGAACAGTGGTTACATTTATTCCAAATGCCACTAAAGATTTTATCTGCATTGACTTGGTAGTTTACAATACTATAAAATAACGAGAGCACTTGGAGAGCAAATATCTCTGCCAAGGCATATAATAACAAGTAAATGGGATATAAGACCCATCTTTTGATTTTTTAGGAAAAGTCAAACAGTAGTATTTGCATTATCCTGCTAACAATCATGAAATAATACCTCCTTGGTGGAGATAATGAGATGTATAATGAAAGTTTCCGAATTCCTATTGCTTATAATACAATTGATTTATTAACTAATTTTAATAACTCACACAGAAACATTTTATTAAGATTGCTTTTTAGCAATTGATTAATTGCAATTGTATGGATCAATTCCTATTGCTTATAATACAATTGATTTATTAACTAATTTTAATAACTCACACAGAAACATTTTATTAAGATTGCTTTTTAGCAATTGATTAATTGCAATTGTATGGATCAATCTGTTTATTCAATTATCATGTTATATTTGTAAATTACGGTACATTTTATGATACATTGCAATCATGCAACCATACAGCAATCACACATCAATTAATTTGGATGTCATTTGTTTCATTTAGTTCCTCTTGCTTACTAAGTATTAAAGTAGATATGGAGAAATTGGTATTAGGTTAAAGATTTGCTGCAAGGCAATAAGTCAATTGTTTATAGTACTAGTCCACTCAACCCTTGTCAACCCAGATTGGGAGGGTTCTCACTACAAAGGGGGTTGAACCAATCTGTTTCAATCTGCTTCGTTGCACCTCTTGAGTGGGGTTGAGATTTATCTTTGTCAACCAGGACTGTGAGCATTCACACCTGATCTGAATCTGCTTCAATCTGTGTCAATCCAGGCTGAAACACTAGTCTGAACGCCTGGAAACATGTATCGGAGCAATTATGTGAAAATACCTGTGGATATGATAGGGGGCGCAATCGGTCATAGTCTTCTTGCCCAGCTGTATCCCACAGTCCAAGGCTTACTGAGATCCCATCTACCAGTATGGAAGCTGTGTAGTTATCAAATCTGAAATGTTCAACATCTTTAATATAAAGATCTTGCAAAATGTTAACACTCATCCCTGCCACCCATCTTAAATCATATTAAATTTTAACTAGAACAGTTTTTGCTTACAAAAATGAACCGGTCCTGATGGAAAAGTGACTTATTGAAATTTTTGATGTTACGTTGTCTAAAAATGGTTAAAACCATCAAAAACTGTCCAAAACTTAAGCAAGGGTATAAGACAGCCAAAACCTTTGAGAGGGTAAAGATAATTTAAATACCTAATTCAGTACATTAATAATATGCTTTATCATATTTCTTCTGAAATTAGGGTACTTTTTACATAACTATATATATACCAAAGCTTACAAATAAGCAATTTACTTACATTATAAACATAACAAGACCACTGCTGCGGTGTGTATCTCCCGCCGAGCATTAAAGGGGAAGAAATACCTTTTCCGAGATATTCACAATTTTTCATTTTCCGCTAAAATCCAAGATGGCCGCCTAAAGTTGCGAAAACTGGAATTTTTCCCCTAGGCACAGAATACTGTTGTACTACACTGTGGGTCAAAAATTCGCTCGAAATCGCTCTATCTCTTACCATTTCGAAGATATTTTCAATGTTTTATTTTTGTTTTCAAGATAATCACACTTTTTCATTTTCCGCAAAAATCCAAGATGGCCGCCAAAAGTGGCGAAAATTGAAATTTTTCTCCTTAGCATAGGATACTCTTGTAATACCCTGTGGGTCAAAAATTTGCTCAAAATCGCTCTATCTCTTACGGTTTTCGAGATATACACAATTTTTCATTTTCCGCTAAAATCCAAGATGGCCACCAAAAGTGGCGAAAATTGAAATTTTTCCCCTTTGTTTAGGATACTCCTGTACTACACTGTAGGTCAAAAATTCGCTCCAAATCGCTCTATCTCTTACAGTTTTCGAGATATTCACACTTTTTCATTTTCCGCTAAAATCCAAGATGGCCGGCAAAAGTGGCGAAAATTGAAATTTTTCCCCTTTGCATTGGATACTCTTCTAATACCCTGCGGGTCAAAAATTCGCTCAAAATCGCTCTATCTCTTACGGTTTTCCAGATATTCACACTTTTTCATTTTCCGCTAAAATCCAAGATGGCTGCCAAAAGTGGCAAAAATTGAAATTTTTCCCCTATGCATAGGATATTCTTCAACTACCCTGTGGGTCAAAAATTTGCTCGAAATCGCTCTATCTCTTACGGTTTTCGAGATATTCATACTTTTTCATTTTCCGCCAAAATCCAAGATGGCCGCCAAAAGTGGTGAAAATTGAAATTTTTCCCCTTAGCATAGGATACTCTTGTACTACCCTGTGGGTCAAAAATTCGCTCGAAATTGCTCTATCTCTTACGGTTTTCAAGATATTTGTGATTTTTCACATTTTCACTAAAAGTAGCAATAAAGTAGCCACTACTCACTTATACATTGAGCAACAGTTGTGAAACTTAAATATGTCACAGTTCACAAAAAAGTAGATGAACAACATATTTGAGATAAATTATGTAGCTGCAATACTTTTGAAGATATAAGCCATTTACTCATTATGGTTATCATTAAAAATTGACAAAGTAGCTATTACTCACTTAGCTATGGAGATACACTTCCAAACTACCGACCATGTTGTAACTGTGGAGAAAGTAGCTGAACAACATATTGGAACAAAATACTCTAAATGCAAAGTTTGATACTTATAAGTCCTATAATTATATTAGGTAAAAGTGCTATTACTCACTCAAAAGTAGGCCAAAGTTCACCAAACCCAAAATATACTGAAGAGCGTAAAAATTCATTAGGACAAGTAATTTGCCAACAAGAGGAGAGTGCCCGTGAACGGGCACTGTGTCAGCTGACTGAATGTTTTTGATTTGTGATGGTGATAATGAGAGGAAAGCATAATTATCAGGGAAAGGGCTGTACAGAAATACAGTAAATGGTAACTGAACAGCATGTTCGAAAGATATTCCGAAGCTGACAGAAGAAAAGGACCAAAAAGTTGTGCCCTGCAAATGGTATTATGAAATAAAGTAACAAGGTAATTGTTTAAGTGTAAAAAGTAGGTTAAAAATATTTAAAGAAATACTATAAATGCAATATCCTCGTTCGACCATGAAGAAGGGGTCCAAAGGTCAAATCTGACCATACCAAAAGATTCCCAGCCAAAGAATTTAGGATGGTTTACCATCCCAAACCTCTGGGACCAATAATAAGTGAGTCATAGGCACTTTTTAAGTTTGGCTATCCTTGTTTGACCTTGACGGAGGGGTCCAAGGTCAAATCCGACCACACAAAAAAATTCCCAGCCCATGATTTCCTGTAGCTTGTTTACCATCCCAAACCTGTAGGACCAATAATAAGCGAGTTCTAAGCAGTTGTAAGTTTGGCTATCCTCAATTGACCTTGAAGGAGGGGTCCCAGGTCAAATCTGACCACACCAAAAGAATCCCAGCCCATGATTTCCTATATGTTGGTTTACCATCCCAAACCTCCAAGACCAATAATACGCGAGTTATAAGCACTTTAAGTTTGGCTATCTTCGTTTGACCTGGAAGGAGGGGTCTAAGGTCAAATCCGACCACACCAACAGATTCCCAGCCCATGATTTTCTATAGGTTGGTTTTCCATTCCAAACCTCTAGGACCAATAATAAGCGAGTTATAAGCACTTTTAAGTTTGGCTATCCTCTTTTGACCTTGAAGGAGGGGTCCAAGGTGAAATCCGACCACACCAAAAAATTCCCAGCTCATGAAAGAAAGCTATTGCTCAGCTATGCCATGACATAGAGGTCTGCAATTTCACTATGTTATAGCTGACCAAAATGTCTGTGAATAACATATTTAACAAAATACTGTAAATGTAATAGTTTTCAAGTTACAACTGATTTACTCAAGAGTGAGAACCTCAAAGTAACTATTACTCAGCTATGCAATGAGCTACATGTCTGAATTTTTGCTCTGTTATAGCTGACCTAAAAGTAGGTGAACAATATATTTAAGCAAAATACTGTAAATGCAATAGTTTTCAAGTTACAACTGATTTACTCAATAGTGAGAACCTGAAAATAGCTATTGCTCCGCTATGCCATGAGCTATAGGTCTGTAATTTCACTATGTTATAGCTAACCCAAAAGTAGGTGAACAATATATTTTAACAAAATACTCCAAATGCAATATTTTTCAAGTTATAGCCGATTTACTCAACAGTCAGTGCCTGAGAATAGCTATTGCTCAGTTGTGCCATGAGCTACAGGTCTGTAATTTCACTATGTTATAGCTGACCCAAAAGTAGCTGAATAACATATTTGCACAAATTTCTGTAAAGGCAATAGTTTTCCAATTACAACTGATTTACTCAACAGTGAGAACTTCAAAGTAGCTATTACTCAGCTATGCAATGAGCCACAGGTCTGGAACTTCACTATGTTATAGCTGACCCCAAAATAGGTGAATAACATATTGCAACAAAATACTCTAAATGCAATAGTTTCCAAGTTATAAGTGATTTACTCAACAGTGATAACCTAAAAGTAGCTATTACTCAGCTATGCCATCAGCTACAGGTGTGAAATTTTACTATGTTATAGCTGACCCAAAAGTAGCTGAATAACATATTTATACTAAATTCTCTAAATGCAATAGTTTTGCAATTACAACTGATTTACTCAATAGTGAGAACCTCAAAGTAGTTATTACTCAGCTATGCAATGAGCTACAGGTCTGAAATTTTACTATGTTATAGCTGACCCAAAAGTAGGTGAACAACATATTTAAGCAAAATACTGTAAATGCAATAGTTTTGAAGTTACAACTGATTTACTCAATAGTGATGACCTAAAAGTAGCTATTACTCAGCTATGCCATGAGCTACAGGTCTGAAATTTTACTATGTTATAGCTGACCCAAAAGTAGCTGAATAACATATTTATACGAAATTCTGTAAATGCAATAGTTTTCCAATTACAACTGATTTACTCAATAGTGAGAACTTCAAAGTAGCTATTACTCAGCTATGCCATGACCTACAGATCTGAAATTTCACTATGTTATAGCTGGCCCAAAAGTAGCTGAATAACATATTTATATGAAATTCTCTAAATGCAATAGTTTTGCAATTACAACTGATTTACTCAATAGTGAGAACCTCAAAGTAGTTATTACTCAGCTATGCAATGAGCTACAGGTCTGAAATTTTACTATGTTATAGCTGACCCAAAAGTAGGTGAACAACATATTTAAGCAAAATACTGTAAATGCAATAGTTTTGAAGTTACAACTGATTTACTCAATAGTGATGACCTAAAAGTAGCTATTACTCAGCTATGCCATGAGCTACAGGTCTGAAATTTTACTATGTTATAGCTGACCCAAAAGTAGCTGAATAACATATTTATACGAAATTCTCTAAATGCAATAGTTTTCCAATTACAACTGATTTACTCAATAGTGAGAACTTTAAAGTAGCTATTACTCAGCTATGCCATGACCTACAGATCTGAAATTTCACTATGTTATAGCTGGCCCAAAAGTAGCTGAATAACATATTCATACGAAATTCTCTAAATGCAATAGGTTTTAAGTTACAAGTGATTTACTCAATAGTGACAACTTCAAAGTAGCTATTACTCAGCTATGCAATGAGCCACAGATCTGAAACTTCACTATGTTATAGCTGATCCCAAAATAGGTGAATAACATATTGAAACAAAATACTGTAAATGCAATAGTTTCCAAGTTATAAGCGATTTACTCCACAGTAATAACCTAAAAGTAGCTATTACTCAGCTATGCCATGAGCTACAGGTCTGAAATTTTACTATGTTATAGCTGACCCAAAAGTAGCTGAATAACATATTTATACAAAATTCTCTAAATGCAATAGTTTTCAAGTTATAAGCGATTTACTCAACAGTGATAACCTAAAAGTAGCTATTACTCAGCTATGCCATGAGCTACAGGTCTGAAATTTTACTATGTTATAGCTGACCCAAAAGTAGCTGAATAACATATTTATACGAAATTCTCTAAATGCAATAGTTTTTAAGTTACAAGTGATTTTACTCATGATGGAAGTTACTGAAAAGCCCAAAAGTAGCTATTACTCACTTAGCTATTGAGACAGGCACCCAACTTACTCACCATATTGTAGCTATGAAAAAAGTAGCTGAATAACATATTTTAACAAAATGCTCTAAATGCAACACTTTTCAAGTTATAAATGATTTTGTGCATGATTTCATGAATTTTAATGCATTAAAAATTATTAAAAAAATTTATTAAAAAAAAAGTAAGACAGATCCAGGTCTCATACTCACACAAGAGAATCTACCTGTGGCCTAGTACATATATGCAAGATATGAGAGAAATCCCTGCAATAGTCACTGAGAAAATTGTGATTAAGTGTTGAAATTTTCACACTTTTGATGGGGGTACCCCCCTTGTAATGTCTCTAGCAAACAGACGAACAGACAGATTTGCATGCCTTGAACAATTTTTCATCCTCGATAGATAAGGTATCTTTTAAAAAAAACAGCACGTCTCTAGGCCTTGTAGTTTTGGAGGAGAAGTTGTTCACGCGGACGCGTACGCGGACGCGTACGCGGACGCGTACGCCCACGCCGCAGAGTGACGACATAATGTCAGCTGACTGACAAGTCAGCTGACATAAAAATGAGTAACTGTAGTAGTTTCAGAGAAAACTGCGTGACGCACGCACGCACACACACACAGGCACAGTGAAATAAAATTACCTTATTTTCAACAGAAATATATTGCCTTTAAAACCGTTGCAGATCTATGTAGTAGTAATATTCCCTCATGTCGCGCTTATGAAACCAAATCTCACAGATCAGCTCATGAATATGAATGAGCTGTACATTTCCACAAATACTCTAGATCTGCAGTTATATTTACTCCGTGGCCAAGCTAGTGTGTTTTGTCTTCTTTTATATAAGCTGTTGATAATCAGTATTTTAATCTCAGATATGATATTTATGCACCTTATTTTTTAACAAATAGATTTCTTTGAAACTTTTATAAATCCATTGTCAAGCATTTAATCTTGAAGCAAATACGTAGACGTTTGTTGTTATGCTGTAATGAGTGCAAAAAACTGCAAATTTCTAATATTTTCATTCCCAAGCAAAACAGACATTTACCCGTGATGTTTTACTCCAAAAATTACACATTTTCCAGATATTTAAAATATTTTAGAAGTTCTTGCAACACTTCGAAACAGCTGACAGACAAATATTAAATCACGTGATAACTTCTAGGAAATTGAAACCCCAATAGTGTCTTCCAGTGGTTGAATGTAGAACTATACAGAGTTATGTATATATTTTTATTGAAGGCTCTCGTCACGGATCAATTTGTAGTAAAATAACATCCATTCATTTTTCTGCCTATCCACTTTGGAGGCCGATATTAGAATACTTAAAAACTAACAGGTTCTGAAATTGAAGGGGCACTGTATACAGAATATATTTTTAATTATTAAGGTCATCTTTGTGGGAAATAGAAATAAATAGCGATAAAGATGTAGAAAGCAAATTAATTCACGAATTCCATTGTCATATGACCATCAAGTGCCACACAGTCACTGTTAGTGTAAAATTGTTGTCTGCGCATCCCCCTGTATTTTTATTGGGCAATGTCTAGTACTACTGTGACGTCACTTCATCCATTAATTTCTTTGCGGTTTATTTGTTTGACAAATGGGTAAGGCTGAATGAATGAAGGCATGTAGATACGTAGACAACGATTTCACCTTAACAGTAACTGTGCAATAAACCATCAGACGGATAAATTTGCAAATTTAATAAGTAAATTAAATTTTTATAAGTTAATACCCTATCCAATGGACAATTGCTTTACCGATCGGCGCGACCAGTCCTGCCTAACACCAGAAAAAGATGTCCTGTATATACAACCGGCAGGACCAGTCACAGAGTGTGCATTCGCTAGGTGGCGCATCATACTTCCTTCCTGTCTAGACACTGTGACGTCATATAATCTTTTTCGTGTCTAGTCCTATTAAGACCCTTAGTAAGCTGATAGCGGGGCCGGATGGGTGGGCCTTGCCTGTCCATTGGATAGGGTATTACTTATAAAAATTTAATTTACTTATTAAATTTGCAATTTTATTGCGTTAATACATCCTATCCAATGGACAATTAACAGAACAAAACTGAGAAGGCCCAGTTTGACCTAGGGTCAGAGAAGCCTGTAAGGTCAAGGTCGGCTAAAACTAACTGGTTACCCGGAAGTCTACAGACGTTGCCCCCCCCCCCCCTCTTTTCTCAGACCTGCTCTGGGAATAGGAAGAGAGGGTTGAGTTCAGTCCCAGAAGCAAGTTACAGTTTTTTGGTTTTTTTTTTTAGAATTATATACAAATATACACTATATGTACTTATATACATATTTATATATCTCATCATTTTTGGGCTGGGTGGTGGACCTGTTGAACAGCCACCACTGGCCCCAAAAGAAAAAGCTCTGTGTCAGCCCAAGCCACATCCTTCAAATAGAACTGTGTGAAGGTGTTATGTGATTTCCAGTGGCAGGCTGACAAAATCTGCTCTAAGGAGACCCCCGACTGGAAGGCTTTAGAGGCAGCAAAGGCCCTGATATTATGGGCTTTAACCTGATGCAATGTGAGGGCCTCCTGATCAGAGAGCTCATAACATAGGATCACAGTCTGCTTGATCCATGAGGAGATGGTGGCAGGTGAGATGTCTTTATCAAAACCTTTCTTGAAGGAGACAAAGACCAACTCCTTGTTCTGCCTAAGATCTGAGGTCCTGTCCAGGTAATAGCTCAGGGCTCTGACTGGCTTTCAGAGGTGGTGCCCTGAAGTCCACCTGATTACTGAGGCACCACTTTGTAAAAATGGTCCACTTTGCCTCATAGACGGATCTGGTTGAACCTCTTTGAGGAGCCTCAATTCGTGCTGCAACTGCCTCAGAGAAGCCCTTCTCCTTGATTGCTCTGGCTCTATGAGCCAAGCATGAAGGTTCAGGTTTGCTAAATTCTTGTGTAGGGTCTGGTTGAATGGCTGAGTTACCAGATTGGGCAGGTTGGGCAGGCACAGTGGGATCTGGCTGAACATGGCCACTAGGTCCCTGAACCAGGGCATGTTGGGCCAACCTGGTTCCATCAGAATTATTCTGTTGCATGGGTAGTGTTGCAACTTCCTCACCACTTTGCCCCAGATGGCTGCTGGTGGGAAAGCATATGGATCCAGACCCTCCTGGGAAAGGCTGACATCCACCGCCCATGTTTGGGGGTCTGGAACCGATGAGACAAACTGTGGAAGTTTGTTGTTGAACCTGGTGGCAAACAGATCCACTTGGGGCTGGTGCCACCGGGAGCAAATGACTTGGAAGACCTCTGGGTGAAGGGACCATTCTGTTTGAATGGTTTGACCTAATCTGGATAGCTTGTCTGCTATCACATTCAGCCGGCCTGGGATGTGTTGAGCTTTGAATGTTACCTGTCTCCTGGTACACCAGGTCAAGATTCTCCACAGAAGGACACACAGAGGGCCCAACTTCATCCCCCCTTCCTTGTTGATATAGGCAACCACTGTTGTGTTGTCTGTGGCCACCAGGACTATATTGTTTGAACAGAGGTCTTGGAACTCTTTTAGGGCCAGAAAGACCGCCTTTAGTTCCAAATGGTTTATATGCAACTTGCTTTCTGGAAGAGACCAGATTCCCCTTGTAGTGAGCTCGTTTAAGTGAGCACCCAACCTTCTTTTGATGCATCTGTAAATATCTGCAGAGCATGTTTTAGTGGGTGTAATGGTTGCCCTGGTAGCACATTACTTTCCTACAGCCACCACCTTAAGTGGGGGTGGAGCGACCTGAGGACTGGTATCACCTCTTCTAGTGATTCTGGTACACTCCAATTGTTCCTCAAGTGCCACTCTATGGGTCTCATATGAAGTCGCGTGGCTGTATGCCCTATGAGGGACATGAACTGCCGGACCGGACACACCGGACCAGACCAGACACAATTGTCTGAATTTTGTCTGTCAAGGCCTGCCAACGCTCTGGTGTGGGTCTGACCTTTCCCTCTTTCAAGTCGAACTGGTGACCTACGAAGTTGAAAACCTGTTTTGAATCCAGTTCTAACTTTTCCTTGTTCACCAGCCAACCTAGTTCTCGACAGAGAGCTACCAAGGTCTGTATATGCTGGAGATCAGTTTGATGGGATGTCGTCTAGGTACTGGTGGATTCTTATACCCCTCTGTAAAGCCATCAGTTTGACCTCTTTGGCCACCACTGTGAACTCCATGGGTGCTGTGGACAGACCAAAGGGTAGTGCTTTGAATTGGTAGGAGCGACCGTGGACGTGAAAACGCATGTATTTCCTGGATTGACTGTGAATTGGTATTGGAAGTATGCGTCCTTGAAATCTATAGAGGTTACCCACTCCCCTGCCTGTAGGGAGGTTCTTATTGTCTCTGGGGTCTCGATTTTGAACGACTCTGTGTTTAGGAAGGTGTTCAAGGTGCTCAGGCCCAAGATAGGTCTCCACCAGTTGTTGGGTTTGGGTACCAAAAATAGCTGGTTGTAAAACCCCAGGGAGTTTTGGTTTTCTACCGGTTCTACCGCACATTTATTCACCAGCTGATACAGGGCCTCCAAAAGGTTCAGAATTTTTGTGAGGGTTGACAAAGCTGCTTATGACAGTTGGTGATCTAGTTAGGTTGGGTTTGAACCGGAGAGGGAGGGTGTAGCCCTCTCTGAGTGCTGTTACTACATTTGGACTTGCCCCCCAGGGTTTCCCATTTTTTCCAAAACTGGTGTAGCCTTGCTCCTACAGGTAGATCTATGGCAGCAGTTGGGACATTTGTGACAAGATTTACAGAGCTCAAGTGACCTACACAAGAAACATCTTTCACATATTTTATCTCTGTATAATTGTGACAATAGCTGGAATTTACGCCTTTCTTTTGTGGCAACCCGATAACACAATCAGCATCTGCAATGCAAGAGTTTACAAGTCTCTGTCCTTGGCTATCCCTGGTGAAGGGTTCAAAACTCTCTGACTGGGCACACATACACAGTCCTTCAGCCCGGTAGCACACTTTACACAGTAATTGCCATTTACGAAGTTTTGAACCCTTGGCCGGTTTCTGTGAGAAAGTTGTAGGCTTGCCACGACCAATTTCTTTCCATATGGATGGAAACAACTTGGTTTCCTGTGTGACTGGCTAGATGAACGCCTCTCTTCACTTCTGGCCACTTCCTATTCAGCCTTAATGAGAAACTGGTCCGGTAAAGGTGACTGCAAATGAACGGGAGCAGTACGCAGTGCAGTGTGTCCTGTTTTACACCCACGTGTAAATACTCCAAGTAGCTCTCTCTACATGGAAGGGTGAAGTTTGTGACACTAATGAACACACCTTCTGACAAGTAGCTCTCTCTACATGGAAGGGTGAAGTTTGTGACACTAATGAACACACCTTCTGACAAGTCCTGCATTGTCCTGGCCATGACTTGGGAGATAGACCGGTTAAATGTAACCACATACTCTAGTTCGTCCACAGCTTGCTGCATTCTTCCAGAGGACTTGCCCTTGCCTTTAACCATGTGCAAACTCTTCAGTTGTGTAGACATTGCGTCCTGTACTCTAGTCAAACACCTTGACAAACCAGCAGCCTGATTGGACATGACAGTCTGCTCCCTAGCTGCTCTTTCCCAGTGTCTCAAAATGTCCTGTCTAAGGGGCCGGGAGGATGGGGCAGCAGGTAAACTACGTCTGGCCACCCTGCTGAATGCACTATTCAGCTTTGCCAGTTCTGGAGACCAGGAACACACAGTGGACACATCAGAGTCTTTCTTATCAGCATGCATGTCGTACCACCTAGACAACCTGGGTGGCTTGACAAACTGGGCCTATATTCACAAAGATTCTTAGAATTTTTTTTAGAATTACATTTAAGTCTAAGAAAAATTCTTTGCTAAGAATTTTCTTATTCTTAGAATAAAATCCTATTCACAAAACAAATCTTAGCTAAGAATAATTCTAAGAATAGAAGTAAATGTATGCAATAAGAGATTTGTGCATATAGCAATTTCATATTCTTAGAAAAATTCTAAGAATAAAAGCCATTCTTAGAAAAATTCTAAGAATAAGTATGATTCTAAGAATAAGAATCTTTGTGAATAGGAAAATTCTTATTCTTAGAATTTTTCTATTTATTTATTTATTTGGGGTTTTACGTCGCTTTCAACACTGTACAGGTCATATCACGACGGGTAGTTGGAAGGGCAGAGGAAACCAGTACATACAGTTCGCTAGGGTTCTGTACTGTAAACTGCCGACCAACGGCAAGCAACTACCAGCTTTCCCACTTAAGGCCATGACGGGGATCGAACCCCGGCCTCAGAGGTGGGAGACGAGAGTGTTACCACTCTGCCACCGTGGCCCCTAGAATTTTTCTAAGAAAAATGACAATTCTAAACAGAATTCTAAGAATAAGCATAATTCTAAGAATAAGAATCTTTGTGAATACGGGCCCAGGTCCCTGAGAAGCCCAACAGTTTCTGTGTTCCTTGAGGAGTAGCCTTCAGTGATGGTGAGATTCAACTTTTCCATCTTCCGGCAAAGCCAGTGGTCTACAGGCAATTTCACAGATACCTTCCCGGTTGGCTGGACTCGGGAACAGGCAAAAGGGTTATCATCTGAAGATGAAACACTGTCGAATTCAGGAATCTTGTGCCAGCCCATGAATGACCTCACACCTCTGATGGTCTCTCTGTAACTAGCTTCCTCATAGAGTTCTTGGTCACCCGAATCATCTTTGTCTGGGGAGCTGTACCGGAAGTTGTCACCAGCAGGGGAACAATACTCACTTAGCAGATCTTCCTCACTGTCAGACTGCACAGCACTCAGGACCTCAGGACCCACACCGGGAGCCTCAACAGGTTGGGTGGCCCTCCCTGTACCGGAAGCCTCAACAGGCTGGGTGGCATTCTGCTGGATCTCATCTCCCCTTCTCAGCACTTCAGTACCGGGACCCTCAACAGGGCGGGTAGCACTCTTACTGGCTGCTTCACTGACAAACGCAGCTTCACCGGTGGTCTAAGCAAGACTGGGACTGGCACCCCCAACAGTCACACCAGAGGATAAGCCACTGGTGGATGTTCCAGGATCAAAAAAGGGTTGATCACTGGTAACCACTGATGAGGGTTTCTTCACAGGCTCCACAGGGACAGCAAAGTCTTGGAGAGTAGCATGGCCTTCAATCTGGCAAAACATTCTCCCCACTTCTCGTCCAGGTCCCTGAGTTCATCAGAACTGGGTTTGCTGCTGGATTTGGATTTCTTACTGCTTGGTTTTGGAGACTCGTCAGTTCTTTTCTTCTTGCCAGCAGGGGTTTCAGACTTCTTAACTGTCTTCTCTGTCCACCCGTCCCAACACACTGACCTGTGAAGGGCCCACCTTCTTTTCCTTATTCTTCCTCTCTCTGTAGGTGGGGTGGCAAGCTGAAGAATCTGCTCTGGAGTAAAGGCCTTGCAGATTGGACAATTACGTTTGAGGACACACGGATTGTCTCCAACCCCCTTATCTCTACATCTTGCGCACTTGAGGTGGCCATCAAACAAAGCCATAATATGGCCACACATGCCTTTCTTCTGTCCACGGGAGAACATAATGATCAGTAATTCAAAAGAAATATGTAGAAATAGTTAAAAGTTCATAAAATGGTTGAATTTGTTGTAAAACTTCAAAAACGTTTCTCTGTAGAAAACATGTCTGCACACTCCACGCGCCAAACGAAAAAGATGATATGACGTCACGATGTCTAAACAGGAAGTACGATGCGCCACCTGGTGAAATGCACACTCCCGTGACCGGTCCTACCGGTAGTATATACAGAACGTCTTTTTCTGGCATTTGGCAAGACCGGTCGTGCCAACCGGTAAAGCAATTGTCCATTGGATAGGATGTATTAACCCAATAAAAATGTACTTTAATTAGGGATGCACAGATAAATGTTTTACATTTATATTCACTGCGCACACATTTTCATTTCTTGAAACCAGCAGACGAAACCGTTAAAAAAAGACTCAATGGTGTATGCCAAGACACTGCAAAAGACAATAGTTTCTAGGACATACAGGTCTTTACACAAAGGCAAACGTAGTGCCACACAAGCTTGTTACTTTATAAAATATATCTTAATAAAAATACTAAAAACAAGACCACTGCCACGGTGTGTATCTCCCGCCGAGCATTAAAGGGGAAGAAATACCTTTTCCGAGGTAAAACTGAACTTTTTTCCCTAGTAACAGAATAGTGTTATACTACCCTACAGGTCAAATATTATCTCTTACTATTTCAAAGATATTTTCAATGTTTTGTTTTCCGCTGCAATCCAAGATGGCCCCCAAGAGTGGCGAAAACTGAATTTTTTTCCCCTTTGCATAGGACACTCTTGTACTACCTCTTACGGTTTTCGAGATATTCACACTTTTTCATTTTCCGCTAAAGTCCAAGATGGCCGCCAAATGTGGCGAAAATTGAAATTTTTCCCCTTTGCATAGGATACTCTTGTACTGCCCTGCGTGTCAAAAAGTCGCTCGAAATCGCTCTATCTCTTGTGGTTTTCGAGATATTCACACTTTTTCATTTTCCACTAAAGTCCAAGATGGCCGCCAAAACTGGTGAAAATTGAAATTTTTCCCCTTGGCATAGGATACTCTTGTACTACCCTGTGGGTCAAAAATTCGCTCAAAATCGCTCTATCTCGTATGGTTTTGGAGATATTCACACTTCTTCATTTTCCGTAAAAATCCAAGATGGCCGCCAAAACTGGCGAAAATTGAAATTTTTCCCCGTCGCATAGGATACTCTTGTACTACCCTGTGGGTCAAAAATTCGCTCAAAATCGCTCTATCTCGTACGGTTTTGGAGATATTCACACTTCTTCATTTTCCGTAAAAATCCAAGATGGCCGCCAAAACTGGCGAAAATTGAAATTTTTCCCCGTCGCATAGGATACTCTTGTACTACCCTGTGGGTCAAAAATTCACTCGAAATTGCTCTATCTCTTACGGTTTTCGAGATATTCACATTTTTTTCATTTTCCGCAAAAATCCAAGATGGCCGCCAAAAGTGGCGAAAGTTGAAATTTTTCCCCTTTGCATAGGATACTGTTGTAGTACCCTGTGGGTCAAAAATTCGCTCGAAATCGCTCTATCTCTTACGGTTTTCGTGATTTTCACACTTTTTCATTTTCTGCAAAAATCCAAGATGGCCGCCAAAAGTGGCGAAAATTGAAATTTTTCCCCTTGACACAGGAGACTCTTGTACTACCCTGCGGGTCAAAAATTCACTTGAAATCGCTCTATCTCTTACGGTTTTCGAGATATTCACATTTTTTTTCATTTTCCGCAAAAATCCAAGATGGCCGCCAAAAGTGGCGAAAATTACAAATTTAATAAGTAAATTAAATTTTTATAAGTTAATACCCTATCCAATGGACAATTGCTTTACCGGTTGGTGCGACCGGTCCCGCCGAACGCCAGAAAAAGACGTCCTGTATATAATACCGGCAGGACCAGTCAGTAGTGTGCATTCGCTAGGTGGTGCATCATACTTGCTTCCTGTCTAGACAGAGTGACGTCAGTTCATCTTTTTTGTTGTCTAAACAGATTTAGATCCCTAGTAAGCTGGTAGCGGGGTTGGTTGGGAGGGCCTTGCCTGTCCATTGGATAGGGTATTAACTTAAAAAATTTTATTTACTTATTAAATTTGCAGTTTTATTGCCTGAATAACTACCGCTTGGTTGGCGGGTAAGTTACTAGGGACTTAGAGTGAACTCATAAATGGTAACAAATTTTAACCTACGGTCTAAGCTGACTTAGTGCTCTGAGGTAGGGAAGAGAGGGATGAGTTCAGTCCCAGAAGGCAAATAAACCTCCCGAAGGAAGCATGTCAATTAGTCTCATGAACTATTTACACTATGTACATGTATACAAATCTCCTCAATATAAGGGCTATTTGTGGATCTGCTGAGCAGCCACTACTGGGCCCCAAGTGAAAAAGGCTCTAAATCAGCCCCAGCCACATCCTTCAGAGGAACTGTGTGAAGGTGTTATGTGACTTACAGTGGAAGGCTGATAACACTGTTCTAGGGAGACTCCTGACTGGAGTGCCTAGAAGTAGGAAAGGCCCCAACATCATGGGCTTGACCTGATGTAAGGAGAGGGCTTGCTGGTCAGAGAGCTCATAGCATAGGATCACAGTAGCTTGATCCATGAGGAGATGGTGGCAGGAGAGATGTCCTTGGCGAAAACCTTTCTTGAAGGAGACAAAGACCAGCTCCTTGTTCTGCCTAAGATCTGAGGTCCTATCCAGATAGGAGCGCAGGGCTCGGACTGGACATAAGGACCTGTCACCATTCAGTGATTTATCCAGGGCCAGGTCTGGAATAACCGGGGGGGGGGGGGGGGGGTGCCTCACTGTCTGGACCCTCTTGGGTCAGCTGATTCTTGGAAAGAAAGCTGGGTGAGGGGTAAAGAGACACCATGGACCAGACTGGCTGGTGTCTGGTGTTCTTATGCAGCCAAGCATGGATCTCAATCCTGCACTTGCCTGAACCCAAAGCCAACCTTGAAAGTCAAGTGCTGTCTGGACCCTCTTGGGTCAGCTGATTCTTGGAAAGAAAGCTGGGTGAGGGGTAAAGAGACACCATGGACCAGACTGGCTGGTGTCTGGTGTTCTTATGCAGCCAAGCATGGATCTCAATCCTGCACTTGCCTGAACCCAAAGCCAACCTTGAAAGTCAAGTGCTTCCGGGAGGCCTCCTTAAGGGGTTCAAAGGGAGCCTTGTCAGCTGGTGCAGAAAAAACAGGGAAAGGTTCCAACAGGGGATGCCCCTTAGTCCTTCGGGTTTGTCTTTATGGAACTATCCAGGAGACGAGTGAGATTCCATCATTGCTGACCTTAATGGGTGAATTTCCATTCGTCAGTCAAGGCTGATCTATAGCCATCAATGATGCCCGGCTTAATTTCCTGTCTTGCAACAACTACAGAAGGAAGTCAGCTATGCCTTCCAAAGGAGGTGCCCTGAAGTCCCCCCGATTACTGAGGCACGGCTTGTAAAATTGGTACACTTGTCTCATAGATTGAACTGGTTGATCCTCTTTGAGGATCCTCAATTTGAGCTGCCACGGCCTCACAGAAACCCTGCTCCTTGATAGCTGAAAGCTCTAGGAGCCAGGCATGAAACTCAGATTTACCAGGTTCCTGTGAAGGGTCTGGATGAATGGGTGAGGCAGTAAGATGGCCAGACACAGTGGGATCTGACTAGACATGTTCACCGGGTCCCAGAACCAAAGCATGTTGGGCCACCCTGGTGCAATCAGTATGACTGTTGTACGTGCAGTCCTGTAACTTTTCCACCACTTGCCCAAGATGGTTACCGCAGAAAGGCATATGGTTCCAGATCCCCCCCACGGTAGACTGAGGGCGTCCACTGCCCAGGCCTGGTGGTCTGGAACCGGTGAGACAAGATGTAGCTTGTTGAACCTGGTAACAAACAGGTCCACTGGTCCACAGGTTGGTACCATCAGGAGCACATTGCTTGAAGACCTTTTGATGGAGGGACCATTCTGTTTGAATGGTCTGTCCTAGCTTGGATAGCTTGTCTGCCATCACGTTTAGCTGGCTGTGAATGGTTTTGAGGGTCACCCGTTTCCTGGTACACCAGGTTAGGATTCTCCAAGAGGGCACAAGGAGGGCCCGGTTTCATCCCCCCCCTCCTTTTTGTATAGACAACCACCATGGTGTTGTCTGTAGCTACAACAACGATATTGCTCAGACAGGGACTGGATCCCTTTTAGGGCCAAAAAGGCCGCCTTTAATTCCAGATATTTAATGTGTAACTTGCATCTGGGAAGGGGCCAGGTTCCCCTTGCAATATGTGTGCCCTTAAGTGAGCGCCCTACCCTTCTTAATGCATCTGTAAGGATTTGCAGAGCATATTTAGTGGGTTAAATGGTTGACCTTGAATTACATGGTCTTCCTGTAGCCACCATTTTAGCTGGGGGTGGAGTGAAGTGGGATCACCTTTTCTAGTGATTCAGGTACTCTCCAGCTGTTCAAGTGCCACTCTATCGGCCTGATGTGGAGGCAACCTATGTGGACTTGCTTCTCTACAACTGTCAGTAATGTTATCATTGGCATCAGCTGCCGGACCAGGCAAGTCAGTCCTGAGAGAAGTTCCTGGATTTGTAAATAAGGTCTGTCCATGCTCTAGGGCGGATCTGGCCTCGTCGTCTTTCAGGCTGAACTGGTAACCTACTAAGTCGAAGACTTGCTTGAGGTTCAGTTCTAATTTCCCATTCGACTTACTCCTGACACAGAGCTACTAGAGATTGTGTATGCTGGAGACAGGTTGGTGGGATTTGGCTTTGACCAACCAGTCGCACTGGTGGATTATTAAGCCCTGTAATGCCATAACTTCCCAGCCATCACCATGGAAGGACTCCCTGGTTGCTGTGAAAACCAACCAGGCGGGCGTGCTTGTACTGGTAGGGAAGGTCCTGGACCTAAAAAAGGCTGGTACTTCCCTGTTGGTTGAATAGGCTGTGGAGTAAGCAACCTTAAGTTACTCTCTCTCTCCCCTGTCTGAAGGGAGGTTAATATGGTTCCCATCTGAACTATTTAGGGAAACTGAATCACTTCTCCTGCCTGGGGACTTGGTCAACTGGTCATTTCTGGAAGGGGGGGGGGGTGTAGCCTTCCTGGAAGACTCTTATGGACTTGGGACTGGCCCCACATGGCGGCCCAAGTATTGAGCAGGCAGGTCTGAGCCAAAAGCAGTGTCAACACTGGTGACAGGTTAAGACTCACTGATCCACACAAAGCAAAAACACCATCCAAAGGGATCTGAGACCTTTAGGTCATTTCTGCACAACTCCACTGTGGAAACACTAATAGTCATTTATCAGAAGTTCAGAACTGTGAACCCCTGGTCTGATTAACAGATATTTTGTCCATTGCTTGAATCTTGTCAGCTGGACAGAAAAGGGGTTATAATCTTGAGGGGAAGGCTGAGTTGCAAACTCAGGCCCCTGGCGTCAGCTGACACTGGTCACAGGCTGGGTAAAAGGCAAGCTGGGGCCAGTCTAGGAGGTTGGATCACTGGTGTCTCACTGGAAACAGTGACCAAAACTTGAAAAACCTCCACAGTCACTGATACAGCCGACTTCTTGCTGGCAGTAGGCTGACCAATCCGGTTGAATTCAGTAGCTGGACAAGTCTTTCTTGGGACAATCTATTTATCCATAGCCACTTTAGACCAGCCAGGAGGTCCTGACAGTAGGCTGGCTGACTGGTCCGGTAGATTGAGACACGGTCATTCCACCGGGACCAGTGACTGGCCCAAGAATTTCTCTGTAACCAATTTCCTTGGGCAGCAACTGGTTGCCTAAAACGGCCACCTGGACCCTTAAAAATTTCTGCTTGTCTGTTAGCCAGTCCTGTAGACCTGCCCAGTACTAGGGCCTAACCGGTTATAGGTGAAGCACTGCTCTGTAACCGGTTCCTGGTGGTTCCACAATTCTGCGAAAACTCACTGGAGCTGGCAGAAATGGGTGAATTAGACTATTTCTCAGTAGGGGTAGGCTTAAATGCCTTCTTACTGTCCATAAAGGTGGAGAGCCTTCTGCCCATGGGAACAACTGAGTTCTCCGTAACTGGTAAAATCTGTAAACGGTGAGCTTGCTGTCAGCACTGGAATGGCGGGAGCAGCGGATCTCTCTGTAACCGGTAAATTCTCTCTGTAACCTATAAGCTCTGTAACCGGTGAGCCTGCTGTCAACACTGGAATAGTGGGAGCAGCAGACCTCTCTGTACCCGGTAACTTCTTTCTGTAACTGGTAAACTCTGTAACCGGTGAGCCTGCTATCAGCACTGGAATGGTGGGGGCAGCAGACCTCTCTGTAACCGGTAAATTCTCTGTAATCAGATTCCTGAAGCAGCCAGGGTCAGTCTGGTTAATTCACCTGCATTTTCTGCCTGTAAACCGGTCTGGTGGGTTTTAATAACCGGTTCCCGGTAGACCCATCCTCTGTAACCGGTTGGTAGATCTTCTTACTCTCAACCTGCCCCAGTACCCGTACCAAGGTAGGGTCAAAGGGGGGGGGGGGGGGGGGGGGAGAGGGCTAGCTGGAGACCCCACCGGTAGTCTGAGTAGAGCTGGTACCAGTAAAATTCAGCATAAGGGGTCTAGACCTGGTCATCTTCTTCTTGCTAGCCTTGCCGGCCGGAGATCTGTGAAGTCACATGACCGGCACTTCAAAAACACGCAGATTGCTGTGACCAAATGTCATCTAATTTCTTAACACCAACAGACGAGATGCTGGATTTCTTCTTGCCAGTTAAAAATGGGTGTTGAGTAATAAATGGTCGTCTTCTTCTGATGAAACTTCTGTTGAAAACACGATTCCTCCATTGTTGAACGCGTATCACGTGACCAGGTCTGTGTCACGTGACAAGCATAAGCTGGAAGTGATGACGTCAGACGATGCATTCTTCTTTCCTTCTAATTTCTTCTCGTCGACATACACGCAGTGTTACTCGACAATGTAGAAATAAATGGAGGGTGAATAGTGGTAAACAAACACTTCTGAACAGAGGAAGGAATGCTGCAGGGACAACACACGACCTCTCACCCACGACTTCGTCTCGACGACAAGCACAAGGAAAATCTTCAAAACTGGCCATAAAATGCTGGATACTGCCTCGTTTAAGTCCTGGAGAGGCCATGATATGTAAGTAACACAATATTTATATTTCAGATGAAAATAAGCTTAAAATTCGTAGAAAATCCATCTTTCTTCAAACTTCGAGATCACTTCAAAAACACGTCTGCACACTACACGCGCCAAACGAAAAAGATGAACTGACGTCACTCTGTCTAGACAGGAAGCAAGTATGATGCGCCACCTAGCGAATGCATACTACTGACCGGTTCTGCCGGTATTATATACAGGACGTCTTTTTCTGGCGTTTGGCGGGACCGGTTGCACCGACCAGTAAAGCAATTGGCCATTGGATAGGATGTATTAACGCAATAAAATTGAAATTTTTCCCTTTGCATAGGACACCCTTGTACTACCCTGCGGGTCAAACATTCACTCGAAATCGCTCTATCTCGTACGGTTTTCGAGATATTCACACTTTTTCATTTTCCGCTAAAATCCAAGATGGCCACCAAAAGTGGCGAAAATTGAAATTTTTCCCCTTGGCATAGGATACTCTTGTACTACCCTGCAGGCCAAAAATTCGCTCAAAATCACTCTATCTCTTACGGTTAGCGAGATATTTGTGATTTTTCACATTTTCACTAAAAGTAGCAATAAAGTAGCCATTACACACTTGTACATTGAGCAACAGTTGTGAAACTTAAATATGTTACAGTTCACAAAAAAGTAGACGAACAACATATTTCAGAGAAATTGTGTAACTGTAATACTTTTGAAGATATAAGCTATTTACTCATTATGGTTATCATTAAAAATTGACAAAGTAGCTATTACTCACTTAGCTATGGAGATACACTTCCAAACTACTGACCATGTTGTAGCTGTGGAGAAAGTATGTGAACAACATATTGGAACAAAATACTCTGAATGCAATAGTTTGAGAGTTATAAGTCATATAATTATATTATTTAAAAGTGCTATTACTAACTCAAAAGTAGGCCGAAGTTCAGCAAACCCAATGAAATTTTTCCCTTAGCATAGGATACTCTTGTACTACCCTGTGGCTCAAAAATTCGCTCAAAATTGCTCTATCTCTTATGGCTTGCGAGATATTTGTGATTTTTCACATTTTCAATAAAAGTAGCAATAAAGTAGCCATTACTCACTTGTATATTGAGCAACAGTTGTGAAACTTAAATATGTTACAGTTCACAAAAAAGTAGATGAACAACATATTAGAGAGAAATTGTGTAGATGCAATACTTTTGAAGATATAAGCCATTTACTCATTATGGTTATCATTAAAAATTGACAAAGTAGCTATTACTCACTTAGCATGGAGATACACTTCCAAACTACTGACCATGTTGTAGCTGTGGAGAAAGTAGCTGAACAACATATTAGAACAAAATACTCTAAATGCAATAGTTTGAAAGTTATAAGTCATCTAATTATATTAGGTAAAAGTGCTATTACTCACTCAAAAGTAGGCCAAAGTTCAGCAAACCCAAAATATATTGAAAAGCGTAAAAATTCATTAGGGCAAGTAATTTACCAAAAATGTGTAACTGTAGTAGTTTCAGAGAAAACTGCGTGAATGATATATAATATGTTTCTGTAGGTAAACTAATTTTAATGGGGTTAAAAAGTGAAGTATTTACGAGATTCAGTATGTCTTCATTTGGAAAATGACATCACTTGGGAGAAACTCATTTGTGAAAATAATATTTTCTATTAAAAATCCACTTTAATACATTGGAATGGTCATCAGGTCAATAACATGTCATGTCAACAATAGAAATCCATCAAAAATTGTTTTTTTAAAAGACAGAAGAATGACAAAGTGAAAGTTTGTTGAAAACGCATCTGAAAATGGCAATTAATCACTACTCGACAGTTTAAGGTTACATTAGTGTGAAGGAAAGTTATTTCACAGGAAAAACATGTTAACACCACAGCAAGATGATAAAGCTACATCCTATAATGACCGATGAAATGCATCTTTGGAAGGACGTTAAGTTATGAAATGTCATGAAACTGTCATGAAGATATTGAATAGGAATGTTTAATGGCAACACTTAAGCCACGTTTTCGTGGCGATAATGTGGTGCTTTATTTCCACGCTCCACACAAAAAGGGAAATGTGCAAGTCATGAATATTTTGATCTTACTTCTTAATTATATTAACATGTATTTGAACAAATAAAAGTATTAAAACAGCATTTACACTTATAAAATGGTGTTAGGAAACCCCATGGAATTCTGTGACCTCATATTTCCTTGGGGCATGTGGACTTGCAGGTGCACAAACTTGGTCGACAAATTGGAAGAAATACTCTGATGGCAAATTAATCATTAATCCATTTTCATTTGATTTTATTAGTCCCTAACGTATTTTAACTTAAATTTAAAAAGATGTTTTATTTGACAATAATACTGTTAATAATATGATATTTTTAGGAAATGTAGGGTATGTAGATAAAGGAATGTGAATTAAATATCTGAGTACAAGAAATGTGGAAGTAAAGAGCCGTTTTACTGCCACATGAAATGTGGTTGTAGTCGGTCTGAAGGTTTAAATAAGCTATGAACTGTGGGTCACCTAACCGGGTTACTGTCCCGTCTCACATTGTTGTTGATATTTCTGATGGTATGCAATGGGGAGGGAAAGAGCTCACATATACATGGGTTAGCATAAAGTGGGTCGATTTTTTCAAGTGTTTTAGTGCTATGTAAAAAGTAGACTGGCTAGAAACATTATGTTTGGCAGACCTACAGAAGAAATTGATAGCAGCAACATAATGCAAACATTATTCATAACTTTCTTCTCTCAAACGTAAAATTGTACAAAATCTTTGAAAAATATCTGCACCAAAAAACATTCATGAAGTGGGTCGATTCTTCAGTCGAAAATCCCTCTCTCATATTCATGTTTTGACCATGTCAATGTGTTTCTTGGATTTATTATACTGTCATAAACTAAGAAATCGAGGAAGTGCGACTGCCACTTAAAAATCGAGGAAGTGGAACCGCACCATAAGCAGACTGTGAGTCAATGGCCGTGCTGACTCGTGTCTACAAATTCCTGCGCTGGCCAGCACTTGCTGTCTTGATCCCATACAGTAAACATCAAAGTAAGTTTCTTGTATCTTGTATTTGTATCGTGTATTAATGTGTTGTAAAGTGTTAGAAATATAAAAATACTACAACTGATACCAAAAAGTTGTTGGTTTGTTGTTGTTTTGTGGAGAACTTGATTAGACAACAAGAGGAGAGTGCCCGTGAACGGGCACTGTGTCAGCTGACTGAGTGTTTTTGATTTGTGAAGGTAATTAGAGGACAGAATAATTATCAGGAAAAGGGCTGTACAGAAATACAGTAAATGGTAACTGAACAGCAAGTTCGAAAGAAATTCCGAAGCTGACAGAAGAAAAGGATAAAAAAGTTGTGCCCTGTAAATGGTATTATGAAGGAAAATAACAAGGTAATTGTTTAAGTGTAAAAAAATAGGTTAAAACATATTTAAAGAAATACTACAAATGCAATATCCTCGTTCGACCTTGAAGAAGGGGTCCAAGGTCAAATCTAACCACACAAATACATTCCCAGCCCATGATTTCCTATGGTTTACCATTCCAAACCTCTAGGACCAATTATAAATGAGTTATAAGCACTTTTAAGCTTGGCTGTCCTCATTTGACCTTGAAGGAGGGGTCCAAAGGTCAAATCTGACCATACCAAAAGATTCCGAGCCAATGATTTCCTATGGGATTCTCTGTCACCAATAATAAGCGAGTTGTAGGCACTTTCAATTTTCGCTATCCTCATTTGACCTTGAAGGAGGGTTCCAAGGTCAAATCGGACCATATCAACAGATTCACAGCCCATGATTTTCTGTCTGTTTACCATCCCAAACCTCTGGGACCAATAATAAGCGAGTTATAAGCACTTTTAAGTTTGGCTATCCTTGTTTGACCTTGAAGGAGGGGTCATTGAAGGTCAAATCTGACCACACCAAAAGACTCCCACCCCATGATTTCCTACAGGTTGGTTTATCATCCCAAACCTGCGGCTATCCAGTGGATACAATGATTTACTCAACAGTGAGAACCTGAAAGTAGCTATTGCTCAGCTATGCCATGACATAGAGGTCTGCAATTTTACTATGTTATAGCTGACCAAAAATTCTGTGAATAACATATTTAACAAATTACTCTAAATGTAATAGTTTTCAAGTTACAACTGATTTACTCAACAGTGAGAACCTCAAAGGAACTATTACTCAGCTATGCAATGAGCTACATGTCTGAAATTTTACTATGTTATAGCTAACCCAAAAGTAGGTGAACAACATATTTAAGCAAACTACTGTAAATGCAATAGTTTTCAAGCTACAACCGATTTACTCAATAGTGAGAACCTGAAAATAGCTATTGCTCCGCTATGCCATGAGCTATAGGTCTGTAATTTCACTATGTTATAGCTGACCCAAAAGTAGGTGAACAATATTTTTTAACAAAATACTCCAAATGCAATATTTTTCAAGTTATAGCTGATTTACTCAACAGTCAGTACCTGAGAATAGCTATTGCTCAGTTGTGCCATGAGCTATAGGTCTATAATTTCACTATGTTATAGCTGACCCAAAAGTAGCTGAATAACATATTTGCACAAATTTCTGTAAATGCAATAGTTTTCCAATTATAACTGATTTACTCAACAGTGAGAACTTCAAAGTAGCTATTACTCAGCTATGAAATGAGCCACAGGTCTGAAACTTCACTATGTTATAGCTGACCCCAAAATAGGTGAATAACATATTGAAACAAAATACTCTAAATGCAATAGTTTTCAAGTTATAAGTGATTTACTCAACAGTGATAACCTAAAAGTAGCTATTACTCAGCTATGCCATGAGCTACAGGTCTGAAATTTTACTATGTTATAGCTGGCCCAAAAGTAGCTGAATAACATATTTATACGAAATTCTCTAAATGCAATAGTTTTTAAGTTACAAGTGATTTTACTCATGATGGAAGTTACTGAAAAGCCCAAAAGTAGCTATTACTCACTTAGCTATTGAGACAGACACTCAACTTACTCACCATATTGTAGCTATGAAAAAAGTAGCTGAATAACATATTTTAACAAAATGCTCTAAAGGCAACACTTTTCAAGTTATAAGTGATTTACTCAACAGTGATAACCTAAAAGTAGCTATTACTCAGCTATGCCATGAGCTATAGGTCTGAAATTTTACTATGTTATAGCTGACCCAAAAGTAGCTGAATAACATATTTATACGAAATTCTCTAAATGCAATAGTTTTCAAGTTATAAGCGATTTACTCAACAGTGATAACCTAAAAGTAGCTATTACTCAGCTATGCCATGAGCTACAGGTCTGAAATTTCACTATGTTATAGCTGGCCCAAAAGTAGCTGAATAACATATTTATACGAAATTCTCTAAATGCAATAGTTTTTAAGTTACAAGTGATTTTACTCATAATGGAAGTTACTGAAAAGCCCAAAAGTAGCTATTACTCACTTAGCTATTGAGACAGACACCCAACTTACTCACCATATTGTAGCTATGAAAAAAGTAGCTGAACAACATATTTTCACAAAATGCTGTAAATGCAACACTTTTGAAGTTATAAGTGATTTAGTGCATGATTTCATGAATTTTAATGCATTAAAAATTATTAAAAAAATTTATTAAAAAAAAAGTAAGACAGATCCAGGTCTCATACTCACACAAGAGAATCTACCTCTGGTCTAGTACATATATGCAAGATATGAGAGAAATCCCTGCAATAGTCACCGAGAAAATTGTGATAAAAAGTTGAAATTTTCCCACTTTTGGTGGGGGTACCCCCCCTTGTAATGTCTCTAGCAAACAGACGAACAGACAGATTTGCATGCCTTGAACAATTTTTCATCATCGATAGATAAGGTATCTTTTAAAAAAAACAGCATGTCTCTAGGCCTTGTAGTTTTGGAGAAGAAGTTGTTCACGCGGACGCGTACGCCCACGCCGCAGAGTGATGACATAATGTCAGCTGACTGACAAGTCAGCTGACATAAAAAGGGAACTATATGCAGGCGTAGTGATATGACAGTATTTTTTATAAACTTAATCCGGTGTATTGACGGTATCCTGTGACTAAATATTGCTGCTACATGATGAACTAGTGTGTGTAGAGTACTATAAACTAATTTTCAAGTGGTGACCTTCTTTTGAAGTAGTATAAAAACTGTGTGATTTTGGACCCAGTTTTGTACACATTGTCTGGGAGCAGCCACGTTGTGGTTATTTTGAAATAGTATCCTATTGATTATTTTGAAACAGTATCCTATTGATTGCCTTGTCCTTGATCCTTTGGGTACAAGATGCATAATTATGGCTTCTATGGCCTGGAATGGCAGCTGCAGGTAGCAGATGTCCAGTGGCTGGAGGTCATCCTTGGACACCCACTCCTGCTCTCCAGTGTCCAAAAAGAAGACATCCACTTCAATGAGAGACTCTGATGCTGAAGGATTTGCCTGCAAGGACACCTGCCTGGATCTTATGTCCATTACTTTGCACCGGTACCATTTGTCCTCTTCCAGTGGAAACTTGGCCATGACTAGAGTTCCTTTCTTGACGTCTGGTATTGCCTGCTGGTCTGTCAGGTGCATGTATGTATCCAGGTCTTCTTGTAGGTCCAACCATAATCGCTGCCTATTGGCCAGCTGCAGGTACATCAAGTCTGGACTAGAGACTGCTGACACAGACTTCCACAAACTCAGATTCCCAGGTCTCACTGTTTTGTACAGGTGTGTGGGCAGATAATGACTCTACAGCTACTTCCAATGGTCTGCCGTACACAGTGTAGGCCTTTGTGGCACCCTGTTCCGGATTGTAGATTTCATCTGGAAGGTCCAACCTGTCTCGGCAGGCATTATATAGTAGATAAAGGTCCTGATTATTTTCCTCCCTGTAACCATTGTTGATCAGTTCAGTTCTGACATTGTACTTTGTGCTGATGATATTGACTTCCTGTATCTCCAGATAAAGTCACTCACTGACTGTATCTCTGTCCATCTCTCCACACACCAACACACTCAGAACTAAGTTATTATAGATTAAACTCGTGAGTTTAACAGAACTACTACTATAAAGAAGCAATTGATGGAGTGATAAAGGAGGAAAAGAAAAGAAAGAGTGTGGTGCAGTATTAATAGAATTGATGGATTGGTGAATGAAGTGATACAAACGGTTGTATTGCTGTTTATCAGTGTCCTAAGGAGTGACATTAATTTTTAGTCAGTATTTTAGTTAAATTCTTACAGGTTGAAGGTTTTTTTTTTGTATTGAATGAGATTTTATTTGAGGTTTTATTTTTGTTTTGTGCTCAGTGGATTAAGTTACTAAGAACAGATTTTATTTTGATATATAATGGCTATTAGAATATGGAATTGCACTGGCAGTCTAAAACAAAGTTAAAAAAAAAAAAAGTCTTCTCTCGGGAGACTTAAGTTAACTAAATCTTTGTTTAAAGATGGTGAGAGTTCAGTACTTGAAAGCCTGCAGCAATTGACTAGTCTCTGTCAAGAAGACTAAAAACTTACCAGTGGGATACCTAAAAGTGTTACAGTTGTGAACAATTTTGTGCAACTAAAAAGTATCATTGGCTGTGAAAATTCAACTTAGTAAAAAGTTACAGGCAGACGACTCCAGGCCAACAAAGGAAGTACCCATGTGGATTATACAGGGAGAGGGCCATTTCCTTCAAAAACAATGTTAGGAGTAGTGTCGTAAGCTGCGAAATCGAGGAAGTGCGACTGCTGCTTAAAAGATCGAGGAACTGGAACCGCACCATAAGCAGACTGTGAGTCAATCACCATGGTGACTTGTGTCTACAAATTCCTGCGCTGGCCAGCACTTGTTGTCTTGATCCCATACAGTAAATATCAAAGTAAATCTTATATCTCTGTTCTTGTATGTGTAATAATGTGTGTAAAGTGTTAGAAACATAAAAATACTATAATATTTAAAGGTTCACAAAAAATGTTCACAAGAAAGACAATAGCAATAACCCCATGATCAATAGATTTGGTTTACTAATATACCATGATGTAATTGCAGTCAGGATTTTCCCTCCCATGAGAAGGGCAATAAAATCAATTTTTAATAATTTAAATTGTTAAATTAAACAGACATCCAAACATCCAAATCTGGGGCCGGATTCACGAACAATACTTAGACCATTCCTAACTTAGATTTTAAGTATTACTTAGATTTCAAGTAAGAAATTATGAAACCTTATTCACGAACGTTCCTAACTCTAAGGTGACCTTAAAAGTTAAAACCCATACTTAGATTTTAAGTTAAGTTGAAAGCTACCTTGAGAGGACAGGATGTTAATATTACATGATTTAGTTTGTAAACATTGGGCAATAATAGTGTTGTATTTGGATGGGGAGGTTTATTTATCCACGTGGTTAGTGTATAAGTCAAAATTTTAGTAAGATGAAGTTTTAACTAATTTTTCAGAAATAATTTCCACAAATGGCTAGATTCTACTTGAAATGAACAGATTAAAAATTTTACTAGGAATTAATTTTACTCTCCAAGCTCATCGGCTAAAATAATTAAAAATCTCACTTTAATAAGCTGTGACTAATATTCTTTGTAGAGGTTCATTATCATAAACAATCCAATGTATAGACCAAAATTTTCCATACCACTTGGCCAATCAGATTCACTGACACAACCGTAACTAAAGAGTTAGGAGAGGTTTTTTCCTTACTTAGAATCTAAGGTAACCTTATCTAAGTATTGTTTCGTGAATACCAATTCTAAGAAAAACTTAGTCAAGTGAAAAACCTTCCCTTACTTAGATCTAAGGTCACCTTATCTAAGTATTGTTCGTGAATCTGGGCCCAGGGGCCGGATTCATGAACAATACTTGGATAAGGTGACCTTAGATCAAAGTAAGGGAAGGTTTTTCACCTAACTTTTTCTTAGAATTGGTATTCACGAAACAATACTTAGATAAGGTCACCTTAGATTTTAAGTAAGGAAAAAACCTCTCCTAACATTTTAGGTACGGTTGTATCAGTGAATCTGATTGGCCAAAAGCTATGGAAAATTTTGGTATATACATTTTTCTGTTTATGATAATGACCCTCTACAAAGAATATTACTCACAACTTCATATTGCTGTGAGAATTTTAACAGTAATTAATGTTCAAGTTTAGTCTTGTGAAGGATGGTAACTTATTAAAAAATAATAATAATATAAAATTGACCTCTTTTCCATCATACACACAAAAAATCCATTGGCAATTTTTTCCTGTTAGGACATGCACAAAATTACTGAATAAGTTGAAATTTTTATTAGCCATTAATTTAACTATTTTAGCTGATGAGCTTGGAGAGTGAAAATAAATTCCTGGTGAAAATTTAAATCTGTTCCTTTCAAGTAGAATCTAGCCATTAGTGAGAATTATTTCTAAAGAATTAGTTAAAATTTCTTGTTACTAAAATTTTGACTTATACACTAACCACTTGGATAAATAAACCTCCCCATTCAAAAACAACACTATTATTGCCCAATACATGTGTATTTACAAACTAAATCTTGTAATATTAACATCCTGTCCTCCCAAGGTAGCTTTCAACTTAACTTAAAATCTAAGTACGGGGTTTAAGTAGGGATGGGTCGGGATGAAAAATATGTACATCGGGAGGTCGCCAATGCAAAACCGTACCGATTCCGGGATTCCGCGTTTTAGTAAACCCCAAACAAACATGGACGTTTCCTCTTCACGACATCACAATAAAAGTGATCAAATGCCCGAAATATGAGATAAAAGCTTATAATTTCTTCAGATTTGTTGTTTGTTCCCAATATTTTGAGTTTTCCTTCCATTATATGAGCTGACAAGCGAAATTGAGGTTATAAATTGTCGTAACCTAAACATGGCAGTTCTGCTCAACGTAAGCGATAGTACTGTATAAAGTCTGCAAATGCATGAAAATTGGGTAGAAAAGCTTATAATTTCTTCAGATTTTGAGTATGTTTCTAATATTTTAACTCTTCCTTCCATTATATGTGCTAACAAGCGAAGTGGCGGTTGTAAAATCTCGTCACGGTATTTCAGTAAAATGCTCTCGATACCGAGATACCGGAACTACCGACCCGTCCCTAGTTTTAAGGTCACCTTAGAGTTAGGAATAAGATAAGACTATGATGCTTTGAGAATACCAATTTCACTAGGAGAAATTTCCTAACATAGTTTTATGACAAAAATCCTAAAGTTAGAACTAAGACTAAGATAGGAATGTTAGTGAATACCACCCAAAGTTTCATAATTTCTTATGTACTTGAAATTTAAGTAATACTTAAAAATCTAAGTAAGGAATGGCCTAAGTATTGTTCATGAATCTGGCCCCTGATCTTTTGTAATGTAACTAAGTACTGTAAAACTTTTTCCAAAAATTATGATACAGGAATACAGCAAACCTTTATTTTGGTAGAATTTCTTGAAAAAATGACCCACTTCATGCTAACTCATGTACTTGTTTTCTGTGCGTTTTCATCTTTTATTCATAGGTCACCTAAAAAGAGGTACTGGTCGGCCAGTGAATTTCATCACCCCAGTGAAGTTCGTCACCTGCCGTAAAAATGCTCAAGGACAGACAATATTCACATTTAAATAAATGGAATATCTTCTTTCAACAGCAAGGTATATATATATGCCATAACTGGACAGTAAAAACTCTTTAATATTGTCATAAAACGCAGGTGATGAACTTCACTGGCTGAGCAGTAAATGGCTGTCTTGATGAAACTGTCGAAACTGTCCATTTCTAAAAAAATTACTTACACAGTTGGAACATATTCTCCTGGGAAAGTGTCTGTGGTGTAGGAAATCAACATACATGTTTTTCCAACAGTACCGTCACCAACTACAACACATTTAATCGGACGTGGATGTAACTGAGCCATTTTGGGGAATGCACGTTTAGGTATCAGACCTTGTCAACCATCGGAGACACTACAAATAGAAAGGAAATAAATTCATCGATCGTCAGAAATCAATAGACAATTCTAGGGATTCTAACACAAAGTGTTCTTTCGTTATAATCATTACACTATAAAGTTGTGTGTAGAGGAAAGAAATGTAATTCACGCCTGAGACTGCATTTATTTTATTATTATTTTTTTCAATGAATAAGTAATAGCTTCCGGGTTCTTAACATCCGGTAATTTGAGATGATGTACGGGGATACATGAATTTTGCGGCTTTTCCAACTGTATTTCCGAAAAGGCTAGTTTAAGATCATAGCAATCATATACGATTTTTATGTTTGTGTATGATACATTTTGATCCAGCTATTCGAAAATAGTAGGAAAGGAAAAAAAAATCAAGCTTCATTAATTTTATTTGTGAAAACAAGTCGGAAGTTGAACAAATAGAACATGCTTTTCGAAAACTTTACCCACATCAGAAGACAATTTGCTTTTCTAAAAGCCTTCTTCAACATAAAATTTGCTCTATCCCTTATTATCACTCAACACCCATTTTGTCTGGAACAATACATCAACAATGGTAGTCTTGCTTGTCCTTACAACATCATTTCTTTATAATGTCACATCAACAGAAAAGTACACATGTGCTACTGGTCACACAACACATATGGGAACCAGAACTGGATTGCAGTACTCCATGTGCACTCTTGGCAATCTTAGTCAGATAAAGAAATACACTTCATGTGATGTAAGCCAATCTTCACTGTGGTTCTTGTCACTGATTCTGTTAGCCAATGCAAACGATGTACAGCTAAATCCAGGCCCAGAACCAACTCACTCAGAATCCAACTATGTATGTGGAACATGCTCCATCCCTGTTACCTGGGACGACAAAGGGCTTGCATGTGACAGCTGCAACCAATGGTTTTATATTCATTGCCAAAACATCAAAGATAAAACCTACGAATATCTGGGCACAAGTAATGTTTCCTGGAACTGTATCAGATGTAATGCTACAAACTATAGCACAGTCATCTTTGATCTATACAGCACTGGCTTTGTAAGCAAAAACCCCTTCTCAACTCTTCTAGATGAATCTCGGGCGGGATTATCAGAGTTAAATATGCTGAGCCCAACCTCTATCACATCGGAACCCACACCTGTACACACTTCCTCCCCACAGAAGAAGTTGTTCAAAAATGGAGGAATTAGACGACCGCTGTGCATAGTAAATATGAACTGCCAATCTCTTAAAAACAAACACCCCCCAGTTTGTAAATTTCATTGAGAGCATTCAATCTGACATAATTGTCGGCACAGAATCGTGGTTGAACTCGTCCATTAAAGACAATGAATGTTTTCCCTCAAACTTTAATGTTTACAGAAAAGACAGAAACAACAGAGGTGGTGGGGTATTCATTGCAATTAGAAACACACTTATATCATCTCATGCCAGTGAACTGGACACTAACTGTGAGATTATTTGGGTGAAATTGGAAATCACTGGCTCAAAAACATTGTATTTGTGCTCTTATTATCATCCACACACAAACAATGCTGAAAGCTTCCAGCAGTTTGAGTTATCCCTTTGCAAAGCGCAAGCCATTAGAAATCCACATGTTATCATTGGTGGAGACCTCAATCTGCCAGGCTGGGATTGGTCTAAACAGACATTGAAGGAAAACGTTTATCATTTAGACATTCATACAAAATTTGCAGAAGTGTTTAATGAAAACTTTCTTGTACAACTTCTGACAGATCCAACAAGAGGGAATAACACTTTAGATCTGATTTTAACAAACAATGAAACATTGGTCAACAGAGTCGAAATCATACCAGGCATTTCGGATCATGATGCTGAGTAGTGGGGCCTGAGGATTATGTGAGCACATTCGGCACGCCAATTGGGAGGGGTTGAGTAAACAGTCGTTAAGGGGGCTTGAGTAAACAGTCCTTAAGTGGGTTATTGTTTATATAAGAGATATAAGTGGGAGGGGGCAGGTGTTTATTGAGTGGAGTGGGGGTTATTGTTTACATAAAGAGATATAAGTGGGTTGGTGGCAGGTGTTCATGGTTGTACATACAATAGTTTTGTAAGATGCACAATAGCTTTTGTAAAAGAACTTATATTGAATGGTTTAATTACAGAAGACATCATATTTCAGAGTATTTATATTATCCCAAAGATATACAAGTGGTGGAATGGCAGGTGTTTATTCAATGTTGTATGTACTGGAGGGCTTTGTGTTTTAGGAAAAAGACAAAGAGTGGGGGGCAGGTGTACATTCAAGGTTGTGTCTACAATAGCTTTTGTAAGAACTTGTATTGTATGGTATAATCATAGGAAATTTAATATTTCAGATGAGTGCATCTCCTGCCAAAAACAAAATCTCCCGCCAAACAAATGTTTTAAAAAAAGAAAAAAAATGCCCCATCAGCAGAAAAAAGGTTCCTTCCATCCCCAAAACAGGTCCATACTTGTTTTGCAGTGTTTTTTTTCTCTCTTATCATTTTTGGGGCTTTTTTTACAGAAATGAGAATATATTTTAGAAAAGACTTTGCAAAATGCATGTGCTACGAATGTTATTATGAAATCAATGTTCTGAAGTGGAACGATTTGAAAATATATCAAGAAAAGGGTTTGACTATTATTGAAAATAAAACACTGATTACTCCTGCTTTAGTCTCTCAGGTCATAGAAATATATCACGAACTGTTCAAGTATCATTATAAAATGGCACCCCAAACTCTGAAAGAATTATCCGCATGAGGGATATACATGAATGGGACATTAAACACAGATTTATTGCCTTATGAATTAAAACAATACTGTAGTAACATTCTAGACTCGGATCTACCAGTGTGGTATCCCGAGTGGACTGTACCATCGGTATTGATAAGACATTTGGGCTTTACCATTTGCAAGAAGTTATGACAATCCGGCTACTGTTTTTTTTTTCTGACTGACAAAAGAAGAGCAAAAGCAAAACAAATGCCATGTAACCGCATCAAACTGAAGGAGGAAATGGGGGAAATGGGGAGGGGGGCTGTATTGATTCCACACAAGCTTTTTTTTTTTTTTTTTTTTTGCTTTTTTTGTAAGAATAGCTCTGTTCTCTCTCTCTCTCTCTCTCTCTCTCTCTCTCTCTCTTCAGAGTGGTTCATTCAAAGTTTCTGTATATTCACTAAACAAAATGGATTCCACGGATCGTACTCAAGACATTTGTGGAAATTTTGCTTGGGAAAGTATATCGGAGAGGAAGAAAACTGGTTTTTCGGATGGGGCTCCATCAGTTGATACCAACAAGCCATGCATAAAAGGTTTTATATTTAGTTACAAAGACTACCGCTGGTACGACAATAGGTTTAGAAGTTTTCGCAATTGGCCCAAGTGTCATCCAATGAAAGCAGAGACGCTTGCTGGGGCGGGATTTCATTACACTGGCAAGGGGGATAAAGTAGAATGTGACTGGTGCAAGCTCGTACTTGGTCAGTGGGAGACTTTTGACAACGCATTTGAACGACACAAGAAATATTCTGGGGAAGGCTGCGATTTTTTGAGGCAATACTTTCCTTCAAAAAGTCTTAGATTCATCAAGTACGAGTTGGAAGCTCTAGGCGACTGTTTCGAACCTACACCGTGATGTCTATTAGTGGAATGGAATACCAAATTGACCCAGAAGACGACAAAAAGGTGCAAGTACAAACTGTAGATAATGAATTAGTTCTGATTATATCGCAAGGGGACTGCAAAATATTTATGGAAGCAGAGATGTATGATGAGCTGAAAAAGCATCTAGACGAATTGTCTTTGGCTTTGGTGAGAATCTGCTTGAATAAAAGCCAGGTTGACTACACAGTGCCACTCGGAGGTGGTTTGTATGCCTATGCCAAATCGCCTTTTCGCTGCGTACAAATCCGACATTTTGTGGAGCGAGATGCTGTCCTACTGCCCAGCAAGCAAGGTATTTCCCTGAAGAGAAAACAGTGGTCTACTTTAATTGATATTTTCAAGTGCATCGAAGAGGAGCAGGCTACCCCTAAGAAATCTACCAAGTGTACAGAGCTTCACCAGAACCAAGAGGATTATTTCTCCTGTCCACTGTGCTCCCCAACTCTACCGGACACGCCCAAAAAGAAGAAGAAGTCGACATCTGAAGACTCCTTAAGGAAAAGACTGAGTTTGCTGGAATCTGTACAATGAACATTTCCACAAAAAAAAAACCTCTTTGGACTTTTAAAATAAAGACTATTGCATAAATGTGTGTGTGTGTACATTGGATAATATGTTTTCACAAAATAATGGTAAGATTGCAATATGTTGTAGTGTTGTTTGTTTTTATCTCGTCTTTTTTCTGTCAAACTTTTGTTTGTTAAAGGCTAAACAGGACTGTGTACTCACTATGACTTCATTAAAGAAAAAAATCTCTTTTGTTTGCCTTTGCAGCAAAATATCAATACTTTTTTTGTGTGTGTGTGTGTCTGTGTATGTATTTCATGGTTTTTTGCTTTTCTGTCATCATCATCATAATATTAATAATAAAGAAACTTATGTATCAGCATTCATTTCTTGTTTTGCTATCAAAGGGTTAGGACATGGCTTTAGTCAAATTTGAGTCACCCTCTACGTGGATAATTTCTGGTATGACTGGTAGTGGTAAAACTACTTGGTTGTATAAACTCTTACAGTGCAAAGATGTCATGTTTAAGGACCCTCCGAATAAGATAATATACTGTTACTCCATATGGACAAAGCTCTTTGATTCGATGGAAAAGGACTTGGACATAGAATTCATTCAGGGCGTACCCGATGCAGAAAAAATCAAAGCCATATACGATGGCAAACACCACATAATATGTCTAGACGATTTGCAACAGGAAGTAGCAAACAGCAAAGAGGCTGAGAAACTGTTTACGCAATTGAGCCACCATAACAATCTCAGCATTATTTACCTAAATCAAAATCTTTTCTATCAAGGAAAATGCGCGCGTACCTTGAACCTGAATACGGCTTACACCGTTTTGTTAAAAAATCCCAGAAATACCCAACAAGTAGCATTGCTGGGTAGACAGTTGGGCATGGGCAATGTACTGAAAGAAGCCTATAAAGATGCTGCTGGTAAACCTTTCGGATACTTGGTCATTGACCTTTCCCCAAAAAGCGAAGAATGCTATAGGCTGAGAACTAATGTTTTTCCGGACGAGCCAGCCGTGATTGTATATCAGTAAGCACGAATTAGACCCGAAGCATAGTCAACAGAATGCCGCAAAGGAGTAAACATGTCTCAAAACTTGAAAAGGAATAAAGATTTTCTGACACTGTTGTTAAAGACCGATAAAGGACAAGCTAAAGCGCTCTTGGAAACCATTACACAGAAGCAGCTGGAGGCGGTGATTGAAATAGTTTATAATCTCATGAGAATTTCATCCGTTAAAAAGGATAAAACAGTAATTCAAAAGAGAAAGACTCTTTTAAGAGAACTGGTGAATAAAAAAGTTAAACTTGCAAAGAAAAAACAACTTGTAGGGCGACATAGATTACAGCTTTTGAAAACACTCTTACACTTTAAAAGCCTTCTCTTGAGTCTGATAAAATGAAAAAATTAGTTTTAATTCCTCAAGAAAGATACGAGCAGTTAGTGACCAGAGAATCCAAAAAAGAAGAGCATTCCGAACCGGATGAACCAGTAATTAGAAAACCAACTGAGGAGCCCCCTCCGGAACCAGACAGCCAAGAAAGTGGAAAGGTGATAAATAAGGAAGAAAAAGAAAAGGAAAAAACAGGGGTATTGGACAAAATCCCACCGCCACCAGGTGAACCGGTCCTGACAGGGCAAATAGGTGGACGAGAAAAGAAGAAGAAGGGCAAAAATAAAAGCGATCTTTGGAGGGCAAAGTGGACAAGCTATTGAAGGAAAAAAAAATAGAAAGAAGAGAAGGATATGTTAAGCCCCCAAAAAGAAAACTACTTGAAGGAAATATATTTTGATCCCAAGAAACCGACATCATTCGGAGGTGTCAACAAGTTGTACAAATTTGTTAAAAGTCAGAGGGCGGATATTTCAAAAGGGGATATAGTGAAATGATTAAGTAAACAAAATACATACGCTCTGTACAGGAGGGTGGTGAAACGATTTAAAAGACCCAGGGTGATCGTCCCGAGCAAGGGTTACATGTTAGATGCGGATACGGCCAGCTATGAGAGTTATGCCTCCGACAACAATGGTTACAAGTACATTGCTGTGTTTATCGATATCCTGTCGCACTATTTATACACAGTTCCTCTTAAAAGTCTAACTTCTAAAGAAATGGTGGATGCCTTGAAGAGAGTGCTTGAAAGAAATAAACCAACACTGTTACGCTCCGACAGAGGCCAAGAATTTCTAGGGGCTGCGGATAAATACCTCAAAGATCGGGACTTGAAACATGTGACTACATCGGAGCACTCTAAAGCTAACTATGCGGAAAGAGTTATAAGAACATTAAAAGCCAAGATTGGCAGGTATATGTCTTACAGCAAGACGCATCGTTGGCTTGATACACTGAAGGACATTACAGAGAGTTACAACAACACCTATCATAGAACGATAAAAATGTCCCCTGAAGAAGCCCTGACCACCAGCGACGCTGTACTTTGGAAGACTCAATACGACAGACCCCAAAAAAGTACTAACAGAAATAAAAAGAAGCTAAAGTCATCAACCGACAAAAGACAACAGGGTAAAAATATATTTAAATTTAAAGTAGGAGATGTGGTTAGGTTGTCTAAAATTCCCGGTACCTTTGAGAAAGAAAGCGATAAAAAGTGGACCAATGAATTGTTTACTATCGCTTCCAGGTCACTCAATCAAGGAATTCCAAAATACGAAGTGAAAGACTATCACAATGATCCTATAATAGATAAATTTTCGACCGAAGAGCTGCAAAAGGTGATCATCGATCAAGACACGCGTTACGACATAGACAAAATATTGGGCAAGAAAAAGAAGAGAGGAAAAACGCAAGTGTTGGTTCACTGGGTTGGGTGGCCTTCTAAATTTGACAGCTGGATAGACGAGGATCAAGTGAAAGAGTTTTCGAGATGCTGTATTTATTTTTATCCTCCAGGGACTCCTCGGGAGACTATCCGACTAACAAATGGTACGACTTCACTATTGTTTTGCCTAAAACATTAGAGCTCAACGAAAACTGGGAATGCGCACTGATGGACATAAAGTGCTTTCCGCACATTGAAAAAGAATTTGTGGTTTATACCGACATAGTCTACCAAAGCTACATCAGAGACAGCACGGCGTCGATCTTGAGAAGGGTATATTCGTTTCCGAGCATATTTGTCAGGCCTTACTTTATTCCAATACACAGGACGAGCATCGAGCGCATTAGAATGTACATAAGAGACTTGGAAACAGGTGGAGAACCTACAGAAGCAATTACGGAACTGACCTGTACGCTAGCTTTTTGTTACAACAACAAAAACAAAACAAAACAATGACGAGTAATGCATGGACGCAGCATTTTACGGATATGGCTCGAGGACTGGTGCCCTGTAGAAAAAAAATGTACCTCAGGTTGGCCAAGGCAATATTCAGATGGTAACACCGACCCAGGCGGATGTGGAACGCGCTAAAAGTGACCTCAAGCGGAAGTTAAAGGAGGCTTCTGTTTATAAACCGAAGCGTGTGAGGTTATCTCCTCAGTCTGGGGAAGAAGCAAAAGGATAAAAGCCAGAAGAAGAAAAAAAACTCTGTGAAAAGTAAAGCTAAGAAAAAGCCGAACAAGACCGGGAAAAAGAAGTCTGCAAAAACTGATAAAAAAAAGAAAAAAGTTGTGACAAAAAAAAACTGTGAAAGCCGGGAAAAAAAAGCAGATAAAAAAGTAAGGAAACAAAAATGTCGGACTCGGAGCAAACATGCACTTCTAAACTAGCTCTTTTTCAAAAACCCTACATAGAGACCAGTGTGGAAGACATCCAGTAAATCGATTTTCTGCCTACATCAACCATATCCCAGGGCTCGGTGATTGAGTTTCGCATACCCGGAACCAGTTCCGAATACATAGATCTGAAGAGATGCAGACTAAAACTTAAGCTGAGAATAATAAACAGTGATGGAACCCCTATAGGGATGGATAACAATGTCGGATTGGTCAATCTAAGTTTAGCCTCCATATTCCGCCAGGTGGATGTTCAGATGCAAGAAAAGCTCGTCAGTTCTGACATTAATATTTGCTACCCTTACAAGTCTATGATGGATGTTTTGCTGAAGTATGGGTTCGATCTCAAAGAGGGCCTTTTGCAAAGCGAACTCTACTACAAAGACACCGGTGTTATGGACGCTGTACCCCCTGAAAACAACAGCGGTTTAATGAGTCACACCGCATTTACTGCTAATGGAAATGAGGTCACCTTAGAAGGCCCTATTCACACGGATGTTTTTCAACAAGATCGCCCAATTCTAAATGGAGTAAAGATCGTCTTAAAATTTCATCCCAGCAGTGACAAGTTTTCTCTCATGACCGGGGACTCTGAAAACTATAAAGTGTCCATCACTTCTGCCATTTTGAAAGTTTGCCATGTCAAAGTCGCCAATGCTGTCATGATAGCCCAAAACGAAGCTCTCAGTATTGGCCCGGCGCTTTATCCTTACTGGAAATCCAACTTCAAGACCATTTCTGTTCCGGGTGGCGTGTCTGCAGTAAGTAGCAACGACATATTCCATGGCGAGGTTCCCAGCAAACTTGTTTTGGGCATTGTACAGACAAAAGCCTTTAGCGGAGACTACCAACTGAATCCCTTCAACTTCTTACACGTCAATGTAAACTACATAGAACTGTCAGTAGATGGACAGAGTGTACCCGCACAGTCTTTGAAGCCAAACTTTGAAACGGGTGATTATACAAGCTCCTTTCTCTCGATGTTCTTTAACCATTACCCTAATTCCGCAGGAGGAAATTGGATTACAAGGGAAGAGTACGCGAATGGCTACTTGCTGTTCTGTTTCAACATCCAGGGAGAGGCGGTAGAGGATATATTCGCAAAACAGAAAAGCGGATACACCAGATTGCAGCTGAACTTTGCCAAAGCAACGCCTTATCCATTGATGGTCATCTGTTATTCGGTCTTCCCTTCTCTTTTGAAGATCGATAAAGCCAGAAACCTCATTCTCTAATAATAATAATAATAATAATAAGATGAACACGCTACAACTGGAGACCTATATGAAAGCCGATAGCCAGATATCGAGCTATTACGGAGGCGTGGTGCCAAAAGATTTTTTACCACTGCAGACTGTAAAACCCAGTTTTTACGTGGTCAACCTAGACACTAGTGACAAAGCGGGTAGCCACTGGATAGTAATGTTTCACAGAGGTGATAAGATGACGGAGTACTTCGATCCTTTGGGGAAGAAGCCAGATGAAGAGTTTGTGACTTATTTGACCTTGCAGAGTGAACGTTACATTTTCAACAACAGAAGATGTCAGAGTCGTGTTTCAAACTTGTGCGGACAGTACTGTTTGTTTTATTGTTACTTTAGATCTAGGGGATATTCCATGCAGGATATTCTGGGTATGTTTGATGAAAACGATCAATTGGTTTATTTCTTTTATCAGTACACCAAGTGACAATATATTTTTCGTAAAAACAAAACAAAACAAAAACAATTAACACTGGGGAGTCATGGATGCGTTGTCTTTTTAGAAAAGGTTTTGTGTGTATGTATATAAATATATATATATATATATATATTGGTATTCATTTTAAAAATCAAATAATATCTACTTGTGTATAATACATATATATTGCCAGTGTATTTGTGTGCATATACTCTGTATTACAAAATAAAAAAAAGAAAATTAGTTTTAATCATTGCTGTTTGTTTTATTATTATTCTTAAGAACTGTCAATACATTGCCTAAAATGTTTCGTCCTGGAAATTTTTGCTGGGCGTTAAAACCGCCACAGCATACTGCATACCGCAGCCTAACTGACTGTTTTTATTAGCATAGACGATTTCGTCAGCATGTATACTATCTAAGCTATTTTTAAAAGATGAACATTGTAGATATTTTGCATTAAGGACATCCTCTAATAATTCTGGTAACTTTAAATTCCACGCCAACTTTGTACAGATTTTCTTTTCATATTTGACAATCTGAGTCCAAGTAATCTCTTCCCGAACTGCTGAGGCCTGCTCTTCACCTCGGTGAAATTTTACGGAACTATAAATCATGAAATGATCCACAGAAATGAACCGCGCATTTTGAATATCTAATGCGCCAGCGAAAGAATTGCAAAGCGGATCGAGAGGGTTGTCTTCGAATGTGTACCGGTTAAAATCGGGCCACGGACTGAGTACTAAATCTAATGGGGATGTGTGGATACCATCGCTTTCAACTTTTCGCTTGCAATAAAAATAGTTAAATCCCACCCTCTGCTGACTGTAAGTGAACATAGTATTGTCCTTTGCTCTAAAACCTCTGTTTACATAACTCTGACTGACGCGATCTTGAAGCACTTTGGTCATGATCCCCACGGGATCGGATACACTGTTCTTATTAACTCCTTTGCAAGACACTTTGTATTGTCCTTCGTTGTCTATGATGTAGGTTTTAGAACACAGAGCAATCATAGATTCACCCGAGAATTCTTTTTTGAAAAGCCCTGGGCTTCTTCTACAAAACTTTTCGTCCCTAAGGCAACATGTTCTGGGAAAAAAGGTACCCGAGTCAGCCTCGTGGACCTGGCTGCATTTTCCTTTAAGTTTGCTGACAAAGTCAGACTTGAGATGAGGATACACTGCGTCTTGGAGATTTTCATGTGCCAATCCAAAGTAGAGCGAATCCGTATCCATTTGGATACATTCAAACTTGTTTCTGGGAATGTATTTACATAGGCAGTCGTAATAAAACTCCAGCATTCGGAGTTTGGCATAACTCAAAATAGTGAAACCAATCTGAATGGGGACATTGAGACTGATCCTCTTTTTCCCCCTTTCTACCTTGTACATTTCATCGCTTAACAAGGTCGCATCCATGACTCCCCAGTGTTAATTGTTTTTGTTTTGTTTTTACGAAAAATATATTGTCACTTGGTGTACTGATAAAAGAAATAAACCAATTGATCGTTGTAAAGCAAATTGTTTTCATCAAACATACCCAGAATATCCTGCATGGAATATCCCCTAGATCTAAAGTAACAATAAAACAAACAGTACTGTCCGCACAAGTTTGAAACACGACTCTGACATCTTCTGTTGTTGAAAATGTAACGTTCACTCTGCAAGGTCAAATAAGTCACAAACTCTTCATCTGGCTTCTTCCCCAAAGGATCGAAGTACTCCGTCATCTTATCGCCTCTGTGAAACATTACTATCCAGTGGCTACCCGCTTTGTCACTAGTGTCTAGGTTGACCACGTAAAAACTGGGTTTTACAGTCTGCAGTGGTAAAAAATCTTTTGGCACCACGCCTCCGTAATAGCTCGATATCTGGCTATCGGCTTTCATATAGGTCTCCAGTTGTAGCGTGTTCATCTTATTATTATTATTATTATTAGAGAATGAGGTTTCTGGCTTTATCGATCTTCAAAAGAGAAGGGAAGACCGAATAACAGATGACCATCAATGGATAAGGCGTTGCTTCGGCAAAGTTCAGCTGCAATCTGGTGTATCCGCTTTTCTGTTTTGCGAATATATCCTCTACCGCCTCTCCCTGGATGTCGAAACAGAACAGCGAGTAGCCATTCGCGTACTCTTCCCTTGTAATCCAATTTCCTCCTGCGGAATTAGGGTAATGGTTAAAGAACAGCGAGAGAAAGGAGCTTGTATAATCACCCGTTTCAAAGTTTGGCTTCAAAGGCTGTGCGGGTACACTCTGTCCATCTACTGACAGTTCTATGTAGTTTACATTGACGTGTAAGAAGTTGAAGGGATTCAGTTGGTAGTCTCCGCTAAAGGCTTTTGTCTGTACGATGCCCAAAACAAGTTTGCTGGGAACCTCACCATGGAATATGTCGTCGCTACTTACTGCAGACACGCCACCCGGAACAGAAATGGTCTTGAAGTTGGATTTCCAGTAAGAATAAAGCGCCGGGCCAATACTGAGAGCTTCGTTTTGGGCTATCATGACAGCATTGGCGACTTTGACATGGCAAACTTTCAAAATGGCAGAAGTGATGGACACTTTATAGTTTTCAGAGTCCCCGGTCATGAGAGAAAACTTGTCACTGCTGGGATGAAATTTTAAGACGATCTTTACTCCATTTAGAATTGGGCGATCTTGTTGAAAAACATCCGTGTGAATAGGGCCTTCTAAGGTGACCTCATTTCCATTAGCAGTAAATGCGGTGCGACTCATTAAACCGCTGTTGTTTCCAGGGGGTACAGTGTCCATAACACCGGTGTCTTTGTAGTAGAGTTCGCTTTGCAAAAGGCCCTCTTTGAGATCGAACCCATACTTCAGCAAAACATCCATCATAGACTTGTAAGGGTAGCAAATATTAATGTCAGAACTGACGAGCTTTTCTTGCATCTGAACATCCACCTGGCGGAATATGGAGGCTAAACTTAGATTGACCAATCCGACATTGTTATCCATCCCTATAGGGGTTCCATCACTGTATATTATTCTCAGCTTAAGTTTTAGTCTGCATCTCTTCAGATCTTTTTATTCGGAACTGGTTCCGGGTATGCGAAACTCAATCACCGAGCCCTGGGATATGGTTGATGTAGGCAGAAAATTGATGTACTGGATGTCTTCCACACTGGTCTCTATGTAGGGTTTTTGAAAAAGAGCTAGTTTAGAAGTGCAAGTTTGCTCCGAGTCCGACATTTTTGTTTCCTTACTTTTTTATCTGCTTTTTTTTCCGGCTTTCACAGTTTTTTTTGTCACAACTTTTTTCTTTTTTTATCAGTTTTTGCAGACTTCTTTTTCCCGGACTTGTTCGGCTTTTTCTTAGCTTTACTTTTCACAGAGTTTTTTTTCTTCTTCTGGCTTTTATCCTTTTGCTTCTTCCCGCGTCCAGCCCCAGACTGAGGAGATAACCTCACACGCTTCGGTTTATAAACAGAAGCCTCCTTTAACTTCCGCTTGAGGTCACTTTTAGCGCGTTCCACATCCGCCTGGGTCGGTGTTACCATCTGAATATCGCCTTGGCCAACCTGAGGTTTAACTACGTACATTTTTTTTCTACAGGGCACCAGTCCTCGAGCCATATCCGTAAAATGCTGCGTCCATGCATTACTCGTCATTGTTTTGTTTTGTTTTTGTTGTTGTTGTAACGAAAAGCTAGCGTACAGGTCAGTTCCGTAATTGCTTCTGTAGGTTCTCCACCTGTTTCCAAGTCTCTTATGTACATTCTAATACACTCGATGCTCATCCTGTGTATTGGAATAAAGTAAGGCCTGACAAATATGCTCGGAGACGAATATACCCTTCTCAAGATCGACACCGTGCTGTCTCTGATGTAGCTTTGGTAGACTATGTTGGTATAAACCACAAATTCTTTTTCAATGTGCGGAAAGCACTTTATGTCCATCAGTGCGCATTCCCAGTTTTCGTTGAGCTCTAATGTTTTAGGCAAAACAATAGTGAAGTCGTACCATTTGTTAGTCGGATAGTCTCCCGAAGAGTCCCTGGAGGATAAAAATAAATACAGCATCACGAAAACTCTTTCACTTGATCCTCGTCTATCCAGCTGTCAAATTTAGAAGGCCACCCAACCCAGTGAACCAACACTTGTGTTTTTCCTCTCTTTTTTCTCTTGCCCAATATTTTGTCTATGTCGTAACGCGTGTCTTGATCGATGATCACCTTTTGCAGCTCTTCGGCCGAAAATTTATCTATTATAGGATCATTGTGATAGTCTTTCACTTCGTATTTTGGAATTCCTTGATTGAGTGACCTGGAAGCGATAGTAAACAATTCATCGGTCCACTTTTTATCGCTTTCTTTCTCAAAGGTACCGGGAATTTTAGACAACCTAACCACATCTCCTACTTTAAATTTAAATATATTTTTACCCTGTTGTCTTTTGTCGGTTGATGACTTTAGTTTGTTTTTATTTCTGTTAGTACTTTTTTGGGGTCTGTCGTATTGAGTCTTCCAAAGTACAGCGTCGCTGGTGGTCAGGGCTTCTTCAGGGGACATTTTTATCGTTCTATGATAGGTGTTGTTGTAACTCTCTGTAATGTCCTTCAGTGCATCAAGCCAACGATGCGTCTTGTTGTAAGACATATACCTGCCAATCTTGGCTTTTAATGTTCTTATAACTCTTTCCGCATAGTTAGCTTTAGAGTGCTCCGATGTAGTCACATGTTTCACGTCCCGATCTTTGAGGTATTTATCCGCAGCCCCTAGAAATTCTCGGCCTCTGTCGGAGCGTAACAGTGTTGGTTTATTTCTTTCAAGCACTCTCTTCAAGGCATCCACCATTTCTTTAGAAGTTAGACTTTTAAGAGAAACTGTGTATAAATAGTGCGACAGGATATCGATAAACACAGCAATGTACTTGTAACCATCGTTGTCGGAGGCATAACTCTCATAGCTGGCCGTATCCGCATCTAACATGTAACCCTTGCTCGGGACGATCACCCTGGGTCTTTTAAATCATTTCACCACCCTCCTGTACAGAGAGTATGTATTTTGTTTACTTAACCATTTCACTATATCCCCTTTTGAAATATCCACCCTCTGACTTTTAACAAATTTGTACAACTTGTTGACACCTCCGAATGATGTCGGTTTCTTGGGATCAAAATATATTTCCTTCAAGTAGTTTTCTTTTTGAGGGCTTAACATATCCTTCTCTTCTTTCTATTTTTTTTTCCTTCAATAGCTTGTCCACTTTGCCCTCCAAAGATCGCTTTTATTTTTGCCCTTCTTCTTCTTTTCTCGTCCACCTATTTGCCCTGTCAGGACCGGTTCACCTGGTGGCGGTGGAATTTTGTCCAATACCCCTGTTTTTTCCTTTTCTTTTTCTTCCTTATTTATCACCTTTCCACTTTCTTGGCTGTCTGGTTCCGGAGGGGGCTCCTCAGTTGGTTTTCTAATTACTGGTTCATCCGGTTCGGAATGCTCTTCTTTTTTGGATTCTCTGGTCACTAACTGCTCGTATCTTTCTTGAGGAATTAAAACTAATTTTTTCATTTTATCAGACTCAAGAGAAGGCTTTTAAAGTGTAAGAGTGTTTTCAAAAGCTGTAACCTATGTTGCCCTACAAGTTGTTTTTTCTTTGCAAGTTTAACTTTTTTATTCACCAGTTCTCTTAAAAGAGTCTTTCTCTTTTGAATTACTGTTTTATCCTTTTTAACGGATGAAATTCTCATGAGATTATAAACTATTTCAATCACCGCCTCCAGCTGCTTCTGTGTAATGGTTTCCAAGAGCGCTTTAGCTTGTCCTTTATCGGTCTTTAACAACAGTGTCAGAAAATCTTTATTCCTTTTCAAGTTTTGAGACATGTTTACTCCTTTGCGGCATTCTGTTGACTATGCTTCGGGTCTAATTCGTGCTTACTGATATACAATCACGGTTGGCTCGTCCGGAAAAACATTAGTTCTCAGCCTATAGCATTCTTCGCTTTTTGGGGAAAGGTCAATGACCAAGTATCCGAAACAGCTAAACACACACATGGAAACAAACATGAAAGATTACTTGTGAAAAAACTAATTTTTTTACTGGAACTACAAATGGGATATTTATAATAGTTTGTGAAACCATACAGCTAAATATATAGAATCCAGAGGCATGAGTTACTTTCTCCAAAGATGAATGGAATAAATGATATTTAATGGGTAAAATCCAACTTCAAATGTTATTTAATATGTTCAGAACAGATTAATTCACTGATGCACGACTTACATGTGAAAGAATTTACCAGTGTGTACTGAACTGGACATTGACAGAGTCTATACACCAGGTGTTGTTTATTGTTTATTTGATTGATATTTACATGGACAAACACTTGATTAATATTGTGGGTCTAATTTTGGCTGACAATTAGTGACTTTTCAGGCCCTTGGTAACTTTCCAATATTGCCTCTGTATTTGACATTGAATGTTGAACTAATTTGACACTTGTGATTTCTTACTCCTGTAACACCTTGTCAACATACATCTGTGAAACACTGGCTGTATAATAATTCCTGGATATACTTATTTTTACAGATATTCTAAAACTATTCAAACTTTTATGTTTATGGCATTGAAAAGGAATTTAAGCTCTTGTTCAGAGTCAGATACTGAATGTAAAAAAATGAATGTCCAGAGTACTCCAAGCAAAATAACAGAGGAAATTGGAGATAAGGATACCGGTGTCACATCTTCACAGTTACTTCAAGAGAGAGAAAATGCATTGGCAACTGTTAAACAGAATGCTCCTGAATGGTTCACAGAGGCCTTTGACTACATACTCAAGGACTTAAACTACACTCGTGAATGTACCCTGGATATGACTTCTTACAAGGCCTCATGTGAAGAAAATACAAAGAAGTTGAAACAGCTGGAAAGTAGAGTTGATTGTCTTGAGAAAAAAAATCGCACACTTGAAGACCACATTTTGAGACTTGAGGACTATAGTAGAAGGAACAATCTCATAATCAAAGGGATCCCAGAAGACGGGCCAGCTGAAAACTGCAATACTGTTGTGAAGAATTTTTTAAACAGTAAACTTAAGGTGCCCACCGTAGATAATATTGACATAAGCAGTGTACACAGGTTGGGTAAACCACCACATATGCAACCATCACCAGTCAAGAAACCAAGAAACATGATACTCAGATTAGCAAATCTATCTGATCGGGACTTGATTTGGAAGCACAGGTTCAATCTTAAGTCCACTCCTTTCATCTTGAATGAAGATTTCTCTCCTCTCACCCAGGAGCGAAGGAAGCAACTCCAACCATACTTCATTGCAGCACGTAAACATCCTAGTGTCAAAAGATGTCAACTGATCAGAGATTGTCTCATGATCAATGGACAACGATATAAAATAGATGAAATAGACTCACTGCCCTTTGGTCTCAGTTCATCTAACACCAGCAGAGCAGAACGAAGGCTAACTTCCATTGAGGGCACTGCATTCTTTGGTTCAGACAGCTTTTTAAGCAACTTCCACAAAAGCCCGATTGAGGAAAAGCAGCAAACATTTTCAACAGTTGAACACTACTACCAATATAGAAAGGCTCTGTACTTCAATGATCAAATTACTGCAAATGCAATTCTTTCATCCAAAACACCGAATCATGCAAAAGCTTTAAGCTATCAAATCAAAGATTTTGACAAGGACCTGTGGATGTCAGTTGCAGAGCAGACTATGTTTAATGCTGTCACAAAAAAGTTTGAACAGAACCCAGTGCTACAGAAACAATTGCTTTCAACCAGTGGCTTATTAATTGAAGCCAACCCAACAGATACATTCTTCTCTTGTGGATTATCACTGAGTGATCCAAATATTGAAGTATCAACATCATGGAAAGGATTAAATATTCTCGGAAAAGTACTCTGCAAAGTCCGTGATAATCTTAACTAGAATTAGTACTTAATTTACAACAGAACTTTAACTGTATACAATATATTAAACTCTCAACTGGAAAATCTGCCTTTTGATGACCACTACAAAAGGTGACTAAGGTACAAACTGATATACATGTGTACTATTTTACAAATCTACACTATTTGCTAAGTAACATCTACCCACTTTAGACATTAACATATTTTTAAATATGATAAAAGTAAACTCTATGATGTGAATGCCTTCCAAATTATAGTTTGAATGGCACTTATGTATTGTTTCTACCTATATTGGTAACTGAACATTGACTAACATTTTCATTGTCCTGATATTATATTGAAAAACTTTATGATCTATTGTTTAACTGTCAACCATGTAATCTAATACTCCTGTAACATTGCTCAGGTTTCATTGTATTAACATTGTATTGACAAAGCTTACAATTTTATTTTTGAACTATCACACATTTAATACCTAGTACTCGATGACTATAGTTTAGTAACATTAATTGTTTCACCATTGTATTGACAAGGCTTTACAATTTATTGTTAAACTTATAAACACCCATGTAATTCTTTGTACTCTTGTAATGTTGGTTAATAATAAGCTAGTATTAATCCTATTCCTAAAGATATTAATTAGTACTCTTGTAAAGTTGTTTGAGAATATGCAAGTATTAGTTTCTGTTCCTAAATTTATTACTATAACTTGGCATAGTGGAAGTTTGTCAGTATGAATTATAACTATGTGAATGTTTTTAAGCATAGAGCTCTGCTCAATTAACATAATTTCTGAAAATATTACTTCTTTAATTAATGAAAAATGTACACATGTTGTTTGTTTACTCTTAGTAACAACTATCATTGACAAATACTGTTATAAAACACCTTGTATTTTTTCAGTCATCATCTTAAAACTGGTGTAAAATCTAATAATATATTTCAGTATAAAAATTGCTTAGTATCAATACTAATACTATACTTGTTCATTGCTGTACTATGTAATGTATATAATCCAATTAAGAGTTTCTGAGAATATTACCTCCTTTATCTATTAGTAATATACACAAATGTGTAGTTTGACATTAGGCTCTAGAAAGATCATATAAAAGTACAGATAATAGGTTTTTTTAACATTAAGGTAATATCCAAACTATAGACTAAAAATTATTGACCATATCAGTTATAGCAAATAACTTAAACCTACTTCCTGTGTATTGTTCAAAATAGTTAATGAATTGTCTCACAGGGGTAAATCGTTGACCTTAGCAGTTATACCAAATAACTTAAACCTATTTCTCATGTACTGTACCAAACAGTTCATCAATTGTCTCACAGGGAGTAAACTCTCAGTAAATATCATTAACAGAATAATCTTATTAATAAATAACGAAAGTATACCCTTTTTATGATAACTTGCCAGTGAATTGTGAATTGCTACCATCTGCTCAATTAACAGGAGGTTTGTCAGTATATTAAAATTATAACTATGTGAATGTTTTTAAGCATAGAGCTCTGCTCAATTAACATAATCTTTGAAAATATTACTTCTTTAATTAGTGAAAAATGTACACATGTTGTTTGTTTACTCTTAGTAACAACTATGATTGACAAATACTGTTATAATACACCTTGTATTTTTTCAGTCGTCATCTTAAAACTGGTGTAAAATCTAATAATATATTTCAGTATATAAAATTGCTTAGTATCAATACTAATACTATACTTGTTCATTGCTGTACTTTGTAATGTATATAATCCAATTAAGAGTTTCTGAGAATATTACCTCCTTTATCTATTAGTAATATACACAAATGTGTAGTTTGACATTAGGCTCTAGAAAGATCATATAAAAGTACAGATAATAGGTTTTTTTAACATTAAGGTAATATCCAAACTATAGACTAAAAATTATTGACCATATCAGTTATAGCAAATAACTTAAACCTACTTCCTGTGTATTGTTCAAAATAGTTAATGAGTTGTCTCACAGGGGTAAATCGTTGACCTTAGCAGTTATACCAAATAACTTAAACCTATTTCTCATGTACTGTACCAAACAGTTCATCAATTGTCTCACAGGGAGTAAACTCTCAGTAAATATCATTAACAGAATAATCTTATTAATAAATAACGAAAGTATACCCTTTTTATGATAACTTGCCAGTGAATTGTGAATTGCTACCATCTGCTCAATTAACAGGAGGTTTGTCAGTATATTAAAATTATAACTATGTGAATGTTTTTAAGCATAGAGCTCTGCTCAATTAACATAATCTTTGAAAATATTACTTCTTTAATTAGTGAAAAATGTACACATGTTGTTTGTTTACTCTTAGTAACAACTATGATTGACAAATACTGTTATAATACACCTTGTATTTTTTCAGTCGTCATCTTAAAACTGGTGTAAAATCTAATAATATATTTCAGTATATAAAATTGCTTAGTATCAATACTAATACTATACTTGTTCATTGCTGTACTTTGTAATGTATATAATCCAATTAAGAGTTTCTGAGAATATTACCTCCTTTATGTATTAGTAATATACACAAATGTGTAGTTTGACATTAGGCTCTAGAAAGATCATATAAAAGTACAGGTAATAGGTTTTTTTTAACATTAAGGTAATATCAAAACTAAATACTAAAAATTATTGACCTTATCAGTTATAGCAAATAACTTAAACCTACTTCCTGTGTATTGTTCAAAATAGTTAATGAGTTGTCTCACAGGGGTAAATCGTTGACCGTAGCAGTTATACCAAATAACTTTAACCTATTTCTCATGTACTGTACCAAACAGTTAATCAGTTGTCTCACAGGGAGTAAACTCTCAGTAAATATCATTAACAGAATAATGTTATTAATAAATAATGAAAGTATACCCTTTTTATGATAACTGGCCAGTGAATTGCTACCATCTGTGTATGAACTTTGAAAAATATCAATGAAAAAGTTATGGATGCTAATAAACTTCATTTCATCTTGTGGGTACATTATCACCTTAATATATAATCCCCACTCTGGATAATTGCCCAACAGTTTAGTTTCAGAAAAAAACTTTTTGGTTTACTTCTGTTTTGAAGACAATAAGATGTGTTGTATGGTTTGTCCTTTTGTGTTTTGTAAATTTGTACATATATACTTTAATCTTTTTTTTGGAACCCTGAAGTATTGGTTGTGGAATACCGTCCTTATATTGAAACAGATACGTCAATTTTGTATGATAATAAGAATATTGCAGCCATATTAATATAACATTATAATGGCAAATGTCAACATGCTTAAAATTTTGTCTGCAAATTGCCAAGGTATACGTGATAAGCGAAAACGTTATGATGTGATAAACTATATGAAAGAGAGCTATCTAAACATTATATGTATTCAAGACACACATTTGCTTAAAGATGAAGCAGATGAAATGAGAACACTTTCAGATTGTGAATGCTACCTAAGCGGCTTTAGTACAAATTCAAGGGGAGTTGCAGTACTCATTTCTGATAATTTTGAATGTAAAATTGTCAACTCAGAAATTGATGAAAATGGTAACTATGTTTGTTTGGATCTTGAACTTCAATCCTTCTCAGTTAGACTAATTAATATTTATGCGCCAAATAATGACAAACCTGCTTTCTTTGATCACATAAGAAACCTTGTAAAAGATAACATCCAAAGTTATGTAATTATTTGTGGAGACTTTAACTTGGTTTTGGATTTTGATAAGGATTGTCATAATTATGTCAACATCAATAACCCTAAATCACCCAGATTTGCGTAGATACACTTGGCGACGTAAGCATCCAATAAAACAAGCTCGACTTGACTATTTTATTGTTAATGAATTATTTATTGATTTAATAACAAATTGTAAAATCAAACCTGGATACAGATCAGATCATTCAATAGTAGAACTTACTGTTTACAGTAAATTCATTTCGGCAAGGCAAAGGTATATGGAAATTAAACTGTGAATTATTGAAGAACCCAGATTATATCACCGCTATTAATAAAACAATCCAAGCTGTTCATGAGAAATATGCTATTCCGGTTTACAAAAGGGATTACATCAATGAAAATAATGACACATTTATACAGTTCACTATTGATGATGATTTGCTATTGGAAATGATGCTACTTGAAATAAGAGGCATATCACTACAGTTTTCATCCTTCCTCAAAAAATCTAAAGATTTGAGGGAGAAAGAATTAATTAAATTAATTGAAAAATCTGAAAACTCTGAATCAAACAAGGATTTCAATGAAAATGTAGATGCAATGAAATTGGAATTGCAGGAAATAAGAGAATCTAAATTAAGAGGTCACGTAGTACGCTCTAGAGCCCATTGGTTACAATATGGTGAAAAGCCTTCTAGATATTTTTGTTCTCTAGAACGAAAAAACTACATTGAAAAAACAATCTGAAAACTGCACAAGGCCAATGGAGAGGTAATTACGCATCAAGCTGGCATTTTGTCTGAAATTAGATCCTTTTATACTGACCTCTACAGAAGTAGGGACCATTTATTATCTGATATTGATCTTCATGAACACTTTAAAAATGAAAATATTAATAAACTGGATGGAAATGAAAGCCTTAATTTGGGAAAACTGCTGACAGTGGATGAACTTGCATGTTATACGCTAAAAAATATGAAGAATAATAAAACACCAGGGATAGATGGGTTCCCTGCAGAATTTTTAAAGATTTTTTGGTGTACATTAAAAACTATTATTACTAGAGCACTTAATCACTGCTTTCAAAAAGGACAACTCTCAATCAGTCTCAGACATGCTATAATTAACTGTATTCCAAAAGGAAACAAACCAAGAGAGTTTTTAAAAAATTGGAGACCTATCTCACTATTAAGTGTACTCTATAAATTACTTTCAGGCACAATTGCAAATCGCACAAAACCTTTTTTAAACAAACTTATTTCAGAGACTCAAACCGGATTTATTCCTGGAAGATATATAGGTGAATCAACAAGGCTAGTCTATGATACCATGCAATACCTGGAAGCCATTTCTAAGCCTGGGTTATTGATGTTGATTGATTTTGAAAAGGCATTTGATTCTATCTCATAGAAATTTATGTACAACATACTGAACTTTCTAGGGTTTCCTTCAGACTATGTTCTATGGATAAAGCTCCTGAATGCAAATTTCACTGCTTCAATAGTTCAAGCTGGGGTAAAATCTGAAACAGTATCAATTGAAAGGGGTTGTAAAAAAGGTGACCCAATTGCATCATATCTGTTCATATTCTGTGGTCAAATACTCAGCTACCTATTGCAATTTGAAAAAAACTTTACAGGAATAACTATAAAGGAAAAAGAATTAAAATTATCGCAATTTGCAGATGATACCACTCTTTTCCTAGATGGCTCACAAAATTCACTTCAAGCTGCATTAAATACCATTGAAATTTTTGAATCCTATTCTGGCTTAAAAATGAATAAAAACAAGACAAAGGTGATTTGGATTGGGAAAAGAAAGCATTCAATCGACAAACTATCAGTAAATGCACCCTTGGATTGGGGAACAACCCAATTTGATCTACTTGGTATCAGATTTTCAGTAGATTTGCAAGAAATGACTAATCTTAACTATTCTCTTGCATTAGAAAAATCAGAAAAACTTCTGCACTCCTGGAAAAAGAGGACTCTTACTCCACTTGGGAAAATAACTGTCATAAAAACTTTTATTATTTCGAAATTTGCCCATCTTTTTACCTGTATTCCCTCTCCTGACGTTCACTTCATCAAAACTTTGAATACACTTCTTTTTTGCTATCTTTGGAATGGAAAACCTGATAAAATTAAAAGAAAATGGAAAACTCAAGACTATGATTATGGTGGTCTTAGAATGATTAATTTGAATTGTTTCATTCAGTCACTGAAACTGACCTGGATGGCAAGACTGTTAAAACAAGGTTCGTCTTTATGGATAAATGTGTTTGAACAAACAATATCTCCCATTGACAAGTTAATTAAACTTGGACCCCAGTGGTGTCAATGTTTATGCAATTCAATTTCTAACAAGTTCTGGGTAGATGTATTTAACAATTGGGTAACTTTTTGCAGCAAAGTACCACTGAGGACTAGTGATGATGTCATGTCAGCTCCAATATGGTTTAATTCAAATATTTCCAATGAAATTTTATATTTCCCTACATGGTTCAAGCATGGTATAACTTGTGTTGGGGATGTACTTGAATTGGATGGGAACTTTATGAGTAATGAGGATCTTCAAAACCGTTATAAACTTAAAGAAAAAAACTTCTTAGATACCCTCCGACTTAAACTACTCCTTACCAGGTTCCTATCAACTTTTAAATTGAATTCTCTGTATGTTTTCCAGAGACCCCAAATATCTAGACACATAGCATTTGTGCTGTCTAATAAGGAAAAAGCTAAAGGCTATTATAAGGTTCTGAATGAAAAGTCTGAAAATATAATTTACACTTTACACCACAAATGGCAAGGTGATCTGAACTATACGTTTGAAGAGTCGCAATGGTATAAAATCTTTAAAATCTGTTTCAAAGTTGTTAAAGACAACATATTATATGGTTTCAATACAGATTAATTCATAGAATCCTAGGTACTAGTTCATTACTGCATAAAATGTCAATTGAAACTGACAACAAATGCCATTTCTGTAATGTTTCTTCAGAAACCTTAATTCATTTATTCTATTCATGTCCAAAAGTTAAGCTACTGTGGCAACAGGTTGAGAATTGGGTTAAATTAAAAACAAGCGTACCCTTAAAATTGACTTTACCTGAAATTTTGTTGGGCTATATGAAACCGGAACATTTTATACCTGTTAACACAATTATATTGTGTACAAAGAAATATATCTTTTCAAGCTCAAGAAGTGGACAAATTCTTTCAATTTCTGAACTGAAAATCAAAATCAAAACTGTATATGAAGAACAATATTTTTTAGCAAAATTGGACTTAACAAAGGATTACTTTGAAAACTGCTGGGCCATTTATAATAGTATCTTTCACACAGAAAATCTCCATCCTTAATATGTATTCTCAGTTAGTTTACCTTTCATACCTATTATAACGGAACCGTATTCCACAACTTCTTTTAACAGGGTGACATCGAGGCTTGTTATCTTTTTTCTTGTGTAAAAAATAGATCAGTTTTGTTTATTTTTACATGTTAGTTTTTGAGTTGAAAGAGATGATAAAAAATCTGAGTATGCTACTCTGTATGTTAAGACATTGAGCTTCTTCACTGTATGGTGATTGAAATGTATAGTAATAAAATTGATCTGAAATAAAAAAAAAAATAAAAAAAGTATCTGAAAGGTTTACCAGTAGCATCTTTATAGGCTTCTTTCAGTACATTGCCCATGCCCAACTGTCTATCCAGCAATGCTACTTGTTGGGTATTTCTGGGATTTTTTAACAAAACGGTGTAAGCCGTATTCAGGTTCAAGGTACGCGCGCATTTTCCTTGATAGAAAAGATTTTGATTTAGGTAAATAATGCTGAGATTGTTATGGTGGCTCAATTGTGTAAACAGTTTCTCAGCCTCTTTGCTGTTTGCTACTTCCTGTTGCAAATCGTCTAGACATATTATGTGGTGTTTGCCATCGTATATGGCTTTGATTTTTTCTGCATCGGGTACGCCCTGAATGAATTCTATGTCCAAGTCCTTTTCCATCGAATCAAAGAGCTTTCTCCATATGGAGTAACAGTATATTATCTTATTCGGAGGGTCCTTAAACATGACATCTTTGCACTGTAAGAGTTTATACAACCAAGTAGTTTTACCACTACCAGTCATACCAGAAATTATCCACGTAGAGGGTGACTCAAATTTGACTAAAGCCATGTCCTAACCCTTTGATAGCAAAACAAGAAATGAATGCTGATACATAAGTTTCTTTATTATTAATATTATGATGATTATGACAGAAAAAAAAACCATGAAATACATACACAGACACACACACACACAAAAAAAGTATTGATATTTTGCTGCAAAGGCAAACAAAAGAGATTTTTTTCTTTAATGAAGTCATAGTGAGTACACAGTCCTGTTTAGCCTTTAACAAACAAAAATTTGACAGAAAAAAAGACAAGACAAAAACAAACAACACTACAACATATTGCAATCTTACCATTATTTTGTGAAAACATATTATCCAATGTACACACACACATTTATGCAATAGTCTTTATTTTAAAAGTCCAAAGAGGTTTTTTTTTGTGGAAATGTTCATTGTACAAATTCCAGCAAACTCAGTCTTTTCCTTAAGGAGTCTTCAGATGTCGACTTCTTCTTCTTTTTGGGCGTGTCTGGTAGAGTTGGGGAGCACAGTGGACAGGAGAAATAATCCTCTTGGTTCTGGTGAAGCTCTGTACACTTGGTAGATTTCTTAGGGGTAGCCTGCTCCTCTTCGATGCACTTGAAAATATCAATTAAAGTAGACCACTGTTTTCTCTTCAGGGAAATACCTTGCTTGCTGGGCAGTAGGACAGCATCTCGCTCCACAAAATGTCGGATTTGTACGCAGCGAAAAGGCGATTTGGCATAGGCATACAAACCACCTCCGAGTGGCACTGTGTAGTCAACCTGGCTTTTATTCAAGCAGATTCTCACCAAAGCCAAAGACAATTCGTCTAGATGCTTTTTCAGCTCATCATACATCTCTGCTTCCATAAATATTTCACAGTCCCCTTGCGATATAATCAGAACTAATTCATTATCTACAGTTTGTACTTGCACCTTTTTGTCGTCTTCTGGGTCAATTTGGTATTCCATTCCACTAATAGACATCACGGTGTAGGTTCGAAACAGTCGCCTAGAGCTTCCAACTCGTACTTGATGAATCTAAGACTTTTTGAAGGAAAGTATTGCCTCAAAAAATCGCAGCCTTCCCCAGAATATTTCTTGTGTCGTTCAAATGCGTTGTCAAAAGTCTCCCACTGACCAAGTACGAGCTTGCACCAGTCACATTCTACTTTATCCCCCTTGCCAGTGTAATGAAATCCCGCCCCAGCAAGCGTCTCTGCTTTCATTGGATGACACTTGGGCCAATTGCGAAAACTTCTAAACCTATTGTCGTACCAGCGGTAGTCTTTGTAACTAAATATAAAACCTTTTATGCATGGCTTGTTGGTATCAACTGATGGAGCCCCATCCGAAAAACCAGTTTTCTTCCTCTCCGATATACTTTCCCAAGCAAAATTTCCACAAATGTCTTGAGTACGATCCGTGAAATCCATTTTGTTTAGTGAATATACAGAAACTTTGAATGAACCACTCTGAAGAGAGAGAGAGAGAGAGAGAGAGAGAGAGAACAGAGCTATTCTTACAAAAAAAAAAAAAAAAAAAAACTTGTGTGGAATCAATACAGCCCCCCCTCCCCATTTCCCCCATTTCCTCCTTCAGTTTGATGCGGTTACATGGCATTTGTTTTGCTTTTGCTCTTCTTTTGTCAGTCAGAAAAAAAAACAGTAGCCGGATTGTCATAACTTCTTGCAAATGGTAAAGTCCAAATGTCTTATCAATACCGATGGTACAGTCCACTCGGGATACCACACTGGTAGATCCGAGTCTAGAATGTTACTACAGTATTGTTTTAATTCATAAGGCAATAAATCCGTGTTTAATGTCCCATTCATGTATATCCCTCGTGCGGATAATTCTTTCAGAGTTTGGGGTGCCATTTTATAATGATACTTGAACAGTTCGTGATATATTTCTATGACCTGAGAGACTAAAGCAGGAGTAATCAGTGTTTTATTTTCAATAATAGTCAAACCCTTTTCTTGATATATTTTCAAATCGTTCCACTTCAGAACATTCGTAGCACATGCATTTTGCAAAGTCTTTTCTAAAATATATTCTCATTTCTGTAAAAAAAAGCCCAAAAAATGATAAGAGAGAAAAAAAAACACTGCAAAACAAGTATGGACCTGTTTTGGGGATGGAAGGAACCTTTTTTCTGCTGATGGGGCATTTTTTTTTCTTTTTTTAAAACATTTGTTTGGCGGGAGATTTTGTTTTTGGCGGGAGATGCACTCATCTGAAATATTAAATTTCCTATGATTATACCATACAATACAAGTTCTTACAAAAGCTATTGTAGACACAACCTTGAATGTACACCTGCCCCCCACTCTTTGTCTTTTTCCTAAAACACAAAGCCCTCCAGTACATACAACATTGAATAAACACCTGCCATTCCACCACTTGTATATCTTTGGGATAATATAAATACTCTGAAATATGATGTCTTCTGTAATTAAACCATTCAATATAAGTTCTTTTACAAAAGCTATTGTGCATCTTACAAAACTATTGTATGTACAACCATGAACACCTGCCACCAACCCACTTATATCTCTTTATGTAAACAATAACCCCCACTCCACTCAATAAACACCTGCCCCCTCCCACTTATATCTCTTATATAAACAATAACCCACTTAAGGACTGTTTACTCAAGCCCCCTTAACGACTGTTTACTCAACCCCTCCCAATTGGCGTGCCGAATGTGCTCACATAATCCTCAGGCCCCACTACTATGCTGTGTTTACAGAGATAGATATCAGCCCCAAGACGAACATTCAAAAACCAAGGCGAATCCCACTATTCAAGAAAACAGACTGGCTGGGTATGCACCAACACTGTGATAACGTTTCTAAAAGAGATATAGAGAAATTTCACAACTGTGACGCTGAACAACTATGGTTAACATTTTCGAAGGGAATCGAGGAGGGCGTAGAGCTCTTTGTTTCTCATAAGGTAGCCAGAAGTAAAGATAGCCAACCATGGATCACCAGTGAAATAAAAAGACTCATGTGTAAGAGGAACCGACTACATAAAGCAAAACTGAAGTCTGGCAACAAAGATACGCACAAGGCTTTTAAAGAATTGAAGCATAGAATACAAAAATAAATTAGAAGATCCTATTGGGCATATGTAGAAAGTATCATAGCACCAGATGAAACATCCAATGAATATACAGGTATGAAGAAATTTTGGTCCTTTATAAAACACAAGAAATCTGATGACATCGGAATATCGCCCATAAAAGTGGGAGGCAAACTGGCCTCATCTGCCTTCGATAAAGCAATGGCGTTGAATGATCAATTTCAATCTGTCTTTTCTAAGAAACGCCCACTTACACTCAAACAATCAGCAGAAAAAGTGTTGATGAACAACAACCTCGTTAAATGTCCATATTCTACCATATCCACCATTAAAATCAACACTGATGGAGTTATCAAACTTTTGCAAAAACTAAAGCCTAATAAAGCAGCAGGACCAGACAAAATGAAGCCCCTTGTGATGAGAGAAACAGCGGAAAACATAGCTCCTGGACTGGCTGCTATATTCAGGAAGTTTCTTGAGACTGGGGTAGTACCAGAGGACTGGAGAACGGCACATGTGACACCTATCTACAAGAAAGGTCAAAGGTACATTCCAGCAAACTATAAACCAGTCTCACTAACTTGTATTAGCAGTAAACTCATGGAGCACATAGTAGCTAGCAGCATAATGGGTCATGCTGATGCTAATGAGATACTGTACCCTCTACAACATGGCTTCCGTACTTCAATGTCGTGCGAGTCTCAACTGCTCTGTTTCACTGATGATATCTCCAAAAACCTACAGCGTGGTAAACAAACTGACGTACTAGTGATGGATTTCTCAAAAGCTTTTGATAAAGTTGATCACAACTTACTATGCCTTAAACTCAGTAGCTATGGTATCAGGGGTGAAATAAACAGCTGGATCAGTAACTTTCTTTCTGGTCGTAAGCAGTGTGTAGTTGTCGAGGGTGAGCAGTCCACGTTTGTGCCAGTTGAATCTGGTGTCCCACAAGGGTCAGTCCTAGGACCATACCTGTTCTTGTTCTACATCAACGACATCCCAGATGGTCTAAAATCTACATGTAGGCTCTTTGCAGATGATACAATAGTATATCTGACTGTGAAATCCAATTCAGATGCTGAAGAACTCCAAGATGACTTGAATAAACTTGCTAAATGGGAGAAGAAATGGAGTATGGAATTTCACCCAGATAAATGCAATATATTGTACATAACCAGAAATAAAACTCCAGTTGTCTACGACTACAGGCTGCATGGACACACACTACAGCACGTCTCAAGTGCCAAATATTTAGGTGTCACGTTTAACAGCAAATTGACATGGGGTGAACATATAGACAATATGACTCAGAAAGCAAATAAGACTTTGGGATTCTTAAGGCGCAATGTACAAGTCAGCAACCCGCAGCTAAAACAACAAGCTTACAGGACCTTGGTCAGACCAGTTGTAGAATATGCATGCCCAGTATAGGACCCTTATACCAAAACCCAGATTCGTCAAATTGAAATGGTCCAAAGAAGAGCTGCCCGTTATGTTAAAAATAGATACCATAACACCTCCAGTATCTCAGAAATGATCCAACAAATGAACTGGCGCAGTCTGCATGACAGGAGGAGGGATAACAGACTTTGCATGTTGTTAAAGTGTACCATCAACTGATCACAGTACCTGCAAATGACCTCATCTTAAAGACACGAGTGTCAGCGTACACACATGACGTTGCATTCTTCACCCTACCTACCACAGCCAGTTACAGGAAATATGCATTCTTCCCACGTACAATATGTGAATGGAACTGTTTACCAGCCGCACTTGTTCACTGTACAAGTATTGGCAATTTCCGCACTGGGATTGGGATGTTGGATTACAGCACCATCCCACGTATGCCAGTTTTCTAATCTACCAACATCCATTCATTGTAAATATGTAAATAATGAAGTTGATACAATTCACCAAGTGAAATTTTTTCACCTATTACTGCACACTATTTGTTCAACACCGTTCCTCTTGTCAAGTCTTCTACCCAAAGAAGTTGGACAGTATCAGGAAGATCAAGACACCATATTAATATAAAAAATGGCAAATAAATGAACAACAACAAAACTAAAAGTCCTCAGTGCATAGTTTTTAAATAAGCAAATGTAGATGCACTGCACAATTTAACATAATTTAACAGCGAAATCTCGTTGAAATTCATGTACCTTTTGCAAACCATTTGAGTTAGATCAAACTGGTGAAATCAGGTCTGGCCTGTTTTTATCCTGTCTAATTGAAATTAGTCAGAAGTTCTAATTATACAGCAAACTTTCTATTAAAATCACAATGCTTAGTTGCATCTCTTTCAAAATATTTATCTATTTGAATGTAGTTTTCAGAAAAACACAAAAAATTTACACTAAATTTGAACAACTTCATCATATTGCTATTGCAACTTATTTAGTTTTCAGCTTTGAACACAAAAGAGTGAGCTAGCTAGGGAAGCCCACGCCATGCAATTGAGAAAGAGTAAACTCTTTTCATAATGACTAACAGAATCTCACTGTGCAGCACTGTTAGTAATAAGTTTTAATCACAGTCCTAGATATATTTGCAGAGAGGATTACCTATAAAATAAATCCATGAACCCAATAATATTAATGAGCTGCTGTGTTATCAAAGCAACAAAAGGTTTTATATATGGCTCACGAAGATTGTATGAATTTTGTTTAAATATATTATGATATTTATACTAGATCCAAGATAAAATAATTTCCCACAGACTGATAGATTTTGTACATTTAGATAATAAATGAGTAATTGTTTTTAGTGTTCACCACACAGTCAACAATTGTCTGCACCTGATATCTTCCTTTCAGATAACGAATCATACACACCAAGGATTCTATGTAAAATACAGTATTGAAACCATATATACTCATTATCTTCTTTTGTATAGAAACAAATTTTATACACAGTCCTTCATGGAATATCACCACACTCTAAAGATAGATATAAATTCCATTTTATTTCATTTTTTTGATGCCATCATATGACTTAAATGTTAGACTCACACCATCACACCAATATTAATTTTTTTCTCTCTTCCTAGAGGTTCAATTATAACCAGATTCTTCAAAAAAAAAGTGATCTGTAGAAGTGCGAGTTCTTTCGAGGCTCGCATTTAAAAATTAGATGCTAACTGGACTTGTATATTTGTGTAGTATCATCACAGGGATAGAACATCAAGAAAATATTACAATGTTCACTGATGATGTTTTTCAAAAATGGTTTCATTCTTACTGCAATAGCTGAAGATGATTATTTAGAAAGGACACCAGGAAGTAATATTGGAATTCAATTTTTACAACATTAGTCTTTATATCGTCTTTAGGTATACAAGAAATAATGGTTTGTTGCATTGAAGCACTCCAAATTCCCTTAACTAGAATAACAACTGTTTATGGGATTGACAATAAAAATTTTAGTTTTCCCCTGATTTCTTTCAAATAATCAGCTGAGACGACATCTATGCCAGGTGATTTGTTATTTTTCATTTTCTCAAGGACAACACCAAGCTCTGTTGCAGATATTTTGTGTCCAAGCTGAATTTTGCGTTTTAAGTCTGCATGAGTAATTTCTTCTTTTGGATTATAGTGTTCAATATTGCAATCTCTTGATTTGAATGGATTGTGCATGGTAATTTTTTTGGATTTCCTTTACAATACCTTTTTGATTTCTTTTACAATACCTTTTTTGGTCAGTTATTATAGCACCAGATTTGACTTGAACTTGTGTTCTTAAGTATAATATTTGCTTTCCAGCTTAAAAAAATGAAGTTGGTTTCTCACCCTTGTTTAACTGCTGTATCTCGTATGGGCCATATATGCTTTTACCTTTCTTTTCTTAGAATACTACATACTTTGTATATATTTTACATGTATCTGATAGATTCATGCCTGTATGAAAACTTGCTTAACTAATCTTTGATATATATTTTACATGTATCTGATAGAGTCATGCCTGTATGAAAAGTTGCTTAACTATTCTTTGAATAAAATTTGTATTAAGTTGATTTTTAGATTGAGTGCAGCAGATTCAACTATATTCAATCCAAAAGATGATCAATTTTTTATGGATGCATTTAGGTTAATCCAAAGTTAAACCAAAATTTAGCTTAACATCTATGAATACTAACTTTAATCCTTGATCAATTTTTGGATTAACTTAATCTAATATTTTGCTGATATTTTGTTATCCCCTTTGTGAATACAACCCCTGATATGCACTTACCATAAAGTTTGTTTTCTGTATTGTTTCAATTATACTTATTGTTATTGTAAACTATTCATGTATTTATTATCAGTGGTAATTTTGGACAGCAAACATAGTGATAAACATAAGACACAAAATTCCTAACTGATGTTTTTTAAAGCGTTGTGGTTTGATGCAACTTGGGTATTTATGACTTTCCTTTATGATCTTTATGATAATATGATCTGTAAGATACGCTGAAAGTATTTTACATAGGTATAATAAATTGAACTTGTTTGGTTTTTTCTATTTCGGCGAAGGAACATTTTAACCACATGGAATATAAAGTATTATAAATCGATTTTTTTTTATTTCGGGCTTTTGTGTTCTCAAAAATAAAATCCGGACTTGTTGGATTTCGTTGTTCAGTAGTGAACCGATGAAAATTTCGGAAAGTTTCACGGACAGCGAAACACTGAGACCTTTGTAAAGTTCTAGTGCATTAAACCATTCTATAGATCCAAATAATGAGACTAAACATTACATCTGCAGGTAATTATACTATTACGGCATGGAAGTACCATTTTTCTGTTGAAAAACTGCTAAAATTTACTTTATCCTGTTGCTGATCATCAAATTTTATCTATTTTCGCTCACTGCATATCTCTACTGTACTGTACATTGCCGGTTTTACATGGTCTTATTGAGTAGTAGTACAATTGTATTTTAATATTTGTTGAAAAACATGAATTGTTGCTCTCTTTTACTGCCAAAATACACATAATAGGCCGTAGGGATGGGTCGGTAGGCTCGCTAGTGGTGGTGGACCAATTCACGCCCGGGTACCAATTCACGCCCGCCCTCAATTTTCTTGAAGATTTATAATTTTTCATAGAGAAGATGTTTACCAAATCATAGATAATCATCAAATTGATCATTTACATTTGTAATTTATTGTTTAACTGTGATTGTTTTGGATAAATTTAGGGGTGGGCGTGAATTGGTACCCGGGCGTGAATTGGTCCACCACCACTATCGAGACCATTTTACTGAAGGTAAATGAAAGGCAGAGGACATTTCCACCACGGTGGTGTACCCAAGGTAGAATCCAGTGCTTGTGTACACCATGGTGGTGTACCCAAGGTAGAATGCAGTGTATGCGTACACCACCGTGTAGAGCTGAAAGGGATATTCGCATTATTAGCTTTCCGGTCCGCATTTTCCGGATTCGACTTTCATCATAAGCAAACAAATATTCGGTATGAATATGGAAATTAGGCTTGGTATATATAAATATTGCAAATAACACTCATTTCGTCTAATGTTTTGCTAAATAAAAGAGCAAAAAGTGAACTTACTTGTTTTTCTTCCAGTGGTTGACTAAAAACCTAAATGCCCGTGATTTGATTACCTGTGATTTTACCTAACTTTTGGAACACACTAAAACTATAAAACGAATTTTCAGAAAATATCGGAACATACGTAATGAATATTCGACCGCAATTTTTGTCTCCGCTTTCAGCACTACCACCGTGGTGTAGCCATGCAAGGTTGAGTTCACTGCTTGCATACACCACAGTGGTGTACCCAAGGTAGAATTCAGTGCTTGCCTACACCACGGTGTTGTACCCAAGGTAGAATTCAGTGTTTGTGTACACCGTGGTGGTGTAGCCAAGGTAGGATTCAATGCATACATACACCACGGTGGTGTACCCAAGGTAGAATGCAGTGCTTGCGTATACCACCGTGGTGTACCCAAGGTAGAGTTGACTACTTGCATACACCACAGTGGTGTACTGTGACGGCAAAGGCAGATGCAACGCAAAGTATGATGTAACAGTTGGTTTGGAATCATGGACCACGGCTAACTTAGCGATAATTCGGCCTTTGGGCTGAGAAAAGCGGGTTTTCACATGAGATTCTAACAAAAAGATTGATAAATAGCTAAAAATCTATCACACGCTAACCTTTCACACTAATAAACCACGGATTATCCTCATATTTTGTTTATACTTTAAAGAATTGTAGCTTTTGAAGTATTCCTACTGTCAAACTAGCCGCCATTGTTGTAAAAGTGTATCATGCCTGAAAGACTTTTACAGTAGGCGACAAATCATTGTTTTGAAATATATGCAATATTATAATTTATTTAATTTGCATATTTCACGCTTTTTAGGTGATATTTTGTAAGGTTTGATGTTACACTATGGCCAGAACTTAGCTGTATATATCACATGTAAATAAATTAAGTTCAGTTATATAAAATCTATTTGTCTTTCTCTTTGCCAAGTTGATTATTACTTCAATTTAGTGCATACTTTCAATCTTTGGACGACAGCTATTTTCAAGTTTAGACTTTATAGAAAGATTGAATAACTTGCATATACTCACATACAGTTGAATATTACACATTGTGTGACACAACAAGAGTATAAAGTAACATGATTAACCTTCCTGATTGAACTTTTGGACTTTGTCATATTGAATTGCCCACTTGTTGCCTGATATGTTTGAGAGTTTATTTTGATATTCATATGGAATCTGAGACTTGGACTGAAACATTTGGACTGAAGGTACTTCAGGGTTTCTGCATTGTAATGCAAGGCAAATGAGCTACTTCAGGTAGAGAAGTAGTAGGAACATATAAATTATTTGGACTAATTTACAAACTGCTTTCGGGCTGTTCAGTAATTTTAGTCTCAGGCCACACGCTACCAACCTCTTTCCCTGAGTGAAATACTGAGGCCCGCTACAGTACCCAAGGTAGAATTCAGTGCTTGCGTACACCACAACGGTGTACCCAAGGTAGAATTCAGTGCTTGCATACACCACGGTGGTGTAGCCAAGGAGGAATCTATTGCCTGCGAACACCACAGTGTTGTACCTAAGGGAGAATTTATTCCTTACATACACCATTTACTTCCTAAATACACCACAGTGGTGTACATCATGGAGGTGTACCCAAGGTAGAATTCAGTGCTTGCATACACCACAGTGGTGTACCCAAGGTAGAGTTCACTGCTAGCAAGCACCACGGTGGTGTAACCACGGATGAATCTATTGCCTGCGAACACCACGGTGTTGTACCTACGGGAGAATTTATTCCTTACATTCCTTGGGTACATCACAGTATTGCACCCAAGGTAGACTTAATTTATTTCATACACAAGGGTACAGTGTAACATTAGTGGAATTTATTGTGTACACCGCAGTGGTGTATTCAAGGTAGAATTCTTTGCTTGAGTACACCACAACTGGTTCCCAGTCGTGGTGCATCCAAGAGTATTTTCCTGTGTTGCGTGCAGTGTCGTGGTGTAAATAACCACTTTGTTACTGAAATACCATGACAAAATTTTAAAACCGCCTCTTCGCTTGCCAACACACATAATGGAAGAGAGAGTTAAAGTATTAGAAAAATACCCAAATTCTGAAGAAATTACAACCTTTTGTCCCATATTTTTGTGCATTTACAGACTTCTGTAATAAACAAATAGCGATTACATGAGCAGAAATGCCATGTTTTGGTTACGACACTTTATAACCTCAATCTCGCTTGTCAACACATAAAATGGAAGGAAAAGCTAAAATATTGACTACAAACCACAAATCTTAAGAAATTACACACTTTTATCCGATATTTTGTGCATTTGGGGACTCTTATTGGGATGTTGTTAAGAAGAAACTTCCATGTTTATTTGGAGTATGCTAAAACAGAGTGCCTAAATCGGTATGTTTTTGCATAGGTGACCTCCTGATGTACATTTTTTTCATACTGACCCATCCCTAATAACCCAGATATACAAGGATTAACCATACATGTTTTAATCTACTTTGACTTGTCTTATCAGTCCCTACCATTATGGATTTACATGCAACTCGCTGTCACGGGAAGTTCCTGACAGAAACTCGCCGACAAGAAATATAACCATGTATACACATTATCAGTTTTCCAGTTCTGTTTCCTCGCATTATCTAATTAACATCTTTTACTTAAAAATATTGCAGGAAACACTTTGGAATTCTATGACCTCACGCTGTCTAATTTGATATTTTACTTTTCAATATTGCTAGGAAACCTCTTGGAATTCCATGGCCTCACATGATCTAATTTGCATATTTTACTTTACAATATTGCTAGGAAACCCCACAGAATTCTGTCACCTCATATTATCTAATTTGCATATTTTATTTTAAAATATTGCTAGGAAAACTCTTGGAATTCCATGCCTCATGTTTTGTAATTAAGTGTCCCGCAAGGGACGCTTGTTTGTATATAGGAGGAAATCAGGCTCCGCCGGCTCTGGATTTTGTTTTCCTTATAACTCTGTGACCGTTGGACAGACTCTTTTCAAATTTGGCAGGTGTATGCAGTAGCCATGGGAAATTTTTTTTGAATATGCTGCAGGGACATTTCGACCAATCAGAGAGGTCACATGACCAAAAATGTCTTTTTTCGATGGGTAAGCAGTGTTTCCGTTTACACACAAACGTGCATAAATTTACGTCGAAATCAAGTGATTTACACACATAATATTTACCAGGGCGTCAGTCTGATGCAGAGGTATTTGTAAAAAGAATTATTGATATTTCGTCTATATATGCAGCAATTCTTTATTTATTCTAATTATGTCCCCCCCACTGGGGGGTGGACATATTATTTTTACTTTTTCCGCCATCTGCCGTCCGGCGTCCCACTTGGTTTCCAGACATTTTAGGCAACAGTTCTTATCCTGTCTTTACCAAATTTGGCATGCAGGTTTATTGGGTTAATAGCTTGTATGGGATTGCTTTTGGTGATGATAGCTCTATAGCTAACTGAGTAATAGCTACTTTGCTACTTTTGAGTAGCTCTTTGGTTTCCAGACATTTTAAGGAATGCTATTAAGCCTAGCTTTCTGAAATTTGGTATGGAGGTTCATTGGGTTAATAGCTTGTATGGGATTGCTTTTGGGGGGAATTGCTTCATAGATGAATGAGTAATTAATTAAATAAATGAGTAATTGGCTATTTTGAATACTGAAAAAGGCAAATGTGCTCATATCTCCTAAACCGTGCGAGATAGAGTGATTTCGTCGAAATTTTCGACCCACAGGGTATCTAAGGAATGTACTCTTTGCATTTTTCAAAAAAATTTCCCCTCCCCAAAAATGGCGGCCTTTTTAAATTTTTGCCAAAAATGGCAAAACACAAATTTGCTTCTATCTCCTTAACCGTGCAAGATAGAGCGATTTCATCGAAATTTTCGATCCACAGGGTATCTAAGGAATGTAATCTTTGCAATTTTCCAAAAATTTTCCCCTCCCCAAAAATGGTGGCCATTTTGAATTTTCGAATTTTTGCCAAAAATGGCAAACCACAAATTTGCTTCTATCTCCTTAACCGTGCGAGATAGGTCGAGAGGTGAAGAGTTCACGAGGTCATGCATGCGCATTTGCGTTATTCAATTCCAAAGGACTCGAGATTTTTTTACTGAAAGCATAGATGCACATGCAATAAAAACAGCACTGTAGATAAGCTCTATATTTTAAAATTTCATGTGAGATGAGAGCTACGCAGATGAAATCCAGCTTAAACAGCCAGTGTTACAATGTACCCTTACAAATCTTATTCGAAACGTTACACATCGAAAGAAAAGGCGATCTCTGCAAGGACACAATTAAAAACAACGTCTCCGAACGATGACAAATACCTTGTGCAGTGGGAGACACGTTCTACTATATCTCGGAAATTCTTGAATTTTTAACCCCGGAAACCTCCCCAGAAAATATTACCTCTGAAATTCGAAAATATTTACAGGGGTTGTAGCCAAAATACTGTAACTTTGGAATTTTTGTCAAATAAAAATCAACATAAACTACAAAAAGTTGTCTTTCAAACAGTATAATATCATATTTGTAGTATAAATAAAATATTTTTTTGAACCTATCAACACATAAGGTATGTCATTGAAAATTGAGTAGTGGTTCTGTTCATTTTTGCTGCCTTAAAAATCACCCAAAAATAAGAGGAAAAAAGTCAAGTTTATTTTTTGACTGTTTTCTTTACCCTGGTGTACACAGGTGTACTTCAAATATTTTTATGAATGTACAACCATGTACAATGTATTGTAATTTACTATCAAAGTGATAAATAAATTTAAATCTAATTTATTGCTTTTTAATAACTGGGTGTATCCAAACATGGTTTGAAGAAAATGTGACAGAATATTACTTGTACCCCATTTTTGATGCCCCATGGGTACATGGTACCCTACATATCATAACTCTATATTATAACTCACACACACTGTCTTTGTAAGGTATTTTAGGCGTTGTTTGTCCATCATTTTTCTAACCTGCAATTTCACCAGAAGGGGTCAAGTCTAACTGACCCTCAAAAATTTTGATTGACCCCCGGTTTTCAAAGGAGGGGGTCAATTGACCTCCAGAAAAAAGAGGCTCAGGAAACACTGGGTAAGCTTGTCCGGATGATAACTTGAAAGGGATTTTATCAATTCACCTGAAACTTGGCAAATACATTCATTCAATTAAAATCTGGAAATCATTAGATTTTGGCATTGAGTGGTTAAGAAATGGCCGAGTAATTAATGATTAATTAATCATTACGAATTTTCCAAAGGAAAACACAAAAAAATGCCTGTATCTTGAAAACTGTGCCCGATAGAGCGATTTTGATGAAATTTTCGACCCACAGGGTATCTCTGAAGATTAACTAACACATTTTTAAAAAAGATTTTGTCTCTCCAAAAATGGCGGCCATTCTGAATTTTTGAGTTTTTCGCAAAAATTTCAAAATACAAAAGTACTTATATCTTGAAAACCGTGCAAGCTAGAGCAATTTCGACGAAATTTTTTGACCCACAGGGTATTTCTGCAGAGTAACCATACCAATTTTCAAAAAAATTTTGTCTTGCCAAACATGGCAGCCATTTTGAATTTTTTGCTAAAATTGCAAAACACAAAAATTCTAATTTATCTCAAAAACTGTGCGAGATAGAGCGATTTTGATGAAATTTTTGAGCGGCATGGTATCTGTGCAGAATAACCAACATATTTTTCCCAAAAAATTTGTCTCACCAAAAACGGCGGCAATTTTGAATTTTCGATTTTTTCGCAAAATTGCACAACATAAAAAAGCTTATATCTCAAAAACCATGTGAGATAGAGCAATTTCGACCAAAATTTTGACCCACAGGGTATATCTGCGGAGTAGCCATCTCAATTTTCAAAAAAAAAAAAAATTTGTTTTGCCAAAAAAAGGCGACCATTTTGAATTTTCGAATTTTTTGCAAAATTTTTTTTGAAAAAACACAAAATGCTTATGTCTCGAAAACCAAGCAAAATAGTCCCACAGGGTATATCTGCGGGGTAGCCATCTCAATTTTCAAAAAAAAATTTGTTTTGCCAAAAAAAGGCAGCCATTTTGAATTTTCGAATTTTTTTGAAAAACACAAAATGCTTATATCTCGAAAACCAAGCAAAATAGTCTTAAAGAGCAATTTCGACAAATTTTTTGACTCACAGAGTATCTCTGCAGAATAGCCATCCCAATTTTCAAACAATTTTTATGTCGCTAAAAGTGGCGGCTATTTTGAATTTTCGAATTTTTCGCAAAAATTGCAAGACACAAAAATACTTATATCTCGAAAACCGAGCAATTTTGATGAATTATTTTATCCGCGTGGTATATCTGCAGAGTAGCATCCAGATTTTCAAAAAATTTTGTCATATAATGTATGCCATTTTTGTTATTGCTCAGTAACTTATAAACTGTGAAGACTTTGGTTGCCACAACAGTATCAGGCTATAGCATAGCATTTTCTTAATACTTTAGCACTCACCTTTATATCCTTTTTGGGATGGCAAAAACATTTTCTTTTTTTTTTGCAAGCGATCTATTTTGCATATTGTCGGTGAGTTGTGTCAGGAAGTTGGCGTTAGCGACTTCCCGTGGCAGCGAGTTGCACGTACACCCCATTATGTGCTCATGTGGTGCAAAGGGTAAGGTCATCAACCTCCTCAAGAATATATGGGTCCCATTATCCTTGTTGTAGGCCTCCTGCAGGCCTATTTCTTGTATATGGTGTCAAACGGCCTGATCACTTCAAAGAAAAAAACACTTCAAAGAAATTAGGGGTTTTGTGTTTATCAGTAGGCTTGTAGCTATTATTTAAAAACAGTACAACAATAATTGATTTTTTAAATCTCTTTGCTTTGTTTATTATATCAGTTCAATAGCCAGTTTCAAATTAAATCAGTTATCGTCTGATACCAAACACTAATATAAAGCAAGTAAACAAAATGGAGATATAACTCAGTAGTCAATATCTTTGTTAGATACCTGTCAAATATGGCACAGCACTGAAAAAGGTGGGTTGATAAGTTATTTAACATTGATTATTTGTTAAAGATTTCCATGAAACCTCTGATGATTTGACCGCGAAACCTCCAATAATTTATTGAGAAACCTCTTCAGTGAAACCTCCTAACCGCGAAACCTCCTGATACCGAACATATAATAATTAAGTGTCCCTGAAAGGGCGCTTATTTGTTTTCGCCTCAGTTTCCTCGCCGCCGCCGCATTATGGTCTCCCTTGAATATCTCCCTTATTATTAGAAGGTTTCAAACCATATTTGGCAGTTTTCTGCATGCTTAAATTTGACCTTTGACCTTTATGAAGGTCACATGATCAAAAACTATTTTTTGTACATGTACACCCCCCCCCCCCCCGTCATGACAGTTCAGGAAAAAACTACTTGCTACAGAGCCTTATAATTTGACACACCTGTTCATACTATCGAAAACGCGAGCTGATTAGATTTTGTAGATTTTGGGAGTAATCCCTTGAAAAATGTCTCATTTATGAGTGATTTTCTGACCCCTTCCAATCTGAAAGCCTTAAATTTAGGCCAACCCCCCTATTATCTTCTTAAGTATTGGATTTAGAGCTATAAAATGTACTGGGAGGTAATAGGAAACCATATGTGGAGAGTCTAAATAGCCGGTCAGTTTTACCCCACGCCCCCCCCCCCCCCCCCCCATGGGTCAAACTGGGGTCATAAAATAGCTGATTTTGAGTTTTTGCCTTATATCTCCTTTATTGTTGCTTTTATAGCTTCAGAATGTATTAAGAGGTATTGGGAAAGCATATATGGAGAGTCTAAATAGCCGGTCAGTTTTACCCCCTGACCCCCTCTTATGGGTCAAACTGGGGTCATAAAATAGCTGATTTTGAGTTTTTGCCTTATATCTCCTTTATTGTTGCTTTTATAGCTTCAGAATGTATTAAGAGGTATTGGGAAAGCATATATGGAGAGTCTAAATAGCCGGTCAGTTTTACCCCCCCGACCCCCCCTTATGGGTCAAACTGGGGTCATAAAATAGCCGATTTTGAGTTTTTGCCTTTATCTCCTTTATTGTTGCTTTTATAGCTTCAGAATGTATTAAGAGGTATTGGGAAAGCATATGTGGAGAGTCTAAATAGCCGGTCAGTTTTACCCCCCGCCAACCCCCCCCCCCCCTTATGGGTCAAACTGGGGTCATAAAATAGCTGATTTTGGAGTTTTTGCCTTATATCTCCTTTATCGTTGCTTTTATAGCTTCAGAATGTATAAAGAGATATTGGGAAAGCATATGTGGAGAATCTAAATAGCCGGTCAGTTTTATCCCCCGACCCCCCTTTATGGGTCAAACTGGGGTCATAAAATAGTTGCTTTGGAGTTTTGCCTTATATCTCCTTTATTGTTGCTTTTACACCTTCAGAATGTATTAAGAGGTATTGGGAAAGCATATGTGGAGAGTCTAAATAGCTGGTCAGTTTTACCCCCCGACCCTCCCTTATGGGCCAAACTGGGTCATAAATAGCTGCTTTGGAGTTTTTGCCTTATATCTCCTTTATTGTTGCTTTTAGACCTTCAGAATGTATTAAGAGGTATTGGGAAAGCATATGTGGAGAGTCTAAATAGCCGGTCAGTTTTACCCCCCGACCCTCCCTTATGGGCCAAACTGGGGTCATAAATAGCTGCTTTGGAGTTTTTGCCTTATATCTCCTTTATTGTTGCTTTTATAGCTTCAGGTATTGGGAGAGCATACGGTGCATCTTTGTGCATTCTTAGCTTTACAGCATGCTTATTATAACCACAAAGCATTTTAAACTTTAAGGGACGCTTCGCTTTTGTTAGCAAAAGCATTCCTCTAGTTATCTCTAAAACTATTACGGATACCCAATTTTTATCAAATAACTCATTCATCTACTTTTGGCAGAGCTTTCACATGGTGAAGCTTCAGACCCGTAGATAATTACTCACCTACTCAAAATGAGTAAATGCGAATTATCTCTTAAAAGTATTGCAGATAGCCAATTTTTCTCAAATAACTCATTCATCTATTTTTGGAAGAGCTTTCACATGTTGAAGTTTCAGACCCATAGCTAATTATTCACCTACTCAAAATGAGTAAATTTGAATTACCTCTAAAAGTATTGCAGATAGCCAATTTTTCTCAAATAACTCATTCATCTACTTTTGGGAGAGCTTTCACTCGGTGAAGTTTCAGACCCGTAGCTAATTACTCACCTACTCAAAATGAGTAAATGCTTATTATCTCAAAAACTATTGCGGATACCCAATTTTTATCAAATAACTCATTCATGTACTTTTGGGAGAGCTTTCACATGGTGAAGTTTCAGACCCGTAGATAATTACTCACCTACTCAAAATGAGTAAATGCGAATTATCTCTTAAAAGTACTGCAGATAGCCAATTTTTCTCAAATAACTCATTCACCTACTTTTGGAAGAACTTTCACATGGTGAAGTTTCAGACCCATAGCTAATTACTCACCTACTCAAAATGAGTAAATGCGAATTATCTCTAAAGTATTGCAGATAGCCAATTTTTCTCAAATAACTCATTCACCTACTTTTGGGAGAGCTTTCACTCCGTGAAGTTTCAGACCCATAGCTAATTATTCACCTACTCAAAATGAGTAAATGCTAATTATCTGTAAAAGTATTGCGGATACCCAATTTTTATCAAATAACTCATTCATCTACTTGTGGGAGAGCTTTCACATGGTGAAGTTTCAGACCCATAGCTAATTATTCACCTACTCAAAATGAGTAAATGCGAATTATCTCTAAAAGTATTGCAGATAGCCAATTTTTCTCAAATAAATCATTCACCTACTTTTGGGAGAGCTTTCACTCGGTGAAGTTTCAGACCCATAGCTAATTACTCACCTACTCAAAATGAGTAAATGCCAATTATCTCTAAAAGTATTGCAGATAGCCAATTTTTCTCAAATAACTCATTCGCCTACTTTTGGGAGAGCTTTCACTCCGTGAAGTTTCAGACCCATAGCTAATTATTCACCTACTCAAAATGAGTAAATGCTAATTATCTCTAAAAGTATTGCGGATACCCAATTTTTATCAAATACTCATTCATCTACTTGTGGGAGAGCTTTCACATGGTGAAGTTTCAGACCCATAGCTAATTACTCACCTACTCAAAATGAGTAAATGCGAATTATCTCTAAAAGTATTGCAGATAGCCAATTTTTCTCAAATAACTCATTCACCTACTTTTGGAAGAACTTTCACATGGTGAAGTTTCAGACCCATAGCTAATTACTCACCTACTCAAAATGAGTAAATGCGAATTATCTCTAAAGTATTGCAGATAGCCAATTTTTCTCAAATAACTCATTCACCTACTTTTGGGAGAGCTTTCACTCCGTGAAGTTTCAGACCCATAGCTAATTATTCACCTACTCAAAATGAGTAAATGCTAATTATCTGTAAAAGTATTGCGGATACCCAATTTTTATCAAATAACTCATTCATCTACTTGTGGGAGAGCTTTCACATGGTGAAGTTTCAGACCCATAGCTAATTATTCACCTACTCAAAATGAGTAAATGCGAATTATCTCTAAAAGTATTGCAGATAGCCAATTTTTCTCAAATAAATCATTCACCTACTTTTGGGAGAGCTTTCACTCGGTGAAGTTTCAGACCCATAGCTAATTACTCACCTACTCAAAATGAGTAAATGCCAATTATCTCTAAAAGTATTGCAGATAGCCAATTTTTCTCAAATAACTCATTCGCCTACTTTTGGGAGAGCTTTCACTCCGTGAAGTTTCAGACCCATAGCTAATTATTCACCTACTCAAAATGAGTAAATGCTAATTATCTCTAAAAGTATTGCGGATACCCAATTTTTATCAAATACTCATTCATCTACTTGTGGGAGAGCTTTCACATGGTGAAGTTTCAGACCCATAGCTAATTACTCACCTACTCAAAATGAGTAAATGCGAATTATCTCTAAAAGTATTGCAGATAGCCAATTTTTCTCAAATAACTCATTCACCTACTTTTGGGAGAGCTTTCACTTGGTGAAGTTTCAGACCCATAGCTAATTATTCGCCTACTCAAAATGAGTAAATGCGAATTATCTCTAAAAGTATTGCGGATACCCAATTTTTATCAAGTAACTCATTCATCTACTTTTGGGAGAACTTTCACTTGGTGAAGTTCTAGACCCGTAGATAATTACTCACCTACTCAAAAGGAGTAAATGTGAATTATCTCTTACTAGTATTGCAGATAGCCAATTTTTCTCAAATAACCTATTCACCTACTTTTGGAAGAGCTTTCACACACGAAAATGAAAAATTGTGAATATCTCGGAAAAGCTATTCTCCTTTAATGCTCGGCGGGAGATACACACCGCGGCAGTGGTCTTGTAAAAAATTTTTGTCTCCCCAAAAATGGTGGCTGTTTTGAATTTTCAAAGTTTTTGCAAAACACAAAAATGCTTATATCTCGAAAACCGTGCTAGATGGAGCAGACTGCGCTGACTTTGGTTGCCACAACAGTATAAGGCTAGAAACGAAGCATTTTCTTAATACTTTAGCACTCACCTTTATATCCTTTTCGGGACGCTTTGTTTTTGCTGTGCAAAAACATTATCCTTTTTTTTGCGAGCGATCCTCTAGTTGTCTCTGTGTCTGTGAGCGGGTCGTGTGTGTGAGTGGTGTGGGGGTGTGTATGTGTGCCACACAAATTAGCAATAATTAAGCGTCCCTGAAAAGGGCGCTTATTTGTTTTCGTGTCAGTTTCCTCGCCGCCGTCGCTGCCGCTGCATTATGGTCTCCCTTCAATATCTCCCTTATTATTGGAAGCTTTTTAACCATATTTGGCAGTTATATACCTTAGGCGTGGAAAAATTTTTCCACATGCTTAAATTTTGACCTTTGATCTTTATCAAGGTCACATGATCAAAAAATATTTTTTTGGGTACACCCGCCCATCATCGCCGCTGAGCAAAATCTGCTGACCGCAGAGGCTTGTAATTATACATGCATGTTCATACTATCAAAAACACGAGCTGATTAGATTTTGAGAGCGATCCGATGAAAAATGATTGATTTATGAGTGATTTTCTCACACCTACCAACCAGAAAGCTTAAAATTCATGTGAACCCCCCTATTATCTTCTGAAGTATTGCATTTAGAGCCATAAAATGTATTGGGAGGTAGTAGGAAACCATATGTGGAGAGTCTAGAAAGCAATTTAAATTTCCCCCGACCCCCCCCCTGTAGGGGTCAAACTGGGGTCGTAAAATAGCCAATTTTGACATTTTTCCTTATATCTCCTTTATTATTGGTTTTAGAGCTTTAGAATATGGTAAGAGGTATTGGGAAACCATATGTAAAGAGTCTAGATAGCCGGTCAGATTTACCCCCTGACGCACCCACCCCCACTTATGGGTCAAACTGCAGTCATAAAATTAGTGATTTTATTGCGCTACAATAGCTTACAATGTGGGACTGAATGCTGTTCTCGGATGGCCGCAAGGCATCAGGGCAACGTCTAAGAAAAATAGATATTTATAGTTGGCCGTAGCCTCAAGTTGTCATCTCGTGGTACACTGTGAGAACTCGTCCTACTTGCTCGTTGGCCGCGTGAATTGGTAGCGTCTGTCATTTACACAGATATTTACCCCACAGCCATTGGTTGGGGGGTGTAGGTGTGCAACGTCATGGTCTGACCTTGATTTGACCTTTGACCTTGCCGTAGTGACCTTGAGTTTGAAAATCTTGTCCGGGCTATATCTCGGCAACCATAAGGTCTAGGAAGTTGATACTTGGTAGGGACATTGGTTAGGGGGTGTAGGTGTGCATCGTCATGGTCTGACCTTGATTTGACCTTTGACCTTGCTGTAGTGACCTTGACCTATAAAATCTTGTCCGGGCTATATCTTGGAAACCGTAAGGTATAGGAAGTTGATACTTGGTAGGAACATTGGTTAGGAGTTGTAGGTGTGCAACATCATGGTCTGACCTTGATTTGACCTTTGACCTTGCCGTAGCGACCGTGACCTATAAAACCTTGTCTGGGCTATATCTCAGCAACTGTAAGGCATAGGAAGTTGATATTTGGTAGGGACATTGGTTAGGGGGTGTAGATGTGCAACGTCACAGTGTGACCTTGATTTAACCTTTAACCCTTGCCGTAGTGACCTTGACCTATAAAATCTTGTCTGGGCTATATTTCGGAAACTGTAAGGTGTAGGAAGCTGATACTTGGTGAGGACATTGATTGGGGGTAGTAGGTGTGCAACATCATGGTGTGACCTTGATTTGACCTTTGTACTTGCTGTAATGAACTTGACCTATAATACCTGGTCTGGGCTATATCTTGGAAACCGTAAGAGGTGTAGGAAGTTGATACTTGTTAGGGACATTGGTTAGGGGGTGTAGGTGTGCTACGTCATGTGACCTTGATTTGACCTTTGACCTTGCTGTAGTGACCTTGACCTATAAAATCTTATCCAGGTTATATCTCAGAGACTGTAAGGTGTAGGAAGTTTATACTTGGTAGGGACATTGGTTGAGGGTTTTAGGTGTGCCACGTCATGGTGTAACACTGATTGACCTTTGACCTTGCTGTATTGACCTTTAAAATCTTGTTGCACCTTTGGGTCTGTCTGTTGATGCAGATTAAGCACTGTTAAAGTCATATTAGAATTCATTAAGAATTTCCTTTTGCAAGTTCCCATTGTAACAGATGGAATTTCATCTAGTGAGCCACAGGCTTTTCTCCAACACCACACATAAGCATTCATTGAATGTATTGCCACTTCTGTATGCATGGGTAATATTCAAAACATCCAAACCATAATTTGGCCATTTTTGGTTTACTGATAAATGCAGTTATTTTATTATTGAATTGTCTTGTCTTAATACTTCATCTTTATATACATTTCTTTTCCTTAGATATTATTTTCTCCACTTAAGCATTATTTGGACCTTAATATAACTTACACTGCTCTGGAAGTATCTTGAACTTTGTACTGTTACACTACTTCTATATCTCATGGTGTTGAAAAATATTTCCCCAGGCTGTGGGGTACGGGCATCTCTGATGCTATTTTTTCATCTATTTCTCAGCAAATACGTATTGTTAGATGTTATTTTTTGGTCATTTCACTTAATATAGATCATAGATTATTCTGTAGAATTTCCGTTTTGACAGGATAACTATTTTTCCTTAATTTTTCTTGTTTTGAGTTTTTCTCAGTTCAGGCTTTTTCCTACGTCTTTTATTCCGTTTCAAAATGTCTACCCACCAAACAAATAAAGACAAACCAAGATTTGGCAAGTGTAGGCACTTTTGCTTCCCATTTGACATACATAATTACTGCCCTACCTGTAGGGAATCTGGCAAGGGTGATGACACCTGTGTCACTTGTGAAAGTCCGTGTCAAATATGTGCTTCCTTTACTGAAGATCAAATGTTGAAAATCTCACAAAGGAAATGTTATATTAAAAAGCAAAAGAGCCACACTGCTAATTCAAAGGACGATGAACTAGATCTTCTAGGGGATGACGTGGATTCATTTACTGGTTCCAATGCAGACCTTGAAAGTGCTTCTGATAACTTATTTACATCACCCCCGTGTCCACATCCCGTACCCTTCAGTTCATTGTCTCTCAAAACGCCAGCAAAGACTGTCCCACCCACCCCAGGTACTGCCTTACAGCAGAAAATAGAATCAAATTTAGAGAAATCCCTGGGTACAGCAGCAAAGTGGGTTCTTTCCAGGGATCTATGTTAGAAGCTTTCCAGTCACTCCGAAAGGAATTGACTACCAAAAAACAGACAGAGGTGGATCAGACCTCGGCTTCAGCTTCTAAGCCTGGACCCTCAACTAGTGCTGTTAACCTGGACCTACCCCCTCCGAGACCTAGAACTACCTCTCATACCAAGGAAATGCATGTGGACTATGGTCCAGCACTCCCTCCACATCTAGGATCTGATCTTCACAATGCATCAGATCAGAATTAAGCGTCCCGCAAGGGACGCTTATTTGTGTATGGGAGAGCTTCCGGCTCCGCCGGCTCCTGCGGCTCCGCCGGCTCCGCATTTTGTTTTCCTTATAACTCTGTAACCGTTAGGCGGATTCTTTTCAAATTTGGCAGGTTTAGGCAGTAGCCTTGGGGAATTTTTTTGAATATGCTGCAGTGACATTTCAACCAATCAGAGAGGTCACATGACCAAAAATGTCTTTTTTCGATGGGGAAGCTTGTCCGGATGATAACTTGAAAGGAATTTTATCAATTCACCTGAAACTTGGCAAATACATTCATTCTATTAAAATCTGGAAATCATTAGATTTTGGCATTGATTGGTCAAGAAATGGCCGAGTAATTAATGATTAATTAATCATTACGAATTTTCCAAATAAGGAAAACACAAAAATGCTTATATCTCGAAAACCTTGCTAGATAGAGCGATTTCGACGAAATTTTTGACTCGCAGGGTATCTCTGCGGAGTAGTTTTCCCAATTTTCAAAAAAATTTTGTCTCGCCCAAAATGGCGGCCATTTTGAATTTTCGAAATTTTCGCAAAAATTGCAAAACACAAAAATGCTTATATCTCAAAAACCGTGCTAGATAGAGCAATTTCGACAAAATTTTTGACCCGCAGGATATCTCTGCGGAGTACTTTTCCCAATTTTCAAAAAATTTTTGTCTCGCCAAAAATGGCGGCCATTTTGAATTTTCGAATTTTTCGCAAAAATTGCAAAACATAAAAATGCTTATATCTCGAAAACCCTGCAAGATAGAGCGATTTCGACGGAATTTTTGACCCACAGGCTATATCTGCAGAGTAGCCATGCCAATTTTCAAAAAAATTTTATCTCGCCAAAAATGGCGGCCATTTTGAATTTTCGAATTTTTCGCAAAAATTGCAAAACATAAAAATGCTTATATCTCGAAAACTCTGCTAGATAGAGCGAATTCGACGAAATTTTTGACCTGCAGGGTATCTCTGCAGAGTAGCCATGCCAATTTTCAGAAAAAAAAATTTCTCACAAAAAATGGCGGCCATTTTGAATTTTCGAATTTTTCGCAAAATTGCAAAACACAAAAATGCTTATATCTCGAAAACCGTGCTAGATAGAGCGATTTCGACGAAATTTTTGACCCACAGGGTATCTCTGCAGAGTAGCCATGCCAATTTTCAAAAAAAAATTGTCTTGCCAAAAATGGCGGCCATTTTGAATTTTCGAATTTTTGCGCAAAAATTGCAAAACACAAAAATGCTAATATTTCGAAAACTGTGCTACATAGAGCGATTTCGACGAAATTTTTTATCTTCAGGGTATCTCTGCAGAGCAGCTATCCCAAAGAGCTTTCATTTGGTGAAGTTTCAGACCCATAGTTAATTGCTCACCTACTCAAAAAGAGTAAATGCGAATTACCTCTAAAAGTATTGCAGATGGCCAATTTTTCTCAAATAACTCATTCACCTACTTTTGGGAGAGCTTTCACTTGGTGAAGTTTCAGACCCGTAGCTAATTACTCACCTACTCAAAATGAGTAAATGCTAATTATCTCAAAAACTATTGCGGATACCCAATTTTTATCAAATAACTCATTCATGTACTTTTGGGAGAGCTTTCACATGGTGAAGTTTCAGACCCGTAGATGATTACTCATCTACTCAAAATGAGTAAATGCGAATTATCTCTTAAAAGTATTGCAGATAGCCAATTTTTCTCAAATAACTCATTCACCTACTTTTGGGAGAGCTTTCACTTGGTGAAGTTTCAGACCCATAGCTAATTACTCACCTACTCAAAATGAGTAAATGCGAATTATCTCTAAAAGTATTGCAGATAGCCAATTTTTCTCAAATAACTCATTCACCTACTTTTGGGAGAGCTTTCACTTGGTGAAGTTTCAGACCCATAGCTAATTACTCACCTACTCAAAATGAGTAAATGCGAATTATCTCTAAAAGTATTGCAGATAGCCAATTTTTATCAAATAACTCATTCACCTACTTTTGGGAGAGCTTTCACTTGGTGAAGTTTCAGACCCATAGCTAATTACTCACCTACTCAAAATGAGTAAATGCGAATTATCTCTAAAAGTATTGCAGATAGCCAATTTTTATCAAATAACTCATTCACCTACTTTTGGGAGAGCTTTCACTCTGTGAAGTTTCAGACCCATAGTTAATTACTCACCTACTCAAAATGAGTAAATGCGAATTATCTCTAAAAGTATTGCAGATAGCCAATTTTTCTCAAATAACTCATTCACCTACTTTTGGGAGAGCTTTCACTCGGTGAAGTTTCAGACCCATAGCTAATTACTCACCTACTCAAAATGAGTAAATGCGAATTATCTCTAAAAGTATTGCAGATAGCCAATTTTTCTCAAATAACTCATTCACCTACTTTTGGGAGAGCTTTCACTTGGTGAAGTTTCAGACCCATAGCTAATTACTCACCTACTGAAAATGAGTAAATGCGATTTATCTCTAAAAGTATTGCAGATAGCCAATTTTTCTCAAATAACTCATTCACCTACTTTTTGGAGAGCTTTCACTCGGTGAAGTTTCAGACCCATAGCTAATTACTCACCTACTCAAAATGAGTAAATGCGAATTATCTCTAAAAGTATTGCAGATAGCCAATTTTTCTCAAATAACTCATTCACCTACTTTTGGCAGAGCTTTCACTTGGTGAAGTTTCAGACCCATAGCTAATTACTCACCTACTCAAAATGAGTAAATGCGAATTATCTCTAAAAGTATTGCAGATAGCCAATTTTTCTCAAATAACTCATTCACCTACTTTTGGGAGAGCTTTCACTTGGTGAAGTTTCAGACCCATAGCTAATTACTCACCTACTCAAAATGAGTAAATGCGAATTATCTCTAAAAGTATTGCAGATAGCCAATTTTTCTCAAATAACTCATTCACCTACTTTTGGCAGAGCTTTCACTTGGTGAAGTTTCAGACCCATAGCTAATTACTCACCTACTCAAAATGAGTAAATGCGAATTATCTCTAAAAGTATTGCAGATAGCCAATTTTTGTCAAATTAATCATTCACCTACTTTTGGGAGAGCTTTCACTTGGTGAAGTTTCAGACCCATAGTTAATTACTCACCTACTCAAAATGAGTAAATGCGATTTATCTCTAAAAGTATTGCAGATAGCCAATTTTTCTCAAATAACTCATTCACCTACTTTTGGGAGAGCTTTCACTCTGTGAAGTTTCAGACCCATAGTTAATTACTCACCTACTCAAAATGAGTAAATGCGAATTATCTCTAAAAGTATTGCAGATAGCCAATTTTTCTCAAATAACTCATTCACCTACTTTTGGGAGAGCTTTCACTTGGTGAAGTTTCAGACCCATAGCTAATTACTGACCTACTGAAAATGAGTAAATGCGATTTATCTCTAAAAGTATTGCAGATAGCCAATTTTTCTCAAATAGCTCATTCACCTACTTTTTGGAGAGCTTTCACTCTGTGAAGTTTCAGACCCATAGCTAATTACTCACGTACTCAAAATGAGTAAATGCGAATTATCTCTAAAAGTATTGCAGATAGCCAATTTTTCTCAAATAACTCATTCACCTACTTTTGGCAGAGCTTTCACTTGGTGAAGTTTCAGACCCATAGCTAATTACTCACCTACTCAAAATGAGTAAATGCGAATTATCTCTAAAAGTATTGCAGATAGCCAATTTTTATCAAATAATTCATTCACCTACTTTTGGGAAAGCTTTCACTTGGTGAAGTTTCAGACCCATAGCTAATTACTCACCTACTCAAAATGAGTAAATGCGAATTATCTCTAAAAGTATTGCAGATAGCCAATTTTTCTCAAATAACTCATGCACCTACTTTTGGGAGAGCTTTCACTTGGTGAAGTTTCAGACCCATAGCTAATTACTCACCTACTCAAAATGAGTAAATGCGAATTATCTCTAAAAGTATTGCAGATAGCCAATTTTTCTCAAATTAATCATTCACCTACTTTTGGGAGAGCTTTCACTTGGTGAAGTTTCAGACCCATAGCTAATTACTCACCTACTCAAAATGAGTAAATGCGAATTATCTCTAAAAGTATTGCAGATAGCCAATTTTTCTCAAATAACTCATTCACCTACTTTTGGGAGAGCTTTCACTTGGTGAAGTTTCAGACCCATAGATAATTACTCACCTACTCAAAATGAGTAAATGCGAATTATCTCTAAAAGTATTGCAGATAGCCAATTTTTCTCAAATAACTCATTCACCTACTTTTGGGAGAGCTTTCACTTGGTGAAGTTTCAGACCCATAGCTATTTATTCACCTACTCAAAATGAGTAAATGCTAATTATCTGTAAAAGTATTGCGGATACCCAATTTTTATCAAATACTCATTCATCTACTTGTGGGAGAGCTTTCACATGGTGAAGTTTCAGACCCATAGCTAATTACTCACCTACTCAAAATGAGTAAATGCGAATTATCTCTAAAAGTATTGCAGATAGCCAATTTTTCTCAAATAACTCATTCACCTACTTTTGGGAGAGCTTTCACTTGGTGAAGTTTCAGACCCATAGATAATTATTCACCTACTCAAAATGAGTAAATATGAATTATCTCTTAATAGTATTGCAGATAGCCAATTTTTCTCAAATAACTCATTCACCTACTTTTGGAAGAGCTTTCACACACGAAAATGAAAAATTGTGAATATCTCGGAAAAGCTATTTCTTCTGCTTTAATGCTCGGCAGGAGATACACACCGCGGCAGTGGTCTTGACAAAAAGTTTTGTCTCCCCAAAAATGGTGGCCATTTTGAATTTTCAAAGTTTTTCCAAAACACAAAAATGCTTATATCTCGAAAACCGTGCTATATGGAGCGAACTCAACAAAATTTTTGACCTGCTGGGTATCTCTGCAGAGTAGCCATGCCAATTTTCAAAATATTTTTGTCTCGCCAAATATAGCGGACATTTTTAATTTTTTTATTTTTTGCAAAACACAAAAATGCTTATACCTTGAAAACCGTGCTAGATAGAGCAGACTGCGCTGACTTTGGTTGCCACAACAGTATAAGGCTAGAAACGAAGCATTTTCTTAATACTTTAGCACTCACCTTTATATCCTTTTCGGGACGCTTTGTTTTTGCTATGCAAAAACATTATCTTTTTTTTTTGCGAGCGATCCTCTAGTTTTAATGCATCTGAGGAGCCTTCTAAGAAGGTCTCGGATAGACCTAAAAACACTCTCACTCTCACAGTAGGCATGAGGTTGAACCGAGGTCTGCCTCGGATCAATACAATGATGAATCCGATGAACCTCGGATGTCATCTGCTAAACCCAAAAAACATGCTTCCTCAGAGGAGGATCAGTCCTCTGCAACCAGACACAGGTCTTCAAAGCCCTCTGTGGCTCAGCTCAACAAAACGTGGATATCAAGAAGCCTGTGAATACCTAGATTTCTGGAATAAGACTGTTCTTATTCAGCATAGGGCTCTCACATGCCTCAGCAAATCCTTGGCCCATATGCTCCAGAGGGAGCTATATACTATGGGTAACACTGGTTTGCTTAGGCGCGAAGCCGAAATGACCCTTTTGCAACCACATCTAGGGGAAACGAGACACCTAGAAGTCAGGAACTCGCCCTTCTGGCAGTCCTCCTTGTTCAAGTCTCAACTTGTGAAGGAGGGTGAAGACTTCCTCCTCAAAAAAGCAGACCTGGGGCGATTACTTTGAAAAGTATTCGAATACGATTACGAATACTTTCAATTTTCATGATTATGAATACGATTATGATTACACCATTTTCAAAAGTATTCGATTACGATTATGATTACTTTTTTGAAAAGTATTCGATTACATTTACGAATACACTACGATTACTTTTGAAAAAATCATATCTAATTTGTGCTTATGAGTCACATTGAAAACTGTGTTAAATGAACCTATGTTAAATTCCAAAATTAAATTTAGCATTAAATGAAAGGGTTTTTATTCTTATATAAAACCAGATAATCTAATTGCATATTATATATCCCATATTATACAGTAAGTTATCAAAACTAATTCCATCATTTTAGAGGATTGTTTGTTGTTGATATGTTTTTCAGTGAAGAATTACCAGAATTAACCCCATTACAAAATAAGAAACATCAAGCCTATCATTGAATAAACATTATCATATGTATATTAAAACAAAAGAGTTTACCTTCAAATGAATCAATAGATTGGAAGTTGTCATTCCTATAGCTGCTACAGTAGCCGTACACTGTTTACATTTTGCTCTGTATTTCCCAGATGTGTCATCTGGCATTTCAAAGTAATCAAACACGACAGACTTTGGCTTAAAGCTAGCCATCATTCCTTTATGTCTAAAATGTCACTTGTCACAATACCTGCCACATTTACCAATCTGAGAATTAATCCAATATGACAACTTGACAAGTGACACACATATTTACACACAGGCCTCATAATCCCCTTACCTAGTGTGACAATTGTTATACTTTCTTTCAAGTCATTATCTAAAGTTACCCATTAAAATTGCTGGATTTTCAGTTTTTAAGAACCAGGGGCCTGTATAGTGTTAGGTTTTGATTAATCTAAGTCAATGGAAAATAAAAACAATGGTCATATACTTATTTTATCAATTATGATTCAAATCCTCACGCCCTTGAAAATTGTTTCATAATGTAGACATTAATCCTTGAGGTAAATGAATTCATACATTTATTACTAGTAGTAGATTTATAACATAATACAGTAAGTAAATTAAAAATGCAATACTATGTAACAAAACTACTATTTTTAATTTCGCTAGCCTGATCATAAAAGTCACACAAGTCAACTAATGAAGAATACTAACAAATATACTTCGTAACTATCTAATAAATTCATACAGCTTATATTAAATTAATATTAAATGAAAGATACACAGTCCCATGTTTATTTAATGTCAAAACTCACACAATGAATTCACACTTCAAAGTTGTCATTAAAAGCTTCTAACTATAAGTTTAAAAGAGTAAAATTCTGAGTAAATTGACAAAAATTTCAAAAGTATTCGTAAAAGTATTCATGATTACGAATGCTTTTGGAATGTATTCGAATACAATTGCGATTACTTTGCATATTTTACAAAAGTATTCGATTATGATTATGAATACTTTGAAAAATGTAATCGATTACCTACGATTATGATTACGATTACATTTTGCCCAGGCCTGCAAAAAAGGCACCTCTAAAGACTCTCAGGGTTTCGTACCCTATCAGAATAAGCCCTTTCGTGGTCCCCACAAGAAAAGAGACTCCAGGGGTCATTTTCGACCCCACCACAGGGGGCGAGGGCGTGGAAACCCCTCTCCCCAATGACTCCTTAAAAGCCTCCCTCAGTCCACCAGTAGGACGTCAGAAGAGACTGGAAAACAAACAAATGTTCATCCAACGTGTTAAACATTATCACCAATGGCTACGTACTGCCATTCCTTTCAAAACCAAATCTGGTCAGATTCCCTCTGATTCTGTCAGAGTACAAGGCCCGTCAAAAAGACCAAGCTCTGGCCACTTGTATCCAGTCTCTTCTGTCAAAGAACACAATTGAAGGGTGGAAAATGTAAAATCTCTCGGGTTTTACAGTCGCCTGTTTCTAGTACCCAAGCCTCACCAAAAGTGGAGGCCAGTCATAGACCTAAGTAGTGCTGGGAATCGCCTCCAATTTTCATGGTCAATTATTCGTCCATTTTTCCGAGCGATGATCGACCCATAATCGATTATTTTACTCCATTATTGTTTATTATTTAAGAAATACTTTCCGGGATAAAGTATAGGTCTATCTGGTAAGAATAACAGTGTTCTGACAGAATCTACCGAAAGCACCCACTTCCTGTAAATATGGCGGTAGACATAAACAAACTTGAAATTCAAGACAAAACTGTCAGTTTATTAAGTAAAAATACCTAAAATATTTTTAAAATACGTGGATATTGATATAAATCAGGAAAGGTAAGATATAAGCTTAATAATAGATCATTAGAAAATGTCAGTGACCGACCGCGATTCTACACTGTCACCGACGATTAATCGACAATACGCCTAATCGCCACACCACTAGACCTAATCAGGCTCAACACTTTTCTACACGTAGAAAAGTTCAAAATGGAAACTCCAGAGTCCATCAGGACCTCCCTCATTCCAGGGGAATGGGTATCATCGATAGACCTGTCGGACACTTACCTTCACATCCCCATCCATCCAAACTCAAGGAAATACCTAAGGTTTTGCCACAGGTCATAGGTGTTCCAGTTCACCTCCCTCCCTTTCGGACTAGCCACAGCCCCCCAGGTCTTTACAATGATTGTAAAGGAGGTGAAGCTAATGGGCCTTTCCAGAGGACTCAGACTTCACCAATACCTGGACGACTGGCTGATCAGGTCCCAGTCTCAGGAGGAAGCCCAAGTGAACACTCAGGCAGTGGTAGACCTAACCCAGTCCTTGGGTTGGATAATAAATCAGGAAAAATCAGAACTGAAACCTACTCCGGTGTTTTCGTTCGTGGGCTACGAATACCATCTAGATTCAGCCCTTCAGGATTTGATCCTACGACTCAAGTCAAAACATGTTTTGACTGCAAGATGTTTGATGTCGCTAATTAGGTTGCTTGCCTCAACGGAGAAAATGGTCTCGGAGGGACACCTTCACATGAGGCCCTTTCAGTTTCACCTCAAGGAGCACTGGAGATATCCTAAGTCGCTAGACAGCCTCCTTCCTTGGACAGAAGCCATTTCAGCACACCTAGACTGGTGTCAAAATCCCTCAAACGTGATGAGAGGTGCCGACCTTCATCCCAAAGACCACAGTATCCAACTCTTTACAGACGCCTCAAACGAAGGTTTGGGCACTCACTTAGATCAAAGTTCTACAAAGGGTCTGTGGTCAGACCAGGAAAAAAGGCCACACATAAATGTTCTAGAGTTGAAGGCGGTCTCCCTGGCCCTTCGAAGCTTCAAGGACCAGTGCCAGAACCAAATGGTGCTAGTTGCAATGGACAACTCAACAGTGGTAGCCTACATAAACAAACAAGGAGGAGCTCACTCAGCAGAGATGTGCGCTCTCCTGTGGAAGATCATGACATGGTGCATTCATTATCACATAACATTAAAAGCCAGACACATTTCAGGGTGTCTGAATGTGATGGCCGACCTTCTGTCCAGGTCTAACCAAGTACAGTCAACAGAATAGTCACTGCATCCGCAGGTGTTCAAACAGATCCGTCAAAAGTGGTTCACTCCTCATGTAGATCTATTTGCCACTCACCTGAACCACAAACTTCCACTGTACGTATCTCCTGTCCCAGACCCAAAGGCTTGGGACATAGATGCTCTGAACATAAACTGGACGGGTCTCACTGCCTATACTTACCCTCTGACAGCTCTCCTTCACAGGGTGATCCAAAAAATCTGGCAATGCCATTGCCTGATCATCGTAATAGCCCCAGGCTGGCCAGGGATGCCCTGGCTTTGGGACCTAGTGCAGCTCTCAACAGAGATCCCACTGCAACTTTGGTGTCAACAACTCTTCTCAAACAGTCCCATAATTATGTGTTCCACAGCAATCCACAACATCTCAACCTCCACACCTGGTGTCTAGGAGTGGACAGCTCCAAGAACAAGGCTTCTCTGTGGAAGTGGCAGAGAGAATTGCTGCCCCTCAGAGGTCATCAACAGGGACCATCTATAAGTCAAAGTGGGCCCTATTTGAGAAATGGTGCAGAGAAAATTCGGGGAATTTTTCCACTCCATCTGTGAAACATATCTCAGACTTTTTCATGTACCTGTACCAAGATCTAAACAGGCGCCCCTCGAACATTGATGGTTACAGGACGGCCATTGTTGACACTTTGGGCCCAGCGGGCCACCACATTGCACAAAGCTCAGACCTTCACAGGTTACTCTCCAGTTTTCACAGGGATCGTCCTAAAAGTTCCAGGAATCTTCCAAAATGGAACCTTTCTGTTGTCCTCAACGAGCTCACAAAAGTGCTCTTTGAGCCTATGAAAGACACAGACCTCAAAACTGCTTTCTTGCTAGCTTTGGCCTCCAGCGAAATCCATGCCTGGGTTGCAAAGAAAGTATCTAATCTAGGCCAATGGGAAAAGGTCACCTTGTTCCTTTCTTCTGACTTCATAGCCAAAAACCAACTAGCAAGAGAAGGTTCTCAAAGTGTCTCCATTGACTATTCCTGCTTTGACTACCATTGTGGATAGACAATTCAAAGAAGACTGGACATTGTGTCCGATGCGGGCCCTGAGGTACTATTTGGATCAAACCAAAGACCTAAGAGGGTCTCGATCCCTTCTTTTCATCTCCTTCAAGAAAGGACATACCTCAGACATCAGACCCGGTACTCTCTCTTCTTGGTTGAAACAAACCATTCTGCTTTTATAAACAAGCAGACCAACAAGCCTTGGATCTGGTCCAAGTTAAAGCGCATGACATTAGGGCCTTCGCGGCTTCTAAGGCCATTTATGGTGGGGTATCGGTGGACCAAATCATGCAAGCCTGTCACTGGAAAGCTCACAACACATTTACAAATTTTTACCTAAAAGACCTTACTTGGTCAGACAACGACAACAATATGTATCTTGGACCAGTGGCGGCGCGCAAGTCCTAGATCCTTCCCCTCAGAACAGTTATCCTCGGAAAGAAAAGAAAGGGGGGGGGGGGGGACACATCTGCTACAATCAAGTCTTCAGGAGTCTAATCCCAGGGTCTAGGTATAGGTTTACCTCTCAAGATGTTACGGGTAAGGTCATTTTGTATTGTTAGTTTATCAAGCATAATATGTATTAAGGACTTATTAAAGTTGTCATTAATCTCATGTTAGGTGGCTAAAAAAATTATGAGAATTCCAACCATAGGGCTGGTTTTTCACTCGTGGTTGATCCCTAAGGGCCCTTACACTACCTAAGTGAGCACAGCTGCACTTCTCTCCTACAATCAAAACATCTTGACAGTTTTGAGCACTGTCATTCGTTTTATTTAGGTTTTTGGCTCTTTACAGGCCTGGTCTTCGGGATTGGGGCACTGTAAACGGGACTCAGACTGGTACTTTCAAAACATTCATTCTAATCTATTGCTTCAAAATCTAAGAAAAATTGACATAGCTTCCAGTCTCAGCTGTAATCCCGCCAGGCGGTTGGATTCAGCATTGAGTCCCACATGGTAAGCTATTGTAGCACAATAAAATTGAAAATTTTAATTACTTAAATGTAGCTTTTATAAGCTACAAGCTTACCATGTGGGACTGAGAAGAGTCCCACCCTGCCTCCCCGCTGTAATACAGCGGAGGGGTAAGGTTTAAAAAAAAAAAAAAAATTTCAACGAGAAAGTGGACGAGTTCTCACAGTGTACCACGAGACGACAACTTGAGGCTACGGCCAACTATAAGTGACTATTTTTCTTAGACGTTGGCCTGATGCCTTGCGGCCATCCGAGAACAGCATTCAGTCCCACATGGTAAGCTTGTAGCTTATAAAAGTTACATTTAAGTAATTAAAATTTTCAATTTTGTGTTTTGGCGTTATATATCCTTTATTCTTGCTTTTAGAGCTTTAGAATGTATTAAGAGGTATTGGGAAACTGTATGTGAAGAGTCAAGATAGCTGTTCAGATTTACCCCCTGACCCTCCCTTATGGGTCAAACTGGGGTCATAAATAGCCGATTTTGTGTTTTGCCTTATATCTCTTTTATTCTTGCTTTTAGAGCTTTAGAATGCAGTATGAGGTATTGGGAAACCATATGTGAAGAGTCGAGATAGCTAGTCAGATTTATCCCCCCCCCCCCCCCCCCCCCCTTTATGGGTTAAACTGGGGTCATAAAATAGCCGATTTTGTGTTTTTGCCTTATATCTCCTTTATTCTTGCTTTTAGAACTTTAGAATGTATTAAGAGGTATTGGGACACCATGTACCCTACCTCCCATGGGTCAAACTGCAGTCATAAAATAGCCGATTTTGTGTTTTTGTCCGGGCTGTATCTCAGAAACCGTAAGGTGTAGGAAGTTGATACTTGGTAGGGACATTGGTTAGGATGTATAGGTGTGCAACGTCATGGTCTGACTTTGATTTGACCTTGCTGTAGTGACCTTGACCTATAAAATCTTGTCCGGTCTATATCTCGGAAACTGTAAGGTGTAGGAAGTTGATACTTGGTAGGGGCATTGGTTAGGGGGTGTATGTGTGCAGCGTCATGGTCTGACCAGGATTTCACCTTTGACCTTGCCGTAGTGACCTTGACCTATAAAATCTTGTCTGGGCTATATCTCAGAAACTGTAAGGTGTTGGAAGTTGATACTTGGGAGGGACATTGGTCAGGGGGTGTAGGTGTGCAACATCATGGTCTGACCTTGATTTGACCTTTGACCTTGCTGTAGTGACCTTGACCTATAAAATCTTGTCCGGGCTATATCTCGGAAACCGTGAGGTGTAGGAAGTTGATACTTACTAGGGACATTGGTTAGGGGGTGTAGGTGTGCAATGTCATAGTGTGACCGTGATTTGACCTTTGACCTTGTCGTAGTGACCTTGAACTTTAAAATCTTGTTGTACCCTTTGGGTCTGTCTTTTGATGTAAATTAAGCACTGTTAAAATCATATTAGAATTCATTAAGAATTTTACTTTTACAACTTCCCATTGTAACAGATGGAATTTTATCATGTGAGTCACAGATTTTGCTCCAACACCACACATAAGCATTCATTGAATGTATTACCACTTCTGTATGCATGGTAATATTCAAAATATCTAAACCATAATTCGGACATGCCAGATGTAGATGAAGTACATGCAGTATCTTTCTCTTAGACAGTATTTTCTCTATTTAAACATTGTTTGGACTTTTATGTAACTGACAGTGCTCTGAAAGTACCCTGAACTTTGTACTGATACAGTACTTCTATATCTCATGGTGTTAAAAATATTTCTGTAGGCTGTGGGGTATGGGCATCGGACGTAGGACAAAAAGAAACCAGACAAAAAGAAACCAGACAAAAAGAAACCAGATAAAAAGAAAGCGGACAAAAAGTTTTACTACTAGGATAAAAAGTTTCACTATAAAATTAACTTTAAATTTCAATTAAATTTTCAAGAAATGCTAATTACTTTAAGGCTCCTATAAACTCCTTGTGTCAAACTTGCATAATAGCAGTTATTCTTGTAAAGAAAAGGTCCATTCGCAGATGTCAGAGGGGTACACTACCCAAGGAACCCAAGACCATCACAGAGTTCAAACTGGAAGATGAGCGGACCAAGACAGCAAGATCCCAAAGATTTCTCATTCATGATAGTGGATCAGAGAGCCAGTCCCGCGTAGTGGTTTTTGCCAGTGATGAAGCTCTCAGACACCTGGCCAGGCAAGATGAGTGGTTCATTGATGGAACGTTCAGCCTTTCTCCAAAGATATTCCAGCAACTCTACATCATCCGGGCCAAACTAGGGACTTCTGCAGTCACTTGTGTTTATGCCCTACTGAATGGAAAATCCCAATCACACTATGAAGAGATCATGCAAGCAGTTCTCAAAAGATGTGAAGAGCTTGGTTTCACTCCTGATCCTACAACAGTGCATCTGGATTTTGAGCAAGCAGCAATTAATGCAGTCAAAGCTACTTTTGGCCCCCATGTGTTGACCCTTGGCTGCCTCTATCACCTTACCCAGGCAACCTGGAGGAAAGTACAAGAATTAGGGCTCAGTCAATATTACACGGAAAATGGCAGCTTTAGACATTTTTGTGGAATGTTGGATGGGCTAGCCTTTCTGCCTTTATCTGATGTCACTGAGGGAATGCAGTATCTCCGGAATCTAGATGAAGAATATACAGATGACCTGTTGGATTACTTTGATCACACATATGTGTCAGGATCCTTTAGGTGGATCCAGCGGCCAGCTCTACCTGGGGAAGACCAACCAACCATCAGATTGAGGAAAATGCCTCCACTTTTTCCTCCACAGATGTGGAATGTGCACAATGCTACCCTGAGAGGTGATGCCCGTACAAATAACCTATGTGAAACCTGGAACAATAGTTTTTCACAGCTTGTTGGGCACAAACATCCATCAGTTTGGAGACTTCTCACGCATATTAAAGAAGATGAGTCCCTCTCAAGACTACAGATCTGCCAAGACTCAAGAGGGGAGCCACCAAGAAAACGGGTGAAAAAAGCAACTAAAGATCTCCAACAGCGCCTCAGCTACTTGTGTTCAGAGATAAAAAGTGGCAACAAATCACTAAAGGAGTTCCTGAAAGGTGTAGGACATTCCATAAGACTCATTAAAGTGTGACATGTTTCAACTGTGTGTTTACAGACTTGCTTAAGTAATTGCCAAATGGAGCTTTGTACTATTTCTGTGCAAATTTTTGTGCTATTGTTGTGAATATTCATGTTTAAATGTTGTATATTATTTTAATGTTGTTAAAAGAAACTTTTTTAAAATAAAAACTTTTTGTCCTACTAGTAAAACTTTTTGTCCGGTTTCTTTTTGTCTGGTTTCTTTTTGTCCAGTTTCTTTATGTCCTGTTTCTTTTTGTCCGTCCTTCACGGGCATCTCTGATGCTATATTTCTGTTTTTGCCTCATATCTTCTTTATTATTGATTTTACAGATTTATAAGTTTTAAGAGGTAGTGGGAAACCGTATGTGGAAAGTCTTACAAGCTGTTGACAGTGGGGTCATAGATTGTAATTTCTACTCTAATATTTCGAATATCTCTAATATTACCAAAATTTTAATATTAATGATGTCATTATCTTAATGTTATTTTCATATCTTCGTGCAAAGGCTGTAACTTTTTGAAAATTGCACTCACGACTTATACAAAATATTAAAGCAGGTAAAATACATTCCTATTTTGTTGTCATCATCTAAAATTATGATATGCATTAAACTGTGCTTGTTTTATTGTAAAAAACTAGGTCCAAATATTTACAAACTTATTTCGGTGCAGCAGTTTCATAATGACACATTTATAAATTCCCATTTTCAGCTCATTATCACTTCTTCTGACTTCCATTCTTCTGCAGTAAACTAATAACTCAGCAATGCAAACATATTCTTTACTATGTCTCTTATCTATACATAACATCTACATATCACTGACACTTTCAACAGAGCATAGATAAAGATAATATCTTACTCCTTATATGAGCATTTCTTCATGCATAGACTACAACAGGGGGTGGGGTGGGGGGGTGCGTGGGGGGTTGGGGGGGTTGGGTAGACACACATTAACTTGATTTTATCCCTTATCAGCATATACTCAGTGGACTAATTCTCTGGGGACTCATCAAAGACTGGCAATTATATATAAATAGAAATGAGCATTATTCATAAGATATAAATAGGCATGTGGGAACATTGACCATTTATTAGTCGACTCTTTGATTCGAGTTATGTACTGAGTTGCGGTCACGATTTTAAATTGGCCGTTTAAGCCCTTAAATATCAATTCTGCATAATATTTTCTTCACATATCTGTACATTAAGGTGTATAGTATCCACTCTGCCATTTTGAAGATTTTTAATGCTTTTATTCAGTTATATTTTATAAAGTAAAAAGCATGTCTGGCACTACGTCTGGCTTTCTCAAAGAACCCGTATGTCCTAGAAACTATTGTGTTACCCATTGTAGTGGTCTACTCGAAGGAGTCTTTTTTAACCGTTTCGTCTGCTGGTTTCTAGACGTGAATCCCCAATTAATTTATTTGTCTGCTGGGGCCGGTTTCATGAAAGGACTTAAGTCTGGTCTCAGGCTCAAATCTGAGACTTTGGGCTCAAATATTGTAAATATTTTGCTGAGTCTGTGGACTCAGACTCAAAGCATTTCACAAACAGGCTCAACTTGAGATTTGGCTCAGTCATGGACTCAATTTTGAGCCCACCAAGGAGGTGTCTCAAATTTTGAGTCCAAAGTTTGTCATCCAAATACTTGTGTATAAAGCAATATAATTTGCATGAAAATGAATTTGTTGAATCTTGAAATATTATATTTTTATTTCGCTTACTAATTACAACTACATATTCAATATTCATAATAAGAAAAGTCAATGGAATTGACATGCTTTTTTGCTCATTGTCAAGTGACTAGTCTCAAGTGGGGACTCAAAGCTTGACTCGGTCTCAGTTGAGTTTCAAACAATTGGCTTGTTATCAATAATATTATATCAATTTTTTTCATGTGTTATCAGTGTTAATGCAATTTAAAATCGATAATGACGATGAAATAAATGCACTTGCATAAAAAACAAACCCAAGGAAGCGTCTTAAATTAAATTTAAAAGTTGAGACTATGACTTGAGACCAGTCTCAGCTGAGTCACCTTTTGTGAAATCAATTTGAGCCAAAAACTCAGCCAAGACAAAAGTCTCAGATTTGAGACCAAGACTCAGCCCAAAACTGGTCTCAAACTGAGACTTTTCATGAAACCGGCCCCAGGTGTATCACGCACTCACTGTTAATGTAACATTGTTGTCTGCGCATCTACCCATTTGTCAAACAAATAAACCGCAAAGAAATTAATGAATGAAGTGACGTCACGGTAGTACTACACATTTGTCGTTCAGCCAATCAGAATCGAGAACACCTCTGGCAGAGACAATGAAAATTCAAACTCCGTAGTTTTACATTCAACCACTCGAAGGCGCTTTTGCATGTCCTAGAAGTAAAATTATCACGTGATTTCATTTTTCTGTCAATCCGTTTCTTATTATATCCCCAGACGAAAGTCGGGGATATATTGGATTCAGGTCCGTCGCGCCGCCGCCGCCGCCGTAGAAATTTCCTTGTGGACGCGATAACTCAAAAACAAATTAATATATTTTTTTCAAACTTGGTACACATGTTAAGGGTGCCCAAAGGAAGATCCCTATTTTAAGGTGACCTTAAACTCCCAGTAAAAAAGAACTTATGGCCACCTTAAGGTCAGAAATTGGACTTTTGGCCACTTAGAGCCCTGTAGGTCACAAACTATGATGCTCAGCTGGCTGAAATTTTACCTGACAACACATTAATATGTTCTTAGTACATGTGCCGAAAATCATGACTTTAAGTTGAGGAGAAAAGTGTGTTTGAGGCCCATAAATACCCCCACTTAGAGATTTTTTGCTATACTTTTCACATATTTTGCCCTATAATTTGGAAGTGATAATTCTGATGAGTCTCAAACTGCGCTAGGTATAACTTTGATATGTAATCCTTGTCTGTAGAAAATTTTAGGGCTGTAGGTTTACCCAAAGGGGTCGACTTAAGGTCTCAAAAGTGCCCACAGAGACCCAATTTATGCACTTTTTGCCACTTTCAAGCACTGTAGCTTTCAAACTATGTCTCTCATCTAAGTTAAATATCATCTGGGAATATATCTATGTGTTTTCTTATATGTGCCCCAACATTTAGGCCTTTAATAGACAGTTAACCTGTGTATCAGGACCATAAACACCCACCCGAGTGACCCTTATAAGACATTTTTCACATCTTTTTCCCTGTAACTTGGAAATGGTAAGTCTGAGAAGTTTCAAACTGTATTAGATATATATTCTGTGTGTAATCTTAGTATGTAACAGATTTTAAGTCTGAAGCTTTAATTTTGAAGGTCAAATTGAGGTCTCTAAAAGGCTCCCAAAGACCCAATATTTGGACTTTTTGCTACTTTCAAGCCCTGTGACTGTCAAACTATGTGACTGATAGAGCTCAAATCCTATCTGAGAAGATATTAGTATGTTATTTTTATATGTGCCAAAAATTAAGGCTTTAAGAAGACATTTAACCTGTGTATGAGGACCATAAATCCCCACCCGAGTGACCATTTTTAGACATTTTTCACATATTTTCCCTGTAACTTGGAAATGGTAAGTCTAAGAAGTTTCAAACTGTATTAGATGCATATTCTATGTGTAATCTTAGTATGTGACAAATTTTAAGTCTGAAGCTTTAATTTGAAGGCCACATTTAGGTCTCTAGAAGGCCCCATAAAGACCCAGTATTTGGACTTTTTGCCAATTTTAAGGCCTGTGACTGTTAAACTATGCGACTGATAGAGCTGAAATCTCATCTGGGAATACATTATTATGTTCTTTTTACATGTGCCAAAAATCAAGGCTTCAAGTGGACATTTAACCTGTGTATGAGGACCTTAAACACCCACCTGAGTGACCCTTTTAAGACATTTTTCACATATTTTGCTCTGTAACTTGGAAATGGTAAGTCTGAGAAGTTTCAAACTTTATTAGATACATATTCTATGTGTAATCTTAGTATGTAACAAATTTTAAGTCTGAAGCTTTAATTTGAAAGCCACATCAAGATCTGTAAAAGGCCCACAATGACCCAATATTTGGACTTTTTACCACCTTTAAGCCCTGTAACTGTTAAACTATGTGATTGATGGAGCTGAAATCCCATCTGGGAATGCATTATTATGTCCTTTTTACATATGCCGAAAATCAAGGTTTTCAGTAGACATTTAACCTGTGTATGAGGGCCATAGACACTCGCCCAAGTGCCTTTTTTGACATTTTTTCCGTATTTTGCCCTGTTATTTGGAAATGCTTAGTGTGACAAGTCTTAAACTGTATTATATATAATTTTTGTTTGTTATGTATGTCCCCCAAAAAGTTTCAGATCTGTAGTTTAATTGCTAAGGTCTCTTTAACAATTGTAAAATGCCCACAGAAACCCAATTTATGGATATTATGCCACTTTAAAGCCCAGTAACTGTCAAACGATGTGGGGTATAGAGCTGAAATCTTTGAATTTTTAAAAGGAAATGCCTGTCTATTTAAATTTTGAATATTAATAATGTTATGGCTATCTTAGTCTTTTAAGAACTTATTTTTGTGTGTTATACCTCTGCTTGCTGAGTTTTTAACTTTTTAAAATGAAACTGGTTAAACATATTCAAGTAGACAAAATGGACACTTTAAGTGAGCTTTAAGTCCCAATATTAATGAAATTATATCCTTATGTAGTAAAACTAGGGGATTTTTAACCCCCAACTAGCCCAGGTTTATTCAACTTGCCTCAGTTAATTTTGGCACAGCTTCTACAGTTATGAACTCATTTCAGTTGATAAAATTCTCAATTCTTTTTGTATTTGAGTACCCCTTTTATATAGATTGTTTGTTTACCATTTATGCTCAACCCACATCCCCCACCCGGATTCCCCCCACCCACCTCTGGGACCTCCAGCTATATTGAGTGACACTAAATAAACAAAGGTATTTAATGATATCAGATGAGAAACAAAGAACTCAATGGGGTTGCAAATCTTGTGTAATAGTGAGAGAGGTATGGAGAAGGGGAGAGGGGTGGGGGTGGGAGGTGGTGGGCTTCATTACATATAACACAAAGGGGAGTCAGAACTGAGATTGTGTCACATATTTAGGTTGCATATATATGGATCACATATATAGGTATAGAGGAAATGAATAACTGAAAACAATTTGCAAATTCTAAAAATAATATAATAAAATAATAATATAAATAATTTTTTTTTAAATAATATTTTATTTGTGAACAAATATAGAAACAGATATGCGCTTTTGGGATTATGAATTTTAGAATGGACATTGAATGATCAATCATTTAAATACTTTGAAGGAAGATTGAAAAATATGATGAGTTGAGTTAAAAATAATATTTTATTTGTCAACAAATATAGAAACAGATATGCTCTATTGGGATTATTATTTTAGAATGGACATTCAATCATCAATCATTTAAATACTTTGAAAATAGGTTTAGAGTTATCATTGCAGGAAGATTGAAAATATAATTTGAGTTATGTATTCGGCGTCTGGGGATACACCATCTTCCTTGGGAAGATATAAACAGAGTAGATTGATGTGCTGAAGTTCATATAATAATGGGTAATTATGTTTTAAAAAATTCCCGATCAAAACTTGTGGCGTGAGTGATGACCTGTCTGGGGATATGTTGGCGCCGAGTTGGCCCAATCTAGTTTTGGAAGAAGTTGTCTTCCAAATTGTTTTAAAGTATATTTACAAAATAAACCAGTTTGCTAATCTTATTTCCTGACAATATTTTATAAAATGGACGTTTCGACAAAGATCAAATACTTTAAGCTACAGAACTCATGGCGATAGCACCCAAGTCATTAATATTCATGAGAAGATACGAGGTCACGGATTTCCCCTGGTATTTCCAGACAATATTCTATAAAATGGACATTTCGACAAAGATCAAATACTTTAAACTACCGTGACCGCGCATATTTGCTGAGTAATATTAATGAGGCAAGTCCTTGAACAGGAAATATGCTGGTAGTTTTCATCTTAAACCAGCCTTGTAAAATATTGTTACGAAACCCCCACAAAGAACTGCCGTGACTGCGCATATTTGCTCATTAATATTAATGAGGCAAGTCCGTGGACAGGAAATATGCTGGTGGTTTTCATCTTAAACCAGCCTTGTAAAATATTGTTAACAAACCCCCACAAAGAACTGCCGTGACTGCGCATATTTGCTCATTAATATTAATGAGGCAAGTCCGTGGACAGGAAATATGCTGGTGGTTTTCATCTTAAACCAGCTTTGTAAAACTGCGCATCTACAGACCCTTTATATTTGTAAACAAATACCCATCTCGCGACACAAATCTGAAAACTTCTGTGAAAGCGGTTTCCAAATGCGGGCGATAATACAGAGTTTACAGATTTCAACACCCAGTCCTGTCCTAAGATTCGACTCTGTGGTTGGGTGAAGGCTAACCACTGGACTCTTGTTTACTCATTGGGATAGATGTCTTCAGAGCATTGTGTCAAAAACTTCTTGCCTTTCTAAAGGCTTAAATTTTACTACACCTTTTTCTAAAATATAAATAGATATATGGCATTTAACAGTGACAAGCTGTTTCATGTAAAGGCTTTTATTGAGTTGCAACTTCCCCCTTAGCAAATTTTCCTTTAAATGCCTGATATATTAGTAAGACTTTGATATTCATAGCGACATAATATTTAGCATCAAGATTGAAAAAGTTTTATTAAACCAAGTCGATACATGAATTGATCTGGTTTGCAAAACTTGATTTGCAAATTGATTCAGTTCATAATTTTATGATTCCTTGCATTTCTAGTAGTAAGGACTCTTCTGGAAATAAATTTGAATTTTCAATATTCTGACAGGGGTCTTGAATTTTTGTGGAAATGGAAAATGTCATTTATTTAACTGTAAAACATACAGTGATTTTAGCAAATTTTACATCTGCTGCTTAGTAAAGTTGCTTCAAATTTGAGTTTATCATATGGAAAAGTTCTTTTATCCATCTTATTATTTCTTCTTGGGCTTTTAACCCAGTTTTTTGGTCACGCTATCCCATATATGGAGTCTATATAGCCAGTCAGGTTTACCCACTGACCCTTCTTACGGGTCAAACTGGGGTCATAAAATAGCAGATTTTCTTGTTTTGCCTTATATCTACTTTAAAACTACTCTTCTTACAAACTATAGCATTTATGAAATTAACTTTACACAATTTATGACCATAGAAAACAAAATAAAGCTTACATTTTTCTTTCATGTTAATGCATAAACTTACACACTGTCTGCTTAACTTTAGCTTCTTCTCTCAGCACTGCATGTTTTTCTTTTCAAAAACCTTTTTGTACTTTAATACTATAAAGCATCTGACCTTTTGGGACGCTTTATTTTTGTTAGCAAAAACATTTTTCTAGTTGTGTGTATGTGTGTGGGTGCCACACAAATTAGCAATAATTGATGAAGCAATAACAATCATGAAATCACTACTGTCTTAATTTGAAATAACTCTACCTTATAATCTTCTTAATTTTTAACTATCAACACCAAGTTTTAAACTGTGGTAATTATTTATAATTTAAGCAAAATAAAAAAAAAATTAAATCAAATTTCTTCAAATAAACAATGTCAGTTTCTAAATCTGTAATTTTAAAAGGTGGCAAGGCTAGGTATTTTGTTGAAAACTTTTACTTTAGAAATTAATTTGGTTAGCTATTCCTGAATTAACAGTATAATGTGTGTTTATATATTTTTCTTTAGTTTGCAAAAAGAGAATTACATGGATTTAACATGAGTTAAGAACTCTATCAAAAGGACATATGTATCGAGGTGTTTTTAGCAAAGAGCCATCATACAAATTGTAATCTGCGTTATGTTTATTGTAAAGGCTATGGAAGTAAAGGCTTATGCAATTGTCACTTTTCACTTTTGTTCATTCATCAGGTATTTATTGGGGGATTAGCTTCTTAGCATAAACACATGTCAGCTGTTGGTCTTCTTCAGTATTATGTAAAATTATAATCAAGAAGTCAAATATTTGTGAAATATGTAGGCTGTTTTACAACAAATTGAAATCAATCTGAATAGTTGAGGGAGTGTTAAAGGGAGATGCAAACACTGCACGCAAGTTATTTCTAAAAGGCTGTGTTACATGCCATTTTGACCCCATCCGCCGTTTTAAACGGCAGTCTGCCATTTTAAACAGCTCAGTCAACTAGATGATAGAAACAAAGTCAACATCAGACATTAGTTTATTATGTTTTATGTTTCACGTTTAGTACAGATATGAAATATTATTTTCAGAATACATATATTTTTGTTCACAACCAAAATCATTGACATTAGTTTATTCATAAGCATTTTTAAGCAAGTTGAAAATTACAAGGGTGTTTGAAGTATGCCTGGTCTGGTGTTTGAAGAATATATACTCTGGTGTTTGAAGTATGCCTGTTGGAGGGTTTTAATCATGAAATTGAACATAACCATGCCATGAAATTTCAGTTATACAGTATATCTATGTGAAGTATTACTTAAGATTTGTTGTGCATATCTTATCTGAAGATTTGATAACATGTATTAGCACAACTTATAATTTGTACACATAGTTTTTATTTTTGAAATTGAAATGATATTGTGTTTTATGCATTGATAGGATTAGTCTCAATTCCTTTATTGTATCAAGACTCTGTGTCAGTTAATCTGACAATGGGAAGGTCATTAAGTCATAAGGTGTCTATTGTTCAACCACTTCTTTCAACTTGATTTGTTTCACTTGTGGCTAGTGATTAGGCAACTGGATTAGACCATGATATATGTATTGTTTCAACATTCCTTTTAAGTTGATTTGTTTGACTATGTGTGTGACTTGGTAACCGGATTAGTCTTAGATTTGCCTTTTGTTCTAGCATTCTTTTGAACTTGATTTCTTTCACCTCTGGTTGAGTGACTTGGCAACAGGACTAATTAGGCGTTGTTTTAAGACTCTGTTAAAGTGTTTTGGGGGTGATACTTTACATGTTTACATGTTTGTAAACAAAATAATTAATTTAATCATAATTTTCAAATGTTTAACGTTGCGTTCTGAAATGGACATTTACCCATATAACCTATTAGAAAACATCAATTTTATATGCAATGTGTATTTTATCAATTTTGTACATCAATGTGTTGTTTGACTAAATTAATCAAATTAAGTTGTTGATTTACTTACATTTTCCAGTTAATTAGTGTAATTTACAAAGGTAACTTTATAATTCTTTGTTAAAGTTAAAATATATAATCGGGCTTACCCGTAATCTTCCCCCCTTATGGGTTTGATAGAATTAAGCCCCATTACATTTAGAGATTACTTTGATATTGATTTGTTTCACTTTATGATTTGGGGTATTCCCTATTGTGTACTTCACCCACCCAAGTAAAACAAATCAACATCAATAGAATGTTGAAACAATAGGCACAAATCCAATTAAGAAATCATTCCAATGAAAGGCAATGAAATCGACATCAAAGGATCGTCTTAATGCCTATAAAGACTCAGGAAACATAATTCAGTTTAGATTATTAAACACTTTTTGTTGAGGTGAGATAAGTTAAACATATTTATATAAAATAAAAAAGAAGTACAAAGTACTGCTATACAAGGGTCTGTTAAGTTTATCTATGTTAATGTCACCTTTTTCATGAAAAATAATTTCCTTGTAAATGGTTTATGTTATATTCAGCACAAAAAACATTCTTGAATTTAAAATGGCGGACCCCGCCGTTTAAAATGGCTTGGGTGTCAAAACGGCAGTGAACAGCTGCATTAAATTTTATAGGACACATATGGGTGAATAAAGGAAAGAGTTATTATATTCCCAGATGAAAGTCGGGGATATATTGGATTCAGGTCCATCACGTGCCGCTGCTGCCGTAGAAATTTCCTTGTGTACGCGATAACTAAAAAACGGATCAGAATTTTTTTAAAGCTTGGTACACATGTTAAGGGTGCCCAAAGGAAGATCCCTATTTTAAGGTGACCTTAAACTCCCAATAATAAAGAACTTATGGCCACCTTAAGGTCAGAAATTTAACTTTTGGCCACTTAGAGCCCTCTAGGTCACAAACTGTGAGGCTCATCTGGCTAAAATTTTACCTGAGAACACATTAATATACTCTTAGTACATGTGTGGAAAACGAAGACTTTACGTTGAGGATAATATTGTGTTTGAGGCCCATAAAGACCCCACTTAGGGATTTTTTCCTGTAATTATCTCCCGCCCGGCTCGCGGGCAGGAGATTATAATTTGCACCATGTGTGTGCGTACATGCGTGCATGCGTGGGTCATGCAGTTTTCTCTGAAACTACTACAGTTACACATTTTTGGTAAATTACTTGTCCTAATGAATTTTTACGCTCTTCAATATTTTTTGGGTTTGGTGAACTTTGGCCTACTTTTGAGTGAGTAATAGTACTTTTACCTAATATAACTTATAACTCTCAAACTATTGCATTTAGAGTATTTTGTTCCAATATGTTGTTCAGCTACGTTCTCCACAGCTGCAACATGGTCAGTTGTTTGGAAGTGTATCTCCATAGCTAAGTGAGTAATAGCTACTTTGCAAATTTTTAATGATAACCATAATGAGTAAGTGGCTTATATCTTCAAAAGTATTGCAGCTACACAATTTCTCTCAAATATGTTGTTCATCTATTTTTTGTGAACTGTAACATATTTAAGTTTCACAACTGTTGCTCAATGTACAAGCGAGTAATGGCTACTTTATTGCTACTTTTAGTGAAAATGTGAAAAATCACAAATATCTTGCAAACCGTAAGAGATAGAGCAATTTCGAGCAAATTTTTGACCCACAGGGTAGTACAAGAGTATCCTATGCTAAGGGGAAAAATTTCAATTTTCGCCACTATCGGCAGCCATCTTGGATTTTTGCGGAAAATGAAAAAGTGTGAATATCTCGAAAATCGTTAGAAATAGAGCGATTTCGACCGAATTTTTGACCCACAGGATAGAACAATAGTATCCTATGCCAAGGGGAAAAATTTCAATTTTCGCCACTTTTGGCGGCCATCTTGGATTTTTGCGGAAAATGAAAAAGTGTGAATGTCTCGAAAACTGTACAAGATAGAGCGATTTCGAGCGAATTTTTGACCAGCAGGGTAGTAGAAGAGTATCCTATGCAAAGGGGAAAAATTTCAATTTTCACCACTTTTGGCGGCCATCTTGGATTTTTGCAGAAAATGAAAAAGTGTGAATATCTCGAAAACCGTAAGAGAGCGATTTCGAGCCCACAGGATAAAACAAGAGTATCCTATGCAAAGGGGAAAAATTTCATTTTTCGCCACTTTTGGCGGCCATCTTGGATTTTTGCAGAAAATGAAAATGTGTGAATATCTCGAAAAACCGTAAGAGATAGAGCGATTTCGAGTGAATTTTTGACCCGCAAGGTAGTACAAGAGTATCCTATGCAAAGGGGAAAAAATTTCAATTTTTGCCTCTTTTGGTGGCCATCTTGGATTTTTGCGGAAAATGAAAAAGTGTGAATATTTCGAAAACCGTACGAGGTAGAGCGATTTCGAGCAAATTTTTGACCAGTAGCGTAGTACAAGAGTATCTATGCAAAGGGGAAAATTTTTCAATTTTTGCCACTTTTGGCGGCCATCTTGGATTTTTTGCATAAAATGAAAAAGTGTGAATATTTCGAAAACCGTACGAGATATAGCGATTTCGAGCAAATTTTTGACCAGCAGGGTAGTACAAGAGTATCCTATACAAAGGGGAAAAAATTTCAATTTTTGCCACTTTTGGCGGCCATCTTGGATTTTAATGGAAAATAAAAAAGTGTGAATATCGCGAAAACCGTAAGAGATAGAGCGATTTCGAGCAAACTTTTTGAGGATAGTACAAGAGTGTCCTATGCCAAGGGGAAAAATTTCAATTTTCGCCACTTTTGGCGACCATCTTGGATTTTAGCGGAAAATGAAAAAGTGTGAATATCGCGAAAACCGTAAGAGATAGAGCGATTTTGAGCAAACTTTTTGACCCGCAGGGTAGTACAAGAGTCTCTTATGCAAAGGGGAAAAATTTCAGTTTTCGCCACTTTTGGCGGCCATCTTGGATTTTAGCGGAAAATAAAACATTGAAAATATCTTCGAAATGGTAAGAGATAGAGCGATTTCGAGCGAATTTTTGACCTGCAGGGTAGTACAACAGTATTCTGTGCCTAGTGGAAAAATATCAGTTTTCGCCACTTTTGGGGGCCATCTTGGATTTTAGTGGAAAATGAAAAATTGTGAATATCTCGGAAAAGGTATTTCTTCCCTTTAATGCTCGGCAGGAGATATACACCGCGGCAGTGGTCTTGTTTTTACATATTTTGTCCTATAATTTGGAAGTGGTAATTCTGATGAGTCTCAAACTGTACTAGGTATAACTTTCATATGTAATCTTTTTCTGTGAAAAATTTAAAGGCTGTAGATTTTAACTATAAGGTCGACTTAATGTCTCAAAATTGCCCATTTATGGACTTTTTGTCACTTTAAAGCACTGTAGCTTTCAAACTATGTCTCTTATCTAAGTGAAATATCATCTGGGAATACATCGATATGTTTTTCTTATATGTGCCAAACGTCTGAGCTTTAATAGACATTTAACCTGTGAATGAGGACCTTAAACACCCCAATCAAATTACGTTTTTCCACATTTTTCACATATTTCGCCTTGTAACTTAGAAATGGTAAGTCTGAAAAGTCTCAAACTATGATAAATATAACTCCTATATGGAATCTCCCTCTGTAGAAAATTTAAAGTCTGTAGCTGTAAGTTTAAGGTCACTTTACGGTCTCTAAAATGCCAACAGAGACCCAATATATAGACTTTTTGCCACTTTTAAGCCCTATAGCTGTTATACTATGTGACTGAAAGAACTGAAATCTCATATGGAAACATATTAATATGTCCTTTTTCATGTGCCAAAAATCAAGGCTTTAAATAGACATTTAACCTGAATATGAGGACCCAAAACACTAGTGCTGGGAGATCGCTTGGATTTTACCTGTCGATGTTCGTATCGGAAATTTGTAAACAAAGTTCGAACATTTCCAATCATGGAGTCAAAAGTGTAAATCAGACAGAAAAATAAAATATTAAATTATAAACCAGCAAATAAACACACAGTACCACAAATATAGCCATAATATAACCTAAAAGCCATTTACAGACATCTCTCTCAATAACAGTCCATGCTTGATGTATCTTGACTTTTGATTGGCTAATTTTATGATTACCTTGACAACTGTGGGAAAATCCAAAGGTATTTCTATTTACGTTATTTTTATTGCATTCACGGCTAGTTCTGTGATTTTAACTGTAGAATATTTCAGATTTTTACCAAATATTATTAAGGTTAGCATTTTATTGTGACCAGAAGGCTGCAAAGAAATGAATTTAGCAATCATCGGTTGTACTTAAAGTTTACCGATCATTGATTGGCAATGAGCCAGCGAGCGATAATACCGAAGTTTGCAAACATCGTCCCAGCACTACAAAACACTAAACAGTTTATAGACTTCTGGCTCTTTTAAGCCCTGTAGCTGTCAAACTATGTGACTGATAGAGCTGAAATCTCATCTGGGAATATATTAATATATTCTTTTAACTTATCAATGGCAAATTTTTCAAAGGAAGGCCTGCCAACTTAAAATTTGAGTATTAAAAAAAAGCTGCGCTTGAAAATATTCGAAAAGAAAAGGTCAATGGTATAGTAACAAGATCTAGAATTCAGTGGCTTAGTGAAGGTGAAAAGCCAAGTTCTTTCTTTTGCAAGCTGGAAAACAAAACTTATAGTGAAAAAACAATACACAAATTAGAATTATCTGATGGCACTGAAATAAAAGACCAGAAGAAAATTTTATGTGAGATAGAAAAATTCTATTCTAAACTGTTTGAAGCAAGAAATATAACACTTTATGAAAATTCACTTGACTATATAAATGTTCAAAATATAAAAAAAATATTTCAAATTTAAATATAGGTAATCCTATAACTGCAGAAGAATTGAGCTTAGTTTTGAAAAAGTCTAAAAACAAGGAGTCACCTGGAATAGATGGAATCTCAGCTGAATTCCTTAAAGTATTTTGGGGAAAGTTGAAGATTTTGGTGACAAACGCAATTAATGCGTGTTACTTAAAGGGTGAGCTTTCAGTATCTTTACGAAAAAGTATCATCACATGCTTGCCAAAAGAAAATAAAGACCGTAAATTCATAAAAAATTGGCGTCCGATTTCACTTTTATGTGTCATATATAAGCTTGCTTCTGCGGCTTTAGCAGAAAGACTAAAACCTGTATTAGATATTATGATTTCTCAAAGTCAATCTGGCTTTATTAAAGGAAGACGCATCAGTGAAAGTACTAGATTGATCTATGACCTTATGTATTACACAGAAAAAAAACAAATCCCTGGGTTGTTGATGTTGATTGATTTTGAGAAGGCTTTTGACTCGGTGTCCTGGAATTTTTTGTACAAGGTGCTAGAAAAATTTGGCTTTGATGAAAAATTCATCAGCTGGATAAAAATGTTTAATAAAAAAATTAATGCACATATAATACAGTGTGGATTTTTATCAGAGCCAATCCCAATTCAAAGAGGATGCAGACAGGGGGACCCAATCTCCCCTTATCTATTTTTGCTAGTAGCTGAAATCTTGAGCATACTAATTGACAAAAATCCAGATATAAAGGGCATACAGATAGGTAGGCAAATGATAAAAGTTACACAATTTGCAGACGACACCACACTATTGCTCGATGGCAGTAGCTCTTCTTTGCAGGCAACATTGAATGTGCTGGAAATTTTTGGTACAATATCTGGTTTAAAGGTAAATTCAGAGAAGACAAAGCTTATATGGATAGGCAGCAAAAAACATTCAAAAGAAAAGCTCCGTAGTACAGCACAACTGCAATGGATAGACACTGAGTTTAGTATTTTGGGTATAACCTTTTCAACTGATTTACACAATATTCCATGCATAAATTATGATAAAGCTCTGGCTAAGGCCAAGAAAGTTATAAATTCTTGGAAGTATAGGAATTTGACTCCAATTGGTAAGATCACAGTTATCAAAACTTTGATATTATCAAAATTTGTACACCTGTTCATGATTATCCCCATTTCAAATACATTTTTAAATAATATTGACAAAATTTTGTACTCGTTCCTATGGGCGGGTAAACCGGATAGGGTCTCAAGGAAGGATATCTGCAAAACTAATCTAAAAGGTGGCTTGAAAATGATAAATTTATGTCATTTTGAGAAGAGTTTAAAGCTCAGTTGGCTAAAACTCCTTACCATTAACTATTCCAAGGATTGGTTCAGTGTCTTACAGGCCACCGTTGGCGATATAAATAAGTTATATAGAGTAGGAATAAAGTGGACTCTTGACTCTAAACTCAATCCATTTTGGAGTACAATTTTCAAATATGCAGAAGACTTTAGTAACAAACAAAAATTTAAAACAAACCAAGACATACTAAATTCATGCATTTGGTATAATAATGCAATTGGCACTGAAAAAATATTTTTCCCAAATTGGTTCAAAAAGGGTATATATTATGTAGGAGATATTCTGGGTGAAAATGGTGAATTTTTAGAACTACAGGAGGTAAACAATAAATACAATACAAATGTCAACTTTTTGAACTTTCATACAATTAGAAGAATTTTAGGCAAATTTATTCGGCAGTTTAGAAACGACACAGACTTTCAATTTCAACGACCTAATGTTCCTTTTCATATGCAAATCTTTATACAATCCCCAAAATGTGGAAGAACTGTGTACCAGACACTTAATGAATGTGATGAGGCCCCCTCAGAATGTGAACAAAAATGGTGTCACAGTTTACATTTTGACCATAATATGAATTTTTGGAAGCAAATTTATAAAATTATTTTCCAAACAATCTTTGACAATAACCTTATATGGTTCCAATACAGAATTGTAAGGAATCTTTGGTACACAAAAACACTTGTGCAAAATGAAAATTTCAAACAATGAGGCATGTCGCTTATGTGGCCAAGACTGTGAAACTATTAATCATCTTTTTGTGGATTGCTGCAGAGTAGAAAATCTATGGAAACAAATGCAATCCTGGATCAAGACTGAAATGCGTTTTGACCTAAATCTTGGTGACACAGAAAAAATTCTAGGCTGTGCATTTATGGAGCATTCCTTCTGGCCATTAAATTTAGTTTTAATCATAACTAGATATTATATTTTTATGTGTGCAAAACACAACAAAGAAATATACTTCTCTCAATTGCAGAAATTAATTAGGTCAAAATATACTGAGCAAAAATTGCTGTACCAGACAAATAACAATTGCGAAACCTTTAATATGAGATGGACACAGTGGAAGGGTATTCTTGAAGATATTTCTGAGGATATATAAAACTATAGAAAATATAAAAATTCACTTGTATAAATGTAATTCTGTTGTTGACGGTTTTTTAAACATGTTCATTTGTGACTTTTTTGTACTGATAGGTATATGATTTTGAAGATAATAAAAAAAAGGATGGAAAAAAAAATGTTATGGGTATATTAAGCTTTAAGAAATTGGGTGGTTTTTTTCCTCTGATCACCGCCACCGCCGGATTATGGTCTCCCTTGAATAACTTCTTGGGCTTTCAAATTTTTCTTTCCTTCTTATCTTTCTTTAAAACTATAGGGGCGGGAAAAACTTTTGGGATACTTTGCGGAGACCTTAAGCTTTACTTACGGTAACCTTAAGCATTTTTCAAAAACACCTTGTCATCGCGTTTCGGAAAAAAACACATACACCTGTGCTATAAAATTTATTAGGAACATTCTAGACCTAAATCCGAAGGTCGGAAAGGATTTTCTGATCAATCGGACCACAGATGCCTGAATGGGTGGCGTTTTATTTGCGTAATTTTTTTAAAAATGGGTACTTGGTCTGTATCTCAAAAATGGTCAGGATTTCATGTGTTGTTGGAATAACTTATTGAGCTACTTTTTGATAATCTTTCACATGCTGAAGTTTTACCCCTGTATCTGCAATCTTAAAGTCACCTTAATGTCAAAAAAGGGGGTTTTAAGCCCTCCAGTTCACTTAGTTTTTTACTTTTTATCTCCCCCCGGCCTGCTGGGCAGGAGATTATAAAACGCATTCTGTGCATGTGTGCGGGGGTGCGTGAGTGTGTGTGTCATGTTTTTAAAAAGGGCTGTACATCACACTGGTTGTTTCTCCTTGGCCTTTTCAATGTTTTATGACCTTATTGCTTATGTCTTTTCATTTGATGCTGTTTTTTCAGACCTAGGTCCATAGCTAAGTGAGTAATACCAATGGTGGCTACTTCCAGTAAAGTGCTCATAACACCAAAACGACTGCATTTAGAGTGTTTCTGTAAAATACGTTGTTCAGCTACTTTCTCCATGCCTACAAGATGGTGCCATTTTTAGGGGTCTATCTTGATAGCTGAGTGAGTAATAGCTATTTTCTGTTTTTAAGAATGAGCAAAATGAGTAAGTTGCTTTTATCTTTGTAACTGTTACTTACAATATTGGTCTCAAATATGTTGTTGAACAACTCCTTCATGTACTATATCATGGTGAGGTTTCCAAGGTGTAGCGCCATAGCTAGCTGAGTAATAGCAACACTAAGTTTAACATTTGACCATTGAGCAAGACACTTATAACTCAAAAACTATTGAATATAGAGGATTTTTGTCAAATATATTCTTGACCTACTTTTTGATGTACTGTGTCGTGGTGAATTTTCAGAGCTGTAAGTCCATAGCTAACTGAGTAATAGCTACTTTGAAATTTCTTAATTTCAACATTGAGTAAATCACTTATAACTCCAAAACTATTGAATTTAGGGAATTATTGTCAAATATGTTAATCAGTTACTTTTTAATGTTCTGTGTCGTGGCTAAGTTTCAGAGCTGTATCTCCATAGCTAACTGAGTAATGGCTACTTTGAATTTCAACATTGAGTAAATCATATATAACTCCAAAATTATTGAATTTAGAGAATTATTGTGAAATATGTTGTTCACTTACTTTTTGATGTACTGTGTCATGGGAAATTTTCACAGCTGTATCTCCATAGCTACCTGAGTAATAGCTACTTTGAGTGTTTTCCATTGAGTAAATCACTTAGAACAGCAAAACTGTTGAATTTAAAGAATTTTTGACAAATGTGTTGTTCACCTACTTTTTAATGTTCTGTGTCGTGGCAAAGTTTCAGAGCTGTAAGTCCATAGCTAACTGGGTAATAGCAACTTTGATTGTTTTCCTTTGAGTAAATCACTTTTAACAGCAAAACTGTTGAATTTGGAGGATTATTGTGAAATATGTTGTTCACCTATTTTTTGATGTACTGTGTAATGGGAAATTTTGAGAGCTGTAGGTCCATAGCTAACTGAGTAATAGCTACTTTGATGGTTCTCCTTTGAGTAAATCACTTATAACAGCTAAACTGTTGAATTTAAAGGATTTTTCTCAAATATGTTGTTTAGCTACTTTTTTATGTACTGTGTAATGGCAAATTTTGAGAGCTGTAAGTCCATAACTAACTGAGTAATAGCTACTTTGATGGTTCGCCATTGAGTAAATCACTTATAACTGCAAAACTATTAAATTTAGAGGATTTTTGTCAAATATGTTGTTCACCTACTTTTTAATGTTCTGTGTCATGGCAAAGTTTCAGAGCTGTAGGTCCATAGCTAACTGAGTAATAGCTACTTTCATGGTTTTCCATTGAGTAAATCACTTATCACAGCAAAACTGTTGAATTTAAAGGATTTTTGTCAAATATGTTGTTCACGTACTTTTTGATGTACAGTGTAATGGCAAATTTTGAGAGCTGTATGTCCATAGCTAACTGAGTAATAGCTACTTTGACGGTTCTCCATTGAGTAAATCATTTATAACTGCAAAACTATTAAATTTAGAGGATTTTTGTCAAATATGTTGTTCACCTACTTTTTAATGTTCTGTATTGTGGCAAAGTTTCAGAGCTGTAAGTCCATAGCTAACTGAGTAATAGCTACTTTGATTGTTTTCCTTTCAGTAAATCACTTTTAACGGCAAAACTTTTGAATTTAGAGGATTCTTGTCAAGTATGTTGTTCACCTACTTTTTGATGTACTGTGTAATGGCAAATTTTGAGAGCTGTAGGTCCACAGCTAACTGAGTAATAGCTCCTTTGATGGTTCTCCATTGAGTAAATCACTTATAACAGCAAAACTGTTGAATTTAAAGGATTTTTGTCAAATATGTTGTTCACCTACTTTTTGATGTACTGTGTAATGGCAAATTTTGAGAGCTGTATGTCCATAGCTAACTGAGTAATAGCTACTTTGACGGTTCTCCATTGAGTAAATCATTTATAACTGCAAAACTATTAAATTTAGAGGATTTTTGTCAAATATGTTGTTCACCTACTTTTTAATGTTCTGTATTGTGGCAAAGTTTCAGAGCTGTAAGTCCACAGCTAACTGAGTAATAGCTCCTTTGATGGTTCTCCATTGAGTAAATCACTTATAACAGCAAAACTGTTGAATTTAAAGGATTTTTGTCAAATTTATTGTTCACCTACTTTTTGATGTACTGTGTAATGGCAATTTTGAGAGCAGTAAGTCTATAGCTAACTGAGTAATAGCTACTTTGATGGTTCGCTATTGAGTAAATCACTTAGAACAGCAAAACTGTTGAATTTAAAGGATTTTTATCAAATATGTTGTTCACCTACTTTTTGATGTACTGTGTAATGGCAAATTTTGAGACCTGTAGGTCCATAGCTAACTGAGTAATAGCTACTTTAATGGTTCTCCTTTGAGTAAATCATTTATAACTGCAAAACTATTAAATTTAGAGGATTTTTGTCAAATATGTTGTTCACCTACTTTTTAATGTTCTGTATCATGGCAAAGTTTCAGAGCTGTAAGTCCATAGCCAGCTGAGTAATAGCTACTTTGATTGTTTTACTTTGAGTAAATCATTTTTAACAGCAAAACTTTTGCCTGGGAGATTATAAAACGCAGATATTTAACATATATATGCCCTCTATAAGCATGCAGACATTTGACCTTGAAGCTCTTCGTTCAAGGTCATCCACAGACTGCCAAAGTACCCTACTTAGCTGATTTTGGCCAAATTTAAAAGTGCCTATATCTCGCTTATTATTGGTCCTAGAGGTTTGGGATGTGAAACCAACCTATAGGAAATCATGTTCTGCGAATCTTTAGATGTGGTAAGATTTGACCTTGAGCCCCTTGTTCAAGGTCAAACGAAGATGGCCAAACTTAAAAGTGCCTATGTCATGCTTATTATTGGACCTAGAGGTTTGGAATGTGTAACCAACCTATAGGAATTCATGTGCTGGGAATCTTTTGCTGTGGTCAGATTTGACCTTGGACCCCTCGTTCAAGGTCAAACTGCTGTAGCCAAACTTAAAAGTGCCCATATCTCGCTTATTATTGGTCCTAGAGGTTTGGGATGTGAAAACAACCTATAGGAAAACATGTGCTGGGAATCTTTTGATGTGGTCAGATTTGACCATGGGCCCCTCGTTCAAGGCCAAACGACGATGCCCAAGCTTAAAAGTGCCTATATCTTGCTTATTATTGGTCTTACTATTGGTCAAACGAGGATGGCCAAGCTTAAAAGTGCCTATATCTAGCTTATTATTGCTTCCAGAGGTTTGGGATGTAAAACTCACTTTAAACAGCTCATTTTTGCTCCCCGGCGGGAGATCATACCACTGCAGTGGTCTTGTTTGAACCAAACTTGGCATATATATTAAGATTTACCAAAGGATTATCCTGACTTTATGGTGATGTTAAACTGTTAATATAATTGGAGCTATGCAAACCCCCCCCCCCCCCCAAGTCATAAAATTTGGAATAAAGCCGTCTGGCCCCTTTCTATTTCCATATCTAATGTATATTGACATTGAAGTAGATGAAAAGAAGACTCTAACTACCTTATGATTTAAATATTAATGATGTTATGGCCATCTTAAACTTAAAATGTAGGGTTTTCAGCCCTAAGCTCAGTTAGTGTTTAAATTTTTAAAATAAAACTTGGCACATTTATAAAGGTTGGCAGAAAGGGTCACCTTAAAGTCGTAATATGAATGAAGTTATGGTCACCTTACAGTGAAAAAAGGAAGTTTCTAGCATCCAGCTATCTTATTGTTCAACTGACCGCAGCTAGACTTTATGCACTTATAAAGGGTGACAAAAGGGACATTCTTATTTTATAGTGACCTTAAAGTCCAAATATGAATGAACTTATGGCCACCTTCCAGTGAAATTTTGGTGTAATTACTCTCCAGCTATCGTATTGTTCAGCTGACCTCAGTTAAATTTGGAAACTTATTAAGCGTCCTGCAAGGGACGCTTGTTTGTGTATAGGAGGAAATCAGGCTCCGCCGGCTCCACCAGCTCCGCGTTTTGTTTTCCTTATAACTCTGTGACTGTTGGGCAGATTCTTTTCAAATTTGACAGGTGTATGCAGTAGCCCTGGGTAATTTTTTGGAATATGCTGCAGTGACATTTCGAAGAGTCAGAGAGGTCACATAACCAAAAATGTGTTTTTTTTGAAGGGTAAGCTTGTCCGGATCATAACTTGAAAGGGATTTTTTCAATTCACCTGAAACTTGGCAGATACATTCATTCTATTAAAATATCGAAATCATTAGATTTTGGCATTGATTGGTTAAGAAATGGCCGAGTAATTAATGATTAATTAATCATTACAAATTTTCCAAATAAGGAAAACACAAAAATGCTTATATCTCGAAAACCATGCGAGATAGAGAGATTTCGATGAAATTTTTGACCCACAGGGTATCACTGCAAAGTAGCCATCCCAATTTTCAAAAATATTTTGTCTCGCCAAAACTGACGGCCATTTTAAATTTCGAATTTTTTCGCAAAAATTGCAAAACACAAAAAATGTTTATATCTCGAAAAACGTGCTAGATAGAGCGATTTCGACGAAATTTTTGACCCACAGGGTATCTCTGCACAGTAGCCATCCCAATTTTCAAAAAGATTTGTCTCGCCCAAAATGGCGACCATTTTGAATTTTCGAATTTTTCGCAGAAATTGCAAAACACAAAAATGCTTATATCTTGAAAACCGTGCTAGATAGAGCGATTTCGACGAAATTTTTGACCCACAGGGTATCTTTGGAGAGTGGCCATCCCAATTTTCCAAAAAATTTTGTCTCGCCCAAAATGGCGGCCATTTTGAATTTTAGAATTTTTCGCAGAAAATGCAAAACACAAAAATGCTTATATCTCGAAAACCGTGCTAGATAGAGCAGACTACGCAGACTTGGGTTGCCACAACAGTATAAGGCTAAAAGCAGAGCATTTTCTTAATACTTTAGCACTCACCTTTATATCCTTTTCGGGACGCTTTGTTTTTGCTGTGCAAAAACATTATCTTTTTTTTTGCAAGCGATCCTCTACTTCCCTTTTATTGTCAGAATTACACAGAAATAAAATATGTGAAAGATGTTTCCTGTGTAGATCACTTGAGTTCTGTAAAGCTTGTCACAAATGTCCCAACTGTTGATCTAGATCTACCTGTAGGGTCTAGATTGCACCAGTTTTGAGAAAAATAGGCAGCCCTGGGGGCAAGTCCCAAAGTAGTATCAGTACTCATAGAGGACTACACCCTCCCCTTCCGGTTCAGACCCAACTTGATCAGGTCACCAACTGTCATAAGCAACTATGTCAACCACCACAAGAACCTCCACTTGTTGGAGGCCTTGCATCAGCTGGTGAACAAAAATGCAGTAGAACCGGTAGCGACTCAAAAATCGTTGGGTTTTTACAACAGGCTATTTTTGGTACCCAAATCCAACAACTGGTGGAGACCTATCTTGGACCTGAGCACCTTGAACACCTTCGTAAACACAGAGTTGTTCAAATTGGAGACACCAGAGACAATAAGAACCTCCCTACAAGCAGGGGACTGGGTTACCTCCATAGATTTCAAGGACGCATACTTCCACATAGCAATTCACAGTCAGTCCAGGAAGTACATGCGTTGTCACTTCCAGGGTTGGTCCTACCAGTTCAAAGCGCTACCCTTTGGCTTGTCCACAGCACCAATGGAGTTCACAGTGGTGGCCAAAGAGGTCAAAATGATGGCTTTACAGAGGGGTATAAGGATCCACCAGTACCACCAGGTCCAACCATCCCTGTCTCCAGCATACACAGACCTTGGTAACTCTTTGTCGAGAGCTAGGTTGGCTGGTGAACAGGGAGAAATCAGAACTGGATCCAAAACAGGTTTTCAACTTCGTAGGCTACCAGTTTGACCTGAAAGAGCCTAAGGTCAGGCCCACACCAGAGCATTGGCAGGTCCTAACAACCAAGATCCAAGCAATACTGTCCGGTCCGGCAGTTTATGTCTACTCACAGCAACAGGAAAAACAAGTCCACTTAGGTCAGCTCCATATGAGGCCCATACAGTGGCACTTGAAAAACAACTGCAGGGTACCACTAGAATCACTAGAAAAGGTGATACCAGTTCCCAGGTCACTCCACCTCACTTAAAATGGTGGCTGGAGGAAAGCAATGTGCTTCAAGGTCAACCATTACACCCACTAAAGCATGCTCTGCAGATCTTTACAGACGCATCAAAAGAAGGGTGGGGTGTTCACTTAAATGAACGCACTGCAAGGGGAACCTGGTCTCTTCCAGAAACCAAGTTACACATAAACCATCTGGAACTAAAGGCGGTCTTTCTGGCCTTAAAAGAGTTCCAAGACCTTTGTTAGAACAACATAGTTCTGGTGGCCACAGACAACACTACAATGGTTGCCTATATAAACAAAGAAGGGGGGATGAAGTCGGGCCCTCTGTGTGCCCTTCTGTGGAGAATCCTGACCTGGTGTGCCAGGAGACAGGTAACTCTCAAGGCTTGACACATCCCAGGCCTGCTGAATGTGATAGCAGACAAGCTATCCAGGCTAGGTCAGACCATCCAGACAGAATGGCCCCTTCACCCAGAGGTCTTCCAAGCCATATTGCTCCCGGTGGCACCAGCCCCAAATGGAACTGTTTGCCACCAGGTTCAGCAACAAACTTTCATAGTTTGTATCACTGGTTCCAGACCCCCAGGCATGGGCAGTGGATGCACTCAGTCTGTCCTGGGAAGATCTGGACCCATATGCCTTCCCACCAGCAGCTATTTTGGGCAAAGTGGTGGAGAAGTTGCATAACTATCCATGCAACAGGATCATACTGGTTGCACCAGGGTGGCCAAACATGCCCAGGTTTTGGGACCTAGTGGCCATATCCAGTCAGATCCCACTGTGCCTGCCCAATCTGCCCAGTCTGGTGACTCAACCATTCAACCAGACCCTACACAGGAATCTGTCAAATCTGAACCTACATGCCTGGTTCCTAGAGCCACAGCAATCAAGGAACAGGGCTTCTCTGAGGAAGTGGCAGCACAAATTGAGGCTCCTCAGAGAGGATCAACCAGATCCGTCTATGAGGCAAAGTGGACCATTTTTACAAAGTGGTGCCTCAGTAATCAGGTGGACTTCAGGGCACCACCTCTGAAAGCCATAGCTGACTTCTGTACTTGTTCCAGGACAGGAAGTTGCAGCCGGGCACCATTGATGGTTATAGATGAGCCATTACTGACAATTTGGGCAACTCCCCCATTAATGTCAGCAAAGATAAGAATTTCACCCATCTCCTGGATAGTTTCCATAGAGACAAACCCAAGGGCAGGAGGGGTATCACCTCCTGGAACCTCTCCCTGGTTCTACACCAGCTGACAAAGGCTCCCTTTGAACCATTAAAAGAGGCCTCACTAAAACACTTGACTTTCAAGACTGTTTTCCTGTTGGCCCTGGGTTCTGGTAAACACAGGAGTGAGATCCATGATTGGTTACATAAGAACATCAGACACCAATCAGACTGGTCTAAGGTGTCTTTGTACCCCTCACCCAGTTTTCTATCCCAAGAACCAGCTGGTTAAGGAGGTCCCAAATAGTGTGCACCCGGTGGTTATACCAGCCCTGGCCCCCACTCTGGATAAGTCACTTAAGGGTGACAGGTCCCTATGTCCAGTCAGAGCCCTGCGTTATTACTTGGACAGGACTTTAGATCTTAGGCAGAACAAGGAGTTCGTTTTTGTCTCCTTCAAGAAAGGTTTTGATAAGGATTTCTCACCTGCCACCATCTCCTCATGGATCAAGCAAACTGTGATCCTATGTTATGAGCTCTCTGACCAGGAGGCCCTCACATTGCATCAGGTTAAAGCCCATGATGTCAGGGCCTTTGCTGCTTCTAAGGCCTTCCAGTCGGGGGTCTCCTTAGAGCAAATTTTGTCAGCCTGCCACTATAAATCGCATAACACCTTCACACAGTTCTATTTGAAAGATGTGGCTTGGGCTGATTCAGAGCTTTTCCATTTGGGGCCAGTAGTGGCTGCTCAGCAGGTCCACCACCGGACCCAAAACTGAGAAGATATGTAAATATGTAAGTATGTACATATTGTATATACTTTGGATATAGTACATAAGCATAATGACAAAAAAAAAACATAAAAAAACAAAAACAAAGAAACCAAAACTGTGACTTGGGAAGTTTATTTCTTATGGGACTAAGCTCAACCCTCTCTTCCTATTCTCAGAGTAGGTCTGGGAAAAAGGAGGGGCAACATCAGTAGACTTCCAGGTAACCGGTTAGTGGTAACCAACTATGACCTTACAGGGTTCTCTGACCCTAGGTCAAACTGGCCTTCTCAGTTTTGTTTGTTTATGAGTTCACTTGAGTCCCTAGTATCTTATCCGCCTACCAAGCGATAGTTATTCAGCAACTGTCCATGGATAGGATGTATTAACGCAATAAAATTGCAAATTTAATAAGTAAATTAAATTTTTATAAGTTAATACCCTATCCAATGGACAGGCAAGGCCCACCCATCTGGCCCCGCTTTCAGCTTACTAGGGGTCTTAATAGGAGTAGACAAAAAAGATGCTATGATGTCACAGTGTCTGGACAGGAAGGAAGTATGATGCGCCACCTAGCGAAATCACACTCCGTGACCGGTCCTGCTGGTAGTTCATACAGGACGTCTTTTTCTAGCATTTGGCGGGACTAGTCGCGCCGACCAGTAAAGCAATTGTCCATTGGATAGGGTATTAACTTATAAAAATTTAATTTACGTATTAAATTTGCAATTTTCTTTAATTGCTGATTACTCAATAATTAAACTGTGTTTCAAAATTCTTTGGTGGAAGTGATTTACCATACAGTAATACCTGTTTTAAAGGCCTTTTGTTTTGGGGGTGTAGTAACCCTTTAAATTTTGCACGCTTATAAAGGATGACAAAAGGGACATTATGATGTTATGGTACCTTTAAAGTCTCAATATGAATGAAGTTATGGCCACCTTACAATGAAATAAGGGGGTTTCAACCTCCAGCTATCTGATTTGTCAACTTACCTTGGTTAAACTCTTGACATCAGTTTAACTTGACAAAACACAATAAAGCTTACTTTCTGCTTACAGTCTGATACTGCAACTTCTACACCTTTAATAATCCATGCCTCCATCATTGCTGCTTCGTTTTTGTTAGCAAAAACCTTTTTCTAGTTTTTAATGTAAACATTTTATCATTTAATCATATAATATTTTTCATGTACCTTTCAGCGGGCATATTAGCCCTGTTAAATGAACCAGAGCATGACGTAAAGGTAAGATTTAAATGCAGTCTTAGTACATTTTAATTTTTATGAGAATAAGACATTTTTTGAGTTATTTTAAAGGTGTGTTTGAGATTTATGTTGAAGGAATATTTAAAAAAAAAAATGACAGTACAGATGCACTACTTAAATATAAAAAATGAAGTAAAATGTATGCTTATAAGCCCCTTTCATAGAAAGTTGTTACAGTTTTCAAAAGATAGACCGTCAAGCTCATATTTTGTCTCACTTTTAAAGTATTCACAATTCTCTCTGAGCCACACACCAAGTTTGACAGGCAAACTGTGTAATCAAGCATTTTGTGAAATGCCTAAAAAATCCAGCATTTTTTTCCAAAATCCCCTATTCACTTGGGCATTTTATATAACTTGCCTGAAGTATTTTAGGCAAATTGTGAATATGATTTTTATTGCGTTAATACATCTAGAATAATGGACAGTTTGCTAAACCGATCGGAGCAGACGGGCACGTAAGACATGAGAAAAATGTGTTGTGTTTTGCTGGTAGGGTTGGTCCAGTACTATGCATTTGCTAGGTCGTGCATCGTACTTCCTTCCTGTCTATACAGTGTGATGTCATAACATCTATTTCATTTAGAAGCTCTCGAAGTGTGAAGAAATGTTTGCAGATCATCTACCTTTTGTTGTTGGGCATCCACAAGAGAAAGGTCTAATTCCCGTTATTGTAAACCAAGTAAAGTCATTCAAGTGTGTGAAAGATGTTTCCTGTGTATATCAATTGAGTTTTGTGTTTTGCTGGTAGGGTTGGTCCAGTACTATGCATTTGCTAGGTCGTGCATCGTACTTCCTTCCTGTCTATACAGTGTGATGTCATAACATCTATTTCATTTAGAAGCTCTCGAAGTGTGAAGAAATGTTTGCAGATCATGTACCTTTTGTTGTTGGGCATCCACAAGAGAAAGGTCTAATTCCCGTTATTGTAAACCAAGTAAAGTCATTCAAGTGTGTGAAAGATGTTTCCTGTGTATATCAATTGAGTTTTGACACCCCCCCCCCCCCCCCCCCCCCCCCCCCCATGGGTCAAACTGGGGTCATAAAATAGCCGATTTTGAGTTTTTGCCTTTATCTCCTTTATTGTTGCTTTTATAGCTTCAGAATATATTAAGAGGTATTGGGAAAGCATATGTGGAGAGTCTAAATAGCCGGTCAGTTTTACCCCCTGGCCCCCCCTTATGGGTCAAACTGGGGTCATAAAATAGCTGATTTTGAGTTTTTGCCTTATATCTCCTTTATTGTTGCTTTTATAGCTTCAGAATGTATTAAGAGGTATTGGGAAAGCATATATGGAGAGTCTAAATAGCCGGTCAGTTTTACCCCCCGCTCCCCCCTTATGGGTCAAACTGGGGTCATAAAATAGCCGATTTTGAGTTTTTGCCTTTATCTCCTTTATTGTTGCTTTTATAGCTTCAGAATATATTAAGAGGTATTGGGAAAGCGTATGTGGATAATCTAAATAGCCGGTCAGTTTTACCCCCCGACCCCCCTTATGGGCCAAACTGGGGTCATAAATAGCTGCTTTGGAGTTTTTTGCCTTATATCTCCTTTATTATTGCTTTTATAGCTTCAGACACTCTCGCCTCCCACCTCTGAGGCCGGGGTTCGATCCCCAGCACGGCCTCAAGTGGGAAAGCTGGTAGTTGCTTGCCGTTGGTTGGCAGTTTACAGTACAGAACCCTACAAAATGTATGTACTGGATTCCTCTGCCCTTCCAACTACCCGTCGTGATATAACCTGTACAGTGTTGAAAGCGACGTAAAACCCCAAATAAATAAATAAATAAATAAATTAAAGCTTCAGAATGTATTAAGAGGTATTGGGAAAGCATGTGTGGACAATCTAAATAGCCGGTCAATTTTACCCCCCCTTATGGGTCAAACTGGGGTCATAACATAGCTGATTTTATTGCGTTAATACTAGTGCTGTAACGAGTTGACCGAAACTCGAGTTGTAACTCGGTGGGCGATATTTGGGACCACATCGATTTACGTAATTTAAACTCGAGTTTTTAAGAAATAAATTATGATATACTAGTCTTGTTATAATACCAGCACTTTACAATTTATCTAACCATAAAGACAAAAAATTTAATGAGCAATGGTTGTTTTTTTTATTTCCTTATTTACGTGATGTTCCATAGTGTGCTCATACATACCTGTCGGCAACAGAATATATTTCCTTGCAATAAAATGGTATTAAATATGTTAATGGCGGATCCCTTGATGACAATATTTGGACATTATTATTTTATTTATATTTGTGTCATTTACTCGAGTTCAACTCGAGTTCAACTCGCATCTAACAAGCGAGCGTCGATCTACAGAAATCACTGATGATTACAGCTCTAGTTAATACTTCCTATCCAATGGACAATTGCTAATCCGGTCGGCGCCGACCGGCCCGCCAAACACCAGAAAAAGACGTCCTGTGTTTCCACCAGCTGGCCGGTCCGTAGTACTGTGCACTCCCCAGATGGCGCCTCGTACTTCCTTCCTGTCTAGACAACCTGACGTCATAGCATCTTTTTTGTTTGGCGCGTGTACTGTGCAGACGTGTTTTCAACATCTCCAGATTTTCAAAGGAAAAGTGTGCATTATGACGGATTTTCAACCTTATTTGTGGATATTTTCAGTGTAGAAGTGTTATCTACTCTTCAAGCACGGATATGCATTTAAATCTGCTGGAAACGCTCCCTAGCTGACTCAATTTAGTGTTGATGATAGGGCAGTTACGTAAGACGAGATATATGAATGCCGCCATTTACTAGTTTCCATTCAACCCTTGTGTTAGGGGCAGATTGAAAATATTGAGGAATTATGGATATTCTACTTACAGGTATTTTTATCCGTGTCTTTTGTCTCTCCTTTTACTACAAATAGAAATCACGGGAAACTTCAGTCTACGTGTTTTTGAACTCTGTAAATGGAAGGAATTCCCCATGAAGAGTTGCATTCTTTCAGAGCGCACTGGTACCGACTTCTCTGCTGTAAAGCATCAGTCACACCAGCCTAGCTCGATTTTCAGTGTTCATCAGAAGCAATAGATAAATTCTTCAAATTTCTTCAGAGCGCACTGGTCCAGACATCTTTGCTGTAAAGCATTAGTCGACCGGTAAGCTTATATATATGTACATCAGCAGCAAGAGATGAATTCTTCAGATTTCTTCAGAGCGCACTGGTCCAGACATCTTTGCTGTAAAGCATTAGTCGACCGGTAAGCTTATATATATGTACATCTACATAGAAGGAATTCCATCAGAAGAGCAGGAAGTTTGAACTCACGTCTACTGTGATATCAGTCCCTCCCTTGTGGACCCGGCTTTGTTGTCGGTAGTGAGGGTTGTGGATGGCCAGTTGGCTGGTTTTATCAGGAAAGGAAGAAGGAATTTCATCTACAAATCTTCAGAGCGCGCTTTCCTGCCTTTTAAAGCATCAGCCGGCCGACCAGCTAAAAAGAACGCGACCTCTGACGTCATATCCAGTCAGCCAATCGCGTCCTTCCTTCCAACTCACGAAGCTGATCACGTGATTCACCGACCAGGTCACGAAGCTGATCGTCATCTCTAATCAGCCAATCACGTTGTCCCTCCGACCAGCAAGCTGGTCACGTGATACACCGACCAACATTTGTTTCTAAATATAGCTCACAAGGGCTTTCCCAGCAACTGTCAAATCTACAATTAAGACATGCGTTCAAAGAAATACTTTTATTAATGGAGGAAACCTACAGCCAGCTGAATTCAACACAAAATATAGTTGTTAAATTGCTTTAGCAATGGGTTACAGAGTGCACCGACTACACAGCCTTGTACACTTGCTTCATCAGACTGGTTACAGAGTGTACCGACCAATACTGGCTACACAGCCTTATACCCTTGCCTCAACAACTAGTTACAGAGTGTACCGACCTGTACCGGCTACACAGCCTTATACCCTTGCCTCAACAACTGGTTACAGAGTGTACCGACCTGTACCGGCTACACAGCCTTGTACACTTGCCTCAACAACTGGTTACAGAGTGTACTGGCCGGTACCGGCTATACAGCCTTGTACACTTGCTTTAGCAATTGGCTACATATGGCTTCAACCTACCGGTTACAAGTCTACCGGCAGGGTACTGGCTACACAGTCCTTACTGTACAGTTTTTCACCCAACTGGTTACATAAACTGACTAAATATAGACCAGTGGCTGTCTAAATTCGTTGCTGACCCCAGCCTGCCAGTTTTTTGCCAGTTACAGTTTTTTATTACTGGCTACAACTGGTTACAGAGTGTACCGGCTGGTACTGGCTACACAGCCTTGTACACTTGCCTCAACAACTGGTTACAGAGTGTACCGGCTGGTACTGGCTACACAGCCGTGTACACTTGCCTCAACAACTGGTTGCAGGTTACAGAGTGTACCGGCTGGTACTGGCTACACAGCCTAGTACACTTGCTTCAACAACTGATTACAAAGTGTACCGGCTGGTACTGGCTACACAGCCTAGTACACTTGCTTCAACAACTGGCTACAGAGTGTACCGACTGGTATTGGCTACACAGCCTAGTACACTTGCTTCAACCTACGGGTTACAAGTCTACTAACAGGGTGCTGGCTACACAGTCCTTACTGAATAATGCTGCGAGCCAACTGGTTACAAAAAAAAAAAAAACAAAAACAAAAAAAAAAAAAAAAAAGGCTGGCTAAATATAGACCAGTAGCTGTCAAAATTGATTGGTGACCCCAGCCTGCCAGTTTTTTGCCGGTTACAGAGAATTGCTGGTTACAGTTAAGTACCGGGTATGGAGGCCTGGTACCGGACAGAGTTGCCTAAGGTTAATTTGGTTACAGAGAATTCTTAGACCGGTCAGTGGTCTTGGTGATGTGACATGACAGTGTCCCAACCTACTGCCAGGCAACCTTCCCTTATCACATCTCTCAACAATCTGTTATCAGTGCTGGACTTGGCTGGAGAGATAATAAATTTTGTCATCAGGTCCGGCCAGGGGTCAGACATCTCACGAATGACAATTGCTCTGTAAATGCTGCACCTTGCAGGCTGCTGGCCCGGGGCGAAGAGTCTATTAATATGAAAAGTTGTGTCAGCCCCACCAGACCACAATAAGAACAGAGAGACTGTTAACCTGGATCATTGTCACCAGTAGTATAGGGATCGAGAGCCATGTTGAGGATCGATATCGAATGAAAATTTAGGGTGGTGGATCGATCGATATTTCAATATCGGGACCGTTAACGTAAGCTGTGGGCGATAATAGAGGTTCTTTGAAAATGTGCACATATAAATTCACGAAATTATCAAAAGATGCTATTTTTGCAACAAAAATATATTTCTGCAATATATGATAAAATAAAATGAACAAAACGCATGTTAAACAAGATTTTCCATGCTTTGCTGTGTAGTGTGTACACGGGTGGTCACTAAGATAAACGGTCACGAAGATAAACGGTCTTCAAAGTTTTCAAATTTAAATAGTGTAAATAGCAAAATCGCAGAAACTAAACAACAAAATAGACTTAAACAATGCTTTTAATGATTTTGGTTTCTGTTATATTGTTGTTTAAACCTTTTAACTGTTTTTATGTGAGCATTTCTGAGGACCGTTTATCTCCGTGACCGTTTATCTTCATGACCACCCGTGTACTAGCTGTCAGGTTTTGTTTCTCTTCCGTGAAACCGGAAGTTGTCACTGAAAATGTAAACAAAGATGGCACCAGACTTGAATCAGTTTATTTTGGTTGTAAGTGTGTTTTTAAGGCGTTTATACACTAAATATTCATTTAAGCAGTAAAATGACTCTGTTTATTTTATTTTTGTCTGTTTCTTATATGTGGTTTCGATATTGAAATGCTGGTAGTATGTGTCGATATCGGGAGTTCTGTGGGATGATCGATCGATATTGAAAGATCGAGCACCAATCCCTACACTAGTCACCAGGCCGGACCAGTGTCCGGAGGGACAGAAAATGTTTATCAAAATACCAAATGTGGCACACAATCTGCCTGTAGGGTCCAGACTAAGCCCTTTTTCGGGAACTTAGGAAGCCTTGGGGGCTGGACCCTAGGTATTATAAATGTTCAAGGAGGGATACCTACTCCCATATACCTATACAAGGACAATCCAGGTAATGCCTGCTATTCGGTTTGTCCACAGCACCTTTGGAGTTCACTGTGATACCAAAGGAGGTGAAATTTGTGACCATACACAAGGACTTAAGAAGCCACCAGTACCTAGACGACTGGTTGGTGAGAGCCAGATCCCAGGCTTGTCTCCAACATACACAGGAACTAGTAAATAATGTGTCAGCAACTGGGTTGGCTGATGAACTTACAGAAATCAGAGCGGGAGCCCAAACAAGACTTTGATTTTGTAGGCTACCAGTTCGACTTCAGGTCTGATCGGTTCCGACCGACTCTGGACCGGTGACAGAACCTTCAAGAGACTATGTTAAAACTGCTATCCCTACCGGCTTGCCCGGTCCGGGAATTCATGTCCTTGATGGGTTACTGACGGCTACAGAAAAGCAAGTTAATCTAGGTCGACTCCATATGAGACCCATACAGTGGCATCTCAAAACAACTGGAGGGTACCAGAATCACTGGAAAAGGTGATCCAAGTCCCCAGGTCCCTGCACCCCCCATTTACAATGGTGGCTGAAGGAAGACAATGTTCTTACAGGCCAACCATTACACCCAATTAAGCTTGCTCTGCAAATATTTACAGACGCATCAATAGAAGGGTGGGGTGCTCACGTAAACGAGCACACTGCAGAAAGGACCGGGTCCCTTCCGGGAAGCAAGCTGCATTTAAACTATCTAGAACTTAAGCAGTCTTTCGGGCTTTAAGAGTTCCAAGACCTTTTCTCAAACAAGATAGTACTTGTAGCAACCGACAGCAACACAGTAGTGTCATACATAAACAAGGAAGGAGGCATGAGGTCGGGCCTACTTGTGCCCTGCTATGGAGAATCTTGACCTGGGGTACCAGGAAACAAGTGACTCTAAGCCTGACACATTCCGGCTGAACTGGTAGCAGACAAGCTATCCAGGCATGGCCAGACCATCCAAACAGAGTGGTTTCTCCTTCCAGAGGTCTTCCACGCAATATGCAACAGGTAGCACTGGCCCAAAAGAGACTTAATTGCCATGAGGTTCAACAACAAGTTGCCTCTGTTTGTGTCACCGGTACCGGATCCCCCGGCCACAGCAGTGGATGCGCTCAGTCGGCCATGGTAGGATCTGGAAGCATACACCTTCCCACCATCAGCCATATTGGGCAAAGTGGTGGAGGAGTTGCAGGACTCCCCATGCAAGAGAATCATTCTGATTGCTCCGGAGTGGCCCAACATGCCTTGGTTTTGGGATCTAGTAGCCATGTCCAGCCAAATCCCACTGAGCCTGCCCATCTGCCCAACCTGTTGTCAGCCATTCAATCAGATCCCTCACAGAAATCTGACAAACCTTAATATCCATGCAGGGCTCCTAGAGCCTCAGCAATCGAGGAGCAGGACTTGTCGGAGGCAGTGGCAGCAAGAGTTGAGGCTCCTCAAGGGGATCAATCAGATCAGTCGATGAGGCAAGTGGGCCATTTTTACAAGTGATGTATCATTCATCAGTGGACTTCGGGGCACCCCCCTGTAAAGTCAGTTGCTGACTCACTTATGTACCTGTTTCAGGACAGGAAGTTGCAGCCCATCACCATTGATGGTTCCAGGTCAGCCATTGCTGTATCATTCATCAGGTGAACTAGGAGACACTCCCTGTAAAGTCAGTTGCTGATTTCCTTATGTACCTGTTTCAGGACAGGAAGTTGCAACCCAGCACCATTGATGGTTACAGGTCAGCCATTGCTGATAGACTGGGAAATTCGCCCATCAATATCAGTAAGGATGATAATCTCACTCGTCTCCTGGATAGTTTCCACTGAGACAGACCCAAAGGCCAGAAGGGAATCCCCTCCTGGAACCTCTCCCTGGTTTTTTTTGCACCAGCTGACAAGGTTCATTTTGAACCAATTAAAGAGGCCTCCTTGAAGCATTTGAACTTCAAGACAGTTTTCCTCTTGGCCCTGGGGTCGGGCAAGAGTAGAAGTGAGATACATGCTTGGCAAAACAGAAATATTAGACACCAGTCCGACTGGTCAAGGTGTCCCTGTACCCGTCACCCAGCTTTCTCTCCAAGAATCAGCTGGCCAAAGAGGGTACAGACAGTGTGGCTCCAGGGGTATAACAGCCCTGGCCCCAACCCTGGATAGATCCCTCAAGTCTGACTGGTCCCTCTGTCCAGTCAGAGCATTGCGCTACTATTTGGATAGGACCTCGGGCAGAATAAGGAGGTGGTTTTTGTCTCCTTTAAGAAAGGTTTTGACAAAGACATCTCACCTGCCACTATCTCCTCTTGGATCAGGCAGACTGTGATCCTATGTTATGAGCTCTCTGACCAGGAGGCCCCCACTTTACATCAGGTTAAAGCCCATGGTGTCAGGGCGTTTGATGCTTCTAAGGTCTTCCAGTCGGAAGTTTCCTTGGATACAGTCTTGTCAGCCTGCCTCTGAACTCACATAATACCTTCACACAGTTCTATTTGAAGGGCGGGGCTTTGGGCTGATTCAGAGCTTTACCAATTGGGCTCGGTAGTGGCTGCTCAACAGATCCACAAGTGGCCCTTAGATTGAGGAGATTTGTATATAGGCATAAACACTTTTTTCTGGTACATAAGAATTAAGTGTGGCGTGCTTCCTTCAGGAGGTTTATTTGCATTCTGGGACTGAACTCATCCCTCTCTTCCCCTACCTCAGAGCAGGTCTGCAAAAAAGGGGGGGGGGCAACGGCGGTATAGCCCGGTTAACCGGCTGCTGGCAACCGACCATGGCCTTACAGGGTTTCCTGACCTTAAGGTCAACCCAGGCCTAGGCCTATAGGTCTCCTGACGAAGTCAGCCTAGACCGTAGGTTAGAATTTGCTATTACTTGTGAGTTCACATAAGTCCCTAGTAACTTACCCGCCGGCCAAGCGGTAGTTATTCAGCAATTGTCCATTGGATAGGAAGTATTAACGCAATAAAATTGCAAATTTAATAAGTACATGTAAATTAAATTTTTATAAGTTAATACCCTATCCAATGGACACACAGTACCCTCCCACCGACCCCGCTATCAGCTTACTAGGGGTCTAATAGGTTTAGACAACGAAAAAGATGCTATGACGTCAGGTTGTCTAGACAGGAAGGAAGTACGAGGCGCCATCTGGGGAGTGCACAGTACTACGGACCGGCCAGCCGGTGGAAACACAGGACGTGTTTTTCTGGCGTTTGGTGGGCCGGTCTGCGCCGACCGGATTAGCAATTGTCCATTGGATAGGGTATTAACTTATAAAAATTTAATTATCTCCCGCCGGGCTTTAGCCCGGGAGGGAGATTATGAAATGATGTCTGTGCGTGCGTGCGTGCATGCGTGCGTGTGTGCGTGCGTTAGTTAGTCACGCAGATTTCTCCAAAACTACTACAGCTACAGATTTTTTGTAAATTAATTGTCCCAATGAATTTTCATGCCCTTGAAAAAATTTTTGGTTTTATTGACTTAGGCCTAAATATAAGTGAGTAATAGCAATCTTAGCTACTTTGAGTAAAGGGCTCATAACTCAAAAACTATTGCAGTAACAACTTTTTCTTCAAATATGTTGTTCAGCTACTTTGTCCTTAGCTATAAGATGGTACATAGTTTGGGGTCCCATTGCATGCCATAAGTGAGTAATAGTTATTTTCTCATTTGTAGCTAAATAACAGAAGAAGTAAATGTCAAATATCTTCAAAAGTATTGAAGTTAGGGAAATCTTTTCAAATATGTTGTCCATCTTCTTTTTGGTAAGCTATCACATACTAAAGTTTCAGACCTGTTGCACCTTGGATAGCTGAGTAATAGCTACTTTGAAATTCTGACTGTTGAGTAAAGCGATTGTAACTCAAAAACTATTGCAGTTAGAGTATTTTCCTAAAATATGTTGTTCAGCTACTTTGTCCTTAGCTATAAGATGGTACATAGTTTGGGGTTCTATTGCTTACCATAAGTGAGTAATAGCTATTTTCTCATTTGTAGCTAAATAACAGAAGAAGTAAATGTCAAATATCTTCAAAAGTATTAAAGTTGGGGAAATCTTTTCAAATATGTTGTCCATCTACTTTTTGGTAAGCTATGACATAGTAAAGTTTCAGACCTGTTGCACCTTGGATAGCTGAGTAATAGCTACTTTGAAATTCTGACTGTTGAGTAAAGCCATTGTAACTCCAAAACTATTGCAGTTAGAGTATTTTCCTAAAATATGTTGTTCAGCTACTTTGTTCTTAGCTATAACATGGTACATAGTTTGGGGTTCTATTGCTTGCCATAAGTGAGTAATAGCTATTTTCTCATTTGTAGCTAAATAACAGAAGAAGTAAATGTCAAATATCTTCAAAAGTATTGAAGTTAGGGAAATCTTTTCAAATATGTTGTCCATCTACTTTTTGGTAAGCTATAACATAGTAAAGTTTCAGACCTGTTGCACCTTGGATAGCTGAATTATAGCTACTTTGAAATTCTGACTGTTGAGTAAAGCCATTGTAACTCCAAAACTATTGCAGTTAGAGTATTTTCCTAAAATATGTTGTTCAGCTACTTTGTCCTTAGCTATAAGATGGTACATAGTTTGGGGTTCTATTGCATGCCATAAGTGAGTAATAGCTATTTTGTTATTTGTAGCAAAATCATGACATAAGTAAATGTGAAATATCTTCAAAAGTATTAAAGTTAGGGAATTCTTTTCAATATGTTATCCATCTACTTTTTCATAAGCTATCACATAGTAAAGTTTCAGATCTGTTGCACATTGGATAGCTGAGTAATAGCTACTTTGAAATTCTACAGTTGAGTAAATCCATTGTAACTCCAAAACTATTGCAGTTACAATATTTTCGTAAAATATGTTGTTCACCTACTTTGTCCTTAGCTATAAGCTGGCATGTAGTTTGGGGTTTTATTGCATGCCATAAGTGAGTAATAGCTATTTTCTTATTAGTAGCAAAATAATGACATAAGTAAATGTCAAATATCTTCAGAAGTATTAAAGTTACGGAATTCTTTTCAAATATGTCATTCATCTACTTTTTTGTAAGCTATCACATAGTAAAGTTTCAGACCTGTTGCACATTACATAGCTAAGTAATAGCTACTTTGAAATTGTGACTGTTGAGTAAATCCATTGTAACTCCAAAACTATTGCAGTTACAGCTTTTTCTTCAAATATGTTGTTCAGCTACTTTGTCCTTAACTATAAGATGGTATATATTTTGGGGTTGTATTGCATGCCATAAGTGAGTAATAGCTATTTTCTTATTTGTAGCAAAATAACAACATAAGTAAATGTCAAATATCTTCAAAAGTATTAAAGTTAGGGAAATATTTTCAAATATGTTATTCATCTAGTTTTTGATAACCTATCACATAGTAAAGTTTCAGACCTGTTGCACATTGGATAGCCGAGTAATACCTACTTTGAAATTGTGACTGTAGGGTAAATGCATATAGTTTAGGGTTCTATTGCATGCCATAAGTGAGTAATAGCTATTTTCTTATTTGTGGCAAAATAATGACATAATTTTTCTCAAATAACTGCTTCATCTACTTTTGGGAGAGCTTTCACATGGTGAAGTTTCAGACCCGTAGCTAATTATTCACCTCAAAATGAGTAAATGATAATTATCTCTAAAAGTATTGCGGATATCCAATTTTTATCAAATAACTCATTCATCTACTTTTGGGAGAGCTTTCACATGGTGAAGTTCCAGACCCGTAGCTAATTACTCACCTACTCAAAATGAGTAAATGTGAATTATCCCTAAAAGTATTGGGGATATCCAATTTTTCTTAAATAACTCATTCACCTACTTCTGGAAGAGCTTTCACTTGGTGAAGTTTCAGACCCATAGCTAATTATTCACCTACTCAAAATGAGTAAATGCTAATTATCTCTAAAAGTATTGTGGATATCCAATTTTTATCAAATTACTCGTTCATCTGCTTTTGGGAGAGCTTTCACATGGTGAAGGTCCAGACCCGTAGCTAATTACTCGCCTACTCAAAATGAGTAAATGTGAATTATCTGTAAAAGTATTGCAGATATCCAATTTTTCTCAAATAACTCATTCATCTACTTTTGGGAGGGCTTTCACATGGTGAAGTTCCAGACCCGTAGCTAATTACTCACCTACTCAAAATGAGTAAATGTGAATTATCCCTAAAAGTATTGGGGATATCCAATTTTTCTTAAATAACTCATTCACCTACTTTTGGAAGAGCTTTCACTTGGTGAAGTTTCAGACCTGTAGCTAATTATTCACCTACTCAAAATGAGTAAATGCTAATTATCTCTAAAAGTATTGTGGATATCCAATTTTTATCAAATTACTCGTTCATCTACTTTTGGGAGAGCTTTCACATGGTGAAGTTCCAGACCCATAGCTAATTACTCACCTACTCAAAATGAGTAAATGTGAATTATCTGTAAAAGTATTGCAGATATCCAATTTTTCTCAAATAACTCATTCACCTACTTTTGGGAGAGCTTTTACTTGGTGAGGTTTCAGACCCGTAGCTAATTATTCACCTACTCAAAATGAGTAAATGTGAATTATCTCTAAAAGTATTGCGGATATCCAATTTTTATCAAATAACTCATTCATCTACTTTTGGGAGGGCTTTCACATGGTGAAGTTCCAGACCCGTAGCTAATTACTCACCTACTGAAAATGAGTAAATGTGAATTATCGCTAAAAGTATTGCAGATAGCCAATTTTTATCAAATAACTCATTCACCTACTTTTGGGAGAGCTTTACTTGGTGAATTTTCAGAGCCGTAGCTAATTATTCACCTCCTCAAAATGAGTAAATGCTAATTATCTCTAAAAGTATTGCGGGTATCCAATTTTTATCAAATTACTCGTTCATCTACTTTTGGGAGAGCTTTCAAATGGTGAAGTTCCAGACCCGTAGCTAATTACTCACCTAATCAAAATGAGTAAATGTGAATTATATCTAAAAGTATTGCACATAGCCAATTTTTCTCAAATAACTCATTCACCTACTTTTGGGAGAGCTTTCACTTGGTGAAGTTTCACACCCGTAGTTAATTATTCACCTACTCAAAATGAGTAAATACGAATTATCTCTACAAGTATTGCAGATAGCCAGTATTTCTGAAATAACTCATTCACATACATTTTGGAGAGCTTTCAATTAGTGAATTTTCAGATCCGTAGCTAATTACTCACATACTTAAAATGAGTAACTGCCTATTATCACTAAAAGTATTGCAGATAGCCAATATTTCTCAAATAACTCATTCACCTACATTTTGGAGAGCTTTCACATGCTAAATTTTTTTAATGAATTTTTTAAATAATTTTTAATGCATTAAAATTCATGAAATCATGCACTAAATCAATTATAACTTGAAAAGTATTACATTTAGAGCACCTTGTTAAAATATGTTATCTTTAGTACATCTCATTTATATGGCGGGAGATAAATGCATGCGGCAGAATGCTTGTTTACTTATTAAATTGGCAATTTTGAGTTTTTGCCTTATATCTCCTTTATTGTTGCTTCTATAGCTTCAGAATGTATTAAGAGGTATTGAGAAAGAATATGTGGACAGTCTAAATAGCCGATCAGTTTTACCCCCTGACCCCCCCTTATGGGCCAAACTGGGGTCAAAATAGCTGCTTTGGAGTTTTTGCCTTATATCTCCTTTATCGTTGCTTTTATAGCTTCAGAATGTATTAAGAGGTATTGGGAAAGCATATGTGGAGAATCTAAATAGCCGGTCAGTTTTATCCCCCGACCCCCGTTTATGGGTCAAACGGGGGTCATAAATAGTTGCTTTGGAGTTTTGCCTTATATCTCCTTTATTGTTGCTTTTAGACCTTCAGAATGTATTAAGAGGTATTGGGAAAGCATATGTGGAGAGTCTAAATAGCCGGTCAGTTTTATCCTCGACCCTCCCTTATGGGCCAGACTCGGGTCATAAATAGCTGCTTTGGAGTTTTTGCCTTATATCTCCTTTATTGTTGCTTTTATAGCTTCAGAATGTATTAAGAGGTATTGAGAAAGCATACAGTGTAGCTTTGTGCATTCTTAGCTTTACAGCATGCTTATTAAAACCACAAAGCAATTTAAACTTTAAGGGATGCTTCGCTTTTGTTAGCAAAAGCATTCCTCTAGTTATCTCTAAAAGTATCGCAGATACCCAATTTTTATCAAATAACTCATTCATCTACTTTTGGAAGAGCTTTCACATGATGAAGTTCCACACCCGTAGGTAATTACACCTACTCAAAATGAGTAAATACGAATTATCTCTAAAACTATTGCAGATAGCCAATTTCTCTCAAATAACTCATTCATCTACTTTTGGGAGAGCTTTCACATGGTGAAGTTTCAGACCCGTAGATAATTACTCACCTACTCAAAATGTGTAAATGCGAATTATCTCTTACAAGTATTGCGGATAGCCAATTTTTCTCAAATAACTCATTCACCTACTTTTGGAAGAGCTTTCACATGGTGAAGTTTTAGACCCATAGGTAATTACTCACCTACTCAAAATGAGTAAATGCGAATTATCTCTTAAAAGTATTGCGGATAGCCATTTTTTCTCAAATAACTCATTCACCAACTTTTGGGAGAGCTTTCACTTGGTGAAGTTTCAGACCCGTAGCTAATTATTCACCTACTCAAAATGAGTAAATGCTAATTATATCTAAAAGTATTGCGGATACCCAATTTTTATCAAATAACTCTCATTCATCTACTTTTGGGAGAGCTTTCACATGGTGAGTTTCAGACCCGTAGATAATTACTCACCTACTCAAAATGAGTAAATGCGAATTATCTCTTAAAAGTATTGCATATAGCCAGTTTTTCTCAATAACTCATTCACTTACTTTTGGAAGAGCTTTCACATGGTGAAGTTTCAGACCCATAGCTAATTACTCACCCGCTCAAAATGAGCACATGCGAATTATCTCTAAAAGTATTGCAGATGGCCAATTTTTGTCAAATAACTCATTTACCTACTTTGGGGAGAGCTTTCACTTGGTGAAGTTTCAGACCTGTAGCTAATTATTCACCTACTCAAAATGAGTAAGTGCGAATTATCTCTATAAGTATTGCAGATAGCCAATTTTTCTCAAATAACTCATTCACCTACTTTTGGAAGAACTTTTACTTGGTGAAGTTTCAGACCTGTAGCTAATTATTCACCTACTCAAAATGAGTAAATGTGAATTATCTCTAAAAGTATTGCAGATAGCCAATTTTTCTCAAATAACTAATTCATCTACTTTTGGGAGAGCTTTCACTTTGTGAAGTTTCAGGCCCGTAGTTAATTATTCACCTACTCAAAATGAGTAAATGCGAATTATCTCTTAAAAGTATTGCATATAGCCAATTTTTCTCAAATAACTCAATCACCTACTTTTGGGAGAGCTTTCACTTGGTGAAGTTTCAGACCCGTAGCTAATTATACATGCTACGTTTAGTGAAAATGTGAAAAATCACAAATATCTCACAAACCATAAGAGATAGAGCAATTTATGGTGAATTTTTGAGTCACAAGGTAGTACAACGGTATCCTATGCTGTTAGGTTTGGTGAACTTTGGCCTACTTTTGACTGAGTAATACCACTTTTACCTAATATAATTATATGGCTTATAACTCTCAAACTATTGCATTTAGAGTATTTTGTTCCAATATGTTGTTCAACTACTTTCTCCACAGCTACAACATGGTCAGTAGTTTGGAAGTGTATCTCCATAGCTAAGTGAGTAATAGCTACTTTTTCAATTTTTAATAATAACCGTAATGAGTAAATGGCTTATATCTTCAAAAGTATTGCAGCTACACAATTTCTCTTTAATATGTTGTTCATCTACTTTTTTGTGAACTGTAACATATTTAAGTTTCACAACTGTTGCCCAGTGTACAAGTGAGTAATGGCTACTTTATTGCTACTTTTAGTGAAAATGTGAAAAATCAGAAATATCTCGCAAACCGTAAGAGATAGAGCAATTTCGAGCGAATTTTTGACCCACAGGGCAGTACAAGAGTATCCTATTGTACTGGATTTGGTGACCTTTGGCCTACATTTGAGTGAGTAAATGCACTTTACCTAATATAATTATATGGCTTATAATTTCCAGACTATTACATTTAGAGTATTTTGTTCCAATATGTTGTGCAGCTACTTTCTCCACAGCTACAACATGATCAGTAGTTTGTAAGTGTATCTCCATAGCTAAGTGAGTAATAGCTACTTTGTCAATTTTTAATGATAACCGTAATGAGTAAATGGCTTATATCTTCAAAAGTATTGCAGCTACACAATTTCTCTCAAATATGTTGTTCACCTACTTTTTTGTGAACTGTAACATATTGAAGTTTCACAACTGTTGCTCAATGCACAAGTGAGTAGTGGCTACTTTATTGCTACTTTTAGTGAAAATGTGAAAAATCACAAATATCTTGCAAACCGTAAGAGATAGAGCAATTTCGAGCGAAGTTGTGACCCACTGGGTGGTACAAGAATGTCCTATGCTAAGGAGATTGCTGAACTTTGGCCTACTTTTGAGTGAGTAATAGCACTTTTACGTAATGTTTTTATTGCGTTAATACATCCTATCCAATGGACAATTGCTTTACCGGTCGGCGCGACCGGTCCCGCCAAACGCCAGAAAAAGACATCCTGTATATAATACCGGCAGGACCGGTCAGTAGTGTGCATTCGCTAGGTGGCGTATCATACTTGCTTCCTGTCCAGACAGAGTGACGTCAGTTCATCTTTTTCGTTTGGCGCGTGTAGTGTGCAGACGCGTTTTGAATTTATTTCCAAGTTTGAAGAAAACGCGGTTTATTCTACGAAATTAAAGCTTATTTTCATCTGAAAATATATTTATTATGTTACATACATTTTATGGCCTCTCCAGGACTTAAACGAGGCATTATCCAGCGTTTTATAGCCAGTTTTGAAGAATTTCTGTGTACTTGTCGTCGAGAGGAATCGTGGGTGAGAGGTCGTGTGTCGTCCCTGCAGCATTCCTTCTGCTGGTCAGAAGCGTGTAATTACCACGATTCACCCTCCATTTAATTCTACATTGTCTAGTAACACTGCGTGTATGTCGACGAGAAGAAATTAGAAGGAAAGAAGAATGCATCGTCTGACGTCATCACTTTCAGCTTATGCTTGTCACGTGACACGGACCTGGTCACGTGATACGCATTCAACAATGGAGGTCACGTGATACGCATTTAACAATGGAGGAATTGTGTTTTCAACAGAAGTTTTAGAAGAAAAGACGAGTATTTATCACTCTACAACCACTTTTTAACTGGCAAGAAGAAATCCAGCAACTCGTCTGTTGACCTGAAGAAGTTAGATGTCAAATAGTCTTTGAATTCTGCAAATTTTGCCGGTGCCGGTCATGTGACTTCACAGATCTCAACACAACTACCGGCAAGCAAATCCCCAAGCGTGACTGGTTCAGCTGACAAGAAGTGATGAGTTTTACCGGTACCAGTTCTGGTCAGACTACCGGTGGGGAGCACTAGTGATGGGTTTTACCGGTTCCAGTCTGTACAGACTACCGGTGGGTGCTGTTCCTGTGAAGAAACCCCTTCAGTGCTTACCAGTGATCAGCCTTGTTGATCCTGGAACCTCCACCAGAGGCCTTTCCACTGGTGGGACTGTTGGGGTACCTGTTCCAGTCATGTTCCTGTGAAGCTGTCAAGAAACCCCCCTTCGGTGGTTCCAGTGATCAGCCCTGTGTTGATACTGGAACCTTCACCAGAGGCCTTTCCACTGGTGGGACTGTTGGGGGTACCGGTTCCGGTCTGTACAGACTACCGGTGGGTGCTGTTCCTGTGAAGAAACCCCTTCAGTGGTTGCCAGTGATCACCCCTTGTTGATCCTGGAACCTCCACCAGAGATCTCCCCACTGGTGGGACTGTTGGGGTACCGGTTCCAGTCATGTTCCTGTGAAGCTGTCAAGGAACCCCCCTTCAGTGGTTACCAGTGATCAGCCCTGTTTTGATACTGGAACCTCCACCAGAGGCCTTTCCACTGGTGTGACTGTTGGGGGTACTGGTTCCAGTCTTGTTCAGACCACCGGTGCGGCTGCTCAGAGGGTTCACCTACCAGAAGTCGCGGTGACCATTGAGACCCTTATCTTCCCTGTGCAGAAGTTTGGACCGGTACCGGTGTAAAAGGAAATCCTCCCCCCCTGAAAATCCTCCCCCCCGGGGGGGAGAATTTCCTAGGAAATCATCCCCCCCACCAGGAAATCCTCCCCCCCGCCTGTTGAAAAAAATTTTATATTGAAAAATCTATTCAGCTCAAGTTTCTCAGTTAACCCAAAGTGTAGAACAATGATTGGCAAGTTGGGTTTACATAATGAGGTAATAATGCACAGATTACATGAAATAAGAAGAAATACACAAGACATAAATACACAAGATTTAAATATATTTTTTACCTTTCTTGCCAAAGCCCACATAATACAACACTCAATCTTTGATGGTGTAACATTTACATTTCCTCCTGAACTCCTTCTTTTGGTCTCTAGACATCCCCTCAGGATACTTTTGATTAGCCACATAATTGAAAACAAGAATTGTATCTTCCTTAAATTTGACAAACTTGTCTGTGTTAGAAACCAAATTTTGTTTCCCTTCCTCAGAACTTGTGAAATTGTCCTTTTCAGCATCCATTTTACATAATACTCCAATGAGATTGTAAAATGATATGATTTTGGTCATTTTCCCCTGGTATTTATACACAAAAATCTGGAAGAAATTGCAATTATACACCATAAATATATCAAACAGTTAGCTTTGTTCTTTAAAGTAGCTATAGGAGGATTAGGTTTCAAAGGCCTGAACAGGTAGGAAATTATGGGAAAGACAGTTGAAGCAACTTTGATGCAATAAACAAAAGCATCCCAGGCTTTGTTGTTTTGTTTTAAGCAGCCTGAACAGGAGTAGAAATCAAAGACCTGAGTAGGTAGCAGATTATGTGAAGTACTTTTAACAATGTAGGGGCAATTGCACTTGTAATCCTTCCAAAGTGAAGACAGGATAACTGTTACACTTTGATCAATTCATAGGAGAATGTAAAGCATAGGAGAATGTAAAGCATACAACAATAAACAAGGAGGGGCAAGAGGGGGGGGGGGGGGGGGGCTTCAATTTAAAAAAAATATATCATCAAAGGCTTAGGTTACATGAATCTAACTTAGTCATAAAAAGGTAACTGAAAATTAAGACATATAATCATATTAATATTCTAATTTGTTCAGTTTATATCCCTTATGAATACTATTTGGGCTGTCCCTTATATAAATGTATTCAGATTGATTTGATTATTTCCAATCCATTTAACTGCTCATTATTAAGCGTCCCCAAGGGACGCTTGTTTGTGTATGGGAGAGCTTCCGGCTCCGGCGGCTCCGCCGGCTCCGCATTTTGTTTTCCTTATAACTCTGTAACCGTTAGGAGGATTCTTTTCAAATTTGGCAGGTTTAGGCAGTAGCCTTGGGGAATTTTTTGGAATATGCTGCAGTGACATTTCAACCAATCAGAGAGGTCACATGACCAAAAATGTCTTTTTTCGATGGGGAAGCTTGTCCGGATGATAAGTTGAAAGGAATTTTATCAATTCACCTGAAACTTGGCAAATACATTCATTCTATTAAAATCTGGAAATCATTAGATTTTGGCATTGATTGGTCAAGAAATGGCCGAGTAATTAATGATTAATTAATCATTACGAATTTTCCAAATAAGGAAAACACAAAAATGCTTATATCTCGAAAACCGTGCTAGATAGAGCGATTTCGACGAAATTTTTGACCCGCAGGGAATCTCTGCGGAGGAGTTTTCCCAATTTTCAAAAAATTTTTATCTCGCCCAAAATGGCGGCCATTTTGAATTTTCGAAATTTTCACAAAAATTGCAAAACACAAAAATGCTTATATCTCAAAAACCGTGCTAGATAGAGTAATTTCGACAAAATTTTTGACCCGCAGGATATCTCTGTGGAGTACTTTTCCCAATTTTCAAAAATTTTTTGTCTCGCCAAAAATGGCGGCCATTTTGAATTTTCGAAATTTTCGCAAAAATTGCAAAACACAAAAATGCTTATATTTCGAAAACCGTGCTAGATAGAGCGATTTATAATGGTTTATAACTTTTAAATTTTTTACGTAACATCTTTCCTTGAGATTTGTAATTTATATATTTATCCACTTCTGCAATAGTACATTGACAAAATTCAGAATACACAAGATCTAGCTGACACTGTTGATTTTCAGTTTTTTTAATACAAAATTTGTGTAGTTACAGTATGGTGGGGGGGGGAGGATTTCCTAGAAGATCTGTTACGAAATCCTCCCCCCCGGGGTGGGTTATTTCCTGGTGGGGGGGTCATATTCCTAGGAGTTCCTCCCCCCCCGGGGTGGAGGATTTCCTAGGAAATTTACCCCCCGGGGGGAGGATATCCTAGGACATCCTCCCCCCCGGGGGGGAGGATTTCCGGGGGGGAGGATTTCGTGGTACACCGGTCCTGTTCAGGCTACCGGTAGGGTCACTAGCCAGCCAGTGATGAGGGATACCGGCACCAGTTCTTTTCAGACTGCCGGTTGTGGTCACAGAAATCCAGCAAGGGCTACCGGTTAAACAGGATTACCGGTTACACAGAGTTGCTGGTGACCTACAGCAGGGCTACTGGTTCAGAGAATTACCGGCTCCTGAGTGTTGCCGGTTCCGGAGTGTTGCTGGTTACAGAGGAATCTGTACCCATCCTTAAGGGCAAGAAACCAGCTCCAAATCCAGTGCTGACAACAGGTTTGCCGGTTACAGAGACTTGCCGGTTCCGGAGTGTTGCTGGTTCCGGAACCGTAGTGCTGCTGGTTACAAGAAATCTGCTGTTCCCATCCTTACTGGCAAGGAACCAGCTTCAAATTCAGTGCTGAGAACAGGTTCAACAGTTAGCCTTCTCTCAGAGCCTACCGGTTACAGAGCCTGTTTGATTGCAGAGAAAAGCTGCTGAACCACCGCTGTGGACAGGAAGAAGGCAACTTCATATGAGCCTATCCTTGCTAAGAAGTAGTTCACCCAGTTCTGCCAACTCCGGTGAGTTTATGCAGAACTGTGGAGCCACCAGGAACCGGTTACAGAGCATTGCCTCGCATATAACCGTTTAAGGCCTGGTACTGGGCAGGTCTCCAGGACTGACTGACAGACCGGCAGAAGTTCCTTAAAGGCCAAAACAACTGTTTAGGCCAACCAGTGGCAGCCTAAGGAACTGGTTACAGGAATTCTTGATCAGTCACTGGTCCCGGTGAAATGCCTGTCAAGCTACCTGACCAGTCAGCCAGCCTACCCTTTCGGGTCCCAGCTGGTCAGACAGTGGCTAGAGATTGAGGGAGGGTTACACTCTCCCCTTCCAGTTCAGACCCCACTTGACGAGGTCACCGACTGTAATAAGCAACTACCACAATCCAACCAAACAGTCCTTCCTTTTAGAGGCACTGTATCAGCTGATAAACAAGAAAGCAGTCGAACCGGTGGAAAATCAAAACTCACTGGGGTTTTACAACCGGCTTTTTGGTACCCAAACCCAACAACCGGTGGAGACCGATCCTAGACCTGAGCACCTTGAACACCTTTTTAAACACAGGGACGTTCAAGATGGAAACCCTAGAGACAATAAGAACCTCCCTCCAAGCAGGGGAGTGGGTCACATCCATAGATTTCAAGAAGCATACTTCCACATACCAATTCACAGTCAGTCCAGGAAGTACATGCGCTTTCACCTCCAGGGTCGGTCCTACCAGTTCAAAGCCCTTCCCTTTGGCCTGTCCACAGCTCCCATGGAGTTCACAGTGGTGTCCAAAGAGGTCAAAATCGTGGCTTTTCAGAAAGGTATAAGGATCCACCAGTACCTAGACGACTGGCTGGTGAGAGCCTCTACCCACCACACCTGTCTCCAGCATACTCAAACCCTAGTCACACTTTGTCAGGAATTAGGGGGGCTGGTGAACAAGGAAAAGTCAGAGCTGGTTCCCAAACAGGTCTTCAACTTCGTAGGTTACCAGTTCGACCTGAAAGAGGGCAAGGTCAGACCAACAGAAGAACGTTGGCAGGCCTTGACACACAAGATTAGATCAATATTGTCGGATCCGCTTTGCCCGGTCTGACAATTTATGTCCCTCATAGGTCTACTCACAGCAACAGGAAAGCAAGTCCACTTAGGGCGACTAACATGAGACCCATACAGTGGCACTTGAAAAACAACTGGAGGGTCCCAGAGTCACTGGAAAAGGTGATCCCGGTCTCCAAATCCCTCCACCCCCATCTAAGGTGGTGGCTGGAGGAAAGCAATGTGCTTCTAGGTCAACCATTACACCCTCTAAAACATGCTCTGCAAATCTTTACAGACGCATCAAAAGAAGGGTGGGGCGCTCACTTAGACGAGCACACTGCAAGGGGACAGTGGTCCCTACCAGAGAGCAAGTTACACATAAACCACTTGGAGCTGAAAGCAGTATTTCTAGCTCTAAAAGAGTTTCAAACCCTAGTCTTCAACAAGACAGTGTTGGTAGCTACAGACAACACAACAGTGGTTGCCTATATCAACAAAGAAGGGGGGATGAAATCGGGCTCTCTGTGTGCCCTACTGTGGAGAATTCTGTCCTGGTGCACCAGGCAGCAAGTAACCCTGAGGGCACGTCACATCCGCGGCCGGCTGAACGTGATAGCAGACAAGCAATCCAGGCTTGGCCAGACCATTCAAACAGAGTGGTCACTTCATCCAGAAGTGTTCCAAACTGTATGTTCGAGGTGGCATCAGCCACAAGTGGACCTGTTTGCCACCAGGTTCAACAACAAACTACCACAGTTTGTATCACCGGTACCAGACCCCCAGGCTTGGGCAGTGGATGCACTCAGCCTCTCCTGGGAGGATCTGGACCCATACGCCTTCCCACCGGCAGCCATCTTGGGCAAAGTGGTGGAGAAGCTCCAGGACTACCCCTGCAACAGAATAATTCTGATTGCTCCAGGGTGGCCCAACATGCCCTGATTTTGGGACCTGGTAGCAATGTCAAGCCAGATCCCACTGTGTCTGCCCAGCATACCCAACCTAGTGTCTCAGCCATTCAACCAGGTCCTTCACAGGAACCTGTCAAATCTGAACCTACATGCCTGGCTCCTAGAGCCTCAGCAATCAAGGAGCAAGGCTTCTCTGAGGCAGTGGCAGCACGAATTGAGGCTCCTCAAAGAAGATCAACCAGATCTGTCTATGAGGCAAAGTGGACCATTTTTACAAAGTGGTGCCTCAGTAATCAGGTGGACTTCAGGGCACCACCTCTGAAGGCCATTGCTGACTTCCTCCTGCACTTGTTTCAGGAGAAGAAGTAACAACCAGGCACTATTGATGGCTACAGATCCGCCATTGCTGACAAACTGGGCAATTCCACCATTAATGTCAGCAAAGATGAGAATCTCACTCGTCTCCTGGATAGTTTCCATAGAGACAGACCTAAGGGCAGGAGGGGCATCCCCTCCTGGAACCTTTCACTGGTTTTACATCAGCTCACAAAGGCTCCCTTTGAACCCCTGTAAGAGGCCTCCTTGAAACATTTAACTTTCAAGACTGTTTTCTTGCTGGCTTTGGGTTCAGGTAAATGCAGGAGTGAGATCCATGCTTGGTTACATAAGAACATCAGACACCAGTCAGACTGGTCTAAGGTGTCTTTGTACCCCTCACCCAGCTTCCTATCCAAGAACCAGCTGGCTAAGGAAGGTCCAGATAGTGTGGCTCCAGTGGTCATCCCAGCCCTGGCACCATCTCTGGATAGGTCACTCAAAGGTGACAGGTCCCTATGTCCAGTTAGAGCCCTGCGCTACTACTTGGACAGGACTGCAGACCTCAGGCAGAATAAGGAGTTAGTCTTTGTCTCCTTCAAGAAGGGTTTTGATAAAGACATCTCACCTGCCACCATCTCCTCATGGATCAAACAGACTGTGGTTCTGTGCTATGAGCTCTCTGATCAGGAGGCCCTCACCTTTCATCAGGTTAAAGCCCATGATGTTAGGGCCTTTGCTGCCTCTGAGGCCTTCAAATCAGGGATTTCCTTAGATCAGATCTTGTCAGCCTGCCACTGGAAATCTCACAACACCTTCACCCAATTCTATTTGAAGGATGTTGCCTGGGCTGACTCGGAGCTTTTCCACCTGGGTCCTGTAGTGGCTGCCCAGCAGGTGCACCACCAGGCCCAGAAGTGAGGGGATGTTGTACATATGTACATATTGTAAAAAAAAAAAACAAAAAAAAAAAACTGTGACTTGCTTCCCTTGGGAAGTTTATTTCTTCTGGGACTGAACTCAGCCCCTCTCTCTCTATCTTTCCCTTCTCAAACCGACTCTGGAAGGAAAGAAAAAAGGGGGGGGGCAACGTCGGTAGACTCCCGCTTAACCGGTGAGTTGGTGGCCGACCTTGACCTGTCGGGGTTCTCTGACCCTAGGTCAAATGGGCCTGTACTATTTTGTTTTGTTATGAGTTCACAGAAGTCCCTAGCTGCTTACCCGCCTACCAAGCGGTAGTTATTCAGCAATTGTCCATTGGATAGGATGTATTAACGCAATAAAATTGCAAATTTAATAAGTAAATTAAATTTTTATAAGTTAATACCCTATCCAATGGACAGGCAAGGCCCTCCCAACCGACCCCGCTACCAGCTTACTAGGGGTCTAAATCTGTTTAGACAACGAAAAAGATGAACTGACGTCACTCTGTCTGGACAGGAAGCAAGTATGATGCGCCACCTAGCGAATGCACACTACTGACCGGTCCTGTCGGTATTATATACAGGACGTCTTTTTCTGGCGTTTGGCGGGACCGGTCGCGCCGACCGGTAAAGCAATTGTCCATTGGATAGGGTTTTAACTTATAAAAATTTAATTTACTTATTAAATTTGCAAAATTATATGGCTTATAACTCTCAAACTATTGCATTTAGAGTATTTTGTTCCAATATGTTGTTCAGCTACTTTCTCCACAGCTACAACATGGTCAGTAGTTTGGAAGTGTATCTCCATAGCTAAGTGAGTAATAGCTACTTTGTCAATTTTTAATGATAACCATAATGAGTAAATGGCTTATATCTTCAAAAGTATTGCAGCTACACAATTTCTCTCAAATATGTTGTTCATCTACTTTTTTGTGAACTTAACATATTTAAGTTTCACAACTGTTGCTCAATGTACAAGTGATTAATAGCTACTTTATTGCTACTTTTGGTGAAAATGTGAAAAATCACAAATATCTCACAAACCATAAGAGCAAAATAAGTAAATGCTAATTATCTGTAAAAATATTGCGGATACCCAATTTTTATCAAATAACTCATTCATCTACTTTTGGGAGAGCCTTCACATGGTGAAGTTTCAGACCCGTAGATAATTACTCACCTACTCAAAATGAGTAAATACGAATTATCTCTTAAAAATATTGCATATAGCCAATTTTTCTCAAATAACTCATTCATTGACTTTTGGAAGAGCTTTCACATGCTGAAGTTTCAGACCCATAGCTAATTACTCACCTACTCATAATGAGTAAATGCGAATTATCTCTAAAAGTATTGCAGATAGCCAATTTTTCTCAAATAACTCATTCATCTACTTTTGGGAGAGCTTTCACTCGGTGAAGTTTCAGACCCATAGCTAATTAGTCACCTACTCAAAATGAGTAAATGCTAATTATCTCTAAAAGTATCGCAGATACCCAATTTTTATCAAATAACTCATTCATCTACTTTTGGCAGAGCTTTCACATGATGAAGTTCCACACCTGTAGGTAATTACACCTACTCAAAATGAGTAAATGCGAATTATCTCTAAAAGTATTGCAGATAGCCAATTTCTCTCAAATAACTCATTCATCTACTTTTGGGAGAGCTTTCACATGGTGAAGTTTCAGACCTGTAGCTAATTACTCACCTACTCAAAATGAGTAAATGCGAATTATCTCTTAAAAGTATTGCAGATAGCCAATTTTTCTGAAATAACTGATTCACCTACTTTTGGAAGAGCTTTCACATGGTGAAGTTTCAGACCCATAGGTAATTACTCACCTACTCAAAATGAGTAAATGCGAATTATCTCTTAAAAGTATTGGGGATAGCCAATTTTTCTCAAATAACTCATTCACCAACTTTTGGGAGAGCTTTCACTTGGTGAAGTTTCAGACCCGTAGCTAATTATTCACCTACTCAAAATGAGTAAATGCTAATTATCTCTAAAAGTATTGCGGATACCTAATTTTTATCAAATAACTCTCATTCATCTACTTTTGGGAGAGCTTTCACATGGTGAGTTTCAGACCCGTAGATAATTACTCACCTACTCAAAATGAGTAAATGCGAATTATCTCTTAAAAGTATTGCAGATAGCCAATTTTTCTCAATAACTCATTCACCTACTTTTGGAAGAGCTTTCACATGGTGCAGTTTCAGACCCATAGCTAATTACTCACCTGCTCAAAATGAGCACATGCGAATTATCTCTAAAAGTATTGCAGATGGCCAATTTTTGTCAAATAACTCATTCACCTACTTTGGGGAGAGCTTTCACTTGGTGAAGTTTCAGACCTGTAGCTAATTATTCACCTACTCAAAATGAGTAAATGCGAATTATCTCTTATAAGTACTGCAGATAGCCAATTTTTCTCAAATAACTCATTCACCTACTTTTGGAAGAACTTTCACTTGGTGAAGTTTCAGACCTGTAGCTAATTATTCACCTACTCAAAATGAGTAAATGCGAATTATCTCTAAAAGTATTGCATATAGCCAATTTTTCTCAAGTAACTAATTCATCTACTTTTGGGAGAGCTTTCATTTGGTGAAGTTTCAGGCCCGTAGTTAGTTATTCACCTACTCAAAATGAGTAAATGCGAATTATCTCTTAAAAGTATTGCACATAGCCAATTTTTCTCAAATAACTCATTCACCTACTTTTGGGAGAGCTTTCACTTGGTGAAGTTTCAGACCCGTAGCTAATTATATATGCTACGTTTAGTGAAAATGTGAAAAATCACAAATATCTCACAAACCATAAGAGATAGAGCAATTTATAGCGAATTTTTGAGCCACAAGGTAGTACAACGGTATCCTATGCTGTTGGGTTTGGTGAACTTTGGCCTACTTTTGACTGAGTAATACCACTTTTACCTAATATAATTATATGGCTTATAACTCTCAAACTATTGCATTTAGAGTATTTTGTTCCAATATGTTGTTCAACTACTTTCTCCTCAGCTACAACATGGTCAGTAGTTTGGAAGTGTATCTCCATAGCTAAGTGAGTAATAGCTACTTTTTCAATTTTTAATAATAACCGTAATGAGTAAATGGCTTATATCTTCAAAAGTATTGCAGCTACACAATTTCTCTCAAATATGTTGTTCATCTACTTTTTATGTCAGCTGACTTGTCAGTCAGCTGACATTATGTCGTCACTCTGCGGCGTGGGCGTCCGCGTCCGCGTGAACATCTTCTCCTCCAAAACTACAAGGCCTAGAGACATGCTGTTTTTTTTAAAAGATACCTTATCTATCGAGGATGAAAAATTGTTCAAGCAATGCAAATCTGTCTGTTCGTCTGTTTGCTAGAGACATTATAATGGAGGTACCCCCACCAAAAGTGTGAAAATTTCAATGCTTTATCACAATTTTCTCAGTGACTATTGCAGGGATTTCTCTCATATCTTGCATATATGTACTAGGCCAGAGGTAGATTCTCTTGTGTGAGTGTGAGACCTGGATGTGTCTTATTTTTTTTTTAATAAATTTTTTTAATAATTTTTAATGCATTAAAATTCATGAAATCATGCACTAAATCACTTGTAACTTGAAAAGTGTTGCATTTAGAGCATTTTGTTAAAATATGTTATTCAGCTACTTTTTTCAGAGCTACAACATGGCGAGTAACTTGGGCGTCTGTCTCAATAGCTAAGTGAGTAATAGCTACTTTTGGGCTTTTCAGTAACTTCCATCATGAGTAAAATCACTTGTAACTTGAAAACTATTGCATTTAGAGAATTTCGTATAAATATGTTATTCAGCTACTTTTGGGTCAGCTATAACATAGTAAAATTTCAGACCTGTAGCTCATGGCATAGCTGAGTAATAGCTACTTTTAGGTTATCACTGTTGAGTAAATCACTTATAACTTGAAAACTATTGCATTTAGAGTATTTTGTTTCATATGTTATTCACCTATTTTGGGGTCAACTATAACATAGTGAAGTTCCAGACCTGTGGCTTATTGCATAGCTGAGTAATAGCTACTTTGAAGTTCTCACTGTTGAGTAAATCAGTTGTAATTGGAAAACTATTGCATTTACAGAAATTTGTGTAAATATGTTATTCAGCTACTTTTGGGTCAGCTATAACATAGTGAAATTACAGACCTGTAGCTCATGGCACAACTGAGCAATAGCTATTTTCAGGTACTGACTGTTGAGTAAATCAGTTGTAACTTGAAAAATATTGCATTTGGAGTATTTTGTTAAAATATGTTGTTCACCTACTTTTGGGTCAGCTATAACATAGTGAAATTACAGACCTATAACTCATGGCATAGCTGAGCAATAGCTATTTTGAGGTTCTCACTATTGAGTAAATCAGTTGTAACTTGAAAACTATTGCATTTACAGTATTTTGCTTAAATATGTTGTTCACCTACTTTTGGGTTAGCTATAACATAGTAAAAATTCAAAGATGTAGCTCATTGCATAGCTGAGTAATAGCTACTTTGAGGTTATCACTCTTGAGTAAATCAGTTGTAACTTGAAAACTATTGCATTTAGAGTATTTTGTTTAAATATGTTATTCATGTAATTTTTGGTCAGCTATAACATAGTGAAATTGCAGACCTGTATGTCATGGCATATCTGAGCAATAGCTACTTTCAGGTTCTCACTGTTGAGTAAATCATTGTATCCACTGGATAGCCGCAGTGTGTAGAGATTTCACCATTACCGCTCTAACGAAAAAAATATTATAGCTAGCCTTCTCAAGTTTGCAGGATATATTAATAACCATAAAATGTTGCCTGGGAATATTTTTGGCCTCATTTTGAAAAGCAAGATGGCCGCCAGGGACGTTTATTCGACTTTAAACAAGGACTTTTGTTGGCCCTCTAGAGCAAAGGGTATTATAGGTAGAGATCTCAAATTCGCAGTATATGTTCCTCATTATAAAATCTTGACTGGGAATATTTTTGGCCTCATTTTGAAAAACAAGATGGCCGCCACAGGTGTTTCTTTGTCAGTCATGAAAAGTGCTTATATCTCCCTTATTATTGGTCCTAGAGGTTTGGGATGGTAAACCAACCTGTAGGAAATCATCGGCTGTGAATCTTTTGGTGTGGTCAGATTTGATCTGTAACCCTCCTTCAAGGTCAAACAAGGATAGCCAAACTTAAAAGTGCTTATAACTCGCTTATTATTGGTCCTAGAGGTTTGGGATGGTAAACAGACATATAGGATATCATGGGCTGGGAATCTGTTGATGTGGTCCGATTTGACCTTGGACCCCTCCTTCAAGGTCAAACGAGAATACCCAAACTAAAAAGTGCTTATAACTCACTTATTATTGGTCCTAGAGGTTTGGAATGGAAAATCAACCTATAGAAAATCATGGGCTGGGAATCATTTGGTGTGGTCGGATTTGACCTTGGACCCTGCCTTCAAGGTCAAACGAGGATAGCCAAACTTAAAAGTGCTTATAACTCGCTTATTATTGGTCGTACAGGCTTGGGATGGTAAACCACCTACAGGAAATCATGGACTGGGAATCTTTTGGTGTGGTCGGATTTGACCTTGGACCCCTCCTTCAAGGTCAAACAAGGATAGCGAAACTTAAAAGTGCCTATAACTCGCTTATTATTGGTCCTAGAGGTTTGGGATGGTAAACCATGCTATAGGAAATCATGGGCTGGGAATCTTTTGGTGTGGTCGGATTTGACCTTGGACCCTGCCTTGAAGGTCAAACGAGGATAGCCAAACTTTAAAGTGCTTATACCTCGCTTATTAATGGTCCTAGAAGTTTGGGATGGTAAAGCAACATATAGGAAATCATGGGTGGGATTCTTTTGGTGTGGTCAGATTTGACCTTTGCACCCCTCCTTCTTGGTCAAATGAGGACAGCCAAACTTAAAAGTGCTTATATCTCGCTTATTATTGGTCCTAGAGGTTTGGGATGGTAAACCAACCTATAGGAAATCATGGGCTGGGAATGTTTTTATTGCGTTAATACATCCTATCCAATGGACAATTGCTAATCCGGTCGGCGCAGACCGGCCCGCCAAACGCCAGAAAAAGACGTCCTGTGTTGCCACCGGCTGGCCGGTCCGTAGTACTGTGCACTCCCCAGATGGCGCCTCGTACTTCCTTCCTGTCTAGACAACCTGACGTCATAGCATCTTTTTCGTTTGGCGCGTGTACTGTGCAGACGTGTTTTCAACATTTTAAAAGGAAAAGTGTGCATTATGACGGATTTTCGACCTTATTTGGGAATATTTTAGTGTAGAAATGTTATCTGCATATCAAGCACGGATATACCTTAAGAAATCTGCTGGAAACGCTCCCTAGCTGACTCAATTTAGTGTTGATGATAGGGCAGTAATCGACGAGAAATATGAAGGCAGCCATTTTTTTCTAGTTTCCTCCCATTCAACCATGGTGTTGTTAGGGGCAGATCGACAATATTAAGGAAATAATGGATATACTACTTACAGGTATTTTTATCCATGTTCGTTTGTTGAATGTACCCTCTGTAACTTCCAGTTCAATCACCATAGAAACGTCTTTTCTAGTACTACGAATAGAAATCACGGAAATCTTCAATCTACGTAGTTTTGAACACTGCAAATAGAAGGAAATCCCCAAGAGGTGCATTCTTCAGATTTCTTCAGAGCGCACTGGTCCAGACATCTTTGCTTTAAAGCATTAGTCGACCGGTAAGCTTATATATATATATGTACATCAGCAGCAAGAGATGAATTCTTCAGATTTCTTCAGAGCGCACTGGTCCAGACATCTTTGCTGTAAAGCATTAGTCGACCGGCAAGCTCATGTTCAGCCGACCTCACCTAGTATTTACATAGAAGGAACTTCATCTTTAATCACTCTCAGTCCCTCCCTTGTGGACCCGGCAATTATGTCGGTAGTAAGGGAGGTGGATGGCCAGGAAACTGGTTTGAGTGTACAGCCGGCTGAAAAGAAGAATCGACTTCAGACCGGCCAGGACTTCATCTACAGAGCGCACTGGCCCAGGCTTTTAAAGCATCAGCCGGCCGTCCAGCACAAAAGAACGCGACCTCTGACGTCATATCCAGTCAGCCAATCGCGTGCCTTCACGAAGCTGGTCACGTGTTCTCACCGACCAGTCACGAAGTTTATCACGTGATTTACCGAACAAGAAGGTCGGAAGTGAGTTCTTCAGAACTCACGTCTACTGTGACTACAGTCCCTGCTTTGCAGACCCGGCCTGGTTGTCGGTAGTGGGGTTTTGTGCACTGTAAAGTTGCCAGTAAAGCATCACACAAAGAACGCGAATACTGACGTCATCCCCAGTCAGCCAATCGCGTGTCCTTCCGAACAATCACGAAGCAGGTCACGTGTTTTCACCGACCAGGAAGGTCGGAAGTGCATTCTTCAGAACTCACGTCTTCTGTGATTCCAGTCCCTGCCTTGCAGACCCGGCTTCATTGGCGGTAGTGGGGTTTGTGGATGAGCAGAATACTGCGCATTGCATGTTTAAGTATCACAAAAGAACGTCACAACTGACGAGCTCCAATCAGCCAATCACGTGACACACCGAACACCAAGTGTTTCTAAATATAGTTCACAAGGGGTTTCCCAGTAACTGTCAAATCTACAAATAAGACGTGCGATTTGAGAAATACTTTAATTAATGGAGGAAACCTACAGCCAACTGAATTCAACACAAAATATAGTTGTGAAATTGCTTTAGCAATTGGTTACAGAGTGTACCGACCACTACCGTGCTACACAGCCTTGTACACTTGCTTCAACAACCGGGTACAGAGTGTACCGGCTGGTTCCTGCTACACAGCCTTGTACACTTGCTTCAACAAGCTGAATTCAACACACAAGATAGTTGTAAAATTGATTTAGCAACTGTTTTTTATTACTGGCTACAACTGGTTACAGAGTGTACCGGCTGGTACTGGCTACACAGCCTTGTACACTTGCCTCAACAAATGGTTACAGAATGTACTGGCTGGTACTGGCTACACAGCCTTGTACACTTGCCTCAACAACTGGTTACAATGTATACCGGCTGGTACTGGCTACACAGCCTAGTACACTTGCTTCAACAACTGGTTACAGAGTGTACCGGCTGTTTATTGGCTACACAGCCTAGTACACTTGCTTCAACCTACGGGTTACAAGTCTACTAACAGGGGGCTGGCTACACAGTCCTTACTGACTAGTGCTTCGAGCCAACTGGTTACAAAAAAAAAAAAAAAAAAAAAAAAAAAAAGCTAAATATAGACCAGTTGCTGTCAAATTGATTGGTGACCCCAGCCTGCCAGTTTTTTGCCGGTTACAGAGAATTGCTGGTTACAGTTAAGTACCGGGTATGGATTCCTGGTACCGGACAGAGTTGCTTAAGGTTAAGTTGGTTACAGAGAATTCTTAGACCGGTCAGTGGCCTTGGTGATGTGACATGACAGTGTCCCAACCTACTGCCAGGCAACCTTCCCTTATCACATCTCTCAACAACCTGTTATCGGTGCTGGACTTGACTGGAGAGATAATAAATTTTATCATCATATCCGGCTAGGGGTCAGACATCTCACAAATGACAATTGCTCTGTAAATGCTACACCTTGCAGGCTGCTGGCCCGGGGCGAAGAGTCTATTAATGTGAAAAGTTGTGTCAGCCCCACCGGACCACAATAAGAGCAGGGAGAATGTTAACCGGGATCATTGTCACCAGACCGGACCAGTGTCCGGAGGGACAGGAAATGTTTGTCAGAATACCAAATGTCCCAAATGTGGCACACTATCTGCCTATAGGATCCAGACTAAGCCCTTTTTGGGAACGTAGGAAGCCTTGGGGCTGGACCCTAGGTAGTACAACTGTTGAAGGAGGGATACCTATGTCCATATACCTATACAAGAACAATCCAGGAAATGACTGAGATTTCACATCCAAGGTCGGGCATACCAGTTCAAGGCCCTGCCATTCGGTTTGTCCACAGCAGGTGAAATTGATGGCCATACACAAGGATTTAAGAAGCCACCAGTACCTAGACGACTGGTTGGTGAGAGCCAGATCCCACCAGGCTTGTCTCCAACATATACAGGAACTAGTAAATAATGTGTCAGCAACTGGGTTGGCTGATGAACTTAGAGAAATCAGAGCTGGAGCCCAAACAAGACTTTGATTTTGTAGGCTACCAGTTTGTCTTCGGGTCTGATCGGTTCCGACCGACTCTGGACTGGTGACAGAGCCTTCAAGAGACTGTTAAAACTGCTATCCCTACCGGCTTGACCGGTCCGGGAATTCATGTCCTTGATAGCTTACTAACGTCTACAGAAAAGCATGTTAATCTAGGCAGACTTCATATGAGACCCATACAGTGGCATCTCAAAAACAACTGGAGGGTACCAGAATCACTGGAAAAGGTGATCCAAGTCCCCAGGTCCCTGCACCCCCATTTACAATGGTGGCTGAAGGAAGACGATGCACTTACAGGCCAACCATTACACCCAATAAAACATGCTCTGCAAATATTTACAGACGCATCAATAGAAGGGTGGGGCGCTCACTTAGATGAGCACTTTTCAAGAGCAACCTGGTCCCCTCCGGGAAGCAAGTTATATATAAACTATCTAAAACTTTAAGCAGTTTTTCTGACTTTAAGAGTGCTAAGACTTTTGCTCAAACAAGATAGTACTTGTAGCAACTGACAACACTACAGTAGTGTCATACATAAAGGAAGGAGGAATATGGTTGGGCCCACTTTGTGCCCTACTATGGAGAATCTTGACCTGGTGTACCAGGAAACAAGTGACTCTAAAGCACGACACATTCCAGGCCGGCCTAATGTGGTAGCAGACAGGCTGTCCAGGCTAGGCCAGACCATCCAAACAGTGGTTTCTCCTTCCAGAGGTCTTCCACTCTATACAGTAGGTGGCACCGGCCCAAAATAGACTTATTTGCCACGAGGTTCAACAACAAGTCACCTGTTTTGTGTCACCAGTACCAGATCCCCTGGCCACAGCAGTGGATGTGTTCAGTTGGCCATGGTAGGATCTAAAAGGATACACCTTCTCACCATCAGCCATATTGGGCAAAGTGGTGGAGAAGTTGCAAGACTCCCCATGTAAGAGAATCATTCTGATTGCTCCGGGGTGGCCAACATGCCTTGGTTTTGGGATCTAGTGGCCATGTCCAGCCACATCCCGCTGAGCCTGCCCAATCTGCCCAGCCTGTTCACAGCCATTCGATCAGATCTCTCACAGAAATCTGACAATCTTAATCTCCATGCAGGGCTCCTAGAGCCTCAGCAATCGAGGAGCAGGACTTGTCTGAGGCAGTGGCAGCAAGAATTGAGGCTCCTCAAAGGGGGGTCAATCAGATCGGTCTATGAGGCAAATGGGTCATTTTTTACCAGGTGATGTATCATTCATCAGGTGGATTTCGGATACCACCTGTAAAGTCAGTTGTTGACTTCCTTAGGTACCTGCTTCAGGACAGAAAGTTGCAGCCCAGTACCATTGATGGTTACAGGTCAGCCATTGCTGATAGTCTGGAAAATTTGCCCATCAATGTTAGTAAGGATGAAAATCTCACTCGTCCCCTGGATAGCTTCCACTGAGACAGACCCAAAGGCCGGAGGAACCCCCTCCTGGAACCTCTCCCTGGTTTTTGCACTAGCTGACAAGGTTCATTTTGAACCAATTATAGGCCTTCTTGAAGCATTTGACCCTCAAGGCAGTTTTCCTCTTGGCCTTGGGGTCGGGCAAGCGTAGAAGTGAGATACATGCTTGGCAAACAGCCCAGCACCATTGATGGTTATAGGTCACCCATTGTTGATAAACTGGAAAATTCACCCTTCAACATCAGTAAGGATGGAAATCTCGCTCGTCTCCTGGATAGATTCCTCAGAGACAGACCCAAAGGCAGGAGTGGCATACCCTCCTGGAACTTCTTACTGGCCGTGCACCAGCTAAGACTCCATTTGATCCAATTAAGGAGGCCCCCTTGAAGCATTTGACCTTCAAGACGGTATTCCTCTTGGCCCTTGGGTCGGGCAAGTGCAAAAGTGAGATTCATGCCTAGCAAAACTGATATATTGGACACCAATCCGATTGGTCAAAGGTGTCCCTGTATCCGTCACCCAGCTTTCTATCCTAGAATCAGCTGGCCATAGAGTGTCTAGTGTGGCCCCTGGGGTTATAACAGCCCTGGCCCACACTCTGGATAGATCCCTGACAGGTCCCTCTGTCCGGTCAGAGCATTGTGCTACTATTTGGACAGGACTTCAGACATCAGGCAGAATAAGGAGGTGGTTAAGAACGGTTTCAACAAAGACAGCTCACCTGCCACTATCTCCTCTTGGATCAAGCAGACTGTGATCCTATGTTATGAGCTCTCTGACCAGGAGGCCCACTTTTAACATCAGGTTAAAGCCCATGATGTCAGGGCCTTTGCTGCTTCTAAGGTCTTCCAGTCGGGAGTCTCCTTAGATCCAATCTTGTCAGCCCGCCACTGAAGTCACAATACCTTCACACAGTTCTATATGAAGGGCGGGGCTTGGGCTGATTCAGAGCTTTACCATTGGGCTAGGTAGTGGCTGCTCAGCAGATCCACAAGTGGCCCTTAGATTGAGGAGATTTGTATATGTGCATAACAGTTCTTCATGTACATAAGAATTAAGTGTGGCGTGCTTCCTTCGGGAGGTTTATTTGCAATCTGGGACTGAACTCATCCCTCTCTTCCCCTACCTCAGAGCAGGTCTGCAAAAGAGGGGGGGGGGGGGGGGGGGGGGGCGACAGCGGTATAGCCCCGGGTAACCGGCTGCTGGCAACCGACCATGGCCTTGCAGGGTTTCCTGACCTTAAAGTCAACCCAGGCCTGGACCTATAGGTCTCCTGACAAGGTCAGCCCAGACCGTAGGTTAAAATTTGCTATTACTTGTGAGTTCACATAAGTCCCTAGTAACTTACCCGACCAAGCGGTAGTTATTCAGCAATTGTCCATTGGATAGGATGTATTAACGCAATAAAATTGCAAATTTAATAAGTAAATTAAATTTTTATAAGTTAATACCCTATCCAATGGACACACAAGACCCTCCCACCGACCCCGCTATCAGCTTACTAGGGGTCTAAGAGGTTTAGACAACGAAAAAGATGCTATGACGTCAGGTTGTCTAGACAGGAAGGAAGTACGAGGCGCCATCTGGGGAGTGCACAGTACTACGGACCGGCCAGCCGGTGGCAACATAGGACGTCTTTTTCTGGCGTTTGGCGGGCCGGTCTGCGCCGACCGGATTAGCAAGTGTCCATTGGATAGGGTATTAACTTATAAAAATTTAATTTACTTATTAAATTTGCAATTTTGTGTGGTTGGATTTGACCTTGGACCCCTTCTTCAAGGTGGAACGAGGATATTGCATTTGCAGTATTTCTTTAAATATGTTTTAACCTACTTTTTACACTTAAGCAGTTAACTTGTTACTTTCCTTCATAATACCATTTGCAGGGCACAACTTTTTTGTCCTTTTCTTCTGTCAGCTTCGGAATTTCTTTCGAACATGCTGTTCAATCACCATTTACTGTACTTCTGTACAGCACTTTCCCTGATAATTATGCTTTCGTCTCATTATCACCTTCACAAATCAAAAACACTCAGTCAGCTGACACAGTGCCCGTTTACGGGCACTCTCCTCTTGATTGTGAACTGTAACATATTTAAGTTTCACAACTGTTGCCCAGTGTACAAGTGAGTAATGGCTACTTTAATGCTACTTTTAGTGAAAATGTGAAAAATCAGAAATATCTCGCAAACCGTAAGAGATAGAGCAATTTCGAGTGAATTTTTGACCCACAGGGCAGTAGAAGAGTATCCTATTGTACTGGATTTGGTGACCTTTGGCGTACATTTGAGTGAGTAATAGCACTTTACCTAATATAATTATATAGCTTATAACTTCCAGACTATTACATTTAGAGTATTTTGTTCCAATATGTTGTGCAGCTACTTTCTCCACAGCTACAACATGGTCAGTAGTTTGTAAGTGTATCTCCATAGCTAAGTGAGTAATAGCTACTTTGTCAATTTTTAATGATAACCGTAATGAGTAAATGGCTTATATCTTCAAAAGTATTACAGCTACACAATTTCTCTCAAATATGTTGTTCATCTATTTTTTACCCGACAGCCCATGGTGTCCGGATGGGCGAGCGGGCAGGCGGCGGGAAAAAGTTTGTCCAGACTGTATCTCACAAACTGTAAGGTGTAGGGAGTTGGTACTTGGTAGGGACATTCGTTAGGATGTATAGGTGTGCAACGTCATGGTCTGACCCTGATTTGACCTTTGACCTTGCCGCAGTGACCTTGAGTTTGAAGATTTTGTCCAAGCTATATCTCGGAAACCGTAAGGTGTAGGAAGTTGATACTTGGTAGGAACATTGGTTAGGGGATGTAGGTGTGCAACGTCATGGTCTCACCTTGATTTGACCCTTGACCTGGCCGTAGTGACCTTGACCTATAAAATCTTGTCTGGGCTATTTAATGCTCAGCGGGAGATACACACCGCGGCAGTGGTCTTGTTTCCATTAGCTTCACTTCATGTTAGTGGGTCTGTTCAACATAGAGAAATACTATAGTTTGATCATTTTTTTCGGGCTCCAAAATCAGAAAAGGTAGGACATTTCACCCATATTATTTATATCACATAAATATGTAATTAATAAGTAGTACTGTTGATACCTTGATATGCTTTCTTGTGGGAAACCTAGTCACTTTACCGTAGCCACGCTCTGTATCACCCATGGTTTTGAAATTACCCATCCACAATCTTACGTTATTATCTCCCGCCGGGCGGGCGGGAGATTATAAAATGTATTCCGTGCGTGCGTGCGTGTGTTCGTGTGTTATTGAGTGTTACGCTTTTATAAAGGGTTGTTCATCACACTGGTTGTTTCTCCTTGGCCTTTTCAATGTTTTTTATGACCTTATTGCTTATGTCCTTTCATTTGATGCTGTTATTTCACACCTAGGACCATAGCTAAGTGAGTAATAGCAATGGTGGCTACTTTGAGTAAAGTAACTCCAAAACGACTGCATTTAGAGTGTTTCTGTAAAATACGTTGTTTAGCTACTTTCTCCATGCCTACAAGATGGTACCATTTTTAGGGTTCTATCTTCATAGCTAAGTGAGTAATAGCTATTTTCTGTTATTAACAATGAGCAAAATGAGTAAATTGATTTTGTCTTTGTAACTGTTACTTACAATATTGGCCTGAAATATGTTGTTCAACAACTCCTTCATGTACTATATCATGGTGAGGTGTCCAAGGTGTAGCACCATAGCTAACTGAGTAATAGCTATACTAAGTTTAACATTGAGCTAGTCACTTATAACTCAAAAACTATTGAATATAGAGGATTTTTGTCGAATATGTTGTTCACCTATCTTTTGGATATACTGTATTGTGAATTTTCACAGCTGTAACTCCATAGCTAACTGAGTAATAGCTACTTTGATGATAACCATAATGAGTAAATGGCTTATATCTTCGAAAGTATTGCAGCTACACAATTTTGTTCCAATATGTTGTTCAGCTACTATCTCCACAGCTACAACATGGTCACTAGTTTGGAAGTGTATCTCCATAGCTAAGTGAGTAATAGCTACTTTGTCAATTTTTAATGATAACCATAATGAGTAAATGCCTTATATCTTCAAAAGTATTGCAGCTACACAATTTCTCTCCAATAAGTTGTTCATCTACTTTTTTGTGAACTGTAACATATTTAAATTTCACAACTGTTGCTCAATGTACAAGTGAGTAATGGCTACTTTATTGCTACTTTTGGTGAAAATGTGAAAAATGACAAATATCTCGCAAACCGTAATAGCTACTTTGTCAATTTTTAATGATAACCATAATGAGTAAATGCCTTATATCTTCAAAAGTATTGCAGCTACACAATTTCTCTCAAATAAGTAGTTCATCTACTTTTTAAGTCATTCATCTACTTTTGGGAGAGCTTTCACATGGTGAAGTTTCAGACCCATAGATAATTACTCACCTACTCAAAGTGAGTAAATGCGAAATATCGCTAAAAGTATTGCAGATAGCCAATTTTTCTCAAATAACTTGTTCACCTACTTTTGGAAGAGCTTTCACATGGTGAAGTTTCAGACCCATAGCTAATTACTCACCTACTGAAAATGAGTAAATGCGAATTATCTCTAAAAGTATTGCAGATAGCCAATTTTTCTCAAATAACTCATTCACCTACTTTTGGGAGAACTTTCACTTGGTGAAGTTTCACACCCATAGCTAATTACTCACCTACTCAAAATGAGTAAATGCGAATTATCGCTAAAAGTATTGCAGATAGCCAATTTTTCTCAAATAACTCGTTCACCTACTTTTGGAAGAGCTTTCACATGGTGAAGTTTCAGACCCATAGCTAATTACTCACCTACTCAAAATGAGTAAATGCGAATTATCTCTAAAAGTATTGCAGATGGCCAATTTTTCCCAAATAACTTATTCACCTACTTTTGGGAGAACTTTCACTTGGTGAAGTTTCACACCCATAGCTAATTACTCACCTACTGAAAATGAGTAAATGCGAATTATCGCTAAAAGTATTGCAGATAGCCAATTTTTCTCAAATAACTCATTCACCTACTTTTGGAAGAGCTTTCACATGGTGAAGTTTCAGACCCATAGCTAATTACTCGCCTACTCAAAATGAGTAAATGCGAATTATCTCTAAAAGTATTGTAGATAGCCAATTTTTCTCAAATAACTCATTTACCTCATTTTGGGAGAGCTTTCACTTGGTGAAGTTTCACACTCATAGCTAATTACTCACCTACTCAAAATGAGTAAATGCGAATTATCGCTAAAAGTATTGCAGATAGCCAATTTTTCTCAAATAACTCATTCGCCTACTTTTGGGAGAGCTTTCACTTTAACAGCAAAACTATTCAATTTAAAGGAGTTTTGTCAAATATGTTGTTCACCTACTTTTTGATGTAGTGCGGCGGGAGATCATACCAGGGCAGTGGTCTTGTCACTTATAAATTGCTTATATGTTTTTTTCAAGGTAAACTTACTTCATAAACACCCAATAATCGGTGAAATTTGTTTAATTTATATCCGTTTTCAACAAAATTTTCCTTATTTTAGTGGTTAAGTCACCTTTTTTATTGCGTTGAGATTTGTTTACCAACCACATATCTTACTTCCAGTCGGTGTGTGCTGAAACGTGGTTTCCCCAAATTCGGGTTATTTCTTGGAAACACACGGCTTGTTTTCGTTGCCATAAACACAAATACCCGAACTTTTGCAAATATTTGGTCACATTGGCCATGGGCACTACAGAGCACGGGTACGGTATTTATTTCTAATCTAACAAAAATGAAGATTAGATAAAACTAAAATTTCTAAAATTTAAGTCACATTGTATTTGCCTTTATATATATTCAATCATTGTTTTACATGTTTCAGGTATTTGCTTTGAAAAAGCTGAATGAAATTGTTGATGTATTTTGGGCAGAAATATCAGAGTTTGTTGGGATCATGTGAGTTTATGTTTAATTATTTAAAAGTAATACATGAATAATTATAATATACCTTGAAAAGGGAACATATATTGTTTATATCTCTTTTAATATAAGGCCTATCGAAATAACTTTTGGCAGTTATCATCTATAGGTATGGGGAAACCTTTTAACAGATTTGAATTTGACCTTTAGCAAAGCATGATAAAGAAATATTTTTTCTTGTACTTCCTTTGCACCAAATTTTCTCAAATTTTTGAACCTGATCTATGATAGTAAATCCATTTAATGTAAGCCTCATGCTTATATCTCATAATGTTGTATCAGCTTTGTTCTTACTTATACAAAATATTTATACCACGAATAACCAGTCATGTAGTTAATATTATTATTTAACTTTGTGTTGTTTGTTGTTGCTGTTGTACCACTATGGAAAAATTGGGAAGAAAAATGTCATTTTTTCCCATTTTTTCTCTCATATATGGAGAGCACTTTTTCACATCAAATCTAGGTGCAAGATGATTTTCAGATCAATTGAGCCATATCAGTCAGGGCATAGTTGACAGATTAAGCATCAATTGATTACCATACAGTTGTAACAGGAAAAGACCTAATGTTTCACTCAACAAATTTATATATTATCTCCCGCCCGGCGCGCCGGTGGGAGATTATAATTTGCACCATGTGTGTGCATGTGTCCGTGAGGGGGTGCATCCGTGTGTGTGTCACGCAGTTTTCTTTTAAACTGCTACAGTTACATATTTTTTGGTAAATTACTAGTCGTAATGAATTTTTATGCTCGTCAGTATTTTTTACCCCACAGCCCTTAAGGGCTGTCGGGGTATTGTTTTCACCCATGGTTTTTCCGGATGGGCAGGTGGGTGGGCTGCGGGAAGAAGTTTGTCTGGCCTGTATCTCGGAAACCGTAAGGTGTAGGAAGCTGATACTTGGTAGGGACTTTCGTTAGGGGGTGTAGGTGTGCAACGTCATGGTGGGACCTTGATTTGACCTTTGACCTTGCCGTAGTGACCTTGAGTTTGAAAATCTTGTCTGGGCTATATCTCGGAAACCGTAAGGTGTAGAAAGTTGATACTTGGTAGGGACATTGGTTAGGGGGTGTAGGTGTGCAACGTCATGGTGTGATCTTGATTTGACCTTTGACCTTGCCATAGTGACCTTGACCTATAAAATCTTGTCCGGGCTATATCTTGGTAACTGTAAGGTGTAGGAAGCTGATACTTGGTAGGGACTAGTGCTGTAAGTCGTCAAGAAATACTGGAGTTGACGCGTCGGAACTAATAGACGCCGGTGAACTGACGAAAGTCGCACTAGTGTTGGCCAAGGACTTCAGAAAAAAAAATTTTTTTATTAATTAGCCTGTTTTAAATAAAAAATGAATTTTTTTAGTTTGATATTTGACCCTATCCGATAAAATACTGAATCTCGTGAGAATTTATATTTGCGGTTAAAAACTTGAGGGAAGCAGCCATTGTTGTTTCCACTTGAAAGCTGTGACAACTTAAAAATGTGATTGTTTTCTTTAAAAACGCTAATGATCATAAGATTTTTTTAGGTAGGTTATATTTTGGTGTGTTTTAAAAGTTTTGATGAAAAATCGATCTTTATAATGTATGAATTGACGCGTCGTAATTTCAACACTCACGACCGACTATGACCAAGTCGAGCCACATCATTGCTGCACTAGTAGGGACATTGGTTAGGGGGAGTAGGTGTGCAACATCACAGTGTGACCTTGATTTGACCTTTGACCTTTCCGTAGTGACCTTGACCTATAAAATCTTGTCCGGGCTATATCTCAGAAACCGAAAGTTGTAGGAAGTTGATACTTGTTAGGGACATTGGTTAGGGGGTGTAGGTGTGCAATGTCATGGTCTGGCCCTAATTTGACCTTTTGACCCTGCCGTAGTGACCTTCACCTATAAAATCTTGTCCAGGCTATATCTCAGAAACCGAAAGGTGTAGGAAGTTGATACTTGTTAGGGACATTGGTTAGGGGGTGTAGGTGTGCAATGTCATAGTCTGACCCTGATTTGACCTTTGACCTTGCAGTAGTGACCTTGACCTAAAAAATCTTGTCCAGGCTATATCTCAGAAACCGAAAGGTGTAGGAAGTTGATACTTGGTAAGAACATTGGTTAGGGGGTGTAGGTGTGCAACATTATGGTGTGACCTTGATTTGACCTTTGACCTTGCCGTAGTGACCTTGACCTATAAAAACTTGTCCAGGCTATATCTCGGAAACCGTAAGGTATAGGAAGTTGATACTTGGTAGGGACATTGGCTAGGGGTTGTAGGTGTGCAACATCATGGTCTGACCAGGATTTGACCTTTGACCTTGCCATAGTGACCTTGACCTATAAAATCTTGTCCGGGCTATATCTCGGAAACCGTAAGGTGTAGGAAGTTGATACTTGGTAGGGACATTGGTTATGAGGTGTAGATGTGCAACGTCACGGGCTGACCTTGATTTGACCTTTGACCTTGCTATAGTGACCTTGACCTATAAATTCTTGTCCGGGGTATACCTCGGCAACCATAAGGTGTAGGAAGTTGATACATGGTAGGGACATTGGTTAGGCGGTGTAGGTGTGCAACGTCATGGCATGACCTTGATTTGACCTTTGACCTTGCCGTAGTGACCTTGACCTATAAAATCTTGTCTGGGGTATATCTCGGAAATCGTAAGGTGTAGGAAGTTGATACTGAGTAGGGACATTGGCTAGGGTGTGTAGATGTAAATCGTCATGGAGTGACCTTGATTTGACTTTTGACCTTACCGTAGTGACCTTGACCTATAATGCCTTGTCTGGGCTATATTTTTGAAACCATAAGGTGTAGGAAGTTGATATTTGGTAGGGCATTGGTCAAGGGTTATATGTGTGCAACGCCATGGTGTGACCTGGATTTGACCTTTGATCTTGCATATCTGATGCTATTTTATGTCTCTACAAGGATATCTGATACTATTTTATCTCTCTTGTATCTCTCTTATATCTTTTTACTTGAATCTTGGTTGTTGCACCTTTGGGTGTCTTTTGATGTAGATTAAGCACTGTTAAAGTCATATTAGAATTCATTAACCATTTTACTTTTGCAACTTCCCATTGTAACAGATGGTATTGCATCAAGTGAGCCACAGGTTTTGCCCCAACTCCACATAAAAGCATGTATTGCCACATCTGTGTGTATGGGTAATATTCAAAACATCCAAACCATAATTCAACCACACAAATGAAAATCAAAATGGGAGAATTCTTAAAGCTTCATAATTTTCAGTTTACTGAATTGTCTTGTTTTAATACTTAATCTTTACATGCAATTTCTTTCTCTTAGATGTTATTTTGTCTACTTAAACATTATTTGGACACTGACACTGCTCTGAAAGTATCCCAGTCTGTGTACTGTTTCACTACTTCTATATCTCATGGTGTTGAAAACTATTTCCCCAGGCTGTGGGGTACGGGCATCTCTGATGCTATTTTTGGTTTTTTATGTCAGCTGACATTATGTCGTCACTCTGCGGCGTCGGCATCCCAGGGCGTTAACTTCCTATTTTTTCCTATTATTTCCTATTTTTTAACAAATTCCTATTTATTCCTATTTTCCAGGAAAATTCCTATTTTTTCCTATTTTTGGTGATGATAATGTATTTTAAGTCACTAAATGTTGTTGATCACATGGAAAATGACTAATTTTCTCAAATCATAATGAAGTATAAATTTTACAGCATCATTGAAAAATGAAAAATGGTTTATTATAATTGTGAATTTCACAAAATGAGTGCTGCAAAAATACCCACTGAATGCCTTTGGCATGAGAAATGACCTGTCTGGGGATATGTTGGCATCAATCTAGTTATGATTGTATCCACTGGAGAGCAGTGTGTAGAGATTTTCTTATTACCCCTCTAGAGGCCAGGGTATTGTAGGTAGACTTCTTAAATTTTCAGGTTATATTCATAACCATAAAATCTTGGCTGGGAATATATTTTTGGCCTCATTTTGAAGAACAAGATGGCTGCCACGGGCGTTTTTCGACTTTCAGCAAGGAGTTTTGTTGGTCCTCCAGGCCTCTAGAACAAAGGGAATTCTAGGTAGAAATCTCAAATTCGCTGGATATGTTCATCATTACAAAATCTTGACTAAAAATATTTTTTTCCTCATTTTGAAAAACGATGGCCATCACGGGCGTTTCTTTTCATTCATGAAAAGTGCTTATATCTCCCTTATTATTGGTCCTAGAGGTTTGGAATGTCAAACCAACCTATAGGAAATCATGGGCTGCGAATCTTCTGCTGTGGTCGGATTTGACCTTGGGCTGCCTCTTCAAGGTCAAACAAGGATAGGCAAACTTAAAAGTGCTTATAATTTGCTTATTATTGGCCCTAGAGGTTTGGAATGATAAACCAACCTATAGGAAATCATGGGCTGTGAGTCTTCCGATGTGGTCACATTTGACCTTGGGCCCCTGCTTCAAGATCAAATGAGGGTAGCCAAACTTAAAAGTGCTTTCAACTTATTATTGAAAAATGCAGTTTTTCTTCTAAACTATGTTAGTTGGCCTTTTCCGGTGGATACATCTTGCATCTGTGGGTCCTTGGTCTAGTTTTGAACTGAGTTACATGTACACATGTAGTTCTATAGAATGTGTATTTATAAGCTTTTTGGGTGTAATTCAATAAGTATGATGCTTACTTGAGATACACGTGTATTATTTTGACTATATTTTTTTCCATTGTTCTAAGATAAGTGCAAAATAAAGGGAAATGTGGTGCATCATGATGGCTATAGGGGTGTTGGGAGGCTATCTTGTTAAAAAAGATTCCTATTTTCACTATATTTTTTCAGTAATATTCCTATTTTATTCCTATTTTTTGATTCCCGAAATTCCTATTTTCCTATTTTCTGAGACCCACTTTTAACTTGACGCCCTGGCATCCGCATCCGCGTGAACAACTTCTTCTCCAAAACTACAAGGCCTAGAGACATGCTGTTTCTTTTTAAAAGATACCTTATCTATCGAGGATGAAAAAGTGTTCAAGGCATGCAAATCTGTCTGTTCGTCTGTTTGCTAGAGACGTTACAAGGGAGGTACCCCCACCAAAAGTGTGAAAATTTCAACACTTTATCACAATTTTCTCAGTGACTATTGGAGGGATTTCTGTCATATCTTGCATATATGTACTAGGCCAGAGGTAGATTCTCTTGTGTGAGTATGAGACCTGGATATGTCTTATTTTTTTTTTAATAAATTTTTTTAATAATTTTTAATGCATTAAAATTCATGAAATCATGCACTAAATCACTTATAACTTCAAAAGTGTTACATTTAGAGCATTTTGTTAAAATATGTTATTCAGCTACTTTTTTCATCTACAACATGGTGAGTAACTTGGGTGTCTGTCTCAATAGCTAAGTGAGTAATAGCTACTTTTGGGCTTTTCAGTAACTACCATCTTGAGTAAAATCACTTGTAACTTGAAAACTATTGCATTTAGAGAATTTCGTATAAATATGTTATTCAGCTACTTTTGGGTCAGCTATAACGTAGTAAAATTTCAGACCTGTAGCTCATGGCATAGCTGAGTAATAGCTACTTTTAGGTTATCACTGTTGAGTAAATCACTTATAACTTGAAAACTATTGCATTTGGAGTATTTTGTTTCAATATGTTATTCACCTATTTTGGGGTCAGCTATAACATAGTAAAATTTCAGATCTGTAGCTCATGGCATAGCTGAGTAATAGCTACTTTGAGGTTATCACTGTTGAGTAAATCACTTATAACTTGAAAACTATTGCATTTGGAGTATTTTGTTTCTATATGTTATTCACCTATTTTGGGGTCAGCTATAACATAGTAAAATTTCAGATCTGTAGCTCATTGCATAGCTGAGTAATAGCTACTTTGAGGTTATCACTGTTGAGTAAATCACTTATAACTTGAAAACTATTGCATTTACAGAAATTTGTGTAAATATGTTATTCAGCTACTTTTGGGTCAGCTATAACATAGTGAAATTACAGACCTGTAGCTCATGGCACAACTGAGCAATAGCTATTTTCAGGTACTGACTGTGGAGTAAATCAATTGTAACTTGAAAAACATTGCAATTGGAGTATTTTGTTAAAATATGTTGTTCACCTACCTTTGGGTCAGCTATAACATAGTGAAATTACAGACCTATAGCTCATGGCATAGCTGAGCAATAGCTATTCTCAGGTTCTCACTATTGAGTAAATCAGTTGTAACTTGAAAACTATTGCATTTACAGTATTTTGCTTAAATATGTTGTTCACGTACTTTTGGGTCAGCTATAATATAGTAAAACTTCAGACATGTAGCTCATTGCATAGCTGAGTAATAGCTACTTTGAGGTTATCACTCTTGAGCAAATCAGTTGTAACTTGAAAACTATTACATTTAGAGTATTTTGTTTAAATATGTTATTCACATAATTTTTGGTCAGTTATATCATAGTGAAATTGCAGACCTCTATGTCATGCTATAGCTGAGCAATAGCTACTTTCAGGTTCTCACTATTGAGTAAATAATTGTATCCACTGGATAGCCGCAGTGTGTAAAGAGATGTCACCATTACCGCTCTAATGAAAAAAATATTATAGCTAGCCTTCTCAAGTTTGCAGAATATATTAATAACCATAAAATGTTGCCTGGGAATATTTTTGAAAAACAAGATGGCCGCCAGGGACGTTTATTCGACTTTAAACAAGGACTTTTGTTGGCCCTCTAGAGCAAAGGGTATTATAGGTTGAGATCTCAAATTCGCAGGATATGTTCCTCATTATAAAATCTTGACTGGAAATATTTTTGGCCTCATTTTGAAAAACAAGATGGCCGCCACAGGTGTTTCTTTGTCAGTCATGAAAAGTGCTTATATCTCCCTTATTATTGGTCCTAGAGGTTTGGGAAGGTAAACCAACCTGTAGGAAATCATGGGCTGGGAATCTTTTGGTGTGGTCAGATTTGACCTTTGACCCCTCCTTCAAGGTCAAACGAGGATAGCCAAACTTAAAATTGCTTATAACTCGCTTATTATTGGTCTTAGAGGTTTGGGATGGTAAAACAACATATAGGAAATCATGGGCTGGGATTCTTTTGGCGTGGTCAGATTTGACCTTGGACCCCTCCTTCAAGGTCAGTTGAGGATAGCCAAACTTAAAATTGCTTATAACTCGCTTGTTATTGATCCTACAGGTTTGGGATGGTAAACCAACCTACAGGAAATCATGGGCTGGGAATCATTTGGTGTGGTCTGATTTGACCTTGGACCCTTCCTTCAAGGTCAAACAAAGATAGCAAAACTTGAAAGTGCCTATAAATCGCTTATTATTGGTTCTAGAGGTTTGGGATGGTAAACCATCCTATAGGAAATCATGGGCTGGGATTCTTTTGGTGTGGTCAGATTTGACCTTTGGACCCCTCCTTCAAGGTCAAATAAGGACAGCCAAACTTAAAAGTGCTTATAACTCGCTTATTATTGGTCCTAGAGGTTTGGGATGGTAGACCAACCTATAGGAAATCATGGGCTGGGAATGTTTTTGTGTGGTTGGATTTGACTGTGGACCCCTTCTTGAAGGTCATACGAGGATACTGCATTTGCAGTATTTCTTTAAATATGTTTTAACCTACTCTTTACACTTAAACAGTTACCTTGTTACTTTCCTTCATAATACCATTTGCAGGGCACAACTTTTTTGTCCTTCTGTCAGGTTCAGAATTTCTTTTGAACATGCTGTTCAATTACCATTTACTGTACTTCTGTACAGCACTTTCCCTGATAATTATGCTTTCCTCTCATTATTACCTTCATAAATCAAAAACACTCAGTCAGCTGACACAGTGCCCGTTCACGGGCACTCTCCTCTTGTTGTGAACTTTGGCCTACTTTTGAGTGAGCAACAACACATTTACCCAATATAAATAAATGGCTTATAACTCTCAAACTATTGCATGTACAGTATTTTCTTCCAATTTGTTGTTCAGGTACTTTTTCCGCACCTACAACATGGTCAATGGAAGTGTATCTCCATAGTTAAGTGAGTAATAGCTACTTTGTCACTTTTTAATGGTAACCATAATGGGTAAATGGTTTATATCTTCAGAAGTACTGCAGCTACAGAATTTCTCTCAAATATATTGTTCATCTACTTTTTTGTGAACTGTAACATATTTAAGTTTCACAATTGTTACTCAATGTACAAGTGAGTAATAGCTACTTTATTGTTACTTCTAGTGAAAATGTGAAAAATCACAAATATCTCGCAAACCGTAAGAGATAGGGCAATTTCGAGCGAATTTTTGACCCACAGGGTAGTATAAGAGTATCCTATGCAAAGGGGAAAAATTTTTCGTTACTTTTGGCGGCTACTTTTGAGTGAGTAATATAGCACTTTTACCTAATATAATTAGATGACTTATAACTCTCAAACTATTGCATTTAGAGTATTTTGTTCCAATATGTTGTTCAGCTACTTTCTCCACAGCTACAACACGGTCAGTAGTTTGGAAGTGTATCTCCATAGCTAAGTGAGTAATAGCTACTTTGTCAATTTTTAATGATAACCGTAATAAGTAAATGGCTTATATCTTCAAAAATATTGCAGCTACACAATTTCTCTCAAATATGTTGTTCATCTACTTTTTTGTGAACTGTAACATATTTAAATTTCACAACTGTTGCTCAATGTACAAGTGAGTAATGGCTACTTTATTGTAACTTTTAGTGAAAATGTGAAAAATCACAAATATCTCGCAAACTGTAAGAGATAGAGCAATTTCGAGCGAATTTTTGACCCACAGGGTAGTACAAGAGTATCCTATGCTAAGGGGAAAAATTTCAATTTTCGCCACTTTTGGCGGCCATCTTGGATTTTTGCGGCAAATGAAAAAGTGTGAATATCTCGAAAACCGTACGAGATAGAGCGATTTCGAGCGAATTTTTGACCCACAGGGTAGTACAAGAGTATCCTATGCAAAGGGGAATATTTTCAATTTTCGCCACTTTTGGCGGCCATCTTGGATTTTTGAGGAAAATGAAAAAGTGCGAATATCTCGAAAACCATATGAGATAGAGCGATTTCGAGTGAATTTTTGACCTGCAAGGTAGTACAAGAGTATCCTATACAAAGGGGAAAAATTTCAATTTTATTGCGTTAATACATCCTATCCAATGGACAATTGCTTTACCAGTCGGCGCGACCGGTCCCGCCAAACGCCAGAAAAAGACGTCCTGTATATAATACCGGCAGGACCGGTCAGGAGAGTGTATTCACCAGGTGGCGCGTAGTACTTACTTCCTGTCTAGACAGCGTGACGTCATAGCATCTTTTTTGTTTGGCGCGTGGGGAGTGTGGACGTGTTTTCAACGAAGACGTTTTTATGTCGTCACTCTGTGGCGTGGGCGTCCGCGTGAACAACTTCCCCTCCAAAACTACAAGGCCTAGAGACATGCTGTTTTTTTTAAAAGATACCTTATCTATCGAGGATGAAAAATTGTTCAAGGCATGCAAATATGTGTGTTCGTCTGTTTGTTAGAGACATTATAAGGGAGGTACCTCCCACCAAAAGTGTGAAAATTTCAACACTTTATCACAATTTTCTCCGTGACTATTGGAGGGATTTCTCTCATATCTTGCATATATGTACTAGGCCAGAGGTAGATTCTCTTGTGTGAGTGTGAGACCTGGATCTGTCTTATTTTTTTTAATATAAATTTTTTAAATAATTTTTAATGCATTAAAATTAATGAAATCATGCACTAAATCACTTATAACTTGAAAAGTGTTGCATTTAGAGCATTTTGTTAAAATATGTTATTCAGCTACTTTTTTCAGAGCTACAACATGGTGAGTAACTTGGGTGTCTGTCTCAATAGATAAGTGAGTAATAGCTACTTTTGGGCTTTTCAGTAACTTCCATCATGAGTAAAATCACTTGTAACTTGAAAACTATTGCATTTAGAGAATTTCGTATAAATATGTTATTCAGCTACTTTTGGGTCAGCTATAACATAGTAAAATTTCAGACCTGTAGCTCATGGCATAGCTGAGTAATAGCTACTTTTAGGTTATCACTGTTCAGTAAATCACATATAACTTGAAAACTATTGCATTTAGAGTATTTTGTTTCAATATGTTATTCACCTATTTTGGGGTCAGCTATAACATAGTGAAGTCCCAGACCTGTGGCTCATTGCATAGCTGAGTAATAGCTACTTTGAAGTTCTCACTGTTGAGTAAATCAGTTGTAATTGGAAAACTATTGCATTTACAGAAATTTGTGTAAATATGTTATTCAGCTACTTTTGGGTCAGCTATAACATAGTGAAATTACAGACCTGTAGCTCATGGCACAACTGAGCAATAGCTATTTTCAGGTACTGACTGTTGAGTAAATCAGTTGTAACTTGAAAAACATTGCATTTGGAGTATTTTGTTAAAATATGTTGTTCACCTACTTTTGGGTCAGCTATAAATAGTGAAATTACAGACCTATAACTCATGGCATAGCGGAGCAATAGCTATTTTGAGGTTCTCACTATTGAGTAAATCAGTTGTAACTTGAAAACTATTGCATTTACAGTATTTTGCTTAAATATGTTGTTCACCTACTTTTGGGTCAGCTATAACATAGTAAAAATTCAGACATGTAGCTCATTGCATAGCTGAGTAATAGCTACTTTGAGGTTATCACTATTGAGTAAATCAGTTGTAACTTGAAAACTATTGCATTTAGAGTATTTTGTTTAAATATGTTATTCATGTAATTTTTGGTCAGCTATAACATAGTGAAATTGCAGACCTGTATATCATGGCATAGCTGAGCAATAGCTACTTTCAGGTTTTCACTGTTGAGTAAATCATTGTATCCACTGGATAGCCGCAGTGTGTAGAGAGATTTCACCATTACCGCTCTAACGAAAAAAATATTATAGCTAGGCTTCTCAAGTTTGCAGGATATATTAATAACCATAAAATGTTGCCTGGGAATATTTTTGGCCTCATTTTGAAAAACAAGATGGCCGCCAGGGACGTTTATTAGACTTTAAACAAGGACTTTTGTTGGCCCTCTAGAGCAAAGGGTATTATAGGTAGAGATCTCAAATTCGCAGGATATGTTCCTCATTATAAAATCTTGACTGGGAATATTTTTGACCTCATTTTGAAAAACAAGATGGCCGCCACAGGTGTTTCTTTGTCAGTCATGAAAAGTGCTTATATCTCCCTTATTATTGGTCCTAGAGGTTTGGGATGGTAAACCAACCTGTAGGAAATCATGGGCTGTGAATCTTTTGGTGTGGTTAGATTTGACCTTTGACCCCTCCTTCAAGGACAAACAAGTATAGCCAAACTTAAAATTGCTTATAACTCGCTTATTATTGGTCCTAGAGGTTTGGGATGGTAAACCAACCTGTAGGAAATCATGGGCTGTGAATCTTTTGGTGTGGTTAGATTTGACCTTTGACCCCTCCTTCAAGGACAAACAAGTATAGCCAAACTTAAAATTGCTTATAACTCGCTTATTATTGGTCCTAGAGGTTTGGGATGGTAAACAGACATATAGGAAATCATGGGCTAGGAATCTTTTGGTGTGGTCGGATTTGACCTTGGACCCCTCCTTCAAGGTCAAACAAGGATAGCGAAACTTAAAAGTGCTTATAACTCGCTTATTAATGGTCCTAGAAGTTTGGGATGGTAAACCAACATATAGGAAATCATGGGCTGGGATTCTTTTGATGTGGTCAGATTTGACCTTTGGACCCCTTCGTCTAGGTCAAATGAGGACAGCCAAACTTAATAGTGCTTATAACTCGCTTATTATTGGTCCTAGAGGTTTGGGATGGTAAACCAACATATAGGAAATCATGGGCTGGGATTATTTTGGTGTGGTCGGATTTGACCTTGGACTCCTCCTTCAAGGTCAATTGAGGATAGCCAAACTTAAAATTGCTTATAACTCGCTTATTATTGGTCCTACAGGTTTGGGATGGTAAACCAACCTACAGGAAATCATGGACTGGGAATCTTTTGGTGTGGTCGGATTTGACCTTGGACCCCTCCTTCAAGGTCAAACAAGGATAGCGAAACTTAAAAGTGCTTATAACTCGCTTATTAATGGTCCTAGAAGTTTGGGATGGTAAACCAACATATAGGAAATCATGGGCTGGGATTCTTTTGGTGTGGTCAGATTTGACCTTTGGACCCCTTCGTCTAGGTCAAATGAGGACAGCCAAACTTAATAGTGCTTATAACTCGCTTATTATTGGTCCTAGAGGTTTGGGATGGTAAACCAACCTATAGGAAATCATGGGCTGGGAATGTTTTTGAGTGGTTGGATTTGACCTTGGACCCCTTCTTCAAGGTGGAACGAGGATATTGCATTTGCAGTATTTCTTTAAATATGTTTTAACCTACTTTTTACACTTAAACAGTTACCTTGTTACTTTCCTTCATAATACAATTTTTAGGGCACAGCTTTTTTGTCCTTTTCTTCTGTCAGCTTCGGAATTTCTTTGGAACATGCTGTTCAATTACCATTTACTGTACTTCTGTACAGCACTTTCCCTGATAATTATGCTTTCCTCTCATTATCACCTTCACAAATCAAAAACACTCAGTCAGCTGACACAGTGCCCGTTCACGGGCACTCTCCTCTTGTTTGATCTCTACAACGATTTTTGCCTTTTAAATTTTACTTCAAGTATTTCTTTTGAATTATCTACCATCATGTCGTCCCCAGGACAGAAATGCGGCACATGTGGCCATGTTATGGCGAGTTTTGACGGCCACTTCAAATGTGCAAGATGTCGGGACAAGGGGGTGGGAGAAGACGTTCTCAAGAAGGACTGTATAGTTTGCAAAGGCTTTACCCCTGAGCAGATTCTGCAATTAGCCACCCCCACTTACAGAAAGCGCAAGAGTAAAGAAAAGAAGTTGGTTTCGTCCTCCCCTGCTCCCACTCTCGGGGACCCTTCACACGTGAGTGTGCTGGGTAAAGTGGAGGGGGACAAGGTTGTACAACCTGAAACCACACCAGCTGCGACGAAGACGAAACGCAGTGAATCACCCAAGCCCTCTGCCAACAAGAAGAAATCCAGCTCTGGTAGCAGACCTTCAGCAGACGACCTGAAGAAGCTGGATGATAAGTGGGCAGAGAGGTTCTCCCGGCTGGAAGCAATGCTGTTAGCCAAGTCTTTCCCAGTACCGGTTGAACCGGTTGTGAAACCAGCAGCAGAGGTCACCACCGGCCAGAAGCCCTTTTTTTACCCTGGTGCTAGCACCAGCAGTCTGGCTAGAGAAACTTCCGGTCCCAGCCTTGTTCAGGCCACCGGTGAGGCTGTAGAGGAGATGCAGACGGCCACCCAGCCTCTTGAGGCTCCTGGTGCCGGGACAGCAACCCAGCCTGTTCAGGCCCCCGGTTCAGTCCCTGATGTACAGCCATCCGGTGAGGGAGATCTCAGTGCAGCAACTGATAGTGAGGGTGACCAGCACAGTGTTACCGGTTCCCTATCTGATGAGAAATACCGGTACGGGTCCCCAGACAGAGACCTCCCTAAGGAAGAGGCTGCAGATCAAGAACCTTCAGAGGAAGCAAACTACCGAGAGACAATGAGAGGTATTAGAAGTTTTATGGGTTGGCACAACATCCCAGAGTTCGAGACTGTGTCCTCTTTTGATGACAACCCCTTTGCCGGTGCACGTGTACAGCCAACCGGTAAAGTTTCAGTCAAGCTCCCGGTAGATGACTGGTTATGCAGGAAGATGGGAAAACTTAACCTCACCATCACAGAGGGGTACCCTGCAAGAAACACTGACACGGCTGGCCTCCTCAAAGATCAGTTTATCAAGCCACCCAGATCTTCCAGATGGTATGGGATGCATACTGAGAAGAAGGACTGTGAGATCAACACAGTATGCACCTGGTCACCGGAACCGGCCAAACTCAACCATTCCTTCAGTAGGGGTGCACGTAGAAACCTTCCTTCTGCCCCACCCTCCCGGGCCTTCAGCCAGCACATGCTCAGGCATTGGGAGAGAGCAGCATGTAAACAGACGGTATGTGTAACCAGGCTGCTGGTTTGTCAAGGTGTTTGACCAGAGTTCAAGATGCCATGTCTTCTCAGCTGAAAACCCTGCATCTGGACAAGAAAGGCAAGTCTTCTGAAAGAACGAAGCAAGCTATTGATGAACTGGACTATATTGTGACCTTCAACCGGTTAATTTCTCAAGCCATGGCCAGAACTATGCAAGATTTGTCGGAAGGGGTTTTTATCAACATGGCCAACGTCACACTGGCTCGCCGGGACAGTTATTTAGAGTATTTACATGCCGGTGTGAAGCAAGATACCCTGAACGTCTCCTGTCCATCTCAACTCACCGTTCCCGGATCAGCTTATCACCAAGGCTGAGGAAGAGATCTGCAGAAGTGAGGAGAGACGTTCTTCTGGCCAGCCACACAGACGTCAAGGACGTTTTCACCCTTATGCGTCTAGTGACAAGTCTGCTAGCCACCCGGACCGGAAGTCCGGTGTCCCCGCGTGGAAACAGATAAGGGACAAGCAACAGTCAAAGAAAGGTCGTGGCAAAGCCTCAACATTCTCCCAGAAACTGGCTAAGGGTTTCAAGCTGCATAAATGACAATCACTGTGTAAATTCTGTGACCGGTCAGAAAAACTCTGTTTGTGTTACCGGTCAGACAGGCTTGAAACCACCTTCAGTTGTAGCCGGGGACAAGAAAGTGACTTTAAATTTGAATGTAGACTTTTGTGTTGCAAATGCTCATAGTGTCACCGGTGTACCACGAAATCCTCCCCCCCGGAAATCCTCCCCCCCCGGGGGGAAGATGTCCTAGGATATCCTCCCCCGGGGGGTAAATTTCCTAGGAAATCCTCCACCCCGGGGGGGAGGAACTCCTAGGAATATGACCCCCCCACCAGGAAATAACCCACCCCGGGGGGGAGGATTTCGTAACAGATCTTCTAGGAAATCCTCCCCCCCACCATACTGTAACTACACAAATTTTGTATTAAAAAAACTGAAAATCAACAGTGTCAGCTAGATCTTGTGTATTCTGAATTTTGTCAATGTACTATTGCAGAAGTGGATAAATATATAAATTACAAATCTCAAGGAAAGATGTTACGTAAAAAATTTAAAAGTTATAAACCATTTTGGAATAGTGAATTAACTAGCTTATGGAAAGATATGTGTCATAAGGAAAGGTCAGCTCGATGTTTAACAAGTAATTTACAACATAAAAAATCATTAAGAATGAAATTTTCAACTGCAAGAAAAACATTTGACAAAAGACTCCGATATTATGAGAGGCAATATAACAAAAATATTATTGCAAATATAGAAACTGTAAGTTCTTCAAATCCCAGGGAATTTTGGCAAAAAATAAAAACACACTGTCAGTGTAATAAAAAATTTATCTATCTATTTATTAACAAAATGAAAAATTTTATGGAACCCCACTTTAAATGCATACTTTTGTCAGTGGCATACTTTCTGTATTATTTTCTGAAGAAATCATTACTGATTTTTACTGTTGTTGGTAACTCCCATAGAACCTCGAAATGTATATTTTGCATATATATCATTGAGTATAATTTTAATAATGAGCAGTTAAATGGATTGGAAATAATCAAATCAATCTGAATACATTTATATAAGGGACAGCCCAAATAGTATTCATAAGGGATATAAACTGAACAAATTAGAATATTAATATGATTATATGTCTTAATTTTCAGTTACCTTTTTATGACTAAGTTAGATTCATGTAACCTAAGCCTTTGATGATATATTTTTTTTAAATTGAAGCCCCCCTCTTGCCCCTCCTTGTTTATTGTTGTATGCTTTACATTCTCCTATGAATTGATCAAAGTGTAACAGTTATCCTGTCTTCACTTTGGAAGGATTACAAGTGCAATTGCCCCTACATTGTTAAAAGTACTTCACATAATCTGCTACCTACTCAGGTCTTTGATTTCTACTCCTGTTCAGGCTTCGTAAAAAAAAACAACAAAGCCTGGGATGGTTTTGTTTATTGCATCAAAGTTGCTTCAACTGTCTTTCCCATAATTAAGCGTCCCGCAAGGGACGCTTGTTTGTGTATGGGAGAGCTTCTGGCTCCGCCGGCTCCGCCGGCTCCGGCGGCTCCGCCGGCTCCGGCGGCTCCGCCGGCTCCGCATTTTGTTTTCCTTATAACTCTGTAACCGTTAGGCGGATTCTTTTCAAATTTGGCAGGTTTAGGCAGTAGCCTTGGGGAATTTTTTTGAATATGCTGCAGTGACATTTCAACCAATCAGAGAGGTCACATGACCAAAAATGTCTTTTTTCGATGGGGAAGCTTGTCCGGATGATAACTTGAAAGGAATTTTATCAATTCACCTGAAACTTGGCAAATACATTCATTCTATTAAAATCTGGAAATCATTAGATTTTGGCATTGATTGGTCAAGAAATGGCCGAGTAATTAATGATTAATTAATCATTACGAATTTTCCAAATAAGGAAAACACAAAAATGCTTATATCTCGAAAACCGTGCTAGATAGAGCGATTTCGACGAAATTTTTGACCCGCAGGGTATCTCTGCGGAGTAGTTTTCCCAATTTTCAAAAAAATTTTGTCTCGCCCAAAATGGCGGCCATTTTGAATTTTCGAAATTTTCGCAAAAATTGCAAAACACAAAAATGCTTATATCTCAAAAACCGTGCTAGATAGAGCAATTTCGACAAAATTTTTGACCCGCAGGATATCTCTGCGGAGTACTTTTCCCAATTTTCAAAAAATTTTTCTCTCGCCAAAAATGGCGGCCATTTTGAATTTTCGAAATTTTCGCAAAAATTGCAAAACACAAAAATGCTTATATCTCGAAAACCGTGCTAGATAGAGCGATTTCAACGAAATTTTTGACCCACAGGGTATCTCTGCAGAGTAGTTATCCCAATTTTGAAAAAAATTTTCTCTCGCCAAAAATGGCGGCCATTTTGAATTTTCGAATTTTTCGCAAAAATTGCAAAACATAAAAATGCTTATATCTCGAAAACCCTGCTAGATAGAGCGATTTCGACGAAATTTTTGACCCGCAGGGTATCTCTGCAGAGTAGCTGCCAATTTTCAAACAAAAAATTTCGCGCAAAAAATGGCGGCCATTTTGAATTTTCGAATTTTTCGCAAAATTGCAAAACACAAAAATGCTTATATCTCGAAAACCGTGCTAGATAGAGCGATTTCGACGAAATTTTTGACCCACAGGGTATCTATGCAGAGTAGCCATGCCAATTTTCAAAAAAATTTTGTCTTGCCAAAAATGGCGGCCATTTTGAATTTTCGAATTTTTGCGCAAAAATTGCAAAACACAAAAATGCTAATATTTCGAAAACCGTGCTACATAGAGCGATTTCAACGAAATTTTTTATCTTCAGGTTATCTCTGCAGAGCAGCTATCCCAAAGAGCTTTCACTTGGTGAAGTTTCAGACCCATAGCTAATTGCTCACCTACTCAAAAAGAGTAAATGCGAATTACCTCTAAAAGTATTGCAGATAGCCAATTTTTCTCAAATAACTCATTCACCTACTTTTGGAAGAGCTTTCACATGGTGAAGTTTCAGACCCATAGCCAATTACTCACCTACTCAAAATGAGTAAATGCGAATTATCTCTAAAAGTATTGCAGATAGCCAATTTTTCTCAAATAACTCATTCACCTACTTTTGGGAGAGCTTTCACATGGTGAAGTTTCAGACCCATAGCTAATTATTTACCTACTCAAAATGAGTAAATGCTAATTATCTGTAAAAGTATTGCGGATACCCAATTTTTATCAAATAACTCATTCATCTACTTGTGGGAGAGCTTTCACATGGTGAAGTTTCAGACCCATAGCTAATTACTCACCTACTCAAAATGAGTAAATGCGAATTATCTCTAAAAGTATTGCAGATAGCCAATTTTTCTCAAATAACTCATTCACCTACTTTTGGGAGAGCTTTCACTTGGTGAAGTTTCAGACCCATAGCTAATTACTCACCTACTGAAAATGAGTAAATGTGAATTATCTCTAAAAGTATTGCGGATACCCAATTTTTATCAAATAACTCATTCATCTACTTGTGGGAGAGCTTTCACATGGTGAAGTTTCAGACCCATAGCTAATTACTCACCTACTCAAAATGAGTAAATGCGAATTATCTCTAAAAGTATTGCAGATAGCCAATTTTTCTCAAATAACTCATTCACCTACTTTTGGGAGAGCTTTCACTTGGTGAAGTTTCAGACCCATAGCTAATTACTCACCTACTGAAAATGAGTAAATGTGAATTATCTCTAAAAGTATTGCAGATAGCCAATTTTTCTCAAATAACTCATTCACCTACTTTTGGGAGAGCTTTCACTCTGTGAAGTTTCAGACCCATAGCTAATTACTCACCTACTCAAAATGAGTAAATGCGAATTATCTGTAAAAGTATTGCAGATAGCCAATTTTTCTCAAATAACTCATTCACCTACTTTTGGCAGAGCTTTCACTTGGTGAAGTTTCAGACCCATAGCTAATTACTCACCTACTGAAAATGAGTAAATGTGAATTATCTCTAAAAGTATTGCAGATAGCCAATTTTTCTCAAATAACTCATTCACCTACTTTTGGGAGAGCTTTCACTTGGTGAAGTTTCAGACCCATAGCTAATTACTCACCTACTCAAAATGAGTAAATGCGAATTATCTCTAAAAGTATTGCAGATAGCCAATTTTTCTCAAATAACTCATTCACCTACTTTTGGGAGAGCTTTCACTCTGTGAAGTTTCAGACCCATAGCTAATTACTCACCTACTCAAAATGAGTAAATGCGAATTATCTCTAAAAGTATTGCAGATAGCCAATTTTTCTCAAATTAATCATTCACCTACTTTTGGGAGAGCTTTCACTTGGTGAAGTTTCAGACCCATAGCTATTTACTCACCTACTCAAAATGAGTAAATGCGAATTATCTGTAAAAGTATTGCAGATAGCCAATTTTTCTCAAATAACTCATTCACCTACTTTTGGGAGAGCTTTCACTTGGTGAAGTTTCAGACCCATAGCTAATTACTCACCTACTCAAAATGAGTAAATGCGAATTATCTCTAAAAGTATTGCAGATAGCCAATTTTTCTCAAATTAATCATTCACCTACTTTTGGGAGAGCTTTCACTTGGTGAAGTTTCAGACCCATAGCTAATTACTCGTCTACTCAAAATGAGTAAATGCGAATTATCTCTAAAAGTATTGCAGATAGCCAATTTTTCTCAAATAACTCATTCACCTACTTTTGGGAGAGCTTTCACTTGGTGAAGTTTCAGACCCATAGCTAGTTACTCACCTACTCAAAATGAGTAAATGCGAATTATCTCTAAAAGTATTGCAGATAGCCAATTTTTCTCAAATAAATCATTCACCTACTTTTGGCAGAGCTTTCACTTGGTGAAGTTTCAGACCCATAGCTAATTATTCACCTACTCAAAATGAGTAAATGTGAATTATCTCTAAAAGTATTGCAGATAGCCAATTTTTCTCAAATAACTCATTCACCTACTTTTGGGAGAGCTTTCACTCTGTGAAGTTTCAGACCCATAGCTATTTATTCACCTACTCAAAATGAGTAAATGCTAATTATCTGTAAAAGTATTGCGGATACCCAATTTTTATCAAATACTCATTCATCTACTTGTGGGAGAGCTTTCACATGGTGAAGTTTCAGACCCATAGCTAATTACTCACCTACTCAAAATGAGTAAATGCGAATTATCTCTAAAAGTATTGCAGATAGCCAATTTTTCTCAAATAACTCATTCACCTACTTGTGGGAGAGCTTTCACTTGGTGAAGTTTCAGACCCATAGATAATTATTCACCTACTCAAAATGAGTAAATGTGAATTATCTCTTAATAGTATTGCAGATAGCCAATTTTTCTCAAATAACTCATTCACCTACTTTTGGAAGACCTTTCACACACGAAAATGAAAAATTGTGAATATCTCGGAAAAGCTATTTCTTCTGCTTTAATGCTCGGCGGGAGATACACACCACGGCAGTGGTCTTGACAAAAATTTTTGTCTCCCCAAAAATGGTGGCCATTTTGAATTTTCAAAGTTTTTGCAAAACACAAAAATGCTTATATCTCGAAAACCGTGCTATATGGAGCAAACTCAACAAAATTTTGGACCTGCTGGGTATCTCTGCAGAGTAGCCATGCCAATTTTCAAAATATTTTTGTCTCGCCAAATATAGCGGACATTTTTAATTTTTTTATTTTTTGCAAAACACAAAAATGCTTATATCTTGAAAACCGTGCTAGATAGAGCAGACTGCGCTGACTTTGGTTGCCACAACAGTATAAGGCTAGAAACGAAGCATTTTCTTAATACTTTAGCACTCACCTTTATATCCTTTTCGGGACGCTTTGTTTTTGCTATGCAAAAACATTATCTTTTTTTTTTGCGAGCGATCCTCTAGTTTCCTACCTGTTCAGGCCTTTGAAACCTAATCCTCCTATAGCTACTTTAAAGAACAAAGCTAACTGTTTGATATATTTATGGAGTATAATTGCAATTTCTTCCAGATTTTTGTGTATAAATACCAGGGGGAAATGACCAAAATCATATCATTTTATAATCTCATTGGAGTATTATGTAAAATGGATGCTGAAAAGGACAATTTCACAAGTTCTGAGGAAGGGAAACAAAATTTGGTTTCTAACACAGACAAGTTTGTCAAATTTAAGGAAGATACAATTCTTGTTTTCAATTATGTGGCTAATCAAAAGTATCCTGAGGGGATGTCTAGAGACCAAAAGAAGGAGTTCAGGAGGAAATGTAAATGTTACACCATCAAAGATGGAGTGTTGTATTATGTGGGCTTTGGCAAGAAAGGTAAAAAATATATTTAAATCTTGTGTATTTATGTCTTGTGTATTTCTTCTTATTTCATGTAATCTGTGCATTATTACCTCATTATGTAAACCCAACTTGCCAATCATTGTTCTACACTTTGGGTTAACTGAGAAACTTGAGCTGAATAGATTTTTCAATATAAAATTTTTTCAACAGGCGGGGGGGATGATTTCCTAGGAAATTCTCCCCCCGGGGGGGGAGGATTTTCAGGGGGGGGAGGATTTCCTTTTACACCGGGTTGCCACAAAGGAAAGGCATAAATCCCAATTGTTGTCAAATGTACACAGAAATAAAATATGTGAAAGATGTTTCTTGGTCACTTGAGTTCTGTAAATCTTGTCACAAATGCCCCACCTGTTGTCACGAATCCACCTGTAGGGGCAAGGTTACAAAAGTGTTGGGAGAACTGGGAAGCCTTGGGTTCGAGTCCAAAAGTAGTCACCACTCTGAGAGAGGGCTACACCCTCCCCTTCCAGTTCAGACCAAACTTGACCAGGTTACCAACTGTCATAAGCAACTACCACAACCCAGCAAGACAGGCCAACCTTTTAGAGGCACTGTATCAGCTGGTGAACAAAAATGCAGTAGAACCGGTAGAAAATCAAAACTCTCTGGGTTTTTACAACCGGCTATTTTTGGTTCCCAAACCCAACAACCGGTGGAGACCTATCCTGGATCTGAGCACCTTGAACACCTTTTTGAACACAGAGTCGTTCAAGATGGAGACCCCAGAGACAATAAGAACCTCCCTACAGGCAGGGGAGTGGGTCACTTCCATAGACTTCAAAGACGCGTACTTCCACATACCTATTCACAGTCAATCCAGGAAGTACATGCGTTTTCACCTCCAGGGTCGGTCCTACCAATTCAAAGCCCTACCCTTTGGCCTCTCCACAGCTCCCATGGAGTTCACAGTGGTAGCTAAAGAGGTCAAACTCATGGCACTGCAGAGGGGTATAAGGATCCACCAGTACCTAGACGACTGGTTGGTGAGAGCCTCGTCCCACGACACTTGTCTCCAACATACACAGAACTTGGTAGTTCTCTGCCAAGATCTAGGTTGGCTGGTGAACAAGGAAAAGTCAGAGCTGGTTCCAAAACAGGTTTTCAACTTCGTAGGTTACCAGTTCGATCTGAAAGAAAGCAACGTCAGACCCACACCAGAACGTTGGCAGACCTTGACAGACAAGATCCATTCTGTACTATCCAGTCCGGTATGCCCGGTCCGACAGTTCATGTCCCTCATAGGCCTTCTCACAGCAACAGAAAAACAAGTCCACCTTGGGTGACTTCACATGAGGCCCATACAGTGGCATACCAGTGGCACTTGAAAAACAACTGGAGGGTCCCAGAATCACTAGACAAGGTGATCCCAATCCCCAGGTCACTCCACCCCAACCTAAGGTGGTGGCTGGAGGAAAGCAATGTGCTACCAGGTCAACCTTTACACCCTCTAAAACATGCTCTGCAAATATTTACAGACGCATCAAAAGAAGGGTGGAGCGCTCACTTAGATGAGCACACTGCCAGGGGAACCTGGTCCCTTCCAGAAAGCAAGTTGCACATAAATCACTTAGAGCTAAAAGCTGTCTTTCTAGCTAGTTTCAAAGCTTCTGCTTCAACAAGACAGTATTTATAGCTACAGACAACACAACAGTGGTTGCCTATATCAACAAAGAGGGGGGGATGAAATCGGGCTCTCTGTGTGCCCTACTGTGGAGAATCCTGTCCTGGTGCACCAGGAAGAAGCAGGTCACCCTCAGGGCATGTCACATCTCCGGCCGGCTGAACGTGATAGCAGACAAGCTATCCAGACTGGGCCAGACCATTCAAACAGAGTGGTCACCTCATCCAGAAGTGTTCAAAGCCATATGCTCCTGGTGGCACCAGCCACAAGTGGACCTGTTTGCCACCAGATTCAACAACAAACTACCACAGTTTGTGTCACTGGTTCCGGACCCCCAGGCATGGGCAGTGGATGCACTCAGCCTGTCATGGGAAAATCTGGACCCATACGCCTTTCCACCAGCAGCCATCTTGGGCAAAGTGGTGGAGAAGTTGCAGGACTACCCTTGCAACAGGATTATTCTAATTGCCCCAGGGTGGCCCAACATGCCCTGGTTCTGGGATCTAGTGGCAATGTCCAGTCAGATCCCACTGTTCCCGCCCAACATACCCAACTTAGTGTCTCAGCCTTTCAACCAGGTCCTTCACAGGAACCTGTCAAATCTGAACCTACATGCCTGGCTCCTAGAGCCTCAGCTATCAAGGAGCAAGGTTTCTCTGGGGCAGTGGCAGCACGAATTGAGGCTCCTCAAAGAGGATCAACTAGATCTGTCTATGAGGCAAAGTGGACCATTTTTACAAAGTGGTACCTCTGTAATCAGGTGGACGTCAGGGCACCACCTCTGAAAGCCATTGCTGACTTCCTCCTGCACTTGTTTCAGGACAAGAAGTTACAACCAGGCACTATTGATGGCTACAGATCAGCTATTGCTGACAAATTGGGCAATGTCACCATTAATGTCAGCAAAGATGAGAATCTCACTCGTCTCCTGGATAGTTTCCATAGAGACAGACCCAAGGGCAGGAGGGGCATCCCCTCCTGGAACTTCTCTCTAGTTCTGCACCAGTTGACAAAGGCTCCATTTGAACCCCTGAAGGAGGCCTCATTGAAACACTTGACCTTCAAGACTGTTTTTCTGATGGCCTTGGGTTCTGCTAAACGCAGGAGTGAGATCCATGCTTGGCTGCATAAGTACATCAGACACCAGTCAGACTGGTCTAAGGTGTCCTTATACCCTTCACCCAGCTTTCTATCCAAGAATCAGCTGGCTAAGGAGGGTCCAGATAGTGTGGCCCCAGTGGTCTTACCAGCCCTGGCCCCTTCTCTGGATAAGTCACTCAAAGGTGACAGGTCCCTATGTCCAGTTAGAGCCCTGCGCTACTACTTAGACAGGACCTCAGACCTTAGGCAGAATAAGGAGCTGGTCTTTGTCTCCTTCAAGAAAGGTTTTGACAAAGACATCTCTCCTGCCACCATCTCCTCATGGATCAAACAGACTATGATCCTATGCTATGAGCTCTCTGACCAGAAGGCCCTCACCTTGCATCAGGTTAAAGCCCATGATGTCAGGGCCTTTGCTGCCTCTAAGGCTTTCCAATCAGGAGTCTCCTTAGAGCAGATTTTGTCAGCCTGCCAAATGAAATCTTATAACACCTTCACTCAGTTTTACTTGAAGGATGTTGCCTGGGCTGACTCAGAGCTTTTCCATCTAGGGCCTGTTGTGGCTGCCCAACAGGTGCACCACCAGGCCCAGAAATGAGGAGATGTGTATATATATATATATATATATATATATATATATATATATATATATATATGTAAATATGTACATACTGTAAATATGTTAAGATGTACATACTGTAAATATGTACACAATGTATATATAAAAAAAAAACAAAAAAAAACAACAAAACTGTGACTTGCTTCCCTGGGGAAGTTTATTTCATGGGACTGAACTCAGCCCCTCTCTCTCTCTCTCTTTCCTTCTCTCAGAACCCTGAGGAAAGAAAAAAAGGGGGGGGGGGGGGGGCGGCAACATCGGTAGACTTCCGGTTAACCGGTTAGTTGGTAGCCGACCTTAACCTTACAGGGTTCTTTGACCCTAGGTCAAATGGGCTTATTCAATTTGTTTTGTTATGAGTTCACTATAGTCCCTAGCAGCTTATCTGCCTTCCAAGCGGTAGTTATTCAGCAATTGTCCATTGGATAGGATGTATTAACGCAATAAAATTGCAAATTTAATAAGTAAATTAAATTTTTATAAGTTAATACCCTATCCAATGGACAGGCAAGGCCCACCCAACCGACCCCGCTACCAGCTTACTAGGGGTTTTACTAGGATCAGACACGAAAAAGATGCTATGACGTCACGCTGTCTAGACAGGAAGTAAGTACTACGAGCCACCTGGCGAATACACTCTCCTGACCGGTCCTGTCGGTATTATATACAGGACATCTTTTTCTGGCGTTTGGCGGGACTGGTTGTGCCGACTGGTAAAGCAATTGTCCATTGGATAGGGTATTAACTTATAAAAATTTAATTATATCCCCAGACGAAAGTCGGGGATATATTGGATTCAGGTCCGTCGCGCCGCCGCCGCCGCCGTAGAAATTTCCTTGTGGACGCGATAACTCAAAAACAAATTAATATTTTTTTTTCAAACTTGGTACACATGTTAAGGGTGCCCAAAGGCAGATCCCTATTTTAAGGTGACCTTAAACTCCCAGTAAAAAAGAACTTATGGCCACCTTAAGGTCAGAAATTGCACTTTTGGCCACTTAGAGCCCTGTAGGTCACAAACTATGATGCTCAGCTGGCTGAAATTTTACCTGACAACACATTAATATGTTCTTAGTACATGTGCCGAAAATCATGACTTTAAGTTGAGGAGAAAATTGTGTTTGAGGCCCATAAATACCCCCACTTAGGGATTTTTTGCTATACTTTACACATATTTTGCCCTATAATTTGGAAGTGATAATTCTGATGAGTCTCAAACTGCGCTAGGTATAACTTTGATATGTAATCCTTGTCTGTAGAAAATTTTAGGGCTGTAGGTTTACCCAAAGGGGTCGACTTAAGGTCTCAAAAGTGCCCACAGAGACCCAATTTATGCACTTTTTGCCACTTTCAAGCACTGTAGCTTTCAAACTATGTCTCTCATCTAAGTTAAATATCATCTGGGATTATATCTATGTGTTTTCTTATATGTGCCCCAACATTTAGGCCTTTAATAGACAGTTAACCTGTGTATCAGGACCATAAACACCCACCCGAGTGACCCTTATAAGACATTTTTCACATCTTTTTCCCTGTAACTTGGAAATGGTAAGTCTGAGAAGTTTCAAACTGTATTAGATATATATTCTGTGTGTAATCTTAGTATGTAACAGATTTTAAGTCTGAAGCTTTAATTTTGAAGGTCAAATTGAGGTCTCTAAAAGGCTCCCAAAGACCCAATATTTGGACTTTTTGCTACTTTTAAGCCCTGTGACTGTCAAACTATGTGACTGATAGAGCTCAAATCCTATCTGAGAAGATATTAGTATGTTATTTTTATATGTGCCAAAAATTAAGGCTTTAAGAAGACATTTAACCTGTGTATGAGGACCATAAATCCCCACCCGAGTGACCATTTTTAGACATTTTTCACATATTTTTCCCTGTAACTTGGAAATGGTAAGTCTAAGAAGTTTCAAACTGTATTAGATGCATATTCTATGTGTAATCTTAGTATGTGACAAATTTTAAGTCTGAAGCTTTAATTTGAAGGCTACATTTAGGTCTCTAGAAGGCCCCATAAAGACCCAATATTTGGACTTTTTGCCAATTTTAAGGCCTGTGACTGTTAAACTATGTGACTGATAGAGCTGAAATCTCATCTGGGAATACATTATTATGTTCTTTTTACATGTGCCAAAAATCAAGGCTTCAAGTAGACATTTAACCTGTGTATGAGGACCTTAAACACCCACCTGAGTGACCCTTTTAAGACATTTTTCACATATTTTGCTCTGTAACTTGGAAATGTTAAGTCTGAGAAGTTTCAAACTTTATTAGATACATATTCTATGTGTAATCTTAGTATGTAACAAATTTTAAGTCTGAAGCTTTAATTTGAAAGCCACATCGAGATCTCTAAAAGGCCCACAATGACCCAATATTTGGACTTTTTACCACCTTTAAGCCCTGTAACTGTTAAACTATGTGATTGATGGAGCTGAAATCCCATCTGGGAATGCATTATTATGTCCTTTTTACATATGCCGAAAATCAAGGTTTTTAGTAGACATTTAACCTGTGTATGAGGGCCATAGACACTCGCCAAAGTGCCTTTTTTGACATTTTTTCCGTATTTTGCCCTGTTATTTGGAAATGCTTAGTGTGACAAGTCTTAAACTGTATTATATATAATTTTTGTTTGTTATGTATGTCCCCCCAAAAGTTTCAGATCTGTAGTTTAATTGCTAAGGTCTCTTTAACAATTGTAAAATGCCCACAGAAACCCAATTTATGGATATTATGCCACTTTAAAGCCCAGTAACTGTCAAACGATGTGGGGTATAGAGCTGAAATCTTTGAATTTTTAAAAGGAAATGCCTGTCTATTTAAATTTTGAATATTAATAATGTTATGGCTATCTTAGTCTTTTAAGAACTTATTTTTGTGTGTTATACCTCTGCTTGCTGAGTTTTTCACTTTTTAAAATGAAACTGGTTAAACATATTCAAGTAGACAAAATGGACACTTTAAGTGAGCTTTAAGTCCCAATATTAATGAAATTATATCCTTATGTAGTAAAACTAGGGGATTTTTAACCCTCAACTAGCCCAGTTTTATTCAACTTGCCTCAGTTAATTTTGGCACAGCTCCTACAGTTATGAACCCATTTCAGTTGATAATCACATACTTAAAATTCTCAATTCTTTTTGTATTTGAGTACCCCTTTTATATAGATTGTTTGTTTACCATTTATGCTCAACCCACATCCCCCACCCGGATTCCCCCCACCCACCTCTGGGACCTCCAGCTATATTGAGTGACACTAAATAAACAATGGTATTTAATGATATCAGATGAGAAACAAAGAACTCAATGGGGTTGCAGATCTTGTGTAATAGTGAGAGAGGTGTGGAGAAGGGGAGAGGGGTGGGGGTGGGAGGTGGTGGGCTTCATTACATATAACACAAAGGGGAGTCAGAACTGAGATTGTGTCACATATTTAGGTTGCATATATATGGACCACATATATAGGTATAGAGGAAATGAATAACTGAAAACAATTTGCAAATTCTAAAAATAATATAATAAAATAATAATATAAACAATTTTTTTTAAATAATATTTTATTTGTGAACAAATATAGAAACAGATATGCGCTTTTGGGATTATGAATTTTAGAATGGACATTGAATCATCAATCATTTAAATACTTTGAAGGAAGATTGAAAAATATGATGAGTTGAGTTAAAAATAATATTTTATTTGTCAACAAATATAGAAACAGATATGCTCTTTTGGGATTATTATTTTAGAATGGACATTCAATCATCAATCATTTAAATACTTTGAAAATAGGTTTAGAGTTATCATTGCAGGAAGATTGAAAATATAATTTGAGTTATGTATTCGGCATCTGGGGATACACCATCTTCCTTGGGGAGATATAAACAGAGTAGATTGATGTGCTGAAGTTCATATAATAATGGGTAATTATGTTTTAAAAAATTTCCGATCAAAACCTGTGGCGTGAGTGATGACCTGTCTGGGGATATGTTGGCGCCGAGTTGGCCCAATCTAGTTTACTTATTAAATTTGCAATTTTCGCCACTTTTGGCGGCCATCTTGGATTTTTGCAGAAAATAAAACATTGAAAATAACTCAGAAACTGTAAAGAATGGAGTGATTTTGAGCGAATTTTTGACCCGCAGGGTAGTACAACAGTATCCTCTTGAAAGAGGAAAAATTTCAATTTTCGCCACTTTTGGCGGCCATCTTGGATTTGAGCAGAAAATGAAAAATTGTGAATATCTCAAAAACCATAACAGATAGAGCGATATAGAGGAAACTTTTTACCCTTAGGATAGTTTTCTTACAAAAGGGAAAAATTTCAATTTTCGCCACTTTAGGCGGACATCTTGGATTTTAGCAGAAAATAAAACATTGAAAATATCTTGGAAACCGTAAGAGATAGAGCGATTTCGACCGAAGCTACAGGGTAGTACTAAAGTATCCTCTGCAAAGGGGAAAAGTTTTAATTATCTCCCGCCCGGCTCGCCGGCGGAAGATTAAAATTTGCACCATGTGTGTGCATGCGTACGTGCGTGCGTCACGCAGTTTTCTCTGAAACTACTACAGTTACACATTTTTGGTAAATTACTTGTCCTAATGAATTTTTACGCTCTTCAATATTTTTTGGGTTTGGTAAACTTTGGCCTACTTATGAGTGAGTAATAGCACTTTTACCTATTATAATTAGATGACTTATAACTCTCAAACTATTGCAATTAGAGTATTTTGTTCCAATATGTTGTTCAGCTACTTTCTCCACAGCTACAACATGGTCAGTAGTTTGGAAGTGTATCTCCATAGCTAAGTGACTAATAGCTACTTTGTCAATTTTTAATGATAACCATAATGAGTAAATAGCTTATATCTTCAAAAGTATTGCATCTACACAATTTCTCTCAAATATGTTGTTCATCTACTTTTTTGTGAACTGAGTACAAGAGTATCCTATGGCAAGGGGAAAAATTCCAATTTTCGCTACTTTTGGCAGCCATGTTAGATTTTTGCAGAAAATGAAAAATTGTGAATATCTCAAAAACCATAACAGATAGAGCGATATAGAGCAAACTTTTTACCCTTAGGATAGTTCAACAGTTTCCTGTACAAAAGGGAAAAATTTCAATATTCGCCACTTTAGGTGGGCATCTTGGATTTTAGCAGAAAATAAAACATTGAAAATATCTTGGAAACCGTAAGAGATAGAGCGATTTCGAACGAATTTTTGATCTACAGGGTAGAGGATGTTTATTGCTTTCACCCAGAGTTTTCAGACAGCCACCATCGCTGCATTATCATCTCCCTTGAATATCTCCCATGATATTAAGCCTATCAAAAATTCAAAAAGATATTTGGCAGTTATCTTCTATAGGCGTGGGAAAAATTTTGACAGGCATAAATTTTACCTTTATCAAGGTCACATGATCAAAACAATTTTTATGTCGGCTGACTTGTTAGTCAGCTGACATTATGGCATCACTCTGCCGTATACGCATCCGTGTGAACAACTTCTCCTCCAAGACTACAAGACCAAGAGACGTGCTGTTTTTTTAAAACATACCTTAACTGTCGAGGATTATAACTGTTCAAGGCATGCTGATCTGTTCGTTCCTCTGGTCCCAGAGCCATTACAACTGAGGTACCCCATCCAAACTGTGAAAATTCAACACTTTATCACAATTTTCTCAGTGACTATTGCAGGGATTTTTCTCTTATCTTTCATATGTGTACTAGGCCACTATGAATTTTTAAAATAAGTTTTAATGCAGTAAAATTCATGAAATTTACTTCACCAAAACTACAAGACCCAGAGACGTGCTGTTTTTTTTCTAAAAGATACCTTAACTGTCTAGGATGACAACTGTTCAAGGCATGCTGGTCTGTTCATTCCTCTGTTCCCAAGAGCCATTACAACTGAGGTACCCCCACCCAAACTGCAGACCTGTACCTCATTTCATAGCTGAGTAATAGCTACTTTGACACTGTCACTGTTGAGTAAATTGCTTGTAACTTGAAAACTGTTGCATTTAGAGAATTTTGTTTAAATATATTTTTCATGTACTTTTGAATCAGCTATGACATAGGAAATCTGCAGACGTGTAGCTGATGGCATAGCTAAGCAATAGCTATTTTCAGGTTCTCACTGTTGAGTAAATCAGTCGTAACTTGAAAACTATTGCATTTACAGTATTTTGTTTAAATATGTTGTTCACCTACTTTTGGGTCATCTATAACATAGTAAAATTGCAGACCTATAGCTCATTGCATAGCCTAGCTATAGCTACTTTCTGAATATCCCTGTTGAATAAATCAGTTGTATCTTGAAAACTATTGCATTTAGAGAATTTTATTATGTCCACCCCAGTGGTAGGTGGACATATTATTTTTGCTTTTTCCGTCGTTCGCCGTCCGGACGCTTGGTTTCCGCTCATTTGAAGGAAAAGTATTTATCCTATCTTTACCAAATTGGGCATGGGTGTTTATTGGGTTAATAACTTGCATGGGATTGCTTTTGGTGAAGATAGGTCTATAGCTAACTGAGTAATAGCTACTTTTGTGTACTTCTTTTGTTTCCGGGCATTTTAAGGAAAAATATTTGACATATCTTTACCAAATTTAGTAGGAGCATTACTTAGGTTGATAGGTTGCTTGGGATTGGTTTTAGTGATAATAGCTATATAACTGACTGAGTAATAGCTACTTAGCTACTTTGCCAAAAATAGAAAACACAAATTTGCTTCTATCTCCTTAACCGTGCTAGATAGAGCGATTTAGTCGAAATTTTCGACCCACAGGATATCCAACCAATATACTCTTCGCAATTTTCAAAAAATTTTCCCCTCCCCAAAAATGGCGGCCATTTTGAATTTTCAAATTTTTGCCAAAAATGGCAAAACACAAATTTGCTTCTATCTCCTTAACTGTGTGAGATAGAGCGATTTCATCGAAATTTTTGACCCACAGGGTATCTGAGCAATGTACTCTTGGCAATTTTCAAAAATTTTCCTCTTCCCAAAAATGGCAGCCATTTTGAATTTTCGAATTTTTGCCCAAAATGGCAAAACACAAATATGCTTCTATCTCCTTAACCATGTGAGATAGAGCGATTTCGTTGAAATTTTCGTCCCCCAGTGTATCTGACAAATGTCCTCTTGGCAATTTCCAAAAAATTTTCCCCTCCCCAAAAATGGCGGCCATTTTGAATTTTCAAATTTTTCCAAAAAATGGAAAAACACAAATTTGCTACTATCTCCTTAACCGTGTGAGATTGAGCGATTTCGTCGAAATTTTCGACCCACAGGGTATCTGAGAAATGTACTCGTGGCAATTTTCAAAAAAAATCTTTCCTCTTCCCACATATTCCGGCCATTTTGAATTTTCGTATTTTTGTCAAAAATGGGAAAAAAACAAATTTGCTTCTATTTCCTTAACCGTGCGAGATAGAGCGATTTCGTCGAAATTTTCAACCCACAGGGTACCTGACAAATGTACTCTTGGCAATTTTCAAAAAATTTTCCCCTCCCCAAAAATGGCGGCCATTTTGAATTTTCAAATTTTTGCCAAAAATGGCAAAACACAAATTTGCTACTATCTCCTTAACCGTGCGAGATAGAGCAATTTCGTCGAAATTTTTGACCCCCAGGGTATCTAAGCAATGTACTCTTGGCAATTTAAAAAAAATTTTCCTCTTCCCAAAAATGGCGGCCATTTTGAATTTTCGAATTTTTGCCAAAAATTGAAATACAGAAATTTGCTTCTATCCCCTTAATCGTGCAAGATAGAGCGATTTTGTCGAAATTTTTCACCCAACCAATGCAAAAAGGCATGAAGCTGAAATAATTTACATGTATACTAATAAATATTTAAGCATCATTCATATATTTTACAAATGAAACAGGGTCTTGTAAGACTACTGTACAATTTTTGCAAAAGGTTCATGGGGTGGACATTACACATGATAATGTGTATTCTTCTATGCTATCCTGTTTCTATTCATATGTCGCAGCTACTATCAACAGGGCATCCTATTTCTAGTTTGCTATTCATCTACTTTTGAATCGGCTAAAACATAGTAAAATTGTAGACCTGTAGCTCATTGCATACCTGAACAATAGGTACTTTCAGGTTCTCACTGTTGAGTAAACCAGTTGTAACTTCAAAACTATTGCATTCACAGTATTTTGTTTAAATATATTTTTTATTGCGTTAATACACCTTACCTAACAGACGATAGCTATACTCCGGTGCCAGCCGGTCGCGCCAACCGCCAGAAAAAGACATCCCGAGTTTCACCTCCAGCAGGACCGGTACACTACAATCCACTCGCCAGGTGGCCTAGTTCCTGCTTCATTCACCAGAGGGACGTGAAGTTGCGGTTTTTACACAGAGTTTTGAATTTGTGGATATTTCCTTATTTTTCATTTGTGTTCAGTCTTGGTGTGTTTATTGTGTTACGGAATACTCATGGCATCACCTGGACAACGTAAGGGAGCTTGCAGCCACATTATGGCCTCCTTTGATAAGCATTAAAGATGTGCCCGATGCAGGGACAAAGGACTTGGTGAGGATCCTTGTGTGAAGAAACTACCTTGCGATTTCTGTGAGTTGTTGACCCCGTAACAGGTTATCCAACGTTCAACACCCACTTATAAACTCAGAAAAGAAAAACAGAAAGCAAGCGAATCTTTAGCAGATCCGTCTTCTGTAACTGTGTTATCTCCTGTTGACCAAGATAAAGCAACCTTGGGTCCCTCTTCTTCTGACAACACGTCAGAAGATCTGTCTTTGCCCCAACCATCTTTTAAAAAGGAATTACAGGAACTGGATGAAAAATGGTCAGTTAGAATGGCACGTCTGGAAGCAGTGCTCACTATAGGACATCACCCTTCTCCGGCTACAGCTACATTTTCACTGGTCAAAGTTCGGGTTCAACATGGACCACCAGCAGGTGCTCTATCACAAGCTCCCTTCCTTCTATCTTCAGTTCCTTCCGGCCAAGCTGCCCCGGCTTCCGGTCCGGATGGAACTCTCACTACTGCTTCTGCTACGACGTCTGTAGAAATGACTGGAGAACCTTTATCCAGACATTGACACTTCTGAACCGCTGTTTTCCCAACCCGGCCCGGTGGCTACCGGTGAACTTTTATCTCATCCGGTCTCTGCTACTGACCCTGCACCGGAAACATATGAGGAAGGTGAACTATCTGAAGTTGAAGATCAACCGGAGTTAGATACCGGAGAGTCTGACCGGGCTATAAGTGAAGATCAAAACTACCGGGAAACAGTTAGGGGTGTACGTTCATTTATGGGATGGACCCACATCCCTGATTTGGAGTATTCCTCGGCCTCTAGGACAGACAATCCATGGGTAGGCCACAGATCTCAGCCAGTTGGAAAGGTGTCAGTTTTGCTTCCTCCTGAAGACTGGTTATGCCGGAAGCTAACTTGGTGTTAATTGAGGGGTACCCCTCCAAGTCCAGTGAACCAGGTGGTTTGCACATTGACCAGTTTTTGCGACCAAATCTCAGAGCCGCTGGTATGGAATTCATCCGGCTGAGCCAAAGGACCCAACCGGACCGGGTAAATCCGTTAATACTTGGCCCAATGATGCTGCAAAGTTCAATAGTGCCTTTCCACGGATCTGCAAAGCAACTGCCTCTGCATCTCACCCTCCTTCTCGCCCAGTTTCACAAGATACTCTTAGAAAATGGGAAAAAGCAGCAAAAGAAACCAGTTATATCTGCAACCCAGTCAGCTGGTTTTAACAGATGCATCACTAAAATCCAGGACAGTGTGCAAGATAACCTCAAGGCTCTGCAAACTGAGTTGAGTAAAGGAAAATCTTCAGTTAAAGCTCAAGCAGCTCTAGATGAACTCCACTACTTAACTTCATTTAACCAGAATGTAAGTTTTGCAATGAGCAAGTCACTCCAACACCTGTCGGACTTTACCTTTGTCCAGATGGCAAATCTTACTCTACTGCGCAGGGATGCGTACCTGGAGAACCTAAAACCCGGAGTGAAACATGATACTTTGTCAGCTTTACGTAACTCTCCCCTCAGTGGTTATGCTTTGTTTCCGGATGCTGTAATCTGGAAAGCTGAAGATGAAATTACCCAATGTGAGAATAGCAAGCGTACTTCACAACCCGGTCTGGGCCAGGGGGGGTTCACTGGTGGCTATAAAAAGCAGCAACAAAACCGTTTCCAGCCATATCCTTCTAATTGGAAACAACCTCAGGACTCCTCACGACAGACAGGCAAGGATATGCCCGCATGGAAGTCCTTTGGTGGACGGGGCAGATCCAGAGGATGAGGTAGGGGCAGTCAGCCCGGACGCGGCACCCGCCCTCCTAAGGAAGCAGCACAGTACAAATGACGTGTATCGTGAATCCAGTGCCAGTGGCCTGGTCAGTGGCTTGTGTTCCAAATGTGCAAAAACAAGACTTTTCTGTGACTGTTCAACCTCCTGTATTGTGTCCTGTTGTCAGTCCTGTACATTTTGTTCAAGAAAGGCAGTCGCAAAAGAAAGATATAAGTCCTTCATTAAAAACCAAAGGAAAAATAAAATTTGTGAAAGGTGTTTCTATTGTAGATCACCATGTTTTTGCCCAAAATGTTCCCAGTTCCCCCAATGTTGCACATGCTCAGCTACTGGGAGGTCATCTCCAAAACTTCTGGCAGACGTGGTCCCTCCTGGGCGCAAATCCGAGGGTAGTGTCAATTTTGAAACACGGTTACATTCTCCAGTTCAAAATAAGACCCCCCCACTAGTAAGAGACCCATTGATAATCAGTGGTTATGCAAACCCCCTCAGGAACTTCTACCTGAAGGAGACTTTGCATGCACTGAAGGCAAGTAGAAAGGGTAAGGGTTCGGACCTCTCTAGCCTTCTTCAACAGGTTGTTCATTGTCCCCAAACCAAACCAGAAATGGCGGCCAATCTTGGACCTCAGTGCTCTAAACCAATTTTTAAGCGTAAAAACATTCAAAATGAAGACCCCAGAAACAATTTGAGTCTCCTTGCAACAAGGGGAATGGGTGACATCGCTGGATTTCAGCGACGCCTATTTCCACATACCAGTACACACCCGGTCCCGAAAGTTCCTCTGTTTTCACTTCCAGAACCAATCATATCAGTTTCGGGCCCTTCCCTTTGGCCTATCAACAGCTCCTATGGAGTTCACTTGTGTGGTCAAAGAGGTCAAGTTAATGGCTCAGTCCCAGGGTATAAGGATCCACCAGTACCTAGACGACTGGTTGATTCAAGCCTCCACCAAAGAATCCTGCCACCAGGGCACCCAGTCTCTCCTCGCCCTTTGCCAGGAGTTGGGCTGGATAGTGAATCTCCAAAAATCACAGTTGGAACCCAAACAGGTGTTCAATTTTGTGGGTTACCAGTATGACCTCTTACACGGACTGGTCAAACCGACCCAGAACCATTGGGAGTCAGTTCTATAGAAAGTGGAATCTGTTCTGTCCAATCCGACTTGCCGAGTCAGGAAGTTCATGACCCTGATAGGCCTACTTACAGCAACGGAAAAACAGGTGCCCCTGGGCAGACTTCATATGAGACCCATTCAGTGGCACCTCAAAAGACATTGGAGGGTCCCCGAATCACTGGAAAAGGAAATACCAGTTCCAAGGACTCTTCACCCGCACCTTCAATGGTGGACCAAGGAGACAAATGTCTTACTAGGTCAACCTCTGCACCCTTTGCGTGCCCTTCAAATCTTTACAGACGCCTCAAAAGAAGGCTGGGGTGCTCACTTAGGCGACTTCACAGAAGTGGCACTTGGTCAGTTCCAGAAAGTCAACTGCATATAAATTTCCTGGAACTAAAGGCTGTCTTGCTGGCACTAAAAAGGTTCCAGCACATGGTACAGGGGAAAGTTGTTCTAATTGCCACAGACAACACTACAGTTGTGGCATACATCAACAAGGAAGGTGGTATGAGGTAAGGCTCATTTTATTGCGCTACAATAGCTTACCATGTGGGACTGAATGCTTTACTGGTTGCCGCGAGGCACAGACGACCAACGCTCGAGAAAAACAAGCATGCAGTTGGTTCGGCCTCATAGGTTGTCGTGACGTCATCACTTCCTGTGTATCAGCCTCCTTTTCGTTGGTCGCCGCCATATTGGATGCTCTGCTAAGTTTTCAAAGCTGTTTTCTATTATATCTCTGGATATATTGTTTGTCATTCGTCCATAATTCGGCTTTTCCTTTATTTAGCAGTATAGAATCTTATACCCAATTTTCAGCACTTCCGGTGCTGTATTTTGTCAGTTTTTTAACGTCTTCTTATTTCGCGTGTTGTGTGCTCGCCACTACACTAGTACTGCTCGAATCTACGGTTCGGAGTATTTTCATATTTTATTGCATTAAAACATGGCCACCGCCCACCAGTCTTCTAAAGATAAACCCAGATCCAGCAAATGCAATCATTTCTGTCAGCCATTCGACAGTCATGGCTATTGCCCTTCCTGCAGAGATGCAGGGAAGGGCGATGATCTGTGTGTTACAAAAGCTGGTACTTGTCAAATCTGTGCGTCTTTCACAGACGAACAGTCCACTAAAATTGCTAATAGAAGACGATACAAGAAAAAACATCCCACTTCTCAGGCATCGGACAAAGATCGGGACGAGGTATTTGGCGATTCTTTTGAATCGTTTTCTGGATCGCAAGCCGAACTTGAGGCTGCGGCCGATCATTTGTTTACTTCACCTCCACGTCCCAGACCCTTATCTTTCGATCCTTTGCCTCTTACTACACCAGGGCGTACTGTTCCTCCCACTCCCAGTACAGCCTTACATCATAAAGTCCATTCTTCTGTAGAAAAGTCTTTGGACCACAAATTTGATCAGAAATTTGGTGTTTTTCAGGCCAACATCTATGATTCCCTTAAATCTATGCGTGAAGATTTCCTAAAATCTCAACAAGGGCTGGCTGATAAGATCGCCTCTTCGGCTGTTCGCACCGAACCTCAGACCTCTGTCAGTGCTTCAGAACCCATGGATATTGAATATGGCCCTTCTCTTCCTCCTCGCCTTCAGGCCGAGCAAGGTTCGGACGTTCGTCTTAGCTCTTCCGAACAGACACAGTCTGTTCGCCCCAAGACGTCCACTCACAAGGTTAGCCATGCTCCAATCTCAGGTTCGGGATCTGATTCCGATCATGATCGCCCTTCATATTCTAGACCTAAAAAGCACTCTGACAAGTCTAAACATAAGTCAAGGTCCGCATATTTGCCCTCATCGTCTGGGGAGGATCAGTCCCCTAGACGTAAACACAGGTCTCCCAAGCCCCAGAGAATGGCCTCTGATGATCAGGAACATCCTCAAATTGACCTTGATCCACCCTACTATAGGGATGTGGCTCTGGCTGACATCCCAAATCAATATGCGGAGGAGGTAGATACTTTTCGACGTATCCTCAAATTACCTGATCCGAGGGATTCAGTCCCCAGACCTGCTACTGCTATCATAGGTATCTATGACGAGGTGGCCGTCCAAGAGCTGAGACCTACGGGTCCATCAGCTATGTTGCCCCTCAACTCTGGTATAAGAGATGCCTTTGACAAATTCAACAATGACCTTATGGCTGCAAACCTGGCAGAGGGCAAATACCCAAAGCCCCCCCCCCCCCCTCCACTTCTAAGTGGTACAAGGTTGGACAACCTTGTTTTTCGGAGAAACTCCAAGATTTAAATGCAGACTTTGCCAAGATCTGTATATCTCCTAAACCTTCGGGGGCCCCTTTAGGCAAGGTCCCACTCTCTGTCCTCAAGGACTTAGAACAACAGGCAAGGTACAATCTAACCACTTTGAATTTCACGACCACTTTTGCCAAGACATCCTCCTCCTGCAACTCTACCATGAGGAGGTGTCGTTATGGACTAAAAGAAACCTTCAAGAAGGTCAAGTCCCAGGTCAGGAAAGGTGCCGACCCTGAAAAAGCAGTAAAACGTGGTTATGATGAGGCCTATGACTACTTTGATCTCTGGGAGAAGACCCTCACTATTCAACATAAGGCCATAACCTGCCTGAGCAAATCCCTTGCCCATATTTTACAAAGGGAACTTTACACAATGGCAACTTCCGGCTTGCTTAGACGCGAAGCCGAAATGTCCCACCTGCAGCCACAATTAGGGGAAACCAGACGTCAAGAGCTCAGGAATTCCTCTCTCTGGACTCGTTCCCTGTTCAACTCCCAGTCAGTGAAGGAAGGCGAGGACTTCCTTCTCAAAAAAGGCACCTCAAAAGATGCTCAGGGTTTCGGACCCTACCAAAATAAGCCCTTTCGTGGTTCCCACCACAATAAGAGAAGAGGCTCCTACAGGAAACGCCCCTTTGGGGGCAATTCCTCCCAAAGCAGCAACTATTCGTTTCCCTCTTCTAGAGGAAAACCAAACTTCAGAGGCTCCAGAGGTCGTTTTCGACCCCACAACAAAGGAAAAGGGCGTGGAAACCCCTCTTCCCAATGACTCCTATCAAGCCTCAGTCAATCCACCAGTAGGAGGTCGCCTCCGTTCTTTCAGGAGAGACTGGCACGCAAACAATTGCTCAGCCAACGTGTTAAATATCATCACCAATGGCTACGTTCTGCCATTCCTCTCAAGGCCAAACTTGATAAGATTTCCTCTGATTGTGTCAGAGTACAAGGCCCCTCAAAAAGACCAAGCCTTGGCCGATTGCATCCAGTCTCTCCTGTTAAAGAACGCTATCGAAAGGGTGGAAAATGTAAAATCTCTCGGGTTTTACAGTCGCCTCTTTCTTGTACCCAAGCCTCACCAAAGGTGGAGGCCAGTAATAGACCTAAGCAGGCTCAACACTTTTCTACACGTAGAAAAGTTCAAAATGGAAACGCCAGAGTCCATCAGGACTTCTCTGATTCCGGGGGAATGGGTAGCGTCAATAGACCTGTCGGACGCTTACCTCCACATCCCCATCCATCCAAACTCAAGGAAGTATCTAAGATTTTGCCACAGGTCACAGGTGTTCCAGTTCACCTCGCTCCCATTCGGACTAGCCACAGCCCCCCAGGTATTCACCATGGTCGTCAAAGAAGTGAAGCTCATGGCCCTCAGCAGAGGACTCAGACTTCATCAATACCTGGACGACTGGCTGATCAGGTCTCAGTCCCAGGAGGAAGCATTAGTGAACACTCGGACAGTGGTAGATCTCACCCAGTCCTTGGGATGGATCTTAAACCAAGAGAAATCAGAACTGAAACCAACTCAGGTGTTCTCGTTCGTGGGCTACGAATACCACCTAGATTCAGCCCTTGTAAAACCCACTCAAGAGAGATGGCTCAAACTTCAGGATTTGATCCTACGACTCAAGTCGAAACATGTTTTGACTGCAAGATGTTTGATGTCTCTAATTGGGTTGCTAGCCTCAACGGAGAAGATGGTCCCGGAGGGACGCCTTCACATGAGACCGTTTCAGTTTCACCTGAAAGAGCACTGGAAATTTCCTCAGTCGCTGGACAGCCTCCTTCCCTGGACAGAAGTCATTTCTGCTCATCTGGACTGGTGGCAGAATCCTGCAAAGGTGATGATAGGCGCCGACCTTCATCCCAAAGACCACAGTATCCAACTCTTTACAGACGCCTCAAACGAAGGCTGGGGCGCTCACTTAGAACAAAGTTCTACAAAAGGTCTGTGGTCACCTCAGGAAAAAGGACTTCACATAAACGTCCTAGAATTGAAAGCTGTCTTTCTGGCTTTGAGACACTTCAAAGACCAGTGTCAGGACCAAACAGTGCTAGTTGCCACGGACAACTCAACTGTGGTAGCTTACATAAACAAACAAGGGGGAACACACTCGGCGGAGATGTGCGCACTCCTGTGGAGACTCATGACCTGGTGCCACCACTATCACATAATCTTGAAAGCCAGACACATTCCAGGGTGCCTGAATGTGATGGCCGACCTACTTTCCAGGTCGAACGAGGTTCAGTCGACCGAATGGTCACTCCATCCACAGGTGTTCAAACAGATCTGCCGAAAGTGGTTCACTCCCCACGTGGACCTTTTTGCCACTCATCTGAACCACAAGCTCCCTCTGTACGTGTCTCCTATCCCAGACCCCCAGGCCTGGGACATAGATGCTCTAAACATAGACTGGACGGGTCTCACTGCTTATGCTTACCCTCCAACGGCTCTCCTTTACAGGGTGATCCAAAAAATCAGGCAATGCACCTGCCTGATCATACTAATAGCCCCAGGCTGGCCAGGGATGCCCTGGTTCTGGGACCTAGTGCAGCTCTCAACAGAGATCCCTCTACAACTCCCGGTGTCGACAACACTCCTCAAGCAGTCCCACAACTTTGTGTTCCACAGCTCCCCGCAGCACCTCAACCTCCACGCCTGGTCTCTAGGAGTGGACAACTCCAAGAACAAGGCTTCTCTGTGGAAGTGGCAGAGAGAATTGCTGCACCTCAGCGGTCTTCAACAAGGAACATCTACAAATCAAAGTGGGCCCTATTTGAAAAATGGTGCAGAGATAATTCGGTGGATTTCTCCTCACCATCTGTGAAGCAAATCTCAGATTTCTTTATTTATCTGTACCAAGACCTAAACAGGCGCCCCTCTACCATTGATGGTTACAGGACAGCTATTGTTGACACTCTAGGCCCTACGGCCCAGCATATTGCCCATAATGAGGACCTTCACAGGTTGCTCTCCAGTTTTCACAGGGATCGCCCCAAGAGTTCCAGAAACCTTCCTCAGTGGAACCTATCTGTTGTCCTCAATGAGCTCACAAAAGCGCCCTTTGAGCCTATGAAAGACACAGACCTCAAACATCTCACTCTCAAGACTGCTTTCTTGCTAGCTCTGGCCTCCGGCAAGCGCCGCAGTGAAATCCACGCCTGGGTCGCCAACAAAGTATCTAATCTAGGCCAATGGGAAAAGGTAGCCTTGTTCCCTTCATCAGATTTTATAGCCAAAAACCAGCTAGCAAGAGAAGGTTCTCAAAGTGTGTCTCCGGTGACTATTCCTGCCTTGACTACCATTGTAGATAGACAATTCAAAGAAGACAGGACCTTGTGTCCTGTACGGGCTTTGAGGTACTATCTGGACCGAACCAAGGACCTGAGAGGGTCCCGGTCCCTTCTTTTCATCTCCTTCAAGAAAGGACATACCTCAGATATCAGACCCGCTACTCTCTCTTCATGGTTGAAGCAAACCATTCTACTTTGTTATAAGCAAGCAGACCAGCAAGCCTTGGACTTAGTCCAAGTTAAAGCGCATGACATTAGGGCCTTCGCAGCCTCTAAGGCTTTTTACGGTGGGGTATCGGTGGACCAGATCATGCAAGCATGTCACTGGAAAGCTCACAACACGTTTACCAATTTTTATCTAAAAGACCTTACTTGGTCGGACAACGACAACAACATGTATCTGGGACCAGTAGTAGCGGCTCAACAGGTCCTAGACCCTTCTCCTCAGTGATGTCTTCTTCGGAAACAAAAGGGGGGGGTGCACGTCCGCTACAGCTAAGCCTTCAGGAGTCTCCCCAGGTCTAGGTATAAGCTACCTCATCAGGGTGTTACAGGTAAGGTCACACATATTAAATTTACATTAACTTTAAATTCTTGGGACCATAAGGTTGTCTTATAAATAAGGTTGCACATAGCAATTCTCGAACCTTGACCTCATTTCTGACGTCATAGCCCTTAGGGGTTCTTCCTATCTGTGTACTCCGGGTACACAATCCTCCTTCCAAACACCCTACAGTGTACGACACTGTGTATTCTCATCAGGTTTTTGGCTCTTTACAAGTCCGACCTTCAGGATTGGGACTCTGTAAATGGGACTCAGACTGGAAATTTTTTGGAACTATTTTTTATTACTCTCAATTCGAGAAAAACAACATTCAGACCTTCCAGTCTCAGCTGTAATCCCGCCACCGGGCGGTTGAATTCAGCATTCAGTCCCACATGGTAAGTTATTGTAGCGCAATAAAATTGAAAATTTTAATTACTTAAATGTAGCTTTTATAAGCTACAAGCTTACCATGTGGGACTGAGAAGAGTCCCACCCTACCTCCCCGCTGTATTACAGCTGAGGGGACATGGGTTTAATCTCAACGAAAAGGAGGCTGATACACAGGAAGTGATGACGTCACGACAACCTATGAGGCCGAACCAACTGCATGCTTGTTTTTCTCGAGCGTTGGTCGTCTGTGCCTCGCGGCAACCAGTAAAGCATTCAGTCCCACATGGTAAGCTTGTAGCTTATAAAAGCTACATTTAAGTAATTAAAATTTTCAACTTTGTGCCTTTCTATGGCGGCTCCTGTGCTGGTGCAATCTGAGACATGTCGTTCTAAAGGCCAGACACATCCCGGGTCGTCTGAATGTGATTACGGACAAATTGTCTCGACAAGCCCAAATAATTCAGACGGAATGGTCACTTCATCAGGAGGTATTCGACCTCCTGTGCCAAAGCTGGTACCGTCCCCAGGTTGACATGTTTGCGACCAGGTACAATTGCAAGCTAACCAAGTTTGTGTCCCCAGTACCAGACCCCAATGCTTGGGTAGTGAACACTCTAACAGTCTCCTGGGAGAACTTGGACATGTATGCCTTTCCCCCAGTGTCGTTACTGGGCAAAGTGGTCAGCAGATCATCTGTACAAGAGAGTGATCCTGATAGCTCCGGGTTGGCCCAACATGCCGTGGTTCTGGGATCTGGTGGATCTGTCGTCCCAGATACCCCTGTGTCTACCCAGTCATCCCGATCTGGTGACCCAGCCCTTCAACAAGGCTCGTCACAGGGATCTGACCAGCCTCAACCTTCACGCATGGCTCCTAGAGCTGAAGCAATCAAGGAGCAAGGGTTCTCTGGCCCAGTGGCGTTACAAATTGAGGCTCCTCAAAGACCTTCAACCAGAACAGTCTATGAGGCAAAGTGGGCCGTTTTTGTTAGATGGTGTGAAGCAAGTCAGGTGGACTTCAGGTCTCCATCTATCAAACAAGTAGCAGATTTTCTCCTGCATCTTTTCCAGGAGAAGAATCTTCAACCCAGTACCATTGATGGTTACAGGTCAGCCATTGCAGACAAATTAGGCAATGCCTCCTTGAATGTCAGCAAAGATGAAAACTTGACTCGCATGTTGGACAGTTTTCACAGAGATAGACCAAAGGGACGTCGGGGAATTCCCTCCTGGAACCTCTCCTTGGTTTTGCATCAACTCACCAAACCACCTTTTGAACCTCTCCGAAAGGCGTCTTTGAAGCATCTGACTTTTAAAATGGTTTTTCTCCTAGCCCTAGGTTCTGGAAAGCGTAGGAGTGAAATACACGCGTGGTTGAACAAGAACATTAGACACCAAGCGGTCAAAAGTGTCCCTTTACCCTTCCCCAAGTTTTTTGGCTAAGAACCACTTGGTGAAGGAGGGCCCAGAATGCGTGGCTCCAGTGGTCATCCCAGCCTTGGCCCCTACTCTGGATAAATCCCTGAAGGAAGATAGGTCTCTTTGTCCAGTGAGAGCTTTACGCTATTATCTGGACAAGACACAAGATCTAAGACGGGGCAAAGAGCTGGTCTTTGTCTCCTTCAAAAAGGGATTCACCAAGGATATCTCTCCTGCTACGATCTCGTCTTGGATTAAGCAGACAGTTATTCTTTGTTATGAGCTATCAGATCAGGAGGCTCTAACTTTGCACCAAGTTAAAGCTCATGATGTTAGAGCTTTCGCGGCTTCCAAAGCTTTTCAGGGTGGCATTTCTTTGGACCAAATCCTGGCAGCATGCCACTGGAAATCCCACGACACGTTTACCCAGTTCTATCTTAAAGATGTTGCTTGGGCGGACTCTGAGCTTTTTCATTTGGGTCCTGTGGTGGCTGCCCAGCAGATCCATCACTGAACCTCCTGTGCTCCTATCCGGTATATAGTGTTCATAACAGTTCTGAGTTTTGTTTGGTATAGGTCTATTTTCGTTTTTGACCTATTCCTTAGTTTAGGGTTTTTATGTCAGCTGACTTGTCAAGTCAGCTGACATTATGTCATCACTCTGCGGCGTGGGCGTCCGCGTGAACAACTTCTTCTCCAAAACTACAAGGCCTAGAGACATGCTGTTTTTTTTAAAAGATACCTTATCTATCGAGGATGAAAAATTGTTCAAGGCATGCAAATCTGTCTGTTCGTCTGTTTGCTAGAGACATTACAAGGGGGGTACCCCCACCAAAAGTGTGAAAATTTCAACTTTTTATCACAATTTTCCCAGTGACTATTGCAGGGATTTCTCTCATATCTTGCATATATGTACTAGGCCAGAGGTAGATTCTCTTGTGTGAGTATGAGACCTGGATCTGTCTTACTTTTTTTTTAATAAATTTTTTTAATAATTTTTAATGCATTAAAATTCATGAAATCATGCACTAAATCACTTATAACTTCAAAAGTGTTGCATTTACAGCATTTTGTGAAAATATGTTGTTCAGCTACTTTTTTCATAGCTACAATATGGTGAGTAAGTTGGGTGTCTGTCTCAATAGCTAAGTGAGTAATAGCTACTTTTGGGCTTTTCAGTAACTTCCATTATGAGTAAAATCACTTGTAACTTAAAAACTATTGCATTTAGAGAATTTCGTATAAATATGTTATTCAGCTACTTTTGGGCCAGCTATAACATAGTGAAATTTCAGACCTGTAGCTCATGGCATAGCTGAGTAATAGCTACTTTTAGGTTATCACTGTTGAGTAAATCGCTTATAACTTGAAAACTATTGCATTTAGAGAATTTCGTATAAATATGTTATTCAGCTACTTTTGGGTCAGCTATAACATAGTAAAATTTCAGACCTGTAGCTCATGGCATAGCTGAGTAATAGCTACTTTTAGGTTATCACTGTTGAGTAAATCACTTATAACTTGAAAAGTGTTGCATTTAGAGCATTTTGTTAAAATATGTTATTCAGCTACTTTTTTCATAGCTACAATATGGTGAGTAAGTTGGGTGTCTGTCTCAATAGCTAAGTGAGTAATAGCTACTTTTGGGCTTTTCAGTAACTTCCATCATGAGTAAAATCACTTGTAACTTAAAAACTATTGCATTTAGAGAATTTCATATAAATATGTTATTCAGCTACTTTTGGGCCAGCTATAACATAGTAAAATTTCAGACCTGTAGCTCATGGCATAGCTGAGTAATAGCTATTTTTAGGTTATCACTGTTGAATAAATCACTTATAACTTGAAAACTATTGCATTTAGAGTATTTTGTTTCAATATGTTATTCACCTATTTTGGGGTCAGCTATAACATAGTGAAGTTTCAGACATGTGGCTCATTTCATAGCTGAGTAATAGCTACTTTGAAGTTCTCACTGTTGAGTAAATCAGTTATAATTGGAAAACTATTGCATTTACAGAAATTTGTGCAAATATGTTATTCAGCTACTTTTGGGTAAGCTATAACATAGTGAAATTATAGACCTATAGCTCATGGCACAACTGAGCAATAGCTATTTTCAGGTACTGACTGTTGAGTAAATCAGCTATAACTTGAAAAATATTGCATTTGGATTATTTTGTTAAAATATATTGTTCACCTACTTTTGGGTCAGCTATAACATAGTGAAATTACAGACCTATAGCTCATGGCATAGCGGAGCAATAGCTATTTTCAGGTTCTCACTATTGAGTAAATCAGTTGTAGCTTGAAAACTATTGCATTTACAGTAGTTTGCTTAAATATGTTGTTCACCTACTTTTGGGTTAGCTATAACATAGTAAAATTTCAGACATGTAGCTCATTGCATAGCTGAGTAATAGTTCCTTTGAGGTTCTCACTGTTGAGTAAATCAGTTGTAACTTGAAAACTATTACATTTAGAGTAATTTGTTAAATATGTTATTCACAGAATTTTTGGTCAGCTATAACATAGTGAAATTGCAGACCTCTATGTCATGGCATAGCTGAGCAATAGCTACTTTCAGGTTCTCACTGTTGAGTAAATCATTGTATCCACTGGATAGCCGCAGTGTGTAGAGAGAGATTTCACCATTACTGCTCTGATGAAAAAAAATATTATAGCTAGCTTTCTTAAGTTTATATATTAATAACCATAAAATGTTGTCTGGGAATATTTTTGGCCTCATTTTGAGAAACAAGATGGCCGCCACAGGTGTTTTTTGTCAGTCATGAAAAGTGCTTATATCTCCCTTATTATTGATCCTAGAGGTTTGGGATGATAAACCAACCTGTAGGAAATCATGGGGTGGGAATATTTTGGTGTGGTCAGATTTGACCTTCAATGACCCCTCCTTCAAGGTCAAACAAGGATAGCCAAACTTAAAAGTGCTTATAACTCGCTTATTATTGGTCCCAGATAGTGCTGGGACGATGTTCGCAAACTTCGGTATTATCGCTCGCTGGCTCATTGCCAATCAATGATCGGTAAAATTTAAGTAAAACCGATATTTGCTAAATCCATTTCTTTGCAGCCTTTTGGTCACAATAAAATGCTAACCTTAATAATATTTTGTAAAAATCTGAAATATCCACCAGTTAAAATCACAAAACTAGCCGTGAATGCAATAAAAATAACGTAAATAGAAACACCTTGGGGTTTTCCAACTGTTGTCAAGGTAATAATAAAATCAGCCAATCACAAGTGAGGATACATCAAGCATAGTCTGTTAGTGAGGGAGACGTCTGTGAATGGCTTTTAGATTATATTTTGGTCATATTTGTGGTAATTTGTGTGTAGTTTGCTTCATATAATATAATATTAATATTTTATCTGTCTTTTTAACACTTCGACTCCATAATCGGCAATGTTCGAAGTTTGGTTACAAATGTCCGATACGAACATGGACACGGAAAATCCAAGCGATCTCCCAGCACTAGTCCCAGAGGTTTGGGATGGTAAACAGACAGGAAATCATGGGCTGTGAATCTGTTGATATGGTCCGATTTGACCTTGGAACCCTCCTTCAAGGTCAAATGAGGATAGCGAAAATTGAAAGTGCCTACAACTCGCTTATTATTGGTGACAGAGATTTGGGATGGTAAACCATCCCATAGGAAATCATTGGCTCGGAATCTTTTGGTATGGTCAGATTTGACCTTTGGACCCCTCCTTCAAGGTCAAATGAGGACAGCCAAGCTTAAAAGTGCTTATAACTCATTTATAATTGGTCCTAGAGGTTTGGAATGGTAAACCATAGGAAATCATGGGCTGGGAATGTATTTGTGTGGTTAGATTTGTCTTTGGACCCCTTCTTCAAGGTCGAACGAGGATATTGCATTTGTAGTATTTCTTTAAATATGTTTTAACCTATTTTTTACACTTAAACAATTACCTTGTTATTTTCCTTCATAATACCATTTACAGGGCACAACTTTTTTATCCTTTTCTTCTGTCAGCTTCGGAATTTCTTTCGAACTTGCTGTTCAGTTACCATTTACTGTATTTCTGTACAGCCCTTTTCCTGATAATTATTCTGTCCTCTAATCACCTTCACAAATCAAAAACACTCAGTCAGCTGACACAGTGCCCGTTCACGGGCACTCTCCTCTTGTTTACCTAGGTGCCAGATGCACGGGGTATGAGACCTTATTCCACTCTTGCTTGGGTTGACTTGGAATTTGGAATCTCTAGGGCTGAACTCTTCTTCTCTTCCTCCCCTCAGAGTAGGAAAAAAAGGGGGGGGGGGCACTAAGTTTGGGCCTTAAGAGCATGGTATGGCTCCTTTATCAGCCAGTCCAGAGCTCGTTTGCCTATACATAGAGTTCCATCTAGTCCTAAGGAAGCTGCCCTCCTTCCGCTGGGTAGTTATTCTAGCTATCGTCTGTTAGGTAAGGTGTATTAACGCAATGTAATTGCAAATTTTAATTAGTAAATTAAATTTTTATTAGTTAATACCTTATCTAACAGACGGGAGATTCCCACCCGGCCTTCCCCGCTTTCAGCTTCAATTTTCAAATCTGGGGATGAAAAAGATGCTATGACGTCACGTCCCTCTGCCAAATGAAGCAGGAACTAGGCCACCTGGCGAGTGGATTGTAGTGTACCGGTCCTGCCGGAGGTGAAACTCAGGCCATCTTTTTCTGGTATTTGGCGGGACTGGCTGGCGCCGGAGTATAGCTATCGTCTGTTAGGTAACATATTAACTAATAAAAATTTAATTTACGAAGTAAAATTTGCAAGTTCACCTACTTTTGGGTCAGCAATAACATAGTAAAATTGCAGACCTATAGCTCATTGCATAGCTGAGCTATAGCTACTTTCTTAATATCGCTGTTGAATAAATCAGTTGTATCTTGAAAACTATTGCATTTAGAGACATTTATTTAAATATGCTATTCATCTACTTTTGAATCGGCTAAAACATAGTAAAATTGTAGACCTGTAGCTCATTCCATAGCTGAGCAATAGCTACTTTAAGGTTTTCACTGTTGAGTAAATCAGTTGTAATGCATTTAGAGAATTTTGTTTAAATATGTTATTCACCTACTTTTCAGTCACCTATAATAGTGAAATTGCAGACCTGTAGCTCATTGCACAGCAGAGCAATAGCTACTTTCAGATTCTCACTGTTGAGTAAATTAGTTGTAGCTTGAAAACTTTTGCTTTTACAGTATTTTGTTTAAATGTGTTATTCACCTACTTTCATGGTCAGCTATACCATAGTAAAATTGCAGCCCTAGAGCTCATGACATAGCTGAGCAAACGATACTTTGAGATTCTCAATGTTGAGTGAATCGGTTGTAACTTGAAAACTATTGCATTTACAGTATTTTGTTTGAGATATGTTGTTCACCTCCTTTTGGGTCGGCTATAACATGGTAAAATTGCAGACCTATAGCTCAATGCATAGCTGAGCTACAGCTTCTTTCAGAGTATAGCTGTTGAATAAATCAGTTGTATCTTGAAAACTGTTGCATTTAGTGAATTTTGTTTATATATGATTATGCTATTCATCTACTTATGAATCAGCTATAACATAGTAAACTTGAAGACTTGTAGCTCATTGCATAGCTTAGCAATAGCATCTTTGAGGTTATCACTGAGCTGAGCAAAAGCTACTTTGAGATGCTCACTGTTAAATAAATCAGTTGTAACTTGCCGCCACCACCGTGCGTAGAGAGATTTTTGGCGTTAACAGAGGAAAAACTACACCAGCTAGTGTCACCAAATTTGCAGGACTGAAATTAGTCTCATTCTGAAAAGCAACATGGCTGCCACGGACATTTCTTTGAAAATTATCTACATTTTTCTACTGGCTGTTTCTCATAGGTAGAAGGTTGAATCTCTTCATAGGTGATATGTATGACAGATATATATGTCCTCTACAACCTTGCAGACATTTGACCTTGAAGGTCATCCACGGAGTGCTGAAGTAACCCACATAGCGGACTTTAAAAAGTCCCTATATCGCCCGTATTATTGGTCCTAGAGCTTTGCAATGTGCAACCAGCCTATAGGAAATCATGTGCTGCGAATCTTCTGATGTGGTCAGATTTGACCTTGGACCCCTCCCCAAGGTCAAACAAGGATTGCCAAACTTAAAGTGCTTATAACTCGCTTATTATTGGTCCTAGAGGTTTGGGATGGTTAACCAACACATAAGAAATCATGGACTGGGAATCTTTTGATATGGTTAGATTTGACCTTGGACCCTTCCTTCAAGGGCGAACGAGGATAGCCAAACTTAAAATTGCTTATAACTCCCTTATTATTGGTCCTAGAGGTTTGCAATCTGAAACCAACTCATAGGAAATCATGGGCTGGGAATCTTCTGATGTTGTTAGATTTGATCTTTGGCCCCTCCTTCAAGGTCAAACGATGGTTCACTGGCTTTGGTGAGTTGTCTTTCCGGTGAATACAAATTTGCATGGGTTCTCCGATGCATAGGTCTAGTTTTTTACTTCTTTCACTTCTACTCTGAAACTCAAACACACAGTCAGCTGACACAGAGCCTGTTCACGACCGCTGATTTTTGTTTATTTGGGGTTTTACGTCGCTTTCAACACTGTACAGGTCATATCACGACGGGTAGTTGGAAGGGCAGAGGAAGCCAGTACATATAGTTCGCTAGGGTTCTGTACTGTAAACTGCCGACCAACGGCAAGCAACTACCAGCTTTCCCACTTACGGCCATGACGGGGATCGAACCCCGACTGCAGAGGTGGGAGGCGAGAGTGTTACCACTCTGCCACCGTGGCCCCCACGACCGCTGATTGCTTGTTTAAAATTTGTTATGTGTGCATTAAGGTTTGTATTCTGTGTCATACACATACTTTCAAAACACGAATCCTTATCGACTTATTAAGCGTCCCCCAAGGGACGCTTGTTTGTATATGGGAGGATATCTGGCTCCGCCGACCCCGTGAGCTCCGCTGTTTTTTTCCTCATAACTCTGTGACCATTCAGCAGATTCCTTTCAAATTTGGCAGGTGTATGCAGTAGCCCAGGGGAATTTTTTTGGATATGCTGCAGTGACATTTCGACCAATCAGAGAGGTCACATGACCAAAAATGTCTTTTTTCGATGGGTAAGCTTGTCTGGATGATAACTTGAAAGAAATTTTATCAATTCACCTGAAACTTGGCAGATACATTCATTCTATTAAAATCTGGAAATCATTAGATTTTGGCATTGATTGGTTAAGAAATGGCCGAGTAATTAATGATTAATTAATCATTATGAATTTTCCAAATAAGGAAAACACAAAAATGCTTCTATCTCGAAAACCGTGCCAGATAGAGCGATTTTGACAAAATTTTTGACCCACAGGGTATTTCTGCAGAGTAGCTATCCCAATTTTCGAAAATTTTGCTCTCGCCAAAAATGGCGGCCATTTTTAATTTTCGAAATTTTTGCAGAAATTAAAAAACAAATTTCTCAATTGCTGTGACTATATCTGTGTATACCTATCTTCTGCAGTCCAGACAATAATTTATTGGATGAACATTAGGCCAATTAAAATGAAGTTTACTGTTGCCTAGGCGATATTCCAGGACATAGACTATGTGCCTTCTTTCTGCATTTCAGATAATATTTGATTGGATAAACATCAGGCCAATTAACACTGAATTCCCTGTTGCCTAGGAGGTATACACAGACTGACCCTTGAACTTTCCAAACCATTCTGATTGACATATTTGTGATGCAAAATAATTCCGCACTGAAACGTTCACTATTTACGTTAGATATAACGTTGTATCTGTGTGTCGACGGTAGTCACCAATAGCGCTGAAAGAGTTAATACTTTAGCACTCACCTTTATATCCTTTTGGGGACGCTTTGTTTTTGCTGTGAAAAAACATTATCTTTTTTTTTTTGCAAGCGATCCTCTAGTTAAACTTAATGAATAATATAAATCTACAAAACCTGTCAAACTGCAAATTAATGAGCCCTGACAAGTTAAATATTTTGCGCTTGTATGTGGCTCATGAGGCTATCACAGAGGAATGTGTTTATGTATTGGGATGATCAGGTCCTTGACTATTTAACTTTTTCCCTCAGAAAATAAATATTGACTTGATCACTGGGAACTGACAGTTTTAGCAGAAAAAAATAATCTTCAGTGATTGAAGGTATGTATGGTCATAACTAAATTTGCCCAGTAAAGCTATAGCCTTGATGAATGTTATATATATCACTTTCTACAAACCCTAAATCACTGGTACTTAAGGTTGCATGTCAGCGTTCTCCAACAGTTTTTCTCTACATCTGACATAAGTTTGAATAAACTCTGTTTCACCGCATGTTTACACTATATTGTCTAAACTGATTTACTTTACCATGTTTCTGATTTTCTTGTGGGTCAGTTCTATTCCTGATTTTTGTTTCAGCGAAGTTTTGTATGAAGATGATACATTCAAACACAGAAACTTGGCAGCCTTGGTTTTGTCAAAGGTAAACCTACTAAATGTATAAAATCAACAAAAACAATAGATTTAAGCTACAAAATGTTGGAAAAGGGGTAAAAGCAAGTGAAATTCTTATTCATGTAAGAAACAAATCAAGATTCTTTTCATGTCAATTTAAATAGTTAAACTTTTAGGAGACATCTTTTGTTGTTTCACATACCGTAGAGATTTAGCTCTCATTGATTCATCCAGAAAAATGACCTGATATAAATAGTGGAATATTTTGAGTAAACCTGAGCTATGACCTGTCATTAATAACTAAGGGAAAACAAGCAAAATAACTGACCTTGTGTTTGCTTGTCTCATCCAGAAAATAGGCTATAGTCATGACTGACAGCTTCTTTAGTAGTGTAAATACAAGTACAAATTCAATTTCCACCCCGCTGAAGGTTTTGGATTTTGTCAAGTTATATTTACCCTATCACTGTTGTACTTAACCTTGTGTAATCGCCACAAGGTCCTTAGCTGATGCAACTCAGTGTAATACACAAGTCATTGTATTTACAGGTGTATTATCATTTGGGTGCATTTGAAGATTCTTTAACGTATGCATTGGGGGCTGATGACTTATTTGATGTGAACCACTCATCTGAATATGTGGAAACCATTATTTGTAAGTTCTTCCATTAATAGCTAATATAGATTTTTATATTCACTTTAATTATATCCCAAGATGAAAGTCGGGGATATACTGGTTTCAGGTCTGTCGCGCCGTTGCAGCCATAAGTTTCAACTTGAGTATGCAATAATTCAAAAATCGCTTTCATAGATTTCATTCAAACTTGGCACATACATGTATTTGGGTCAGGAGAGGAACTTATTTTTAGGGTTACCTTAAGCTCCTAATAATAAAGAATTTATGGCCACCTTCAGGTTAGAAATGTGACTTTTGACCACTTAATGCTGTCTTGGTAAAAAACTATGAAGCTCATCTGGCTCAAATGTTATGGTTAACTCTATGTTAAGGTTAAATTGTGTTTGAGGCCCATAAAGACCCAACTTAGACATTTTTTTAGACATTTTTCACATATTTTACCCTATGACTTAAAAATGGTAAGACTGACAAGTCTCAAGATGTAGTAGATGTAACTTTAACATGTAATCTTTATCTGTAGCTTTAATTTTAAGGTCACCTTAAGGTCTCCAAGACGCCCACAGAAACCCAGTTTATGGACTTTTAAGCCTTATAGACTGATAGAGCTGAAATCTCACCCGGGATTATATTAATAGGTATTTTTTACATGTGCCAAAAATCAAGGGTTTGAGTAGATATTTAACCTGTATATGAGACCAATGAACAATCTACCCAGAGGAGTTTTTTTAAATTGACCAAAAATATTTTTAAAAAATGATTTGACCTAAAAAAAATAAATGAAAAATACTTGTGAATAATAATTGTGAGTCACACTAAATTGTTGCTACAAATAATACCCAGTGAATGCCTATGTTGTGAGAGATGTCCTGTCTGGAGATATGTTGGCGTCAAATCGGTGTAATGTAAGACTGCGTCAAGCCTTCTGTACATGCAGTAGCTAATACGGATTGAAATATTCACTTTCATTTATGACTATGTCTTGTCAATCTTTCTGAAATATCGAAGGAGTCACAACATATGTATATTTACTTTATGCACTTAAATATCTACTCTTAAAAATAATGTAATGAATCCCTTTTTTGTGTGATATTTTTAACTTATGTTATAAAATATTTAAATTCATAAACTAAAATCCATTTATCATTAATATAATCTTTCTGTTTATATTGAACAGTATAGGTTATTTTTTATTGTTTTCCTTTTTGTCACTAGACTTTTATTGTGTTCAGATTTTGACCTTTAAAAGTATTTAAAGTTTGTGTTCATTGTTGCAGCCAAGTGTATTGACTATTATACAAAGCTGATGGTGGCCAATGAAGAGAGTGGGGAAGAGGATAGGAAGCCCATAGACCCACGTCTGGAGGCCATTGTTAACAGGATGTTTCAGAGGTAACTTTTACAGCATGGTGCTCGGTTCTCTCAAGGTTTTTACCCCACAGCCCTTAAGGGCTGTCAGGGTATTGTTTTCACCCATGGTGTCCGGATGGGCGAGCGGGCGGGCGGCGGGCTGTATCTCAGAAACCATAATGTGTAGGAAGTTGATACTTGGTAGGGATATTGGTTAGGAGGTGTAGGTGTGCAACGTCATGGTGTGACCTTGATTTGATCTTTGACCTTGCCATAGTGACCTTGAGTTTGAAAATCTTGTCCCGGCTATATCTTGGAAACCTTAAGGTGTAGGAAGTTGATACTTGGCAGGGACATTAGTTAGGGGATGTATATGTGCAATGTTATGGTGTGATCTTCATTTGACCTTTGACCTTGCCATAGTGACCTTGACCTATAAAATTTTGTCCTGGCTATATCTCGGAAACCGTAAAGTGTAGAAAGTTGATACTTTTTAGGGACATTGGTTAGGGGGTGTAGGTGTGCAATGTAGTGGTCTGACCTTGATTTGACCTTGCCGTAGTGACCTTGAGTTTGAAAATCTTGTCCGGGCTATATCTTGGAAACCGTTAGGTGTAGGAAGTTGATACTTGGTAGGGACATTAGTTGGGGGGTGTAGGTGTACAACGTCATGGTGTGACCTTGATTTGACCTTTGATCTTACCGTAGTGACCTTGATTTATAAAATCTTGTCCGGGCTATATCTCTGAAGCAGTAAGGTGTAGGAAGTTGATACTTGTAGGGACATTGGTTAGGAGGTGTAGGTGCGCAACGTCATGGTGTGACCTTGATTTGACCTTTGACCTTGCCGTAGTGACCTTGACCTATAAAATTTTGTCTGGGCTATATCTCGGAAACCATAAGATGCAGGAAGTTGATACTTGTAGGGACATTGGTTAGTGGGTGTATGTGTGCAACATCATGATGTGACCTTGATTTCACCTTTGACCTTGCCGTAGGGTACTTGACCTATAAAATCTTGTTGTAAATGCAGTAGCCTGCACGACACAGTGTCCAGCATTGGTACAGCATCCAAAAGAAGATACAACAGAAAAACTTAGCGAATGACTATACAAAAAATATATATCACGAATGAAGATAACAAATTATACGAGTGTGTAGCATGAGTATTATATTATTAATCTTCATGAGTGATATATTTTTTCTGTATATGTCTAATGAATGATGTTTTACTTTTACTATCTACCATTTTAGCCATTTATGAGTAAAATTTAGCAATATTAAAGAAAAAATGCAAAAAGATTGTTCCATACATATGTGCACAAATGATAACAAAAACTGAAACTTTTAGCTTGTGAATTTTTAGCCATTTCCATATTGTTTTTATGTAGAACAAAAGTGTTGTTAAAAGACCTTTCTAATGATATATAATACATGTTTGTAAGTTACATAGTTTCTCAGATGTTAGTCAAAACCGAAAGTTATTGAAGCTAATTGTCCATGGTACGGAGGCTCTTAGTGGATAATAAAAGTTGGATTCAACACTCTGTTATATTGCCACCTCAGAAAGATTTCCTTTCTGTCTTGCTTATGGAGCCTGACCCTCCAATATATTATTGCTGTGGGGCAAACTTTTGTGTAAAATTACCTCCAATTTCCTCATACTGGCCACATTGTCAACCACAATTTCAACAATATTTTCTTGACTTTGCAGCATGTAAATACTACATAACATGTATTCTATAACTTTCTCATTGGTGTTCTGTCACTGTTACCAAAATATTGTTTAGAACCTTTACTGAAGTAATCCAGACAGAACCTTTTTCAACCAATTATACTGTTTATTTCTATATTTTTTGTGGTTTGCTCTAATGTAGAAATTAGAGAAAGGTAATTGATATATTGGCCTGAAATAAAGCAGTTGTTAAGTAGTCTGGAAACAACTTCACTGTTGTAGTAAAGATGGCAAACCGGATACAGTGTAGTTTGCTTTTATTTGATTTATATAAACGTAAATGTAATCTGATTACAGACATCCATGAATCATTCCATGACAGCCCACATATTTCAAAAACAAAGTATAAAATATTACACAGAATTGCTTAATAATGTGTACTTGTACTACATTTTGTCATTTTACACTGAATTAATATCCAAGTCATTTAAATCACAAATAATCCGCATTATAGCTGTGGTTATAATTCATATACACACATGGAAGAATTTACAGTTCACTGTATACTTTTTTTCACGGTTCCTGTTTCGTCAAATGTTCATTTTCGGGACCCAGTTTCAAAATTTTCTTTCAATCATAATACTATTTCACTGTGATAGCCAAAAGTCATAATAACAATGCAGCTGAAATATTGGAATTCAAATTGGGTTTTACTTATGTCATGGTGAAAATATAATTGAGTAGAATTTGAAATGTTACTGATGGATATTGGATATAAGTATGCTACCATATAAAAATGTTGGTATGTGTTGTAGATGTTTTGATGACCATCAGTACAAGCAGGCCGTGGGTATAGCTCTAGAGACCCGCAGAATCGATGTCTTTACAGATGCCATCACCAAATCAGTAAGTGGAACACTTGTATACTGTCTCCATTTGTAGGGTACAGTAGAAAGCTTTTAAGCACACAGGTCAGATGAGCAAAGCATGTTTCTACTTTCTTGTGTATATATGAACCTAAATTGGCATCAACTGGTTAACTGTATGGTTTAGGTAATTCAAGAATCAATATATCTAAAACTTTATGGGTTCCAAAACTTTCTTTGAATGAGTATCTATTAAAAAAATTTGTTTGAGAATAAATGTACTCAAACCAGATGGGCTTAAGATCGGACACAGCCAGTGGATTACGTATGTAAGGGTCACCCCTATAAATTATGATTTTCAATTTAAGTTGCCATTAAAATCTGAACAAAAATTTTATGAACACAGAAGTGTACAACTGTTTTGATAGTTCAGTGTTGGGTGTAGAATTGTGTGCCTTTTGTTTATTTAGAAACAAATCCCAGAGACGCTGTCATATGCACTGAAGGTGTGTATGTCACTGCTACAACAGCGCCAGTTCAGGAACACTGTGCTACGGGTCTTGGTGGAGCTCTACCTTCAGCTGCCTCAGCCAGACTACATCAGTGTCTGCCAGGTAAAACCAATGAAAACAACTTGAGTGGAAGGATCTAGGGTCACTGCCATATAAAATCAGTGTCTGCTAATTAAAACTGTGGAAACAGAAAAAGCTAATACGCGTAGGAACTAATTGCCCATTTTCAATAAAAAAAGCTCAAGTAGTTGTAGTATAGTTTATAAACTGGAATAGTTACTTCAAGGGTGAAGAAAGAGTGCATTACATCGATTGCTCTTGTTTGATAATGCTTGGTTTTTTTGGCAAAATGTTGCATAAAGGCCAAATTGTGTTGCACTGTATCATAATCTGTTGACCCCAGCTACAATTCTTCATGCTTGTTACCCTTTGTTTCAGTGCTTCATCTTCCTGGATGACCCTCAGTCTGTTGCTGAGATCCTGGAGAAGCTGGTGCAGGGGGAAGAGGACTCACTGCTGATGGCATGCCAGATTGCATTTGACCTGTATGAGAGTGCAACCCAGCAGTTCCTGAAGAGGATCCTGGATGCACTGAGGAACACCGCTCCCATCCCCATCACAGTGGACAGCAAGCCAGATGTCAAGACAGAGTCAGCTGACAAAAAGACAGACAGGTATGAGCTTCAGTGGTGTTATTGTATCCCCGATCCCCGACGCGAAGCGGGGATACTATGGATTCATCATCGTTGTCGTCCGCGCCCTCGTCTGCAGAGATTTCTTGTTAGCGACCTACAGTCCACATTTCTTTCCGGATTTCTTTCATATTTGGTAGGTGGCTTGATATGGTAGAGGACTCGCCACCCTATCTTTTTGGTAGGCTTTATGTCTAAATTAGGCCTGTGGTAGACAAAAATGTCTAAAATGTGGAATATTGCTTGTTAGCGACCTACAGTCCACATTTCTTTCCAGATTTCTTTCATATTTGGCAGGTGGCTTGGTATGCTAGAGGACTCGCCACCCTATCTTTTTGGTAGGCTTTATGTCTAAATTAGGCCTGTGGTAGACAAAAATGTCTAAAATGCATTAAAAGTCATGAAATCATGCACTAAATCACTTATAACTTGAAAAGTGTTGCATTTAGAGCATTTTGTTAAAATATGTTATTCAGATACTTTTTTCATAGCTACAACATGGTGAGTAACTTGGGTGTCTGTCTCAATAGCTAAGTGAGTAATAGCTACTTTTGGGCTTTTCAGTAACTTCCATCATGAGTAAAATCACTTGTAACTTGAAAACTATTTATTGCATTTAGAGAATTTCGTATAAATATGTTATTCAGCTACTTTTGGGTCAGCTATAACATAGTAAAATTTCAGACCTGTAGCTGATGGCATAGCTGAGTAATAGCTACTTTTAGGTTATCACTGTTGAGTAAATTGCTTATAACTTCAAAAGTATTACATTTAGAGTATTTTGTTTCAATATGTTATTCACCTATTTTGGGGTCAGCTATAACATAGTGAAGTTCCAGACCTGTGGCTCATTGCATAGCTGAGTAATAGCTACTTTGAAGTTCTCACTGTTGAGTAAATCAGTTGTAATTGGAAAACTATTACATTTACAGAAATTTGTGTAAATATGTTATTCAGCTACTTTTGGGTCAGCTATAACATAGTGAAATTACAGACCTGTAGCTCATGGCACAACTGAGCAATAGCTATTTTCAGGTACTGACTGTTGAGTAAATGACTTGTAATTTGAAAAATATTGCATTTGGAGTATTTTGTCAAAATATGTTGTTCACCTACTTTTGGCTCAGCTATAACATCGTGAAATTACAGACTTATAGCTCATGGCATAGCTGAGCAATAGCTATTTTCAGGTTCTCACTATTGAGTAAATCAGTTGTAACTTGAAAACTATTGCATTTACAGTATTTTGCTTGAATATGTTGTTCACCTAATTTTGGGTCAGCTATAATATAGAAAAAATTCAGACATGTAGCTCATTGCATAGCTGAGTAATAGCTACTTTGAGGTTATCACTGTTGAGTAAATCAGTTATAACGTGAAAACTATTACATTTACAATATTTTGTTTAAATATGTTATTCACATAATTTTTGGTCAGCTATAACAGAGTGAAATTGCAGACCTCTATGTCATGGCATAGCTTACCAATATCTACTTTCAGGTTCTCACTGTTGAGTAAATCATTGTATCCACTGGATAGCCGCAGTGTGTAGAGAGATTTCACCATTACCGCTCTAACGAAAAAAATATTATAGCTAGCCTTCTCAAGTTTGCAAGGTATATTAGAGGGTGCACCACAGTATTCTATTGGTAGGCTTTATGTCTAAATTAGGCCTGTGGCTAAATTACTTGCCTACTAAAAATGAGTAATTCTGCATTTTCTCTAAAAGTATTGCAGATAGCAAATTTTTCTTAAATAACTCATTCACCTACTTTTGGGAGAGCTTTCACATGCTGAAGTTCCAGACCTGTAGGTAATTACTCACCTACTCAAAATGAGTAAATGCGAATTATCTCTAAAAGTATTGCAGATAGCCAATTTTTCTCAAATAACTCATTCACCTACTTTTGGGAGAGCTTTCACTTGGTGAAGTTTCAGACCCGTAGGTAATTACTCACCTACTGAAAATGAGTAAATGCAAATTATCTCTAAAAGTATTGCAGATAGCCAATTTTTGTCAAATAACTCCTTCACCTAACTCATTAATATGAAAACAACTTATAGGAAGTCATGGGCTGCAAATCTTTTCATGTGGTCAGATTTGACCTTGGGCCCCTCCTGCTTATTATTGGTCCTAGAGGTTTGCAATGTGAAAACGACTTATAGGAAATCATGGGCTGTGAATCTTTTGATGTGGTCAGACTTCACCTTGGGCCCCTGCTACAGGGTCAAATAAGGGTAGCCAAACTTAAAAGTGCTTTCAGCTTGCTTATTAACGAAAAATGCTGTTTATCTTCTAAACTATGTTAGTTGGCCTTTGTCGGTGGATACATCCAGCATCTGGCCACAGATACGTCCTTAGTCTAGTTACTTATTATGTCCACCCCACTGGGGGATGGACATATTATTTTTGCTTTTCCACCACCCGCCATCCAGTTTCCAGTCATTTCAAGGAAAAGTATTTATCCTATCTTTACCAAATTTGGTATGGTTGTTTATTGGGTTAATAGCTTGCATGGGATTGATTTTGGTGAAGATAGCTCTATAGCTAACTGAGTAATAGCTACTTAGCTACTTTTGTGTACTTCTTTTGTTTCCTGGCATTTTAAGGAAAAATATTTGACATATGTTTACCAAATTTGGTATGAGCAATAGTTAGGTCAATAGCTTGTTTGGGATTGCTTTTAGTGATAATAGCTATATAACTGACTGAGTAATAGGTTCTTAGCTACTTTGAGTAGCTTTTTTAGTTTAAGCATTTTAAAGGAAAAATATTTCACCAATGTTCACAAAATTTGGGATGGAGGGTTATTGGATGAGTAGCTTGCTTGGGATTGCTTTTGGTGATAATACCTTTATAGCTGAGTAATAGCTACTGTGCTATGTAGCTATTAAGCTATTTTGAGTTGACTTTTTTTCTGGACATTTTAATGAAACAATGTTTTCTATCTTCACAAAAATTTATATGAAGGATAATTGGGTCAATAGTTTGGCCAGGATAGCTTTTGGCCGATTATAGCTTTGTAGCTATCTGAGTAATAGCTGCTTTACTACTTTGAGCCTACTCTGAAGTGCATTTCAGTTTTCACTCTTTTAAAGGAAACATATTTGGTTTATGGGGTCAATTGCCTGCTTGGTATTGTTGTTGATGGTAATAGCTTTAACTTCCTGAGTAATAGCTACATAGCAAAAAACATAAATTTGTCTATCTCCTAAACTGTGTGAGATAGAGCAATTTCGTTGAAATTTTCGACCCCCAGGGTATATAAGCAATGTACTCTTGGCAATTTTCAAAAATATTTTCCTCTCCCCTAAAATGGCGCCATTTTGAATTGTTGTGAAAAATGCAAAAACACAAATTTGCTTCTATCTCCTTAACCGTGCGAGATAGAGCAATTTCGTCGAAACTCTCGACCCACAGGGTATCTTAAAAATATACTCTTGCCAATTTTCAAAACAAAAAATATTCCTCTCCCAAAAAATGGCGGCCATTTTGAATTTTCGAATTTTGCCAAAAATGTAAACACACAAGTTTATTGTGTTAATACATCCTATCCAATGGACAATTGCTAATCCGGTCGGCGCAGACCGGCCCGCCAAATGTCAGAAAAAGACGTCCTGTGTTTCCACCGGCCAGTACTGTGCATTCGCGTGATGTCATAGCATCTTTTTCGTTTGGCGCATGTATTGTGTACACAGAGAATTTTATGTGAACAAATTTTGAAGTTTTTGATCATCATATCTCAGAGTGTGCTTTTATTTTTACGTAAACTTCTTCTTGGGAGTATATAGCTTATTTTCATATATCGGATTTACTGACTCTCAGATCATTATGTCTTCTCCGGTCCAGAAACATGGAAGCTGTGGACACCTCATGGCTAGTTTTGACAGCCATAGTTTCTGCGCACGTTGCAGAGTGTAAGGTAAGGGCTCAGACCCTTGTGTGTCACATAATGATTGCAATGCTTGTAACATTTTAACTGAAGAAAAACGTTTGCAGTTGTCCACGCCTAGTTATAGGTTAAAGAAAGAAAAGCGGGAACTTAAGAAAACTACTGACACTCCCAGAAAGGACTCAGACAGTTCCTCTCTCATTGACCCGTCCTCAGTGACTGTAGTGGGAGCTGTGGATGACCAGGGGATATTGCAGTCCCCTGGTTCGAGTTCCAGCACTGAGAAAAAGAAGAAAAAGCCCAATCCTACAGAAAAGATTAAAGGTCATACGTCAAAACACTCCAAGACCGATTCTGAAAAGCCTGCTAAATCGCCTTCTGTTAAATCTCACAGATCCTCAGCTGACGCTAGGATTGAAGATTTAGACCAGAAATGGTCAGACAGGTTCAACAGATTAGAGGCGCTTCTTTTGTCCAAGACTCTGGACAGACCGGAACCGACTTTTACTACTGTTAAGATGACTCCAGCACACTCACCCCCAGTTGGGGCTGTCATGTCTACAGAGCCATTCATCCGACCAACTGATAGATCTCAAGTTACAGTTTTATAGCGAAATACCCTTACCATTTCCTAACAGTAGCTATTTGTTGGAGCCATCCAACCCAATGGCCAACGCAGAGATGCGATTTTTAAGGTTATATAACAACCTTAATCAAGCCATTGGGTTACAGTAGTCCGTCCTCCCGCCAATTAGGTCACATGACCACATTGTTTACTTCATTATTTTTGTTGGCCATCATCAGTAAGGACGTCTTTGGAAATTAGGAGAAGTTTTGTCAAGGTTTTATTTATTTTTTGAGATTTTCAGATCATCTTCAACCTCGAGGAATAAATCAACATAAAGAAGGTCATTATGCAACAATAATAGCTTTATATAGCTTGCCAGTCGTTCGGTTCAGTTTGCTGGACGTTGGAAGCTATAATTTTGCAGCATACATGTGAGAAACAATGTAAATAATAGAAGCGATCTGGAAGACGCCATCTTGGATGAGAATGACAATTCGAGTGGCCGTTATTGCTGTTCACGTCGGGTTCTAATAGCCAGGCGTTGAAAGCAATTTTTTTATCATATTATACATCCCAGTCGAACAGATTGTCCACGAGTCAGTAGAAGGAATCTCCCTTGGGGGCAGCCATTTTACGTTGCCATGGACACGGCATCGTGGAGGAGTTTTGAATGCAGGAAAGACTACTTCTTCGGAAAATGCTTCCGTCGAAGTCCAGTCAAAACATTCACCAGAGGAAAAACCTGTGTGAGGGCATCCATGTACAATCGAGTATTCTATACCTCTTAGAAGGTCAGAATTCGGGTTGTCAGATGTCCGGGAGTTTCATTCATATCTACAAGGAGAGGCTTTTGATTCAATGGTTTGCACAAGAATTTACTACAATCGGGTTTCTATACCTCTCAAAAGGTTTAGAATTCGGGTTGTCAGGAGATGAATAGGGTTTCATCTCAAGAATACAAGGAACCTAGTATTTTTTTTAATGATTTGGTTGACTGTGATTGAGTGGCTAGGGATTGATTTCACAGGCACAGACTCTGTGAATGCTGACTTTTATTTAGTGGCTAGTTATTGATATAATAGTCACGGGCAGTGTGAATGCTCCCTTGTTTGGTCACATTTACCTACATCATAGAATTTCCACATTCCTTGGGTGAACAGACAGCGTTGAATGTGGCCTTTATTTGGGGTTTTCAGGGCATTTGGAAGCCTTTGGTGTTGTAAAGAGCAGTTATCCAGGAAGAAGTGTTTGATTGGACTTCCCTACATAAATCACTTTCATGGGCAGATCCTTTGGTTGCAGGAGGTCTCCAGGAAGTTCACTTTCAGACACTTTATGAACTACTTCCCTTGCAGAAGACCGTAGTAGAGACCAAAAATGTAGGTCTCACTTTTTTTGTTCAGGTCTAATTTAAGGGATCTAAGGGACCAGCATGAGATGTTGTAGACTTATAATGCCTTTGGACAGTGTGCAGTGTGTTGCATTTCCAGTCCACAGTGGGCTAGTTTGTGTTCTAATCTTCTTGTTGGAGTTTGGCCATGTCTAGGAACATGTGACTCAACAGAAGGGATGTAACTTAGAATGCCTTTAGAAAACATACAATGTTTTTGTGTCTGCTAATGTGGTTCTCCTGCTGGACATATCAGATGTTCAGAGGATTTTCATGTGGTGTTTCCATGAAAATAAGGATGTTGAGTAAGTCTAGAAGGGAGCATGCTCCTAGTCTGGACTAATAATAGGACACCAGGCCTCAGAGCAGATTTTTTGTTCCTATCATGACAGTTACCCTGGAAATAGAGTTGCTAGTGTCTCCTATTCCTCAGCTAGTTAAAAGGGGGAGAGGGTCTTACTTATACAGGCCCTATGGAAGCAGGGATGATAGGTGGCTTCCTGTGGTTTGAAGGAACCTTTGCCCAATTTTTGGTAGGATACAAGTCTTGGGAAAGGAAAATATTCAGCCAGACCTTTTAGAAGTGAGGTTGGCAGAAGTTTTAAAAAAAAAAAAAAAAAAAAAAACGGAAAAAAAAAAAACGAGAGAAACAGCAGTTTTGATAGAAGCTGTTTATGAAATGATCGACAAAAGGGCGATAACACCAGTCACCAGTGTCACATCGCTATAGCTTTACAGTTTATTTAAGGAAGAAATGGCAGCCAGTAGTTGTTAAGGTCAGGTAAATGAGTTTGCATGTACCTTACTTATTATAGATTTGTTTAATCTTGGGTTTTCATCTATATAAGGCGAGTGGATGATGTCACTCGACCTTATGGGTACACACTTGTCATCGGTTGACTCAGCTAACAAGTATCTTTGCTTCATTGGAGGGTACAGATTCTACCAGTTCACTGCCTTACCCTGCAGTATGGCTACAGTTCCTCACCAGTTTACCATGGTAGCAAGAGAGGTGAAGCTGATGGCTCTCGCAGAAGGCATCAGTATTCGCCATTATATAATAGACGGTTAGCTATAAGAATGAACTTTACACAGCAATGCCAAGAAAACACCTACTGGTTGGTGCATCTTGTCGAAAGCCTGGGTTGGATCACAAATTTCTAAAAATCAGATTTGTTTCCAACTCCAGTAATCGAATTTGTTGGTTACAATTCGACCTCAGGGTAGGGCTAGTCTTCTCAACTCAAATCTTCCTGGAAAGACAGTTCACCATGTTGAAAGCTTCTCACTCATCTACAAGGAAGCTCATGTCACTTTGAAAGCATGACTTCCATGGAGAAGACTACTCCATTGGGATGTCTGCACATGGAGTCACTCCAATGGTATCCAGAAACAATGCAGATATCCTTAGTTTCTGGATATCCCACTTCTTGTTTTCTCTGATTCACAGGGATTATCTTCAATGGACAACCAATCATTCACTTTCGAAGGAGGACTCACCACTCCTTTGGTAGGGGCTCAGTCGTTCTCCTTTCACAGAATCTTTCCCAAAGGGTTGGGGTTTCTTTCTTGAAGCATCCACATCCATTGTCTGTGGAGTCAGGAGGGGTCAAGACTCAACATAACATTATACAGCTGGAAGCTATGTTGGTATCTTAAAATGATTCAGAAATCAGTTTCTGAGTTGAAATCAGTTTGATTTTCACTGATAATTTGTTAGTGGTTGCCTATATGAACAGCCAGGGAGGCATCCACTCTCAGGTAATATGTACCTTAATCTGCAGAATCATGGTTTACTCGAATGCCAGAATGATTCAGATTCAGGAAGTACATCCCAGGGAATCTGTATGTTATGGAAGATTACTTGTCTAGACAGATAAGTTATTTCAAACCAAAAGGGTTCATCAGGGTTTCAATCAAATTAGACATTGCTACCGTCAATCAGTGGTTGATGTGTGGTAACTAGATAAATCACAAGCTTCCCATGTAGGTCACCTGTCAGGCTCGGGAAACAGGTGCTTGAACATCTCTTCTGAAGGTCTGGACAGACATGGGTTTTTGCCCAGGGTTTTGGTCCTGCAGGTAAATTAACATGTATGTGTCTCATGTCCCAGACAGTCAGGCTTGGGAACAGATGCATTGAATGTCTTTGGGGGTGGTCTGGTCAGTTATGTCCAGTGGCCCTCATCCCTCAGGTGATTCAACAGATGACCACCTACAGGTACAGAATCATATTGTACCAGGGTGGCCAGGGATGTCTTGCTTTTGGATCTGGTGGATCTGTCCACAAAACCCCTTCTGAATGGGTGAATCTGTTGACTCAACCATTTAGCAACAGACTTCACAACAATTTAGCTTACTTGAATCTTCATGTTTGGCATCTGGAGTCAGGCATGAATATTGTGCAAGATTTCCGGAGGAAGTGGTGAATCATGAAGGAGCACTCCTCTAGGAGAATCTGAGAATCAGTTGTTGTTTTTTGGGGAAGTGGTGTGTAGAGAGTCATGTATATATCTCAGACCCCACGATTCCACATTAGCAAATTTCCTGAAATACTAGTTTAAGGAAACCTCCTAAAACTATACAATATAGAACAGCAATGGCGGAGGCCTAATACTATCCACTATTGTGTGTTATACAGGAGCAATTGCGGATGGTTTGGGGCCTAAAGGGTCAAGATGTATCTAAAAGTTGAGGTAAATAATAGATCAGCAACTTTTAGTAAGAGACAAACCAATAGTTTTGGATTTTGTCATTGGTCCTTCATGCTCTTATCAAGCAACCTTTGAACCTGTGAGGAAGGCTTTCTTGAAGTTATTACCATTATTTGGGTTCGGCTTCAGGTAAAGTAGTGACTCTTCCCTTAGTTATAGGGAGATTTGGTCACAGGTAACTCTGGCCATTAACTGCTTTTGGCCACGAACCAGTTTGGCTTCAGATGGGCCTACTGCGATTACTGTAATTGAGTCAGTGATATTTGTCTCTGTGGATTACAGAATCATGGTAAAGGAGTGACATTAATGCTTGGACATATTCTTCCTTTAGTTAAGGAGAATGAGTCACGAGTAACTCTGGTCCCTTCAATTGCCAGAATCATTTGGCTTTGGATGGGCCTACTGCAATTAAGCCTGTGTCATGCCAGCTCTTAGCCTCTTTGGACAACAGTTTGACTTAATATGGGTCTGTCTGTTTTTGTTAGAGGTTTGGTGATCAAAAAGTTTCGGATAGAACAAATCTTTTGTTTTTACTATTTCATCTTGATTGAGTCAAGATTGAGTCACAGAAGCTATTGATGTATGTTTTGATTGCATCTTTAGTTTTCATAGGTGATTTCCTTACATGAGCTTCTTGATACATGTTCTTGGAAATTCGATTGTATGTATACCAATTTCTGTCTGGAAAACCTCTGTTGTCATAGGGTCAGATTTGAAATTGGTTCCTACAGTTGGGTCCTGCAGTTACAGTTTGTTACTTTATAAGTATGTGTTTCATACTTATATTTCTACATTTGCAGTTTGTGGCTGGTATGTCTGCAATGCTGGATGTATTTGTAGTTAGATATCACTGTTGCCTAAATCTGACTTGGGAAGGATTTGGCATTATGCTGATGACACTTACAGGTTGGTTTGACCTTGTTTTGGGGTCGGATGTTACAATGTAGATGGGCTATCTATTTATGACATCCTTTTGCAACACCAACATTGTCAGCAGTTGTGAGAACTACAACTACACACTTTCAGTTTTTTGGGAGTTGTATGTTGTGATTGTTGGAAGTTTATATGTTATTAATGCATGTAAATTCCATTGTGAAGTTCTCATGTTGTTCAGTTGTAGGTTGGGTAGTGGTTTTCTTAAAAGAATTCCCTCCATCCTACAAGGCTGAATTCAGCTACTGTTAGGAAATGGTAAGGGTATTTCGCTATAAAATTGGAAAATTTAATAGTAATTTAAATTTTTATTAGAAATACTTACCATTTCCTAACACTCATATTTCCCTCCCGCCTCCCCGCAAGTCATTCTTTTACTTGCAACAAAAATAATGAAGTAAACAATGTGGTCATGTGACCTAATTGGCGGGAGGACGGACTACTGTAACCCAATGGCTTGATTAAGGTTGTTATATAACCTTAAAAATCGCATCTCTGCGTTGGCCATTGGGTTGGATGGCTCCAACAAATAGCTACTGTTAGGAAATGGTAAGTATTTCTAATAAAAATTTAAATTACTATTAAATTTTCCAAATTTGTCCGGTACCGACCACACCTCCCAGAGACAAGCCACCGACAAATCACATGGATCATATGCTGTTCAACAGACTACAACTTCAGATTTGCCTGGTAATGTTCAGACTGTTTCCAAGTCGACCAGCAAGTCATCTAGCGACAAAGCACCTGCCGACCGACCTTCAGATTTAGCTGGCTCTGACTCACCTGTATCTCATCAGGTACCCAGCAGATCGTCATCGGCTCCGGCTAGAAGGCAAAGCACATTTTCTATGGTTACAGACTCTGACACTGACCTTTCTGATGGCCCCCCCACAGTGGATATTTTTGTGGATTAAGGGGAGCTGTCTGACCAGGACCCTGATGTTACTGCTACTGACCCCGACCAGACCCTCTCTGAGGAACAAACTTATAGAGAAACGATGATAGGGATCCAGTCTTTCATGGGATGGACACATATCCCAGATATGGACACAGCAACTTCCACATCAGATGACAACCCCTTCGCTGGTCCCAAAGCCCAACCAGCAGGCAAAGTGTCGGTCAGAATGCCTATGGATGAATGGTTATGTAAGAAGTGGGGTAAAAGATATCCTTCACGTAGTTCTGAAGCTGGAGGTTTACTCAAAGACCAGTTTGTACGCTCTGCTAGATCTCAGGCTAAATGGTATGGCTTTATTTCTGACCAGCAGAAGATTGAAACTGAAGCTGGCTAGACTGTGTCGTCATGGAGTACCGACCCTTCAAAGGTTAACAGAACCTACAGCCGCATAGCCAGGGCAGCCGGCATTGTCTCAACTCCACCAGCCTCATGTCAGATTTCCCAGGACAATCTAAGAAGGTGCGAAAAGTCGGCACGTGAAGCCTCCACCATTTGCAACCAAGCTGCCGGATTCAATAGGTGTTTATACAAGGTTCAAGAAAACATGCAGTCCCAGTTGAAAGTGATTAGGTCGGAGCTTAGCAAAGGCAAGTCATCAACCAAGGTTTCCACTGCTGCTGATGAACTACATTTCTTAATGGACTTCAATTCCAGCATTACGCAAGCCATGGTAAAAACCATGGAACACCTTAGTGACTTTGTCTTTGTGACTGTAGCCAACACTACATTAGCTAGAAGGGACTCTTGCCTTTCATACCTCAAAACCGGTATTAAACCAGATACTTTGGCTGCTTTGTGTACAGGACCCCTGTATATTCCTACTTTGTTCCTTGATGATGCTCTTAAACAGGCGGAACAGGACATTGCAAACTTTGAGAGCAAAGGTCAACTTCACCCAGGGAAGAAAGGTCGCTTCCATCTATGAGTGCCCAGGCAAGCGGGCAGATCATAGGAAATCTGAATGATCAGCCTGGAAGAATATTGGGAACCATGGACAGAACAAGAAAACCAAAGGCAAAGCCTCATACTACTGGGAGCCAGATTCCATCACAAGAACAGACAATGAACACTGTAAAATATCATGTTGTAAAAGTTGTACATTCTGCGCCCGGGCATTCCCAAAAGAGAGAAATAAATCCCGGGTCAGCAGCTTGTTATTCTCAAAGAAATAACAAATTAAAATATGTGAAAGGTGTTTCTTGTGTCACTCAATTGTCTTGTGTAAAACCTGTAACAAATGTAAAAAATGCTGCCTCAAATCTGCCTGTAGGGGCCAGACTTCAAAACTATTGGCAAACTTGGCTGAATCTGGGTGCTGGTCTGAAAATAGTTCAAATCCTGACAGGGCTACACCCTTCCCTTTCGGATTCGGCCAAATCTCACTAGGTCTCCCACAGTTATAAGCTGTCAATCCCCACAGGAACCTCTACCATTTGCAGGCATTACATCAGCTTATAGACAAAAACGCTGTAGAGCTTGTAGACAATCAAAGATCTTTGGGGTTTTTCAACTGAGTATTTCTAGTGCCCAAACCCAACAACAAATGGAGACCTATACTAGATCTGAGCAAACTAATTCTTTTCCTCAAGGCGGAAAAATTCAAAATGGAGACACCGGAAACCATCAGGACATCCCTCCAACAGGGGGAGTGGGTTACCTCAATCGACTTCAAGGATGCCTACTTCCACATACCAATACAGGAGCAGTCCAGGAAATATCTGAGATTTCATGTAGAGGGTCGGACATACCAGTTCAAGGCATTGCCATTCGGATTGTCCACAGTACCCTTGGAGTTCACTGTAGTAGCAAAGGAGGTAAGCTGATGGCCATACACAAGGGTATAAGGATCCACCAGTACCTAGATGACTGGTTGGTGAGAGCCAGATCCCACCGGGTTTGTCTCCAGCATACACAGGATCTAGTAAAAATGTGTCAACAACTGGGCTGGCTGGTGAACTTAAACAAGTCAGAACTGGAGCCCAAGCAGGTTTTCAGTTTTGTAGGTTACCAGTTCGACCTCAAATCCGGTTGGGTCCGACCCACACCGGACCGGTGGCAAAGCCTTCAAGAAAAAATACTGAAACTGCTATCCCTACCAGCCTGTCCAGTCCGGGATTTCATGTCCTTGATAGGCTTATTAACAGCCATAGAAAAGCAAGTTCATCTGGGCCGGCTTCATATGAGACCCGTACAGTGGCATTTGATGGTACCGGAATCACTAGAAAAGGTGATACCAATCCCCCAGGTCCCTGCACCCCCATTTACAATGGTGGCTCATAGAAGACAATATTCTCACAGGCCACCATTACACCCAATAAAACATGCTCTGCAAATTTTTACAGCCACATCAAAAGAAGGATGGGGTGCTCACTAAGACGAGGACATTGCAAGAGGAACCGGGTCCCTTGCGGAAAGCAAGCTGCATATAAACTATCTGGAACTAAAAGCAGTCTTTCTAGCCTTAAAAGAATTCCAAGACCTCTGTTCAGACAAGATACTCGTGGTAGCAACCGACAACACTACAGTGGTGTCATACATAAACAAGGAAGGAGGCATAAGGTCGGACCCACTTTGTGCCCTACTTTGGAGAATCTTGACCTGGTGTACCAGGAAACAAGTAACTCTCAAAGCCTGACACATTCCAGGCCGGCTGAACGTGGTAGCAGACCAGCTATCTAGGCTGGGCCAGACCATCCAAACGGAGTGGTCTCTCCTTCCAGAGGTCTTCCAGACAATATGCAGCAGGTGGCACTGGCCCAAAATAGACCTATTTGCCACGAGGTTCAACAACAAGTTGCCTCTGTTTGTGTCACCGGTACCGGACCCCCTGGCCACGGCAGCGAATGCACTCAGTCTGCCATGGGAGGATCTGGACGCATACGTCTTCCCACCAGCAGCGATATTGGGCAAAGTTGTGGAGAAGTTGCAGGACTCTCCATGCAAGAGAATCATCCTAATTGCTCCGGTGTGGCCCAACATCCCTTGGTTCTGGGATCTAGTGGCCATGTCCAGCCAAATCCCACTAAGTCTGCCCAACCTGTTGACACAGCCCTTCAATCAGATCCCTCACAGAAATCTGACGAACCTAAATCACCATGCGTGGCTTAGAGCCTCAGCTATCAAGGAGCAGGGATTCTCTGAGGCAGTGGCAGAAAGAATTGAGGCTCCTCAAAGAAGATTAACCAGATCAGTCTATGTGGCAAAGTGGACCATTTTTACAAAGTGGTGCATCAGCAATCAGGTGGACTTCAGGGCACCCCCTGTAAAGTCAGTTGCTGACTTCCCCATGTACGTGTTTCAGGACAGGAAGTTACAGCCCAGCACCATTGATGGTTACAGGTCTGCCATTGCTGATAAACTGGGAAACTCACCAATTAATATCAGCAAAGATGAAAACCTCACTTGTCTCCTGGATAGTTTCCGTAGAGACAGACCCAAAGGCCGGAGGGGAATCCCCTTCTGGAACCTCTCCCTGGTTTTGCACCCGCTGACAAAGGCTCCATTTGAACCAATTAAAGAGGCCTCCTTGAAGCATTTGACCTTCAAGAGTTTTCCTCTTGGCCCTTGGGTCTAGTGGCAGAAATATTAGACACCAGTCTGACTGGTCCAAGGTGTCCCTGTATCCATCACCCAGCTTTCTCTCCAAGAATCAGCTGGCCAAAGAGGGTCCAGATAGTGTGGCCCTGGTGGTTATACCAGCCCTGGCGCCAACTCTGGATAGGTCCCTCAAGTCTGACAGGTCCCTCTGTCCGGTCAGAGCATTACGTTACTATTTGGACAGGACCTCAGACCTCAGGCAGAATAAGGAGTTGGTTTTTGTCTCCTTTAAGAAAGGTTTCAACAAAGACATCTCACCTGCCACTATCTCCTCATGGATCAAACAGACTATGATCCTATGTTAAAGCCAGGTCACACTGTGGCGATTTTTAGTGGCGAATATATCCTGAAATTGTTCCCTGTTGGTAGCATATTCTTGGTCCATCTTCACTGTTCTCCACCATTCTCCATGGATCGTCATCTGGCTACGACAATTTCAAACTGTTCAAAACTATCGCCGGTATTCGCCGATTCTTGGCATTTTTTTAGTTTGCCATGGGAATTTGCCACTATTGGTAGCAGATTCTTCTACATCGTAGCTCTGTGGTAGGACATTCTCCAGCAAATCGTACTACCTTCTTATTCTCAGATAATTCGCCAAATATTCTTCCTTGTTCTCAACTGGTTCTTCCTTTGTTGTGGAAGATTCTTCAAAGATCGCATTCATTCAGTAAAAAAAAAAACCCAAAAAATTCTGAGATTGCTTCCTTCGTGAGGTTTATTTACCCTTCTTATGGGACTGAACTCTTCCCCTAACTCAGAGCAGGTCTGTAAAAGAGCCCCCCCCCAAGCTATTATAGCTATAGTAAATTGCAAGTGATATCTATAGTAAATTGCAAGTGATATCTAGACCAAATCTGGTATGGAGGAGTAAGCTTAATTAGTATTGCTTTGGGGTGTTCTAGCTCCATAGCTATGTTATTAATAACTAATTAATTATTTGGACTAAATATCTCATCATTTTTCAGGTTATTGTAAATTAAAGTAACACACTCAGCTACTTTCCCCAAGCTACAATGTGTTTACTGTTGTACAAATCCATCACTGAAGGTATATGAGTAGAAGCTATTTTAGTTAAATTAGCTATCAAAGTGAGTAATTCGCAAATATCACAGAAACCTCTAGAGATAGAGTGATTTTGAGCAAATTTTGGACCCATTCAGTACTAGAGACCTTAGATGTAGTACCTCTGAAAAATGTTGAATTTCCCGAATTTCGGCCGCCATCTTGAATTTTGATGGAAATCAAAAATGTCGTTTATCTCAAAAACCGTTAGAGATAGAGCGATTTCGAGCAAATTTTGGACCCTTTGGGTACTAGAGACCTTAGATGTAGTGCCTCTGAAAAATATCAAATTTCAGCCGCCATATCGAATTTGGCCAGAAATTGAAAATGTCATTTATCTCGAAAACCGTTAGAGATAGAGCGATTTTGAGCAAATTTTGGACTCTTTGGGTACTTGAAACCTTAGATGAAGTGACTCCCCAAAAGTCAGAATTTCCGAATTTCGGTCACCTTGAATTTTGGCGGAAATGGGAAATGTCATTTATCTTGAAAACCGTTAGAGATAGAGCGATTTCGAACAAATTTTAGATCCTTTGGGTATTAAAGAGCTTGCTTGTAGTTTCTATGAAAAAAGTTGAAATTCCCGAATTTTATCAGCCATCTTGAATTTTGGCAGAAATCAAAAATGTTGTTTAGCTTGAAAACCATTACAGATAGAGCGATTTTGAGCAAATTTTGGACCCTTTGGGTACTAGAGATCTTATTTACAGTGCCTCTGAAAAATGTTGAATTTATCAAATTTTGTAAGCTATTCAGAATTTTGGTGCAAATCGAAAATGACATTTATCTTGAAAACCATTACAGATAGAGCGATTTCAAGCAAATTTTGGACCTGTTGAGTACTTGAGACCTTAAATATAGTGCCTCTGAAAAATGTCTTTTATCTCAAAAACTGTTAGACATAGAGTGATTTCAATCAAATTTTGGACTATTTGGGTATTAAAGATCTTAGGTATATTGCCTCTGAAAAATGTTGAATTTCTCAAATTTCGACCACCACCTTGAATTTGGTTGAATTTCCAGAATTTCAGCTGCCATGTTGAATTTTGGCAGAAATTGAAGATGGTATTTATCTCAAAAACTCTTAGAGATAGAGCGATTTCAAACAAAATTTTGAAGCCTCTTAGTACTATCTTAGTGCTATTTTAGTTGATTTAAAGATTATAAATTACTGTAGGCAGCACTTTTAGAAAATGTGTAGTAAAAACTCTTCAGGAATTTGCTAATTTTGAATTTTTATACCCCTGCATAAACCCTGGATATAATGCTGCTGAAAAACTTTTAATTTTTCGAATTCTGGCAGACACCTTCCTGTGTACATGAACTATAACATTCAACTTGCAAATGTCATTTGAGAAATGCTTAGTTTAAACAGGGATTTGTGTGAAACCTTCCACTAAGAAAGCCTTTCAAAAAAGTGTCCAAACTTGCTATTTTAGTTGATTTAAAGATTATAAATTACTGTAGGCAGCACTTTTAGAAAATGTGTAGTAAAATCTCTTCAGGAATTTGCTAATTTTGAAGAATCTCAAGAAATATTTTTGGTCACTGTAATACCTGTACCCCTACATTTCAGTACTGCAATGGAGACGGAGGAGGTGGCAAGTGATGTGAAAGAGGAGACTAAACCTCTGACAGCTGCAGAGAGTGCTCTACAGGAGCGAGTCTCCAAACTGCACCACATCCTGGCAGGAAACTCCACCATTGCTCTCCACTTGCAGTTCCTCATCAGAACAAACAAGGCAGATCTGCTCATACTTAAAAACACAAAGGTATGCAAGCTTTGTGGGCACAAACTAAAAGCCATCACACCCACTGTCAATGTAGAAATAGACTTGTTTTTTTTTAGAAGCTACATGCAGTAAAATAGTGATTCTGTTGCCAATTTAAAAATGAAGTTAAATAGTTCCTCCACAGTTATAATTCTAATTCAACTTTTATAGCGCTTAATCTCCACTGAGAAGTGGACTCTAAGGCGCAACAAGACTTGCAAGACACAGTTATAATCTGTCTTCTCATTGTAAAAATATGTACCCAGTGCTTTTATGACACATGCAGCTTATTTTAAACAAATTAATTTTACCGTACTTCACAGTATAAACATTCCTTCCCCCTACCTTTTAAAAAATGCATTGCCCCTGAATTACGTTATAGCAACAGTAACTGTCTCTCAGAAATCCTCGGTATGTCTTGGGATATTTGTCAGTGTACATGCCACATTACGGGCTCTGGAGTGATTTGAGATATGGTAGTGTGTAAGGATTGGCTACAGCAATCTACAGCACCTCTTCTGAGATGTAAATTCTTGGTTTGTGTGTAGGATGCAGTGAGGAACTCTGTGTGTCACAATGCTACAGTCATTGCCAATGCCTTCATGCATTCAGGAACCACCAGTGATGCTTTCCTCAGGTAAGCATTAGCTTTCATGTCCTGTCACCAGCTCTGTTACTAATCGCAAATACTGCTGCAAGAGTTTGTTATGAGTAGCCAGTACTGTTACCCGTAGTGTTGTGTTTGATTGCATATACTCAAACCGGTTCCCAAAAGTGAATGTTACTGGTTCCCAAAACTGTGTTTCGGTCAGTAAATAGTTTTCCAGTTTACATTCTTATACACTTATACCTCATGTTAGTACCATGTATTTAGGAAATACTGATGACTGTCATGATTCTAATTCATATAGACAGTTGATGTATTGTAAAGTGATAAGCTGAGCAGTGCGTCACTACACAGTGTACAGAAAAGTTGTAAACTCTAAGTTAAAGTAACATCATTCCATTATCTCAATGTGATAAATATTTTTTCACTGTATTAGCAAAAAACAAATGTTCATTTTTGTGTATTTTTATTCTAAAATTTGCATATTGGGACTAAACATGGATCACATCTTATTTTAGAAACAACCTGGAATGGCTATCTCGTGCCACAAACTGGGCCAAATTTACAGCGACTGCTAGTCTTGGAGTGATTCACCGAGGACATGAGAAGGATGCAATGCATTTAATGTCCACATACTTACCCAAAGAAACGGGGCCTGGCTCTGCATACACAGAGGGGGGTGGCCTCTATGCTCTTGGTATGATTTACAACTGGGTTGTGTTTACAGAAACAAGACCTTTTGTATTTTAATGACAGTGTCTCCATTGCAAGAGCCATGTGTGTCCCATGGAGATATGAATTTAAAATAAGTCTGAGTTACAATGAATACAGAGTAAGTGTAGTAAAAGCTATGACTAGATGGAGGAATAAAAGTCGGGAAATTTCCGTCTACGGTCTCCAAAGTATCTTACTATGTCAAGTATGTTACCTAGTGTCCAGTATCCCAGACTCTGTCAGTTTATTTTGGGCAAATGTTGTGACTTTACAATGTTTTATCCTGCTGCTATGACTTTATGTGTGGTTCATGCTGATCCTACAGCAAACGGGAATGAGTGAAGTGCTGTTGTACTGTGTGAACACACTATGGCTCTGTTTCAGGTATGATCCATGCTAACCATGGGGCAGATATAAGTGAGTACTTACTGGGCCAACTCAAAGAAGCAACCACCGATATTGTCAGACATGGAGGGTGTTTGGGACTCGGACTGGCTGCCATGGGAACAGCCAGGGAAGGTAAATTTTATGTTACTTTGGTATTGCTAATGAGCTGCCTCATGGACTGCATAGTTTGCTGACGACATTGACCTGTACAGCATCATCTAATCCATTTGAAAGAGTGGACATTGTAACTGTACATAATAGATACATCTTTCAAGAAAAGTCTGCTTCCAGATTTTAAAACAATACCATTAAGTCTAAGTCAAAGTGAAATGAGTAAAAGTAAAACATTTTTCAGTCACACTTCAATTTCCTGAAAAAGCAATGCCTTAACAAGTATACAAGTTATACAACATGTTGTTTTTGAAAATGCTAGTTACTTGGTGCATTTTGCCAGGTATTGTTTGTGTGTAGATATGATATAGGTTGCATATTTTCTCTTTATCGCTATTGCATGTACCCATGTTAAAATGTCACAGCATATTTATGACCTCAGAAGCAAAGCGGATTATATTACAACATTATATTTAAGACATTTCATATTTCATCATGTTTCAAATATTGACTGAAGAAGCATGTTGCTTAAATCCATGATTCAACTTAAATTTAATATGAGATGACTCTCTGTTTTGGCTGAATATATGTGCGGACTGCTAAATTTGTGCAAGTTTTTGCACATATCATTGTAAGCATGACCCTATGTTCATACTCAGAAATCTGTTGGCATTAATAATGCGTGAAACCAGTTTGTTGAAGTTAGTAGTGAGTATCAATACACTATTGTATCCAAACTTGTACAATGTTTCTGAGTAAGTGTTGTTGAAGTTAGCAGTGAGCTTTTAATTAATACACTGTTGTATACAGACTCATACAGTGTTTCTGAGTAAATGTTGTTGAAGATAACAGTGAGCTTTAATGTACTGTTGTATACAAACATATACAGTGTTTCTTAGTAAATGTTGTTGAAGTTAGCAGTGAGCATCAATACACTGCTGTATACAGACACATACAGTGTCTCAAAGTAGGAGTTGTTGAAGATGCGCATACTATTTCCAGACATCTATGAGCAGCTGAAGTTCAACTTGTACCAGGATGACGCAGTGACTGGAGAGGCAGCAGGTATTGGGATGGGTCTTGTCATGCTGGGAACCAAGTCTCCACGTGCCATAGAGGACATGGTCGGGGTGAGTAGCACAAGGAAATACAACGAGATGAAATTTGTTGTTCATATTATATTCTCAAAAATTACCTTTGTTGGCCAAAATAACTCTGTTGGTACTGGGATACCAAAACTGCTGCCCCATCTATATTTGAGGTTGCGGATAGTTGTGATCACCGCACCTCTGTTCAGTTTGTATTATTGGTAGTAAGTCCCCAAACATGGTCACATTTTTATCCCACAGCCCTTAAGGGGTATTGTTTTCACCCATGGTGGGTGGATGGGTGGCGAGAAAAAGTTTGTTGGGGCTGTATCTGAGAAACCGTAAGGTGTAGGAAGTTGATACTTGGTAGGGACATTGGTTAGGGGGTGCTGGTGTGCAACATCCTGGTGTGACCTTGATTTAACCTTTGACCTTGACTTTGAAAATCTTGTCTGGGCTATATCTCTGCAACCGTAAGATGTAGGACTTTGATACTTGGTAGGGACATTAGTTATGGATTGCATCATAGTGTAACCTTGATTTGACCTTTGACCTTGCTGTAGTGACCTTGACCTATAAAATCCTGTCCGGGCTATATCAGGGAAACCATAAGGTGTAGGAAGTTGATAGTTAATAGGAACATTGGTTAGGGGTTGTAGGTGTGCAAACGTCATGGTGTGACCTTGATTTGACCTTTGACCTTGCCGTAATGACTTTGATCTATAAAATCTTGTCTGGGCTATATCTCGGAATCCGTAAGGTGTAGAAAGTTGTTACTTGTAGGGTCATTGGTTCAGGGGTGTACGTGTGCAACGTCATGGTGTGACCTTGATTTGACCTTTGACCTTGCCGTAGTGACCTTTACCTATAAAATCTTGTCCGGGCTATATCTCGGCAACTGTAAGATTTAGGATTTTATTGCGTTAATACATCCTATCCAATGGACAATTGCTTTACCGGTCGGCACGACCGGTCCCGCCAAACGACAGAAAAAGTCATTCTGTATAAAATACCGGCAGGACCGGTCACAGAGTGTACATTCGCCAGGTGTCGCCTGGTACATACTTCCTGTCTAGACAGAATGATGTCACAGCGTCTTTTTCGTTTGGCGCGAGAGTGTACGGACGTCTTTTTTGCAGTGTGTGTGTAACGCTAGAATTTTAAAGACTACTACCAACTTTCATTTTATTTTATACTATAAAGAATATTTATTGCTTCTGGAGTTGTTATGGCGTCCCCTGGACAAAAGAGAGGGTCGTGTGGCCATGTTATGGCTCTGTTTGATTCGCATCTTAAATGTGCACGCTGCCGTGATAAGGGTATTGGTGACGACCCTTGTGTTAAGAAGAAACAGTGCCAGATTTGTGACAATCTATCTGAACAACAGAAGCTACAGTTGGCCACCCCTACCTACAGAGTGAGAAAAGAACTTCAGAAGAAATCTAGCTCTCCCTCCCATTCCGTAGACCCAGCTGACGTTACTGTTATACAGAAGGTTGAGAGCAAGGGTGACGTTAGTGATAGAGGCGAAACTCCCAGTAAAAAGGCCAAAAAGTCCTCTCACAAGTCCCCTACCAAGAAGAAACCCAGCAAAACGCCTGTTGATTTCCAGTCTGACCTGAAATGTATGGACGATAAGTGGTCAGAGCGTTTTGCCCGCCTAGAGGCTTTATTCCTTGCAAAGAGCTTCCAAGTTCCGGTTGAACCGGTCAAGGGTACAGAAGTAGTGGTTTCTGATAGGCCTTTCATCCCACCTTCTGACCAGTCTACTAGTGTTACCGGTGAGAAGCAGCTTCCCGGTGCAGCCAGCAAGAAAGATGTTGTGACAGCCACCCGACCTGTTGAGGTCCCCGGTGCTGTGCTGGCCACCCAGCCTGTTGAGGCTCCTGGTGCTGCACCCGTTCATTTGACTGAGCAGACGTCTAATCTCCCTGCAGCAGTGCACAGACCCGAGGTCCAGCCCCCAGGTCCTGCTGCTCAACCGGTTACATCTCTCTCTCAACAATCCAGCTCTTTAACCGGTACTACAGTTCCCCTTGAGGAACCGGAAATGCTTACAGATCACCTTAGTGACAGGCCGTCCAGTTTGGCTGATGAGGGTGAAATTTCTGACTTGGGTTCTACAGGTCAAGATCATGAGGATTTCACTGAGGTGGATCAAGAGCTTACTGCTGAGCAGAATTATAGGGAAACGTTGAGAGGTGTTAGGTCATTCATGGCTTGGAATGACATTCCGGAATTTGATTCCTCATCTGGCTCACAGGACGACAACCCCTTTACCGGGTCAAAAGTTTCTCACACCGGAAAAGTATCTGTGAAAGTTCCGGTCGATGAATGGTTATGCAGGAAAATGGAGAAGCTCAACATAACCGTTCAAGAAGGATATCCATCACGTACTTCTGAAAATGCCGGACTATCTAGAGACCAGTTTGTTAAACCACCTACGACTCTGAGATGGTACAACATGCATTGTGAAAAGAAAGATTTTTCCCGGTCAAAAGTTTATAATTGGACTAATGAACCAGCCAGATTAAACAGTACTTTTTCCAGGATAGCAAACAGATCTCTGCCTTCTGCACCGGCTTCTAGACCCGTATCCCAGGACAGTTTAAGGAAGTGGGAACGTGCTGCACGTGATCAATCCTATATGTGTAATCAAGCTGCAGCTTTTAGCCGGTATCTCACCAAAGTTCAAGACAATATGGTGTCTCAGTTAAAGTTAATCCAAAGTGTAACTTCCAAAGGGAAATCCGCTTCAAAGATCACCCAAGCTGCTGACGAATTGGACTTCTTAGTTACCTTCAATCGCAGCATCACACAAGCAATGGCTCGCACCATGCAAGATTTGTCAGAGGGGGTGTTTGTTAGACGTGACAGCTATCTGGATTTCCTCAAGATTGGCATAAAACAAGATACCTTAACTTCTCTGAGAACTGCCCCACTTCATCTCAGTGCTTTGTTCCCCGACCACATTATCTCCAAAGCTGAGGAAGAAATCAGACATTTCGAGGACAAACGTACTGCAGGCCCCTCTCAGAGGAAACCCCAACGTTTCCACCCATACTCCCAGCCTCAGAGGCAACAGCAAGATACGGACCGGAAACAGGGTCTACCAGCTTGGAAACAACTGGGAAACAGAAGGCGTGGTCAGAGATCCCACCGGGGCAGGGGTGCCTCTTCATTTGTCCCACGACCTGCCAAGACACAGAAGCAATATAAATGACAGTTACTGTGTTCAGCCTGTGACCGGAATTTTAATGCCTTGTCAAGCCGGTCAGACAGGGGCTTCTGTGTCAAGTGTAATGAGAGATCAAAAGTTAAAAGTGACCGGAAAGGACTGTTTTTCAAAGACAAGAACTCAGTTACCTGTGTCTTATCATGTTGTTTCTCATGTACCTTTTGCAGGAGGGTCGCCGCAAAAGAAAGGCATAATTCCCGAATGTCAAAGATCAATAAAATCTGTGAAAGGTGTTTCCTGTGTAAATCACTTGAGTTCTGTACAAAATGTCACAAATGTCCCACTTGTTGTACCACATCCTCCTGTAGGGTCAAGATTGCACAAGTTTTGGGAAAAATGGGCAGCCCTAGGCGTCAACCCCAAAGTGGTTTCAGTCCTCAAAGAGGGTTACATCCTACCCTTCCGGTCCAGACCTTATCTGACAAGAGAACCGACAATAACAAGCTGTTATGTAGATCCCCACAGGAACAGCTACCTGTTGGAGGCATTGCATCAGCTCTTAAACAAGAATGCTGTAGAACTAGTACAAAATCCACAATCCCTGGGGTTTTACAACCGGTTGTTCCTTGTACCAAAACCCAACAACCGGTGGCGCCCCATCTTGGATCTGAGCAAATTAAACAATTTTCTAAAAACCTAAACTTTCAAGATGGAGACCCCAGAGACAATACGGACCTCTCTCCAGACAGGAGAGTGGGTGACCTCCATAGACTTCAAAGACGCGTACTTCCATGTACCCATAAACAGTCAGTCCAGGAAGTACATGCGTTTTCACATCCAAGGCAAGACCTATCAATTCAAAGCACTTCCATTTGGCCTGTCCACATCTCCTATGGAGTTCACAGTGATAGCCAAAGAGGTCAAGTGGCTAGCCATGAGACAGGGTATAAGGATCCACCAGTACCTAGACGACTGGTTGGTCAGGGCCAGGTCCCTCCAGGTTTGTCGTCAACAGACACAGAGCCTAGTGACACTTTGCAAGGACCTGGGATGGTTAGTGAATCAGGAAAAATCAGAGCTGGAACCGAAACAAATTTTCAATTTCGTAGGCAACCAGTTCGACCTGAAACAAGGCAGGGTCAGACCCACCCAAGAACGTTGGCAGGGTCTACAGGTCAAGATACGGGAGATATTAGCTTCTCCAGTGTGCCCGGTCCGGAACTTTATGTCACTGATCGGGTTACTCACTGCCACAGAAAAACGGGTTCATATGGGCAGATTACACATGAGGCCTATACAGTGGCACCTCAAGAACAATTGGAGGATGCCGGAAACGTTGGAGAAGACCATTCCCATTCCAAGATCACTTCACCCACATCTGAAATGGTGGCTGGAGGAAGACAATGTTATCAAAGGTCAAACCCTACACCCTCTAGTACATGCTCTGCAAATCTTTACAGACGCATCAAAAGAAGGGTGGGGCGCTCACTTAAACGAACTTATGGCAAGGGGACGTTGGTCACTCCCAGAGAGCAAACTGCACATAAACTACCTAGAGTTAAAAGCAGTCCTTCTGGCCTTAAAAGAATTTCAAGCCCTCTGTGCAAACAAAGTGGTTCTCATAGCTACCGACAACACCACGGTGGTAGCATATATAAACAAGGAAGGGGGAATGAAGTCGGGCCCACTGTGTGCCCTATTATGGAGGATACTAACATGGTGTGCCAGACATCAAGTAATACTCAAAGCTCGACATATTCCCGGCCGTCTAAATGTTATAGCCGACAAGTTATCTAGACTGGGTCAGACCATTCAAACAGAATGTCCCTCAATCCAGAGATATTCAAGGCAATATGTGACCGGTGGCACAGACCCCAAGTGGACCTATTTGCCACCAGGTTCAACAACAAACTGCCACACTTCGTCTCCCCAGTCCCAGACCCCCAAGCTTGGGCAGTGGATGCTCTCAGTCTGTCTTGGGAGGAACTAGACCCTTACGCCTTCCCACCAGCAGCCATCTTGGGCAAAGTGGTGGAGAAGCTCCAGGACTACCCCTGCAACAGAATAATTCTGATTGCTCCAGGGTGGCCCAACATGCCCTGGTTTTGGGACCTGGTAGCAATGTCAAGCCAGATCCCACTGTGTCTGCCCAGCATACCCAACCTAGTGTCTCAGCCATTCAACCAGGTCCTTCACAGGAACCTGTCGAATCTGAACCTACATGCCTGGCTCCTAGAGCCTCAGCAATCAAGGAACAGGGTTTCTCTGAGGCAGTGGCAGCACGAATTGAGGCTCCTCAAAGAGGATCAACCAGATCTGTCTATGAGGCAAAGTGGTCCATTTTTACAAAGTGGTGCATCAGTAATCAGGTGGACTTCAGAGCACCACCTCTAAAGGCTATAGCTGATTTCCTACTGTACTTGTTTCAGGAACGGAAATTACAACCAGGCACAATAGATGGTTATAGATCAGCCATTGCTGACAAATAGGGTAATGTACCAGTAAATGTCAGCAAGGATGAAAATCTCACCTGTCTCCTGGATAGTTTCCATAGAGACAGACCCAAGGGTAGGAGGGGTATACCCTCCTGGAACCTGTCCCTGGTCTTACACCAGCTGACAAAAGCACCCTTTGAACCCCTTAAGGAGGCCTCCCTAAAACACTTGACCTTCAAGACTGTTTTTCTGATGGCCCTAGGTTCGGGTAAACGCAGGAGTGAGATCCATGCCTGGCTTCACAAGAACATCAGACACCAGTCAGACTGGTCTAAGGTGTCCTTGTACCCCTCACCCAGCTTTCTGTCCAAGAATCAGCTGGCCAAGGAGGGTCCAGAGAGTGTGGCCCCAGTAGTTGTCCCAGCCCTGGCCCCTACTCTGGATAGATCACTCAAGGGTGACAGATCACTATGTCCAGTTAGAGCCTTGCGTTACTATTTGGACAAGACCTCAGATCTCAGGCAAAACAAAGAACTAGTCTTTGTCTCCTTCAAGAAAGGTTTTGACAAAGATATCTCGCCTGCCACCATCTCCTCATGGATCAAACAGACTGTGATCCTATGTTATGAGCTCTCTGACCAGCAAGCCCTCACTCTACATCAGGTTAAAGCCCATGATGTAAGGGCTTTTGCTGCTTCCAAAGCTTTCCAATCTGGAACCTCTTTGGACCAAATCTTGTCAGCTTGCCACTGGAAATCTCACAACACCTTCACACAATTCTATCTGAAGGATGTGGCCTGGGCTGACTCAGAGCTTTTCCATTTAGGGCCGGTTGTGGCTGCTCAGCAGATCCACTAACAAGGCCAATAATGAGGAGATATACTTGTAAATATGTACATAATGTATATACTCATACTTAGATAAGTATAAATCATTCAAAAAAAAAAAAAAACTGTGACATGCTTCCTTTGGGAGGTTTATTTCTTGGGATTGAACTCATCCCTCTCTTCCCTCCACTCAGAGCAGTAATGCGTAAACAAGAGGGGGGGAGCAGTGTCGGTTAATCCAGCCGTTTAACCGGTGTTCTGGATACCGACTTAGGCCCTGTTGGGTTACCTGAATCAGGACTACCCAGGCCTCAACTTTGTTAGTTTTTGAGTTCACTCAAGTTTTCCTAGTAACTTACCCGCCAACCAAGCGGTAGTTATTCAGCAATTGTCCATTGGATAGGATGTATTAACGCAATAAAATTGCAAATTTAATAAGTAAATTAAATTTTTATAAGTTAATACCCTATCCAATGGACAGACAAGGCCCTCCCAACCAGCCCCGCTATCAGCTTACTAGGGGTCTAATAGGTTTAGACAACGAAAAAGACGCCGTGACGTCATTCTGTCTAGACAGGAAGTATGCACGAGGCGACACCTGGCGAATGTACACTCTGTGACCGGTCCTGCCGGTATTTTATACAGAATGACTTTTTCTGTTGTTTGGCGGGACCGTTCGCGCCGACCGGTAAAGCAATTGTCCATTGGATAGGGTATTAACTTATAAAAATTTAATTTACTTATTAAATTTGCAAAATTGTTACTTGGTAGGGACATTGGTTGGGGTTTTTAGGTGTGCAATATCATATTGTGACCTTGATTTGGCCTTGCCGTATTGACCTTGACCTATAATGTCTTGTTTGAGCTATATCTTGGAAACCGTAAGGTGTAGGAAGTTAATACTTGGTAGGGACATTGGTTGGGGGTTGTAGGTGTGCAAGGTCATGGTGTGACCTTGATTTGACCTTTGACCTTGTCATAGTGACCATGAGTCTTAAAATCTTGTCTGGGTTATTTCTTTGATTCCATAGGTGTAGAAGGTTGACCCTTGGTAGGGACATTGGTTAGGGGGTGTAGGTGTACATCATGGTGTGACCTTTTTGCTCTGCCAAAGTGTGTTCACCTGCTATATTTGAGACATCTTTCTCTTATGACAAAGATACATGTATTGCTGCAAGTGAATTTTATATGCACTTTTACATAATGTGCTTTTTCCATTGACAGCTATTCTCCAATTAATAAGTTTTACAGCTTCATAATTTTAGTGTACTGATTAATGCTGTCATTTTGCTATTGAATTTTCTTGTTTTAATACTTTATCTGTACATACATTTTCTTTCCTTTAGATGTTATTTTCTCTACTTAAACATTATTTGGAGCTTTATATAACTGACAATACTCTGAAAATATCCAGATCTTTGTACTGTTCCACTCCTTCTATATCTCATGGTGTTAACTATTTCCCCAGGCTGTGGGGTACGGGCATCTCTGATGCTATTTTTCATATCTGTGTCACATTTTTACCACAGTTGAAATGTTCTAGCATTCTCTTTTAATTCCCATGAAGCTAAACCTGCTACTAACTTACACTTGCTAGTAGTGCTGGGAGATCGCCATGGTTTTACATGTCGATGTTTGTATCGGACGTTTGTGACTAAACTTCGAACATTTACTTTCTATTGCGTTAATACATCCTATCCAATGGACAATTGCTAATCCGGTCGGCGTAGACCGGCCCGCCAAACGTCAGAAAAAGACGTCCTGTGTTTCCACCGGCTGAGCCGGTCCAGTACTGTGCACTCGCCAGGTGGCGTGTCGTACTTCCTTCCTGTCTAGACAGCGTGACGTGCTAGCATCTTTTTCATTTGGCGCATATATTGTGTACACAGAGTTTTTTTAGTGAAAGCATTTTGTGGAATTTGATCATTTATCTTCAGAGTGTGCCTTTATTATTATCTCCCGCCGGGCTTTAGCCCGGGAGGGAGATTATGAAATGATGTCTGTGTGTACGTGCGTGTGTGCGTTAGTTAGTCACGCAGATTTCTCCAAAACTGCTACAGCTACAGATTTTTTGTAAATTAATTGTCCCAATGAATTTTCATGCCCTTGAAAATTTTTTTGGTTTTATTGACTTAGGCCTAAAGATAAGTGAGTAATAGCAATCTTAGCTACTTTGAGTAAAGGGCTCATAACTCAAAAACTATTGCAGTAACAAGTTTTTCTTCAAATATGTTGTTCAGCTACTTTGTCCTTAGCTATAAGATGGTACATAGTTTGGGGTCCCATTGCATGCCATAAGTGAGTAATAGCTATTTTCTCATTTGTAGCTAAATAACAGAAGAAGTAAATGTCAAATATCTTCAAAAGTATTGAAGTTAGGGAAATCTTTTCAAATATGTTGTCCATCTTCTTTTTGGTAAGCTATCACATACTAAAGTTTCAGACCTGTTGCACCTTGGATAGCTGAGTAATAGCTACTTTGAAATTCTGACTGGTGAGTAAAGCGATTGTAACTCCAAAACTATTGCAGTTAGAGTATTTTCCTAAAATATGTTGTTCAGCTACTTTGTCCTTAGCTATAAGATGGTACATAGTTTGGGGTTCTATTGCATGCCATAAGTGAGTAATAGCTATTTTGTTATTTGTAGCAAAATCATGACATAAGTAGATGTCAAATATCTTCAAAAGTATTAAAGTTAGGGAATGCTTTTCATATTAATAGACTCTTTGCCCCGGGCCAGCAGCCTGCAAGGTGCAGCATTTACAGAGCAATTGTCATTTGTGAGATGTCTGACCCCTGGCCGGACATGATGACAAAATTTATTTTCTCTCCAGTCAAGTCGAGCACCTATAACAGGCTGTTGAGAGGTATGATAAGGGAAGGTTGCCTGGCAGCTTGGGAATTCTCTGTAACCAAATTTACCTTAGGCAACTCTGTCCAGTACCAGGACTCCATACCCGGTACGTTACTATAACCAGTAATTTTCTGTAACTGGCAAAAAACTGGGAGGCTGGAGTCACCAATGAATTTAGACAGCTACTGGTCTATATATATATATTTTTTTTTATGTAACTACTTGGGGTGAAGGCTGTGTAACCAGCACCCTGTTAGTAGACTTGTAACCGGTAGGTTGAAGCAAGTGTACAAGACTGTGTAGCCAGTACCAGTCGGTACACTCTGTAACCCGTTGTTGAAGCAAGTGTACAAGGCTGTGTAGCCAGTACCAGCCGGTACACTCTATAACCAGTTGTTGAAGCAAGTGTACAAGGCTGTGTAGTCAGTACCAGTCAGTACACTGTAACCAGTTGTTGTTGAAGCAAGTGTACAAGGCTGTGTAGCCAGTACCAGTCGGTACACTGTAACCAGTTGTTGAAGCAAGTGTACAAGGCTGTGTAGCCAGTACCAGTCAGTATACACTCTGTAAACAGTTGGTAAAGCAATTTTACCACTATCTGTGTGTTGAATTCAGTTTGCTGTAGGTTTCCTCCATTAATTAAGGTATTTCTTTAATCGCACGTCTTATTTGTAGGTTTGACAGTTGCTGGGGAAGCCCTTGTGAGCTATTTTTAGAAGCAATTGTTGGTCGGCGTGTCACGTGACCAGCTTGCTGGTCGGAAAGACATGCGATTGGCTGAATGGAGCTCATCATTTGTCGCGTTCTTTTGTGATATATAAACCTGTAAATGCGCAGTATTCTGCTCATCCACCAACCCCACTACCGACAATGAAGGTCGGTCCATGAGAGAGGGACTGGTATCACAATAGATGAAAGTTGTGAAGAACGCACTTCCGACCTTCCTGTTCGATGAAAACACGTGACCAGCTTCGTGATTTGGTCGGAAGGACACGCGATTGGCTAACTGGAGATGACGTCAGTATTCGCGTTCTTTGTGTGATGCTTTACCAGCAACTTTACAGTCCACAAAACCCCACTACCGACAACAAGGCCGGGTCTGCAAAGCAGGGACTGGAGTCACAGACGTGAGTTCTGAAGAACGCACTTCCGACCTTGCTGGTCGGTGAAAACACGTGACCTGCTTCGTGATTGGTCGGAAGGACACGCGATTGGCTGACTGCATATGACGTCCGAGGTCGCGTTCTTTGAGCTGGCCGGTCGGCTGATGCTTTAAAAGCAGAGAAGCCTGGGCCAGTGCGCTCTGTAGATGAAATCCTGGCCGGTCTGAAGTCGATTCTTCTTTTCAGCCGGCTGTACACTCAAACCAGTTTCCTGGCCATCCACCTCCCTTACTACCGACACAAGTGCCGGGTCCACAAGGGAGGGACTGAGAGTGATTAAAGATGAAGTTCCTTCTATGTAAATACTAGGTGAGGTCAGCTGAACATGAGCTTGCCGGTCGACTAATGCTTTACAGCAAAGATGTCTGGACCAGTGCGCTCTGAAGAAATCTGAAGAATTCATCTCTTGCTGCTGATGTACATATATATATAAGCTTACTGGTCGACTAATGCTTTAAAGCAAAGATGTCTGGACCAGTGCGCTCTGAAGAAATCTGAAGAATTCACCTATTGCTTCTGATGAAAAAACACTAAATACTCGAGCTAGGCTGGTGTGACTGATGCTTTACAGCAGAGAAGTCGGTACGAGTGCACTCTGAAGACTGCACCTCTTGGGGAATTCCTTCTATTTGCAGTGTTCAAAACTACGTAGATTGAAGTTTTCCGTGATTTCTATTCGTAGTACTAGAAAAGACGTTTCTATGGTGATTGAACTGGAAAGTTACAGAAGGTACATTCAACAAACGAACACGGATAAAAATACCTGTAAGTAGTATATCCATTATTTCCTTAATATTGTCGATCTGCCCCTAACAACACCATGGTTGAATGGGAGGAAACTAGAAAAAATGGCTGCCTTCATATTTCTTGTCGATTACTGCCCTATCATCAACACTAAATTGAGTCAGCTAGGGAGCGTTTCCAGCAGATTTCTTAAGGTATATCCATGCTTGATATGAAGATAACATTTCTACACTAAAATATTCCCAAATAAGGTCGAAAATCCGTCATAATGCACACTTTTCCTTTTAAAACTCTGGAGATGTTGAAAACACGTCTGCACAGTACACGCGCCAAACGAAAAAGATGCTATGACGTCAGGTTGTCTAGACAGGAAGTAAATACCATGCGCCACCTAGCGAATGCACAGTACTGGGACTGGCCAGCCGGTGGAAACACAGGACGTCTTTTTCTGGCGTTTGGCGGGCCGGTCTGCGCCGACCGGATAAGCAATTGTCCATTGAATAGGGTATTAACATATAAAAATTTAATTTACTTATTAAATTTGCAATTTTCTCATTTGTAGCTAAATAACAGAAGAAGTAAATGTCAAATATCTTCAAAAGTATTAAAGTTAGGGAAATCTTTTGCAATATGTTGTCCATCTACTTTTTGGTAAGCTATGACATAGTAAAGTTTCAGACCTGTTGCACCTTGGATAGCTGAGTAATAGCTACTTTGAAATTCTGACTGTTGAATAAAGCCATTGTAACTCCAAAACTATTGCAGTTGGAGTATTTTCCTAAAATATGTTGTTCAGCTACTTTGTCCTTAGCTATAAGATGGTACATAGTTTGGGGTTCTATTGCATGCCATAAGTGAGTAATAGCTATTTTGTTATTTGGAGCAAAATCATGACATAAGTAGATGTCAAATATCTTCAAAAGTATTAAAGTTAGGGAATTCTTTTCAAATATGTTATCCATTTACTTTTTCATAAGCTATCACATAGTAAAGTTTCGGATCTGTTGCACATTGGATAGCTGAGTAATAGCTACTTTGAAATTCTACAGTTGAGTAAATCCATTGTAACTCCAAAACTATTGCAGTTACAATATTTTCGTAAAATATGTTGTTCACCTACTTTGTCCTTAGCTATAAGGTGGCATGTAGTTTGGGGTTCTATTGCATGCCATAAGTGAGTAATAGCTATTTTCTTATTAGTAGCAAAATAATGACATAAGTAAATGTCAAATATCTTCAGAAGTATTAAAGTTACGGAATTCTTTTCAAATATGTCATTCATCTACTTTTTTTGTAAGCTATCACATAGTAAAGTTTCAGACCTGTTGCACATTGCATAGCTAAGTAATAGCTACTTTGAAATTGTGACTGTTGAATAAATCCATTGTAACTCCAAAACTATTGCAGTTACAGCTTTTTCTTCAAATATGTTGTTCAGCTACTTTGTCCTTAACTATAAGATGGTATATATTTTGGGGTTGTATTGCATGCCATAAGTGAGTAATAGCTATTTTTATCTCCCGCCGGGCTTTAGCCCGGGAGGGAGATTATGAAATGATGCCTGTGTGTGCGTGTGTGCGTGTGTTAGTTAGTCACGCAGATTCCTCCAAAACTACTACAGCTACAGATTTTTTGTAAATTAATTGTCCCAATGAATTTTCACGCCCTCGAAAATTTTTTTGGTTTTATGGACTTAGGCCTAAAGATAACTGAGTAATAGCTATCTTAGCTACTTGGAGTAAAGGGCTCATAACTCAAAAACTATTGCAGTTACAACTTTTTCTTCAAATATGTTGTTCAGCTACTTTGTCCTTAGCTATAAGATGGTACATAGTTTGGGGTCCCATTGCATGCCATAAGTGAGTAATAGCTATTTTCTCATTTGTAGCTAAATAACAAAAGGAGTAAATGTCAAATATCTTCAAAAGTATTAGAGTTACAGAAATCTTTTCAAATATGTTGTTCATCTACCTTTTGGTAAGCTATCACATAGTAAAGTTTCAGACCTGTTGCACCTTGGATAGCTGAGTAATAGCTACTTTGAAATTCTGACTGTTGAGTAAAGCCATTGTAACTCCAAAACTATTGCAGTTAGAGTGTTTTCCTAAAATATGTTGTTCAGCTACTTTGTCCTTAGCTATAAGATGGTACATAGTTTGGGGTTCTATTGCATGCAATAAGTGAGTAATAGCTACTTTCTCATTTGTAGCTAAATAACAAAAGAAGTAAATGCCAAGTATCTACAAAAGTATTAGAGTTACAGAAATCTTTTCAAATATGTTATTCATCTACTTTTGGGTAAGCTATCACATAGTAAAGTTTCAGACCTGTTGCACCGTGGATAGCTGAGTAATAGCTACTTTCAAATTCCGACTGTTGAGTAAATCCATTGTATCTCCAAAACTATTGCAGTTCGAGTGTTTTCCTAAAATATGTTGTTCAGCTACTTTGTCCTTAGCTATCAGATGGTACATAGTTTGGGGTTCTATTGCATGCCATAAGTGAGTAATAGCTATTTTCTCATTTGTAGCTAAATAACAAAAGAAGTAAATGTCAAATATCTTCAAAAGTATTAAAGTTAGGGAAATCTTTTCAAATATGTTGTCCATCTACTTTTTGGTAAGCTATTACATAGTAAAGTTTCAGACCTGTTGAACCTTTAATAGCTGAGTCATAGCTACTTTCAAATTCCGACTGTTGAGTAAAACCATTGTATCTCCAAAACTATTGCAGTTAGAGTGTTTTCCTAAAATATGTTGTTCAGCTACTTTGTCCTTAGCTATAAGATGGTACATAGTTTGGGGTTCTATTGCATGCCATAAGTGAGTAATAGCTATTTTCTCATTTGTAGCTAAATAACAAAAGAAGTAAATGTCAAATATCTTCAAAAGTATTAAAGTTAGGGAAATCTTTTCAAATATGTTGTCCATCTACTTTTTGGTAAGCTATCACATAGTAAAGTTTCAGACCTGTTGAATCTTTGATAGCTGAGTAATAGCTACTTTGAAATTCTGACTGTTGAGTAAAGCCATTGTAACTCCAAAACTATTGCAGTTAGAGTGTTTTCCTAAAATATGTTGTTCAGCTACTTTGTCCTTAGCTATAAGATGGTACATAGTTTGGGGTTCTATTGCATGCCATAAGTGAGTAATAGCTATTTTCTCATTTGTAGCTAATTGAGAGCTTTCACTTGGTGAAGTTTCAGACCCATAGCTAATTACTCGCCTACACAAAATGAGTAAATGCAAATTATCTCTAAAAGTATTGCAGATAGCCAATTTTTCTCAACTCATTCACCTACTTTTGGAAGAGCTTTCACATGGTCAAGTTTCAGACCCGTAGCTAATTACTCAAAATGAGTAAATGCTAATTATCTCTAAAAGTATTGCAGATAGCCAATTTTTCTCAAATAACTCATTCACCTACTTTTGAGAGAGCTTTCACTTGGTGAAGTTTCAGACCTGTAGCTAATTATTCACCTACTCAAAATGAGTAAATGCAAATTATCTCTAAAAGTATTGCAGATAGCCAATTTTTCTCAAATAACTCATTCACCTACTTTTGGAAGAGCTTTCACTTGGTGAAGTTTCAGACCCGTAGCTAATTACTCACCTGCTCAAAATGAGTAAATGCGAATCATCTCTAAAAGTATTGCAGATAGCCAATTTTTCTCAAATAACTCATTCACCTACTTTTGAGAGAGCTTTCACTTGGTGAAGTTTCAGACCCGTAGCTAATTATTCACCTGCTGAAAATGAGTAAATGCTATTATTATTATTATGTATTTATACTCAGCGCAATATCTCCATATACTACAGGACTCAAAGCGCTATTTAACCAATCCGACTGTACAGGTACAGCCCCAACTCACAAGTAACTGACATTCCCCTAACTGGAAGATAGAGGCTCAAGGATGACCATTTATCAACGTCCTTGAGGTTCTTTAACCTGCCACTGGGGATAGGACCCAATGACAGAGGACCGCCATTTAAGTGGTCATCCGAGCCACTATGTATCTGCCTGTACCTGGGATTGAACCCACATCCTCTGAGTTCCTAGACAAGTGTGTTACCCGCTAGGCCACAGTGGCAGATGCTAATTATCTCTAAAAGTATTGCAGGTAGCCAATTTTTCTCAAATAACTCATTCACGTACTTTTGGAAGAGCTTTCACATGGTCAAGTTTCAGATCCGTAGCTAATTACTCACCTACTCAAAATGAGTAAATGCTAATTATCTGTAAAATTATTGCAGATAGACAATTTTTCTCAAATAACTCCTTCACGTACTTTTGGAAGAGCTTTCACTTGGTAAAGTTTCAGACCCGTAGCTAATTATTCACCTGCTGAAAATGAGTAAATGCTAATTATCTCTAAAAGTATTGCAGGTAGCCAATTTTTCTCAAATAACTCCTTCACGTACTTTTGGAAGAGCTTTCACATGGTCAAGTTTCAGATCCGTAGCTAATTACTCACCTACTCAAAATGAGTAAATACGAATTATCTCTAAAAGTATTGCAGATAGCCAATTTTCTCAGATAACTCATTCACCTACTTTTGGGAGAGCTTTCACATGGTGAAATTTCAGACCCATAGCTAATTACTCACCTACTCAAAATGAGTAAATGCTAATTATCTCTAAAAGTATTGCAGATAGCCAATTTTTCTCAAATAACTCATTCATCTACTATTGGGAGAGCTTTCACTTGGTGAAGTTTCAGACCTGTAGCTAATTATTCACCTACTCAAAATGAGTAAATGCTAATTATCTCTAAAAGTATTGCGGATAGCCAATTTTTCTCATATAACTCATTCACCTACTTTTGGGAGAGCTTTCACTTGGTGAAGTTTCAGACCTGTAGCTAATTACTCACCTACTCAAAATGAGTAAATGCTAATTATCTCTAAAAGGATTGCAGATAGCCATTTTTTGTCAAATAACTCATTCACCTACTTTTAGGAGAGCTTTCACTTGGTGAAGTTTCAGACCCATAGCTAATTACTCACCTGCTCAAAATGAGTAAATGCTAATTATCTCTAAAAGTATTGCAGATAGCCAATTTTTCTCAAATAACTCATTCATCTACTATTGGGAGAGCCATCACTTGGTGAAGTTTCAGACCCGTAACTAATTATTCACCTACTCAAAATGAGTAAATGCTAATTATCCCTAGAAGTATTGCGGATAGCCTTCACATGGTGAAGTTCCAGACCCGTAGATAATTACTCACCTACTCAAAATGAGTAAATGCTAATTATCTCTAAAAGTATTGCAGATAGCCAATTTTTCTCAAATAACTCATTCACCTACTTTTGGGACAGCTTTCACTTGGTGAAGTTTCAGACCTGTAGCTAATTACTCACCTACTCAAAATAAGTAAATGCCTATTATCACTAAAAGTATTGCAGATAGCCAGTATTTCTCAAATAACTCATTCACCTACATTTTGGAGAAGTTTCACATGCTTAAGTTTATTTATGAATTTTTTAAATAAATTTTAATACATTAAAATTAATTAAATCATGCACTAAATCAATTATAACTTGAAAAGTACTGCATTTAGAGCACTTTGTGCAAATATGTTATCCAGCTACTTTTGGGTCAGCTATAACATAGTAAAATTTCAGACCTGTAGCTCATGGCATAGCTGAATAATAACTACTTTTAGGTTATCACTGTTGGGTAAATCACTTATAACTTGAAAACTTTTGCATTTACATTATTTAGTTTCAGTATGTTATTCACCTATTTTGAGGCAGCTATAACATAGTAAAATTCCAGACCTGTGGCTCATTGCATAGCGGAGTAATAGCTACTTTGAAGTTCTTACTCAACACTAAATCATTTATAACTTGAAAAGTATTGCATTTAGAGCATTTTGTTAAAATATGTCATTCACCTACTTTTTCCATAGCAACAACATGGTGAGTAACTTGGGTGTCTATCTGAATAGCTAAGTGAGTAATAGCTACTTTTGGACTTTTCACTAACTTCCATCATGAGTAAAATCACTTGTAACTTGAAAACTATTGCATTTAGAGAATTTTGTGCAAATATGTTATTCACCTACTTTTGGGTCAGCTATAACATACTAAAATTTCAGACCTCTAGCTCGTGCCATAGCTGAGTAATAGCTACTTTTGCCTTTGCCGGTGGATACATTTTGCATCTGGCTACAGATGCATCCTTGGTCTAGTCTCTAAAAGTATTACAGGTGGGCAATTTCTTCTAAATAAGTCATTCACCTACTTTTGAGTGATCTACCACATAGTGAAGTTGCAGAACTGTAGCTCTTTAGATGGCAGAGTAATAGCCACTAAAATAAGTAAATGTCTTGTATCTCTAAAAGTAGTACAGATAGGCAATTTCTTCTAAAGACGTGCTTCCCTACTTTGAGTTGATCTGCATAATGAAGTGGTAGAACTGTAGCTCTTTGGATGGCAAAGTAATAGCTACTAAAATGAGTAAATGCCTTTTGTCTTTAAAAGTATTGCAATCAAACATTAAACTTGTCACTTCTACATGTGCCTCCATCTCACAAGAAAATTTATATTCCACTATCTTTAGTACATCTAATTTATACGGCGGGAGATAAATGCATGCGTCAGAATGCTTGTCTTATTTGTAGCAAAATAACAACATAAGTAAATGTCAAATATCTTCAAAAGTATTAAAGTTAGGGAAATATTTTCAAATATGTTATTCATCTAGTTTTTGATAACCTATCACATAGTAAAGTTTCAGACCTGTTGCACATTGGATAGCCGAGTAATACCTACTTTGAAATTGTGACTGCAGGGTAAATGCATATAGTTTGGGGTTCTATTGCATGCCATAAGTGAGTAATAGGTATTTTCTTATTTGTGGCAAAATAATGACATAATTTTTCTCAAATAACTGCTTCATCTACTTTTGGGAGAGCTTTCACATGGTGAAGTTTCAGACCAGTAGCTAATTATTCACCTACTCAAAATGAGTAAATGATAATTATCTCTAAAAGTATTGCAGATATCCAATTTTTATCAAATAACTCATTCACCTACTTTTGGGAGAGCTTTTACTTGGTGAGGTTTCAGACCCGTAGCTAATTATTCACCTACTCAAAATGAGTAAATGTGAATTATCTCTAAAAGTATTGCGGATATCCAATTTTTATCCAATAACTCATTCATCTACTTTTGTGAGGGCTTTCACATGGTGAAGTTCCAGACCCGTAGGTAATTACTCACCTACTGAAAATGAGTAAATGTGAATTATCTGTAAAAGTATTGCAGATAGCCAATTTTTCTCAAATAACTCATTCACCTACTTTTGGAAGAGCTTTCACTTGGTGAATTTTCAGAGCCGTAGCTAATTATTCACCTCCTCAAAATGAGTAAATGCTAATTATCTCTAAAAGTATTACGGGTATCCAATTTTTATCAAATTACTCGTTCATCTACTTTTGGGAGAGCTTTCACATGGTGAAGTTCCAGACCCGTAGCTAATTACTCACCTACTCAAAATGAGTAAATGTGAATTATCCCTAAAAGTATTGGGGATATCCAATTTTTCTTAAATAACTCATTCACCTACTTTTGGAAGAGCTTTCACTTGGTGAAGTTTCAGACCCGTAGCTAATTATTCACCTACTCAAAATGAGTAAATTCTAATTATCTCTAATAGTATTGTGGATATCCAATTTTTATCAAATTACTCGTTCATCTACTTTTGGGAGAGCTTTCACATGGTGAAGTTCCAGACCCGTAGCTAATTACTCACCTACTCAAAATGAGTAAATGTGAATTATCTGTAAAAGTATTGCAGATATCCAATTTTTCTCAAATAACTCATTCACCTACTTTTGGGAGAGCTTTTACTTGGTGAGGTTTCAGACCCGTAGCTAATTATTCACCTACTCAAAATGAGTAAATGTGAATTATCTGTAAAAGTATTGCGGATATCCAATTTTTATCCAATAACTCATTCATCTACTTTTGTGAGGGCTTTCACATGGTGAAGTTCCAGACCCGTAGGTAATTACTCACCTACTGAAAATGAGTAAATGTGAATTATCTGTAAAAGTATTGCAGATAGCCAATTTTTCTCAAATAACTCATTCACCTACTTTTGGGAGAGCTTTCACTTGGTGAATTTTCAGAGCCGTAGCTAATTATTCACCTACTCAAAATGAGTAAATGTGAATTATCCTTAAAAGTATTGGGGATATCCAATTTTTCTTAAATAACTCATTCACCTACTTTTGGAAGAGCTTTCACTTGGTGAAGTTTCAGACCCGTAGCTAATTATTCACCTACTCAAAATGAGTAAATTCTAATTATCTCTAATAGTATTGTGGATATCCAATTTTTATCAAATTACTCGTTCATCTACTTTTGGGAGAGCTTTCACATGGTGAAGTTCCAGACCCGTAGATAATTACTCACCTACTCAAAATGAGTAAATGCTAATTATCTCTAAAAGTATTGCAGATAGCCAATTTTTCTCAAATAACTCATTCACCTACTTTTGGGACAGCTTTCACTTGGTGAAGTTTCAGACCTGTAGCTAATTACTCACCTACTCAAAATAAGTAAATGCCTATTATCACTAAAAGTATTGCAGATAGCCAGTATTTCTCAAATAACTCATTCACCTACATTTTGGAGAAGTTTCACATGCTTAAGTTTATTTATGAATTTTTTAAATAAATTTTAATACATTAAAATTAATTAAATCATGCACTAAATCAATTATAACTTGAAAAGTACTGCATTTAGAGCACTTTGTGCAAATATGTTATCCAGCTACTTTTGGGTCAGCTATAACATAGTAAAATTTCAGACCTGTAGCTCATGGCATAGCTGAATAATAACTACTTTTAGGTTATCACTGTTGGGTAAATCACTTATAACTTGAAAACTTTTGCATTTACATTATTTAGTTTCAGTATGTTATTCACCTATTTTGAGGCAGCTATAACATAGTAAAATTCCAGACCTGTGGCTCATTGCATAGCGGAGTAATAGCTACTTTGAAGTTCTTACTCAACACTAAATCATTTATAACTTGAAAAGTATTGCATTTAGAGCATTTTGTTAAAATATGTCATTCACCTACTTTTTCCATAGCAACAACATGGTGAGTAACTTGGGTGTCTATCTGAATAGCTAAGTGAGTAATAGCTACTTTTGGACTTTTCACTAACTTCCATCATGAGTAAAATCACTTGTAACTTGAAAACTATTGCATTTAGAGAATTTTGTGCAAATATGTTATTCACCTACTTTTGGGTCAGCTATAACATACTAAAATTTCAGACCTCTAGCTCGTGCCATAGCTGAGTAATAGCTACTTTTGCCTTTGCCGGTGGATACATTTTGCATCTGGCTACAGATGCATCCTTGGTCTAGTCTCTAAAAGTATTACAGGTGGGCAATTTCTTCTAAATAAGTCATTCACCTACTTTTGAGTGATCTACCACATAGTGAAGTTGCAGAACTGTAGCTCTTTAGATGGCAGAGTAATAGCCACTAAAATAAGTAAATGTCTTGTATCTCTAAAAGTAGTACAGATAGGCAATTTCTTCTAAAGACGTGCTTCCCTACTTTGAGTTGATCTGCATAATGAAGTGGTAGAACTGTAGCTCTTTGGATGGCAAAGTAATAGCTACTAAAATGAGTAAATGCCTTTTGTCTTTAAAAGTATTGCAATCAAACATTAAACTTGTCACTTCTACATGTGCCTCCATCTCACAAGAAAATTTATATTCCACTATCTTTAGTACATCTAATTTATACGGCGGGAGATAAATGCATGCGTCAGAATGCTTGTCTTATTTGTAGCAAAATAACAACATAAGTAAATGTCAAATATCTTCAAAAGTATTAAAGTTAGGGAAATATTTTCAAATATGTTATTCATCTAGTTTTTGATAACCTATCACATAGTAAAGTTTCAGACCTGTTGCACATTGGATAGCCGAGTAATACCTACTTTGAAATTGTGACTGCAGGGTAAATGCATATAGTTTGGGGTTCTATTGCATGCCATAAGTGAGTAATAGGTATTTTCTTATTTGTGGCAAAATAATGACATAATTTTTCTCAAATAACTGCTTCATCTACTTTTGGGAGAGCTTTCACATGGTGAAGTTTCAGACCAGTAGCTAATTATTCACCTACTCAAAATGAGTAAATGATAATTATCTCTAAAAGTATTGCAGATATCCAATTTTTATCAAATAACTCATTCACCTACTTTTGGGAGAGCTTTTACTTGGTGAGGTTTCAGACCCGTAGCTAATTATTCACCTACTCAAAATGAGTAAATGTGAATTATCTCTAAAAGTATTGCGGATATCCAATTTTTATCCAATAACTCATTCATCTACTTTTGTGAGGGCTTTCACATGGTGAAGTTCCAGACCCGTAGGTAATTACTCACCTACTGAAAATGAGTAAATGTGAATTATCTGTAAAAGTATTGCAGATAGCCAATTTTTCTCAAATAACTCATTCACCTACTTTTGGAAGAGCTTTCACTTGGTGAATTTTCAGAGCCGTAGCTAATTATTCACCTCCTCAAAATGAGTAAATGCTAATTATCTCTAAAAGTATTACGGGTATCCAATTTTTATCAAATTACTCGTTCATCTACTTTTGGGAGAGCTTTCACATGGTGAAGTTCCAGACCCGTAGCTAATTACTCACCTACTCAAAATGAGTAAATGTGAATTATCCCTAAAAGTATTGGGGATATCCAATTTTTCTTAAATAACTCATTCACCTACTTTTGGAAGAGCTTTCACTTGGTGAAGTTTCAGACCCGTAGCTAATTATTCACCTACTCAAAATGAGTAAATTCTAATTATCTCTAATAGTATTGTGGATATCCAATTTTTATCAAATTACTCGTTCATCTACTTTTGGGAGAGCTTTCACATGGTGAAGTTCCAGACCCGTAGCTAATTACTCACCTACTCAAAATGAGTAAATGTGAATTATCTGTAAAAGTATTGCAGATATCCAATTTTTCTCAAATAACTCATTCACCTACTTTTGGGAGAGCTTTTACTTGGTGAGGTTTCAGACCCGTAGCTAATTATTCACCTACTCAAAATGAGTAAATGTGAATTATCTGTAAAAGTATTGCGGATATCCAATTTTTATCCAATAACTCATTCATCTACTTTTGTGAGGGCTTTCACATGGTGAAGTTCCAGACCCGTAGGTAATTACTCACCTACTGAAAATGAGTAAATGTGAATTATCTGTAAAAGTATTGCAGATAGCCAATTTTTCTCAAATAACTCATTCACCTACTTTTGGGAGAGCTTTCACTTGGTGAATTTTCAGAGCCGTAGCTAATTATTCACCTACTCAAAATGAGTAAATGTGAATTATCCTTAAAAGTATTGGGGATATCCAATTTTTCTTAAATAACTCATTCACCTACTTTTGGAAGAGCTTTCACTTGGTGAAGTTTCAGACCCGTAGCTAATTATTCACCTACTCAAAATGAGTAAATTCTAATTATCTCTAATAGTATTGTGGATATCCAATTTTTATCAAATTACTCGTTCATCTACTTTTGGGAGAGCTTTCACATGGTGAAGTTCCAGACCCGTAGCTAATTACTCACCTACTCAAAATGAGTAAATGCAAATTATCTCTACAAGTATTGCAGATAGCCAGTATTTCTGAAATAACTCATTCACATACATTTTGGAGAGCTTTCAATTTTCAGATCCGTAGCTAATTACTCACCTACTCAAAATGAGTAACTGCCTATTATCACTAAAAGTATTGCAGATAGCCAATATTTCTCAAATAACTCATTCACCTTCATTTTGGAGAGCTTTCACATGCTAAATTTTTTTAATGAATTTTTAAAATAATTTTTAATGCATTAAAATTCATGAAATCATGCACTAAATCAATTATAACTTGAAAAGTATTACATTTAGAGCACCTTGTTAAAATATGTTATCTTTAGTACATCTAATTTATATGGCGGGAGATAAATGCATGCGTCAGAATGCTTGTTATTATTATATTATGCAGGGGTGTTTATAGATCATTTTGACATTAGACTCACGTCAGATCATTATGTCTTCTCCCAGCCAGAAGCATGGAAGTTGCGGACATATCATGGCTAGCTTTGACAGCCATAGTTTCTGTGCGCATTGCAGAGAGAAGGGTAAGGGCTCAGACCCCTGTATCTCCCATAATGATTGCAACTCTTGTAGTATATTAAGTGAGGACCAACGTTTGCCGTTGTCCATGTCTTCGTATAGACTCAAAAAAGAGAAACGTGATTTAAAGAAAATCAGTGATACACCCAAACAGGACTCATCCAGTTCCTCTCTCATTGACCCGTCCTCTGTGACGGTAGTGGGAGCTGTGGACGACCAAGGGATTTTGCAGTCCCCTGGTTCAAGTTCAGATCAGGGAAGAAAAAGAAGGCCAATCCTTCTGAGAAACCCAAAGCACATTCTTCCAAAGATCCGAAGACTGGTACAGATAGGGCCTCTAAGTCGGTTTCTTCTAAGTCTCACAGATCCTTGCCGGATGCCAGGATCGACGAGTTGGACCATAAATGGGCGGAACGTTTCAACAGACTAGAGGCCCTTCTGCTAGCTAAGTCGTTGGACAAACAGGAACCAGCTTTTACCACTGTGAAAGTGACACCAGCACACTCTCCTCCTCCTGGTTCGGTTATCTCTACAAAACCGTTCATTAGACCTTCTCAAGGGACAGATTCTTCGGTTACCGACCTCACTACTCAGATACAGGCTACTGACCAGTCACAGGGACCGGACACGGCTCAACAATCTTCAGATGTGCCTGGTAAAGTTCAGACTGCTTCCAAGTCAACCAGCAAATCGTCAAAAGGAAAGGTGTCTACCGACCGACAGTCAGATCTAGGTGGTACTGACTCTCCTTTATCACAACAAGTACCCAGCAGGTCGTCCTCGGCTCCAGCAAGACGAATCAGTACATCTTCAATGGACACCGACTCCGACCTTTCTGATCGCCCCCCAGTGGACATATTTGTTGAAGAAGGGGAACTGTCTGACCAGGATCCTGAGACTTCTGCTAGCGACCCAGACCTGACCCTCAGAGGAACAGAACTATAGAGAAACGATGAGTGGGATCAGGTCGTTCATGGGGTGGAGTCACATCCCAGAGATTGATACAGCAACCTCCAAGTCGGAAGATAACCCTTTTGCAGGTCCAAAGGCCCAGCCAACAGGAAAGGTTTCGGTCACAATGCCCACAGATGAGTGGCTGTGTAGCAAGATGGGCAAACTCAATCTCACTCTTACAGAGGGGTACCCGTCGAGCAGCTCAGAGGCTGGAGGTCTGCTGAACGACCAATTCGTCCGACCCCCTAAGTCTCAATCAAAATGGTACAGTTTTGTACTGAACCCACAGAAAGGTGAACAAGAGACCGGCAAGACTGTGACCAGTTGGAGTACGGACGCATCCAAGGTTAACAGCATGTACAGCCGTATAGCAAAGGCAGCTGGCATTGCATCAACACCACCGGCTTCACGCCAGATCTCCCAAGACAATTTGAGAAGGTGGGAAAAGTCAGCCCGCAAAGCTTCCATCATTTGCAACCAAGCGGCTGGCTTCAATAGGTGTCTGTATAAAGTACAGGATAGCATGCAGTCCCAACTGAAGGTGATCAAGTCGGAATTAAGTAATGGCAAGTCATCAGGAAAGGTTTCGCATGCTGCTGATGAGTTACAGTTTCTTATGAACTTTAATTCTAGCATCACACAGTCCATGGCCAAGACACTTGAACACTTGACTGATTTTGTATTTGTTACTATGGCTAATACTACACTGGCCAGAAGGGACTCCTACCTGTCTCACCTCAAAATGGGAATCAAACCTGACACACTAGCTGCCTTACATACAGGACCTCTCCAAATCCCAACCTTGTTCCCTGATGCCGCTCTGAAATAAGTTGAGCAGGACATTGCGAACTTCGAGAGTAAAGGTCAGGTCCAGTCAGGAAAGAAAGGTCGCTTCCAGCCGTACGAAAGGCCAGAGAAGCGTACGGACTACAGGAAACCCGACCGACCTGCCTGGAAGAACAGTAAGAAGAGTAAAGGCAAAGCCTCGTACTACTCCTCACGACCAGCCAAGGGCCAGCAGTCCTATAAATGACAATTACTTTGTAAACAGTTTACAGGACGGACTGCTGGCCGGGAGCAAGACATTATCACAAGAGAACATATTAAGTACTGTAAAATGTCATGTTGTGAAAGTTGTACATTCTGCGCCCGGGCATTCCCAAAAGAGAGAATTAAGTCCCGGGTCAGCAGCTGGTTATTTACAAAGAAATCACAAATTAAAATATGTGAAAAGTGCTTCTTGTGTCACTCAGTTGTCTTGTGTCCAACCTGTAACAAATGTCCAAAATGCTGCACAAAATCTGCCTGTAGGGGCCAGACTTCAAAACTTTTGGCAAACTTGGCTGGATCTGGGTGCCGGGCCAAAAGTGGTTCGGATTCTAAAAGGGGGTTACACCCTCCCCTTCCGAACCCGGCCAAATCTCCCCACGGTCATAAGCTGTTATGTCAATCCTCGCAGGATTAGCTATCTGTTGGAGGCATTACATCAGCTTATGGATAAAAATGCAATAGAACGGGTTCGAAACCAAACATCTCTAGGGTTTTTCAACCGGCTGTTTTTGGTCGCAAAGCCCAACAACAAATGGAGACCTATACTAGACCTGAGCAAATTGAATCTCTTCCTCAAGACGGAGAAATTCAAAATGGAGACACCAAAAACCATCAGAACATCCCTCCAACAAGGTGAGTGGGTCACCTCAATAGACTTCAAGGACGCTTACTTCCATATCCCGATACAAGAACAGTCCAGGAAATATCTCAGATTTCATGTTCAAGGGCAGACCTACCAATTCAAGGATCTGCCTTTCGGTCTGTCCACAGCGCCTTTGGAGTTCAGGGTAGTAGCAAAAGAGGTCAAACTGATGGCTGCACACAAGGGTATAAGGATCCACCAGTACCTAGACGACTGGTTGGTGAGAGCCAAATCCCACCGGGTTTGTCTCCAGCATACTCAGGATCTAGTGAACATATGCCAGGAGCCAGGTTGGATGGTGAACTTGGAAAAGTCAGAACTGGAACCCAAACAGATCTTCGATTTTGTTTAGGCTACCAGTTCGACCTCAAGGACCATTGGCAGAACCTTCAGGACAAGTTAAGAGAAATACTTTCTCTATCGGTTTGTCCGGTCCGGCAGTTCATGTCCCTGATTGGTTTGTTAACTGCCACAGAGAAGCAAGTTCACCTAGGTCTACTACATATGAGACCCATACAGTGGCATCTCAAAAACAACTGGAGGGTACCCGAATCACTAGAAAAAGTGATCCCGGTTCCCAGATCACTGCACCCACACTTACAATGGTGGCTACAGGTGGACAACATACTCACCGGCCAACCATTACACCCAATAAAGCATGCTCTGCAAATCTTTACAGACGCATCAAAAGAAGGCTGGGGCGCTCACTTAAATGAACGCACGGCCAGAGGGGCCTGGTCACTGCCAGAAAGCAAGCTGCATATAAACTATCTGGAACTAAAGGCAGTTTTTCTAGCTCTGAAAGAGTTCCAAGACCGCTGCACCGACAAGATAGTACTTGTGGCAACCGACAGCACTACAGTGGTGTCTTACATAAACAAGGAGGGAGGCATGAGGTCGGGCCCGCTGTGTGCCCCACTATGGAGAATCTTGACCTGGTGTACCAGGCATCAAGTAACTCTAAAAGCCTGACACATTCCAGGCCAGCTGAATGTGGTAGCAGACAAGCTATCCAGACTGGGCCAGACCATTCAAACGGAGTGGTCCCTCCTACAAGAGGTTTTCCAAGCAATATGCAGCAGGTGGCACCAGCCTCAAATAGACCTATTTGCCACGAGGTTCAACAACAAGTTACCTCAGTCTGTTTGTGTCACCGGTACCGGATCCCCTGGCCACAGCAGTGGATGCACTGTCTATCATGGGAGGATCTGGACGCATATGCCTTCCCACCAGCAGCCATTTTGGGCAAAGTGGTGGAGAAGTTACAGGACTCCCCATGCAAGAGAATCATTGTGATTGCTCCGGGGTGGCCCAACATGCCCTGGTTTTGGGACCTGGTGACAATGCCCAGCCAAATCCCTCTGAGCCTTCCCAACCTGCCAAACCTAGTTAACACAGCCCTTCAATCAGATCCCTCACAGAAATCTGACAAATCTAAATCTCCATGCGTGGCCCCTAGAGCCTCAGCAATCAAGGAGCAGGGCTTCTCTGAAGCAGTGGCAGCAAGAATTGAGGCTCCTCAAGGGGATCAACCAGATCAGTCTATGAGGCAAAGTGGGCCATTTTTACAAAATGGTGCCTCAGTAATCAGGTGGACTTCAGGGCACCCCCTGTAAAGGCAGTAGCTGACTTCCTTATGTACCTTTTCAGGACAGGAAGTTACAGCCCAGTACTATTGATGGTTACAGGTCAGCCATTGCTGATAAACTAGGTAATTCACCCCTTAGTATCAGCAAAGATGAAAATCTCACACGTCTCCTGGATAGTTTCCACAGAGACAGGCCTAAAGGTCGGAGGGGGATCCCTTCCTGGAACCTGTCCCTGGTCTTGCACCAGTTGACAAAGCCCCCCTTTGAGCCTATTCGAGAGGCGTCTCTGAAGCACTTGACCTTCAAGACAGTTTTCCTCTTAGCCCTGGGGTCGGGTAAACGTAGAAGTGAGATTCATGCTTGGCAAAACAGGAATATCAGACACCAATCTGACTGGTCAAAAGTGTCTCTGTACCCTTCACCCAGCTTTCTTTCAAAGAATCAGCTGGCCAAAGAGGGCCCAGACAGTGTGGCCCCAGTGGTTATACCAGCCCTGGTATAAGAGTTTTCCTCTTGGCCCTTGGGTCTAGTGGCAGAAATACTAGACACCAGTCTGACTGGTCCAAGGTGTCCCTGTATCCATCACCCAGCTTTCTCTCCAAGAATCAGCTGGCCAAAGAGGGTCCAGATAGTGTGGCCCCGGTGGTTATACCAGCCCTGGCCCCAACTCTGGATAAGTCCCTCAAGTCTGACAGGTCCCTCTGTCCCGTCAGAGCATTACGCTACTATTTGGACAGGACCTCAGGCAGAATAAGGAGTTGGTCTTTGTCTCCTTCAAGAAAGGTTTCGACAAAGACATCTCACCTGCCACCATCTCCTCATGGATCAAACAGATGGTGATCCTATGTTATGAGCTCTCTGACCAGGAGGCCCACACTTTGCATCAGGTTAAAGCCCATGATATCAGGGCCGTTGCGGCTTCCGAGGCCTTCCAATCCGGAGTCTCCTTGGAACAGATTTTATCAGCCTGCCACTGGAAATCCCATAATACCTTCACACAGTTCTATCTGAAGGATGTGGCCTGGGCTGATTCAGAGCTCTACCATCTGGGACCTGTAGTGGCTGCTCAGCAGATCCAGCAGTCCAGCAATAGAGGAGATTTTGAACATATGTAAATAGCTGTATATATATATAAAAAAAAAATTGCTTATCCAGTCGGTGCAGACCGGCCCGCCAAACATCAGAAAAAGACGTCCTGTGTTTCCACCGGCCAGCTGGTCCGTAGTAATAGTGCACTCGCCAGATGGCATGTCGTACTTCCTTCCTGTCTAGACAGCGTGACGTCATAGCATCTTTTTCATTTGGCGTGAGCTAGTGCACACAGAATTTTCTGAGCTCTTCTTATTTTGAGGTTTACTGCCAGAATTTTGAGTTTTTAAGTATTTAATATACTTAACGGATATTATAGATCAACATGTCATCACCAGGACAAAAAAGGGGTAACTGCGGCCATGCAATGGCCAGCCCAGCTGTGCTAGGTGTCGTGACAAGAAGAAGGGGACGGACACGTGCGTTGAAACCCCAACTGCTGACTGTAAGTTCTGTTTATTGTTGACCCCAGAGCAGAAGGCTCAACTTGCTACACCATCATACAAATTGAAAAAGGAAAAGCGAGATGCCAAGAAAGCAGAACTTTCTTCACCTTCTAAAGACAGTACTTTGGTAGACCCATCTACTGTATCTGTTATTGCTCCTGTCACGGACACCCCTGTAGTTTCCTCTCCACCGGATAAGAAACTCAAGAAGGACAAGCCAACTACCTCAAAATCAAAGAAATAGGTTGATAAATCTACTGACAAGAAAATGGAGGAATTAAACCAGAAGTGGTCGGACAGGTTTAATCGCCTAGAAGCGTTACTTTTGTCGAAAAGCTTCCCACCGACCTTCTCTTCTACTGTGAAAGTTGCACCGTCACATTCTCCTCCACCTATCATCTCTAAAGACAATGAACCGTTTTTTCAACCGACCTTATCAGAGTGCACTGGCCAGGACTTCTCTGCTCTGCATCAGTCTGCCAGCCAGCTCGTTTCACAGTCTACTGATTCTTCAGAGCGCACTGAACAGGGCTCCTCTGCTTCATTGCATCAGCCTTCCAGCCAGCTCGGGTCCGACCCTCCACAGGAATCTTCACCCAAGCGCACTGTGTCTGACTTCTCTGCTTCTAAGCATCAGTTGACCAGCCAGCTTGTATCTGACCGACCCCGACCGGATTCCTCACCAAAGCGCACTGGTTCTGACTCCTCTGCTCCCAAGCATCAGTCGTCCAGCCAGCTTTCATCTGACCGACACCGACCTAAGACATCAGAGCGCACTGGTACCGACTCCTCTGCCCCCAGGCATCAGTCTACCAGCCAGCTTACTTCTCACCTCTCTCTCTCTCTCTCACCGACCTAGATCTTCAGTGCCTACCGACCGCCTCTCCTCACTTGCACCGACCAAGGAAGGACAGTGCTTCCAGTTGCAGTTCTGAGGCCGGTAGTGACCTATCGGACCGACCACCAGTAGATCTATACGTGGAGGAAGGGGAACTGTCAGATGAACAGGATATTGCTGCTACCGAACCGGATCAGACCCCTTCTGCTGAGCAGACATATAGAGAAACCATGAGGGGTATCAGATCTTACATGGGTTGGTCCAATATTCCCGATGTGGACAGTTCCAACACAGCTTCTGATGACAACCCTTTCTCTGGTCCAAAGGCACCTGTACCCGGCAAAGTTTCTGTGACTATGCCAACAGAAGACTGGCTTTGTAAGAAGCTCAGCAAACTGAACGTGACATTAACTGAGGGTTACCCCACAAGAAGCACTGAAGCCGGTGGACTAATGAAAGACCGTTTTTGAGGCCAGCAAAGTCACAGTCTAGATGGTATGCGCTTCATTCTGAGAAGAAAGGGGATTCATCAAGTGTTTCCAGTTGGAGTACCGACGCTTCAAAGTTGAATAGTTGCTTAAGCCGGATCACCAGACAGTCGGGCCTTACTTCTGCCCCACCTGCTTCGCGTCGCCTGTCTCAGGAAACCCTGCGAAAATGGGAGAAGTCGTCTAGGGAGGCCACGGTGATCTGTAACCAGGCTGCAAGCTCCAATCGCTGTCTCTTCAAAGTACAGCAGAATATGCAGGAACAGATGAAAACTGTCCGGTTGGAAGGAAAAGGGAAAGGTTCAGCAAAGGTGTCTTCGGCTTTAGATGAACTCCAGTTTATAACGGACTTCAATGCGAGTATTACTCGAGCAGCTGCCAAGACCATGGAACATCTCTCTGAGTTTGTCTTTGTGTCTATGGGAAACTTGACTTTAGCCCGCAGGGACTCGTATTTGAACCACATCAAGGGAGGGGTAAAGCCGGACACAATAGCCGCACTCAGGACTGCTCCACTACACATCCCTACCCTGTTTCCGGATAGTGTCATCAAAAGGGCAGAAGAAGAAATTGCTCACTTTGAAGCCAAGGGACAGTCTAGCTCAAGGGGTAAGGGTCAGTACCACCCATATGAGCGTACAGAGAAAAGGTCGGATAAGAGGTCGGATTCTAAGAGTGACAGACCCGCTTGGAAGAACATTGGCAAAGGGAACTACAAGAAATCCAAGGGGAGTCTGCCAGTTACTCATCGCGACCAGCCAAGGGTCAGCAGTCCTATAAATGACAATTACTGTATAGCCATGTTACAGAGGGGACTACTGGCCGGGAGCCAGAATTTAACAAGAGAGACATTAGACACTTGTCAAAGTTGAAATGTAAACTATCATGTTGTTCCAGTTGTTCATTCTGCGCCCGGGCACTCCCAAAAGATAGAGCTAAGTCCCGGGTCAGCAGGTTGTTATTGCGGACACACAAAATAAAGTATGTGAAAAGTGTTTCTTGTGTCACTCAATTTTCTTGTGTTCAACCTGTAACAAATGTCAGAAATGCTGCCTCAAATCTGCCTGTAGGGGCCAGACTTCAAAACTTTTGGCAAACTTGGCTGGATCTGGGTGCCAGTCCGAAAGTAGTTCACATCCTGAAAGAGGGCTATGCCCTCCCCTTTCGGATCCGGCCAAAACTCACAGGTTTCTCCCGCGGTCATAAGCTGCTATGTAAATCCCCACAGGAACAGCTACCTGCTGGAGGCATTACATCAGCTTATAGCCAAAAATGCTGTAGAACTAGTAAAACATCAAACATCTCTGGGGTTTTTCAACCGACTATTTTTAGTCCCAAAGCCCAACAACAAGTGGAGGCCCATACTAGACATGAGCAAACTGAATCTTTTCCCCAAGACGGAGAAATTCAAAATGGAGACACCGGAAACCATCAGAACGTCCCTCCAACAAGGGGAGTGGGTCTCCTCAATAGATTTCAAGGACGCCTACTTCCATATCCCTATACAGGAACAGTCCAGGAAATATTTGAGATTTCATGTCCAGGGTCAGACATACCAATTCAAAGCACTGCCCTTTGGTCTGTCCACAGCACCCTTGGAGTTCACTGTGGTAGCAAAAGAGGTGAAACTGATGGCCATACACAAGGGTATAAGAATCCACCAGTACCTAGACGACTGGTTGGTGAGAGCCAGATCCCACCAGGCCTGTCTCCAGCACACTCAAAATCTAGTGAAAATATGCCAAAAATTAGGCTCGCTGGTGAATTCGGACAAGTTGGAACTGGATCCAATGCAGATCTTCGACTTTGTAGGTTACCATTTCGACCTCCAGGCCGGTCGGGTCCAACCGACTCCAGACCGGTGGCAGAGCCTTCAGGACAAAATATTGGAAATACTGTCACTACCAGCCTGTCCAGTCCGGCAGTTCATGTCTCTGATAGGTTTACTAACAGCCATAGAAAAGCAAGTTCACTTAGGTCGGCTACACATGAGACCCATACAGTGGCATCTCAAAAACAACTGGAGAATACCAGAACAACTAGAAAAGGTGATTCCAATTCTCAGGTCCCTGCACCCTCATTTGCAATGGTGGCTACAGGAAGACAACGTTCTCACAGGCCAACCATTACACCCAATAACACATGCTCTGCAGATCTTTACAGACACATCAAAAGAAGGGTGGGGCGCTCAACTTAGACAAACGCATTGCCAGAGGGACCTGGTCACTACCAGAAAGCAAACTGCATATAAACTACTTGGAACTAAAGGCAGTCTTTCTAGCCTTAAAAGAGTTTCAAGACCTTTGTGCCGACAAGATAGTACTTGTGGCAACCGACAACACTACAGTAGTGTCATATATAAACAAGGAAGGAGGCGTGGTAGCAGACAAGCTATCCCGTTTAGGTCAGACCATTCAAACAGAATGGTCCCTCCTTCAAGAGGTTTTCCAAACTATATGCAGCAGGTGGCACCGGCCCCAGATAGATCTATTTGCCACGAGGTTCAACAAGTTACCTCAGTTTGTGTCACCAGTACCGGATCCCTTAGCAGTAGCAGTGGATGCACTCAGTTTCCAATGGGAGGATCTGGACGCACATGCCTTCCCACCAGCAGCCATCTTGGGCAAAGTGGTGGAGAAGTTGCAGGACTCCCCATGCAAGAGAATCATTAAGCGGGACGCTTCTTTGTGTATGGGAGACCTTCAGGCTCCGGCGGCTCCGCCAGCTCCGCATCTTGTTTTCCTTATGACTCTGTAACCGTTAGGTGGATTCTTTTCAAATTTGGCAGGTTTATGCAGTAGCCTTGGGGAATTTTTTTGAATATGCTGCAGTGACATTTCAACCAATCAGAGAGGTCACATGACCAAAAATGTCTTTTTTCGATGGGGAAGCTTGTCCGGATGATAACTTGAAAGGGATTTTATCAATTCACCTGAAACTTGGCAAATACATTCATTCTATTGAAATCTGGAAATCATTAGATTTTGGCATTGATTGGTTAAGAAACGGCCGAGTAATTAATGATTAATTAATCATTATGAATTTTCCAAATAAGGAAAACACAAAAATGCTTATAACTCGAAAACCGTGCTAGATAAAGCGATTTCGACAAAATTTTTGACCCACAGGGTATCTCTGCAGAGTAGCTATCTCAATTTTGAAAAAATTTTTGTCTCGCCAAAAATGGCGGCCATTTTGAATTTTCGAATTTTTCGCAAAAATTGCAAAACATAAAAATACTTATATCTCGAAAACCGTGCTAGATAGAGCGTTTTCGACGAAATTTTTGACCCGCAGGGTATCTCTGCAGAGTAGCCATGCCAATTTTCAAAAAAATTTTGACTCACCAAAAATGGCGGCCATCTTGAATTTTCGAATTTTACGCAAAAATTGCAAAACACAAAAAATGCTAATATCTCGAAAACTGTGCTAGATGGCGAATTATCTCTTAAAAGTATTGCAGATAGCCAATTTTTCTCAAATAATTCATTCACCTACTTTTGGAAAGAGCTTTCACATGGTGAAGTTTCAGACCCATAGCTAATTACTCACCTACTCAAAATGAGTAAATGCGAATTATCTCTGAAAGTATTGCAGATACCCAATTTTTCTCAAATAACTCATTCATCTACTTTTGGGAGAGCTTTCACTTGAAGTTTCAGACCTGTAGCTAATTATTCACCTACTCAAAATGAGTAAATGCTAATTATCTGTAAAAGTATTGCGGATACCCAATTTTTATCAAATAACTGATTCATCTACTTTTGGGAGAGCTTTCACATGGTGAAGTTTCAGACCCGTAGGTAATTACTCACCTACTCAAAATGAGTAAATGCGAATTATCTCTAAAAGTATTGCAGATAGCCAATTTTTCTCAAATAACTCATTCATCTACTTTTCGGAGAGCTTTCACATGGTGAAGTTTCAGACCCGTAGCTAATTATTCACCTACTCTAAATGAGTAAATGCTAATTATCTCTAAAAGTATTGCAGATAGCCAATTTTTCTCAAATAACTCATTCACCTACTTTTGGGAGAGCTTTCACTCGGTGAAGTTTCAGACCTGTAGCTAATTACTCACCTACTACAAAATGAGTAAATGCTAATTATCTGTAAAAGTATTGCGGATACCCAATTTTTATCAAATAACTCATTCATCTACTTGTGGGAGAGCTTTCACATGGTGAAGTTTCAGACCCATAGATAATTACTCACCTACTCAAAATGAGTAAATGCTAATTATCTCTAAAAGTATTGCAGATAGCCAATTTTTCTCAAATAACTCATTCATATACTTTTGGGAGAGCTTTCACTTGGTGAAGTTTCAGACCCATAGCTAATTATTCACCTACTCAAAATGAGTAAATGCTAATTATCTCTAAAAGTATTGTGGATACCCAATTTTTATCAAATAACTCATTCATCTACTTTTGGGAGTAAATGCGAATTATCTCTTAAAAGTATTGCAGATAGCAAATTTTCTCAAATAACTCATTCACCTACATTTGGAAGAGCTTTCACACACGAAAATGAAAAATTGTGAATATCTCGGAAAAGCTATTTCTTTTCCTTTAATGCTCGGCGGGAGATACACACTGCGGCAGTGGTCTTGTTTTCAAAAATTTTTGTCTCACCAAAAATGGTGGCAATTTTGAATTTTAGAAGTTTTTGCAAAACACAAAAATGCTTATATCTTGAAAACTGTGCTAGATGGAGCGAATTCAGCAAAATTTTTGACCTGCTGGATATCTCTGCAGAGTACCCATGCCAATTTTCAAAATATTTTTGTCTCGCCAAATATAGCGGCCATTTTGAATTTTTTGCAAAAATTGCAAAACACAAAAATGCTTATATCTTGAAAACCGTGCTAGATAGTGCAGACTGCGCTGACTTTGGTTGCCACAACAGTATAAGGCTAAAAACGGAGCATTTTCTTAATACTTTAGCACTCACCTTTATATCCTTTTCGGGACGCTTTGTTTTTGCTATGCAAAAACATTATCTTTTTTTTGCGAGCGATCCTCTAGTTGTGATTGTTCCGGGGTGGCCCAACATGCCTTGGTTTTGGGATCTAGTGACCATGTCCAGTCAGATCCCTCTGAGCCTGCCCAACCTGTTAACGCAGCCACTCAATCAGATCCCTCACAGAAATCTGACAAACCTAAATCTCCATGCATGGCTCCTAGAGCCACAGCAATCAAGGAGCAGGGCTTCTCTGAAGCAGTGGCGGCAAGAATTGAGGCTCCTCAAAGAGGATCAACCAGATCAGTCTATGAGGCAAAATGGACCATTTTTACAAAGTGGTGCGTCACTAATCAGGTGGACTTCCAGGCACCCCCTGTAAAGTCAGTTGCTGACTTCCTTATGTACCTTTTTGAGGACAGGAAGTTACAGCCCAGCACCATTGATGGTTACAGGTCAGCCATTGCTGATAAACTAGGTAATTCATCTCTCAACATCAGCAAAGATGAAAATCTCACTCGTCTCCTGGATAGTTTCCATAGAGACAGACCCAAGGGTAGGAGGGGACCAGCTTACAAAGGCTCCATTCGAACCAATCAAAGAGGCCTCCTTGAAGCATTTGACCTTCAAGACAGTCTTCCTATTAGCCCTTGGGTCGGGCAAACGCAGAAGTGAGATTCATGCTTGGCAAAACAAAAATATCAGACACCAGGCTGATTGGTCCAAGGTGTCCCTGTACCCATCACCCAGCTTTCTGTCAAAGAATCAGCTGGCCAAGGAGGGTCCAGACAGTGTGGCCCCAGTGGTTATACCAGCCCTGGCCCCAACTCTGGATAGATCCCTCAAGTCTGACAGGTCCCTCTGTCCGGTCAGAGCTTTACGCTACTATTTGGACAGGACTTCAGACATTAGGCAGAATAAGGAGTTGGTCTTTGTTTCCTTTAAGAAAGGTTTCGACAAAGACATCTCACCTGCCACTATCTCCTCATGGATCAAACATACTGTGATCCTATGCTATGAGCTCTCCGACCAAGAGGCCCACACCTTACATCAGGTTAAAGCCCATGATGTCAGGGCCTTTGCTGCTTCCAAGGCCTTCTAGTCGGGAGTCTCCTTGGAACAGATCTTGTCAGCCTGCCACTGGAAGTCACATAATACCTTCACGCAATTTTACCTGAAGGATGTGTCCTGGGCTAACTCAGAGCTCTGCCACCTGGGTCCTGTAGTGGCTGCTCAGCAGATCCACAAATAGCCCAGAAATAGAGGAGATTCTGTACATATATAAATAGTGTACATATGTAAATAGCTGTATATAAAAAAAACAAAAAAAACTCCGACATGCTTCCTTCGGGAGGTTTATTTTTGCTTCTTATGGGACTGAACTCCTCCCTCTCTTCCCCTACCTCAGAGCAAGTCTGTAAAAAAGGGGGAGGGGGGGAGGTAAGTCGGTTTAGACCAGTTAACCGGTCTCTGTTAACCGACTATGGCCTTAAGGGTTGCCTGACCACAATGTCAAACCAGGCCTGGAAGAAAATTTGTTCTGTTTGTGAGTTCACCTAAGTCCCTAGTAACTTACCCGCCAACCAAGCGGTAGTTATTCAGCAATTGTCCATTGGATAGGATGTATTAACACAATAAAATTGCAAATTTAATAAGTAAATTAAATTTTTATAAGTTAATACCCAATCCAATGGACACACAAGACCCTCCCACCGACCCCGCTATCAGCTTACTAGGGGTCTAATAGGTTTAGACAACGAAAAAGATGCTATGACGTCACGCTGTCTAGACAGCAAGGAAGTACGACATGCCATCTGGCGAGTGCACTAGTACTACGGACCGGCTGGCCGGTGGAAACACAAGACGTCTTTTTCTGATGTTTGGCGGGCCGGTCTGCGCCGTCCAGATAAGCAATTGTCCATTGTCCATTGGAAAGGGTATTAACTTATAAAAATTTAATTTACTTCTTAAATTTGCAAGACTATGCAGTCGAAAGTATAAACCAGACAGAAAAATCAAATATTAAATGATAACTAATATACACACAAATTACCACAAATATGACCAAAATATAATCTAAAAGTCATTCACAGATGTCTCTCTCACTAACAGACCATGCTTGATGTATCCTCACTTGTGATTGGCTGATTTTATGATTACCTTGACAACAGTTGGAAAACCCCAAGGTGTTTCTATTTACATTATTTTTATTGCAATCATGGCTAGTTTTGGGATTTTAACTAATGGTCAAAGGGCTACAAAGAATTGAGTTTAGCAAATATCGGTTGTACTTAAATTTTACCGATCACTGATTGGCAATGAGCCAACAAGCGATAATACCGAAGTTTGCAAACATCGTCCCAGCATTACTTGCTAGTACTGTTTTAATGGTACTGTAATTGTTGCAATAAAGTTCAAGGTTGGTGCATTTTGGTAGGGATGGGTCGGTAGGCCTTGTGTCTCGGAATCAAGCATTTTACTGAAATACTAAATAAAATAAAATTTAAAATATTCCAACTAGCTGTGTCAGATTTGCACAAATTGTAAATGGCCAGGAAAGCTTGCCTGGGAGTAGTTTTGGTATTGTTTTGAAAACAAAATGGCCGCCATATCGCATCTTTAATGTCAAATGGGGTGACATATCAAAAAGCCCTAATATCTACCTTATCATTGGTCCTAAGGGTTTGGAATGAGAAAAAACAACTTATTGGAAATTGTGGTCTGCAAATCTTTTGCAAGTGTCAAATTTGACCTTAGACCCCTGCTTCAAGGTCATGTAGGGTCATCTTGCTAAAAGGGCCTTTTTTTCTCCCCTGTCATTGGTTCTAGGGCTTTGAAGTATGAAAACAACTTCTAAGAAATCATGGCCTGTGTATCTTACATGTTGCAACATTTCATGGATTCTGTATACTTCTTACAACTGAAGTTGTTTCTAAGATTTTCCCATTTAGTTGTACCTGTGGGCTGGGTTTTTGCTTATTGGGATGCTTTGTTTTTGTCTGCAAAAACCTTTTTCTAGTTTTGACCTTCTTTGCCCAGGAGACACAACATAAGAACATACTCAAGGCCTTCTTGTTTGGATAATGCTAGTGATATATGGACATGTGGTTTAAGTCCACTTGTTTTATTGTTACAGTATGCCCAAGAGACGCAGCATGAGAAGATACTGCGGGGTCTTGCTGTGGGGATAGCGCTGGTGATGTATGGGCGTCTGGAGGAGGCAGACGCACTCATAGAGTCACTCTGTCGAGACAAGGACCCCATCCTTCGCTGGTCAGGCATGTACACGGTTGCCATGGCATACTGCGGCACTGGTAATAACAAAGCTATCAGGAAGCTGCTGCACGTCGCTGTGAGTGATGTGAATGATGATGTGAGGAGGGCAGCTGTCACCTCACTTGGATTCATACTCTTCAGGTGAATCTGCCATTACAGGCATTGTCATACTTTCATACATTATTATTCCTAGCTCAACAAGTATTTAAGCGTCCCTTGTTTGTGTATGGGAGAGCTTCAGGCTCCGCTGGCTCCGCCGGCTCCGCCGGCTCCGCATTTTGTTTTCCTTATAACTCTGTAACCGTTAGGCGGATTCTTTTCAAATTTGGCAGGTTTAGGCAGTAGCCTTGGGGAATTTTTTTGAATATGCTGCAGTGACATTTCAACCAATCAGAGAGGTCACATGACCAAAAATGTCTTTTTTCGGTGGGGAAGCTTGTCCGGATGATAACTTGAAAGGAATTTTATCAATTCACCTGAAACTTGGCAAATACATTCATTCTATTAAAATCTGGAAATCATTAGATTTTGGCATTGATTGGTCAAGAAATGGCCGAGTAATTAATGATTAATTAATCATTACGAATTTTCCAAATAAGGAAAACACAAAAATGTTTATATCTCGAAAACCGTGCTAGATAGAGCGATTTCGGCGAAATTTTTGACCCGCAGGGTATTTCTGCGGAGTAGTTTTCCCAATTTTCAAAAAATTTTTATCTCGCCCAAAATGGCGGCCATTTTGAATTTTCGAAATTTTCGCAAAAATTGCAAAACACAAAAATGCTTATATCTCAAAAACCGTGCTAGATAGAGCAATTTCGACAAAATTTTTGACCCGCAGGATATCTCTGCGGAGTAGTTTTCCCAATTTTCAAAAAAATTTTGTCTCGCCAAAAATGGCGGCCATTTTGAATTTTCGAAATTTTCGTAAAAATTGCAAAACACAAAAATGCTTATATCTCGAAAACCGTGCTAGATAGAGCGATTTTGACGAAATTTTTGACCCAAAGGGCATCTCTACAGAGTAGCCATGCCAATTTTGAAAAAAATTTTGTCTCGCCAAAAATGGCGGCCATTTTGAATTTTCGAATTTTTCGCAAAAATTGCAAAACATAAAAATGCTTATATCTCGAAAACCGTGCTAGATAGAGCGATTTTGACGAAATTTTTGACCCACAGGGTATCTCTGCAGAGTAGCCATGCCAATTTTCAAAAAAATTTTGTCTCGCCAAAAATGGCGGCCATTTGAATTTCCGAATTTTTCGCAAAATTGCAAAACACAAAAATGCTTATATCTCGAAAACCGTGCTAGATAGAGCGATTGAGTAAATGCGAATTATCTCTAAAAGTATTGCAGATAGCCAATTTTTCTCAAATAACTCATTCACCTACTTTTGGGAGAGCTTTCACTTGGTGAAGTTTCAGACCCATAGCTAATTACTCACCTACTCAAAATGAGTAAATGCGAATTATCTCTAAAAGTATTGCAGATACCCAATTTTTCTCAAATAACTCATTCACCTACTTTTGGGAGAGCTTTCACTTGGTGAAGTTTCAGACCCATAGCTAATTATTCACCTCAAAATGAGTAAATGTGAATTATCTCTAAAAGTATTGCAGATAGCCAATTTTTCTCAAATTAATCATTCACCTACTTTTGGCAGAGCTTTCACACACGAAGATGAAAAATTGTGAATATCTCGGAAAAGCTATTTCTTTTGCTTTAATGCTCGGCGGGAGATACACACCGCGGCAGTGGTTTTGACAAAAATTTTTGTCTCCCCAAAAATGGTGGCCATTTTGAATTTTCAAAGTTTTTGCAAAACACAAAAATGCTTATATCTCGAGAACCGTGCTATATGGAGCGAACTCAACAAAATTTTAGACCTGCTGGGTATCTCTGCAGAGTAGCCATGCCAATTTTCAAAATATTTTTGTCTCGCCAAATATAGCGGACATTTTTAATTTTTTTATTTTTTGCAAAACACAAAAATGCTTATATCTTGAAAACCGTGCTAGATAGAGCAGACTGCGCTTACTTTGGTTGCCACGACAGTATAAGGCTAGAAACGAAGCATTTTCTTAATACTTTAGCACTCACCTTTATATCCTTTTCGGGACGCTTTGTTTTTGCTATGCAAAAACATTATCTTTTTTTTTTGCGAGCGATCCTCTAGTTAATGGATGTCATTAAGCGGCCTGTCAGGGTCACTTATTTGTTTTCATGAAAGTTTGATTGATCGCCGCCACCGCAGGATTATGGTCTCCCTTGAATAACTTCTTGGGCTTTCACATTTTTCTTTCCTTGTTATCTTTCTTTAAAACTATAGGGGCGGGAAAAATTTTTGGGATACTTTGTGGAGACCTTAAACTTTACTTAAGGTAACCGTAAGCATTTTTCAAAAACACCCTGTCATGGCGTTTCGGAAAAAACCACACACTCCTGTGCTATAAAATTTATCAGGTACATTCTAGACCTAAATCCGCAGATCGGAAAGGATTTTCTGGTCAATCGGACCATAGATGCCTGAATGGGAGGCGTTTTATTTTCGTATATTGTTTTTAAATGGGTACTTGATCTGCATCTGCAAAACGGTCAGGATTTCAGCGTTTTGTTGGAATAACTTATTCAGCTACTTTTTGATAATCTTTCACATGCCGAAGTTTTAGCCCTGTATCTGCAATCTTAAGGTCACCTTAATGTCAAAAAAGGGGGTTTTAACCCTCCAGTTCACTTAGTTTTTTTACTTTTTTTCAACCAAACTTTGCATATATATTAAGATTTACCAAACGATTATCCTGACTTTATGGTGACCTTAAACTGTTAATATAATTGGAGCTATGGCCCCCTAAAGTCATAAAATTGGAATAAAGCCATCTGGCCCCATTTTTTTTCCATATCTAACGTATATTGATATTGAAGGGACATTCTGAATTTATGGTCACCTTAAAGTCACAATATGAATGAAGTTATGGTCACCTTACAGTGAAAAAAAGAAGTTTTCAGCCTCCAGCTATCTTATTGTTCAACTGACTGAGCTAAACTTTGTGCACTTATAAAGGATGACAGAAGGGACATTCTTATAATATGGTCACCTTAAAGTCCCAATATGAATGAAGTTATGGCCACCTTGCAGTGAAATGATGGAGTTTTTAATCTCCAGCTATTGTATTGTTCAGCTGATCTCAGTTAAATTTTGCACACTTGTTAAAGATGAAAATAGGGGCATTCTTATTTTCTTTCCACCTTGGAGTTCCAATACAAGCACAGTCATGGCCATCTTGAAGTAAAAATGAGGGTTTTCACAACTGACTTACTGTTCAATGACATCAGTTCAACTTGACACATTGATTAAGTTTAAGGAAGACTTCTAATGCCCTTTGTATTTAAAATTCCTGTATTAAGAGACTTTGGCCAACTTAACATAATAAATATGTAGTTTTTCTTCCCACCTCATATATTTGAAGACATTTTAAAACCACACCTGCCATGTGTATACTTAAAACAAAATTTCTGTTATCTGGCAAAGCTAACCTCCTAGTGTTTTTGAAGTTATGGTATTGTCAAAGAAAAAAAATAAGGTATTTAGCATGCAGTGATGTGGTTATTAATATATTGCAGCTGATCAGTGTTTATATAATATAAATTCCCAATTTTAGGCACATTAAAAAAAATCCCACATGTAGATATGACTTTTCCTAGTTGGGGAAAAAAAGCTTTAATTAATTCAGCTTTTGTTTAGCAGCAGGAGTTGTTGATCGAGCTACTTATTCACATACACTATGTAAATTGATCAAATGTATAGACTTGACTTCTTTCAGAAGATAAGATGACTGGAAAAAAACAATTTCTCATAAACAGTTGTTTTATCTTAAGCATATTTATCTTATAAAAATATTAAATAGCAATGAATTTTCAATGAAATAAAATGCCTCAAAGATATACAACATATAAATGTCCCTATCTATAGTCAATTATAGTTTACTACAGTGTATCTTTATTGTTATCTGTTTTTTCTCCTCCAACTCTGCTTTTGTGTGATATCTATCCAGAGGCAGATTGACTCATGATGCCCCACTGTGCTTTGAGTGTTAACATCTGTGGGTTGGGTGTGTGTGTGTGTGTGTGTCTGCACTCTGAAAGTTGATAAGGGATATCAAGATGTATTTATTTCTTTTCATTAAGGGATGTGCCTACAGTAAATCTTTTTAAGGGTAAACAATTCAAACCAGGACATTTATCTTTAGTTTCATGGAAGAAGAGCCTTGTGGTAAGAATGCCTTGTCTGTTTTGAGAGAATGGAAAAAGCCTTAATAATATTTAAAAACCTTGGGCTTTCATGATATTCAGATATAGAGTCATGTCTGAATTAAAAATGTTAACAGTAACATCTGACAACATGACCTTGTGTATTTTTTTTTTACAATGGAACAATAAAGGATTTCACAAATACAATTATCTTGAGCATATTTATCTTGTAAAAATATTAAATAGCAATGAATTTTCAGAGGCATAAAATGCCTCAAAGATATACAACATATGAATGTCCCTATCTATAGCCAATTCTAGTTTACTACAGTGTATCTTTATCATTATAAATCTAGGATTAAATATCTCCTGGAAAAAATTTACGATCCCAAATTTACAGCAAAAATAATATATTTTTCATAAAATATACCACTCTACGAAACACAACAAAGCTCACATTCTGCTTATAGTCTAATACTGCAACTGATACAGTTTTTAGATAATCCACTTTCCATTAGATACAAAACACAGTAAAGCTTACCTTCTCCTTACAGTCTCATACCACAACTACTACAGCTTTATTAACTCAAGTCTCCATCCGGGTCGCTCGTTTTTGTTAGCAAAAACCTTTTTTCTAGTTTATATTTTCATACATGTAAACTTCATTTGTGGGAGCATTTTATGTGGTGTCCATAAAACCTGTTTGAGCAAAATGTGCTGGAAGAATATTTTATTGCGTTAATACATCCTATCCAATGGACAATTGCTAATCCGGTCGGCGCAGTACTGTGCACTCGCAAGGTGGCGCATCGTACTTCCTTCCTGTCTAGACAGAGTGACATCATAGCATCTTTTTTGTTTGGCACGTGTACTGTGCAGACGTGTTTTCAACATCTCCAGAGTTTTAAAGGAAAAAGTGTGCATTATGACAGATTTTCAACCTTATTTGGGAATATTTAGTGTAGAAATGTTATCTTCATATCACGGATATACCTTAAGAAATCTGCTGGAAACGCTCCCTAGCTGACTCAATTTAGTGTTGATGATAGGGCAGTACGCACGAGAAATATGAAGGCAGCCATTTTCTAGTTTCCTCCCATTCAACCATTGTGTTGTTAGGGGCAGATCAACAATATTAAGAAAAATAATGGCTATACTACTTACAAGGTATTGTTTATCCGTGTCTTTTGTTTGAATGTACCTTCTGTTACCTTCCAGCTACAATCACAGAAGAAACGTCAATCTTTTCTAGTTTTTTAACTATAAATAGAAGGAATTCCCCTATTATATCACGGGAAACCTCAGTTTATGCAGTATTTCACATAGACGGAATTCCCCCAAGAAGAGATGCATTCTTCAGTTTCTTCAGTTCGCACTGGTGCCGACTTCTCTGCTGTATAGCATCAGTCACACCAGCCAGCTCGAGTATTAGTGTTTTTCAACAGAAGCAAGAGATGGATTCTTCAGAATTTTATCTTCAGAGTGCACTGGTCCAGACATCTTTGCTGTTAAGCAATAGTCGACCGGCAAGCTCCAGTTCAGCCAACCTCACAATAGAAGGTGATATCAGTCCCTCCCTTGCAGACCCGGCTTTGTTGTCGGTAGTGGGGGTTGTGGATGGCCAGGTCACTGTTTTAAGTTGCCTGGTTTTATCACGAAAGGAAGGAATTCATCTACAGAGCTTCGTACTTCTTCAGAGTACTTTGGTACCGACTTCAGACCGGCACCGACCATGAATTTCACCATCAGAGCGCACTGGTCCAGGCTTCTCTGCTTTTAAAGCATCAGCCGACCGGCCAGCACAAAAGAACGCGACCTCTGACGTCATCTCCACGAAGCTGGTCACGTGTTTCACTGACCAGGTCACGAAGCTGATCACGTGATTCACCGACCAGGAAAGTCGGAAGTGCGTTCTTCAGAACTCACGTCAATTGTGATTCCAGTCCCTGCCTTGCAGACCCGGCCTTGTTGGTAGTGGGGTTTTGTGGACAGTCCAAATACTGTAAAGTTGCCGGTTATGTATCACACAAGAACGCGACCACTGATGTCATCTCCAATCAGCCAATCACGTTGTCCTTCTGACCAGCAAGCTGGTCACGTGACACACCGACCCAACAATTGCTTCTAAAAATAGCTCACAAGGGCTTTCCCAGCAACTGTCAAATCTACAAATAAGACGTGCGCTTAAAAGATATACTTTAAATAATGGAGGAAACATGCAGTAAGCTGAATTCAACACAAAAGATAGTTGTAAAGTTGCTTCAACAACTGGTTACAGAGTGTACCGACCGGGTACCGGCTACACAGCCTTGTATAGTTGCTTCAACAACTGGCTACAGTGTACCGACCGGGTACCGGCCACACCGCCTTGTACACTTCCTTCAACAACTGGTTACAGAGTGTACCGACCGGCTAATCAGCCTTGTACAGTCATTTCAATAATTGGTTACAGTGGACCGGCCACACAGCCTGCACTGAATGGCTTGCTTCACATTAGCCGGTTACAGAGCCTTCCTGCCTATTACCAACCAGCACCAAGAATCACCAACCCAAAGGTCTTCTACCAGCTGGCCACTCCTCATCAGAAGCCTATTCACCGGCCTAAGACTGATGACAGGCCTAACTAGACCAAGGACGCATCTGTGGCCAGATGCAAGATGTATCCACCGGCAAAGGCAAAAGTAGCTATTACTCAGCTATGCCACGAGCTAGAGGTCTGAAATTTTACTATGTTATAGCTGACCCAAAAGTAGGTGAATAACAGATTTGCACAAAATTCTCTAAATGCAATAGTTTTCAAGTTACAAGTGATTTTACTCATGATGGAAGTTAGTGAAAAGTCCAAAAATAGCTATTACTCACTTAGCTATTGAGATAGACACTCAAGTTACTCACCATGTTGTAGCTATGGAAAAAAGTAGCTGAATAACATATTTTAACAAAATGCTCTAAATGCAATATTACTCAGCTATGCAATGAGCCACAGGTCTGGAATTTTACTATGTTATAGCTGCTTCAAAATAGGTGAATAACATTTTGAAACTAAATAATCTAAATGCAAAAGTTTTCAAGTTATAAGTGATTTACTCAACAGTGATAACCTAAAAGTAGCTATTACTCAGCTATGCCATGAGCTACAGGTCTGAAATTTTATTATGTAATAGCTGACCCAAAAGTAGATGAATAACAGATTTGCACAAAATTCTGTAAATGCAATAGTTTTCAAGTTACAAGTGATTTTACTCATGATGGAAGTAAGTGAAAAGTCCAAAAATAGCTATTACTCACTTAGCTATTGAGATAGACACTCAAGTTACTCACCATGTTGTAGCTATGGAAAAAAGTAGCTGAATAACATATTTTAACAAAATGCTCTAAATGCAATATTACTCAGCTATGCAATGAGCCACAGGTCTGGAATTTTACTATGTTATAGCTGCTTCAAAATAGGTGAATAACATTTTGAAACTAAATAATCTAAATGCAACAGTTTTCAAGTTATAAGTGATTTACTCAACAGTGATAACCTAAAAGTAGCTATTACTCAGCTATGCCATGAGCTACAGGTCTGGAATTTTATTATGCAATAGCTGACCCAAAAGTAGATGAATAACAGATTTGCACAAAATTCTGTAAATGCAATAGTTTTCAAGTTACAAGTGATTTTACTCATGATGGAAGTAAGTGAAAAATCCAAAAGTAGCTATTACTCACTTAGCTATTGAGATAGACACCCAAGTTACTCACCATGTTGTAGCTATGGAAAAAGTAGCTGAATAACATATTTAACAAAGTGCTCTAAATGCAATACTTTTCAAGTTATAATTGATTTAGTGCATGATTTCATTAATTTTAATGCATTAAAAATTATTTAAAAAATTAATAAAAAAACTTTAGCATGTGAAAGCTCTCCAAAATGTAGGTGAGTGAGTTATTTGAGAAATACTGGCTATCTGCAATACTTCTAGAGATAATTCGCATTTACTCATTTTGAGTAGGTGAATAATTAGCTATGGGTCTGAAACTTCACGGAGTGAAAGCTCTCCCAAAAGTAGGTGAATGAGTTATTTGAGAAAAATTGGCTATCTGCAATACTTTTAGACAATTCGCATTTACTCATTTTGAGTAGGTGAGTAATTAGCTACGGGTCTGGAACTTCACCATGTGAAAGCTCTCCCAAAAGTAGGTGAATGAGTTATTTGAGAAAAATTGGCTATCTGCAATACTTTTAGAGATAATTAGTATTTACTCATTTTGAGTAGGTGAGTAATTACCTACGGGTCTGGAACTTCACCATGTGAAAGCTCTCCCAAAAGTAGATGAATGAGTTATTTGATAAAAATTGGGTATCCGTAATACTTTTAGAGATAATTAGGATTTACTCATTTTGAGTAGGTGAGTAATTAGCTACGGGTCTGAAACTTCACCAAATGAAAGCTCTCCCAAAAGTAGGTGAAGGAGTTATTTGAGAAAAATTGGCTATCTGCAATACTTTTAAGAGATAATTTGCATTTACTCATTTTGAGTAGGTGAGTAATTATCTACGGGTCTGAAACTTCACCATGTGAAAGCTCTCCCAAAAGTAGATGAGAATGAGTTATTTGAGAAAAATTGGCTATCTGCAATACTTTTAAGCATTAAGCCACCTGCCAAATATGAAAGAAATGTGGAAAGAAATGTGGACTGTAGGTCGCTAACAAGCAATATTCCACATTTTAGACATTTTTGTCAACCACAGGCCTAATTTAGACATAAAGCCTACCAAAAAGATAGGGTGGCGAGTCCTCTAGCATACCAAGCCACCTGCCAAATATTAAAGAAATCTGGAAAGAAATGTGGACTGTAGGTCGCTAACAAGCAATATTCCACATTTTAGACATTTTTGTCTACCACAGGCCTAATTTAGACATAAAGCCTACCAAAAAGATAGGGTGGCGAGTCCTCTAGCATACCAAGCCACCTGCCAAATATAAAAGAAATCTGGAAAGAAATGTGGACTGTAGGTCGCTAACAAGCAATATTCCACATTTTAGACATTTTTGTCTACCACAGGCCTAATTTAGACATAAAGCCTACCAAAAAGAAAGGGTGGCGAGTCCTCCACCATATCAAGCCACCTGTCAAATATGAAAGAAATCTGAAAAGAAATGTGGACTGTAGGTCGCTAACAAGAAATCTCTGCGCACGCGGATGACGACGATGATGAATCCATAGTATCCCCGCTTCGCGCCGGGGATACAATAATGTGTAGTCCCTGATAGGAAGTTTTTTCCTACACAGAAACTGCTTCAACCGGTTACAGAGTTCACCAACCGGTTACCAGCTCTACAGTTTTCACTGAACAGTTTTGCTTCACACCAGCTGGTTACAGAGACTACCGACCTATCAGGTGCAATTACTGTCTTGCCCTTTTCAATACTGGTTTCAGAGGACTGGAACCGACCGGCAGACCCACCTGGGGATCACCTAGTTAGTAGACTAGTAACTAAATTCAGTGGTCAGCCTACCCTACCAGTTTTTACTGGTTACAGAGTATCACAGGCTACAGAGATTTACTGTGGCCAAAAATTGCTGGTTATGGGTCTTTTGAATAACAAGAGAAAAGGTGGTACATACTCAAACAAGCCTTCATCGTGTCCGTTCAGGGGTCAGCCATCATACAAATGACAATGTGTACATGCTCCACCTTCAAGGTGGCTGGCCCGGGGCCAAGAGTCTGTAAAATGTGAAGAGTTGTGTCAGCCCCACCGGACTGGACCACAGCAATAACAGAAGGACTGTTAACTGTTTCATTGTCACCAGGCCGGACCAGGGTCCGGAGGGACAGATAATGTTTGTCAGACTACCAAATGTCCCAAATGTGGCACACACTCTGCCTGTAGGGTCCAGATTAAATCCGTTTTGGGAACTTGGGAAGCCTTGGGGGCTGGACCCTAGGTAGTACAAATGTTGAAGGAGGGCTACACTCTCCAGGTCACCAAAATCATCAACTGCTATGTACATTCTCACAGGAACCTATACTGGTTAGAGGCATTACATCGGCTTATGGATAAGATGCAGTCGAGCCAGTTCAAATCTCTGGGCTTCTTCAACCGACCTTTTTTGGTTCCAAACCAGACAGCCGTTGGAGACCTATTCTAGATCTGCGCAAACCAAACCTTTCGGAGACCATTAGGACATCCCTCCAACAAGGGGAGTGGGTTACCTCAATAGATTTCAAAGACACCTACTTCCATATACCTATACAAGAACAATCCAGGAAATGCCTGAGATTTCACATCCAAGGTCGGGGCATACCAGTTCAAGGCCCTGCCATTCGGTTTGTCCACAGCACCCTTGGAGTTCTCCATGATACCAAGGGAGGTGAAACTGATGGCCATACACAAGGATTTAGGAATCCACCAGTGCCTAGACAACTGGTTGGTGAGAGCCAGATCCCACCAGGCTTGTCTCCAACATACACACAAACTAGTAAATAATGTGAGGAACCTGGTCCCTTCCGGGAAGCAAGCTACATATAAACTATCTAGAACTTAAAGCAGTCTTTCTGGCTTTAAAAGAGTTCCAAGACCTTTGCTCAAACAAGATAGTACTTGTAGCAACTGACAACACCACAGTAGTGTCATACATAAACAAGGAAGGAGGCATGAGGTCGGGCCTACTTTGTGCCCTACTATGCAGAATCTTGACCTGGTGTACCAGGAAACAAGTGACTCTAAAGCCCGACACATTCCAGGCCGGCTGAATGTGGTAGCAGACAAGCTATCCAGGCTAGGCCAGACCATCCAAACAGAGTGGTTTCTCCTTCCAGAGGTCTTCCATTCAATATGCAGCAGGTGGCACCAGCCCAAAATAGACCTATTTGCCATGAGGTTCAACAACAAGTTGCCTCTGTTTGTGTCACCGGTACCGGATCCCCTGGCCACAGCAGTGAAGGCGCTCACTCGGCCATGGTAGGATCTGAAAGCATACACCTTCCCACCATCAGCCATATTGGGCAAAGTGGTGGAGAAGTTGCAAGACTGCCCATGCAAGAGAATCATTCTGATTGTTCCGGGGTGGCCCAACATGCCTTGGTTTTGGGATCTAGTGGCCATGCCCAGCCAAATCCCACTGAGCCTGCCCAATCTGCCCAATCTGTTGACAGCCATTCAGTCAGATCCCTCACAGAAATCTGATAAATCTTAATCTCCATGCAGGGCTCCTGGAGCCTCAGCAATCGAGGAGCAGGGCTTGTCTGAGGCAGTGGCAGCAAAAATTGAGGCTCCTCAAAGGGGATCAATCAGATCAGTCTATGAGGCAAGTGGGCCATTTTTACAAAGTGATGTATCATTCATCAGGTGGACTTCTGGGAACCCCCTGTAAAGTCAGTTGCTGACTTCCTTATGAACCTGTTTCAGGACAGAAAGTTGCAGCCCAGCACCATTGATGGTTACAGGTTAGCCATTGCTGATAGACTGGGAAGTTCGCCCATCAATATCAGTAAGGATGAAAATCTCACTCGTCTCCTGGATAGTTTCCACTGAGGCAGACCCAAAGGCCGGAAGGGAATCCCCTCCTGGAACCTCTTCCTGGTTTTTGCACCAGCTGATAAGGTTCATTTTGAACCAATTAAAGAGGCCTCCTTGAAGCATTTGACCTTTGACAGTTTTCCTCTTGGCCCTGGGGTCGGGCAAGCATAGAAGTGAGATACCAATCCGACTGGTCAAAGGTGTCCCTGTACCCATCACCCAGCTTTCTCTCCAAGAATCAGCTGGCCAAAGAGGGTCCAGACAGTGTGGCCCAGGTGTTATAACAGCCCTGGCCCCAACTCTGGATAGATCCCTCAAGTCTGACAGGTCCCTCTGTCCGGTCAGAGGATTGCGCTACTATTTGGACAGGACCTCAGGCAGACTAAGGAGGTAGTTTTTGTCTCCTTTAAGAAAGGTTTCGACAAAGACATCTCACCTGCCACTATCTCCTCTTGGATCAAGCAGAAGGTGATCCTATGTTATGAGCTCTCTGACCAGGAGGCCCACACTTTACATCAGGTTAAAGCCCATGATGTCAGGGCCTTTGCTGCTTCTAAGGTCTTCCAGTCGGGAGTCTCCTTAGATCCAATCTTGTCAGAATGCCACTGAAGTCACATAATACCTTCACACAGTTCTATCTGAAGGGTGTGGCTTGGGCTGATTCAGAGCTTTACCAATTGGGCTAGGTAGTGGCTGCTCAGCAGATCCACAAGTGGCCCTTAGATTGAGGATATTTTTATATATGTACATAGTGTAAACAGTTCTTCATGTACATAATAAACAAAAAAACAAAAAAATTAAGTGTGACGTGCTTCCTTCGGGAGGTTTATTTGCATTCTGGGACTGAACTCATCCCTCTCTTCCCCTACCTCAGAGCAGGTCTGCAAAAAAGGGGGGGTGACGTCGGTATAACCCCGGGTAACCGGCTGCTGGCAACCGACCATGGCCTTACAGGGTTTCCTCACCTTAAGGTCAACCCAGGCCTGGGCCTATAGGTCTCCTGACGAAGTCAGCCAAGACCATAGGCTAAAATGTGCTATTACTTGTGAGTTCCCTAGTAACTTGCCCGCCGACCAAGCGGTAGTTATTCAGCAATTGTCCATTGGATAGGATGTATTAACGCAATAAAATTGCAAATTTAATAAGTAAATTACCGCCAAATGTCAGAAAAAGACGTCCTGTGTTATACACCGGCAGGTCAGTCCAGTACTGTGCATTCGCTAGGTGGCGCATGGTACTTCCTTCCTGTCTAGACGGTTGGCATGTGTACTGTGCAGACGGGTTTTGAAGAAATCTCAAGTTTTCAAGATACTTCTACTATAATAATAATTTTACAAAGAAAAAGTAATGTTAAAGGGTCTTTATCTCACTTATTATTGCTTGTAGAGGTTGGCATGTACAAACAACTTATAGAAAACCATGTGATACGAATCTTCTGATGTGGTAAGATTTGACTTGTTACCCCTCCTTCAAGGTCAAATGATGAAACTAAACTTTGAAAAGGACTATATCTCGCTTATTGCTTGTATAGGTTTGGAATGTTGATACAACTTATAGGAAACCCTGGCCTCCGGATCTTCTGATGTGGTCAGATTTCAGCTTCTGGCCCTCCTTCAAGGTCGAACAATGAAACTGGACTTTCAAAGGTCTTTATTTCAATTTGTTCTTGCTGGTAGAGGTTCGGGATGTTCATATAACTTGCAGGTAACCTAGGCTGTGCTTATTATGATCTCCCATTGGGTTCAAATGTTTCTATGTGACTAAGGCCTCTAAGCAGTGAACATTTGCTTCTAAAGGTTTGCTATGTTCCGGGATACACCACTGGCTCGCAGTAAAGCAGTGGCAAATTTAATTTTTTTTTTTTAGTTCACTGATATTCACCAGTAACTGACATGCCTACCAAGTGGTAGTTATTCCAGTAAATTGTCCATTAGGTAAGGTCTGTTAACACAATAAAATTTCAAATTAAATAAGTAAATTGAATTTTTATAAATTAATACCTTACCTAATGGACAGGTGAGGCCCTACCAACTGACCCCGCTATCGGCTTACTAGGGTCTAATAGGTTTAGACAACGAAAAAGATGTTGTGATGTCACACTGTCCAGAAGACAGGAAGGAAGTACCATGCGCCACCTAGCAAATGCACAGTACTGGACCGACCTGCCGGTGTATAACACAGGATGTCTTTTTCTGATGTTTGTCGGGCCGGTCTGCACTGACCAATGACCATTATAGCAAATTGTCCATTGGGTAAGGTATTAACTTATAAAAATTTAATTTACTCATTAAATTTTCAAATTTACTGTGTTTTGCTCCTTTTATTTATGAAAAATAGAAATCCTAAAAGCGTTTAAGGCACAACTAAAGAAAAGGATGAAATCCAGTTTTTTCAATAGTCGTTACTAGAAGTCTGTAATTAAGGAACCAGTATCTGCATTAAAGTTACAGATGTACCAGAAAATGGCAAAATATTAATCCTTGCTTGAAATCAAATCAAGATACCACTGACTAAAAAGTCTGGTTAACAATGGGATAATTAAGCGGCCCGTTAGGGCCGCTTGTTTGTTTTTACGTAAGTTCGATTGATCACTGCCGACACAGGATTATGGTCTCCCTTAAATAACTTCTTGGGCTTTCAGATTTTTCTTTGCTTCTTATCTTTCTTTAAAACTATAGGAGCAGGAAAAATTTTTGGGATACTTTGCGGAGACCTTAAGCTTTACTTAAGGTAACCTAAAGCATTTTTCAAAAACACCCTGTCATCGCGTTTCGGAAAAAACCACACACACCTCTGCTATAAAATTTATCAGGTACATTCTAGACCTAAATCCGCAGGTCGGAAAGGATTTTCTGATCAATCGGACCATAGATGCCTGAATGGGAGGGGTTTTATTTTCGTAAATTTTTTTAAAATGGGTACTTGATCTATATCTCAAAAATGGTCAGGATTTCAGTATTTTGTTGGAATAACTTATTCAGCTACTTTTTGATAATCTTTCACATGCCGAAGTTTTAGGCCTGTATCTGCAATCTTAAGGTCACCTTAATGTCAAAAAAAGGGGGTTTTATCCCTCCAGTCCACTTAGTTTTTTACTTTTTTCAACCAAACTTGGCATTATGGTGACCTTAAACTGTTATACAATTGGAGCTATGGACCCCGTAAAGTCATAAAATTGGAATAAAGCCGTCTGGCCCCTTTCTTTTTCCATATCTAACATAAATTGATATTGAAGGGATATTCTCATTTTGTGGTCACCTTAAAGTCACAATATGAATGAAGTTCTGGTCACCTTACAGTGAAAAAAGGAAGTTTTCAGCCTCCAGCTATCTTATTGTTCTACTAACCTGAGCTAAACTTTATGAACTTATAAAGGATGACGAAAGGGATATTCTTATTTTATGGTCACCTTAAAGTCCCAATATGAATGAAGTTATAGGCACCTTGCAGTGAAATGATGGCGTTTTTAATCTCCAGCGATTGTATTGTTCAGCTGACCTCAGTTAAATTTTGCACACTTAATAAAGATGAAAACAGGGACATTCTTATTTTCTTTCCACCTTGGAGTTCCAATACAACCACAGTCATGGCCATCTTGAAGTAAAAATGAGGGTTTTCAGCTCCCAACTGACTTACTGTTCAATGACATCAGTTCAACTTGACACATTGATTATGTTTAAGGAAGACTTCCAATGACCTTTTTATTTAAAATTCCTGTAATTAAGAGACTTTGGCCAACTTAACATAATAAATATATAGTTTTTCTTCCCACCTCATTTATTTTAAGACTTTTTAAAACCACACATGCCACATGTATACTTAAAACAAAATTTCTGTTATCTGGCAAAGCTAACCTCCTAGTGTTTTTGAAGTTATGGCATCTTCAGAGAAAAAAAATAAGGTATTTAGCATGTAGTGATCTGGTTATTAATATATTGCAGCTGATCAATGTTCATATAATATAAATTCCCAATTTTAGGCACATTAAAAGCCAATTATAGCTTACTATAGTGTATCTTTATTATTATCTGTTTTTCTCCTCCAACTCTGTATTTGCTTTTGTGTGATATCACTATTACAGGAGGGTGTACGTTGAAAATCGCCAGATTGAAAATCCCCAGATGGAAAATCCCCGGAAATCTGCAGACACATAGAAAATCCCCAGATGGGGCTTAGAAAATACCCAGATCAAAAATCCCTAGATCAAAAAATTCCTAAAAGTAAGAGTAAAAGATAAGGTACACTTAATTTGGAGTTGCTTAACTTTACATACATTCAAGTTTGGTATATTGCTGCACTGAATATTAAGATTTTAACATGATTTAAAAACACATCTTTTTAAAAATTGCTGTTAACATTTCGTTTGATAGAATTAGTTTCTGAGTAGGTTTAAAAGCTCCTTTAAGATGCCTATAATATTATCAACCCTTAAAGACTTAAAAGGTGCTTGAATGGGTTCCATAGCGTACATGAAAGTGCTTAAATGCTGAGTTAGTCTTTCAACATCCTTCCTGAGCAGTTATCAAAGAAAGAATCAGCCTATCTATCTATAGACAATGGGACAAATAAAAGCCACTTTCCCTGACAGCAATTAATAGTTAGGGCCACACTTTATACAGGTAGATTAAAGAACACAGTTATAAAATAGATCTTTAATACATCAATCCATAGAGGGCTACAAATCTAATCTGATTAATTGGAAGCCACAGGCACTCCCTGGAAGAGGTAGATTAAAGACTAAAATTAAAAGTGGTTTATTTAATCAGTGAATAATAAAAAAGAAAACAGAGTACCACACAATTGGTTTGAAGAGGACAGGAATTGGAAGCCACATCATAGACAAAGACAACATAACAATGCATTTGTCAATGTAAAGACCACAGTTAAAACTGGTTTATTTAATCAATGAACAACAAAAAGGAAAAGGAAGGGCCAAAATTATTTTGAAGATGACAGTAATAGGAAGCCACACCATACACAAAGACAATATAACAACACATTTGTCAGTGGTATTGTATTGGGGATTTTGATCTGGGGATTTTCTAAGTCCCACCTGGGGATTTTCTATGGGTCTGCAGATTTCCGGGGATTTTCAATCTGGGGATTTTCATATACAGTCATTACAGGAGATCTGCAACCCCACTGACCAGCCTGGTTCTTTGTTTCTCATTTGATATAATTTCAATACCTTTGTTTATTTAGTGTCACTCAACAACTGGAGGTCCTCAGAGGGGGGTGGGGGTGGGGGGGACTACATTACCTAATATGACAAAGGAATGGAGTGATACTGCATAAATGGTAAGAGATAACAAGCACTCTGATATATATAAAAGGGGTAATAAAATACTCAGAAATCATCAATGGTTCAGTCTATCTATTTTATAAACTTGCAATACAAAAAGCTTAGTTATTCTTATGACCAATAAAAAAATCAAATATATAAATAAGAAATGTCCAACAGGAAAATATGCCTCCAGATTTAAATATAAATTATTAAACCACAAGAACAGATTTATAATAATAATTCAGAATTGAGAATTTTAAATGTGTGATTATCAACTGAAATAAGTTCATAACTGCAGGAGCTGTGTCAAAATTAACTGAGGCAGGTTGAATAATACTGTGCTAGTTAATGGTTAAAAATCCCCTAATTTTACTACATAAGGCTATAATTTCATTAATATTGGGACTTAAAGCTCACCAGAAAATAACAGTGTCCATTTTACCAACTTTAATATGTATAACCAGTTTCATTTTAAAAAGTTAAAAACTCTGCAAGCAGAGGGATAAAAACACAAAAATAAGTTCTTAAAAGCCTAAGATAGCCATCATTAATATTCAAAATTTAAATAGACAGGGACTTCCTTTTAAAAATTCAAAGATTTCAGCTCTATGAGCCACATAGTTCGACAGTTACAGGGCTTTAAAGTGGCACAATGTCCATAAATTGGGTCTCTGTGGGCATTTTAGAATTGTTAAAGTGACCTTAGCAATTAAACTACAGATGTGAAACTTTTTGGGGACACAGATAACAAACAAAAATTGTATTTAATACAGTTTAAGACTTGTCACACTTAGCATTTTCAAATAACAGGACAAAATACAGAAAAAAATGTCAAAAAAGGTAAAAAGAACATAATAATGTATTCCCAGGTTTGATTTCAGCTCTATCAATCACGTAGTTTAGCAGTCACAGGCCTTAAAAGTGACAAAAAGTCCAAATATTGGGTCTCTGTGGGTCTTTTAGAGACCTCAATGTGACCTTTAAATTAAAGCTTCAGACTTAAAATCTGTCACATACAAAGATTACACATAGAATTTATATCTTATACAGTTTGAAACTTCTCAGACTTACCATTTCCAAGTTACAGGGTAAAATATGTAAAAAATATCTTAGAAGGATCACTTGGGTGGGTGTTTATGGTCCTCATACACAGGTTAAATGTCTACTTAAAGCCTTTATTTTTGGCACATGTAAAAAGAACATAATAATATATTCCCAGATGGGATTTCAGCTCTATCAGCCACATAGTTTAACAGTCACAGGGCTTAAAAGTGGCAAAAAGTCCAAATATTGGGTCTCTGGGTGGGTGTTTATGGTCCTCATACACAGGTTAAATGTCTACTTAAAGCCTTTATTTTTGGCACATGTAAAAAGAACATAATAATATATTCCCAGATGGGATTTCAGCTCTATCAGTCACATAGTTTAACAGTCACAGGACTTAAAAGTGGCAAAAAGTCCAAATATTGGGTCTCTGTGAGCCTTTTAGAGACCTCAGTGTGACCTCTAAATTAAAGCTTCAGACTTAAAATCTGTCAGATACAAAGATTACACATAGAATTTATATCTAATACAGTTTGAAATTTCTCAGACTTACCATTTCCAAGTTAAAGGGCAAAATATGTGAAAAATGTCTTAAAACGGTCACTCGGGTGGGTGTTTATGGTCCTCATAAACAGGTTAAATGTCTATTAAAGACCTAAATTTTAGGGCACATATAAAAAATACATATTGATATATTCCCAGATGATATTTAACTTAGATGGGAGACATAGTTTGAAAGCTACAGTGCTTGAAAGTGGCAAAAAGTCCATAAATTGGGTCTCTGTGGGCAATTTTGAGACCTTAAGTCGACCTTACAGGTATACCTACAGCCTTTAAATTTTTCACAGACCAGGATTACATATAAAAGTTATACCTAGTGCAGTTTGAGACTCATCAGAATTACCACTTCCAAATTATAGGACAAAATGTGTGAAAAATGTAAGAAAAAATCCCTAAATGTGGTCTCTATGGGCCTCAAACACAATTTTCTCCTCAACTTAAAGTCTTGATTTTCGGCACATGTACTAAAAATATATTAATGTGTTCTCAGGTAAAATTTTAGCCAGATGAGCCTCATACATGTAGTTTGTGACCTAGAGGGCTCTAAGTGGCCAAAAGTCAAATTTCTGACCTTAAGGTGGCCATAAGTTCTTTATTATTGGGAGTTTCGGGTCACCTTAAAATAGGGATCTTTCCTTGGGCACTCTTAACATGTGTACCAAGTTTGAAAAGAATACTGATCCGTTTTTGAGTTATCGCGTACACAAAGAAATTTCTACGGTGGCGGCGCGACGGACCTGAATCCAATATATCCCCGACTTTCGTCTGGGGATATAAAAATACACAAGGTCATGTTGTCAGATGTTATTGTTAACATTTTTAATTCAGACATGACTCTATATCTGAATATCATGAAAGCCCAAGGTTTTTACATATTATTAAGGCTTTTTCCATTCTCTCAAAACAGACAAGGCATTCTTACCACAAGGCTCTTCTTCCATGAAACTAAAGATAAATGTCCTGGTTGAATTGTTTACCCCCAAAAAGATTTACTGTAGGCATATCCCTTAATGAAAAGAAATAAATACATCTTGATGTCCCTTATCAACTTTCAGAGTACAGACACACACACACACACACACCCACAGATGTTAACACACAAAGCATAGTGGGGCATCATGAGTCAATCTGCCTCCAGATAGTTAGATCTTCAGTAAAAGTGTTAGATGTTTAATTAGATGATCATCATACATCAATCAGATTTATAGCATATCTTTTTTCTTTTTTTTGCTCTACATAGATATATGAAAAAAAAACCACTCATCCTCTTTGTTTAAGCAATATGCTGGTATAAATCCTGGCATATATAGCACTATATAAACTAAAACTTCATTTTGTTTGCAAGGAACTGAGAAGTGATATTGTCAGATTTTACTGTTTCTTCTTATTATAAATGAAACTGTGAAACCAGCTTTAATTTACTTTGTAGAAGGCTTGGAAGGATACATGTCAAATTATGAAGAAAACAAAAACAAAATCTAATTACATATTTGTTTTATAATGTTTCATCTATCCACTAATATGTTAAAACATAGAAACAGATAACATTGTGTGTGGACCTTTGCCCACAAGGATTCTTGCCCACAGGACCTTTGCCCACAAAGGACTTTGTCCACCACATTTTTACAGGGGAGGAACTTTGCATAAAATAATGATATGAAATAATATCCAAAAAATTAGCTTTTTAATTTTTTATTGAAGTATAAGTGTACAATATCTACCATATTAAATGTCAGCTTCTTATTATATTATCAAATTTTAAGACGTATGTAATGTTACAATGTACATGTAATAATATTCTCAATGACTGTTGGACTTTCTTGAAACCTTTTTTTGTATATATGCATTCTACATTTCCAAAGGTTTTGGCCACCTCTGGTATTTTTATTGTTTCCATTTTGCAGTACTATGTAAATCTATCAACAGTGAATTAAATGCTAATGAAATCAACGTGCATACTTTTTATTATCCACCACGCGACGTATTTGCCCTAAATACGGGGAAATACAGACCGGGATGTATTTTTTTTGTATACACCGGCGCCCCGGTACTATGGATATTGAGTGTGATTAACTTCCGGTTTTTCATTAAATACATTGGAACTTTTTGGTTCATTATCAGGCCTTAAAATGAACACTGAAAAGACAAAAATGGTATGGATAGGCAGCAGAAAGCACTGTAGAGAAAAATTGAATATATCAGCAGATTTACAGTGGGGTGATGAAGAATTTTCATTTTTGGGAATTAACTTTTCAGTTAATTTGGATACTATACCTGAGCTAAATTTTGATATAGCAATGAACAAGGCTAAACAACTATTGAATTGTTGGAATAGTAGATATCTGACTCCTATTGGTAGGATAACTGTAATAAAAACAATGGTTTTGTCTAAATTTAATCACTTGTTTATGTCAATTGTGACACCCCCAAAAATTTTGGATGAGCTAAATAAATTGTTTTTCTTTTACTTATGGGGTGGAAAAACACACAAAGTCAAACAAAAGAGTGTTTGTGCAGACTATCTAAAAGGGGGGCTACGTATGGTAAATATCTATAACTTTGAAAAATCGTTAAAACTTGTCTGGATGAAAAACATCCTATCAAAATCCAAATCACCTTGGAATTTGTTACTGCAAGAGAGCTGTAAGAACCTAAAACAGATGATTTATATTGGACCTGAATGGTTTCAGAAACACAGAAAAGATGTTAATCCTTTTTGGTATGACGTTTTTGAAAATTGGATACTATTTTGTCGAAATCAAACGGTAAAAAGTGGTAAAGATTTGTTAAGTAGCAGCCTTTGGTGCAATAGACAAATATCTTCTGACAATATATTTTATGTGAATTGGTTTAAAAAGGGTATAACTGTTCTGGCAGACTTGCTAAATTCAAGTGGAAATTTTCTTGATCCAGGTGAACTAAAAATAAAGTACAATTTGAAATTTAATATTTTGAATTACTATACAGTAAAACATCTTGTCACACAATTTATGAAAAATAACAGGCTCCTCTTAAAAGAAAAGTTAGAAAGACCACATGTTCCTTTTCATATAAATGTTTTGTTGAATTTTGAAAAAGGAAGTAAAAATTTTTATTCAGGTCTATCTTATTATGGCTATGAGAATCCTAACAATGAAAATAAGTGGTCTCTTGTGCTAAATACCCAATTACATAATGATTTCTGGAAAATAGCTTACAAAATATGTTTTAAGACTATTCTTGACAATTCATATATCTGGTTTCAGTATAGAATTTTACATAGGATTCTGGGAACAAAATATTATTTATATAAACTAAAACTCAGTGAATCATTTTTATGTGGGATATGTGGTCAACAACAAGAAAGCATTTACCACTTATTTGCAGGATGTGAAAAAGTATTAGATTTCTGGAAAAATATCACAATTTGGTTCGAATTAAAACTCTCAATTAAAGTAAAGTTCAGTGATATAGAATTAATATTTGGTTATCAAAATTATGACCAAAACTTTTGGCCCCTGAACTTTATACTCCTGATTGCGAGACAGTATATTTTTCATTGCTCAAAATACAGTCATGACATTAACATATATAATTTGCAAAAGCTTGTTGAAGAGAAGTATGTGGAACAATATACCCTGTCCAAAATAAAAGATACAGTGCATATATTCAACAGAAATTGGTCTCATTGGAAACTGTTGTTTGAAAGCTGAAAATTTGAACAAACTTTGATTAATAACTTTGTAGTAGTTGTCTTTGTGTCTTTGTTATAACGTTTGTTATAAAGATAGTTAATGTGTAAAAACTTTGTAAGTTAAAAACTCTTTAAGGTGTTCGGTAGTATAAGATAACATAGCAGGTTATACGGAACATATACGTGTATATGTATACAATGGATGTAATTGTATTTATGTATTGCACACTTGTAATGTACAATCTTTTGTTTGTAAAAACTTGAAGAAAAATAAAAATAAATACAAAAAAAAAAACTTCCGGTTTTTCAACAATATCTCGGAAAGTATGTAACTTAAAAATATGTATAATATATCATTAAAAAGGTGTTATTCTAGCGCTTCTGCTCATGTATGTTGCATAAATATCCATGCAGAAATGACTGAGATATTGCAAGGTAAAGATTGAAGTTTTATATTCAGTGTTGCTCATCCTTTTTGACAGTCTGTTTCACGTTTTCTCATTAAATATTCATATTATTTGACCCATAAATCACACAAAATGGTGGATAATAAAAGTAAAACATCCCTCATCAGACATATACAGAAAAAATATATCACTCATGAAGATTAACAATATAATACTCGTGCTACGCACTCGTATAATATTGTTATCTTCATTCGTGATATATTTTTTCTGTATATGTCATTCGGGACGTTTTCCTATTATATAGTGCAACTTTAGTTCAGTCAATGTTTATCTCTTTCAACACTATATATCCTGAGTAGTTATCTGAATCGAGTATTGATTGATTGGTTGGTTGGTTGGTTGATTGATTGTGGGTGAACATCCTACCCTGTCAGATTGTTGTGGGCAGCAAATTTCCTTGTGGGCAATGTGCCCGTGGATAGAGTTTGCATTGGGCAAAGTTCTTGTGGGCAAGGCTCGTATCAGTCGTCTGGAAATACCATTTTGCTTGCAAAATAAAAATATTGTAGATTGAATTGCTCAAGTTCTTATATAAGTGGTTGATCATGTTTTCCCGCAAAATTATATCACACAGGAGGGGTCCCATGACAAAAATACCCAGTGAAAACTTGTTGCGTGAGTGATGACCTGTCTGGGGATATGCTGGCACCGCACAATGTAGTTTTTACAATGGAACAATAAAGGATTTCACAAATACGATTATCTTGAGCATATTTATGTTATAAAACTATTAAATAGCAATGAATTTTCAGAGGCATAAAATGCCTCAAAGATATACAACATATGAGTGTCCCCTATCTATAGCCGATTATAGTTTACTACAGTGTATCTTTATCATTATAAATCTAGGATTAAATATCTCCTGGAAAAAATTTACAATCCCAAATTTACAGCAAAAATGATACATTTTTTTCATAAAATATACCACTCTACGAAACACAATAAAGCTCACATTCTGCTTACAGTCTAATACTGCAACTGATACAGTTTTATTAACTCAAGTCTCCATCAGGGCCACTCGTTTTTGTTAGCCTTTTTCTAGTTCAATCAAAGAATACATGCAAATTTGCTTGGGTGTAAATCATTTTGTATTTAATAGTACAGTAAAATTTCTATTGAATGAAGTACACTTACTGATTGTGTAGTTCAAATTTGTGTAAATTTTAAAACTCAGATATAAATTCAGCTCTACGACTTTGAATTTATTTTCAGTAATATACGCCTTTTATCCATCAGTTAAAAATAATAATAATAATGGTGAAAAATTTATTGTTCCTTAATCATTCAAAGGTAATGCCTTATATATATGTCGTAGGTCAAAAAATATTAAATGAAGCTTCTATGGAAAGCTTATGTCTAAAGGAGTAGACATAAACATTTAAAAGTTTAGTGCTTTCAACTTAATCTTGTACATCTCATGCACTGTTAATGAATAATGCTCAGTATGTAATAATAATCAATATAACAGGGCATATATCCCACTATATTATATAATTAAGCGTCCCACAAGGGACGCTTGTTTGTGTATGGGAGACCTTCAGGCTCCTGCGGCTCCGCATTTTGTTTTCCTTATAACTCGTAACCGTTAGGCGGATTCTTTTCAAATTTGGCAGGTTTAGGCAGCAGCCTTGCGGAATTTTTTTGAATATGCTGCAGTGACATTTCAACCAATCAGAGAGGTCACATGACCAAAAATGTCTTTTTTTCGATGGGGAAGCTTGTCCGGATGATAACTTGAAAGGAATTTTATCAATTCACCTGAAACTTGGCAAATACATTCATTCTATTAAAATCTGGAAATCATTAGATTTTGGCATTGATTGGTTAAGAAATGGCCGAGTAATTAATGATTAATTAATCATTATGAATTTTCCAAATAAGGAAAACACAAAAATGCTTATATCTCGAAAACCGTGCTAGATAGAGCGATTTCGATGAAATTTTTGACCCACAGGGTATCTCTGCAGAGTAGTTATCCCAATTTTCAAAAAAAATTTGTCTCACCAAAAATGGCGGCCATTTTGAATTTTCGAATTTTTCGCAAAAATTGCAAAACAAAAAAATGCTTATATCTCGAAAACCGTGCTATATACTTTTATTTAGAGCGATTTCGACGAAATTTTTTACCCACAGGGTATCGCTGCAGAGTATCCATGCCAATTTTCAAAAAAAATTTTGTCTTGCCAAAAATGGCGGCCATTTTGAATTTTAAATTTTTGCGCAAAAATTGCAAAACACAAAAATGCTAATATCTCGAAAACCGTGCTAAATAGAGCGATTTCGACGAAATTTTTGATCTTCAGGGTATCTCTGCAGAGCAGCTATCCCAAAGAGCTTTCACTCGGTGAAGTTTCAGACCCGTAGCTAATTATTCACCTACTCAAAATGAGTAAATGCTAATTATCTCTAAAACTATTGCGGATACCCAATTTTTATCAAATAACTCATTCATCTACTTTTGGGAGAGCTTTCACATGGTGAAGTTTCAGACCCGTAGAAAATTACTCACCTACTCAAAATGAGTAAATGCGAATTATCTCTTAAAAGTATTGCAGATAGCCAATTTTTCTCAAATAACTCATTCATCTACTTTTGGAAAAGCTTTCACATGGTGAAGTTTCAGACCCATAGCTAATTACTCACCTACTCAAAATTAGTAAATGCGAATTACCTCTAAAAGTATTGCAGATAGCCAATTTTTCTCAAATAACTCGTTCACCTACTTTTGGGAGAGCTTTCACTCAGTGAAGTTTCAGACCCGTAGCTAATTACTCACCTACTCAAAATCATTAAATGCTAATTATCTCTAAAAGTATTGCGGATACCCAATTTTTCTCAAATAACTCATTCATCTACTTTTGGGAGAGCTTTCACATGGTGAAGTTTCAGACCCATAGCTAATTACTCACCTACTCAAAATGAGTAAATGCGAATTATCTCTAAAAGTATTGCAGATAGCCAATTTTTCTCAAATAACTCATTCACCTACTTTTGGGAGAGCTTTCACTCTGTGAAGTTTCAGACCCATAGCTAATTATTACCTACTCAAAATGAGTAAATGCTAATTATCTGTAAAAGTATTGTGGATACCCAATTTTTATCAAATAACTCATTCATCTACTTGTGGGAGAGCTTTCACATGGTGAAGTTTCAGACCCATAGCTAATTACTCACCTACTCAAAATGAGTAAATGCGAACTATCTCTAAAAGTATTGCAGATAGCCAATTTTTCTCAAATAACTCATTCAGCTACTTTTGGGAGAGCTTTCACTCCGTGAAGTTTCAGACCCATAGCTAATTATTCACCTACTCAAAATGAGTAAATGCGAATTATCTCTAAAAGTATTGTGGATACCCAATTTTTATCGAATAACTCATTCATCTACTTTTGGGAGAACTTTCACTTGGTGAAGTTCCAGACCCGTAGGTAATTACTCACCTACTCAAAAGGAGTAAATGGGAATTATCTCTTAATAGTATTGCAGATAGCCAATTTTTCTCAAATAACTCATTCACCTACTTTTGGAAGAGCTTTCACACACGAAAATGAAAAATTGTGAATATCTCGGAAAAGCTATTTCTTCTCCTTTAATGCTCGGCGGGAGATACACACTGCGGCAGTGGTCTTGTCAAAATTTTTGTCTCCCCAAAAATGGTGGCCATTTTGAATTTTCAAAGTTTTTGCAAAACACAAAAATGCTTATATCTCGAAAACCGTGCTAGGTGGAGCGAACTCAACAAAATTTTTGACCTGCTGGGTATCTCTGCAGACTAGCCATGCCAATTTTCAAAATATTTTTGTCTCCCCAAATATAGCGGACATTTTGAATTTTCGAATTTTTGCAAAACACAAAAATGCTTATATCTTGAAAACCGTGCTAGATAGAGCAGACTGCGCTGACTTTGGTTGCCACAACAGTATAAGGCTTGAAACGAAGCATTTTCTTAATACTTTAGCACTCACCTTTATATCCTTTTCGGGACGCTTTGTTTTTGCTATGCAAAAACATTATCTTTTTTTTGCGAGCGATCCTCTAGTTTAGTTTAAAGTGTAATGTTATATAATATTATTTACAACCAGTGAACATCAACATTTTATTTCACATTTACTGAAACTCAAACCATTAAGCTTGCAAAGAAATATATCTCATAAACCAGTAAATATACACACATAAATTTTAGGAAATCTGCGGGAGTTTTTTCTGACCAAATTGGAGCTGCTCATTAAAGTCCATTATGTACTTTCTCAGATCTGCTACTTCTTACAGCTTACTTGTATGTGAGGCAAATGAAGATTAAGTCAGAAGTTATGTTTTGGTACATTAGGGATGCTTTATTTTCATTTCTCTATGCTAGGTGATGTAATGATGAAGGTACACGGGTAATAGTGCGTCAGATACTGTGCAACTTAAAAAAATTATAAAAAAAGATTTTATAAAAAACGCCAACATATGAATGATTAGTGTGTGGATTAAGGTTGTAGTGTGAACTAGTCTGTCTGCTGCACACCTGAGAGAGAGATAATTCTTGGAGATCCAGCTCAGTGACGCACTCAAAGACAGAGTGAAACATCACTTGTCTGGCTAGCTTGACATCAAACATCTGATACCTGATTTGTGTCTTCATACCAGACCAGTTATATCATCAGAATAGTGAATTGTTACTTTGTTAAAAATTATCAAATTACATTAAAAGTAGAATTTTTAATGCAGTTAAAACCTTTTTTTCCTGATAGTAAGTGTTCAAAAGAAAGTCCATCGAAAATCAATGTATCTGACCAGTTTTTATACACAGCAGTTGCGTGGGTGTATGTTCATACAGAAACAAGGCTGCAGATATTTCTACTGTGTTACCAATAAAGTCAAGCCAATTAAGCAAATTTGCCCAAATGCCTCTGTTCTATCTTCGAGGGTCAAAGATGGTCAGAGCCAGGATTTCTGCAAAAAATTAATATACAGCCGTTTTGGCAGCGCTGAGGAAGGGGTTTGAAGGGAAGAGGCTACTGGGAGATTTTTTAACAGATTACATCAAACCGTCCTCTCTGTATCAGTGAAGTAATTTACATTGTTAGTGTGATTCCAACTGCCTTGTCCAGAACTCTTGATATCAGACCAGCCATGCTTTACTTCTTGATTTACCGGTAATCAGGTTTTAGTCACTTCTATGGTTGATTTCATCTTGGTTTTATGCATTCCAATGTTAATGATGCTTGGTGAGATGGAACAGCAAGTAGCTTGACAATTTTGTCCCCACATGAATAAATACTGTTGAATGTTGCACTACTGAGAACTGTTGGAACAGATCTTCTGCCATTGTTTGTGAATGTTTTGTGGCCTTTGATAGTAACTCTACAGTAAATAACCTTGTGATGCTCACAAACTTCACATCACCACTCAGAACTCAGTGTCCATTAAAATGATACTTGTTTCACATGAATGATCTCTTTGTTGTAGTATATGTTTAATTTTGGCTCAAATTACACATAAATGCTAGAATAAAAGATATTTATAAACCTTTTTTGTCTTTAATGTGATTTACAGGCATTGGTAATTTAATTTAGGCTGGTGGAAATTTTCCAGAAATACGTTGGACATCAAGGTAATTTGTATTGGAAACATAAACATTTCACTTGATCAGTCATGAAACAAACTTTCAGACAGTTTCTAGGATTATTGTTTGATGTGAACTGTAAACACATTCCCATAAAATAATTTTATGTATTGTGTGTTGGCTTTTGTCGACATTGAAACAAAGTAATGTTGTATTCACACTTTAATCATGGTATGATTTTCAGAAAATGTCATTAAGTAAACTATCGTAGTTTCTGCAATAAATGCCCCTCTCTTATTATGCCTACTGCCTAGTGCGATTATCATCGGCAGTCTTTGAAGATCAAGGATCAGCTGTGAGAAACCAGTTAAACTTGAGTAAACGAAGAAAAATATAAATGAAATAATATAATGTGCAAATATTATCACTAGTTGTGTTTAGTAGCATTTTATTGCAAGGAAATATATATATCTTTTATCCGATTAAATTGTACAGATATGGATGTGCACTTCATGGAAGGGCCACATAAGTAAGGTAAAAGAAAAAAAATTACTTTTAATTGTTGGTTTTTAAGTTTTGGTGGCTTGATCAGTTGCAAAAGTGTCAATTCATAATGAGGTTAGTTTATCATTATTTATTCCATAAAATTTCAAGTTTGAATTACATAAATCTGTGTAATTTCCAAATATCACCCACCGATTTGCAACGCAAGTTATGGTCAACTCGTTACAGCACTAATACTGCCCCCAATTTTAACAACAATTTTAAGTGAGCAAGAGTCAGAAAATAAAGCAAACACTGCTCAAAAGTGAAAGGTCCACATAGAAATTTTCTTGTTGTAGCTCTACACAGTTAAGTATATTGTCAGCCATTTTTGTTACCTGTTACTCCAACAGGAAGAAATGGAAAAATTATTAGAGAGAGAGAATTACTTGAACACTTTAAGGTAGTTGTTTAGCTCATGTGAAAAATCTTAAACCAGGTGCTTTTTGTTGTCCTAAATGCCCTACTTTTGAAAAAATGCTTTGCGCCAGGTGTTTATCACAGAAACTACAGTAAATGGCGTCAATCATTCCTTTGCAAAGCATATCTTAAAATCATTCACTTAAAATGAGAATGATTGCAATACATTTGAGAGTGGACTCAGAAAATGCTTTCTCTCAGTTGAAAATACATGGTTGATGGTTGATTAGACCTATTGAAATCTTATCTCTGGTCAGTTTGTGTCATGTTAAGTTTGTGTAGATATGATGGTGTATCCAGGCCCTTTGGTTGACTTCACCTGTTGGCTGTGGTTAGGTTGTGAAGAGATTTACTTTGTCCAGCTGTTGTTTCACCAAGTTTGATGACAGTGATTATTTTGTGATGTGGTCAGATTGTATTGACTGGCCGAAATATTGTACGTCTTTTGGTTGAGGAGATCTGTTGGCACTGCTTGGGTTATTTCAAAATGGTACAGATGACATGTGTCCAACAGTTGTTTGACCAAGATTGTTTGCAGTGGTAATTTGGTGTCATTGTTAGGTTGTATAGAGATGATCTATGTCCAACTGTTGTCTGACCAGAATTATTGATAGTGGTCATTCTGTGCATTGATCAGTTTGTATGGAGATGATTAGTGTCTAGTGGCTGGTTGACCAGACCTGTTCTGTTGACGGTTGCCATGGAGTGAGAGGCTCTGGAGTAGGCACATGCACGTTGCTTGTTGGTCTTCCTGCAGAAGGTGTACTTGCAAGTGAGAATCCTGTAAAAGGTGTCTCTGAAGGCGGTGTTGAACATTGTGTAGATGATGGGGTTTCCTAGTGAAGACAGCCAACCCAGCCAGGTGAAGGCAGTCATCAAGGCAGGGCTGACCAGAGAATGGCAGTCTGAACACAGTGACAGCATGATGTTCACAAGAAAAAACGGGGTCCACAGCACCACAAACACAATAAAGATGATCCCCAGCACTTTAGAGGCCTTCTTCTCATTGCTAGCTGTGCGTTTGGACATAATCCTGTTGCTTTTGATGTGCTTGTTGACTGTGATTCTGGGGTTTGTTGTAGTGTTAGAGAGTGTCCTCCAGAGGAGAGGCTCAGACTTGCAGTGGTTGAGCCTGGTAGGGGAGGTGTGTGGAGAGTCACTGGTGCTTGCATTTTGACTCAGTGGATCACACTGGGATTTTTTACTGGACACATAAGTGGACTGGTTAAATTTTGTGCAAACTTCTGGTTTATCAAAGGTTTTTTTCACGGAAAGTTCCACTGTGACTAGTGATGGCCTGCTTTCTGATAGTGTAGCTGGGCCACCATTCAATTGACATGTACCAGGGTCTGTGTGCATGGTTACAGAGTTTGTTGTAATGTGCTCAGAATGTGATTTAAGAGAAGTGTTTGAGTGAAGTGAAGGCAGCTGTACAGTAGAATTAGACAACATAACCTGTGACTGTGTATCCTCTCCAATTGTTTCTGTCAGCTGATCATCGACAGCAGTCCTTACCTTTGGTCTAGATGGGTTTTCAGAAAGACAAAGGTCCATTTCAGCTTCTATCTGGGAGAGTTTTTCCAACATAATTGGTTCCTGGAAGTCGCTCCAGACTGAATGTGCACTGGAACATGCTGAAAGGGTGTCAAAGTTCTGCACAGATTCCAAGTCAAGGATACTGTTGATTTTCTTAAAGCTGTGACTCGGGTAAGTGGGTGTGGGTCGGTAGGAGGAGCATCTGTGCATGCTTGGAAGGTGGGGTTGAGAGCTTGCCAGTTTAACATGTCTATTCTTATGTACAGAGCAGTGTCTATTGTGTCCAGTCTGTAGGTCTGGCTGTGAGCGGACTGCCCAATGCTTACATTTGAGTGAGATGTGAGTGGAGTTTGTGTGGGTGATTTTTCCCGTGACCTGCAGGTACTGGTTGCGGTGCTGGTTTGGCTGGTAGCTGTGGGACCTGCGCACTGCCCTGAGGCTGGCTGTGCTGGTGTTAAGGTTTGGTTGGGAGGCAGAGAGGGTTGAGGGGATGGAGCTCCTGTGGGAATTCTCGGTGGAGGCGTCTGTGATCTGTAGTAAAGGAGAGCTCTCCTCCTGTCCTGTAACCCCCGACTCTTCCACTACTGCCGGCTCCTTTCCCAGGCTCTCCTGATGTGTGCTCACCGACTCCTGGAAACTGGCCCGTCGACTCGTGCTCAGCAGTATGCTGATATCCTCAGATGGCTTCCTTGAGCCACGACTAAAACTCAGATTAGGGCTCAGAAACGTGTATTGACCGTACATTTGTGGCACTCCTCCATTTTTACTGAATTGTAATCTAGATAATTCAGTCTGTTGTCTGGAAATTTTCTTCATGAGCCTCTGATTGTTGTATAATATCCTTATTGTCAACACATAGGTCACTACCATGATACATAGTGGCACGTAAAAAGCTAAAATAGATCCATAGAGAAGGAATTCCTGGCTCGTTGGCGCACATATTCCATCGTTGAAGACATTTTTGTAATTGAGGAATCCCTTGGCAAAGATGGGACTGCTGATTCCCAAGGAGACGACCCATACAAAGGTAATTTTCAAGGCCACCATAGTGTGTGTCTTGTTACGGCCATACTTCATGGGGTACTTGAGGGTGAAAAAGCGGTCCATGGACATGGTACACATGTGCCATATGGATGCAGTACATAGCGATATGTCCAGTGTGACCCACACTACACACACACTCTCATCAAATGGAAAGCTGCCTGAAAGTACAACAGCACTGCTTTAAAACCTTATATTAATCTCACATCAGTACTAAAGTTCTTTGAACATCATCCTGTTAAACAGTACTAATTCCATAACATGATCTTATTAGCTAAAATTTTAACAATTATTAAATAGAGCACTCAGAGAGCGCATACCTCCACAAAGCCCCAAAACTTCCGATATTGCTCATGAGAAATAATCCTATGAAAATTTCTCAATCCAGTTGGTGATCACCACCAAACTTGAATCATCTGTTCCTTGTGCCATTATCGACGTATACTGAAAATTTCCTCAAAATCTGTCTGTAGCTTTTCAAATTATCTCTCAAACAAACAAGCGCATGCCACCAAATATATAACCTCCTTGTCAAAAATGTAAACTGTGTAAAGTTATATTGCATTGTTAACTTTGTTTAAATTTCCATAGTCGTTCATGCTTTAAAAGAAGTGCTAGTCCGATATGTTTTTTTTTTAACTTTCTATTGCTTTGGATTCAGCTGCTATGTTTTCAGTATAACATCATTCAACATAATACCAAAGCGACATTTTGATTTCAGCCAATGCTACATTCTCTGATTTTGATTTGAATATGATTAAATATAATAATAAATAATTGTGCAACCAAACTCCAAATTTTGAAAATCGCACTGTGATACAGTTTTATCATCGAATATATTCGACATGAATCCATACAAATTCTTGATCATGCATTTCTTATTATAAAGATAATAACCTTTTATATGGACATTTGTCCAGTCAAGAGAAGTACTACTTGGTTTAAATACCACTGAAAATCATTTCTATTTTCCAATTAATTATATAATATTGATTGGAAAATACTTTATTTTTAAGTGTAAAAAATGATAGAGAATTGTTTTTAATTGCTTTTTATATACTAATTTGTTTGCTGTCTTATAATCTTGTAGTAATGTAAGTTGTATGTGTTACCAATGATCTACCTTCTCTGTAATGATTTAATCTTGCTCATTTCTGTGTTTAAAAACTGTATAATGTACTTTGTAGTTGTCAACTGTGTAACTGTTCAATGTATGCAACTAAAAATATTAATAAAAAAAAAGACATTTGTTCAATCAAAGTGATTCTTCTGTATAAATACAGAGATGTATGAATAAAATGGAATACATGCAAGCCATATACAAGTCTGTTCATCCTTAGATGTTTATAGGATTACAAATGTGGCATCAGTGCCAAATAAAAGTATAAATTGTGGAAAACATGACAACAAACTGGTAATGTTTATTTATTGCACTGCTTCAGGTTTATTCTTTACTGTCCCACTCTACTTCCATTATGTCATATGACATGAATTTCCAGCATCCTTTTTCACTGTTACAAATTCAAGATAAGACAAACTAAAGAAATTGGTACATCTAACTTCACCTGTCTAAAATCAGTCATATTTTGTACAGCTTTGTAGTTATTAGACTTAGGCATTTCACAGACTCTGAATTTGTTATTAATCAAGCAGGCGTTTTTATGAACATATTGGAGTTTCCCTTTAAATAGGGAGAATTAAGCTAAGATGTGGTGATATAAGATAGCAGTAGAAAACTGCTTCTCCCCTGCTGAGAGAAGCTGGTAACATTACAGCAGCCTGTAACAACATTGGGGGAAATAAAGAACTGCTTGATGGTGTAATTCAGGTAATTGCTTTCTTGTGGGAAAGCTGGTCAATCTGATCAGAACTCTTGTGAGATGCTTTAACTCAATAGCTTAGTGTGGGTGTCGGCAGTGTATTCTGGTATGCCAAACCATTATCAAAGAGCTGCCAGTGGAGGTGAATTTTGTTTAAAAGATTTTTACACTAGCTGAGCCTGATATCCCATATTGTATAAATAAAGCTGTGGTGTGGTGCTGGAGTACTTCTCACTTAAACTGTTGCCTCTCTAGCAGTCATCATAAAAACTACTCTTGACTGATAAAGGTGTGCTCCATGTTGGGAGGTTACCTGGTTGAAGTGATACCCAGCGATGACTGTTTTATGCAGTAAACCTTTTTGTGATTACCTGGAGATACGAGTGTATAAAATAATATCGCTGACATTATGTATCACAAAAAAATTATGGCATAGGGAATGGAGCAGGGTCCAGTCACAGTGAAAGACGTAATGTTGTCTGAAGGAAATCATTCTAACAGAGATACAATAGTTTACCTGTGTATTCATTTGTAATCCTTGTTGTTTACTATTTGGGGATTATATCTTCTTCCTGGGTGTATATTGTATACATGGGAGTTAACTGGCCACCATTCTTGTTTAAACTTGTTCCTGAGATAATTTATTCCATGACCAAGATATTCTTATGAAAGTTGTGTTATGAGTAGTATATTGTGCAAGAGATTGAGCTGTAATTGCCAAGTGTAAGTGGAGTTAATTGGGTGGTCTCCTTTTGTGATAGAGAGTGTGGTAAAAGACCTGGCTTTCACAGGGAGCTCCTCAGACCTACTCTTACAAACAAGTGCAGGAAATCGCCTAAACAAGTACAATTGCTTTCCTTGTATTGCCCTGTCAACAACTTAGCTGCGGAATATATGGCCCACCAACCCGGAAATTGACATTACATTGCAAGGTTAATGTGAATACTGCAGAGCCAGTGGGTCTTTAGGGTGTTTACCCCTGTTTGAAGAAGCCACAAGTAAAAACAAGACAAAAACATGATGTGTTGGGAGCGTGTAAACCCCTGTGATCAGTATCTAATCAATGCTGTCCTAGATTGATGCCGAGAGAAGCTTGTTAAAGGAAAACACGGTATACTACTGCCTTTCCAGTAGTAACTGGAATTTTCTCTGTATGACTGAAAATTACATGCCTCTTTACAAAATTAAAAAAACAACATATTTGGTTTCAGTTAACGTCTATAGAATGTGTTTCATCTGTTTTTCTTTTTATAACTCCTTGCTGGAATTTCTGGCAGGAATTGAATTTTCTGAGAAAAAGAGGGTAGAGGTTCCTTACTGTGTCACACTGCAGACAGTGCTGCCTGCCAGACATTTAAGCCACCAACTGATACTCATTTAAACTTTAAAGTGTAATTTTTTTAGGTTCAAGCACAGGCTTGTTATAGTCTGTGAATATAAGAACAACCAGTTTTAACCACTTCTAGAAAAATAGGCAGACTTAGGCTGAGCCACCTTATGTGTGAAGCCTTCACTAGATCATTTCTTTTATCAGGTTTCTATAAATCTTTGAAATCTTTATTACACTTGTGGTTAGTTTGGTGGCAGTAAAGCAGCAATAAATATAATGTTGCCCTCTGGCTATTGCTGTGATAGCTTGTGAATTAGTTCATTAATATACAAGTTAATTTTTGTTGTGACTGCTCATTTCAGAGTTCAGTAATGCACACTTTTAAAAGTTATATTATTAGAGAAAGGTTAAAACCGATTATCAAATTGATTTGTTAGCTCTCAAGAATTACAAAATAATATATAACTCCTCATAACTTCACAATTAATGAAACGCAATAGGTAAACATTTATTGGTACATGGTCACAATCAGTCGTAGCCGACTACTAAACTTGGCAAATAGGTTTGTCTGGAAATCATTAACAGTGATCTGATACAAAAATGGCCGATTAACTAAACACCACGATTTTCCTTAACGATGAGAATGAAAAACTTTCATATCTCAGAAACAGTGTGGGATAGAGCGATTTCAATGAAATTTCTGACCCCCAAGGTTTCTGCAGAGTCATCTGCAAATTTTTGGCCAAACATCATTTCACGTCCATGTTTGGCTTCCATCTTGAATTTCTGCGTAAAATGCAAAAACGCATTTAGCAAGGGAAACCGTGCGAGCAATTTCAACAAAATTTTGACCCACCAGGGTATCTGAAGAGTTATCTGCCATTTTTTTCCAAATTCATTTTCCCGCCATTTTTTGGTGGCCATCTTAAATTTCTGCATAAAACGCAAAGCACATTTTTTTCAGAGACGGCACAAGATAGAGTGATTTCAATGAATTTTTTTAACCCCAGGGTATTTGCAGTCATCTGCCATTTTTTTTCAAAAAATCATTTACCCGCCATTTTTTGGCAGCCATCTTGAATTTCTGCATAAAACACAGAAATGCATTTATCTCGGAAACGGTGCGAGATAGAGCAATTTCAACGAAACGTTTGACCCCTGGGGTATTCATAGTCATCTGGCAGGTTTGTCCAAAAATCATTTTCGTGCCATTTTGTCAACCATTTTGAATTTCTGTGTAAAATGCAAAAACACATTTATCTCATAAACGTTGGAGATAGAGCAATTTTAACGAAATTTGTGATCCCCAGTGTATCTGTAGAGTCATCTGGCCAATTTTTCCAAAAATCGTTGTCACAGAATTTTTGACAGCCATCTATAAATTCTGTATAAATGAAAAAAAAAACGGTGCAAGATAGAACGATTTCAAAGAAAGTTTTGAGTTCCAGGATATCCACAGAGTCAACTGGTAATTATTTCCATCCCACTGGGGGTGGACATATTATTTTTGCTTTTTCCGCCATCCGTCGTCACAATTTTCAAAAAAACTTTTCTCCTCAAAAATGGCAGCCATTTTGAATTTTTGAAATTTTTTACCAAAAATGGAAAAACACAAATTTGCTTTTTCTCTTTAACCTTGCAAAATAGAGCGATTTTGTCAAAATTTTCAACCCACATGGTATCTAAGAAATGTACTCTTGGCAATTTTCAAAAAAAAAAAAAAATTTCCTCTCCCCAAAAATGGGGGCCATTTTAAATTTTCGAATTTTTGCCAAAAATGGAAAAATACAAATTTGCTTCTATCTCCTTAACTGTGCAAGATAGAGTGATTTCGTCAAAACTTTCGACCCACAGGGTATCTCAGCAATCTACTCTTTGCCATTTTTTTTTTTTTTAATTTCCTCTCCCCAAAAAATGGTGGCCATTTTGAATTTTCAAATTTTTGCCAAAACTGGAAAAACAAATTTGCTTCTATCTCCTAAACTGTACGAGATAGAGCGATTCTGTCGAAATTTTCGATCCACAAGGTATCTAAGCAATCTACTCTTGCCAATTTTGTCCAAGTTTTAAAGCCAAACTCATGCTTCCCTTTGGGTGGACATTACGCATGCCAATGCGTCCTATTTCTAGTTTTGCCAAAAAACATTTTCCTGCCATTTCTGGCAGCTATCTTGAATTTCTACATAAAAATCACATTTATCTCTGAAACAGTCCGGATAGAGAAATTTCGACTGAATTTTTTACCCCCCTGGCTACAGTCAGGTCATCTGCCCCTTTGCCAAAAATCATTTACCCGCCATTTTTGGTCAGCCATTTTTGCAGGTAGGTTGAATTTTGAACAGGTTGAACAGAGGAAGATAGTCATTTTGACAAAATCATTAATGCTCATTGGGACACTTTTTTTTTCTGTGCAAAAGCAATTCATTTTTCTATTGCAAAGCAATACTCTGCATTGTGAATTGTGATCCAGCAAGTTAACACAGTTATTACAAGACAAATTGTTTGTCTCTGACAATCTATTGGAATCCAGTTTTAATATATTGTTACCTCTGTCAAGGAGGTTATGTTTTTGCGTGGGTTTGTTTGTGAGTTTGTTTGTTTGTTTGTGCATTTGTGAACAAGATAACTCAAAAACTTATGGACGGATTTTGAAGAAATTTTTAGGATATGTCTGAAAAGGTAAAAGGAAGAAATGATTAAATTTTGGGAGTGATCCGGATTAGTATCTGGATCTGGACCTATGAAATGTAATTTTTAAAGACAGATAACTCAAAAAGTTATTGACGGATTTTGATGAAATTTTCAGGACATGTCCTAAATGTGACGAGGAACGACTGATTAGATTTTGGGAGTGATCTGGATCACTGTCTCGATCCATGAAAAATATATTGGGAGTGAGCCGGATTGAGCTCCCGTGGCGGAGGTCTGCGCTCTCTGAGTGCTCTTGTTTTACATGTAGCCAAGATAATTTTCAGCCACATAATTAAATTCACGACTCCTGACTCTTGAAAACATTGTAATTTAGCTTATTATTTAAGAAATTTTATCAACTATACTAAACTACATGCTGCAGCTATAAAGTTGGAAATGCTATGTCTTATCCATTCAGACCATCAACTCAATACTAACTGATGTGAAACGGTTTTGATTTTGAAGAATTCATCAACTTTTATTGGATCGAAATTTAGTATGTACTGTCAGCATATGAGTACAGGGCCCCAGTTAAAATGCATAAACTTAAATTATTAAGTCTTGTAGATTATGGTACATTTTGAATCAAATTATAATGATATTAATGATTATTAAAATTAAATAAACCATTTCTACTGAAAAAAGCTGTAAATTGTTTCATTCAAAACCCAGTAACTGTTGCTACCAGTAACAGATATTATTATGTCCACCCCGCTGGGGGGTGGATATATTATTTTTGCTTTTTCCGCCGTCCGGCGTCCCACTTGGTTTCCAGACATTTTAGGCAACAGTTCTTATCCTATCTTTACCAAATTTGGCATGCAGGTTTATTGGGTTAATAGCTTGTATGGGATTGCTTTTGGTGATGATAGCTCTATAGCTAACTGAGTAATAGCTACTTTGCTACTTTTGAGTAGTTCTTTGGTTTCCAGACATTTTAAGGAATGCTATTAAGCCTAGCTTTCTGAAATTTGGTATGGAGGTTCATTGGGTTAATAGCTTGTATGGGATTGCTTTTGGGGGGAATTGCTTCATAGATGAGTGAGTAATTAATTAAATAAATGAGTAATTAGCTATTTTGAATACTGAAAAAGGCAAATGTGCTCATATCTCCTAAACCGTGCGAGATAGAGCGATTTCGTCGAAATTTTCGACCCACAGGGTATCTAAGGAATGTACTCTTTGCAATTTTCAAAATATTTTCCCCTCCCCAAAAATGGCGGCCATTTTGAATTTTCGAATTTTTGCCCAAAATGGCAAAACACAAATTTGCTTCTATCTCCTTAACCGTGCGAGATAGAGCGATTTCGTTGAAATTTTCGACCGATAGGGTATCTAAGGAATGTACTCTTTGCAATTTTCAAAAAATTTTCCCCTCCCCCAAAATGGCGGCCATTTTGAATTTTCGAATTTTTGCCCAAAATGGCAAAACACAAATTTACTTCTATCTCCTTAACCGTGCGAGATAGAGCGATTTCGTCGAAATTTTCAACCCACAGGGTATCTAAGGAATGTACTCTTGCCAATTTTCAAAAAAATTTCCCCTCCCCAAAAATGGCGGCCATTTTGATTTTTCGAATTTTTGCCAAAAATAGAAAAACAGGAATTTGCTTCTATCTTCTTAACCGTGCAAGATAGAGTGATTTCGTCAAAATTTTCGACCCAACCAATGCAAAAAGGCATGAAGCTGAGATAATTTACATCTACACTAATAAATATTTAAGCATCATTGATATATTTTACAAATGAAACAGGGTCTTGTAAGACTACTGTACAATTTTGGCAAAAGGTTCATGGGGTGGACATTACACATGATAATGTGTGTTCTTCTATGCTATCCTGTTTCTATTCGCATCTACTATCAACAGGGCGTCCTATTTCTAGTTTCTGAGGACTATATGGCACAGAACAAAGTTATTGAAGAAATTGCAAACGTAAAGCGTTGATATAAGAATTGAAAATATAAAAATCAAATAAGGTCAGTGACGGCTCTAGTGTCTGTTTTTCCTGTTTTCTGTTAAACTTTTACAGTGTACTGAGTGAAACCCACAACAACATGATCTTGATATCCAGGCAATCACTCCCACTTACTCATTAGAATGGCTTCAAATTTGCTGTTCCAGTTCAGAAAGATCAATTTGTCTTTCAAAACATTGTGAGATATATATTTAGAGTTTGAGTAATGAGCACAGCAGACAGTGTAAGCATTGAATATATCCACCCACCACTTGACTACAGCTCAGGCTTCATGCGCTAACTCATCACACTGATAAATGACAGCACTACACACAACCTAAGTGGATTTATTGCCAGTCCAACATCACACTTTCCACTTAAATTCCGTCATGTGTCCTACCCATTTCTTTTCAATGATTTAGCTAGAATAGATGTGTTCAGGGATCTAGAGTTTGTAACAAACAGCAATTTTAAGCAGATCAGCACAGTAATACTGGCAGTCTTAAATTTTTAGTTCAGTTAGGTTCAGTACAGCTCTTGGTTTTGTGTGTACATTAAACTCAAACCAAATACATATGAACATTTTGACGTACAAACTTGCAAATTAAATATTTGGGTGAATAAAATCCGGGAACTGAATTGTGATGATTTATAATCAAATCATTATATAACTCTTTTGAAAGTACATGTAACATTTTGATAATGTGGACTTTTTGAGTCAAAAATGTGCAACAGACCAATAGATATGACTTTAATAAGGTACACAAAAATGTTTGATTTGTGCATTAAAATAATCATGTTCTCATGGTTATTGGGGACAATGAAAAAAAGAATGTTGGCTATTTGTCTCTTTGTAAAAACACGATGTTAAAATTTTAAACAGTACTGATTTATCCAGGCAAAAGTGACTGTTGTGTTCTGTTTTCTTGGTGTTAACCTCTATGAGGTAACACCGAGCTAGGTACTTGGCATATACCTCTATAAGTGAGGTACTTGCCATATTGCTCTATAAACTACATACATTTACTTACAATAGTCCACTAAGTGGTGGATGGTGACTATAGACATCTGTGATCTGATTACTTATTGTAGTCCTCATTTATTTAATTACTTACCACAGGACTTAGGATCTGTGTACTTAACATATCCCTTGAGGAGTTACTTTCTGACGACAGACCTCTGTGAGCTAGGTATTTAAATAGATCTCTATGAACTAGGTACTTATCATTGTTGTCTATGAGCTAGGTACTAACAATAGCTCTGTGCGCTAGGTACATACCATCACCTCTAGGTGTTGAGTACTAAGAACAGATGTCTATAAAGTAGGTACTTACCATAGACCTCTATGAGCATGCCCAGAGGCATGACGAGCATGGCTACCAACAGATCTGCAATGGCGAGGGAGACGAGGAAGTAGTTTGCCATGCTCTGTAGGCGTGTCTCCCAACACACAGCCAGGCACACCAGCACATTGCCACCCACTGTTGCCAAGATCAGCACTCCTAGCCCCAAAAACCCCCACTGTGGGTCTGGGGAGGAGGCCAGCGGCAGGCTGCCATTCATCTTGTGTGAAACTAGTAGGATATTGTCAATTAACACGAGTGAAGAAAATCTCAAAATTTATCCAGTCCAGTCCGCATTGAATAAGTAAGAGCACCAAAATTTTGTGCCTCAATTTAGTATATGTATATTGACAAGTGCTAAACTAATGATATTACCAATCCATACTCAATATTCTAAACTACTGATCTTGGAGTATCACAAGTATTATAACACTAAATGTTGAAATTGTTTTAAAAACATAATTAGAAATTCAGTGCAAGATTAATCCTTCATGGTTACAACCATAATTGTTGTAACGCCAAACCTATTCAGTAATCCAGTACTGCACAAGTGATTAACAGTAACAACAAGAATTGTAACTCAGTTAAATCTTTTTTATGTCCATGTCAGCCTGATAATTCCATTAAATTGAAAGAGTAATCCACCAAATAGCCTGTCATTATTGAGGCACTTTGTGATGGAGAAATGAAAGGCTGACTTCCTCCCTTCCATCAAAAAATAAATGTTATTCCATGGTGAAGCTATCCAGTTGTTGATTTCTTTAATTAGCATCCCGTTTACATGTTAAGTCCTATTTACATGTGTGCTGCTTAATTCACCAGTGAGGATCCCCTTATGATTCTGTTCCGCCTCAGTCTTTACTGTTATTGTATGGTAATTTGCTGTGTTGGTGTTCCTTTAAACACACTGTTGCCTTGATGAGCAGTTCCTTGTGTCCACACTTGTCCACTGGTTGCTGTGTAGTGAGACAGACTGTCAGTGTGCAGACTATGTAGTGAGAGCTGGCAGTAAATTAAACAACTGCAAATTAGTGGTGCATTCACAGATTCTTCTCACCATTTCCCGCCTCTCATTCTGCCAACACACCCCTTGTTCTCCTCCTCCTGGACTTCAATAAAAACAGCACCCACAATCAATACATAAAACAGCACTAATTGTTCAAATCCTAACTTCCTTGTCTTCATTATTAATAATAGTTTCTGGGAATTTGCTTTTTCCCAGAAGATTTTTTTCTGGGATGTTTTACGGCCTCCACATTACTCATTGTGCAAATAGGCATCAATTTGATATACTGCAGACGTTCAAATCGAATCAGTTCTTCTTACGCAAGAGTTTTTCTCAAATTGGGCTGTTTCCCATTGATTTGTAAGACTAGCTGATGCTATAATCCCCCTTTGATGTTTATCTCCATGTTTAACAAGAACAGCATGAATCTCTCAATTTATTTCAATGACTACTTTCTGCCCAAATTTGAATTCTTTCCCCTTGCATATTTGTGACAGACCAACTTTACAAGGAAAATTTTTATTTATTAAAGTAAAGGGTTCTGTTTTACTGTTATCTCTGGTATCCTTTTTTTTTGAAGAATGATTTTGAAGCATTATTATAATATTCAGTATCATTGCAAAACATATTATAACAAACCAATAATGGTGGAAATGAAAGATGAAACTAACAACAACCACTGTTATTTTATGCTTATTTGTTTACAGTTTTGTTTTGTGTTACAGTCAGGCCATTTAAAAAAATTAGACTGCAACAGTCTTCCAATGATTTTGAAAATACTAAACATATTTGGTATATTACGAGAATTTTTGTTTTGCTTATAAATTGTATAACGTTAAGGTGAATAGGCTGACCAAAGACAACTCAGCTATCTTAAGGAATGAGATATTTCTATTGTGGTTGTATCTTTTATGATTCCAGTTTGAGTCTGCACGAGTCTTAGGCTAAAAATAGCTTTTGGGGCTGTGTATGTGTAAACAGTTCCAAGAAATGTTACTTGATGTTCTGAGTGGGACAGGCATATGTGGCTGTATATATGAAACAGTAATAAATCTAATTTAAACTTATGAAAAACATGGACTGATGTAACCCCCAAAACTATAACTGGTATTTGCTTTAATTTACCACCATTGTTTGTGACTCGTGTAATAGCAGGGAAATATTTGTTTGGAGTCTGTTATAGTCTTTAAGTAAATAGATATAAAGTTTTTATACTTTACACAGACAATATACTTAGAAACTATTCTGCTCAAAAACATAGACTAAATAATTTGTGTTAGTTTTCCTCTGTGGAGAAAAGTTAAATAACCAGTACTGGATAATTCAGCAACTAAAAAGTAAAGAAATGTAACCAAGTAAATAGGTGGGAAAAGTTATTCACCCTGCAAGGAATTGTAGGTTAGCAATTTATTTGGCAGAGTATTTGTAATCCACTGAATAGTTTGGCTGGCAGCATACAAAAACAAAGAGTAAAAGTTCCACAGGGAAAGAAGTGAGCACTGTATATATGAGACTAAGTGTATCCCCAGGTGCTTAGATTTGTACTTAATCTCTGCTGACAAGCTCACTTCGTTCAGATGGAATTCATGAAAAAAAATTACCATAAATGTTAGCTTACACAGGGTTTTTTTTTATTTTATGATTTTTGTTTCTTACATAATAATGATAACAATAAATCAACCACATTAACATTTGTTTCTGTGATGTAGCTTACTTTCTATTGTTGACTTTGCCACAGTATAAGTCACAGCCAGAGAATGAAGTTCTGAGATAGAAGGCGAAAATTGTTTTGCAATTCTTTGAAATTAATTTTGTTTCAGTTTTTTAAAAACATCCTCTATGGTATAATTTAACTGTACACACTGCATCAAATTTCAAGTATTTTCACATCAGGTATACGCGAGTTTGATAAAGGAGGACCAAAGTAGCATTTGTCTCTAATTTCAAGTGTTAGGTGAGCAATATGCAACAGCGATACAGGTCGCTGGGTTGAAATTTTTATCTTTTTACACATGAACAAGATTTGTTCCTGATTGTATGACAGTAACAAAAATCCACCATTTTGGAAGACAGCGGACAAAGCCAATTAAACATTTCTGAATATACCAGTTCTAATTGTCAGTCCTAAATTGTAAAAAAATTATCAAAATTCTAACTGAACCAAAAACTGTTAGATTTTTGGATCTTGTGGGTGTTCAACATGGCATGAACAGGTGCGAGGATTTTCACCAAATTTTCAGGATATGTTTACCATAGGAGGATCTAGGGCTAATTAGCTTTTGGGGGTATCTCAACAGATATTGCCAAAGCAACACTTTAAATACTTTTTAGTCATTAACTTTTTAATTGAAAAAGGGGTGCTATTAAACTGCTGTTACTTAGGACTTTAAAATATGAAAACAACTTGTAAGAAATCATGACCTATGAATCTTCTACAAGTGTCAAATTTTACCTTTGTCCCCTGCTTCAAGGTCAGGTCAAGTCAGGTCATCACACTAAAATGGCCTTATATCACTTATATATTGGTACTCGGGCTTGGAACTTGTTTCAAAGTCACACTACCGAATTTGCTTAATTCTCAGCAGGAGATAACCATGGTGGCAGTAGTCTTATTATATGTGTATCTTTGCTAAAGAAACTATTGCTTCATAATAAGCTTCCATCTAAATTAACAGATGTCTTCCTGTTGTTAAAAGAAATCCTCATGAATGAATAAAATATGTAAGTTTCTCCCTTCTTCAACTACATGAAAATTGTGACATCTGACAACATCTCATGGGTTCTGTATACTTCTTACAACTGAAATTGTTCTTTAGATTTTCCCACGTCACAATATTATTGCCCATTTAGTTGTACCTGCGGACTGGGGTTCTAGCCTGCCGAGGCTGGCAATATTTTGTGGTATACATTTTTTGCTAAATATTAGTAAGGCCATTGGGGGGGCACGTTCTTATTTTCTGGTGTTCTTATTTTCGGTGATTGACTAGATCTATTAAAGCAAGAAATAAAGAAGTTTTGAAGTCGGACTTTGCAGGGTGCTAGAGGCGGTGTGAGTGTTCTTATGAACTGGGTGTACCTATCATGTAACTGCAGGCAGCCAGAACAGATGAGTTAAACCAGTAGATCTAAAGTATCTGCACTTAATGTAGTTACCTTTTTGGGGGTATAAGATACCTGATCGGTGAGCCATTTTTTTTGTGTATATATTTTGCTTGTTGCCGAAAGCCTCAACGGGGAGTCTTAGTTCACTGAAATTTTTTTCCCATTAAAACTTTGTTTTTCTTTCAGAATGCCTGAGCAGTGCCCTAGTGTAGTGTCTCTGTTGTCGGAGAGCTACAACCCACACGTCCGCTATGGAGCGGCCATGGCCCTGGGAATCGCCTGTGCAGGAACTGGACTGAAGGTAAACCATACTTCCGGTTGAGGAGACATTAAAGCTGCCCACTAAGTCTGAGATGCTTGGTGCTTTAGCATCTCCCATGCAGCAGTGGAAAGAGCCAGTCCTCATTCATTAAGCCCCACAAAGCCTTTAAGGAGGGGGTTTATACTTTCATGTTGGAATAAAAGCCATAATGACTGCATGGCAGCTCATTTGCTACTGTTTTATCTCAGAGCCTCACACTTCTTATAAACTTATTAGGGTGTCCAAGCAAATGAAAATTTCAGGATTTCCTATTTATTTTTCCCAGTAAACTACAGTATGGTGATTGTATTGTGTAAATGTAATTCATTCTCACCACAGTTTATAGTGGAAGAGATGTACTTACAGTGATGAGATAGGTGTTGTTTTTAGTCAAGCATCAGTGTCACTGTCTCATTGCTGTGGCTTTCAGGATATTTGCATCTATATTGCCTATCTCTCCTCATAAAAAGCAAAGCTTTAGAACACATTTTAAAGCTTTTTTTTCAATTATGTGATTTTTTTTTATTTTGTCAAATAGGAGCATGAAATATACATGTACATAGTGGCTTGCACAATAAAGAAATTGAACCATATATTGTGGTCACACTTGGTAACTTCATTACTTTATATTCTGTGTTGTTTTGTGTGTCTTTTTGTCTCATAGAAAATATAAATCATATCTTTTTGCTACATTACAGTCACAATGTAATTATAAAGTTTTATGTAAGCAATCCTCTTTGATTTACCAGAAGGAAATGCCACATATCAGTCCAGAAATTCTTTCAAAAAGACTTAAAGCAGAAGCAATAAGTAAGAAAACCAAATCCTCTGTGTGTACTCTTTGATCCATTTCTGGTACTTTTCTGATATTAAGGAGATTTAGCCTTATTTCTATATCTGCAGTGTACATTGCTATGTGCTCTGTTTCAGGAAGCAATAGGTCTACTGGAGCCTATGACAAATGACCCGGTGAACTATGTGAGACAGGGGGCGCTGATTGCATCAGCTCTGGTACTGGTCCAGCAGAATGAAATCACCTGTCCAAAGGTAACAGCCTGACTACTCAGTTGTACAGATAAAGTCAGAAAGCTTTCATCATTTTATATTGAAGTTCTGGTGTACACAGTGCTTGGTCAAGTCATCTGTAACATTTCAGTTAGTGACACTGTCCTATGCAAAGACAAATATGAACACAAAATATGATTCCACCTTCACTTCAGATAATGAAGGCTTGTGGTTTTTGTAATTTTCTGTGTCATTACACATGTCATTAATTTCCATGTAAAGTACAGAGAAATAGATTCACCATATTTCTTAATATTGTGGGTGTACATGATGTCTAGATTTAGTAAATTCAGTAACCACTACAAAATATTTTTTTGCCTTCTGAATATTTCTCCTACTTGGTGTTAGTTATTTAGAGAATCACTTGGATTTTCTCTCGCAATAAAGATAGCCATTAAATAGCAATGCATTGGATTTTATACTGGAATGTAACAAGCCCTCTCTGGAACAAGTGTTGATCTGGTGTTTGTGCCCTGTTTGTAGGTGAAACATTTCCGGGAGCTTTACAGCAAGGTGGTTGCCGACAAACATGATGATGTCATGGCAAAGTTTGGTGCAATCATTGCTCAGGGCATCATAGATGCAGGTCTGTGCTCTGGTTTTCTCTGGTAGAGAGAAAGGGTATCTCTAATTGTGTGAACTTGTTGAACTGAAGGTTTATATAACTATGGCACTGGCCAGTGTTCTCAACAAAAACCACAAATCTCCTCAGTCCAGATAAGATTATAGTTTTTGCTGGTGATAACGGTCTGGTTTCACAGCAAAAAAGTGCATTAGTACTACAACATATCAAGTGTATACAAATAAGTTGTGAAAGATTTCAGAGTTTAGATCATTATCTGTTTTGGCAGGCTGGTTTTGTTGCATATGAGAGATAAATCACTGCAATGTAAACTGGTGTTTTTGCCTCAACACAGTCTTGCTAATTACCCACCAGAATCATCTACTGTCAGCACTGTCCCAATGTGGTAGTTATAGCTCTATTCCAAAATTAGCCCAAAAGTAGAAAATTTGTAGTTGTCTTACATTTATTGGGAGTGCATTAAATGTTTACTTGTTTAAATGCTATACAAATCAGAGTAACTTTACAGACTCTTTTTCTACATTTTTTTTCATATATTTGTCTTGTAATTTGGAGATTGTTAGTCTGACTAGCCTTAAACTGAACTAGGTATTACAACCACATGTGTTCCTTGTGGGGAATTAAACCTTTGTAGCTTTAATTTTTTACAAAATGCCAATAAAAAGTCTCCACAGGGACCGTTTTGAAACATTCAACCTTTTTCTCAGAAACTATGTAACATGCCACTACAAAATTGTGTGTATAAATTTACTACAGTAATTCTCACCCCAGTCAATTTTCAGATCTATCAGGCAACAAATGATTGATTGGTGAATGATTATCTGTTGTATGATACGTTTCCTATGTTAAGCTCATGTTGCTCATAATTTCAAAACTAACAGAAACTGAGCTTTTTTCCTTTTTTATGTCAGCTGACTTGTCAGTCAGCTGGCATTATGTCATCACTCTGCGGCGTGGGCGTACGCGTATGCGTACGCGTCCGAGTGAACAACTTCTTCTCCAAAACTACAAGGCCTAGAGACATGCTGTTTTTTTTAAAAGATACCTTATCTATCGAGGATGAAAAATTGTTCAAGGCATGCAAATCTGTCTGTTCGTCTGTTTGCTAGAGACATTACAAGGGGGGTACCCCCACCAAAAGTGTGAAAATTTCAACTTTTTATCACAATTTTCTCAGTGACTATTGCAGGGATTTCTCTCATATCTTGCATATGTGTACTAGGCCAGAGGTAGATTCTCTTGTGTGAGTATGAGACCTGGATCTGTCTTACTTTTTTTTTAATAAATTTTTTTAATAATTTTTAATGCATTAAAATTCATGAAATCATGCACTAAATCACTTATAACTTCAAAAGTGTTGCATTTACAGCATTTTGTGAAAATATGTTGTTCAGCTACTTTTTTCATAGCTACAATATGGTGAGTAAGTTGGGTGTCTGTCTCAATAGCTAAGTGAGTAATAGCTACTTTTGGGCTTTTCAGTAACTTCCATTATGAGTAAAATCACTTGTAACTTAGAAACTATTGCATTTAGAGAATTTCGTATAAATATGTTATTCAGCTACTTTTGGGCCAGCTATAACATAGTGAAATTTCAGACCTGTAGCTCATGGCATAGCTGAGTAATAGCTACTTTTAGGTTATCACTGTTGAGTAAATCGCTTATAACTTGAAAACTATTGCATTTAGAGAATTTCGTATAAATATGTTATTCAGCTACTTTTGGGTCAGCTATAACATAGTAAAATTTCAGTCCTGTAGCTCATGGCATAGCTGAGTAATAGCTACTTTTAGGTTATCACTGTTGAGTAAATCACTTATAACTTGAAAAGTGTTGCATTTAGAGCATTTTGTTAAAATATGTTATTCAGCTACTTTTTTCATAGCTACAATATGGTGAGTAAGTTGGGTGTCTGTCTCAATAGCTAAGTGAGTAATAGCTACTTTTGGGCTTTTCAGTAACTTCCATCATGAGTAAAATCACTTGTAACTTAAAAACTATTGCATTCAGAGAATTTCGTATAAATATGTTATTCAGCTACTTTTGGGCCAGTTATAACATAGTAAAATTTCAGACCTGTAGCTCATGGCATAGCTGAGTAATAGCTACTTTTAGGTTATCACTGTTGAGTAAATCACTTATAACTTGAAAACTATTGCATTTAGAGTATTTTGTTTCAATATGTTATTCACCTATTTTGGGGTCAGCTATAACATAGTGAAGTTTCAGACCTGTGGCTCATTTCATAGCTGAGTAATAGCTACTTTGAAGTTCTCACTGTTGAGTAAATCAGTTATAATTGGAAAACTATTGCATTTACAGAAATTTGTGCAAATATGTTATTCAGCTACTTTTGGGTCAGCTATAACATAGTGAAATTATAGACCTATAGCTCATGGCACAACTGAGCAATAGCTATTCTCAGGTACTGACTGTTGAGTAAATCAGCTATAACTTGAAAAATATTGCATTTGGAGTATTTTGTTAAAATATATTGTTCACCTACTTTTGGGTCAGCTATAACATAGTGAAATTACAGACCTATAGCTCATGGCATAGCTGAGTAATAGCTACTTTTAGGTTATCACTGTTGAGTAAATCGCTTATAACTTGAAAACTATTGCATTTAGAGAATTTCGTATAAATATGTTATTCAGCTACTTTTGGGTCAGCTATAACATAGTAAAATTTCAGACCTGTAGCTCATGGCATAGCTGAGTAATAGCTACATTTAGGTTATCACTGTTGAGTAAATCACTTATAACTTGAAAAGTGTTGCATTTAGAGCATTTTGTTAAAATATGTTATTTAGCTACTTTTTTCATAGCTACAATATGGTGAGTAAGTTGGGTGTCTGTCTCAATAGCTAAGTGAGTAATAGCTACTTTTGGGCTTTTCAGTAACTTCCATCATGAGTAAAATCACTTGTAACTTAAAAACTATTGCATTTAGAGAATTTCGTATAAATATGTTATTCAGCTACTTTTGGGCCAGCTATAACATAGTAAAATATCAGACCTGTAGCTCATGGCATAGCTGAGTAATAGCTACTTTTAGGTTATCACTGTTGAGTAAATCACTTATAACTTGAAAACTATTGCATTTAGAGTATTTTGTTTCAATATGTTATTCACCTATTTTGGGGTCAGCTATAACATAGTGAAGTTTCAGACCTGTGGCTCATTTCATAGCTGAGTAATAGCTACTTTGAAGTTCTCACTGTTGAGTAAATCAGTTATAATTGGAAAACTATTGCATTTACAGAAATTTGTGCAAATATGTTATTCAGCTACTTTTGGGTCAGCTATAACATAGTGAAATTATAGACCTATAGCTCATGGCACAACTGAGCAATAGCTATTCTCAGGTACTGACTGTTGAGTAAATCAGCTATAACTTGAAAAATATTGCATTTGGAGTATTTTGTTAAAATATATTGTTCACCTACTTTTGGGTCAGCTATAACATAGTGAAATTACAGACCTATAGCTCATGGCATAGCTGAGTAATAGCTACTTTTAGGTTATCACTGTTGAGTAAATCGCTTATAACTTGAAAACTATTGCATTTAGAGAATTTCGCATAAATATGTTATTCAGCTACTTTTGGGTCAGCTATAACATAGTAAAATTTCAGACCTGTAGCTCATGGCATAGCTGAGTAATAGCTACTTTTAGGTTATCACTGTTGAGTAAATCACTTATAACTTGAAAAGTGTTGCATTTAGAGCATTTTGTTAAAATATGTTATTTAGCTACTTTTTTCATAGCTACAATATGGTGAGTAAGTTGGGTGTCTGTCTCAATAGCTAAGTGAGTAATAGCTACTTTTGGGCTTTTCAGTAACTTCCATCATGAGTAAAATCACTTGTAACTTAAAAACTATTGCATTTAGAGAATTTCGTATAAATATGTTATTCAGCTACTTTTGGGCCAGCTATAACATAGTAAAATATCAGACCTGTAGCTCATGGCATAGCTGAGTAATAGCTACTTTTAGGTTATCACTGTTGAGTAAATCACTTATAACTTGAAAACTATTGCATTTAGAGTATTTTGTTTCAATATGTTATTCACCTATTTTGGGGTCAGCTATAACATAGTGAAGTTTCAGACCTGTGGCTCATTTCATAGCTGAGTAATAGCTACTTTGAAGTTCTCACTGTTGAGTAAATCAGTTATAATTGGAAAACTATTGCATTTACAGAAATTTGTGCAAATATGTTATTCAGCTACTTTTGGGTCAGCTATAACATAGTGAAATTATAGACCTATAGCTCATGGCACAACTGAGCAATAGCTATTCTCAGGTACTGACTGTTGAGTAAATCAGCTATAACTTGAAAAATATTGCATTTGGAGTATTTTGTTAAAATATATTGTTCACCTACTTTTGGGTCAGCTATAACATAGTGAAATTACAGACCTATAGCTCATGGCATAGCTGAGCAATAGCTATTTTCAGGTTCTCACTATTGAGTAAATCAGTTGTAGCTTGAAAACTATTGCATTTACAGTAGTTTGCTTAAATATGTTGTTCACCTACTTTTGGGTTAGCTATAACATAGTAAAATTTCAGACATGTAGCTCATTGCATAGCTAAGTAATAGTTCCTTTGAGGTTCTCACTGTTGAGTAAATCAGTTGTAACTTGAAAACTGTTACATTTAGAGTAATTTGTTAAATATGTTATTCACAGAATTTTTGGTCAGCTATAACATAGTGAAATTGCAGACCTCTATGTCATGGCATAGCTGAGCAATAGCTACTTTCAGGTTCTCACTATTGAGTAAATCATTGTATCCACTGGATAGCCGCAGTGTGTAGAGAGAGATTTCACCGTTACTGCTCTGATGAAAAAAAATATTATAGCTAGCTTTCTTAAGTTTGCAGTATATATTAATAACCATAAAATGTTGTCTGGGAATATTTTTGGCCTCATTTTGAGAAACAACATGGCCGCCACAGGTGTTTTTTGTCAGTCATGAAAAGTGCTTATATCTCCCTTATTATTGATCCTAGAGGTTTGGGATGATAAACCAACCTGTAGGAAATCATGGGGTGGGAATCTTTTGGTGTGGTCAGATTTGACCTTCAATGACCCCTCCTTCAAGGTCAAACAAGGATAGCCAAACTTAAAAGTGCTTATAACTCGCTTATTATTGGTCCCAGAGGTTTGGGATGGTAAACAGACAGGAAATCATGGGCTGTGAATCTGTTGATGTGGTCCGATTTGACCTTGGAACCCTCCTTCAAGGTCAAATGAGGATAGCGAAAATTGAAAGTGCCTACAACTCGCTTATTATTGGTGACAGAGATTTGGGATGGTAAACCATCCCATAGGAAATCATTGGCTCGGAATCTTTTGGTATGGTCAGATTTGACCTTTGGACCCCTCCTTCAAGGTCAAATGAGGACAGCCAAGCTTAAAAGTGCTTATAACTCATTTATAATTGGTCCTAGAGGTTTGGAATGGTAAACCATAGGAAATCATGGGCTGGGAATGTATTTGTGTGGTTAGATTTGACCTTGGACCCCTTCTTCAAGGTCGAACGAGGATATTGCGTTTGTAGTATTTCTTTAAATATGTTTTAACCTATTTTTTACACTTAAACAATTACCTTGTTATTTTCCTTCATAATACCATTTACAGGGCACAACTTTTTTATCCTTTTCTTCTGTCAGCTTCGGAATTTCTTTCGAACTTGCTGTTCAGTTACCATTTACTGTATTTCTGTACAGCCCTTTTCCTGATAATTATTCTGTCCTCTAATCACCTTCACAAATCAAAAACACTCAGTCAGCTGACACAGTGCCCGTTCACGGGCACTCTCCTCTTGTTTTTAAATTTATTTTGGTTTTTATGTCAGCTGATCTGCGACATACGCATCCGTGTTGGCCTCCATGTGAACAACTTCTCCAAAAGTTTTCAGACAGCGTACACCACTGCCACTACAATATTAAGTTGAATATCTCTGAGTTTTTTGGGTTTTTTTTTGTTTTTTTTTTTTGGTTTTTTTTTTTGATAAACTTTATTTCTATATAGAGGTCACAATCAATAAACATAAAGTAATGCACTTAGTATTACAGTATTACATCAATTATACAGTTTTAAACAGTACAGTTTTAGTAATCACCTATACATGTTTTTTCACATAACAAGTATTTAGTACAGATTTTATTTCATTGACCAAATCAAATATACCTTGTAATATACAGTTTTAGTAGTCCCATATACATGTTTTATCATATAAAAAGTCTTCAGTGTAGGCATGTTTATAAACCAAATCAAATATACATTGTAATATAACACAGGATGTTTTTTGACACAACTCACATAGTACAAATGCACACTGATCCCTCTGTGCAGTTGTGCCCTGCACTCCCCATATATTCATGAATGGCTAAATACATTTTGCATTTTTCCCCAATTTTGTGTAAATGTATTTTCTTTGCTATTGAGAATGCTTAACATTTTTTCATCTGAATAGATTTCTTGTAATCTGTATTTTAAAACAAGTAGATTTAAGTTACCAGTCGTATTTGAGAGAGAACTATCGTATATATATTTTTTAACCACAAGAATTAATGCGTTAATAGGTATTTTATTACTATCTGTTAGGTGATATCCAAACATGATAGTAAAATCAGTAAATTTCATTGCGTTAATACATCTTACCTAACAAACGATAGCTATTGTCCGGCATCAGCCGGTCCCGCCAAACGTCAGAAAAAGACGTCCTGAGTTTCACCTCCGGCCGGACCGGTACACTCCAATCCACTCGCCAGGTGGCCTAGTTCCTGCTTTATTTGCCAAAGGGACATGACGTCATAGCATCTTTTTCGTTTGGCGCGATTTGAAAAGTTGTAATTTTCTTCTAACATTTTCATTTGTGGATATTTCTTCTTATTTTATTTGTGTGTACCTGAAGTTTTGTCATCGGATACTGATATCATCATGGCATCTCCAGGACAAAGGAAAGGAGCCTGCGGGCATATAAGGGCGTCTTTTGACCGTCATTCACGTTGTGCTCGCTGCAGGGACAAAAGTTTAGGGGAGGACCCTTGTGTGTTGAAACTAGCTTGTGAGTATTGTGAAGTTCTAACCCCAGAACAAGTTATCCAGTTGGCTACACCAACTTATAAACTACGTAAAGCAAAGAGTAAAGACACTCTCATTGATCCTTCTACTGTTACTGTGGTAGCTCAAGTCGAATCTCAGGACTCTGAACCCGTAATTTCTCCTCTCAACACTTCTGTAGACCTTGCTCTTCCACCACCTACCTGCCGTAAGGAACTTCAGGAACTGAATGAAAAATGGTCTGTACGCATGGCTCGTTTAGAAGCACTCTTAACCATTGGACAGCGTCCAGCTTCACAGCCATCTTTCTCACCGGTGAAGGCACCGGTCACTCACAAGCCTCCATCTGGAGTATTGTCTAACAACCCTTTCCTTCTACCATCTGTTCCTTCCGGCCAGGCCGATCCGGTCTTTGGTCCGGATAGAACTCATACTATAATTGCTACTACTTCTTCATCTGTGGACATGGTCTCTCCACTGGAGAATTTGTACCAGGACCCGGAACCGGTTTTTGCTGAACCTGCTTCTTCCGGTCCGGTGTCTTCATTAGAACAGTGTGCTGAAACTCTTCCTGTATCTACCCGGGACATGACTCAACCGGAACAAACGGAAGAGGGAGAATTGTCCGAACGTGAAGATCAACCGGACGTTAGTGACACTGAGACTGACCGCGCGATAAGTGAAGATCAAAATTATCGTGAAACTGTAAGAGGAGTCAGAGCCTTCATGGGTTGGTCTCACATCCCAGATCTTGAATACTCACCTTCTACTCGTGCTGATAATCCCTGGGTAGGACACAGATCTCAGTCGGTAGGAAAAGTCTCTGTTCTGCTTCCGCCAGAAGACTGGTTGTGCAAGAAGTTAGAGAACCTTAACCTTGTGCTTATAGAAGGATACCCTTCCAAATCTTCAGAGCCTGGAGGGTTACATATGGACCAGTATCTCCGTCCCCCAAAATCTCAGAGTAGATGGTACGGGATATACCCGGCCGAACCCAAAGACTTTACCAGACCTGGAAAGTATGTTACTACATGGCCCAATGATGCCGCAAAACTGAACAATGCCTTTACAAGAATTGCCAAGCCTTCTTCTGTGTCAGCTCAACCACCTTCACGCCCCATTGATCAGGATACTCTCAGGAAGTGGGAGAAGGCGGCTAAGGAATCGAGTTATATATGCAACCAGTCCACTGGATTCAACCGTTGCATTACCAAGATACAAGACAGTGTCCAAGAACAGCTGAAGATCTTAAAAGCAGAATTAGGAAAGGGTAAATCTTCAAACAAGGCTCAGTCAGCATTGGACGAGTTACATTACTTGACTTCTTTCAATCAAAATGTGAGTTTTGCGGTAGGGAAATCACTCCAACATCTCTCAGACTTCACCTTTGTCCAGATGGCCAATTTAACTTTGGTCCGCAGAGACTCATACTTGGAGCATTTAAAGACAGGAGTGAAACCGGACACGTTTTCCGCCTTGAGAAATTGCCCTCTGAACACTCATGCTTTATTTCTAGACGCGGTCATCTGCAAAGCGGAAGATGAAATTCAACAATTTGAAACCATAAAGCGTACCAACCAGCCCGGTCCGGGCCACAGTGGGTTCGCTGGTAACCATAAAAAGCAAAACAGATTCCAACCTTACTCCACTAGTTGGAAGCAAGGACAGGAAACCACTCAAACCGGTGCTTCCGCAGGAAAAGACATGCCCACCTGGAAGTCCTTTGGGGGACGTGGCATGTCTAGAGGCAGAGGAAGGGGAGGTCAGCCCGGTCGCGGCACCCACCCTCCTAGGGATCAAGGGCAGTATAAATGACATTTTATTATGCTACAATAGCTTACCATGTGGGACTTAATGCTGATCTCGGGTTGCCACACCCGGGGCCAATGTCTTAGAAAAAAAGATCGTTCTTGTTAGCCACCGGATATACTGGTAGTTGTCGTCACGTGATAACTTCTGACCAATCGTCCTACTTTCTCGTTGGCCACGATTGACTGGTAGCAGTTTGTAAATATACAGACATTTTCATTTATTTCTCAGACTTTACTTATTGTTGGAGGCTAATATTTGCATATTTCTTGTAATATATATCATAGATCATTCTGTAAAATTTTAATTTTCACAGGATAAGTATTTTGTTTTCAGTCGCGTGTTTTGAGTTTTCCTCGGTTCAGGCAAGTACATTGTACGTCTTTTATTGCGTATAAAATGTCGTCTCATCAAGCAAATAAAGACAAACCGAGAGCGCAGAAATGCCGCCATTTCTGCTTTAGCTTTGATACACATAATTTCTGCCCTACCTGTAGGGAGGCTGGCAAGGGAGATGACCCCTGTGTCACCTTTGAAACCCCTTGTGAAATTTGCACGTCTTTCACAGATGAGCAACTACAGAAAATCCAAAACCGGAAACAGTATTTGAAAAAGCAGAAAGCGACAACTAGTTCCAAAGATGAACTAGATCTTCTGGGTGAAGGCGACGGGGACTCCTTCACTGGGTCCAATGCAGACCTCGAGTGTGCTGCTGATAGCCTTTTTACCTCACCCCCCCGTCCACAACCTCTTGCCTTCAGTTCCCTGTCCTTGAAAACGCCAGCCAAGACTATTCCACCCACCCCTGGTACGGCTTTGCAAAATAAAATCCAGAAAAACCTAGAGAAATCACTCGGTGATTCCTTAAATATACATTTTATTGCGTTAATACATCCTATCCAATGGACAATTGCTAAACCGGTCGGCGCAGACCGGCCCGCCAAACGTCAGAAAAAGACGTCCTGTGTTGCCACCGGCTGGCCGGTCCGTAGTACTGTGCACTCCCCAGATGGCGCCTCGTACTTCCTTCCTGTCTAGACAACCTGACGTCATAGCATCTTTTTCGTTTGGCGCGTGTACTGTGCAGACGTGTTTTCAACATCTCCAGAGTTTTAAAGGAAAAGTGTGCCTTATGACGGATTTTCGACCTTATTTGGGAATATTTTAGTGTAGAAATGTTATCTTCATATCAAGCACGGATATACCTTAAGAAATCTGCTGGAAACGCTCCCTAGCTGACTCAATTTAGTGTTGATGATAGGGCAGTAACCGACGAGATATATGAAGGCAGCCATTTTTTTCTAGTTTCCTCCCATTCAACCATGGTGTTGTTAGGGGCAGATCGACAATATTAAGGAAATAATGGATATACTACTTACAGGTATTTTTATCCGTGTTCGTTTGTTGAATGTACCCTCTGTAACTTCCAGTTCAATCACCATAGAAATGTTTTTTCTAGTACTATGAATAGAAATCACGGAAAACTTCAATCTACGTAGTTTTGAACACTGCAAATAGAAGGAAATCCCCAAGAGGTGCATTCTTCAGATTTCTTCAATATATGTACATCAGCAGCAAGAGATGAATTCTTCAGATTTCTTCAGAGCGCACTGGTCCAGACATCTTTGCTTTAAAGCATTAGTCGACCGGTAAGCTTATATATATATATATGTACATCAGCAGCAAGAGATGAATTCTTCAGATTTCTTCAGAGCGCACTGGTCCAGACATCTTTGCTGTAAAGCATTAGTCGACCGGCAAGCTCATGTTCAGCCGACCTCACCTAGTATTTACATAGAAGGAATTTCATCTTTAATCACTCTCAGTCCCTCCCTTGTGGACCCGGCACTTGTGTCGGTAGTAAGGGAGGTGGATGGCCAGGAAACTGGTTTGAGTGTACAGCCGGCTGAAAAGAAGAATCGACTTCAGACCGGCCAGGACTTCATCTACAGAGTGCACTGGCCCAGGCTTCTCTGCTTTTAAAGCATCAGCCGACCGGCCAGCTCAAAAGAACGCGACCTCTGACGTCATATCCAGTCAGCCAATCGCGTGTTCTTCCGACTAATCACGAAGCAGGTCTGTGTTTTCACCGACCAGGAAGGTCGGAAGTGCGTTCTTCAGAACTCGCGTCTACTGTGACTACAGTCCCTGCTTTGCAGACCCGGACTGGTTGTCGGTAGTGGGGTTTTGTGTACTGTAAAGTTGCCGGTAAAGCATCACACAAAGAACGCGAATACTGACATCATCTCCAGTCAGCCAATCGCGTGTCTTTCCGACCAATCACGAAGCAGGTCACATGTTTTCACCGACCAGGAAGGTCGGAGGTGCGTTCTTCAGAACTCACGTCTACTGTGATTCCAGTCCCTGCCTTGCAGACCCGGCTTCGTTGTCGGTAGTGGGGTTTGTGGATGAGTAGGATACTGCGCATTTGCATGTTTAAGTATCACAAAAGAACGCCACAACTGAGCTCCAATCAGCCAATCGCGTGTCTTTCCGACCAGCAAGCTGGTCACGTGACACACCGAACACCAAGTGTTTCTAAATATAGCTCACAAGGGCTTTCCCAGCAACTGTCAAATCTACAAATAAGACGTGCGATTAAAGAAATTCTTTAATTAATGGAGGAAAACTACAGCAAGCTGAATTCAACACAAAAGATATTTGTAAAATTGCTTTAGCAATTGGTTACAGAGTGTACCCACCAGTATACCGGCTACACAGCCTTGTACACTTGCTTCAACAACTGGTTACAGAGTGTACCGGCTGGTACTAGCTACACAGCCTTGTACACTTGCTTCAATAACTGGTTACAGAGTGTACCAGCTGGTTCTGGCTACACAGCCTTGTACACTTGCTTCAACAACTGGTTACAGAGTGTCCGGCTGGTACTGGGTACACAGCCTTGTACACTTGCCGCAACAACTGTTTACAGAGTGTACCGGCTGGTACTGGCTACACAGTCTTGTACACTTGCTTCAACCTACTGGTTACAAAGTCTACTAATAGGGTGCTGGCTACACAGTCCTTACTGTACAGGGCTTCACCCCAACTGGTTACAAAAAAAAAAAAAAAAAAAAAAAAAAAAAAGAAGCTGGCTAAATATAGACCAGTAGCTGTCTAATTCATTGGTGACCCCAGCCTCCAAGTTTTTGCCGGTTACAGAAAATTACTGGTCACAGTTAAGTACCGGGTATGGAGTCCTGGTACTGGACAGAGTTGCCTAAAGTAAATTTGGTTACAGAGAATTCTTAGCCCAGTCAGTGGTCTTGGGGATATGACAGTGATATGACAGTGTCCCAAGCTACTGCTAGGCAACACCTCTCAACAACCTGTTATCGGTGCTGGACTTGACTGGAGAGATAATAAAGTTTGTCATCATGTCCAGCCAGGAGTCAGACATCTCACAAATGACAATTGCTCTGGTAAATGCTGCACCTTGCAGGCTGCTGGCCCGGGGCAAAGAGTCTATTGATGTGAAAAGTTGTGTCAGCCCCACCGGACCACAGTAAGAACAGAGAGACTGTTAACTTGGATCATTGTCACCAGACCGGACCAGGGTCCGGAGGGACAGGAGATATTGTCAGGATACCAAATGTCCCAAATGTGGCACACAATCTGCCTGTAGGGTCCAGACTAAGCCCTTTTAGGAACTTAGGAAGCCTTGGGGGCTGGACCCTAGGTAGTACAATTGTGGAAGGAGGGATACCTATGTCCATATACCTATACAAGAACAATCCAACTTCATATGAGACTCATTCAGTGGCATCACAAACACAACTGGAGGGTCCCAGAATCACTGGAAAAGGTGATCCCAACCCCCAGGTCCTTGCACCCCCATTTACAATGATGGCTGAAGGAAGACAATGTACTTACAGTCCAACCATTACACCCAATAAAACATGCTCTGCAAATAATTACAGACGCATCAATAGAAGGGTGGGGCACTCGCTTAGGCGAGCACCTTGCAAGAGCAACCTGGTCCCCTCCGGGAAGCAAGCTGCATATAAACTATCTAGAACTTAAAGCAGTCTTTCTGGCTTTAAAAGAGTTCTAAGACCTTTGCTCAACAAGATAGTACTTGTAGCACTGATGACACCACAGTAGTGTCATACATAAACAAGGAAGGAGGCATGAGGTCGTGGCCACTTTGTGCCCTACTATGGAGAATCTTGACCTGGTGTACCAGGAAACAAGTGACTCTAAAGCACGACACATTCCAGGCCGGCCGAATGTGGTAGCAGACAAGCTATCCAGGCTAGGTCAGACCATCCAAACAGTGGTTTCTCCTTCCAGAGGTTTTCCACTCTATGCAGCAGGTGGCACCGGCCCAAAATAGACTTATTTGCCGCGAGGTTCAACAACAGGTTGCCTATGTTTGTGTCACCGGTACCGGATCCCCTGGCCACAGCAGTGGATGCGCTCAGTCGGCCATGGTAGGATCTGAAGGCATACACCTTCCCACCATCAGCCATTTTGGGCTAAGTGGTAGAGAAGTTACAAGACTCCCCATGCAAGAGAATCATTCTGATTGCTCCGGGGTGGCCCAACATGCCTTGGTTTTGGGATCTAGTGGCCACGTCCAGCCAAATCCCACTGAGCCTGCCCAATATGCCCAACCTGTTGACAGCCATTCAATCAGATCCCTCACAGAAATCTGACAAACCTTAATATCCATGCAGGGCTCCTAGAGCCTCAGCAATCGAGGAGCAGGGCTTGTCTGAGGCAGTGGCAGCAAGGCTCCTCAAAGGGGATCAGCCAGATCAGTCTATGAGGCAAGTGGGCCATTTTTACAAGTGATGTATCATTCATCAGGTGGACTTCAGGGCACCCCCTGTAAAGTTAGTTGCTGACTTCCTTATGTACCTATTTCAGGACAGGAAGTTGCAGCCCAGCACCATTGATGGTTACAGGTCAGACATTGCTGATAGACTGGGAAATTCGCCCATCAATATCAGTAAGGATGAAAATCTCACTCGTCTCCTGGATAGTTTCCACTGAGACAGACCCAAAGGCCGGAAGGGAATCCCCTCCTGGAACCTCTCCCTGGTTTTTACATCAGCTGACAAGGGTCATTTTGAACCAATTAAAGAGGCCTCCTTGAAGCATTTGACCTTCAAGGCGGTTTTCCTCTTGCCTCTTGGGTCAGGCAAGTGCAGAAGTGAGATACATGCTTGGCAAAACAGAGATATTAGACACCAGTCCGACTGGTCAAGTGTCCCTGTACCCGTCACCCAGTTTTCTCTCTAAGAATCAGCTGGCCAAAGAGGGTCCAGACAGTGTGGCCCCAGGGGTATAACAGCCCTGGCCCCAACTCTGGATAGATCCCTCAAGTCTGACAGGTCCCTCTGTCCAGTCAGAGCATTGCGCTACTATTTGGACAGGACCTCGGACAGAATAAGGAGGTGGTTTTTGTCTCCTTTAAGAAAGGTTTTGACAAAGACATTTCACCTGCCACTATCTCCTCTTGGATCAAGCAGACTGTGATCCTATGTTATGAGCTCTCTGACCAGGAGGCCCACACTTTACATCAGGTTAAAGCCCATGATGTCAGGGCCTTTGATGCTTCTAAGGTCTTCCAGTCGGGAGTTTCCTTAGATCCATTTTTGTCAGCCTGCCACTGAAGTCACATAATACCTTCACACAGTGCTTTCTGAAGGGTGTGGTTTGGGCTGACTCAGAGCTTTCCAATTGGGCTTGGTGTTCGGCTGCTCAGCAGAACCATAAGTGGCCCTTAGATTGAGGAGATTTGTATATATGTACATAATGTAACAGTTCTACAAGCACTTAGTATAAAATGTGATGTGCTTCCTTCGGGAGGTTTATTGGCTTTCTGGGACTGAACTCATCCCTCTCTTCCCCTACCTCGGAGCAGGTCTGTTAAAAAAGGGGGGGGGGGGGGGCGACGTCGGTATAGCCCCCGGATAACCAGCTGTTGGCAACCGACCAAGGTCTTACAGGGTTTCCTGACCTTAGGGTCAACCCAGGCCTGGGCCTATAGGTCTCCTGACAAAGTCAGCCTAGACCGTAGGTTAAAATTTGCTATTACTTGTGAGTTCACATAAGTCCCTAGTAACTTACCCGCCGACCAAGCGGTAGTTATTCAGCAATTGTCCATTGGATAGGATGTATTAACGCAATAAAATTGCAAATTTAATAAGTAAATTAAATTTTTATAAGTTAATACCCTATCCAATGGACACACAAGACCCTCCCACCGACCCCGCTATCAGCTTACTAGGGGTCTAAGAGGTTTAGACAACGAAAAAGATGCTATGACGTCAGGTTGTCTAGACAGGAAGGAAGTACGAGGCGCCATCTGGGGAGTGCACAGTACTACGGACCGGTTTAGCGCCGACCGGTTTAGCAATTGTCCATTGGATAGGGTATTAACTTATAAAAATTTAATTTACTTATTAAATTTGCAATTTACAGCAGCAAATGGGTACCTTCCAGGCATCCATGTTGGAAGCTTTTCAGTCACTCCGAGAGGAGTTGGCTGCAAAACAGAAAGTCGAGGTAGAGTCCTCTCTTCCTGCTTCAAAACCTGGCTTGTCCAGTAGTACTGCTGCCCCTCTGGATTTGCCCCCTCCGAGATCTGGTACTAACATCCCAAGCGAGGATATGGATGTGGACTTCGGTCCAGCACTTCCTCCGCGTTTAGTATCTGCTCAACCTTCCTCGGATCAGTACGTTGCCCCCTCTGAAGGTCACCCCGAAGAGGTCTCGTACTCTCACAAAAAGCAAAGCCATAGGCAGCCAGTTGACCCGAGCTCTGCCTCGGACCAACTAAATGAGGATTCCGATGAACCTCGGATCCCTTCTTCTAGATCCAAAAAACACTCTGACAAGAGCAAACATAAATCAAGATTTAGATACGTGTCATTTACCTCAGAGGAGGAGCACTCCCCTGAAACCAGACACAGGTCTTCTAAGCCCTCTAGGGCTCAGCCCTCAGGAGTAGCTTCTGATCAAGACCTCCCACAACATGATCCAGACCCCCCTTATTATAGGGAAGTAGCTTTGTCTGACATGCCCTCACAATACTCTGAAGAAGTGGACACCTTCAGGCGTATTTTGTCTCTCCCTGACCCCAGGGAATCTATGCCCAGGTCGTCCACCTCAGTGTTGGGTCTGGATGATGAAAAAGGCCGTCAAGAGCTCAGACCTAGAGGTCCCTCCTCTATTCTTCCACTTAGCTCAGTTATCAAGGACGCCTTTGATAAATTCCAACATGACTTTAAGGCTGCCAACTTATCTGAGGGAAAATATGTCAGGCCTCCTCCCTCAACTTCAAAGTGGTACAAGGTGGGACAACCAACTTTTCAGGACAAAATTCAGGAGTTGAATACGGACTTTGCTAAGATCTGTATTACTCCTAGACCTTCTGGGCCCCCAGTAGCCAGAGTTCCCCTGCCAGTTCTCAAGGAGCTAGAACTTCAGGCTAGACAAAACATCTCTACCCTCAACTTCACCGCTGCATTTGCCAAAACCTCCTCTTCTTGCAATGCTTCATTGGAAAAATGCCAACATAGCATCAAGTCTACGGTCAAGAAGATAAAGTCTCAGATTCAGAAAGGTGCCAATCCTGAGAAAGCGGCAAAGCGCGGATATGAGGAAGTAGCTGACTACTTAGATTTTTGGAACAAGACAGTACTTGTTCAACACAGGGCCCTCACTTGTCTCAGCAAATCTCTAGCCCATATTTTACAGAGGGAATTATACTCTATGGCTAATACCGGCTTGCTCAGGCGCGAAGCCGAAATGACTCTATTACATCCACAATTAGGAGAAACGAGACGTCAAGAACTCAGGAACTCGTCCTTTTGGGGCCCTTCCTTGTTCGAGTCTCAATTAGTGAAGGAAGGTGAGGACTTCCTTCTCAAAAAAGGCACCTCAAAAGATTCTCAGGGTTTTGCACCCTACCAGAATAAGCCCTTTCGTGGTCCCCACAAGAAAAGAGGCTCCTACAGGAAACGCCCCTATGGGGGCAATACCTCTCAAAGCAGTAACCAGTCCTTTCCCTCGGGAAGAGGAAAATCCAACTTCAGAGGCTTCAGGGGTCGTTTTCGACCCCACAATAGAGGAAGGGGGCGTGGAAACCCCCCTCCCCAATGACTCCTCCAAAGCCTCATTCAGTCCACCAGTAGGAGGTCGCCTCCGTTCTTTCAGGAGAGACTGGCTCACAAACAAATGTTCTCAAAACGTGTTAAACATTATCACCAATGGCTACGTTCTGCCATTCCGTTCAAAGCCAAACTTGATCAGATTTCCTCTGATTCTGTCAGAGTACAAGGCCCAACAAAAAGACCAAGCCTTGGCTACTTGTATCCAGTCCCTCCTGTCAAAGAACGCTATCGAAAGGGTAGACAATGTAAAATCTCTCGGGTTTTACAGTCGCCTGTTCCTAGTACCCAAGCCTCACCAAAGGTGGAGGCCAGTCATAGACTTAAGCAGGCTCAACACTTTTCTACACGTAGAAAAGTTCAAAATGGAAACTCCAGAGTCCATCAGGACCTCCCTGATTCCAGGGGAGTGGGTAGCGTCGATAGACCTGTCGGACGCCTACCTGCATATCCCCATCCACCCAAGCTCAAGGAAATACCTAAGGTTTTGCTACAAGGCTCAGGTGTTCCAGTTCACCTCCCTCCCGTTCGGACTAGCCACAGCCCCCCAGGTCTTTACCATGATCGTAAAGGAGGTGAAACTAATGGCCCTCTCAAGAGGACTCAGAATTCACCAATACCTGGACGACTGGCTGATCAGGTCCCAGTCTCAGGAGGAAGCCCAAGTGAACACTCAGGCAGTAGTAGAACTGACTCAGTCCTTGGGGCTGATAATAAATCAGGAAAAATCAGAACTGAAACCTACACAGGTGTTCTCGTTCGTGGGCTACGAATACCACCTAGATTCAGCCCTTGTAAAACCCACTCAAGAGAGATGGCTCAAACTTCAGGATTTGATCCTACAACTCAAGTCAAAACGTGTTTTGACTGCAAGATGTTTGATGTCTCTAATTTGGTTGCTAGCCTCAACGGAGAAAATGGTCCCGGAGGGACGCCTTCATATGAGGCCCTTTCAGTTTCACCTCAAGGAGCACTGGAGATATCCTCAGTCGCTGGACAACCTCCTTCCCTGGACAGAAGCCATTGCAGCCCACCTAGATTGGTGGCAAAATCCCTCCAATGTGATGAAAGGTGCAGACCTTCATCCCAAAGACCACAGTATCCAACTCTTTACCGACGCCTCAAACGAAGGTTGGGGCGCTCACTTAGACCAAAATTTTACCAAGGGTCTGTGGTCAGATCGGGAAAAAAGGCTTCACATAAATGTCCTAGAATTGAAGGCGGTCTCCCTGGCCCTTCGAGACTTCAAGGACCAGTGCCAGAATCAAACAGTGTTGGTTGCGACGGACAACTCAACAGTGGTAGCCTACATCAACAAACAAGGAGGAACACACTCGGCAGAGATGTGTGCTCTCCTGTGGAAGATCATGACCTGGTGCCATCACTATCACATAACATTGAAAGCCAGGCACATTCCAGGGTGCCTGAATGTGATGGCCGACCTGCTATCCAGGTCCAACCAAGTGCAGTCAACCGAATGGTCTCTGCACCCACAGGTCTTCAAACAGATCTGCCAGAAGTGGTTCACACCTCATGTAGACTTATTTGCCACTCACCTGAACCACAAACTCCCTCTATACGTGTCTCCTATCCCAGACCCAAGGGCCTGGGACATAGATGCTCTGAACATAAACTGGACCAACCTCACAGCATATGCGTACCCTCCTACGGCTCTCCTTCACAAGGTGATCCAAAAGATCAGGCAATGCCAGTGCCTGATCATCGTAATAGCCCCAGGCTGGCCAGGGATGCCCTGGTTTTGGGACCTAGTGCAGCTCTCAACAGAGATCCCACTGCAACTCCCAGTGTCAACAACCCTACTCAAACAGTCCCACAAGCTGGTGTTCCACAACAACCCCCTGCACCTGAACCTCCACGCCTGGTGTCTAGGAGCGGACAACTCCAAGAACAAGGCTTCTCTGTGGAGGTGGCAGAGAGAATTGCTGCCCCTCAGCGGTCATCAACAAGGACCATCTACAAGTCAAAGTGGGCCCTATTTGAAAAATGGTGCAGAGAAAATTCGGTGGATTTCTCCACTCCATCTGTGAAACAAATCTCAGATTTCTTCATGTACCTGTACCAAGACCTAAACAGGCGCCCCTCGACCATTGATGGTTACAGGACTGCAATCGTTGACACTTTGGGCCCAACGGCCCAACATATTGCACACAATGCAGACCTTCATAGGTTACTCTCCAGTTTTCACAGGGATCGTCCTAAAAGTTTCAGAAACTTACCCAAGTGGAACCTTTCTGTTGTCCTTAACGAGCTCACCAAAGCACCTTTTGAGCCCATGAAAGACACAGACCTCAAACATCTCACTTTAAAAACTGCTTTCTTGCTAGCCTTGGCCTCCGGCAAGCGCCGCAGCGAAATCCATGCCTGGGTCGCGAACAAAGTATCTAATCTAGGCCAATGGGAAAAGGTTGCCTTGTTCCCTTCTTCTGACTTCATAGCCAAAAACCAACTAGCAAGAGAAGGTTCTCAAAGTGTGTCTCCGGTGACTATCCCTGCTCTGACTACCATTGTAGATAGACAGTTTAAAGAAGACAGGACCCTGTGTCCCGTGCGGGCCCTGAGGTTTTATTTGGACCGAACTAAAGACCTCAGAGGGTCTCGTTCTCTCCTTTTCATCTCCTTTAAGAAAGGACATACCTCAGACATCAGACCCGCTACACTCTCTTCATGGTTGAAACAAACCATTTTACTTTGTTACAAACAAGCAGATCAACAAGCCTTGGACTTGGTCCAAGTCAAAGCGCATGACATCCGGGCCTTCGCGGCCTCTAAGGCCTTTTACGGTGGGGTATCGGTGGACCAAATCATGCAAGCCTGTCACTGGAAAGCTCACAACACATTTACAAATTTTTACCTAAAAGACCTTACTTGGTCGGACACTGACAACAATTTGTACCTGGGACCCGTAGTGGCTGCACAACAAGTCCTAGATCCTTCCCCTCAGACCAGTTGTCCTCGGAAAGAAAAAAGGGGGGGGGGGGGGCACATCCGCTACAACCAAGTCTTCAGGAGTCTTTCCCAGGATCTAGGTATTCCTTTACCTTCAAGATGTTACGGGTAAGGTCATTTTATCCTTTAATTATCAAGTAATTTCTATTAAGGACTTATTTAGTTGTCATTAATCTCATTTTCAGGTTGTAAAAAATTTTATGAGATGCCCAACCACTGGGTTGGTCAGTCACACGTGAAGGGCCCTTTTGGACCCTCAGACCTCGGAGTGAGCACTGCTGCACTTCCGTCCCACAATAAAACATCTAGACAGTTTTAGCACTGTCTCTCAATTTCTTAGGTTTTTGGCTCGTTACAGGCCCGGCCTTCAGGATCGGGGCACTGTAAATGGGACTCAGACTGGTATTTCTGGCACTATTCTATACGTTTAATTCAAAATCTTAGAAAAAAATGACATACCTTCCAGTCTCAGCTGTAATCCCGCCACCGGGCGGTTGAATTCAGCATTAAGTCCCACATGGTAAGCTATTGTAGCGTAATAAAATTGGAAATTTTAATTACTTAAATGTAGCTTTTATAAGCTACAAGCTTACCATGTGGGACTTAGAAGAGTCCCACCCTGCCTCCCCGCTGTTTACAGCTGAGGGGTAGGTTTAAAAAATTTCAACGAGAAAGTAGGACGATTGGTCAGAAGTTATCACGTGACGACAACTACCAGTATATCCGGTGGCTAACAAGAACGATCTTTTTTTCTAAGACGTTGGCCCCGGGTGTGGCAACCCGAGATCAGCATTAAGTCCCACATGGTAAGCTTGTAGCTTATAAAAGCTACATTTAAGTAATTAAAATTTCCAAATTATTGTGTACCAAACCCGGTGCTGGTGGCCCGGTCAGAGATAGATGTCAATAGTGTACGAGGACAAAACTTTTTCTGTGTCTGTTCAACAACCTGTGTTTTGTCCTGTTGCCAGTCCTGTACCTTTTGTCTTAAATGTAAGAGGGCAGTCACAAAAGAAAGACGGAAGTCCCTCGTCAAGAGTGAAACAAGAAATAAAATTTGTCAAAGATGCTTTTTCTGTAGATCATTGCGTTTTTGCCCCCATTGCTCCAAATGTCCTCAATGTTGTCAATGCTCATCTGATAGGGGGACGTCTCCAAAAATTTTGGCAGAAGTGGTCCCTCCTGGGTGCAAATCCGAGAGTAGTGTCCATTTTGAAGGACGGCTACATTCTCCCATTCAAAATCAGACCTCCTCTGGGAAGGGATCCCTTGATAGTCATTGGTTATGCAAACCCCCTCAGGAACCTCTACCTGAAGGAGGCTTTGCAGGCCTTACTGCAAAAGGAGGCTTCAACCGACTGTTCATAGTTCCAAAACCAAACCAAAAATGGCGACCAATTTTGGACCTCGGTGCTCTAAACAAATTTTTGAGCGTAAAAACATTCAAAATGGAAACCCCAGAAACAATTCGGATTTCCTTGCAACAAGGGGAATGGGTGACATCGCTGGATTTCAGCGATGCCTATTTCCACATTCCAGTTCATGTGAAGTCCCGAAAATATCTCAGGTTCCACTTCCAAAATCAGTCCTATCAGTTCCGGGCCCTTCCCTTCGGCCTCTCCACAGCTCCGATGGAGTTCACTTGTGTGGTCAAAGAGGTAAAATTAATGGCTCAATCCCGGGGTATAAGGATCCACCAGTACCTAGACGACTGGTTGATTCGAGCCCCTACCAGAGAATCCTGCCACCAGGGCACCCAATCCCTCCTTGCCCTTTGCCAGGAGTTGGGTTGGATAGTGAACTTACAAAAGTCAGAACTAGAACCCAAACAGATTTTCAAGTTCGTGGGTTACAAGTACGATCTCTCCCACGGACTGGTCTTACCGACTCAGAACCGTTGGGAGTCAATTCTCCAAAAGTTGGAATCCATTCTATCCAAACCAAGTTGCCGGGTCAGGGAATTTATGTCCCTGATAGGCCTGCTTACAGCAACAGAAAAACAGGTTTCCCTGGGGAGACTCCACATGAGACCCATCCAGTGGCACCTAAAACGACATTGGAGAGTTCCAGAATCCCTGGAAAAGGAGATTCCGGTTCCAAGGTCCCTTCACCCACACCTTCTATGGTGGACCAAGGAGACAAATGTCTTGACAGGGCAGCCTTTGCACCCTTTGAGTCATGCCGTGCAAATCTTTACAGACGCCTCAAAAGAAGGCTGGGGTGCTCACTTAGGAGACTTCACAGCAAGAGGCGTTTGGTCAGTTCCAGAAAGCCATCTTCACATAAACTTCCTGGAACTAAAAGCGGTCTTACTGGCCTTGAAGAGGTTCCAGCACTTAGTATAAGGCAAAGTAGTTCTAGTTGCCACAGACAACACCACAGTTGTGGCATACATCAACAAGGAGAGCGGTATGAGGTCAGGCTCACTTTGTGCCCTTCTATGGCGACTACTGTGTTGGTGCAATCTGAGACAGGTAGTGCTAAAGGCCAGACACATCCCTGGTCATCTGAATGTGATTGCAGACAAGCTGTCTCGCCAGGGCCAAGTCATTCAGACGGAATGGTCATTGCACCAGGAGGTCTTCGACGTCCTGGTTCAGACCTGGCACCGTCCCCAAGTGGACATGTTTGCAACAAAATACAATTGCAAGCTAGCCCAGTATGTGTCGCCAGTTCCGGACCCCAGTGCATGGGCAGTCGATGCCCTATCAGTCTCTTGGGAAAGCCTGGACATGTATGTTTTCCCCCCAGTATCGTTACTGGGAAAGGTGGTCAGCAAGCTGTCGGACCATTTTTACAAGAGAGTGATCCTAATAGCTCCGGGGTGGCCCAACATGCCATGGTTCTGGGACCTGGTGGAAATGTCGTCTCAGATTCCTCTCTGCCTACCCATCCATCCCGACCTAGTGACACAGCCATTCAACAAGGCACGTCAAAGGAATCTGACCAATCTAAACCTACACGCCTGGCTCCTAGAGCCGAGGCTATCAAGGAGCAGGGGTTCTCTAACCCAATGGCGTCATGAATTGAGGCTCCTCAAAGAAGTTCAACCAGAACAGTCTATGAGGCAAAGTGGTCCGTTTTTGTCAGATGGTGTGAATCAAGTCAGGTGGACTTCAGGTCTCCATCTGTCAAACAGATAGCAGATTTTCTCCTACATTTATTCCAGGAGAAGAATCTCCAACCCAGTATCATTGATGGTTACAGATCAGCCATTGCGGACAAATTAGGCAATTCGTCCTTGAATGTGAGCAAAGATGAAAACTTAACTCGCCTTTTGGACAGTTTTCACAGAAATAGACCGAAGGGCAGGCGGGGAGTTCCTTCGTGGAATCTCTCTCTAGTTTTGCACCAACTCACCATTTGAGCCCCTCAGAAAGGCCTCATTAAAACATCTGATCTTTAAAACGGTTTTTCTCCTCGCTCTGGGTTCTGGAAAGCGTAGGAGTGAAATACATGCTTGGTTAAATAAAAATATTAGACACCAAGCTGACTGGTCAAAGGTGTCCCTTTACCCGTCTCCAAGCTTCTTGGCTAAGAACCACTTGGCAAAAGAGGGCCCAGCGTGCGTAGCTCCAGTCGTTATTCCAGCCCTGGCTCCTACTCTGGACAAGTCCCTGAAGGAGGACAGGTCTCTCTGTCCAGTTAGAGCCTTGCGCTACTATCTGGACAAAACTCAGGATCTTAGACAAGGCAAAGAGCTTGTGTTTGTCTCCTTCAAAAAGGGTTTCACAAAGGATATTTCTCCTGCTACCATCTCCTCATGGATTAAGCAGACGGTTATCCTTTGCTATGAGCTATCAGATCAGGAAGCGCTAACCCTTCACCAGGTGAAAGCGCATGACGTTAGAGCCTTCGTGGCTTCTAAGGCTTTTCAAGGTGGTATCTCGCTAGAAACAGATCTTAGCTGCATGCCACTGGAAGTCCCACAACACCTTTACACAATTCTACCTTAAAGATGTTGCTTGGGCAGACTCGGAGCTCTTTCATTTAGGTCGAGTGGTGGCTGCACAGCAGATCCACCACTAGACCTCCTAGGCTCCTATTTTGTAAATAGTGTACATAATAGTTAAGGTTCTTTACTGAGGTGCTTACAGCACTGAGTATGGTACCATGATTCCACTCTTACAGGCTAAATGGAATCTCTAGGACTGAACTCTTCTCTCTTCCTCCTCTCAGAGCAGAAAAAGGGGGGAGGGGTGCCTATTTATAGAGTTCCTTCTAGTCCTGAGGAAGCTGCCCTCCTTCCACTGGGTAGTTATTCTAGCTATCGTCTGTTAGGTAAGATGTATTAACGCAATGAAATTGCAAATTTTAATTAGTAAATTAAATTTTTATTAGTTAATACCTTACCTAACAGACGGGAGATTCCCACCCTACCTTCCCCGCTTTTCAGCTTCAGTTAACCTAATTTAGGACGAAAAAGATGCTATGACGTCACGTCCCTCTGGCGAATAAAGCAGGAACTAGGCCACCTGGTGAGTGGATTGGAGTGTACCGGTCCGGCCGGAGGTGAAACTCAGGACGTCTTTTTCTGGCGTTTGGCGGGACCGGCTGGCGCCGGATAATAGCTATCATCTGTTAGGTAAGGTATTAACTAATAAAAATTTTATTATCTCCTCTATTTAATTTCTTTAATTTCTTTTTTTTTTCTCTTTTTTTTTCTCTTTTTTCTTTAATTTCTTTAATTCTTCTCTATTTAATTTCTATTTAATTTTCTTAATTTATTTAATTCCTCTATTTTTTAATTTATCTCCTCTATTTAATTATCTCATCTAATTATCTATTATAAAACGCATTCCGTGCGTGTGTTCGTGTGTTATTGAGTGTGTGTCACGCTTTTATAAAGGGCTGTACATCACACTGGTTGTTTCTCCTTGGCCTTTTCAATGTTTTTTATGACCTTATTGCTTATGTCCTTTCATGTGATGCTGTTATTTCACACCTAGGACCATAGCTAAGTGAGTAATAGCAATGGTGGCTAAAGTGCTCATAACTCCAAAACGACTGCATTTAGAGTGTTTCTGTAAAATACGTTGTTCGGCTACTTTCTCCATGCCTACAAGATGGTACCATTTTTAGGGTTCTATCTTCATAGCTAAGTGAGTAATAGCTATTTTCTCTTATTAACAATGAGCAAAATGAGTAAATTGATTTTGTCTTTGTAACTGTTACTTACAATATTGGTCTGAAATATGTTGTTCAACAACTCCTTCATGTACTATATCATGGTGAGGTGTCCAAGGTGTAGCACCCTAGCTAACTGAGTAATAGCTATACTAAGTTTAACATTTGACCATTGAGCAAGTCACTTATAACTCAAAAACTATTGAATACAGAGGATTTTTGTCGAATATGTTGTTCACCTATCTTTTGGATATACTGTATTGTGAATTTTCACAGCTGTAACTCCATAGCTAACTGAGTAATAGCTACTTTGATGATAACCATAATGAGTAAATGGCTTATATCTTCAAAAGTATTGCAGCTACACAATTTTGTTCCAATATGTTGTTCAGCTACTATCTCCACAGCTACAACATGGTCACTAGTTTACTAATTAAAATTTGCAATTTTATTTTTATACCTGAATTATCCGCTACATAATTTTCTATAATTTTCCAAAAATTTTTGACTTCTGCACACCCAACAAACATATGCATTAAATTTTCTTCTTGAGTTTTACACCTTTTACAGATGCCTTCATTGTATATGCCTAGTTTTGTCAGATATTTTCTAGTTCCAAGTATTCTAAAAAAATTTTTATTTGAAACCATGTAAGGACATTGTTTGATATCGTGTTAAAACCAATTTTGAATGTTACATTCCAAGTTTTTTTATCTAGACTTATTCCAAAATCCTGGTTCCATTTTACCTTCATTTTATGGTCATTATATTTATTTTGTTCCAATATTCTGTAATAGCTTCTTGCACCCTTTTTACTGGTATTAATAATACACATATTCATTGGCATCACTGGTCTAATAATTTTTGAATGTTTTGTTTGATCATATTTGTATATATACTTATTCACAACTGTTTTGGCTCTTATATAATTCAGAGGGTTAATATTGTCCAGAGAATAGACTTTGTTTATTTTCTCAATGGTAAAAAAACTACCGTCAATATCTAATACATCTGCGATCAGTATAATACCTTTTCTGTGCCAATTGGGAAAGTACATAGTCTCTGTTGACAATTTTGTATTGTACCATAAGGGTACAGATAGTAACTCTTCATAACTATGTGTGGTTTGTTCCTTGCATAATGTATCCCAAGCTTTAAAAACACCGATCCAGAAATGATTGGTAATTTTTTTGTTAATTTCTAAACCAAACTGAGAACCTACATATAACAATTTATTTATATCTGAGCTTATCTGATGTCTGAAAAGTTTAACCCAAGGTGTATTTTTTTTAATCAGTCTCCTTACCCATGTGATCTTAAGTGCCATTATAAAGTGTTCTAATTGTACTATTTTTATGCCACCTAAGTGGTAATCCAATGTTAAGGTTTTTCTATTTATTTTGGGTATTTTGCTTGACCATATAGATTTATAGAATATATTGTTCAACTCATTGAATGATTTTTGGCAGTTATAGTCTATGGGGTTGGGCAAATGTTTTAACAGGTAGGAATTGACCTTTGACCTTAACCAAGGCCACATGATGATCAAAAACAATTTTTAATCTTGTACTCTCTTTTCACCATATTTTCTCAAACAAATATATAGGGATCAGTAAATTTTTGCAAGTGCTTCCCTGACATCAAAATCTAAGCACCAGTCAAATTTCAGATCAATTGGGCCATAATTAACCGATATAGAACCAATTGATTAGCAAAAAAAAAAGAAGACATTTTGAAATTGACCCTTTTAGGCACATATTGTGTATTTCTCACATTGTGGACCTTACACAGGTTCAGTATGATATTGAAGCATGAAAATTATCTTTATAGCATCAAAAGATAGATCCTCGTGTTTAAGGTTTCCTTTAAATCAGCTAAATCAAGTGTCCTTGGTATGCAGTATACAGGCAGAAGAGATTTGTAAAATGTCAAATATCTCTTATTTTTGGATTTAGAGGTGGTACATATAATGGGAAGTCATGGTCTGGGATTCCAAAAATCTCTTTAAATATGCCCTCCTCGAGCCCACCCCCTCATCCTTTCAAGGTTAAACTGGGGTCATAAAGTTCAATTTCTTATTTTTATTGCGTTAATACATCTTACCTAGTGGACAGATGCATTTGTCCGGCGCCTTGCCGGTCACGCCAAACGTTAGAAAAAAACGTCCTGAGCTGGGCTCTGGCCGGGACCGGTAGCGTCCTGTTCACTCGCCAGGTGGCTGTATAGTCTCCCTGCCGGTGTACTGCGCACGCGCAGCGCATGCGCTCTTCCTCTTTTTGTTTGGCGCGTGAAGAACGCTTGGGATTTAAGAGAAACTTTAAAATATTAATTTATATACTTCTTCTCAAGCTTATTGCTTCAAATATTTGTGTTAGTTGTGTGTAACAAGTGTCATGGCATCTCCGGGAGATAAGAAGGGACAAAGAAGGGGTTCCTGTGGCCATGTTATGGCTCTTTTCGACTTGCATGAAAAATGTGCGCGGTGCCGCGAGAAGCTTATAGGGGAAGACAATTGTGTGAAGGACAAGCCGTGTAAGATTTGTGATGGCTTTACTCCGGCTCAGAAGGAAATGTTGTCTACTCCAATTTATAAAATTAGAAGAGACAAGAAAGCAGGGTTGTTAGTTTCCCCGAAAGAAGTTACTGTTTTACAGCCGGTTGAAGGTATGGATAGTGAACCAACTTTTCAATTTCCTTCTGGCCAGCAGGCTCAGTCTTCTGTCAATCTCCCTGCTACTCCACCTTCTTCATCTCAACAACCGGCTAGTTTTGTTACCTCAGACCAGTTGGCAGCCATTGCGGATAAATGGTCAGAGCAGTTTGCTAGGATGGAGGCACTTCTTTCTAGAGGTAACGTGTTTTCCACCCCTGTATCTTCAGTCAAGCCGGTCGACACTCAGATCTCATTTCTGATAACCCCTTCTTAGCTCCAGCTACCCGTCCCACCGGTCCGGTGAAGGTACCGGTAGCTGTTGAGGCTCCACTTGCTGCTACCCCGGTAGATGCCAAGGATAAGAAGAAATCTCACAAATCCAGAAAAGACAAACATTCTGATAAAAGTGATACCAAATCTTCATCTAAATCTAAGAGCAGCAAAGATGTTTCTAAACCGGAGAAGAGACGTGACCGGTCACTTACACCGGTGTCAAAATCTAAAGCTAAAGCTCCCTCTTCTTCCCCTTTGCCTGATGCCAGCTCCGGACCGGAGTCTGCTCATCAGTCGGGTGTTTCAAAAGGGGACAGGTCTACCCACAGTCAGGATGCGAAGCAGTCATCCGGTTCACTCTTCCAGTCTGCATCTTCCACTCCACGGGCTCCACCGGAACAGGATACCAGTCTTGATATCGCCGGTGCCTGTGCATTTCCTCAAGAACAGTATGAACAAGTATCTGACGATGATTTAGACCGGTCTGCTTCCGGTTCCGGTTCTGAGGACGGTCATTTTTCTGATGTTGCAGACCCACCGGAACAGACTGAAGATATGTCTTACAGGGAGACGGTACGTTCTGTGAGAGCGTTTATGGGTTGGCACCACATTCCGGCCTTTGAAACAGACTTTTCAGAACCGGACAAGTCAAATAACCCTTGGAAAGGGAAGAACCCCAGAAAACCCACACGCATCTCAGTGGCCATGCCCCCAGACGACTGGTTGTGCCAGAAGTTGGAAAGGTTGAATCTCACTGTCGCAGAGGGTTACCCCTCTCGCTCACAAGATTCCGCAGGTTTGCGACGTGACCAGTTCATCAAGGTGCCAAAGTCGCAGGAGAAATGGTACAAGATGCACCTGATTAAAACTGACGGACCACATCGTCTTGGTCGTTCTGTTTTCAACTGGAGAAACACTGAGGCCAAGGTTAATTCTCATTTGCCAAGGATAACTCGTGCCTCTGCTTACCCGTCCACAGGCCCTCCCTCCAGGCCTATTGCCCAAGAATCCCTACGCAGGTGGGAACGTGCCGCACGTGAAGACAGTTATATCGTCAATCATGCGGCAGGCTTCAGTCGCTGTTCCACCGAACTTCAGGAGAAGATGTCACAGAACATCTCTCTGTTGTCCTCTCGTCTTGGCAAGGGAAAGTGTTCGCAGGAAGTGGCCAATGCTTTGAATGACCTGCGTGACCTCATGGCCTTTCATCAAAAGGTGTCGGTGGCCATGGGCACGTCTCTTCAGCATTTGGCGGACAGTTTGTTTGTGAATATGGCCAACCTGATTCTCTTAAGGAGAGACTCATATCTTGATTTTGTGAAACAGGGCGTCAAACAGGATACCATGAACTTGCTGAGGAACGCCCCCTTGTTTGGATACGGTCTCTTCCCTGATGCAGCCATCATGTCTGCGGAGCAGGATATCCAAAAATTTGAATCTAGTAGCGTTGCTCAGAGGCCCGGACCGGGTGCTACTCAGCACGCAACTTGGAAGGGTATGCAAAGATATAAGCCTTACGACCGTAAGGATAGGAAACAAACATCTTCCACTGACCAATCCTCTCAACAGCAAAGTCAGCCATGGAGACAGTTTGGCCGAAATAGATCCAGAGGAAGGGGACGTGGCCGGGGTTCTAACCCCCGTTTTTCTAAAGGGCAGTCCTTTAAGCTATATAAATGACAATTATCTAGGTGGTCCAACAGTAAAGTTAGTACATCAGATTCAGTTGGACCCTCAGTGTCAGGACAAAAGTGTGTCTTCAAACATAAGCTTGGACAAATTTCAGACAGTAAACAAAGTTCCGTTGTTACCCGAGAGTCGTCGGGCTGTGTATTGTCCTGTTGTCAGTCCTGTTCGTTCTGTTCTTTCACACGGGCATCCGCAAAAGAAAGGAGTAAGCCCCAGCAATTGTCTGAACAAAATAAAGTCTGTCAAAAGTGTTTTTTGTGTAGATCCTTGTGTTTTTGCCCCTGTTGTTCCCAGTGTCCCCAGTGCTGTCTCCGAACACAATGTAGGGGGCAGACTTCAGGAATTTTGGCAAGTTTGGCAAACCATGGGTTCAAATCCCCGGGTAGTCTCTATCCTAAAAAGGGGTTACACTTTGCCCTTCAAACAAAGACCGGTTCTAACCAGGTTCCCAGTGGTTCAAAGTGGTTATGCAAACCCATCCAAAAACATGCATCTCAAAGAGGCTCTTGTAAGACTCATGCGAAAGTTGGTAGTAGAAAAGGTGGTGGTCAAGTCGTCCCTGGCCTTTTACAACCGCCTGTTCCTGGTTCCCAAACCAAATGGCAAATGGAGACCAATCTTAGACCTAAGTCGTTTGAATCTCTTTCTCAGCACCGGAACATTCAAGATGGAAACTCCGGAAACAATCCGCTTATCCTTGAAGACGGGGGAGTGGGTCACTTCGCTGGACTTCAGCGACGCTTACTTCCACATCCCCATAGCCCCAAGATCAAGAAAGTATCTCAGGTTCGTCCTGTTTCATCAAACTTTCCAGTTCACAGCCCTGCCATTCGGACTGGCCACAGCTCCCCTGGAGTTTACCAAGGTGGTCAAAGAAGTGAAACTCATGGCTCAAGCGAGGGGTATCAGGATCCACCAGTACCTAGACGACTGGTTACTGAGAGCCCCTTCCCCGGAAATCTGCCTACAACATACCCAGACCCTCTTGGCCCTATGTCGGCAGTTAGGTTGGGTAGTAAATATGACCAAGTCAGAGTTAGTTCCCAAACAGGTCTTCAATTTTGTAGGCTACCGGTTCGACCTGATCACCGGCCGGGTTCTACCCACTCAGGACCGGTGGGAAACCCTTCAGGAGAAATTGAGGTTCATGAAAAACCATCACCAGTGTACGGTTCGACAGTTCATGTCCTTGATAGGCCTCCTGACGGCCACCGAGAAACAAGTGTGTGCAGGTCGCCTTCATATGAGGCCCATTCAGTGGCACCTGAAGAAACATTGGCATGTCCCGGAAGTCCTAGAGAAAGTTATTCCGGTCCCCCAGTCGCTCCATCCTCATTTGGACTGGTGGTTGGACGAGGCCAATGTGCTGAAAGGTCAACCCCTGCACCCTCTTCAGCACGCCGTTCAACTATTTACAGACGCCTCAAACGAAGGTTGGGGCGCACACTTAGGAGACTTCACTGCAAGAGGCGTTTGGTCCCCCCTCGAAGGCCGCCTTCATATAAATTTTCTCGAGATGAAAGCAGTCCTTCTGGCCTTACGACAGTTAGAGCATCTGTGCAAGGGTCAGATTGTTCTTGTGGCAACAGACAATACCACAGTGGTCTCTTACATAAACAAACAGGGGGGTATGAGGTCAGGCTCTCTCTGTGCCCTCCTTTGGAGACTCCTGTCCTGGTGCCATCACAGAGGCATAACGTTAAGGGCAAGGCACATTCCGGGTCGCTTAAATGTGATAGCCGACAAGCTTTCTCGGCACAATCAAGTGATTCAGACCGAATGGTCTCTCTCCCCTCAGGTTTTCAGTCAGTTGTGTTCCAGGTGGCCCCCACCGCTAGTGGGCTTGTTTGCGACCAGGTTCAATCACAAATTGCCCCGGTTTGTGTCACCGGTCCCGGATCAGGCAGCCTGGGCAGTAGATGCCCTGAGCTTGTCCTGGGAGCATCTGAACGCTTATGCATTCCCTCCAGTCTCCCTGCTCCCTCAGGTAGTTTCAAAGATAAGGGATCAGGGTTGTCACAGAATGATTCTGATTGCCCCAGGTTGGCCAAACATGCCTTGGTTTTGGGACCTGGTGGACCTATCCGTTCAGATCCCCTTCACCCTTCCTCTAACAAGGGACCTAGTGACTCAGCCTTTCAACGGGCTAGTTCACCGGAGCCTTCAGAATCTGAATCTTCATGCTTGGCTCCTAGAAGCTCTACCATCAGGAAACACGGCTTCTCTGAAGAGGTGGCAGCACGAATTGAGGATTCAGATTCTGAAGGCTCCGGTGAACTAGCCCGTTGAAAGGCTGAGTCACTAGGTCCCTTGTTAGAGGAAGGGTGAAGGGGATCTGAACGGATAGGTCCACCAGGTCCCAAAACCAAGGCATGTTTGGCCAACCTGGGGCAATCAGAATCATTCTGTGACAACCCTGGTTCAACCAGAGCTGTGTACAAGTCAAAGTGGACCATATTTGTCAAGTGGTGTAAATCGAACAAGGTGGACTTCAGGTCACCCTCTGTGAATCAGATTGCAGATTTTCTCCTTTACCTCTTCAAGGAAAGGAATCTGCAACCCAGCACCATTGATGGTTATAGGACAGCCATTGCAGATATGGTGGGTAATGACAAACTCAATATAAGCTCAGATGAAAATCTTACCCGCCTGTTAGACAGTGTTCATAGGGACAAACCGAAAGGTCGAAGAGGGGTCCCTTCCTGGAACCTTTCGCTAGTGCTCCATCAGCTTACCAAGGCTCCCTTCGAGCCTCTACGGAAGGCTTCGCTGAAGCATCTGACCTTTAAGACGGTTTTCCTTTTGGCCCTGGGGTCAGGCAAAAGAAGAAGCGAAATCCATGCCTGGTTAGCTAAGAATATCAGGCACCAAGAGGACTGGAGTAAAGTTTCCTTGTATCCATCTCCCAGTTTCCTCTCCAAAAACCAGCTGGCTCGGGATGGACCAACTTCAGTGGCTCCAGTAGTCATCCCAGCTCTAGCTCCAACGTTGGATAAGTCCTTGTCTGGGGACAGGTCTCTGTGCCCAGTACGGGCTTTACGTTACTACCTGGACCGGACCAAGGATTCCCATCAGGGAAAGGAACTGGTCTTTGTGTCTTTCAAGACAGGTTTTCAGAAGGACATTGTCCCTGCCACCATTTCCTCCTGGGTTAAACAGACGGTACTGTTGTGTTATCAACTTTCCGACCAGAAAGCTCAGGATTTACATCAAGTCAGAGCCCACGATGTCCGTGCTTTCGCAGCCTCTAGGGCCTTTCAGGGAGGAATTTCTCTAGATCAGATCCTTTCCGCTTGTCACTGGAAGGCTCATAATACATTTACCCAGTTTTACCTGAAAGACTTGGCCTGGGCGGATTCTGAGTTGTATCATTTGGGCCCGGTGGTGGCAGCCCAACAGATTCAGGATACACAATAGCTCCTTTATCCTCGAGCTTGTACATATGTATATACTGTGTATTGTATATAAAAAAAAAAAAAATTAAAAAAAAAAAAACTTTCTTCCACTATCCTGGGTCCTTAGTCTGCCGCGATCCAAAGTGGGGCTAAGGGTTTGATGAGATAGTCTTATAGGTCCTGTTCTTCCTCGTTAGTCAGAACTTTTACCCTCCTCAGTCCTGTTGTGCTCCTAGCGAGCCAGTACTGGACTTTTGAGAAAAGAAGGGGGGGGGGGGGGGGGGGGCAGTAGGTGTGATCCGAGGTATCTGGCTTCTAATCATTCCGGATCCACCTTCTTATACATAGTTTGGAGTTCTGAGGAATTCCCCTATTGGCTACCCTCCTTCCACTGGGTAGTTATTCTGCATCTGTCCACTAGGTAAGATGTATTAACGCAATAAAATGGAAAATTTAATAAGTAAATTAAATTTTTATAAGTTAATACCTTACCTAGTGGACAGGGGGAGTCCCTCCCTACCTTCCCCGCTATTTTTAGCCCTAGGGGATTTCCTACGGTAGGCAACAAAAAGAGGAAGAGCGCATGCGCTGCGTGTGCGCAGTACACCGGCAGGGAGACTATACAGCCACCTGGCGAGTGAACAGGACGCTACCGGTCCCGGCCAGAGCCCAGCTCAGGACGTTTTTTTCTAACGTTTGGCGTGACCGGCAAGGCGCCGGACAAATGCATCTGTCCACTAGGTAAGGTATTAACTTATAAAAATTTAATTTACTTATTAAATTTTCCAATTAAGAAGTATATCTTAAAAATTATTGCTTGAAATCCTATAAAATTTATTTGAATTATTCTTCAGGACTGTTCAAGCCTAGGAATGTAACTTTTTGCTTCAATCTTGCCTTTCGAGGTTAATTTTATGAACCTGAATGGGTCAGATTTTCACATATTGCTTGATATTTCTTTAATTATTGAACTTAGAGCCTTGGAATGTATTGGGATGTAACCTGGAACCTGCCTGGGATTATAAAAATACCATCAAATAGCCCCACAAGCACCCCCCACCCCCCCCAGGTCAAACTGGGATCATAAAGTTGAATTTCTTGTATGTTGCACTGTATCTTCAAAAATGTACCTAAAACCCCATAAAACATAATTGAGTTATTTTTCATAACCATTCAAACCTAATGATATGGCTTTTTGTCCCCTTCTTACCTTTCAAGGTTAAATTTTATGACCCTTTTAATTTTAACTTATTGCTTGATTTTATAGACTTTTGTTATGACTTGTGTATTACTACTGGCAACCCCATTCATGTATTTTACAAGCTTTTATCTTTACCTTTTTTTATCTTTTTTTACCATTATTCACTTTGTGCTGCAGAACACTCGTTTTTGCCTCAGCAAAACCCTTTTCCTTGTGATTGTCTTTTTTTCACATTTCCTTTATGTAAGAACACAAAATTATTTAGAAATAAAAGATCCAAATTCTTCAGATACAAATCAATCGACAAAGATGTAATACATATCTCCATTAAGATATTAAAAGGTTACAAAAATAGACCCCTACAAAACAGCTAAAACTGTTTTGGGCTAGCTGTTTTAGAAAGTGAGTCAACCATTTAAATACTTTGAAAATACATCAGTCTTATTATTGCAGGAAGATTAAAAAAATAATGAAAATTGTTTCATTATAATTTTGGTAAAATTGGTCCCACAAAATATACCCAGTCAGTGCCAGTGGCATGAGGGATGGCCTGTCTGGGGATGTTGGATGTTGTCATTGTCTTGTTTCATCCCAGTCCACTCAGCACTAGTTGTTCAGTTCATGTGCACTGAGTCTTTTTATTATTTGTACTCTGTATTAGTTGTTTAGTGCCCCACATCCAATATGTTTTTGAATCCATACTATATTTCCATGATTAGGTGGGCGTAACTGCACCATAGGGCTGCAGAGCCGCAATGGTCACACCAATATGCAGGCAGTGGTGGGCATGCTGGTTTTCTGTCAGTTCTGGTATTGGTACCCACTCACCAACTTCCTGTGTCTGGCCTTCACACCCGCCTGTTTAGTGCTGCTCAACTCAGAGCTACAGGTGAGTCATATAGGTGATTTGTATATCTGTACTCACAGGTACAGATTTGTGCAGATTTAGTCAGAGGTGCAGGGAATTTATACAGCTTTACTCAGAGATATGGATGTTGTACACATATATTCATAAATACAGGTGATTTGTCAACCTATACTCAGAGATACAGGTGATGTACACAGCTATACTCAGAGATACGGATGTTGTACATCTATATTTATAAATACAGGTGATTTGTCAACCTATATTCAGAGTGACAGGTAAATTGTCAACCTATACTCAGAGATACAGGTGATATATACAGCTGTACTCAGAGATATGGATGATATTTATACCACAGAAGATAACATTTATATATGGTTATTGTTCCACTGTTTTAGATGCCCAAGCTGGAGATTCGGTCCGGGGCACGGCCGTCTCAGTTTGCTTATGTGCCTCCACTTGAGGAGAAGAAGGACAAGAAGGGAGAGAAGGTGGAGACAGCTGTGCTGAGTATCACTGCTAAGGCTAAGAAAAAACAGGAGAAGAAGGAGCAGGAGAAGATGGATGTGGTAATTGAAGGATATGTATATTATTGTCACTTAAGCAAGCCTCCACCCCCTATTCCCTCCCCTTCAATGTCACAAGAGAATTTTAACACCGGCAGACTTCTACATATCATTTGCTAATTAAGCGTCCTCACCAGGGTGCTTATTTGTTTTCAGGTCTCTTTTTCTTATGTAAAAACTGCCGTTTTCTAGTTATTATTGGTCCTACAGACCCGATATGTGAAACAAAATAATGAAAAATTCATCAATCATCATCCTGATCATGTGCTGTGAAAGTTTTGCTGGGGTCTACCCTTGTTTAAAGATCAAATGAAATTATACACCTTAAAACTTTTTTTCCTCATTCTTATTATTATTAGTCCCAGGTTTTATGTGAAATTAACTGATTAAAAATCATGAGCTGTAAATATTTTGGCAAGTTCATATTTCACCTTTGACCCAAGGTCAACTTCAAGGTCAAACAGTGTTTCTTTAAATAAAAACCTAATATTATTTGTCTTACAGGTTTGGGATATTACATGGTGACATCCCCTATATGAGGCTGAAGTTGTCCTATCTGTAGATAAAGTGCAGAGAGACAGAATGTTTTAGAGTTTGTAGAGACAGTCTGACATGCTTGCACTTTATTGACAGGAAGAGGAGAAGAAGGATGGAGAGAAGGAGGAAGTGAGTAAGGTAGAAGACAAGAAGCCTGAGGAGGTGAAGAAGAAGGAGCCCAATTTTGAGATGCTGAGCAACCCGGCGCGAGTGATGAGGTCACAGCTGCGTGTGTTATCCATGCCAGCAGGGCGCTACACCACCATGAAAGAGGTGAGTCATTGTACAGATAGCACTGTATGAAAATACTCAGGGACATGTGTCTGGTTGTAATAGGATTATAGAATGCAGATTATGCTTCCATGGGAGTGCGAGGTTTTCTTTTGTGGATGACAGTCTCAAAACTGCTTGCTAAATTTATTTATATTTGTTACGTGGGTATATCTATGCCTCAGAAGAATATCTCAACTCTATGGTAACCGTAAACTCCTAACAATAACTTCATTATGGCAATTTTAATGTTGCTGCTTAGAGAACCAATATTAAAATTAAAATCCACAAATTCATTCATACATGGTGTGTGGTGTAGTAGACCCTAAGAACTCGCCTTGTTTAAAGCTACCCTACAGTAACTTTGTTTATAATGACAGAAGTCAGAAAGCCTAAACCCAAATAATGGAGAGGCGGGTAACATTCCCTAGAATAGGTTTATGTTTTATTTGTTTTTGACTGGAAGACTTAAACTGACCTGTGTGTTCGTACTTTGTGTTGCAGGTGTGTATAGGTGGCATCATCATGCTGAAAGACGGCAAACCAGAGGAGAAGCATGACATTGTGGAAGACATTGCAGGTAGGAAACTGAAATGTAGAGGCTTTACTTCTGGTAATCTATTTGACCACAACCAGTTTTGGTAGTGATGTATTCTTTCCATCTGTGCACCAGATATATGTGTATTGTTCTGTATTTCAGTGGGTGTACATGTATTGGTCTGCATTTTAATGTGTGTACATGTATTGTTTTGTATTTCACTGTGTGTACCTGTATTGTTCTGTATTTCACTGTGTCTACATGTTTTGTTCTGCATTTTAATGTGTGTACATGTATTGTTCTGTATTTCACTGTGTGTACATTTATTGTTCTGTATTTCACCGTGTGGGGGGTGTAAATGTAGGTGTATTGTTCTGCATTTCACTGTATGTAACGTATCATTCTGTATTTCGTTTCAAAAACGCTTGCATGGATTTCATTTAAACTTGGCACACACATGTATTTGGATCAAGAGAGAAACCCTATTTTAAGGTGACCTTAAACTCCCAATAATAAAGAACTTATGGCCACCTTAAGGTCAAAAATTAGACTTTTACCACTTAATGCCCTCTAGGTCACAGACTGTGGCTTATATGGCTCAAATTTTACCTGGGAACACATTACTATATTCTCCTTACATATACCAAAAGTCAAGACTTTATGTTAAGGTTAAAACTGTTTTTGATACCCATAAAGGCCTTACTTAGACACTTTTTTCGACATATTTTCCCCTATAACTTAAAAGTGGTAGGTCTGACAAGTCTGTAACTGTAGTAGATATAATTTTTACACGTACTCTAAGTCTTGGAAAAATTTTAAGTCTGTAACTTTAATTTTAAGGTCACCTTAAAGTCTCGAAATTGCCCACAGAGACCCAACTTATGGACATTTTGCCACTTTGAAGGCCTATAGCTGTCAAACGATGTGACTGATACAGCTGAAATCTCATCTGGGAATACATGATTATGTTCTGTTTACATGTGAAAAAAATCAAGGCTGTAAATAGACGTTTAACCTGTGTATGAGGACCATAAACACCCACCCGAGTGACCCTTTTAAGACATTTTTCACATATTTTGCCCTGTAACTTGGAAATGGTAAGTCTGCGAAGTTTCAAACTGTAGTAGATATACATTCTATGTGTAACCTTTGATTGTGAAAGATTTTAAGTCTGAAGCTTTGATTTGATGGTCACATTGAGGTTTCTAAAAGGCCCACAGAGACCCAATATTTGGACTTTTTGCCACTTTTAAGCCCTGTGACTGTTAAACTATGTGACTGATAGGGCTGAAATCTCAACTAGGAATACATTATTATGTTCTTTTTACATGTGCCAAAAATCAAGGCCTTTAGTAGACATTTAACCTGTGTATGAGGACCATAGACACTCACCCTAGTGACCTTTTTGACATTTTTTTTCTGTATTTTGCCCTGTAATGTGGAAATGCTAAGTGTGACAAGTCTCAAAATGTATTATAAATAATTTTTGTTTGTTATCTATGTCCCCCAAAAGTTTCAGATCTGTAGTTTAATTGCTAAGGTCATTTTAACGATTCTAAAATGCCCACAGAGACCCAATTTATGGACATTGTGGCACTTTAAAGCCCTGTAACTGTCGAACTATGTGGCTCATAGAGCTGAAATCTCTGACTTTTTCAAAGGAAGTCCCTGTCTGTTTAAATTTTGAAAATTAATGATGTTATGGCTATCTTAGGCTTTGAAGAACTTTTTTATTGCGTTAATACATCCTATCCAATGGACAATTGCTTAACCGGTCGGCGCACACCGGCCCGCCAAACGCCAGAAAAAGACGTCCTGTGTTACCACTAGCTGGCTGGTCCGTAGTACTGTGCACTCCCCAGATGGCGCCTCGTACTTCCTTCCTGTCTAGACAACCTGACGTCATAGCATCTTTTTTGTTTGGCGCATGTACTGTGCAGACGTGTTTTCAACATCTCCAGATTTTTAAAGGAAAAGTGTGCATTGTGACGGATTTTCAACCTTATATGTGGATAGTTTCAGTGTAGAAGTGTTACCTACTGTTCAAGCACGGATATACATTTAGAAATCTGCTGGAAAAGCTCCCTAGTTGACTCAATTTAATTTTGATGATAGGGCAGTAATCGACGAGATATTTGAAGGCAGCCATTGTGCTAGTTTCCTCCCATCCAACCTTTGTGTTGTTAGGGGCAGATCAACAATATTGAGGAATTATGGATATACTTCTAACAGGTATTTTTATCCATGTCTTTTGTTTGAATGTTTCATCTATAACCTTCCAGCTACAGTCACCAGAGAAACGTCTCCTAGTACTACACGAGAACTTCAGTCTACGTAGTTTTGAAAACTGTGAATGGAAGGAATTCCCCATCACAGATGCATTCCTTCAGAGCGCACTGGTACCGACTTCTCTACTGTAAAGCATCAGTCACACCAGCCTAGCTCGAGTATTTTTTCATCAGAATCAAGAGGTGAATTCTTCAGATTTCTTCTACCGACCTCTCAAGTATTTACTACATAGAAGGAACTTTTGTCACTCTCAGTCCCACCCTTGTGGACCCGGCATTTGTGTCGGTAGTAAGGGCAGTGGATGGCCAGGAAACTGGTTTGAGTGTACAGCCGGCTGAGAAGAAGAATCGACTTCAGACCGGCCAGGAATTTTATCTACAGAGTGCACTGGTCCAGGCTTCTCTGCCTTTAAAGCATCAGCCGACTGGCCAGCACAAAGAACGCGACCTCTGACGTCATATACAGTCAGCCAATCGCGCGTCTTCACCAAGCTGGTCACGTGATTCGCCGAACAAGAAGGTCGGAAGTACATTCTTTGCACTCACGTCTACTGTGATTCCAATTTTTAGTTCCTGTAATCCTCCTACAGCGTACTGGTACAGACCTCTCTGCTGCAGACATCAGTCGACCAGTAAGCTTACATTTACTGTGAATCTAAGGAATGAACGCGTCTAGTGTGGACATATCCCCGAAGTTGGTCACGTGATTCAACGAAGCAGATCGTCATCTCCAATCAGCCAATCACGTTGTCCCTCCGACCAGCAAGCTGGTCACGTGACACATCGACCAACAATTATGCTAAATATAGTTCACTAGGGCTTGCCCAGCAACTGTCAAATCTACAAACAAGACGTGTGTTTTTAAAAGAAATATTTTAATTAATGGAGGAAACTGAATTCAACACAAGATAGTTGTAAACTTCATTCAGCAACTGGTTACAGAGTGTACCTACCGGCTACACAGCCTTGTACAGTTACTTCAACAACTAGCTACAGGGTACCGACCGGGTACTGGCTACACAGCCTTGTACACTTACTTCAACAACTGGTTACAGAGTGTACCGACTGACTACCAGCTAAACAGCCTTGTACAGTTACTTCAGTAACTGGTTACAGTATGTACCGACCGGCTACCAGCTTCACAGCCTTATACAGTAGCCTCAACTGGTTACAGTGTACCGGCTACACAGCCTTGTACACTGGCTTCAACAACTGGTTACAGAGTGTACCGGCTGGTACTGGCTACACAGCTTGTACACTCACTTCAACAACTGGTTACAGTATGTACCGACCGGCTACCGGCTTCACAGCCTTATACAGTAGCCTCAACTGGTTACAATCAATCAATCAATCAGTTGTCCAGGTGCTTAATCTCCGTATCAACGGATTCTAAGGCACACCATCCAATCCGTAAGGCATAAATCATGAGACATTAGACATGTTCCGAGTCGTTGCCAGGGAGGCGGTCCAGTGTTCGGTAGTAAGAAGCTATGGTGGGAATGATTTCTGAAATAGGTAGGTTTTGAGTCGACTTTTGAAACTGGAGAGATTTGGAGCACTGCGTATATCATATGGAAGATCATTCCATAACTTAGGGGCATCATATGAGAAACTATTGTTAAAATGGACCTTTGATTTATGGATGGAAGGACAGTAAGAGGGGACCAGAAGGAACAAATTTTTGGGATTGGAACGTCTTGTATTCACGGCAGATTTGTACAAGGGGAGATATGGTGCAAAATACTTAGGCTGGCCAGTGGTGAGGTACTTATAGACCAAAACTAGAGTTTTGAAAATAATACGTTGTCCAACGGGTAGCCAATGGAGTGTCCTAAGGGTGGATGTAATGTGAGTGTACTTTGAAGCACCAGTGACAAACCGTGCAAGCGCATTTTGAACATATTGGAGCCTTGTAGCATTTCGGGATGACAAACTGCGAAAAAGAGAGTTGCAATAATCCAAACGACTACTGACCAGAGCATTTGCAATCACCACTGATGTATCCACAGAAAGAAACCTCCTGATACGATGAAGGTCCCTGAGGCTGATAAAGCAGGATTTGATAACAGAATTTACGTGATTGGTGAAACAAAACTTTGCATCAAACAGAACACCCAGATTGCGTACAACATCTGCGGGAGAGAGGCAATGACCCAGGATATTGACAGGTAGTGAGTCACTGAGCCATTTGTGTCTGTCTTTGGCACCGAAGACTATGAATTCTGTTTTATCAGGATTTAGCTTGAGTTTGTTTTCAGACATCCAGACCTGAATATCATTCAAACATGATTTAAGACGGTCAAAAGACTTGAGACTATCATCAGGGGATAAGTGAATGAACAACTGAGTGTCGTCCGCATAGAAGTGGTAACGGACTCCGATATATTTTCTGATGACTTGACCAAGAGGTGTTGTGTAGAGGGAAAACAGAAGGGGACCTAAGACAGAACCTTGGGGGACTCCAAACTTCAATTTGAACAAATTCGAAAGACTAGAACCAATCTTGACTGACTGAAAACGATCCTGGAGATAGGATCTAAACCATTTTAATGCCGATCCAGCAAAACCAAATCTAGACGACAGACAGGATAGGAGTGTGTCATGATCGATAGTATCAAATGCCGCAGACAGGTCGAGTAGCACTAGTGCTGTAGGCATGCCCTTGGACAGAGATAAGTGAATCTCATTTTTGATGCACAACAAGGCAGTTTCTGTCGAGTGCCCCACCTTGTAGGCTGACTGGAAAGTATTACCAAGATCATGAGAATCCATGTGAGATCTAATTTGGGCAGCCACAATTTGCTCGACCAATTTTGACAAGAAGCTAAGACCGGACACTGGTCGGTAGCTCTTCAAATCCTCTTTTGAAAGGGTGGACTTTTTGAGGAGGGGAGTGACAATAGCCTGTTTGAAAGGATTAGGGAAAATGCCGTTTTTGAGGGACAAGTTAACTAGTTTAGTCAATGAAGGGAGAAGAATGTCAATACATTGTTTCACAATGTGAGTGGGGCATGGATCAAGGGAGCAAGTTTTAGAAGGGGATTCCTTGATAAACTTAAGGACTTCAGTCTCAGTGACAGCTTGAAAGGAACAGAAAGTCGGCGGCTCCTTGTCAGGATGAAGAACCTGAGATCGGGTGTATTTAAAGGTGTCTCGAATCTTTTTAATTTTATCAATGAAAAACGAACCAAATCTGTTTGCTAAAGATTTTTCATCATCAAAGGATGGGAGGACAGTAGAATTTGACCGACTCAATGTTCTGTTTAGTGCATGCCATAACCTCTTGCTATCGCCGCAATTTTCGCTAACTAGATCACGATAGAAACACCCCTTGTTTCTATTTAGGATGTGGTTACATCTGTTTATCTGCCGTCGAAGACGGGAACGATTTTCAGGGGATTTGTCTCTTCTCCAGGCACGCTCAAACTGCCTTCTCATGCACTTGGCAGTTCTATACTCATCAGTTATCCAGCTTGGGGCTGGTTTGATGAGCTGTTTAGTCTTCACTGGTGCATGAATATCTAGAAGGCCAGACAAACCAGACATGTACTGTTCATGCAATAAATCTATGTCATCAGATGGTGAGCTAACAAACGGAATAGTCAGGAGGTCACTTCTGAATTTATCTATATTCAATTTATGGTACTGACGGAAGGTAACAACTTTCTGAATTGGTGTATCCAAAGATGGAAAGTCAACCACACAAGAGATAATTTTGTGATCACTAATGAAGCCTGAACCTTTCACATCAGAAATTGCAGAGAACTCAGAAGGAGCCATCAACAAATCCAAGGTATGACCATGAAGGTGAGTTGGAAAATCAATGTATTGGGACAGACAGCAAGAATCCATGACTGATTTAAATTCAGAGACTGTTGGAGACATAATGTCGACATGAAGATTAAAATCACCACAAATGACAAAGGAGGGGGATAAGGAAGACAAAAAACCCACATATGACAGAAAATCTTCAAAAAATTTTACTACAGATGAGGCAGGAGGCCGGTAAATGACCCCGAGAAACAAGCGACGCCCATCAAGAGTGAGACAGACAGTGTGATTTTCAAAGGAGGAGAACTCAGGGGAATGAATGGTTTTAAAATCAAGAGCAGATTTAATAAAAAAGCCAACACCGCCACCACGTTTGTTTTCTCTATTGGTGTGAACAAGGGAAAAATCTTCAGGCGTTAACTCATTTAAAAATGAGGGTGTGTCTAGAGCTTTAATATGGGTCTCGGTGAGACCAAAAACATCAAAATTTCCAGTTTGGATTTCATCACAGCGAATTGGACCTTTATTCCTAATGGACCGGCAGTTAGCAAACCCAAACTTCAATGGCCCAGGATTTAGAGCAACATCACCCGACAGTAGAACCAGAGCAAGCTGCCTGAAAGACGCCTTTTCACAAAAAGTGACTCTATGTGTCCTGACATAAATGAACAAAATGGATTTGGTAGTGGGTCCATCATATTTACGTCCATGCAGGCCGACATTGCACCTAGTCTGAATTCTGTTTTGACTCTTATGGTAATGTACAAAGAGGCCAACAATACAAAGAAGGAGTGTAACAGTCCGCATCATAAGGAATTACAAACCACAGACGAAATGGAACATGCAAAAATTGACAGCAAAAACATTAAGGACAATAAAGTACAAACCAAAACCAAAAATGACTGAGTAAATCCCGGTAAAGGACAGTAATGCCCATAATATCCACTATCAGAATATTCAAAATATAAAATACAACCAAACAGCACTGAGTAACTCCCGGTAGTGGGCGATAATACCCGCAATATCAACTAGGACAACTGTTGTACATCTAAAATCATTCAGAACAATATAAAAAGGATAAATAACTAAAGGTATATCATGGAAAGCAGTAATGATAAGAAAAAGTACGACTAAAAGCCCAGATTATTTGGTATTTTCCATCAATTGTATATATTGTTAAAATTACAGTGTACCGGCTACACAGCCTTGTACACTGGCTTCAACAACTGGTTACAGAGTGTACCGGCTGGTACTGGCTACACAGCCTTGTACACTTGCTTCAGCAACTAGCTACAGAGTGTACCGGCTGGTACTGGCTACACAGCCTTGTACACTTGCTTCATTCTATGGGTTACAAGTCTACTAACAGGGTGTTGGCTACACAGTCCTTACTGTACAGTGCTTCAACCCAACCGGTTACATAAAAAAAAAAAAAAAAAAAAAAAAAAAAGCTGGCTAAATATAGACCAGTAGCTGTCAAAATTCATTGGTGACCCCAACCTACCAGTTTTTGCCGGTTACAAGAATTACTGGTTACAGTAAAGTATCGGGTATGGAGTCCGGGTACCGGACAGAGTTGCCTAAGGTTAATTGGGTTACAGAGAATTCTTAAACTGGTCAGTGATCTTGATGATATGACAGTGTCCCAAGCTACTGCCAGGCAACCTTCCCTTATCACACCTCTCAACAACCTGTTATCGGTGCTGGACTTGACTGCAGAGATAATAATAAATTTTGTCATCAGGTCCGGCCAGGGGACTGACATCTCACATATGACAATTGCTCTGTAAATGCTACACCTTGCAGGCTGCTGGCCCGGGGCGAAGAGTTTATTAATGTGAAAATAAGACCACAATAACAACAGAGAGACTGTTAACCTGGATCATTGTCACCAGACCGGACCAGTGTCCGGAGGGACAGAAAATGTTGTCAGAATACCAAATGTCCCAAATGTGGCACACAATCTGCCTATAAGGTCCAGCCTAAGCCCTTTTTGGGAACTTAGGAAGCCTTGGGGGTTGGACTTTAGGTAGTACAACTGTTGAAGGCGGGATACCTACGTCCATATACCTATACAAGAACAATCCAGGAAATGCCTGAGATTTCACATCCAAGGTCGGGCATACCAGTTCAAGGCCCTGTCATTCGGGTTGTCCACAGCACCTTTTGAGTTCACCGTGATACCAAAAGCAGGTGAAATTGATGGCCATACACAAGGATTTAAGAAGCCACCAGTACCTAGACGACTGGTTGGTGAGAGCCAGATCCCACCAAGCTTGTCTCCAAAATACACAGGAACTAGTAAATAATGTGTCAGCAACTGGGTTGGCGAATGAACTTAGAGAAATCAGAGCTGGAGCCCAATCAAGACTTCGATTTTGTAGGCTACCAGTTCGGCTTCAGGTCTGATCAGTTCCGACCGACTCTGGACTGGCGACAGAACCTTCAAGAGACTGTTAAAACTGCTATCCCTACCGACTTGGCTGGTCTGGGAATTCATGTCCTTGATAGGTTACTAACATCTACAGAAAAGCATGTTAATCTAGGCAGGCTTCATATGAGACCCATACAGTGGCATCTCAAAAACAACTGGAAGGTACCAGAATCACTGGAAAAGGTGATCCAAGTCCCCAGGTCCCTGCACCCCCATTTACAATGGTGGCTGAAGGAAGACAATGCACTTACAGGCCAACCATTACACCCAATAAAACATGCTCTGCAAATATTTACAGACGCATCAATAGAAGGGTGGGGCGCTCACTTAGATGAGCACTTTGTAAGAGCAACCTGGTCCCTTCCGGGAAGCAAGTTGCATATAAACTATCTAGAACTTTAAGCAGTTTTTCTGACTTTAAGAGTTCTAAGACCTTTGCTCAAACAAGATAGTACTTGTAGCAACTGACAACACCACAGTAGTGTCATACATAAAGGAAGGAGGAATGAGGTCGGGCCCACTTTGTGCCCTACTATGGAGAATCTTGACCTGGTGTACCAGGAAACAAGTGACTCTAAAGCTCGACACATTTCAGGCCGGCCTAATGTGGTAGCAGACAGGCTGTCCAGGCTAGGCCAGACCATCCAAACAGTGGTTTCTCCTTCCAGAGGTCTTCCACTCTATGCAGTAGGTGGCACCGGCCCAAAATAGACTTATTTGCCACGAGGTTCAACAATAAGTCACCTCTGTTTTGTGTCACTGGTACCGGATCCCCTGGCCACAGCAGTGGATGTGCTGAGATGGCCGTGGTAGGATCTAAAAGGATACACCTTCTCACCATCAACCATATTGGGCAAAGTGGTGGAGAAGTTGCAAGGCTCCCCATGTAAGAGAATCATTCTGATTGCTCTGGGGTGGCCCAACATGCCTTGGTTTTGGGATCTAGTGGCCATGTCCAGCCACATCCCGCTGAGCCTGCCCAATCTGCCCAGCCTGTTCACAGCCATTCGGTCAGATCCCTCACAGAAATCTGACAAATCTTAATCTCCATGCAGGGCTCCTAGAGCCTCAGCAATCGAGGAGCAGGACTTGTCTGAGGCAGTGGCAGCAAGAATTGAGGCTCCTCAATGGGGTGGTCAATCAGATCAGTCTATGGGGCAAATGGTTCATTTTTACCAAGTGATGTATCATTCATCAGGTGGACTTCGAGCACCCCCTGTAAAGTCAGTTGCTGACTTCCTTAGGTACCTGTTTCAGGACAGGAAGTTGCAGTCCAGTACCATTGATGGTTACAGGTCAGCCATTACTGATAGTCTGGAAAATTTGCCCATCCATGTCAGTAAGGATGAAAATCTCACTCGTCTCCTGGATAGCTTCCACTGAGACAGACCCAAAGGCTGTAGGGGAATCCCCTCCTGGAACTTCTTCCTGGTTTTTGCACCAGCTGACAAGGTTCATTTTGAACCAATTAAAGGCCTCCTTGAAGCTTTTGACCTTCAAGGCAGTTTTCCTCTTGGCCCTGGGTTCGGGCAAGTGTAGAAGTGAGATACATGCTTGGCAAACAACCCAGCACCATTGATGGTTATAGGTCACCCATTGTTGATAAACTGGGAAATTCACCCTTCAACACCAGCAAGGACGAAAATCTCGCTCGTCTCCTGGATAGTTTCCTCGGAGACAGACCCAAAGGCAGGAGTGGCATACCCTCCTGGAACTTCTCACTAGCCGTGCACCAGCTAAGACTCCATTTGATCCAATCAAATAGGCCTCCTTGAAGCATTTGACCTTCAAGACGGTATTCCTCTTGGCCCTTGGGTCGGGCAAGTGCAGAAGTGAGATTCATGCTGGGCAAAACTAATATATTGGACACCAATCCGACTGGTCAAGGTGTCCCTGTATCCATCACCCAGTTTTCTATCCTATAATCAGCTGGCCATAGAGGGTCCAGACAGTGTGGCCCCTGGGGTTATAACAGTCCTGGCCCCAACTCTGGATAGATCCCTCAAGTTTGACAGGTCCCTCTGTCCGGTCAGAGCATTGTGCTACTATTTGGACAGGACCTCAGACATCAGGCAGAACAAGGTGGTTTTTTGTCTCCTTTAAGAAAGGTTTCAACAAAGACATCTCACCTGTCACTATCTCCTCTTGGATCAGGCAGACTGTGGTCCTATGTTATGAGCTCTCTGACCAGAAGGCCCACACTTGACATCAGGTTAAAGCCCATGATGTCAGGGCCTTTGCTGCTTCTAAGGTCTTCCAGTCGGGAGTCTCCTTTGATCCAATCTTGTCAGCCTGCCACTGAAGTCACAATACCTTCACACAGCTCTATATGAAGGGCGGGGCTTGGGCTGATTCAGAGCTTTACCAATTGGGCTCGGTAGTGGCTGCTCAGCAGATCCACAGGTGGCCCTTAGATTGAGGAGATTTGTATATGCGCATCACAGTTCTTCATGTACATAAGAATTAAGTGTGGCGTGCTTCCTTCGGGAGGTTTATTGCATTCTGGGACTGAACTCATCCCTCTCTTCCCCTGCCTCAGAGCAGGTCTGCAAAAAGGGGGGGTGACGGCGGTATAGCCCCGGGTAACCGGCTGCTGGCAACCGACCATGGCCTTACAGGGTTTCCTGACCTTAAAGTCAACCCAGGCCTGGACCTATAGATCTCCTGACGAAGTCAGCCTAGGCCGTAGGTTAAAATTTGCTTTTACTTGTGAGTTCACATAAGTCCCTAGTAACTTACCCGCCGACCAAGCGGTAGTTATTCAGCAATTGTCCATTGGATAGGATGTATTGATGCAATAAAATTGCAAATTTAATAAGTAAATAAATTTTTATAAGTTAATACCCTATCCAATGGACACACAAGACCCTCCCACCGACCCCGCTATCAGCTTACTAGGGGTCTAATAGGTTTAGACAACGAAAAAGATGCTATGACGTCAGGTTATCTAGACTGGAAGGAAGTACGAGGCGCCATCTGGGGAGTGCACAGTACTACGGACCGGCCAGCTAGTGGTAACACAGGACGTCTTTTTCTGGCGTTTGGCGGGCCGGTCTGCGCCGACCGGTTAAGCAATTGTCCATTGGATAGGGTATTAACTTATAAAAATTTAATTTACTTATTAAATTTGCAAATTTTTGTGTTTTTATCCCTCTGCTTGCTGAGTTTTTAACTTTTTAAAATGAAACTGGTTAATACATATTAAAGTAGGCAAAATAGACATTGTTATTAATGAAATTATAGCCTTATGTAGTAAAAATAGGGGATTTTTAGCCACCTGGCGAATGCACACTCCTGACCGGTCCTGCCAGTATTCTATACAGGATGTCTTTTTCTGGCGTTTGGTGGGACCGGTCGCGCCGACCGGTAAAGCAATTGTCCATTGGATAGGGTATTAACTTATAAAAATTTAATTTACTTATTAAATTTGCAATTTGATTTTTTTTATTGGTCATAAGATTAACTGAGCTTTTTGGGGGCAATTTTATAAAATAGATAGCCTGGACCATTGATGATTTCTGTCAGTGAGTATTTTATTACCCCTTTTATATATACCAGAGTGTTTGTTATCTCATACCATTTATGCTGTATCACTCTACCCCTTTGTCATATTAGGTAATGTAGTCCCCCCCACCCCCTCTGGCTACCTCCAGCTATTGAGTGACACTAAATAAACAAAGGTACTGATGATATCAATGAGAAACAAAGAACCAGGCTAGTCAGTGGAGTTGCAGATCTCCTATAATAGTGTTAGATGTTCAGTAATAGTGATAAACTTGTGTTTGGACCTTTGCCCACAAGGACTCTTGCCCACAGGACCTTTGCCCACAAAGGACTTTGCCCACCACTTTTTTTACAGCGGAGGAACTTGCATAAAATAATGATATGAAATAATAGGAAATAATATCCACATAATTAGCTTTATAATGTGTTTTTTTTAAGTATAAGTGTACAATATCTACCATATTAAAGATCAGTTTCTTATTATCTCCCGCTGGGCTTTAGCCCGGGAGGGAGATTATGAAATGATGTCTGTGTGTGCGTGCATGCGTGCGTGCGTGTGTGCATGCGTTAGTTAGTCACGCAGATTTCTCCAAAACTACTACAGCTACAGCTTTTTTGTAAATTAATTGTCCCAATGAATTTTCATGCCCTTGAAAATCTTTTTGGTTTTATTGACTTAGGCCTAAAGATAAGTGAGTAATAGCAATCTTAGCTACTTTGAGTAAAGGGCTCATAACTCAAAAACTATTGCAGTAACAACTTTTTCTTCAAATATGTTGTTCACCTACTTTGTCCTTAGCTATAAGATGGTACATAGTTTGGGGTCCCATTACATGCCATAAGTGAGTAATAGCTATTTTCTCATTTGTAGCTAAATAACAGAAGAAGTAAATGTCAAATATCTTCAAAAGTATTGAAGTTAGGGAAATCTTTTCAAATATGTTGTCCATCTTCTTTTTGGTAAGCTATCACATACTAAAGTTTCAGACCTGTTGCACCTTGGATAGCTGAGTAACAGCTACTTTGAAATTCTGACTGGTGAGTAAAGCGATTGTAACTCCAAAACTATTCCAGTTAGAGTATTTTCCTAAAATATGTTGTTCAGCTACTTTGTCCTTAGCTATAAGATGGTACATAGTTTGGGGTTCTGTTGCATGCTATAAGTGAGTAATAGCTATTTTCTCATTTGTAGCTAAATAACAGAAGAAGTAAATGTCAAATATCTTCAAAAGTATTGAAGTTAGGGAAATCTTTTCAAATATGTTGTCCATCTACTTTTTGGTAAGCTATAACATAGTAAAGTTTCAGACCTGTTGCACCTTGGATAGCTGAGTTATAGCTACTTTGAAATTCTGACTGTTGAGTAAAGCCATTGTAACTCCAAACCTATTGCAGTTACAGCTTTTTCTTCAAATATGTTGTTCAGCTACTTTGTCCTTAGCTATAAGCTGTTGCACATTGGATAGCCGTGTAATACCTACTTTGAAATTGTGACTATTGGGTTCTATTGCATGCCATAAGTGAGTAATAGCTATTTTCTTATTAGTAGCAAAATAATGACATAAGTAAATGTCAAATATCTTCAGAAGTATTAAAGTTACGGAATTCTTTTCAAATATGTCATTCATCTACTTTTTTGTAAGCTATCACATAGTAAAGTTTCAGACCTGTTGCACATTGCATAGCTAAGTAATAGCTACTTTGAAATTGTGACTGTTGAATAAATCCATTGTAACTCCAAAACTATTGCAGTTACAGCTTTTTCTTCAGATATGTTGTTCAGCTACTTTGTCCTTAACTATAACATGGTATATATTTTGGGGTTGTATTGCATGCCATAAGTGAGTAATAGCTATTTTCTTATTTGTAGCAAAATAACAACATAAGTAAATGTCAAATATCTTCAAAAGTATTAAAGTTAGGGAAATATTTTGAAATATGTTATTCATCTAGTTTTTGATAACCTATCACATAGTAAAGTTTCAGACCTGTTGCACATTGGATAGCCGAGTAATACCTACTTTGAAATTGTGACTGTAGGGTAAATGCATATAGTTTGGGGTTCTATTGCATGCCATAAGTGAGTAATAGCTATTTTCTTATTTGTGGCAAAATAATAACATAATTTTTCTCAAATAACTGCTTCATCTACTTTTGGGAGAGCTTTCACATGGTGAAGTTTCAGACCCGTAGCTAATTATTCACCTACTCAAAATGAGTAAATGATAATTATCTCTAAAAGTATTGCGGATATCTAATTTTTGTCAAATAACTCATTCACCTACTTTTGGATGAGCTTTCACTTGGTGAAGTTTCAGACCCGTAGCTAATTATTCACCTACTCAAAATGAGTAAATGCTAATTATCTCTAAAAGTATTGTGGATATCCAATTTTTCTTAAATAACTCATTCACCTACTTTTGGAAGAGCTTTCACTTGGTGAAGTTTCAGACCCGTAGCTAATTATTCACCTACTCAAAATGAGTAAATGCTAATTATCTCTAAAAGTATTGTGGATATCCAATTTTTATCAAATTACTCGTTCATCTACTTTTGGGAGAGCTTTCACATGGTGAAGTTCCATACCCGTAGCTAATTACTCACCTACTCAAAATGAGTAAATGTGAATTATCTCTAAAAGTATTGGGGATATCCAATTTTTCTTAAATAACTCATTCACCTACTTTTGGAAGAGCTTTCACTTGGTGAAGTTTCAGACCCGTAGCTAATTATTCACCTACTCAAAATGAGTAAATGCTAATTATCTCTAAAAGTATTGTGGATATCCAATTTTTATCAAATTACTCGTTCATCTACTTTTGGGAGAGCTTTCACATGGTGAAGTTCCATACCCGTAGCTAATTACTCACCTCAAAATGAGTAAATGTGAATTATCTGTAAAAGTATTGCAGATATCCAATTTTTCTCAAACAACTCATTCACCTACTTTTGGGAGAGCTTTTACTTGGTGAGGTTTCAGACCTGTAGCTAATTATTCACCTACTCAAAATGAGTAAATGTGAATTATCTCTAAAAGTATTGCGGATATCCAATTTTTATCAAATAACTCATTCATCTGCTTTTGGGAGGGCTTTCACATGGTGAAGTTCCAGACCCGTAGCTAATTACTCACCTACTCAAAATGAGTAAATGTGAATTATCTGTAAAAGTATTGCAGATAGCCAATTTTTCTCAAATAACTCATTCATCTACTTTTGGGAGGGCTTTCACATGGTGAAGTTCCAGACCCGTAGCTAATTACTCACCTCAAAATGAGTAAATGTGAATTATCTGTAAAAGTATTGGGGATATCCAATTTTTCTTAAGTAACTCATTCACCTACTTTTGGGAGAGCTTTTACTTGGTGAGGTTTCAGACCCGTAGCTAATTATTCACCTACTCAAAATGAGTAAATGTGAATTATCTCTAAAAGTATTGCGGATATCCAATTTTTATCAAATAACTCATTCATCTGCTTTTGGGAGGGCTTTCACATGGTGAAGTTCCAGACCCGTAGCTAATTACTCACCTACTCAAAATGAGTAAATGTGAATTATCTGTAAAAGTATTGCAGATAGCCAATTTTTCTCAAATAACTCATTCATCTACTTTTGGGAGGGCTTTCACATGGTGAAGTTCCAGACCCGTAGCTAATTACTCACCTACTCAAAATGAGTAAATGTGAATTATCTCTAAAAGTATTGCGGATATCCAATTTTTATCAAATAACTCATTCATCTGCTTTTGGGAGGGCTTTCACATGGTGAAGTTCCAGACCCGTAGGTAATTACTCACCTACTGAAAATGAGTAAATGTGAATTATCTCTAAAAGTATTGGGGATATCCAATTTTTCTTAAATAACTCATTCACCTACTTTTGGAAGAGCTTTCACTTGGTGAAGTTTCAGAGCCGTAGCTAATTATTCACCTCCTCAAAATGAGTAAATGCTAATTATCTCTAAAAGTATTGCGGGTATCCAATTTTTATCAAATTACTCGTTCATCTACTTTTGGGAGAGCTTTCACATGGTGAAGTTCCAGACCCGTAGCTAATTACTCACCTACTCAAAATGAGTAAATGTGAATTATCTCCAAAAGTATTGGGGATATCCAATTTTTCTTAAATAACTCATTCACCTACTTTTGGAAGAGCTTTCACTTGGTGAAGTTTCAGACCCGTAGCTAATTATTCACCTACTCAAAATGAGTAAATGCTAATTATCTCTAAAAGTATTGTGGATATCCAATTTTTATCAAATTACTCCATCTACTTTTGGGAGAGCTTTCACATGGTGAAGTTCCATACCCGTAGCTAATTACTCACCTACTCAAAATGAGTAAATGGGAATTATCTGTAAAAGTATTGCAGATATCCAATTTTTCTCAAATAACTCATTCACCTACTTTTGGGAGAGCTTTTACTTGGTGAGGTTTCAGACCTGTAGCTAATTATTCACCTACTCAAAATGAGTAAATGTGAATTATCTCTAAAAGTATTGCGGATATCCAATTTTTATCAAATAACTCATTCATCTACTTTTGGAAGAGCTTTCACATGGTGAAGTTCCAGACCTGTAGCTAATTACTCACCTAATCAAAATGAGTAAATGTGAATTATCTGTAAAAGTATTGCAGATAGCCAATTTTTCTTAAATAACTCATTCACCTACTTTTGGGAGAGCTTTTACTTGGTGAAGTTTCAGACCCGTAGCTAATTATTCACCTACTCAAAATGAGTAAATGTGAATTATCTCTAAAAGTATTGCGGATATCCAATTTTTATCAAATAACTCATTCATCTACTTTTGGAAGAGCTTTCACTTGGTGAAGTTTCAGAGCCATAGCTAATTATTCACCTCCTCAAAATGAGTAAATGCTAATTATCTCTAAAAGTATTGCGGGTATCCAATTTTTATCAAATTACTCGTTCATCTACTTTTGGGAGAGCTTTCACATGGTGAAGTTCCAGACCCGTAGCTAATTACTCACCTACTCAAAATGAGTAAATGTGAATTATCTCTAAAAGTATTGGGGATATCCAATTTTTCTTAAATAACTCATTCACCTACTTTTGGAAGAGCTTTCACTTGGTGAAGTTTCAGACCCGTAGCTAATTATTCACCTACTCAAAATGAGTAAATGCTAATTATCTCTAAAAGTATTGTGGATATCCAATTTTTATCAAATTACTCGTTCATCTACTTTTGGGAGAGCTTTCACATGGTGAAGTTCCAGACCTGTAGCTAATTACTCGCCTAATCAAAATGAGTAAATGTGAATTATCTGTAAAAGTATTGCAGATAGCCAATTTTTCTCAAATAACTCATTCACCTACTTTTGGGAGAGCTTTTACTTGGTGAAGTTTCAGAGCCGTAGCTAATTATTCACCTACTCAAAATGAGTAAATGCTAATTATCTCTAAAAGTATTGCGGGTATCCAATTTTTATCAAATTACTCGTTCATCTACTTTTGGGAGAGCTTTCACATGGTGAAGTTCCAGACCTGTAGCTAATTACTCACCTACTCAAAATGAGTAAATGTGAATTATCTCTAAAAGTATTGGGGATATCCAATTTTTCTTAAATAACTCATTCACCTACTTTTGGAAGAGCTTTCACTTGGTGAAGTTTCAGACCCGTAGCTAATTATTCACCTACTCAAAATGAGTAAATGCTAATTATCTCTAAAAGTATTGTGGATATCCAATTTTTATCAAATTACTCGTTCATCTACTTTTGGGAGAGCTTTCACATGGTGAAGTTCCATACCCGTAGCTAATTACTCACTTACTCAAAATGAGTAAATGTGAATTATCTGTAAAAGTATTGCAGATATCCAATTTTTCTCAAATAACTCATTCACCTACTTTTGGGAGAGCTTTTACTTGGGGAGGTTTCAGACCCGTAGCTAATTATTCACCTACTCAAAATGAGTAAATGTGAATTATCTCTAAAAGTATTGCGGATATCCAATTTTTATCAAATAACTCATTCATCTACTTTTGGGAGGGCTTTCACATGGTGAAGTTCCAGACCCGTAGCTAATTACTCGCCTACTGAAAATGAGTAAATGTGAATTATCTCTAAAAGTATTGCAGATAGCCAATTTTTATCAAATAACTCATTCACCTACTTTTGGGAGAGCTTTCACATGGTGAATTTTCAGAGCCGTAGCTAATTAGTCACCTCCTCAAAATGAGTAAATGCTAATTATCTCTAAAAGTATTGTGGATATCCAATTTTTATCAAATTACTCATTCATCTACTTTTGGGAGAGCTTTCACATGGTGAAGTTCCAGACCCATAGCTAATTACTCACCTACTCAAAATGAGTAAATGTGAATTATCTGTAAAAGTATTGCAGATATCCAATTTTTCTCAACTAACTCATTCACCTATTTTTGGGAGAGCTTTTACTTGGTGAGGTTTCAGACCCGTAGCTAATTATTCACCTACTCAAAATGAGTAAATGTGAATTATCTCTAAAAGTATTGCGGATATCCAATTTTTCTCAAATAACTCATTCACCTACTTTTGGGAGAGCTTTCACTTGGTGAAGTTTCACACCCGTAGTTAATTATTCACCTACTCAAAATGAGTAAATGCAAATTATCTCTACAAGTATTGCAGATAGCCAGTATTTCTGAAATAACTCATTCACATACATTTTGGAGAGCTTTCAATTAGTGAATTTTCAAATCCGTAGCTAATTACTCACCTACTCAAAATGAGTAACTGCCTATTATCACTAAAAGTATTGCGGATAGCCAATATTTCTCAAATAACTCATTCACCTACATTTTGGAGAGCTTTCACATGCTAAATTTTTTTAATGAATTTTTTAAATAATTTTTAATGCATTAAAATTCATGAAATCATGCAATAAATCAATTATAACTTGAAAAGTATTACATTTGGCGCACCTTGTTAAAATATGTTATCTTTAGTACATCTAATTTATATGGCGGGAGATAAATGCATGCGTCAGAGTGCTTGTTATGTTGTTGAATTAGAAGTATGTAATGTTACAATGTAATAATATTCTCAATGACTGTTGGACTTTCTTGAAACCTTTTTTGTATACATGCATTTTTTTATGTATACATTAGGCCACCTGGTATTTTTATTGTTTCCATTTTGCAGTACTATGTAAATCTATCAACAGTGAATTAAATGCTAATGAAATCAACTTATATACTTTATATAGTGCAACTTTAGTTCAGTCAACACTATATATCCTGAGTAGTTATCTAAATGGAGTATTGACTGATTGATTGATTGATTGATTGATTGATTGATTGATAAAAAATGAAAATGTCTTTGTGGTTAGAAAATGTCTATGTTGTTAGAAAAATTTCTATTGTGGGTGAACATCCTACCCTGTCAGATTCTTGGGGGCAAGGTGCCTGTGGATAGAGTTTGCATTGGGCAATGTCCTTGTGGGCTAAGTTCCTTTATTCACATTTGTCGTCTGGGGATATCATTTTGTTTGCAAAATAAAAATATTATGGATTGAATTACTCAAGTTCTTATATAAGTGGTTGATTATGTTTTCCCTCAAGATTATATCACACAGAAGGGGTCCCATGGAAAATACCCAGTCAAAACATGTTGCGGGAGTGATGACCTGTCTGTGGATATGTTGGCGCCAAGTTGGCCCAATCTAGTTTATCATTCTGTACTTCAGTAAGTTTACATATATTGCTTTGTATTTGAGAGGGTGTACATCTGTTGTTCTGTCTGGTTGACCATTTTTCTATATTTTAGCTGGAGGACCTCAGAAGGAGGAGGAGGAAGAAGAGCCAGAGCCACCTGAGCCTTTTGAGTGGACTGAAGACTAGAACTGACCACTGGTCAGTAATACAGTGACAGGATTCTCCCCTACACCTCAGCATCTTGTGTACACTGAAGAAATGAAATCTGAACAAACTATTTGTCATTCCTGCTGTGGTTATGTGGTTTTTGTAATATCAAAACACTTGTGCTTTTTATTTTACAATAAACTATTCACAGATGGGATAGTAAAATGAATAAAAAAAATTTAAACAAACTTTCCAGATTTGCTGATATACGTCACTCACTCTTAATATTATACATTGCCATATTTACATAGACGAGGTAGTGTTCTGAAAACAATAACACATGGGATGTGTAAATGTGAAATAATGTTTTGGCTGTGGTTAATGGTATAGCAAATTGTGCCAGACACAAAAACAGATCCATTATCCAAGAGAAATGATTTGTCAATGGAATGTCAGAGTAAAAATAAACTGAACAAGGATTAACAAGTGTATTGTGTTTCTTGTGACACCATCCCTCAGTAACTGGTGTCATTTTGTGAATCAAGCATCTTATCCAAGGGCTCTCCTCTTTCTCATCCATATTTAAAGGTTGAAACTGGAGGTTATCGGAGACTTTCTTTGAGCAAAAGTTGGCATATCCATATATTATTACAGAGGGAAGGAGATGTAGGGTATTAGCCATAGCATCCAGAGGCATATATTATTTACATATATTGATGAATGTCTGCAGGAAGAATGGATGGAACATTTCAAATGTTAGATATTTGTTTGTCGTAAACTTTGATATATTTGGATTAATACTATTCCCAAGCCATTTTATCACACTAAAATTCACTGTTAGCATACTACAATATCTTACCCATTGGAACTCCTTGCTATTCAGGTGGCCCACTTCCTGGGCGGGCACGCTTCTTGAGAAAATAATTTATATTATTTCTGGCCACCAGGCACTAGCACTACATGGCGCTTCATGGTGAGGTGACCAAGGTAGGTTGTTGTTTTGCCTCTTTTTCTATTTGGCTACCATCTTGTGGGGGTGATTTAGTGAGCTGATATTTTTTCCTATATTGATGTACACTCCTATGTTCTACATCACATGTCTACTGGTTATCCTTCATTGGCCCGCTGGGTGGGAAACTATGAAAATCCAAGCCCCGGGTGGGTGTTTGCGTGCTTGTTAAGTTTTCTTATGTGGACAGTTACTCCAAAATGACAGGAAGTTTTTCAATTTTATATGTAGGTGTACGTAGGCCTCCAGCAGACATCCACCTTGTTATGTCAGAGCCCCAAAAAGAACTTAATTATAGCAATTCTGAGTTTGCTGCTTAAATGGCTGACATTCCAAAACTACATGATGAAGTTATTATCTCTCGCCCGACTCACCGGTGGTAGATTATAATTAAGCATCCCTGAAAGGTCGCTTATTTGGTTTCGTGTCAGTTTCCTCGCCGCTGCGCCGCATTATGGTCTCCCTTGAATATCTCCCTTATTATTGCAAGCTTTTTAACCATATTTGGCAGTTATATACCTTATGCGTGTTAAAATTTTTCCACATGCTTAAATTTGATCTTTATCAAGGTCACATGATCAAAAAATAGTTTTTTCGGGTACACCCGCCCGTCATCGCAGTTCAGGAAAATCTACTGACCGCAGAGGCTTGTAACTTTATACACATGTTTATACTATCAAAAACGTGAGCTGATTAGATTTTGGGAGCAATCCGATGAAAATTGACTGATTTATGAGTGATTTTCTCACAGGTACCAATCAGAAAGCTTAAAATTCATGTGAACCCCCCTATTATCTTCTTAAGTATTGCATTTAGAGCCATAAAATGTATTGGGAGGTAGTAGGAAACCATATGTGGAGAGTCTAGAAAGCAAGTCAAATTCCCCCCTTATGGGTCAAACTGGGGTCATAAAATAGCCGATTTTGTGTTTTTGCCTTTTATCTCCTTTATTCTTGCTTTTACAGCTTTAGAATGTATTAAGAGGTATTGGGAAACCATATGTGAAGAGTCTAGATAGCTGGTCAGATTTACACCCGCCCGTCATTGCAGTTCAGGAAAATCTACTGACCGCAGAGGCTTGTAACTTCATACACATGTTTATACTATCGGGAAACCTTATGTGAAGAGTCTAGATAGCTGGTCAGATTTACCCCCGGATCCCCCCTTATGGGTCAAACTGGGGTCATAAAATAGCCGATTTTGTGTTTTTGCCTTTTATCTCTTTTACTCTTTTAGAGTTTTAGAATGTATTGAGAGGTATTGGGAAACCTTATGTGAAGAGTCTAGATAGCTGGTCAGATTTACCCCCAATGTATTGAGAGGTATTGGGAAACCTTATGTGAAGAGTCTAGATAGCTGGTCAGATTTACCCCCCACCCTTATGGATCAAACTGGATTCAGCAAATAGCCGATTTTGTGTTTTTGCCTTATATCTATTTTATTCTTGCTTTTAGAGATTTACAATGTATTCAGAGGTATTGGGAAACCTTATGTGAAGAGTCTAGATAGCTGGTCAGATTTACCAGATAGATGTGTTCAAAGCATTGTGTCATAAACTTCTTGCCTTTCTAAAGGCTCACATTTTACTATGCCTTTTTCTAAAATGTAAATAGATATATGGCATTTATAAAGCACTGTTACTCTTTAATTAAGTAGTTTTATGGTGTAACTTTCGACCTATTATAAGTATTGATGCTTTGTGCATTCTTAGCCAGAGCATTTATTCAATTAACTTTTCGCAATTTATGACCATAGAAAACAAAATAAAGCTTAAATTTTTCTTTCATGGTAATGCATGAACTTCCACACTGTCTGCTTAACTTTCACTTCTTCTCTCAGCACTGCATGTTTTTATTTTCAAAAACCTTTTTCTACTGTATATTATATTGCAGTGAACCTTTTTGGGACGCTTAGTTTTTGTTAGCAAAAACATTTTTTTAGTTTACACCATGTGTGTGCGTGCGTGCGTGCGCAAGTGTGTCACACAGTTTTCTCTTAAACTACTACAGTTACACATTTTTATGTCAGCTGACTTGTCAGTCAGCTGACATTATGTCATCACTCTGCGGCGTGGGCGTACGCGTCCGCGTGAACAACTTCTTCTCCAAAACTACAAGGCCTAGAGACATGCTGTTTTTTTTAAAAGATACCTTATCTATCGAGGATGAAAAAGTGTTCAAGGCATGCAAATCTGTCTGTTCGTCTGTTTGCTAGAGACATTACAAGGGTGGTACCCCCACCAAACGTGTGAAAATTTCAACTTTTTATCACAATTTTCTCGGTGACTATTGCAGGGATTTCTCTCATATTTTGCATATATGTACTAGGCCAGAGGTAGATTCTCTTGTGTGAGTATGAGACCTGGATCTGTCTTACTTTTTTTTTAATAAATTTTTTTAATAATTTTTAATGCATTAAAATTCATGAAATCATGCACTAAATCACTTATAACTTCAAAAGTGTTGCATTTACAGCATTTTGTGAAAATATGTTGTTCAGCTACTTTTTTCATAGCTACAATATGGTGAGTAAGTTGGGTGTCTGTCTCAATAGCTAAGTGAGTAATAGCTACTTTTGGGCTTTTCAGTAACTTCCGTTATGAGTAAAATCACTTGTAACTTAAAAACTATTGCATTTAGAGAATTTCGTATAAATATGTTATTCAGCTACTTTTGGGCCAGCTATAACATAGTGAAATTTCAGACCTGTAGCTCATGGCATAGCTGAGTAATAGCTACTTTTAGGTTATCACTGTTGAGTAAATCGCTTATAACTTGAAAACTATTGCATTTAGAGAATTTTGTATAAATATGTTATTCAGCTACTTTTGGGTCAGCTATAACATAGTAAAATTTCAGACCTGTAGCTCATGGCATAGCTGAGTAATAGCTACTTTTAGGTTATCACTGTTGAGTAAATCACTTATAACTTGAAAAGTGTTGCATTTAGAGCATTTTGTTAAAATATGTTATTCAGCTACTTTTTTCATAGCTACAACATGGCGAGTAAGTTGGGTGTTTGTCTCAATAGCTAAGTGAGTAATAGCTACTTTTGGGCTTTTCAGTAACTTCCATCATGAGTAAAATCACTTGTAACTTAAAAACTATTGCATTTAGAGAATTTCGTATAAATATGTTATTCAGCTACTTTTGGGCCAGCTATAACATAGTAAAATTTCAGACCTGTAGCTCATGGCATAGCTGAGTAATAGCTACTTTTAGGTTATCATTGTTGAGTAAATCACTTATAACTTGAAAACTATTGCATTTAGAGTATTTTGTTTCAATATGTTATTCACCTATTTTGGGGTCAGCTATAACATAGTGAAGTTTCAGACCTGTGGCTCATTTCATAGCTGAGTAATAGCTACTTTGAAGTTCTCACTGTTGAGTAAATCAGTTATAATTGGAAAACTATTGCATTTACAGAAATTTGTGCAAATATGTTATTCAGCTACTTTTGGGTCAGCTATAACATAGTGAAATTATAGACCTATAGCTCATGGCACAACTGAGCAATAGCTATTCTCAGGTACTGACTGTTGAGTAAATCAGCTATAACTTGAAAAATATTGCATTTGGAGTATTTTGTTAAAATATATTGTTCACCTACTTTTGGGTCAGCTATAACATAGTGAAATTACAGACCTATAGCTCATGGCATAGCGGAGCAATAGCTATTTTCAGGTTCTCACTATTGAGTAAATCAGTTGTAGCTTGAAAACTATTGCATTTACAGTAGTTTGCTTAAATATGTTGTTCATCTACTTTTGGGTTAGCTATAACATAGTAAAATTTCAGACATGTAGCTCATTGCATAGCTGAGTAATAGTTCCTTTGAGGTTCTCACTGTTGAGTAAATCAGTTGTAACTTGAAAACTATTACATTTAGAGTAATTTGTTAAATATGTTATTCACAGAATTTTGGGTCAGCTATAACATAGTGAAATTGCAGACCTCTATGTCATGGCATAGCTGAGCAATAGCTACTTTCAGGTTCTCACTGTTGAGTAAATCATTGTATCCACTGGATAGCCGCAGTGTGTAGAGAGAGATTTCACCATTACTGCTCTGATGAAAAAAAATATTATAGCTAGCTTTCTTAAGTTTGCAGTATATATTAATAACCATAAAATGTTGTCTGGGAATATTTTTGGCCTCATTTTGAGAAACAAGATGGCCGCCACAGGTGTTTTTTGTCAGTCATGAAAAGTGCTTATATCTCCCTTATTATTGATCCTAGAGGTTTGGGATGATAAACCAACCTGTAGGAAATCATGGGGTGGGAATATTTTGGTGTGGTCAGATTTGACCTTCAATGACCCCTCCTTCAAGGTCAAACAAGGATAGCCAAACTTAAAAGTGCTTATAACTCGCTTATTATTGGTCCCAGAGGTTTGGGATGGTAAACAGACAGGAAATCATGGGCTGTGAATCTGTTGATATGGTCCGATTTGACCTTGGAACCCTCCTTCAAGGTCAAATGAGGATAGCGAAAATTGAAAGTGCCTACAACTCGTTTATTATTGGTGACAGAGATTTGGGATGGTAAACCATCCCATAGGAAATTATTGGCTCGGAATCTTTTGGTATGGTCAGATTTGACCTTTGGACCCCTCCTTCAAGGTCAAATGAGGACAGCCAAGCTTAAAAGTGCTTATAACTCATTTATAATTGGTCCTAGAGGTTTGGAATGGTAAACCATAGGAAATCATGGGCTGGGAATGTATTTGTGTGGTTAGATTTGACCGTGGACCCCTTCTTCAAGGTCGAACGAGGATATTGCATTTGTAGTATTTCTTTAAATATGTTTTAACCTATTTTTTACACTTAAACAATTACCTTGTTATTTTCCTTCATAATACCATTTACAGGGCACAACTTTTTTATCCTTTTCTTCTGTCAGCTTCGGAATTTCTTTCGAACTTGCTGTTCAGTTACCATTTACTGTATTTCTGTACAGCCCTTTTCCTGATAATTATTCTGTCCTCTAATCACCTTCACAAATCAAAAACACTCAGTCAGCTGACACAGTGCCCGTTCACGGGCACTCTCCTCTTGTTGGTAAATTACTTGTCCTAATGAATTTTTACGCTCTTCAATATTTTGGGGGTTTGGTGAACTTTGGCCTACTTTTGAGTGAGTAATAGCACTTTTACCTAATATAATTATATGGCTTATAACTCTCAAACTATTGCATTTAGAGTATTTTGTTCCAATATGTTGTTCAGCTACTTTCTCCACAGCTACAACATGGTCAGTAGTTTGGAAGTGTATCTCCATAGCTAAGTGAGTAATAGCTACTTTGTCAATTTTTAATGGTAACCATAATGAGTAAATGGCTTATATCTTCAAAAGTATTGCAGCTACACAATTTCTCTCAAATATGTTGCTCATCTACTTTTTTGTGAACTGTAACATAATTAAGTTTTACACCTGTTGCTCAATGCACAAGTGAGTAATGGCTACTTTATTGCTACTTTTATTGAAAATGTGAGAAGATCACAAATATCTCGTAAACGGTAAGAGATAGAGCGATTTTGAGTGAATTTTTGACCCACAGGGTAGTACAAGAGTATCCTGTGCCTAAGGGAAAAATTTCAATTTTTGCCACTTTTGGTGGCCATCTTGTATTTTAGCGGAAAATGAAAAAGTGTGAATATCTCGAAAACCATAAGAGATAGAGCGATTTCGAGCGAATTTTTGACCCGCAGGGTAGTACAAGAGTATCCTATGCAAAATGGGAAAAATTTCAATTTTCGCCCCTTTTGGCGGCCATCTTGGATTTTAGCGGAAAGTAAAACATTGAAAATATCATGGAAATGGTAAGAAATAGAGTGATTTGAAGCGAATTTTTGAATTGCAGGGTAGTACAGGAGTATCCTGTGCCTAGGAGAAAAATTTCAATATTCACCACTTTTGGCGGCCATCTTGGATTTTAGCGGAAAATAAAACATTGAAAATATCTGGGAAATGGTAAGAGATAGAGCAATTTGGAGCGAAATTTTGACCCACAGGGTAGTACAAGAGTATCCTGTGCCTAGGGGAAAAATTTCAGTTTTCGCCACTTTTGGCGGCCATCTTGGATTTTAGCGGAAATTAAAACATTGAAAATATCTCGTAAACGGTAAGAGATAGAGCAATTTGGAGCGAATTTTTGACCCACAGAGTAGTTCAGGAGTATCCTGTGCCTAGGGTAAAATTTCAATTTTCTCCACTTTTGGTGGTCATCTTGGATTTTAGCGGAAAATAAAAAAGTGTGAATATCACGAAAACCGTAAGAGATAGAGCAATTTTGAGCGAGTTTTTGACCCACAGGGTAGTACAAGAGTATACTATTCAAAGGAAAAAAATTCAATTTTCGCCACTTTTGGCAGCCATCTTGGATTTTAGCAGAAAATAAAACATTGAAAATATCATGGAAATGGTAAGAGATAGAGCAATTTCGAGTGAATTTTTGACCCGCAGGGTAGGACAGGAGTATCCTGTGAGTAGGGGAAAAATTTCATTTTATTGCGTTAATACATCCTATTCAATGGACAATTGCAGACTACCCCTGCAACAGGATCATTCTGATCGCTCCAGGGTGGCCCAACATACCCTGGTTTTGGGATATGGTGACAATGTCCAGTCAGATCCCTCTGTGTCTGCCCAACCTGCCCAATCTGGTATCTCAACCATTCAACCAGACCCTACACAGGAACCTGTCAAACCTGAACCTACATGCATGGCTCCTAGAGCCACAGCAATCAAGGAGCAGGGATTCTCTGAGGTAGTGGCAGCACGTATTGAGGCTCCTCAAAGAGGATCAATCAGATCCGCCTATGAGGCAAAGTGGACCATTTTTACAAAGTGGTGCCTCAATAATCAGGTGGACTTCAGGGCACCACCTCTAAAAGCCATAGCTGACTTCCTGTTACACCTATTTCAGAACAGGAAGTTGCAACCTGGTACCATTGATGGTTACAGTGATGGTTACAGATCAGCCATTGCTGACAAATTGGGCAACTCTACCATTAATGTCAGCAATGTAGACTTTGTGGTGTACATCCGGAAAGTATCAGACATTTATTTTCAAATTGCTCAAAATCTGTAGAATTATGGGAAAATGTGAAAGTATGGATACAGTCAAAAATTGGCTATACTATAAAACTAGACAATAAAGCAAAAATACTGGGAGAAAGTCATTTTGATGAACATTTTTGGGCTCTAAATTTTATATTAATATGCACAAGATATTATATTTTTTCATGCGCAAGAAAAAATTTGCACCTCAATATCTATCTTTTACAGAAGATAATAAAAAGTAAATATCAAGAACAAGACATGTTATCTAAAGTAAATGATTATGATAGTAAATTTTCCAAAAGATGGTCAGTTTGGAGATTAATCTTTGTTAATATTTAAAAATTGCTTGTATGTTGGTGTGTATATCAAAATCTGATTATTGCTACCAAACAGAGTAAAAGAAAATGACATAGTTAGTGATGTATGCTTCAATGAATGTTCAATAATGCTATGATATAGTGTATTGGTATGATTAGTAAATTGTGTGTGCCTTTTTGTTTTCTATCGATGTATGAACAAAAAATAAAAATTAAAAAAAAAATTAATGTCAGCAAAGATGAGAATCTCCCCTGTCTCCTGGATAGTTTCCATAGAGACAGGCCCAAGGGCAGGAGGGGTATACCCTCCTGGAACCTGTCCCTGGTCTTACACCAGCTGACTAAGGCGCCCTTTGAACCTTTAAAAGAGGCCTCTCTAAAACACTTGACCTTCAAGACTGTTTTTCTGCTGGCCCTGGGTTCTGGTAAACACAGGAGTGAGATCCATGCTTGGCTACATTGGAACATCAGACACCAGTCAGACTGGTTTAAGGTGTCCTTGTACCCCTCACCCAGCTTTCTATCCAAGAATCAGCTGGCTAAGGAGGGTCCAGATAGTGTGGCTCCAGTGGTCATACCAGCCCTGGCCCCCACTCTGGATAAGTCACTCAAGGGTGACAGGTCCTTGTGTCCAGTCAGAGCCCTGCGCTATTACTTGGATAGGACCTCAGATCTTAGGCAGAACAAGGTCTTTGTCTCCTTCAAGAAAGGTTTTGATAAGGACATATCACCTGCCACCATCTCCTCATGGATCAAGCAGACTGTGATCCTTTGTTATGAACTCTGACCAGGAGGCCCTCACACTGCATCAGGTCAAAGCCCATGATGTCAGGGCCTTTGCTGCTTCTAAAGCCTTCCAGCCGGGGGTCTCCTTAGAGCAGATTCTCCCACCCTGCCATTGGAAATCCCATAACAACTTCACACAATTTTATTTGAAGGATGTGGCTTGGGCAGATACAGAGCTTTTTCATTTAGGGCCAGTGGTGGCTGCCCAACAGGTCCACCACCAAGCCCCAAAATGAGGAGATATGTAAATATGTATATATGTACATAGCCTGTAAATAAATAAAAAAAAAAACTGTGACTTGCTTCCTTTGGGAAGTTTATTTCTTGGGACTGAACTCAGCCCCTCTCTCTTCTTCCTCAGAGCAGATCTGGGAAAGAAAAAAGGGGGGGCGGCAACGTAAATAAGTAAATTTACATTTTTGTAAGTTAATACCCTATCCAATGGACAGGCAAGGCCCACCCATCCGGCCCCGCTATCAGCTTACTAGGGGTCATACTATGTTTAGACAACGAAAAAGATGCTATGACGTTACACTGTCTAGGATAAAAATTTCAATTTTTGCCACTTTTGGCGGCCATCTTGGATTTTAGCGGAAATGAAAAAGTGATTATCTCGAAAACCGTGAGATAGAGCGATTTTTTGACCCACAGGGTAGTCCAAGAGTATCCTATGCAAAGGGGAAAAATTTTAATTTTTGCCACTTTTGGCGACCATCTTGGATTTTAGCGGAAAATGAAAAAGTGTGAATATCTCGAAAATTGTAAGAGATAGAGTGATTTTGAGCGATTTTTTACCCACAGGGTAGTACAAGAGTATCCTATGCAAAGGGGAAAAATTTTAATTTTCACCACTTTTGGCGGTTTTGGATCTCTTGGATTTTAGCAGAAAATGAAAAAGTGTGAATATCTCAAAAACCGTACAAGATAGAGCGATTTCAAGTGAATTTTTGACCTGCAGGGTAGTATAAGAGTATCCTATGCAAAGGGGAAAAATTTTCAATTTTCACCACTTTTTTTGGCGTCCATCTTGGATTTTAGCGGAAAATAAAACATTGAAAATATCTTGGAAATGGTAAGACATAGAACGATTTTGAGCGAATTTTTGACCCACAGGATAGTACAAGAGTATTCTCTGCCTAGGAGAAAAATTTCAGTTTTCGCCACTTTTGGCGGCCATCTTGGATTTTATCGGAAAATGAAAAATTGTGAATATCTCAGAAAAGGTATTTCTTCCCCTTTAATGCTCTTCGGGAGCGGCAGTGGTCTTGTTTGTATTTGGCATACACCTGAATTTAAAGCAAGAGACACTAGCATTCTGAGTGTGAATGAATGCTAAAAATGATATACAGTTAAATAAATTGGTTAATGCCAACTGGATGTATTGCTCCAATATTCCACATCCACCATCTTTCACACTTTTTTCTGTGTTCAGGTTTCAGTGTGTTGTATTTTAGAGAACACCGTTCCAGAATTGAGAATCTGAGATCATTTACAGAATGACCCTTGTCTGTGAAGTGTTTAGACACAGGGGTTGATCTGCTCTCCTTTGGTGTTTTCACTGAGAGAATATGCTCATACATTCTGGATCTGAATGCATGCCCTGTTTCACCAACATAGTATTTATTGCACTTTTTACAAGTGATTAGGTATACTATGTGACTCAATTCACAACTTATGTGTTTTGGCAGGTTGGTGAGTTTATGGATCTTATTGGATACGTTACACTTTACTGATGTGTCTTTATGTATTAGTGGGCAGTAAGTGCATTTGCCTAATCTCGTGCAGTGCTTGGCGATGATTTGCTTAACTGGTGCAACCTTAGGGGGATATGTTATGGATGCACTGGTCAGGATGTCTCTAAGATTTGGTAATCGTCTGAAACCCACTATTGGTTTTTCACTGAATGTGTGAACACAGTCATTACTGTGTTCAATAATATTCCAATTATTGTGTATGAATCCACGAATGTCTGGATTCATGGGGTTATATCTGGTTGCCATAACAGGAGTTTTTATCTCTTGTTTAGTTTTAACTGCTAATGGGTCTGTCTGTGTTAACCTAGCTGCTCTAAGTATGTGCTTTTTCAGGCTTTTGAGTGGGTAACCTCTTCTGACATAATGTTGAATCATTTCTAACCCATGACTGATAAAGTCATCATTCTTGGTAGAAATCCTATGAATCCTTAGGAATTGACCAAAAGGACCCTTAGTATGGCAAGGTTTATTGTGGGCAGATGTATGCAGATACAGATGGTTATCTGTTGGTTTCTCAAACAGAGTGGTATACAGCTTTCTATCACTATCAATTTTCACAGTGGTGTCTAGAAAATTAATAGAAGTCTCACTACTTTCATGAGTGAACTTGATTTTGGGATGGATGCTATTTAGATAGGAAATGAATTTTTGTAATTCATCCATACCATGTGTCCATATCATAAAAATGTCATCTATAAACCTAAGCCAAATTAGTGGTTCCTTGTCCCATCCTTCTAAGGCTTTGGTTTCAAACCTATCCATGAATAAGTTTGCATAGTTGGGTGCCACGCCTGTACCCATGGCAGTCCCCCCTACTTGCAAATAATGGTCATCATTAAATGTGAAGTTCATACTCAGTAGTATTAATTTCTACAACTCCAGAATGTATGGGGTGTTGGGTCTTTTGTCTGTCCTTTCTCAAATGGCTTGCCCACTGCAATAAGCCCTTCATGATTTGGTAGATTGGTATATAGTGACGAGACATCTAAGGTAACCAAAAGTGCCCCATCTGGGATTTTGGCCATTTCCAATAGTCTGCTGAAAAGTGTATCTCTTACATATGATTTTGTTTGGGGCACATATCCTTTAATATGTGCAGCAACAAATTTACTTCTGTTGCAAGTTGGGTGTCCTATAGGGCTACAGATTGGTCTGCCTGGTACCTGTTTTTTATGTATTTTTGGTAATAGGTAGAATCTGCCTGCTGTCAGATTTTTAATGTTTGGAAACTCAAAATTCTTCTCTGTTATGAGTTTGAGATTTTTGATTTCAATTAGGACTTTGCATATTTTCTCAGAGATTTTCTCTGTAGGGTCTTCCCTGATTTTGATATAGAAGTTTCGGTCACTAAGTTGTCTGTAACCTTCCCTAAGGTAGTCAGTAGTGTTCATTACCACTACTGCTGATCCTTTATCTGCCTTTTTAATGACAATTTCAGGGTTGCTTTTTAGTTCCATCAGGCCTTTCCACTGCACCTTAGTGAGGTTATATTGGTGGGTGTGTTTTAATGCACTTTAATTTTTTTAATTCATCTTGAAGGCCCTTTTGTAGGTCTCTAATGTTCTGTTTGGGGGATTAGGTTTCCAAGATGATTTGTTCTTGAAAGGTTGGTGTATTTCCTTATATGGATCAACACTACCAGCTGAAGAATCATTATCATACTCTTTCGCATTCTCATTCATAAAGTCAATGATGCTCTGACTGATTTCTCTGTCAGTGGCATCAGTCCTAGGGTTGAAAAACTGCATCAATTCTAGTCTTCTATGGAATTCTTTAAAGTCATCCCATATCAGGGATTTATCAGGCGCGCCTGGTGTTGGGCAAAAAGTGAGTCGTTTTTCCAGGGCAGTGACTTGGTGTTCAGTGAGTGCCACTTTTGATAGGTTAATAACATTTTGGCCAATATAGCTATCAAATTTGGTTCCTGTAAGTAAAATGCCTGGTGGGGTATTCATAGAAGCCAGTTCAATTTGTTCTTTTAAGTTAGCCATTTTGGTCTTGAAGAAAGATAAAAACTACTCATTATCTTTTTATATATAAGGTAGGTTTTATTCAGTGCAATTGCACCTGTGCATGTTATGTGCTGAATTGTGCATATGAATAATATCTGATCAAAAGATAATAAGTGATTTACTACTAAAAAATAAACTTATTATTTTGACAGTTTCTTTAATTGCTGTACAAACTGCTGCATGTTGTCAGGCTTGTTGTGCCTATTTGCTGGCACAAACTTTCTTTTTGGTGCCTTACTCTGTTCTTGGGGTTAGTGGCCACTTCATATTGGCGCTTGGCTTTCTTGGCAATTACTGGTGCCATCCCAGTACTTCTCTTATGCAGGGATTCTTTAATCTCATGAAGCTGTTTACTGGTTAAGATTGGTTGATCAGTCCTTTGATGCTTGAATACTTTTCAAACATCTCATCCAGTAGTGCTTTTGTTAACTTCTGTTTGCACTCGTCAATGATCACTGTCCAGGCACTGTCCATGCACATCCCTGTTTCTGTTGACATTAAATTTGAATTCAACAGTCTGAGGATACCTTTTTTTCAAGAACTCAGAGTGCATCTGGCTTATCTGACTTGCCAGTGTGATCTTCCTTCTGTAGTTATTTTTAAGCCTCAAATAGATACTTTTTGACTCAGGTGGATAGTCGTTTCGCTCTGGTGCATTACTTGGTCCTGCTTGTGGGCCTGCACTGGGGCTCTTGCTGCTTTTTGGGCGCTGCTCCTTTGGAGGTTCCTGGCCCAACTTCTCCTTGGCTTTATTGAGCAAGTCAAGTGTTTCATCAGAGAATTTCTTCTGGGGAAATGGAGTGTCGTCCTCTCAAATCCATTTAACTGGACTGTATGTCTATTCTGGACATGGCACTAGTCAGAGTGGTGTGACTGGCGTCAGTTGAAATCACACTCATGGTAGAAGATACAAAACACAAAAATATATATGTGCCAATCACTTCTAACAGTTCACTATATCAAAGTGTTGTGGGTCTTATACTGTTATGTTTATTCACACACAACTGTATTTCGACAATCAGGGGAGTTGTCTCATAAGAGGCTGGAGAATTGACAAAGTCCTATCCCTGAAGTACTTTTTCAATGGTGCAATTGCACCGGCTCATTTTATTAAGTGCAGTTTGCACTCTATGACCTATTGTTAGAATATATTCAGATAAGTGTTCTGGATATGTGGTAAGTATGTATAAACCATTAATTATATGTTTATTGGTTTAATTAGCATAATGGGATTTATTAATGTCAAAAATTATTCCTTTATTGTATTGATCTTGTATTTATAATGGAATAGTCTTTGCACTTTGTGTAATCTCACGTCTAACCCTTCTTCTCTCGTTGGCCGCGTGATTAACAAGCGATTCACCCATTTGTTTATTTTTATTGCATAGATGATTCTGACAGTTTGAAAAGTGCAGGATAAGTATTCGACTCAGATTTTATTGCAGTAAAAATGTCTTCCCACCAAACGAGTGCAAAGCTCAGATCATCTAAATGCCATCACTTCTGTTTCCTGTTTGATACCCACAATTATTGGCCCACATCCAGGGAATCTGGCAAGGGAGATGACCCCGGTGTTACAAACCGATCTCCATGCAATATCTGTGCAAATTTCTCTGAAGAACAGCAAATTAAGATTAAGCACAGACGTTGGTATGTCAGGAAACAAAAGGCATCGGATCCTTGTAATACTAGTAAGGATGATGATCTGGACTTATTAGGGGACGACATGGAGGCGTTTTCTGGCTCTCAAGCAGACCTTGAGGGTGCTGCTGATAATTTATTTTCTTCACCTCCACGTCCCCAACTCCTACATTTTGAATCTTTGTCTTTGAAGACTCCTCAAAATGTCCCACCAACCCCAGGTACTGCTTTGCAGAATAAAATAGAGAGTAGACTAGAAAAATCCCTGAGTAATCCATTTAACATCCAACTCCAACAACAAATGGGGGTTTTCCAAGCGTCCATGCTGGAGGCTATGAAGTCTCTCCCAGACGAAATGCAGTCAATGAAAAAAGCTTCCGAGGCCTCTGCCTCTTTATCAAAAGCTGGACCAAGTAAACAACCAGACCACGACTCGGACTTCACATCCGATTCGGGCATCTGACCATTCAGATTCTCAACCAATGGACACAGGCTTATATGGTCCTCCACTTCCTCCAAAGTTCACTCAAAGTGTCCAGTCCGACCCTGCTTCCAAACACTCTTGAATCTGACCACCACTTGGATCCTCATTCCGAGGACCACTCGGAACAACCTAAAAGAGTGTGTTCAAAAGCAAAGAAGCAATTGGACAAGAAAAAACAAGGTTTGGGCGAAGTACAATTCTCAGTCATCTTCTTCAGAGTAAGATTAGTCCTCTGTCCCTATCGAAAAGTCTACTAAACCTCAACAAAAGGCTCCTCCCAAGCCTGAACATCTTCAGGATAGCACAGACCCAGTTTTCTATAGGGAGGTAGATATGTCTAACCTCCCTTCACAATATGCTGAGGAAGTGGAAATTTTTAGGCAGATTCTTGAGCTTCCTGATCCCAGGGAGATTTTACCTAGGTCCTCTACCACTGTGCTAGGCCTGGACGACGAGACAGGTCAACAGGAGCTTAGGCCAATAGGCCCTTCTAATATGCTCCCTTTAAATCCCATTCTCAAAGATGCTTTTGAGAAGTTTGAACAGGATTTCTTGACCTCTAATTTACCTGAGGGTAAATATATTAAACCCCCTGCTTCAATAGCCAAATACTACAAGGTGGGAAAACCTTGTTTTGAAGACAAAATTCAGGAGCTCAATACAGATTTTGCCAAGATCTGTTTTTATTGCGTTAACATATCTTACCTAGTGGACAGATGCATTTGTCCGGCACCCTGCCGTCTCGCCAAACGTTAGAAAAAAACGTCCTGGGCTGGGCTCTGGCCGGGACCGCCAGTGTCCCGTTCACTCGCCAGGTGGCTGTGTAGCCTCCCTGCCGGTGTACTGCTTTTTGAGCATGCGCTCTTCCTCTTTTTGTTTGGCGCGAAAGGAGTTAGTCAGTTTTTTGACAAAGTTTACAAATTTGAAATATTTGTGTGTTATACTAGTTGGTTTTCAAAGAAAGTGATTTTATTAGAATTCTGGATTATCATGGCCTCACCAGAAAGTTTAAAGTGGCAGAGGCGCGGTACATGCGGTAATGCAATGGCCGCATTTGATTTACATGAAAAGTGCGCGCGGTGCCATGATAAGAAGGTTGGTGATGATCCTTGTGTCAAGGGACAAGATTGTTTAATTTGTGAAGGTTTTACTGATGCTCAACATGAGACTTTGTCTACTCCATCATATGAATCCATGAGGACAGAAGATCTGGTTCTTTGGTGTCCCCTAAGGACGTGACTATTATTAGTGCTGTTGATATGGAAGGGTCTTCCCCTCAATCTACTGCGCAAGTGTCTGCGCATGCACCTGCTCCATCCACTTCCTCTGCCCCACCAGTGTCTTTTGTCACCTCAGCCCAATTTGAGGCCATGAATGATAAGTGGGCTCAACATTTTGCGTGTTTTGAGGCGTTATTATCCCGGGGAAACGTTTTCAGTACTCCTAAAACGTCTGCTTCTGTTTCATCTCACCCCGTGTTGTCTGATAAGCCATTCATTAATCCCTCTGCCCGGCCTACTGGTCCTGTAGTGAACCCGGCAGAGCAGGATATCAAGTTGGCAAAGGCTCAGGCTAAATCGAAGAAGAAAAGTCACAAATCTAAGAGTGAAAAGCCCAAAGACACTGTTATTGCTACTCCACCGGCCTCTGCTACAAGCATCCCCGGTCCAGGTGATGACATGCAGGAACCCGTTTTTAGGCCGGTTTCCTCTGCTGCTTCATCTATCACTGGTCAGGACATCAAGTTTACCGGTCCAACTGCTCAAACTGTATCCTCAGTTTCTCAGACCGGTCAAGGAACTATGGACACCGGTTCTTCAGCACAGCATGACGTGTCACCTAACTCTGCTGTCTCTAGTGACGTGTGTCCGTCGAGGGAAGTACCGTTTTTCAAAATTATCCGTATCTTGTCCGTTTCTCGATGTAAACCTCACTATTAATCACAACAATTCCTCTCCAAACCCTAATAACAGTTCATTTTCGTCATATACTTTTTAATTTTTCAACCAAATCTTTTCTATCCACACATTTTACTGAAATATCACTACAATCCCCTAATTTCGCCCACATTCCCCATTATCGGCCCAATAATATACTACCTGCTTACACATTTCCTTTTGATTTTATACACTCCCCCATTCTATTTTCCTACTTAAAATAACTTACTTACTTCCTAGTACTCCTTCCTACATATGATGTTATTCTTACAATTTCTGTTGTTTTTCTTGCCTGCCATATCTGTTTTTCGCCACTATGGCAGCACTCAGATTGTCTGTCCCCCAGTTGTCAGTTTCTTTCAACCTCAACGCACACCAACCGCCTCCTGCCTACATTTTTTGTTCAAAAAGAATGTCCATATTCCATCGAGACTTCCACCTCTCAGCCTCCTTACACTTCTACTACTAGCTGGTGACATTAATCCAAACCCTGGTCCTCCTGATTGCATAAATTTCTCTTTTGCCAATGTTAGATCCCTCTCAAACAAATACTCATCCATACAAAAGTTTATCCTGGACAATAATACAGATGTGTTTGCCATGTCAGAAACCTGGATTCACAGTCGTATCTCAGCGATATCTCCCCACAGGGTCATACCCTTTTTCACCGACCAAGGGAGTCACGACGGGGTGGCGGAGTAGCTTTCCTGGTGAAAAATGAACTGCAAACCAGCCGCATACCTACAGATACTTATTCCTCTTTTGAAAACCTCCTTATTAAAATCTCCTTACAAAATGAATCCTGCCTTTTTCTCAACATATACAAACCCCCATCAACCAGCCCTGCAACCTTCTATGAACAGTTTAATGCACTTCTCGAAAATATCTACCCTACTACAGACAATTTGGTAATCATCGGTGACTTTAACATTCACATGGACACAAATTCCAATGACTCAAAGAAATTTCGTGCTCTTTTAGGGTCCTTCGACCTCCTTCAAAAGGTAAATTTTCCTACCCACATCCTCGGACACACCATTGACTTAGTTCTCACCAAATCTAGAAACGACAACATTTCACACGTCCATGCCACCGAGGCTTTCTCCGATCACTTCTCCATAACATTCAAGGTCAATATCACCCCCCAAAGACGAATCTCTGGAGACACCGTCACTTTCAGAAAATATCATAAAATCAATATGGAAGCCATGAGAAAGGATCTTCTCTCATCTGAACTTATTGTTGATCCCAAAAATAATTCTGATGCCTTGTACTCACAGTACCATTCCACTCTAACAACTCTCATTGACAAACATGCTCCTTCCATCACTAAACACGTTAGGTCTAAATATATCCCTGGGTGGGTAAATGACAGTGTTATTGCGGCTAAAGAAACAAAACGTCTCTTTGAACGCCTTTGGCGCAAAAACAAATCCAGTTTCAACAGATCACAATATATCAAAAAGGTTCATATGTACAATAGAATCTGCATGAAAGCGAAATCTGACTTCCTTAAATCTAGAATCTATGACAACCAAGACAATCCTCAGAAACTTTGGCAAACTTTAAACGACGTACTCCACAGATCTGCTGCAAAGGTACTTCCCTCAGTAAATTCTCCTCAACTTTTAGCTAACAAATTTGTTGAATTTTTCACAGAAAAAATCACAAACATTCGTCAATCCTTCGCCAACTCAAATCCCCCTCAATACACTGACTCTGATCTCATACCTCCTGTTTTCTCAGCTTTTTCCTCTGTTTCAGAAGATCAGGTAGCTAAAATCATCCAAAACTCCCCTAGCAAATCTTGCTCGCTTGATCCTTGGCCAACATTTCTTGTAATTGAGTTTTTAGATATTCTCATCACCCCTATCACCTCAGTAATTAATGCATCACTCCGTGAAGGAAGCTGCCCTAAATTTTTCAAACAGGCCCATGTAACTCCTCTCCTAAAAAAATCAACCCTTGATAGAGAAGTCCTTAAAAACTATAGGCCTGTCTCTAATTTAAACTTTGTTTCAAAGATCTTAGAGAGAGTGGTGTCGTCCCAACTTCTGTCTCACCTGGACGAGTCCTGTCTTTTGACTGGTTTCCAATCTGCCTATAGAAGGTTCCATTCTACGGAAAGTGCCCTCCTAAATATACAGGATGATCTTTTCCTCAATATGTCTGAAGGCAGTACAACAGCCCTAACCCTCCTTGATCTCTCTGCAGCTTTCGACACGATTGACCACTCGATCCTGTTCCATAGATTGCATGAATGCTATGGCATCAATGGACTGGCTCTGAGTTGGTTCGAGTCTTACTTGTCGGACAGGACTCAATCAGTCAAGATAGGCTCTGTACTGTCTCATCCCATGGATTTGAAATTTGGTGTCCCGCAAGGCTCTGTCCTGGGGCCACTCCTTTTTTCCATGTACACAAATCCACTCAGTTCAATTATTCAATCTCATAGGGGTATCAAACACCACTTTTATGCAGACGACACTCAGTTATACATTACTCTTTCACCATCAAATTTCAGTCAGTCTATGACAGCTCTAACGGACTGCCTAAATGATATACAAAATTTCATGGCTGCAAATAAACTCAAATTAAACCCAGACAAAACAGAATTCATCCTTATTGGTTCAAAATACAGTCGTAAACAACTTCATTTGCTTTTTCCCACTGATATTCTTGGGAATAAAGTGGCACCTGCCTCAAATGTCAAAAACCTAGGAGTGGTGTTCGACCCCAACCTGACCCTCACAGATCACATTTCCCAAGTCATTAAGTCTACTCGGTTCCATATAAGATATTTATATAGGATTCGTCATCTCCTTGACCTTAACACAGCAATACTCCTTGCAAATGCTCTCATCAGTAGCCGAATTGACTACTGTAATTCCATCTTTGCCTCACTCACTCTTTCGGAGCTCAAGAGGTTGCAGGGTGTTCAAAACTCCCTCTGTCGAGTAGTCACTAGATCCTCGAGGTACACTCATGCAACTCCAAATCTGGAAAAACTACATTGGCTACCAGTCAAATACAGGGTTCTTTTCAAAATTGGGTTTTAAATTTTTCAATTTCTCCTAAGCCCTCTGGGTCCCCTATGGACAAGGTTCCCCTACAAGTTCTCAAGGAACTTGAACACCAAGCTAGGCAGAATCTCTCTACTGTCAAATTCACAGGTACTTTCACTAAGACTGCCTCTTCTTGTAACACTATTATGGAGAAGTGTCAGCACAGTATGAAGGCTACCTTTAAGAGGGCTAAAAGCCAGATTCAGAAGGGTGCCGATCCTGAAAGAGCTGCAGGCATGGCTATGTAAATGCCTGTGACTATTTTGAGATTATGAATAAGAGAATTCTAATTCAACAGAGAGCCTTAGCCTGCCTCAGCAAATCTGTAGCCCATATACTCCAGAGAACTTTATACCATGGGCAACACTGGCCTGCTAAGACGCGAGGCTGAGATGACCCTCCTTCAACCTGACCCAGTCCTTAGGGTGGATAATAAATCAGGAGAAATCCGAACTAAAACTTACTCAAGTGTTTTCGTTTGTGGGCTACAAATACCATCTACATTCAGCCCTTGTAAAACCCACTGAAGAGAAATGGCTCAAACTTCAGGATTTGATCCTACGACTCAAGTCAAAACATGTTTTGACTGCAAGTTGTTTGATGTCACTAATTGGGTTGCCTCAATGGAGAAAATGTTCCCAGAGGGACGCCTTCACATGAGGCCCTTTCAGTTTCACCTCAAGGAGCACTGGAGATTTCCTCAGTCATTGGACACCCTCCTTCTTTGGACAGAAACCATTTCAGCACACCTAGAGTGGTGGCAGAATCCCACAAACGTGATGAAAGGTGCAGACCTTCATCCCAAAGACCACAGTATCCAACTCTTTACAGACGCCTTAAACGAAGGCTGGGGTGTTCACTTAGAGCAAGCCTCTACAAAGGGTCTGTAGTCAGACAGGGAAAAATGGCTACACATAAATGTACTAGAGCTGAAGACGGTTTCTCTGGCCCTTAAAAGGTTCAAGGACCAGTGTCAATACCAAACGGTGTTGGTTGCTACGGACAACTCAACAGTAGTAGCCTACATAAAAAAACAAGGAGGAACTCACTCGGCAGAGAGGTGCGCTCTCCTGTGGAAGATCATGACCTGGTGCCATCATTACCTGATAACCTTAAAAGCCAGACACATTCCAGGGTGTCTGAATGTAATGGCTGACCAGTCCACATCGAACCAAGTGCAGTCAACAGAATGGTCACTGCATCCGCATCAAACAGATCTGTCACAAGTGGTTCCCTCCTCATGTAGATCTATTTGCCACTCGTCTGAACCACAAAGTTCCACTGTGCGTATCTCCAGTCCCAGACCAAAATGCTTGGGACATAGGTGCTCTGAACATAAACTGGTCGGGTCTCATTGCTTATGCTTACCCTCCCACGGCTCTCCTTCACAGGGTGATCCAAAAAATATCAGGCAATCCTGTTTTTCTGATCATTGTAATAGCCCCAGGCTGGCCATTGATTCCCTGGTTTTGGGACCTAGTGCAGCTCTCAACAAAGATCCCACTTCAATTACCAGTGTCAAGAACTCTTCTCAAACAGTCCCACAACTATGTGTTTCACAGCAATCCACAACATCTCAACCTCCACGCCTGGTGTCTTGGAGTGGACAGCTCCAAGAACAAGGCTTCTCTGTGGAGGTGGCAGAGAGAATTGCTGCCCCTCAGAGGTCATCAACAAGGACCATCTACAAGTCAAAGTGGGCCCTATTTGAGAAATGGTGCAGAGAATATTCGGTGGATTTCTCCACTCCCTCTTTAAAGCAAGTCTCCGACTTCTTTATGTACCTGTACCAAGATCTAAACAGGTGCCCCTCGACCATTGATGGTTACAGGACGGCCATTGTTGACACTTTGGGCCCAGTGGGGCACCATATTACACAAAGTTCAGACCTTCACAGATTACTCTCCAGTTTTCACAGGGATCATCCAAAAAGTTCCAGGAATCTTCCTTTCTGTTGTACTCAAGGAGCTCACAAAAGCACCCTTTGAGCCTATGAAAGACACAGACCTCAAACATCTTACCCTCAAAACTGTTTTCTAGCTAGTTTTGGCCTCTGGCAAGTGCCGCAGCGAAATGCATGCCTGGGTTGCAAACGAAGTATCGAATCTGGGCCAATGGGAAAAGGTTGCTTTGTTCCCCTCTTCAGATTTCATACCCAAAACAACTAGCAAGAGAAGGTTCACAAAGTGTGCCTCCGGTGACTATTCCTGCTCTAACTACCATAAAGACCTAAGAGGGTCTCGATCCCTGCATTTTATCTCCTTTAAGAAAGGACATACCTCAAACATCAGACCCGCTACACTCTCTTCTTGGCTAAAACAAACTATCCTACTTTGTTACAAACAAGCAGATCAACAAGCCTTGGATCTGGTCTAAGTCAAAGCGCATGACATTAGGGCCTTCGCAGCCTCTTAAAGTCTTTTACGGTAGGGTATCAGTGGACCAGATCATGCAAGCGTGTCACTGGAAAGCTCACAACACATTTACAAATTTTTACCTAAAAGACCTTACTTGGTCAAACAATGACAACCATATGTATCTGGGACCAATAGTGGCGGCACAAGTCCTAGACCCTTCCCCTCAGATTGCTCATCCTCGAAAGAAAAGAAGGGGGGCACATCTTCAGGAGTCTTCAGGAGTCTAATCCCAGGGTCTAGGTATTGGTTGCCTCCTCAGGATGGTATGGTAATTTCTCTTATCTATTATTTCTGTATTTAACTTTATAATGTATCAAGTCTTTTAGTGTACCATCATCTCATATTTAGAGTGGCAAGTTTATGAGATTCAAGCTTGGGGCTGGTATTCATTACAGTGATGCCCTTGGGGGCTATACTCGCATAAGTGAGCACGGCTGCACTTAACCCTTCAATCAAAACATCCTGACAGTATCCGTACTGTCATTTATTAATCATCTGGTTTTTGGCTTTTTACAGGTCCAATTTTCAGAATTGGGGCTCTGTAAGTGGAACTCAGACTGTTTTTTTATGTCAGCTGACATTATGGCACACTCTGCCGCGTCCATGTGAACAACTTCTTCTCCAAAACTACAAGACCAAGAGATGTGCTGTTTTTTATGTCGTCACTCTGCGGTGTTGACTTATGTGTACGCGTGAGCGACTTCTCCTCTGAAGCTACAAGGCCCAGAGACATGCTGTTTTTTTAAAGATAGCTTATCTATCTAACATGAACAATTGATCAAGGCATGCAGATCTGTTTGTTCGTCTGTTTGCTACAGCCATTATAAGTGAGGTACCCCCCACTCTAAGTATGAAAAATTTAACGCTTGATCATAATTTTCTCAGTGACTAATACAGGGATTTCTCTCATACCTTGCACGTATGTACTAGGCCACTAGTAGATTCCCTTGTGTGAGTGCCAGACCTGGATCTTTCTTAATTATTTCTTTATGAATTTTTAAATAATTTTTAATGCATTAAAATTCATGAAGTCATGCACTAAATCACTTATAACTTAAAAAGTACTGCATTTAGAGCATTTTGTTAAAATATGTAATTCAGCTACTTTTTTCATAGCTACAACATGCTGAGTAACTTGGGTGTCTATCTCAATAGCTAAGTGAGTAATAGCTACTTTTGGACTTTTCAGTAACTTCCATCATGAGTAAAATCACTTGTAACTTGAAAACTATTGCATTTAGAGAATTTCGTATAAATATGTTATTCAGCTACTTTTTGGTCAGCTATAGCATAGTAAAATTTCAGACCTGTAGCTTATGGCATAGCTGAATAATAGCTACTTTTAGGTTATCACTGTTGAGTAAATTACTTATAACTTGTAAACTATTGCATTCAGAGTATGTTGTTTCAATATGTTATTCACCTATTTTGGGGTCAGCTATAACATTGTAAAGTTGCAGACCTGTAGCTTATTTCATAGATGAGTAATAGCTACTTTGAGGTTATCACTGTTGAGTAAATCAGATGTAACTTGAAAACTATTGCAGTTAGAGTATTTTGTTTTAATATGTTATTCACCTACTTTTGGATCAGCAATAACATAGTAAAGTTGCAGACTAGTAGCTTATTTCATAGCTGAGCCATAGCTATTTTGAGCTTCTCACTCTTGAGTAAATCACTTGTAACTGGAAAGCTATTACATTTACAATACATTTGTATAAATATGTTATTCAGATACTTTTGGGTCAGCTATAACATAGTAAAATTGTAGACCTGTAGCTCATTGGATAGCGGAGTAATAGCTACTTTGATGTTATTCCTTTTGAGTAAATAAGTTATAACTTGAAAACTATTGCATTTAGAATATTTTCTTTAAATAAGTTATTCACGTACTTTCGGGTAAGCTACAGCATAGAAAAATTAGAGACCTGTAGCTTATTTCATAGCTGAGCAATAACTATTTTGAGGCTCTCACTTTTGAGTAAATCAGTTGTAACTTGAAAAGTATTGCATTTAGAGTATTTTGCAAAACTTTGTTATTCAGTTTCTTTTGGGTCAGCTATGACATAGTGAAATTGGAGACCTGTAGCTCATTGCATAGCTGAGTAATAGCTACTTTGTTGTTATCACTGTTGAGTAATCAGTTGTAACTTAAAAACTATTGCAGTTAGAGTAATTTGTTTTAATATGTTATTGAGATACTTTTGGGTCAGCTATAACATAGTAAAATTGTAGACCTGTAACTTATTTCATAGCTGAACTAGGACTATTTGAGGTTTTTACTATTGAGTAAATCAGTTGTAACTTGAAAACTATGGCATTTGCAGTATTTTGCATAAATACGTTATTCAGTTACTTTTGGGTCAACTATAACATAGTGAGATTGTAGACCTGTAGCTCATTGCATAGCTGTGTAATAGCTACTTTGAGGTTCTCACTGTTGAGTAAATCAATTATAACTTGAAACTATTGCATTTAGAATATTTTCTTTGAATACGTTCATCACCTACTTTTTGGTCAGCTATAGCATAGTAAAATTGCAGACCTGTAGCTCATTGCTCATAGCTACTTTGAGGTTTTCACTGTTTAGTAAATCAGTTGTAACTTGAAAACTATTGCAATTACAGTATTTTCTTTTAGTATGTTATTCACCTAGTTTTTTGTTGGCTATAACATAGTGAAATTGTAGACCTGTAGCTCATAGCATGGCTGAGGAATAGCTACTTTGAGGTTATTACAGTTGAGTAAATCAGTTATAACTTGAAAACTATTGCATTTAGAGAATTTTGTTTTAAAATATGATATTCACCTACTTTTGGCTCAGCTATAGCATGAAATTGCAGACCTGTAGCATGGCATCAAAGTATTCCTATATTCCCTATATTATATTATCCTGTATTTCAGGCCCACATCCTATATTTTAGAGGGAATGAAAAAAATCCTATATTTTGTATAAATTGTCCTGTATTTCCTATATGTTAAGGAAATTTCTGCTATATTTCTAGAACTGTGTATCCCAGTGTCAAAACAGCAACTCCTGCATCAATTTCAGATAAAATTTCAGATAAAATTTTTGCTGCTACGCAGCATATCTGATCACAATATATGTTGTGTTCAACTTCATTGCTAACCAGTATTTCCCTTCATGTTTGATGATTCACTCATGCAATACTGGTAGCTAGATTTACCCATAAGATACCATACATATAAAGTGTGCTACCTTTAGGGTGGGCTTTCAGCATAAATACAGTACAAATGATCCGTCCTGTATTTATATCTGCAACTTTAATTATATCCCCAGACGAAAGTCAGGGATTTATTGGATTTAGGTCTGTCGTATCGCCGCTGTAGAAATTTCCTTGTGTATGCGATAACTCAAAAAGAATTAAGATTTTCTTGCTTCTGCTTCTGTTGTGTTAGTTTATGTTTATAAACTATCAATTTGTGAACTTATCACAAAAGTATGCACTTGAACAGTGTTTATCTGAGTGTTTATCTCATAAGAGTTATAATAAAAATGACGTAAGAATGGCTATAACCCCCCAGTTACACATCCAAGGATCATCCACTGGATCACGCTAGGTTTCCTAATGTGGAAACTTTTGAGTGATTTACAGATCATATTTTTTATCCGTGAGCTCATCCTTAATGTCCTTATGGCATCCGACATGGATGTGATGTGTCTGCAAGGACGCTACGGAAAAATGCTTTGCGGACCTTATCTGTAATTGATCTCAATTAACTCATCTGTAACTCATCCCTAACGTCCTTAAACCCATCGGGAATGTCCTTGTGGCATCCCTAACATCCTTGACTCATCCGCGCCAATGAAGGCTCGGGAAAATTTCCACAGAGGTCCCCGGAGGCTACAAGGATGCCTCCGGATGTTAATGGACATTCCCTGAAACCCCAATCAGAATGGTCCTGGAAGAAGAGGACGGAAATGAAATTTTCTTGCGGATATACAGACATCCGTGGATGTGTCCCAGGACAATAGGGGCGGGGTTTACGGATGATAAGGAAGCCTGAAGGACAATAAGGACGGGATTTACAGATAGATTTGTGGTTTCCCACATTCTTCAGTAAATTACGGAAAGAAGCTGTCTCATGGATGAAAGAATATATAAAGGGGGCTTGGCTTTTGCTCATACACATTTTGCATTTTTCATTTTTTTGGAAAAAGAAATTTGGTGAATATTTCTGTAAAATGCCACCAAAGAAAAGGTCTCAGAGGAGAAGCAGTCACGAGGGGGAGAGGATGTCCACCCAAGCCCAGCCCAGGAGTCCAGAGGTGGACTAGTTGTGTACCAGAGACTCAGCAGAGCCAGCAGGAAGCTGGGGTGGAGGAGTTGGTGGTGGGAGTGGAGGATCTTCTGGAGATGTCGGATACAGAACAGGGTGACATTGCGCTTGAGACACAGCAGGATTCGGATTCAAGTGATGAGGACATTGCTGACATACAGGACACACAGGCTGGAGGGCAAGGGCAAGTCAAGGACCAAGGAAAGGCAACATGTATCAGAAGAGAAGGCTGAGAAAAGAAGCAAGAAACCTGCTGTTCTGTTCTGAGGAGGAGCAGAAAGTAGTGGACTTTTTGCGTGACAATGAAATTCTCTACAACAAGCGTTTAATGGACTATAAGGATAGGTCAAAGAGGGAGGCCGTGTGGGATAAGTTTTGTGAGGAGAAATACATGGACAAAGATGCCTGCCAAAGATAGTTTCAGAGCCAGCGCACACTCTTCGGAAAGGTCACTCACATGAAGTTGGGCCAGGGGGAACCGCAGCTGACAGAGAAGCAGAAATGGACCAGAGACAATTTTGACTTCCTGAGGGACCACATCATGCACCATCTTACAGCAAAAAGTGAATTCAGGGTTCCCAGGGGGTCTGCTTCCCAAGCCACTGCAATAGCAGGCTGAGCATCCAGACAGGAGACTGTGCACATAGAACCGTTCCAGGATACTTCTCGCCCAGAATCCACTGATGACCCAGCAGACCTGTCCAACCTGGATACACAAATTACCCTTACTCCTAGATCATGTGGTGTCAGTGTTTAACCTCAAGCTTAGCAGAATCCGACCTCCAATCAGCTCTTGCAGAATCTCAGAGGGTGATAACAGAGTTAAAAGGCAAGCCTGATAACCCAAGACTGGGCTTCTGTGACTTTCTGAAGGTGGAGGTGGTACAACTAACAATCGACTCATGACGAGTTTCAACAAGAGACTTTCAACTTAGTATGAGACTTACACATAGGGACAAGCAGCAGCAAATGTACCGACACGCAATCAGCACGAGTATGGCCCAGACTGTCATGTACAGCCAGGCCTCGACCTCACACCGGTATCCTCTGTCTCACACCCAGATGCAGGCCCCACAGCAGCAGATGCAACAGACATTTACACACGTACCACAAGCACTTCCACAGCAGCAGCATTTACAACATTCACAGCAGCACTTTCATCAGCCATTTACTCAGGCATATGCAGCAGCTCAACAACAGATCCACGACCAGGCTCCACAGCAAAGCATACAGGTATCTGATCCTCAGTAGGCAGTACAAGACAGACCATGACCACCCTGGTCACCACCGGGGGCTCCTGCTGCATCGGCATCTAGAAGATCGCAAAGCGAGATGTGAGGATCCCAAGGCACAGTGTCCTGACCTTGAATGCTAAAGTCAGTGAAAAGCACACTGGGGAAATTACATTTTATTAAAATATACATACTACAAATTATTTACATACTGCACATCATAGACTAACCATATACATGTGAACTTTTTAAGGCCACCTTAACTTATACACTAAGGATCAACATTAAGATGACCATAAGGTCACCTAATCTTAGATTAGTTTACCTCAAGGTGGCCTTAGACTAAGTTTACTGCCAAAGGAAGGTGCCAAGGGCACCTTAAAGTGAGTTTAAGCTATAACTTAGGGTTAAAATATATACACATTAAGTGAATGAAACAAAATACAAAAGGGTGGACTAGACACCCCAGTTATTTGACTGTAATATGATATATTCTGGTTACATTATTTATTTTCATGAGGTTACTGGTTTTAAGTTATGTATTAAGCCTAGTCCCAGAACCCCAAACCCCAGTAGCTTGTAGTCATATATGTAGAAGGTTTTGAAATGAGGAAGCTACAGACGAGGAAGCATTGTGGTCTTGAGTGATATAGGTCCAGACTGCCTCCAACGTCCAGGTGCCATGACTTTGGATATCCTGCATAGGGACATTAAGATTGAACGCCAGGGTGGCACCTGAACGGCGGAGGGAGTGAAATGTGACACCTGCAGGGGATTTTTGAGTTTTATCCATGATTATACCAAAGGTTTTCCTGAATCTAGTGTCACTTAAGGGGACCCATTTTGAATAACATTTAATTTGAAACAATGGTGAGTTATTTGAACCTGGAGTAGTGGACAGTAATTTCTTGACTCCTGCAACAGGACAGATAGGTGACCTACCTAATGAAGGGACTTTAAGTACTTTAATTTTATCCTTATTCTGAAGGGTTTTGGACCATTTTATTATCATATGGAAACCAGGAGGGTCAAAAATAATATCCCCACATGACAGGTGTTTTAATGGGTCATAAGTAGAAATGGAGTGGGGAACAAGGTTTGAAACTGAAGAAGGAAAGGATTATTGCAGCCTTGAAGATGTGTCCCATGTACATTCTGTCTGTTTGATTGACCATAGCCTGAAGGACTGGTATATCAATGATTGGCTTGATGGAGGGATTTAAGGGCCTGAGCCTCATGATGGCCCTGTTATATAGCCTAATTCTGGGGTCACTGAAAGCTGAAACATCAGCCCCGAATGAGGACAGGATTGATTTGACTGCTGATAAATAGTTGAACAGGCCAGATCTAGATGTTTTGTTAAAAGTAAGAAACTCTAGGAATGTTAATATAGCCAGAGGGGTAACTGGTGACATATCAATTGAGGCAAAACAACAAAAACCTACAAAAATCCTAAATTTTGCCTGGTAGGACTTGGAGGTGGAGGCTGCAAAGGCTTGAGTGAGTCTACTTTTCGCCTTGTCTGTTAGGTCCGACATCCTGCCTGTAGGACCGGAAGATGTTATATACACCAATTTATAATGATGGCATTTTCAGTGGGAATGGCCTAATGATGAACAGGAAGAAGGGAATTGAATTTTTGATGGTAATATGCACTTATGGTCCATCTTGATAGGCTATCAGCTATCTCGTTCACCTTACCCATGATATGTACGGTTTTAAGCATAATCAGCTTGGGCTGTTTCCATAAATATGTTTCTGGCAATGGCCGCAAGGGTGAGGTCCCTAGTTTTGCCCGGTCAAGCATACGGTTCAAAAAAGGTCTTGAGATTCGAACACACTTGATAACATATAGGAGCTTAAGAGTGACTGAAGCTGCCTCTTGGTGCAGTCATTTCTATTGGCCCATGACTGGCATTCTGACAAGATTTCTGATACTTTATCCGGGGGAATTGAGACAGTAAAATCCACAGTATCAATATCCACTCCAAGGCAAGTAACTTTGGTTGCTGGTTCGACTACTTTCTTTTCGCTAATGTCAAAACCAAGCTCTAACAGAAGAGCTGTTAAGGCATCGAATGAGGCTTTGGATTTATTGACTACTGAGTGCCCTATGACGTCATCAATGTAATTTGTGACTGAGAAGCCCTTCTGGGCCATAATGAAGCGTACAGCGTCGCTTAGGCGCTGAAACAGGACTGAACCGTGCCGAAACCCGAACGGCAAACAGCTGTCAATATACAGGTTATTAAGCTTCAGTCCTAACAAATTATAGTCATTTGGGTCCAGCTTAACATGTCTAAAAGCTCTACTGAGGTCAATTTTGTAGAGATGACAGCCTTTACCCAGTTTTTTAACTTGATTTGTTATGTTGTCAATTGTAGGCAATGTTAACAAGAAAGGGGTACCCAAATATTTGTCAGACTGAACTCCATTGTTATCTGAATAGCCATGAGGAAAGCTCAGATATACAATGACTCGCCTATGTGACGCCCCTGGCTTCTCCCTAGTCAGAAAGGGGGATATGTGTAAATTGTCAATGGGGGGTTCTTTAAAGGGGCCTAATATAGCCCCAAAGGCTTGTTCTTCAGTAAGGTAGGCTTCAACATCATCAGTAAACTGAGTTGCTGAAGTATGGTTTTTGTCAACACTTGTGAGAGGGCTATTATAATCATAGTCCAACGGGAAGCCATATCTAATGAGGAATAACAACTGGGAGTCCCAGTATCCAGTTAAATGACGTTCCCAGATATCAGGTTTGAGTTGAGAAGAAATCTGAATTTGTGACTTCATAAAATTGAAAGTTCCCGAGGCTTTTATCTGCCTATGGACATCAAAAATCTTTTCTTTTGTCATATTTTTTAGGTCAATCGGAGGCAACAAAAGGTCCCCCAATGGTATAAAACCAAATTTTTTTGAATTTTGGGCATCCCAATTTTGAAAAGTGACACAATCTTGTGCAGCCATAATTTTTTCTCTATGTCGAGGTTGAAATCTCAGGTCCAGATCATATTTGTCCCCCCTGTCATCAACCACAGAACGACACCGTCGACAGGACACTTCCTGATTATTTTTGAAATCAAAATCTGACTCATCTTTGTAACTTTGTACTGAATTTTTGTTGACACCATACAACTGATGCATTGTTTGTTGTGTTAACTTTTCTGTTTCTGTGTTTTGATTTACACTTGTGTCATTACTGACAGTTTTGCTGAAGTTTTTACCAGTTTTATGAACATTATCCTGTTCATGTAAACACACAACTTTCTGATCACAAGTTACACTTTTACACCCAGGTTCAGGAAATAAAGCAGTATTGTGAAACATATCAAACCTATTGTGTAACGGTATTGAATGGCCCAACACAACGCTTGATAGATTTGCTTTCACCATCTGTGACGCCTTGCTTATGCTGTCGTTTCGACTTGCAGGATTTTTGGCACAACTTTTTTGTGAAACCAAACTTTTGTTACCATGTATTTTGCCAGGCATTGTACGAGAGCTAGTAAATACCCTGGTGTCTTGGCATCGGTTTTGACTTGTAAGTTGTGGGTTTGGATTGTTATGACTGTTTTCAGACCACTTGGCCCAGTCTAACTTCCAATTTTTTGCTGGCTAAGTGACGTTTATTCGAGTTGTAAATAATTCTGGCAATAAATGTATTTACTGGGTTACTATTTGACGTATCTGGCACTGCATTTCTGCAGTGCCCTACTAGTTTTTTGCTTCACGACAATCCTTAGATGAATGGGAAGCTGACTTACCCTGGGCGTGACAGATACTACAGACATATTGGTATGTACGGCCATTGGTGTCATGGTCATTTTTGTGGGAACATGCATTCTTTTGAAAGTACCTACATGGCATAGATGAGTCTTTGATACTTGATTTTTTCTTAACATTAGAATTTTCTGATTGCAAAGTGGATCTGTGAGCATATGCTCTTCTGACTCGATCGATTTTGTGGGTTTCATTCCATGTGATATGACCTTCCTCCATTCTGCAAAGCAGAACCGCGTGGGAACTGTTAGCTTCTGAAAACCCACAATCATGAGAGTCTTCCATAATTTCTGCCAAATATTCAAGCATTTTGTTCTTTGTTTCTAAATCATTTTCATCCTTAATTATGGTAGCAAAGCCTGATACCCACTGACTTAATGAAAGACTATCATAAGTTACTCTGGTTTTTGAACTGCCACTGAGTACAAAATTATGTGGCCAGGCAATTTCATTTTTAACCCATATTGTCTCTGAACCGCCCCTTTGGGACTTGAACTTGCCTTTTTCCTTGTCCACAGCTTGTAGTTCCTTGATCCGGGTGTCCACCTGTTCCTGGATGCTTCTGGATTGTCGCAGAGTAGAAAGGGTTGGCAGTATTAGATCTTCTTCAGAGGTACTTGCCAGGTCCTTCACAGCAGGTGTCCTACTTCCATGAGTACTCACAGGTGATCTCTGTGAACAGCTACTTTTGGCAGGAGACGGTGCAGTGGCACTGAAGCTTTCCATCTTGGTTTCCATGTGTGACATACGGCCACTCAGACTTTTTAGTTCATGTAAAATCTGTGCATTTGTGTCCATAGATTGTCCTTTATATTGTTACAATTTCTATTTATGGGTCTAATATGATGACCCCCACATTTGTTACAGTCGAAGGTTTTACCCATTCTGAAACACAAAGCAGACAAACCTGCTTTGGATCGTGCTTATTTTGCCGTAGAATTTGGATGACAAAAATTGGGAATAAACCAAAAAATTTTTATGATAAAATAAGATACAGCCCTCAATGAGCGCTCCAACAGATAGAGCAAAACAAGCACGACTCAAAGCAGAGTCATAAAATTCCTCTTCCACAGCATTCGCCCTGAGGCAAAGTGTCCACAGGTACTTATATTACAATCAGGTCCATGAGTAAAATACTGAAAACACATAAAATCCATATAAAACACCAAGTCAGTTTTATCATCACTAACAGTTCCAGTTCCAACTTCTTGTTAATGTTACTTCAAAATGGTGACCTGGCAGGAGGGAAACTTTGGAGCCAAAAGGTGGGAAGAATAAGTTACAAAGGTCAAAGGTTAACAAAACACAAATTAAGGTAACTTCAAACTATTCAAGCGGCACTGAATAAGGTAGCACCTGGGATGCGACCTTCCCATTCTCGACCACCCTTCTTCCCTGACTGATCCTGCAGTTGAAAACTCTCCTTCAAGTCCATACCATGTTTTGAGTAGGGCTTCATTGTCCAGTGCTTCAGGTGGAAAACGTCCCCAAGGATGAAAAAGTCGCTGTCGTCCTCTGTTTTGTGCCTCAAATTGGAGTGCTTAAAAATCTGAGCTTGACACAGCAGCCCCCACCTCCACCCAGAGGAACTTGTAGTCTCTATCCACCAGGGCCAAGTACTATAGAGTGGAAGCCCTTGTAGTTGTAGAGGCTGCCTCTCCCTCGTGGAGATATGATTGGAATATGCTTTCCATCCAGGGCACCCAGGGCATGCAGAATGTTCTACCTGCAACCAGTCCTCTGGGAGTGTGGGGCACCGCATCACCTGATCTCGATAGGCCCTAATGATAGTGTCAAAGGCCTCAGGCGCAAACTTGTTGATTGTCGAACTGGCCACCCTGAAGGCATACTGCAGGGTGGTGTAGCTGTCTCCAGTGGCCAGATGTCTGAGGGTGACTGCTAACTTGAGTCCTGGACTCAGGGGCTCTCATCCAGGTCCTCTCCCTCTGGAGGTCAGGAGTGAGTCTGCTCGAGCACTTGAAAGAGCTTGGGTGGTATCCGTATGAATTTTTGGTATGCCATAGGGTCATCTAACTCGAGCCTTGGCATCAGTCTGGTGTACTTCTTCACGCCCTGCCTGGATTAGCCATGGCCTGACTCAATATCTTCTGTGTCTTCGCTGTCTTACTTGCAGACCCCATCTCCTTCTCAGCCTCTCTATCATAGCTGAAATGATGACTGCCTCTCCATTTCTAAGAGTAAGAGTCGAGTTTGCCCAAGATTTCTGCCCTGTATGTTCATAATGGCATCAAAGTTCTATCTGGCTAGTGCCCTGACCTTTACCCCTTTTATACCCATTGGGATCCAGGTATCCTGTGGTCACTAGCTCTCAGCGGGACACCTGCAATGTTTTCTTAAAACTCCCTTATCGACAAGCTGACATCTCAGAGAAAAATTTTGATCCTTAAACCTCATCCGCGAGTGTCCACAAGGTCCGCAAACCCATCTGGGGGGAGTGTTTCTGCTGCACTGTGGATGGTCACGGACGTGTATCCGAAAGCGAAGAAACGAGTCCCTAACGTCCTTGTGGCATCCTTATCATCCATAGAGTTATCCGTGGCGCGTCCGTAAATCACTCGCTTGTCCAAAATTCACCCCCCCCCCCCAAAAAAAAACCCTCGATCTGCAGGAGATCCGTGTCTGTTACCATATATAGAACTGTGGTTTATCCTGGGGTGGGGTATCCTTGGATGTGTAACTGCCACATAAGGGGTGGAGGAGGCCTTAATATTAAAAAAGCATGCATTTCTCATCAGATTGATGAGTGAAATAGGGTATTAGATCTCCTTTATTTTGCTCAAAACCTCCTATATTCGTCAGGTAACTTCATATATTCCTATATTTTGAGAACCAAAAATCCCTTGACGCCATGCTGTAGCTTAATGCATACCTGAGCAATAGCTACTTTCAGGTTTTCACTGTTGAGTAAATCAGTTGTAACTTGAAAGTTATTGCATTTAGAGAATTTTTTTTAAAATAAGTTATTCACCTACTTTTTGGTCAGCTATAACATAGTAAAATCACCGACCTGTAGCTCATTGCATAGCTGAGTAAAAGCTACTTTGAGATTCTCACTGTTGAGTAAATCAGTTATTGCTTGAAAACTATTGCATTTCGAGTATTTTCTTTCAATATGTGATTCAACTACTTGTGGGTCAGCTATAACATAGTAAAATTGCAGACCTGTTAGCTACTTTGAGGTTATCACTGTTGAGTAAAGTGTTTGTAACTCAAAAACTACTACATTTACAGTTACTGTATTTTCTGAAAATAGGTTATTCACCTACTTTTCTGTCAGCTATAACAGTGAGATTGCAGACCTGTAACTCATTGCATAGCTGAGCTATAGCTACCTTTTAGAGTATAGCTGTTAGTAAATCAAAACTATTGCATTTAGAGTTTTTCATTTAAATATGTTATTCGCCTACTTTCTTGTCAGTTATAACATAGTAAAATTCCAGACGTGTAGCTCATTGCATAGCTGAGCAATAGCTACTGTGAGGTTTTCACTGTTGAGTAAATTAGTTGTATCTTGAAAACTATTGCATTTGGAGAACTTTGTTTAAATCTGTTTTTCATCTACTTTTGAATCAGCTATAACATACTAAACTTGCAGACGTGTAGCTCCTGGCATATCTGAGCAATAGCTATTTTCAAATTCTCACTGTTGAATAAATCAGTTGTAACCCGAATACTATTGCATTTACAGTATTTTGTTTAAATATGTTTTCCACCTACATTTTACTCAAACATGGTACTTTACTTTGGAGTGCCATTTGTAGGGTACAGTTTTTGTGTCCTTTTCTTCCTTCACTTGTACTCTAAAACTCCAGACACACAGTCAGCTGACACAGAGCCCATTCACGGGCACTGATTGCTTGTTCAAATATTCATTTTATTAATTCAAATCCAAGAAAAATTCACTATACTTCCAGTCTCAGCTTTTGTAAGCTACAAGCTTACCATGTGGAACTGAAGAGAGTCCCACCCTTCCTCCCCGCTGTATTCCAGCTGAAGGGGTATGGGCTAAATTTACAACGAGAGAAGAAGGGTTAGACGCGAGATTTCACTGTTTTGGTACACTGTCAGCATGGGGATCCGGGCAATACTAAACATCTATTTTTCTTGGACGTTGGCCGGATATGCCTGCGGCCTCCCAAGAAAGCATTCAGTTCCACATGGTAAGCTTGTAGCTTACAAAAGTTACATTTAATTAATTAAAATTTTCAAATTTAGAGTATTTTGTTAAAATGTTATTCAGCTACTTTTTCCATAGCTACAACATGGTGAGTAACTTTGGAGCCTTTCTCAATAGCTAAGTGAGTAAAAGGTATTTTCAGACTTTTCAGTACCTTCCATAATGAGTAAAATCACTTGAAACTTGAAAACTATTGCACTTAGAGAGTTTTGTAGAAATATGTTATTCAGCTAATTTGGGGTCAGCTATAACATAGTAAAATTGCAGAATTGCAGCTCATTGCACAGCTGATCAATAGCTACTTTCAGGTTCTCACTGTTGAGTAAATCACTTGTAACTTAAAAGATACTCTATTTAGAGTGGTTTCTTTAAATATGTTATTCACTTACTTTTGGGTCAGCTATAACACAGTAAAATTTCAGACCTGTACCTCATTGCATGGATGAGCAATAGCTACTTTCAGCTTCTCATTGTAGAGTAAATTACTTGTAACTTGAAAACTATTGCATTTACAGTATTTTCTTGTAATATGTTATTCAAGTACTTTTGTGTAAACATAGTAAAATTGTAGAGCTATAGCTCATGGCATAGCTGAGTAATAGCTACTTTCAGGTTCTCAATGTTGAGTAAATCAGTTATAACTTGAAAACTATTGCATTTAGAGTATTTTGTTGAAATACGTTATTCACCTACTTTTGAGTCAGCTATCAGATAGTGAAATTACAGACCTGTATAGCTCATGGCATAGCTCTGCAATAGCTACATTCAGGTTCTCATTTTTGTAAAGCACTTGTAACTTAAAAACTATTGCATTTAGAGATTTTTGTTATTTTGGGTCACTTATGAAATGTTAAAATTGTAGACCTAGCATAGCATAGCATAGCTGAGCAATAGCTACTTTGAGGTTCTCACTGTTGAGTAAATCAGTTGTAACTTGAAACCCATTGCATTTAGAATATTTTCTTTAAATATATTATTCACTGACTTTTGAGTCAGCTATAAAATGGTGAAATTGCAGACCTGTAGCTCATTGATTAGCTGAGCAATAGTTACTTTCAGGTTGTCACTGTTGATTGAATCAGTTATTACTAGAAAACTATTGCATTTAGAGTATTTTGTTGAAATAGGTTGTTCACCTACTTTTTGGGCAGCTGTAAGATCGTGAAATTGCAGACCTGTAGCTCATTGCATAGCTGAGCAATAGCTGCTTTTAGTTTCTCACTATTGAGTAAATTGTTGTGACTTGAAACTTCAGCTACTTTTTGTAAAATTGTAGAGCTGTAGGTCATGGAATAGCTACTTTTAGGTTCTCACTGTTGAGTAAATCAGTTATAACTTGAAAACTATTGCATTTAGAGTATTTTGTTGAAATATGTTTCACCTATTTTGGGGTCAGCTATAAGATAGTAAAATTGCATAAAATTGAGATACGTCCTTTTCTACTTTCACTTGCACTATGAAGCTGAAAACACAAAGTTAGGTGACACAGAGCCTGTTCACAGGTATTGATTACTTATGAAATGTATTGTGTAGAAGTCGAGAAGATATATCATGGCTTCTCCAGGAGAGGTGCATGTGGACACATTATGGCTGCTTTCGACCAGCACAGTGGGTGTGTACATTGTAGGGAAAAGGGACAAGGTAATGACCCTTGTATTAAGAATCTAGACTTTAATTTCTGCAACGTGCTGACAAATGACCATAAGGCTCAACTTTCAACCCCACCTACAAATCTAGAACAGAAAGGAAGTCGGATGAAATACTGGATAGTCCCAGCACCAGAAAATAAAAAGTCCACCTGCTGTAAAGACCAGAAAAAATCTACCTCTTCCAAGCAATCAACCAACTTTAAAGAGAACTTGGAGGCATTGGACAATAATTGGTTGGAGAGGACCGTCTTGCCTGGAGGCACTCATTGCCAAGTCAGTTAAACTGGTCGACCAGCCTCAGACACAACAGACGACCGGCCAGCAATTGAGACACCAACCTACCTTCCAGCAAGTGTTGGTATCACCAGTAAAACAGCCACCAGCTGGTAGAGTGACATCATACCAGCCCTTCCTGCCACCTACGGGTCTACCCAGTTCAGCACAAACAGACCAGCACAGAGACCAGCCTCCTGTTGTTGAGCTCAACAGTTCAAACTACATCAACCAGTGGTCAGTCTCCACACCAGGAACTGGACTCTGAGAATGATACGGACTTTCAGCCAACCGGTCGATTATCACCTACTGCCTTGATAGAAGAGGAGGGCAAAGTTTCTGATCACTAGACTGGTGTACCCAGCCACAAGATCTGGATCAGCAGCTCTCAAAAGAACAGAACTATAGACATACTGTTAATGGTGCGAGGTCTTTTATTAAGATGGCCTCAAGTACCTTAATTGACTCTGCTTCCTCTGCATGTCATGACAACACCTTTTGCCAGTTCTAAGTCACAGCCAACCGGCAAGATATCAGTGAAACTAAATGTGGATCAGTGGCTATGTTGCAAAAAGTACAAACTGAACCTTACTGTTTTTGAGGGTTACACCTCCAAGAGTTCAGGACCAAGTGGACTGTCCGTGGACCAGTTTATCAAGATACCCCAGTCACAGACTTGGTATGACATCCACTCAGAAAAAAAGGGCACGGGTCTAATGTCACCTACTGGTACAACTGGCAAAGCTCAATAATTCCTACAGCAGAATTGCCAAGGCTTCTGGTCTACTCCACCAGCTTTCACAGCCTATCTCCTAGGACATCCTTAGGAAGTGGGAGAGGTCAGCCAGAGAGTCATCATTCATCTGTAAACAGGCAGCCAACATCAGTCGCTGCCTCTCCAGGGTGCAGGAAAACATGACTGCTCAACTAAAGGTGATCAGAGATGATAAGGCTAAGGGCAAGTCCTCGGTGAAAGCCCAGGAAGCGACTGAGGAACTGAACTATCTAATGAACTTTAACCAGAGCATCACCTTTGTTATAGCCAAGACTATGCAGGACTTATCTGACTTTGTGTTCATTAATATGGTCAACATTACCCTTGCCAGACATGAGAGCTATCTAGATTACTTGAAGTCTGAAATTAAACATGATACTCTGGCTTATCTCCGGACTGCACCCCTCCATCTAGGCTCTCTGTTTCTGGACAGTATCATCCAGAAACCTGAGGGCGTGAAAAGCTATGATGACAAGCATTATTCTCATCTCACCTCATCTCACAGGAAACCGGCCCAGCATTCCCCTACTGTCAATCTTCAAGGCCTGCACAGGATACCTGCCGGAAATCCACACCACCAGCCTGGAAAATGCTCATCTCTAGGTCAGAACAGACAAGGTTGGGGCAAGGCCTCTACTCACAATGACCAGCCAAGAGTTTTTATAAATGACAATTACTGTGTAACCCAAAGGGGTTTTGTAGAGAGAGATGGAAGGACAAAGTCTCTTGTGAATAGTCTTGTAAATTGTCACACTTTAATTGTAAATTTTATTGCTCCGAATCATGTACCTTTTGTCGACATGCAGCCACAAAAGAGAGGCATAAGACCCATTATAACAGCAATAAAACATGTGAAAGGTGTTTCCTGTGAAGAGCAGTTGTCTTCTGTCCAACCTGTCACTAATGTCCACACTGTTGCTCAAAATGTAAGTGTAGGGGCCAGACTGAACCAGTTTTTAAAAACATGGGCCACCCTAGGGGCCAGTCATAAGGTAATAAGAATCCTCTAGGAAGGCTACACCCCCCCTTCCAGGAAGCGACCAGTTTTCACCAGATCTCCAGTTATCATAAATGGCTATGTACATCCCCTCAGAAACAGCTACCTGATAGAAGCATTACATACACTTGTGCAAAAGAATGCAGTAGAAAAGGTGAATATTGAGAAAAGTCTTTCTTTCTTCAACAGACTTTTCCTGGTTCCAAAACCCAACAACAAATGGAGTCCCATACTAGATCTGAGCTCACTAAACAAATATCTAAAGTCAGAAAAATTCAAAATGAATACTGGAGGATCCAGAAAAAAAATCCAGAAAAAGGTGATACCAATCCCGAGATCTCGGGAACAGCTACCTGATGGAGGCATTACATGCACTTCGGCAAACAAATTCAGTAGAAAAGGTCAACAACCAGATATCTCAGGCTTTCTTCAACAGACTTTCTTTGTTCCAAAACCCAACAACAAATGGAGACCCATACTAGATCACCACAACGCCACAGTTATTGCCTACATAAACAAGGAAGGGGGTGTGAGATCAGGCCCATTGTGTGCCCTATTGTGGCAAAACCTGACCTGGTGCCCCAGAAATCCTGACAAGCTGAATGTTGTAGCAGACAAACTATCAAGACTAGGCCAGATCATTCAACAGATTGGTCTCTCCTTCCAGAGATCTTCCAGTTGGTATGTACCTGGTGGCATCAACCTCAAATAGACATTTTTGCAATGAGGTTCAACAACAAGCTGCCTCAGTTTGTGTCACCAGTTCCAGGCTCTCTAGCCTGGTAGTAGATGCACTGAGTCTACCTTGAGAGGACCTGGACCAATATGCCTTCCCACTAGTAGTCATTCTGGGCAAGGTGGTGGCGAAACTAAGGTACTACCTTGCAGGAGGATCATCCTGATTGCTACATGGTGGTGTAACATGCCCTTGTTCATAGATCTGGTAACTATGTCAAGCCAAATCCCACTGTGCCTGCCCAATCTGCTGACTTAACCATTTAGATTGCACACAAGAATCTGTCAAACCTAAATCGCCATGGAGCAAGGCTTCTCTGAAGCAGTGTCAGCACGAAATGAGGCTCCTCAAAGAGGCTCAACCAGATCAGTCTATGATACGAAGTGGGCCATTTTTATGTCAGCTGACTTATCAGTCAGCTGACATTATGGCATCACTCTGCGGCATCCGCGTCTGCGTGAACAACTTCTTCTCCAAAACCACAAGACCCAGAGATATGCTGTTTTTTTAAAAAGATACCTTAACTATCGAGGATGAAAAATAGGTCAAAGCATGCAGATCTGTTCATTCATCTGTTCGTTCCCCAGAGCCATTACAAGAGAGGTACCCCCACCCAAAGTGTGAAAATTTCAACACTTTATCACAATTTTCTCACTCACTATTTCAGGGATTTTTTTTCTTTTCTTGTATATATGTACCAGACCACTAGTAGATTCCCTTGTGTAAGTATTAGGCCTGGATCTTTCTTAATTATTTTTTTATGAATTTTTTAAAAATAATTTTTAATGCTTTAAAGTTCATGAAATCAAGCACTAAATCACTTATAACTTGAAAAGTATTGCATCTAGAGCATTTTGTTAAATATGGTATTCAGCTACTTTTTTCATAGCTACAACATGGTGAGTAACTTGGGTGTCTATCCCAATAGCTAAGTGAGTAATAGCTACTTTTGGACTTTTTATTACCTTCCATAGTGAGTAAAATCGCTTGTAACTTGAAAACTAGTGCATATAGAGAATTTTATATAAATATGTTATTCAGCTGCTTTTGGTTCAGATATACCATAGTAAAATTTCAGACCTGTAGCTCGTTGCATAGCTGAGTAATAGCTACTTTGAGATTTTTCACTGTTGAGTAAATTGCTTGTAACCTGAAACTATTGCATTTAGAGAATTTTGTTTAATGTGTTATTCATGTACTTGAATCAGCTATAACATGGTGAAATTACAGACATGTAGCCCATACATGGCATAGGCTAGCTGAGTAATAGCTATTTTCTGGTTCAGACTGTTGAGTAAATCAGTTGTAACTTAAAAACTGTTGCATTTACAGTATTTTCTTTAAATATCTTGTTAACCTACTTTTTTCTCAGCTACATAGCGAAATTGCCGACCTGTAGCTCTTTGCATAGCTGAGGTATAGCTACTTGCAGAGTAGCTGTTGAGTAAGTCACTTGTAACTTGAAATCTATTGCATTTAGAGTATTTTCTTTAAATATGTTATTCACCTAATTTTTGGTCCGTTATAGTAAAATTGCCGACCTGTAGCTCATTACATAGCTGAGCAATAGCTATATTCAGGTTTTCACTGTTGAGTAAATCAGTTGTAACTTGAAAACTATTGCATTTATGGTATTTTGTTTGAATATGTTATTCACCTACTTTTGGGTCACCTATAACATTGTGAAATTCCAGACCTGTAGCTCATGGTATATGTGAGCAATAGCTACTTTCAGGTTCTCAGTGTTGAGTAAATCAGTTGTAACTTCAAAACTATTGCATTTTTAGTATTTTGTTTAAATATATATTCACCTACTTTTGGGTCAGCCATAACATGGTAAAATTGCAGACCTATAGCTCATTGCATAGCTGAGCAATAGCTATTTTTAGGTTTTCACTGTTGAGTTAATCAGTTCTAACTTGAAAGCTATTGCATTAACAGTATTATCTTTAAATATGTTATTCACCTGCTTTTTTGTCAGCTATAACATAGCGAAGTTTTAGACCTGTAGCTCATTGCATAGCTGAGGTGTAGCTACTTTCAGAGTATAGCTGTTGAGTAAATCAGTTGTAACCTTAAAACTATTGCTTTCATTGCACTACAATACCTTACCATGTGGAACTGAATGCTTTCTCGGGAGGCCACAGGCACCCAGCCAACGTCCAAGAAAAATAGACGTTTAGTATTGACCGGATCCCCGTGCTGAGAGTGTACCATAACAGTGAAATCTCGCGTCAAACCCTTCTTCTCTCATTGGCCGCGTGATTATCAAGAGTTTAAAATAAGTTAACAATATTTTACTGTTTTCTTAGTATATACGTATTATTGGATGTTATTATTCAGCCATTTGTTTATTTTTATTGCATAAATTATTCTGACAAATTTTGAGAAGTTCAGGATAAGTATTCTTTGTTTATTTCTTGTTTTGTGAGTTTTCCGCATTTCGACTTTTTCAGTTTTATTGCAGTAAAAATGTTAAAAAAGCCCAGATCATCTAAATACAGGCATTTTTGTTTCCTTTTTGACACCCACAATTACTGCCCTACATGCAGAGAATCTGGCAAAGGGGATGACCCCTGCATAACAAATCAATCTCCATGCAATATCTGTGCAAATTTCACTGAAAACAACAAATTAAAATCAAGCACAGATATAAGGACACAGAAGGCATCGGATCCCTGCAATACTAGTAAAGATGATGATCTGATGATCTCCTTCTGAGCCTGAACATCAACAGGATAGCACAGACCCAGTCTTCCACAGGGAGGTAGATATGTCTGACCTTCACAATATGCAGAGGAAGTGGAAACTTTTAGGCAGATTCTTGATCTCCCTGACCCCAGGGAAACTTTGCCTAGGTCCTCTACCACTGTGCTAGGCCTGGACGACGAGAAAGGCCAACAGGAGCTAAGGCGAAGAGGCCCTTCAGCTATGGTCCCTTTAAATCCCATTCTCAAAGACACTTTTGAGAAGTTTGAACAGGATTTCTTGGCCTCTAATTTACCTGAGGTAAATATATCAAACCTCCTGCTTCGACAGCCAAATACTACAAGGTGGGACAACCTTGTTTTGAAGACAACCTTCAGGAGCTCAATACAGATTTTGCCAAGATCTGTATTTCTCCTAAGCCCTCTGGGGCCCCTATGGGCAAGGTTCCCCTACAAGTTCTCAAGGAACTTGAACACTAAGCTAGGTAGAATCTCTCTACCATCAATTTCACAGCTACTTTCGCAAAGACTGCCTCTTCTTGTAGCACAGTTGTGGAGAAGTGTCAGCACAGTATCAAGGCTACCTTTAAGAGGGTTAAAAGCCAGATTCAGAAGGGTGCCGATCCTGAAAGAGCTGCCAGGCATGGCTATGAGAACGCCTGTGACTATTTTGAGATTATAAATAAAAGAATTCTTATTCAACAGAGAGCCTTAGCCTGCCTCAGCAAATCTGTAGCCCATATACTCCAGAGAGAGCTGTATACCATGGGCAACACTGGCCTGTTAAGACGCGAGGCTGAGATGTCCCTCCTTCAACCACATCTAGGGGACTCTAGACGTCAAGAATTGAGGAACTCGCCTTTTTGGCCTACTCCTCTGTTCAGGTCACAATTAGTCAAAGATGGAGAAGACTTCCTCCTTAAAAAGGCACCCCTAAAGATTTACAGAGTTTTGGACCCTATCAAAACAAGCACTTTCGTGGTCCCCACCACAAGAAGAAAAGAGGCTCCTATAGGAAACGTCCCTATGGGGGAAATTCCTCCCAAAGCAGTAATCAATCGTTTTCCTTAGGTAGGGGGAAATCAAACAACAGAGGCTTCAAGGGGTCGTTTTTGATCACATTCAAGGGGATGAGAGCGTGGAAACCCCTTTCCCCAATGACTCCTTACAAGCCTCCCTCAGTCCACCAGTTGGAGGTCGCCTCCATTTTTTCAGAAGAGACTGGCTAGCAAACAAATGTTCAGACAACGTGTTAAACATTATCACCAAAGGTTACGTTCTTCCATTAATCTCAAAACCAAATTTAGACAGAGCTCCACTGATTCGATCAGGTTACAAGACCCTTCCAAAAGACCAAGCTCTGGCCTCTTGTATCCAATCTCTTCTGTCGAAGAATGCAATGGAAAGGGTGGAAAATGTAAAATCTCATGGGTTTTACAGTCGGCTGTTTCTAGTCCCCAAGCCTCACCAAAGGTGGAGGCCAGTGATAGACCTAAGCAGGCTCAACACTTTCCTGCTTGTAGAAAGGTTCAAAATGGAAACACCAGAGTCCATCAGGACCTCTCTGATTCCAGGGGAATAGGTGTCGATAGACATAGCAGACGCCTACCTTCACATCCACATCCACCCAAACTCAAGGAAATACCTAAGGTTTTTGCCACAAGTCACAGGTGTTCCAGTTCACCTCCCTTCCCTTCGAGCTAGCCACAGCCCCTCAGGTCTTTACAATGATTGTATAGAAGTGAAGCCTCACCAGTACCTGGACGACTGGCTTATCAAGGTCCAGTCTCAAGAAGAAGCACAAGTGAACACTCAAGACAGTGGTAGACCTAACTCAGTCCTTAGGGTGGATAATAAATCAGGAGAAATCTAAACTAAAACCTACTCAAGTGTTTTCGTTCGTGGGCTACAAATACCATCTACATTCAGATGTTTGATGTCGCTAATTGGGTTGCTTACCTCAACGAAGAAAATGGTCCCAGAGGGACGCCTTCACATGAGGCCCTTTCAGTTTCACCTCAAGGAGCACTGGAGATTTCCTCAGTCATTGGACTCCCTCCTTCCTTGGACAGAAACCATTTCAGCACACCTAGAGTGGTGGCAGAATCCCACAAAGGTGATGAGAGGTCCACATCTTCATTCCAAAGACCACAGTATCCAAAACTTTACAGACGCCTCAAATGAAGGCTGGGGCGCTCACTTAGAGCAAACCTCTACAAAGGGTCTGTGGTCAGACAAAAAGGCTACACATAAATGTTCTAGAGCTGAAGGTGGTTTCTCTGGCCCTTCAAAGGTTCAAGGACCAGTGTCAAAACCAGTGTTGGTTGCTACAGAGAACTCAACAGTAGTAGCCTACATAAACAAACAAGGAGGAACCCACTTGGCGGAGATGTGCGCTATCCTGTGGAACATCATGACCTGGTGCCATCATTACCAGATAACCTCAAAAGCCAGACACATTCCAGGGTGTCTGAATGTGATGGCCGACCTTTTGTCCGGGTCGAACCAAGTCCAGTCAACAGAATGGTCACTGCATCCACAGGTGTTCAAACAGATCTGTCACAAGTGGTTCCCTCCTCATGTAGATCTATTTGCCACTCGTCTGAACCATAAAATTCCACTGTACGTATCTCCAGCCCCAGACCAAAATGCTTGGGACATAGGTGCCCTGAACATAAACTGGTCGGGTCTCACTGCTTATGCTTACCCTCCCACGGCTCTCCTTCGCAGGGTGATCCAAAAAATCAGGCAATCCTGTTGTCTGATCATTGTAATAGCCCCAGGCTGGTCAGGGATGCCCTGGTTTTGGGACCTATTGCAGCTCTCAACAGAAATCCCACTTCAACTACCTGTCAAGAACTCTTCTCAATCCACAACATCTCAACCTCCACACCTGGTGTCTAAGAGTGGACAGCTCCAAGAACAAGGCTTCTCTGTGGAGGTGGCAGAAAATTTAAAAATTTGTTGGATTTCTCCACTACCTCTGTAAGGCAAGTCTTGGACTTCTTTATGTACCTGTACCAAGATCTAAACAGGCGCCCTTCGACCATTGATGGTTATAGGACGGCCATTGTTGACACCTTGGGTCCAGCGGGGCTCCATATCTCCCAAAGTTCAGACCTTAACAGGTTACTCTCCAGTTTTCACAGGGATCGTCCCAAAAGTTCCAGGAATTTTCCTAAGTGGAACCTTTCTGTTGTACTCAATGAGCTCACAAAAGCCCCCTTTGAGCCTATGAAAGACACAGACCTCAAACATCTTACCCTCAAAACTGCTTTCTTGCTAGCTTTGACCTCCAGCAAGCGCTGCAGCAAAATTCATGCCTGGGTTGCAAAGTATCGAATCTAGGCCAATGGGAAAAGGTTGCTTTGTTCCCCATCTTCAGATTTCATAGCCAAAAACCAACTAGCAAGAAAAGGTTCTCAAAGTGTGTCTCCGGTGACTATTCCTGCTTTGACTACCATTGTAGATAGACAGTTCAAAGAAGACAGGACCTTGTGTCCGGTATGGGTCCTGAGGTATTACTTGGATCAAACCACAGACCTGAGAGGGTCTCGATCCCTACTTTTCATTTCCTTCAAGAAAGGACACACCTCAGACATCAGACCCGATTCTCTCTCTTCTTGTTTAAAACAAACCATCCTACTTTGTTATAAACAAGCAGACCAACAAGCCGTGGACCTGGTCCAAGTTAAAGTGCATGACATTAGAGCCTTCGCGGCCTCTTAGGCCTTTTAGGGTGGGGTATCGGTGGACCAAATCATGCAAGCCTGTCTCTGGAAAGCTCACAACACATTTACAAATTTTTACCTAAAAGACCTTACTTGGTCAAACAACAACAACAACAATATGTATCTGGGACCAGTAGTAGCGGCACAACAAATCTTAGACCCTTCCCCTTAGACCAGTTATCCTCGGAAAGAAAAGAAGGGGGGGGGGGGCGCATCTGCTACAACCAAGTCTTCCGAAGTCTAAATCCCAGGGTCTAGGTATAAGTTTACCTCATCAGGATGTTTGGATAAGGTCTTTATTTTTTCAGTATATATTGTATTATGGATTAAGGACTTATTAAGGTTGTCATTAATCTCATTTCAAGGTGGCAAAAATTATGAGATTCCCAAGCCTAGGCCTTGTTTTCATCGTGGCTTAGCTCTAGGGGCTTTACTCTTCAAGTGAGCATGGGCTGCACTTCTCTCCTCCAATCAAAACATCCAGACAGTTTTAGCACTGTCATTTATTATTTTTGGTTTTTGGCTTATTGCAGATCCAGCCCCGTGACTGGGCTCTGTAAACGGGACTCAGACTGGCATTTCAAAAACATTCATTCTAGCTATTAATTCAAATCTAAAAAAATTGACTACTTCTTCCAGTCTCAGCTGTAATCCCTCCACCGGACGGTTGGATTCAGCATTCAGTTCCACATGGTAAGCTATTGTAGCGCAGTAAAATTTTAAATTTTAATTACTTAAATATAGCTTTTATAAGCTACAAGCTTACCATGTATAGAATAAAATAGAATAGAATCATTTATATAGCGCAAAATTGATGCAACATCCTCTAATGCGCTTAAGGCAAAAAAGGGAAAATCGAGGGACATGCCGGGTCAAAATCCTGATTTAGCACCGCAAGGAGAGAAATACTGTGGTGGGGGTATGCAAGTCTAAACAAGTAGGTCTTTAGGTGGCTTCGAAACCCTATGATTGTGTTCTGAGATCGTACCGATTGTGGGAGTTTGTTCCATTCAGTGGGAGAAGCCATTGCAAAACCTTGTCTACCAATGGCCTTCTTGGGACGAACTGAAGAAAGAGAAAGCCGATTTCCACGAGTAAGGCTACTTGGTTTGATTAAGGATGATAAATATGAGGGTTGGGAGAATTTGATAGCCTTGAATGTAATAAGATTTTATTTGAACAGGATACGGTATGAAATGGGGAGCCAGTGTAGTTTTTGCAGATAGGGAGTAACATGGCTTGTTTTATCAAGTCTGAAAACAATTCTGCAGAGGGCATTTTGAATCTTTTGGAGTTTAGCCACATTGTATTTATTCACACCATAAAGTAGGGAATTGCAGTAGTCAATTCGACTACTGATCATTGAGTTGGCCAGCAGGGCTGCAGTCTCCACACTGAGGAATTTATGAATGCGTCTGAGATCTTTGAGATGGTAGTAGCAGGCACGACAAACTTTGGTTATATGGCTGGCAAAGGTGTGGAACTGAAGAGAGTCCCACCCTGCTGTATTACAGCTAAGGGGTATGGTTCAAAATTGCAACAAGAAAAGGAGGAAGAGTTATGAAGAGTTCCACGAGAGTACAACCTGAGGCTACGGCCAACTATAAATGTCTATTTTTCTTAGACGTTGGCCGGATTCCCTCGGCCATCCCAGATCAGCATTCAGTTCCACATGGTAAGCTTGTAGCTTATAAAAGCTACATTTAAGTAATTAAAATTTTCAATTTGAGTAATTAAAATTTTCAAAGTATTTTCTTTAAATATGTTATTCACCTAATTTTTGGTCAGCTTTAACATAGTAAAATTACAGACCTGTAGCTCATTACATAGCTGAGCAATAGCTATATTCAGGTTCTCACTGTTGAGTAAATCAGTTGTAACTTGAAAACTATTGCATTTACAGTATTTTGTTTAAATATGTTGTTCACCTACTTTTGGGTTACCTTATAACATAGTGAAATTCCAGACCTGTAGCTCATGACATATGTGAGCAATAGCTACTTTCAGGTTCTCACTATTGAGTAAAACAGTTGTAACTTCAAAACTATTGCATTTACAGTATTTTGTTTGAATATATTGTTCAGCTACTTTTAGGTCAGCTATAACATTGTAAAATAACCCGCTTTAGATCATCTTGATGAATTAAACAGGACAAAATCTGCAATTGAAAGTATCTATAATGATCGTGCAAGAGGTTGTATAATAAGGGCCAGATCCAAATTCATAGAAGAATATGAAAAGTCGACAAAGTTTTTCTTCAATCTTGAACAGGCAAACAGTAATATGAAACAGATTCGTTGTTTAGTTATTAATAATAATATTATTTGTAAGCCAGATGAAATACTTGCTGAACAGAGGGATTTGTACTCAAAATTGTATACATGTCCTCCCAGTGATGTTTATACTGACAGTGTAGATATTTATCTAAATGGATGCTGCCTCCCCCAGGTTTCAGAAAACTCCAAAACAATTTGTGACAGTTAAATTTCTGTAGATGAAGTTAAAAAGGCAGTTTACGATTTAAAAAATAATAAAGCGCCTGGCCCAGATGGCTTTTCCTTTACAAAACTTTTTGGAACGATATATCTGATATTGTTTTTAAAACCTACATTGAAGCCTCAAGGTCAGGCCAGTTAATACTTAGTCAACGTCAAGGTGTCCTTTGCTTGATACCTAAGAAAGGCAAAGATCTAACGGATCTCAAATCCTTTATCCCCTTTATCACCCTTTATCCATTTTAAATACAGATTACAAAATTCTAGCTAAACTACTATCAAACAGATTGAAGATAGCTTTGAAAGAAATAATAAATCCACATCAAATAGGTTACATGGAAAAAAGATTTTGTGGTGAAAATACTAGACTTATTGATGATATGATTGAGTTTTGTAAACTTAAACGGAATCCTTGTATTCTCCTTCTTGTTGACTTTGAAAAGGCTTTTGACACTATAAATTGGAAATTCCTTAATATTTGCTTGAAACATTATGGCTTTGGATGGATTTCTATTCTGTATCGCGATACAGAGAGTTGTGTCTCAAAACAATGGTCACCAGTCTTCATGTTTCACGCTTTCTAGAGGTATCAGGTAAGGGTGTCCTATCAGTGCCCTGTTATTTTAATTTCCTGCAGTGGTTATTGCTACTATATTGCATGATCTAGTCTCTGTTAAAGGAATAACTGTAAATGATACACGCATAAAACTGTCGGTTAGCTGATGATATGACACTATTTTTACAGGATAATAATTCAGTGAGGATAGCACAAACATTTGAAGAATTCTATCAATATGCAGGTCTCAAATGAAATAAAAGTAAGACAGAAGCTGTGATAGTATATAATGATGGTTTCATTATGTGAAGATACAAATTTAGGAATCAAATGGATAAATAGACCATTCAAAACCTTGGAAACATGGTTTTCCTTGCATTATGAGGAAATGACTTTTTTAAATATCAAAGAAAAAACCGATATTATTAAAGAATTTTACTTTCATGGCAACCACACTCACTCACTCTGAAAGGTAAAATCAATGTTGTTAAAAGCCTAGTGGTACCCCATATACTATCATTAGCTACTGCTGTGTCTCTGTCTAATAAATTTTTAGTAGATCTAGACAAAATGTTGTTTAATTTTATCTGGAGTAACAGGAAGCACCTTGTTTCAAAAAACACATTCAGCCATTAGAAAAAGCAGGTCTAAAGATGGTATCAGTTTTAGATACAGTTGCTTCTACAAAAATTATGTGGAATAAAAGATACGGTGATCCTGTTAAAGCTAGGTGGAAGGTCTTAATGGAATCATTGTTGGGTTTTGATAAACAATTGTTGCTTCAAAAGCGCATATACAAAGGTTTGAAATCTAAGCCAAAAACTAATTTTTATTGTAGCCTCATGTCAACATGGTTCAGTTTTATAACTATCGAGCCAAGATCTTTTAAAGAATTTTTGCTTGAGCCACTATTCTGTAATGACCTTATAACTATTGAGAAAAGTGCTATAAATAATGAATATAGTGACTTGGCTGCTGGTGGTGTAAACAGAGTTCAAGATATTGTAAAAGAAGATGGTACATTTCTGAGTAAACATAGTATTGAAGCTCAGTATGGTATTTCCTTGGATCAATTGAGATACAACAAATTAGTTAGCTGTTTGAAGGCTAAGATAAAAATGATACCTAAAAGATTTAATACTAACCCTCATCCAAATATACCAAAGTTATGTCTTGAAAACATTGGTAAAGTAAAGTTCAAAAGTGTATACAACCATTTGATTCAGTCTTATCATAATGTCCCAACCAGTGAAACTAAATGGATAGAGTATTATCCTTTTTTAGAATCTGTCAATTGGAAAAGGGTTTACTCATTATCCTCTCAAATACCCAAAGATTCTTTTGCCATTGCCTTGCAATAGCTATTTTAAGATCCTCACTGTTGAGTAAATTAGTTGTAAATTAAAACTGTTGCATTTACAGTATTTTTTTCTCCTCCCGGCGTGTCACGCAGTTTTCTCTAAAACTACTACAGTTACATATTTTTGGTAAATTACTAATCCTAATGAATATTTTTGCCCTTCAATATTTTTTATCTTTGTGAACTTTGGCCTACTTTTGAGTGAGTAATAGCACATTTACCCAATATAATTAAATGGCTTATAACTCTCAAACTATTGCATGTACAGTATTTTCTTCAAATATGTTGTTCAGGTACTTTTTCCGCACCTACAACATGGTAAGTAGTTTGGAAGTGTATCTCCATAGCTAAATGAGTAATAGCTACTTTGTCACTTTTTAATGATAACCATAATGAGTAAATGGCTTATACCTTCGAAAGTATTGCAGCTACACAATTTTTCTCAAATATGTTGTTCATCTACTTTTTTGTGAACTGTAAGATATTTAGGGTTCACACTTGTTGCTCAATGTACAAGTGAGTAATGGCTACTTTATTGCTACTTTTAGTAAAAATGTGAAAAATCACATATATCGCGAAAACTGAGAGTATATATATAAGAGTATCCTATGCAAAGGGAAAAAATTTCAATTTTCGCCACTTTTGGCAGCCATCTTGGATTTTAGTGGAAAATAAAATATTGAAAACATCTCAGAAATGGTAAGAGATAGAACAATTTTGAGCGAATTTTTGACCCACAGGGTAGTACAAGAGTATCCTCTGGAAAGGTAAAAATTATCAATTTTCGCAACTTTTGGTGGCCATCTTTGATTTTAGCAGAAAATGAAAAATTAGGAATATCTCGAAAACCGTAAGAGATAGAGCAATTTCGAGCGAATTTTTGACCCACAGGGTAGTTTCAAGAAAGACTGGGACAAAGACATCTGCCCTGCCACTATCTCATCATTGATCAAGCAGATGGTGATCCTATGCTATGAGCTCTCTGATCAAGAGGCCTTTCCCCTACATCAGGATAAAGCCCACCTTTGCTGCTTTTGGGGCTTTCCAGTCAGAAATCTCTTTAGAATAGTTATCAGCCTTGTCAATGGAAGTCCCACAACACCTTCACACAATTTCACTTGAAGGATGTGGCCTGTGCTGATTCAGAGCTTTTTCAACTGGGCCCAGTGGTGGCTGCCCAGCAGATCAACCACTACCCCACATATATAAGTAAGCAGCCTGCCACCTTGTCCAGCAGGGTCTTCAAGGTGACCTGACAAAAGACTACCAGCTAGACTCCTCTTTCTCTATAGGGACTGAACACATATCTCAGAGATCTGTAAAACGGGACATGGCAGCAAGACTGCTTGGTTCTGGTATCCAGCTCGTCAGCAACCAGCCAATGGGACCAGCTGATGCCCCTCTGAGACCATTAATGTCTCTTTGGGTTCAATCTTAAGTCCCTAGTAAAATACACACCTAAGCGGTAGTTATTCTAGCTAATTGTTCATTAAGTAATATGAATTAACACAATAAAATTGCAAATTTAAAAAGTAAATTAAATTTTTATAAGTTAATATCTTACCTAAGAGGCCCTCCCAACTGACCCCGCATTCTTCTTACTAGGTGCCATCAGTCCATAAATTTGCTTCAAATACAGAGCAACATACTCAAATCCTCAGACGAAAGTCGGGGCGATGTAATTTGAAAGTGGAAAGTCTGAAAAGTCTGAAACTGTATTTGATATAACTTCTGTAAGTAAGCTTTGTCGAAAGTTTGAGGCCTGCAGTTTTAATTATATGGTGACCTTAAGGCCTCTAAAAATAAACCCAGACCCAATTTATGGACTTTTTGTCACATTTAAGCCCTGTTAAACTATGTGGCTAATTTACCTGAAATATCATCTGGGAATATATTGATATGTTCTTTTTACATCTCTTAATTTTATTTATTTGGGGTTTTACGTCGCTTTCAACACTGTACAGGTCATATCAGGACGGGTAGTTGGAATGGCAGAGGAAACCAGTACATACAGTTAGTCAGGGTTCTGTACTGTAAACTACCGACCAACGGCAAGCAACTACCAGCTTTCCCACTTGAGGCCGTGCCGGGAACCGAACCCCGGCCTCAGAGGTGGGAGGCGAGAGTGTTACCACTCTGCCACCGTGGCCCCTTTTACATCTCTTGAATACTAAGCCTTAAAAAAAGGCTTCTGTGCCACCCGAGTAACCTTTTTTCTACATTTTTCACATAGTTTGCCCTGTAACTTGGAAATTGCAAGTGTCAAACTGTATGAGATATAACTTTTTTGCATGGACTTTGTGGGAAATTTGAGATCTGTAGCTTAAGTTTTAGGATCTTTAAAAATACCCACAGGGACCCAATTTATGAACTTTTTACCACTTTAAGCCCTGTAGCTTTCAAATTATGTTGCTAATTTACCTATCAGATATGATACCAAACCTACCATCGATGACTTACAAAAATGTCATACAATATCACTTTCATTTTCTAAATAGCAGGATACTTTTGTACTACTGATTTTTTTACAAGATACAACACAGGACAATGTGAAACTCAAAATGCATATATAGATTATAGATTATGATATACATGTTTTTACCATAAGATAGAATGCTGTAAAAACTAGTTACATTTTAAAATAATACTCAGTAAGTGTAAGTAAGTAGGTAAAATTTTAATCAAATTATCCATCTTCTAGACAATGATTTGATCTCTTGTACCTTCTAACAGTGTCTAGAAATATTAATCTGTTCTTTTTGTTTGTTACTTTGTTAGCAAGAATGTAAAAACATCTACACAGATTTATATCATATCGTAACAGTAGGTGGTTCTTGGTTTAACAAAGAACTGATTTAATTTTGGGGATGATCCACAATTTCTTGATGCAGGATTTTTTAGCATTGCAACTCGAAAGCAATAGCGGAGGTGTTGGACCATGTTAGAGACTGTGCTTTCCAAGTGCTCTAGCAATTTTTTAAAATTGCTGCAGGAATATCTTCTATTGAACTAGTGGCTAGCTGAACCAAGGATTTGCATGAAGTTCCAAATCTTTGTCTGGGATGCAGATGCATCCGTCATAAATATTGTCCATATTTATCTAACATCTGCACTTTGATTTTGGGATGTATAGCACAGGCATATTTCTGAGGATTTGTTGTATGGCGTGGTAAACGATTTTCTTTGTGAATTTCACTGTTGTTGTGTCTGAACAGTTAATATTTGTTGTACCGAATTCATGGGTAAGCAATGTTAGACTGTTTAAGTAATCTCCCAAATTTTAGATTGTCTTTCTCCTGTGGCCATAGTGAAGATGTCATGAATAGAATGTTTCATATAAGTGATTTAGTTAATAATTTGTCAGTTGAACCTTAGTGAAAAAGTACACTTAATAAACCAAGGTCAGATGAGACCTTCCACTTTGTACGTTGAATATGTATTGCCATTCAAACATATGATATAAGCACCCCCTTGAGTTTGATCAGGACAGTCTTTTTATATCCATATTTAAATGTCTCTGCTGCTGTTCTTTTTGTCCTTGGGAGTTTTCAGTGTATACCCAAACAAATAAAGTGGTGCTTCTGCAACTTGTCATTTGTCTGAAACGTTAGACCATGCCTTGAAAGACAAAGTTAGTGATGTATGTCTATGTTAAGGCCCTGTTTTGTTTATTGTTGGTCCTGCCCATTTCTCATGCTCAAAAACTTGTGTGAAATTGGGCAAATGATTTTTACCCCACACCTTTAAAGGTTTTAAAGGCTATATTATTTTCACCCATGACGCCCAGCCGGGTGGGAGGTGGGTAAAAATCTTGTTCTGGCTGTATCTCAGAAAACGTAAGGTGTAAGGAGTTTATACTCAGTAGCAACCTTGGTTTGGTTGTGTAGGTCTGTAGTATCATGGTATGACATTGACTTGATCTTTGACTTTTTCATAGTGACCTCACCTTTAAAATCTTGTCCAGGGTGTATCTTGGAAACTGTGGGCTTTAGGAAGAGACATTGGTTATGAGGTCTAGATGTGCAACAGCATGGTGTAACCTTGATTTGACCTTTGACCAAGGAATGAAAAAAAATTGTCTGGGCTATATCTTTAAAACCGTAAGGTGTAAAAAGTTGATACTTAGAAATTGGGTGAGGGGTGTAGGTGCACATCATCATTGTGTGACCTTGGTGTATGATTTGACTTAGGCTTTGCCAAAATATTTTCTGATGCCATATATGAGACATATTTCTCCTTTCCCAAAGATATATGAATTGCCGCAACTTATTATTATACGTACTTTTACCTAATTGTGCTCTCTTATTTCACAGCTATTCTTAAATTAAGAAATTTTACAGCTTCAAAAGTCTTAGTTTACTAATTAATGCTGTCATCATTGGATTGCATTGTTTTGATACTTTGTCTTTACATGTTTTCTCTATGATGTGATATATTCTCCTGCACCTTTTACTTACATTACACTGTCTGTTCCGAAAATCTTCTGACGTTTATACTATTTCAACTCTTGTGTATCCCATGGTGTTCAAATGCCATTATCTGGGACCGTGGGGTATGGGCATCTACAGCTATGTTTAAGTTTAGATTTGCTTCCAACTTCACTCATGTCAAAAGGATAAAGGTAAACCTAAATGTCTTTCTTACGAAGCCCAGGAAGGGACATAGAACTGTTTTCTTGGCATTTTTTATCTCGTTCCCACAAGATAAGAAGTTGTGGCCACAGGTTAGCAACTCATTACCACAAGTTAACAACTCATTACCACAAGTTGACAACTCATTACCACAAGTTAGAAAGTCATTCCCACAAGTTAGCAAGTTGTTCCCACAAGACAGCAAGTCGTTCCCACCAGTTAGAAAGTCGTTCCCACAAGTTAGAAAGTCGTTCTCACAAGATAGCAAGTCGTTCCCACAAGTTAGAAAGTCGTTCCCACAAGATAACAAGTAGTTCCTACAAGTTAGAAAGTCGTTCCCACAAGTTAGAAAGTCGTTCCCACAACATAGCAGGTCATTCCCACAAGTTAAAAAGTTGTTCCCACAAGATAGCAAGTCGTTCCCACAAGTTAGAAAGTCGTTCCCACAAGTTAGCAAATCGTTCCCACAAGTTAGCAAGTCATTCTCATGAGTTAGCAAGTCGTTCCCACAAGATAGCAAGATAGCAAAATGCCTGTTTTATGGCACTTTCCTTGGTCCTTCTAAGATATTTTAGTATGTTTCATTGGACTGGGTGCTTTTTGGCACAGCATACCTTGCAGTATCTCCACTGAATTCTCATACAGGCTATGTACTTGGATGCAGCAAAACTCGTGTTTGCTGTGCTGCAAATTGCATATACTTTTCATGCAGTAAACGGCATAGTCTTATCATTCTCAACCCCTTCTTTATACACATTACCTTGGTTCCCCCTTAGGTGCCACATATAGACACTGTAACACAATTAGTATTAAACCTCTAAAAGACAGTATTGCAGTATACCTGTAACAATAAGTAGATGACCTCTGAAGGTCACTAATTAGGTAACCATTAAAATAACCAAGAATAGCCATTAAAATTGATAACCATAATGGTATGAAAGTTTGACATGTAAAATAACAGGAAACATGTGAACTCTGGAGGGTTACAGGGATATGTAAACTTGAATGGTATGCCAGTAGATGAGTGACCTCTATATAAGTTAGATATCATAGACAAAGAAATTGCCTGTATATTGGCATCAAAGCATGACTTAGTAAAACTTGTGGGAATGACTTCATATCTTGTGGTAATAACTTGCTATCTTGTGGGAACGACTTGCTATCTTGCGGGAACGACATGTTATCTTGTGAGAACGACTTGTTAACTTGTGGGAACGACTTGTTAACTTGTGGGAACGACTTAGTATCTTGTGGTAACGACTTTGCTAACTTGGAACGAGTTAGTATCTTGTGGTAACGACTTGCTATCTTGTGGGAACGACATGTTATCTTGTGGGAACGACTTGTTAACTTGTGGGAACGACTTGTTAACTTGTGGGAACGAATTAGAATCTTGTGGTAATGACTTTGCTAACTTGTGGGAACGAGTTAGTATCTTGTGGTAACGACTTTGCTAACTTGTGGGAACGAGTTAGTATCTTCTGGTAACGACTTTGCTAACTTGTGGGAATGAATTAGTATCTTGTGGTAACGACTTTCTAACTTGTGGGAATGAGTTAGTATCTTGAGGTAGCGACTTTCTAACTTGTGGGAATGATTTACTATCTTGTGGTAATGACTTGCTAACTTGTGGGAACGATTTTCTAACTTGTGGTAATGACTTACTATCTTGTGGTAACGAGATAAAAAATGAGAGGAAAACAGTTCTATGTCCCTTCCTGGGCTCCGTACTTTCTTCTTGTTCCCACAGCTATGCCAACTGATAAAAATCATTTTCTCTCTTTTATTTTGGTAAGGGTATTTCTATAAAAAGGAAACCTGTCAAGATGTTCAGCCTTGGACCTACATTCCAGGTCATTGAAAAACAGGTGTTGTCTCGCAGTCTTTCTGTGTGAAATCACTGCACTTTTGTGGTCTTGTTTTTGTTGGATTTGTTTGTGGTATATTTACCCTTGAATAATTATGTTGCAGGACTGACAACTCAAGCCACTGCTATCAGTGTTCAAAATATTTTATATTTTTGAGATTCCTAGGAACATGTTTAATCTAAGTACGCTTGTTAATATCGTCTTGCATGATAAATATCCTGAAGAAAATCATATAACAAATGAATTCAATTGCTTGTGCTTCAGATTGCATGATGTATGTGTTAATTGTGCAATATAACCTGATGTACTGAACAGCATTAGTTTGATATTCAAAAGGTTGAGATTTAAGCTCAATTAGGTGATCCCTTATTATTTTTACAGCATTTGGTGATTTTGTACGATTAGATTCTACAATCTAAAATCAGGGTACCTACCGTTAATTTCTTTACCTATATCTCTTTTTATTGGGATTGAAATGGTAAACAGTTTGTTACCCTTTTACTGTTTTAGTTTGAATAAACTGAAACACACTTTTAATCAATTTGAATATGGTGAATATGGAAAAGTACAAAACAGTAGGTTTAAAACCCTCTCACAAGGTACCTACTGTTAATATGAAAACCATGCCATGTTTAGAACTTTTTACAAACAGTCAATCCCCCTTTTTCTGTTTACTGTTTGATTGTTTCAAGAAATAGTAACACATATTTAAATTAATTCATGCCAGTGAATAGAAGGCTGGTCAATCAAGGTACATACCATTCACTACTTTACCCATATATATTTACAGAGAAACAGAAAATGGTAAAGCACCTACTTCCGTTTTACTGTTTTACTGTTTTATGGTTTTGAAATACTGTTTTCTTACCCTTTATCTAATGACTGATTATAATTATTGAAACTGTATAAGGGTCAACATTTGCAACAGAAAAAGGACCTTTTCCCTTTGACAGTTTATGGTATATTTTGGCCTTCAAAGTATCCCACAGCTTATTTGGTAAAGGCCATGTCCCTGGCAACCACAGTAGGCTAGATTGTGATGTCATAGTGCAAACGTTAACATGTTGAATGGTTTTAAAAGAGTTCATATTGCCAATAAACTAATTATTCCAAAAATGCCCAAATTTGATATTTGGTATGTGGATGATGCAAAGTATGGAGAATACTTCCACTTTGTGGTGACCTTAAACTCTTGGCAATAAGTCTATTTAGCAACTTTAAGGTTACCACTTGCACGGCCTAAAATTAATTTAAAATACTTGGTGAATTTCAGCTAAAATTGGTATTTGTATTTTATTTGGACTTTGAAAGCTGCATACTTAATTGAACCTTGAATGGATAACTTTGAAGTCATAATTGTTCCGAGTTTAGGACCACCCTAAAGTACACAGCTGTTAAGATCCAAGTAACACCCATGAAACAATTATAACTGAAATTCTCAAAGTAATTTGTTTTATTATTGGTCCTATAAGTTGCAACTTTAAAGTTGGTGTAAAAGAGTTATTGTTGGGAGTTTAAGGTTACTATAAAGCAGTGGTAACCTTAAAGTCCTTATTTTATTTCATCCAGTTATGAAATTCCAACATCCATGTTTGGAACAATTCATCAAATGTCAGTATAAAAGCTTTAAAACCCAATAATATGTTAACATTTTGTATTGTGACGTCACAACCAAGACTACAGTGGTTACCAAGGAAATGACCTTCAGTTAATTGGCTGTGACAAAATATAAATTGTTAAGATATACCAGAAACTGTCTAAAGGGAAAAAACGCTGTTTTGTTTTATAAATCATCACACTTATACAGTTTTCCTGATTAGACTGAGTCAAAAGGAAAAGAAAGATAATATAGTATTCCAAAACCATAAAACAGTAAAACAGTAAAACGGAAGTAGATGCTTTACCATTTACTGTTTCTCTGTAAATAAATATAAAGTAGTGAACAGTATGTATCTTAATTATTATCTACCACTACACATTGAATGTGTCTCTTTTAAGCAACAGATTTTTAGATTAACAGCAGGTACCACTGAAAAAAGTCAACCATTTTACCTCTTTATCAATTTACACTATAACTGTTTTTCAAAGTTGAAAAATCAAAAGGTTGAACTGTAGTTTTCATAGTTTTCAGTTACAAATGAAAATTCATGATAATTGCATTCTACTCATTATTAATTCATCAAATTATAAGCATACAATGGTAATGGGTACTTTTCGCTTTTAAATTTTAGAAAACAGTATTGAATAAAGAAATTAACGGTAGGTACCCCCATTAATCTAAGTTATAGTAACATAAAGATAAAAGCAAGACTTCAAAAAAAAAAGAATAATTAAATAGGGGAAGGAGAACTGGCTGGGTTTGATGGTGAAGGGACTGGGAAAACAGGCAAACAATGCCAGTAATTCCAATGCAAACAACAGGCCAGTATGTGCTTAATGATGAATCCGTTATTGATTGGCTCCCGCTGTCTCCTCTGACTGACGTTCCATCTAATTCTTTGTGTAACAGACAAGAACAGTGGGAAACCCTTCTCTTCTATCAAACCAGAAGCAACATTTAATAACATCAAACTCACATTAAAAATATTACTAGTAGTTTGAATATTAGTTTTTAAATCTCCATTCTGTATAAAAACGTTAATAATGGTTAGAGGACTAGCTTAAGTGACAGTCTCAAATCTTGACTTTTGGTTTGTGTAGAAGTCTGAGCAACAATCCCTGATGTCACTTATCTTGTGTAAATGTGCAGACTAAATCGAAGACGTAACAGAAAAGGAAAAATACAAAAAAGTACTTTGAGTTTTATTGATGCGTGTCTTATCACAGTGTTCCTGGATGCAATACAGTTGAACCTGCTTACAAAAAAAAACCAAAAACAAAAAAAAAAACTTAGAATAAGATCAGTTTTGGCCCTAGCAATATAAACAAAAACTTGAAGCCTAGCTTATAAGATTGGTTAAAATGACTTAGTTATTTTGTCATACTCTTCTGAAGTAGTCTTATCAATAAATTAATGAAAGAACTGATGAAACTGTCTTTGCATCAATATAAAGTCCCAATATATTTTACGTGTAGACTCCAGATTCCAATGTACATAAACAGTCACTGCACGCATAAATTTATGTGAAATGTTTCATTGTTAAGACATCAGGGATCATCAGGCATTTAACTTTCAAACTGATCATGTGGTTTGAATATTGAGGTTAATATTTTTGTATCTTGTAAAGCTTAAATACACAGAATTCATTCATACAATTCCAGTTCATTTTTCTTCTCCAGTCTCTCTCATGCAGTGTTTTGCCTTCTCCACTAGTGTTAAATTACTGAAACAAAATCAAGAATTGATGGTGAATAACAAGTGCACTGGTATATCTTTCTGACGTACACCCTGGAAAGTTTATTGAGCTCAAAAGACTTGTATCAGAAATTATCGGGAGAGTGCAATCAAGGATGTACAACAAGAAGAAACAATGGGCTTGTTTCGGTGGAGTACATGTTATTACATAGAGAAACAATGAGAACACAAACTTATAATTGTTGTAAGATTTGACAGATGATTACCATTGTATCTGGTCTAGTAATTACCATCCCTTCAAAAGTACTATCATTTATATAAGGGTGTGGTTTTCACACTCATTGAACAAGTATTGTCTTATCTCATTATCGCCTTTACTATTAATAGAATTGTAAATCATTTGGCATGTAACTTTTCTTAGAGTGTTAAGAACATTTCTCTTAGAAACTGTCTTTTGACTGTTACCACATCATTATCTATATCCCAGATGATTCTCGGATCAATTTGGTTATAAATGACTGATAATGAGTGACTGCTTGTGTAAAACCTCTCCTATTTGTATTTAACATTTTCATAAGTAATGAGAATTGAGCTTTCCGAAAAGTAAGCCATTCAGACACCTTTTCAAGTGAAATATGCTGTGCAAGTTGCATCTGTATAGCTTTTTTGTTTGGCAAGTACTTGGGGTATAGAAACTAGTACTTGACCTACATGCCATATCAACTTTCATCTTTAATATCTTCTTTAATATAATCTTTAATCGTATGCATATACTTAAGTCATTTATTAAGTTTTATCAGTACCACAGAACGTTTTTAGCATTATGTAATCCATAAATATGTCATCTATGCAGAACTAAGGGAGAAATTGCAAGTTGAAAATATTAAGTGGTAGTTTCCCATTTACAGGGACCTGTTAATATGGTTACGTGAACAAGCACTGATTGTTCTCAAATATTGACAATTATATCAAAAGGAAGTTATTGCTACTATCCTGCTAGTGATTCATGTTGAAAAAAATAGTACAAACCACTTATGATAAATTATAACCAAAACACACTTAATTATTACAAGATCCGGATTTACTTCGATGCTTTTAGGTGACTTATTTATTAGACTTAAATCTAAGCTGTACACTATATTTAAGAGAGGTGACCATAATAAGCATACATTAATCCTGTTCTTAAAAGTTGGCATGGATACGAGACAAAATAATCAAAATCATGATTGGACTGGAAACTATGCAATTTATTTATTTGCATTCTGTATAATAGTTTAATTGTACCTGCGGGCTTGGGTTCCTGCCTACCAAGGCTGACTATTTTTGAACTTAGAAATGTGTCTTCTACTTTTTATTACATCCACTGGTAAGGTAAGCACTCGACCAACAGGGTCAAACTCAGCAGAGAAGAAACCACAGACCAAGTGACCAACTGCGTATACCCTAGGCTCATCGCCAGGTAACCCTGACAAGGAAACGGCCAAGGGGAAATCCCTTAATTAGTGGGTACAGCCTTGCATTCAAAGGAGACATGGATGATACACAACATTATTCCCAGAGTTTAGGACCTGGGATCAACTTGAAACATCCTCAGTATTACCCTAAACATTTTAATGAAATTCAGGATAGAAACAGACTTTGTGTCACGAAAAATCTGTCAAAAGTCCTTGGTCGTTGGGCTGAAACCTGCAGGCATTTTGAGAGACTTGGCAATCTTGGCCAACTTCTTTAGCATTCTCCTGACCACAATACAGTAGCATCACTGGGTAGCCACAGTTATTGCCTTAACATTTGTAGTACAGCATAACATCGTGGGAAAATACCTTGGGAGTATTGAGTTAGAGCAGCAAAATCCTGAAGATGATCCCCTTGAGGAGCTACCTGGTTGATGAGGCTGTGACTGAGAATCAAAATTAGTCTAGACAACCCAAACAATAAGAAGATAACCTAATGGACTACTTTGTGAATGAGGGGAGTATATCATTGCAAGTTAAATGAATAGGAAGATAATCAACCTGAATTGAGCCAGCTATTTATAAGACTAATCAAATCAGTCCTTTTCAGGACTAATGTAAAGTCTTTTTCAGAGGAAATGATTTTCTAAAACAATCGTTTAAGCTACTACTACTTCTACAAAACACATGACATAATGTCCATTCCCACAGATTTCCAAGGGAAACTTTCTAAGCGTCCCGCAAGGGATGCCAGTTTGTATTTAGGGGAGAGGGGAGAGAGAGTGGGTCCGCCGACTCCGCCAGCTCCCATATTTTCTATTACTTACAGCTCGGCAACCACAGGACGGATTCTCTTCAAATTCTGCACATGTATGCAGTAGACCTGGGAAAAATTTCTGACTATGGTGTCATGACATTTCAACCAATCAGAGAAGTCACATGACCAAAAATATGTTTTTCAAAAGGGTGTGCTTGTCAGGATGATAACTTAAAAAGTTACACAATGCATGGCAAAAACAATGGAACATTTGCCTGAACATTTTCCAGCCATTTTTGGCAGCCATTTTGAATTTCTGTGTAAAGTATAAAAATGCATTTATCTCGTAAACAGTGCAAGATTTTGAAAAAATTTTTGATCTGTAGCGTATCTGGAGAGTCTACTGGCAACTTTTCCCAAAAAATGCTTTCCCAGCATTTTTGGTGGCCATCTTGAATTTCTGTGTAAATCGCAAAAACGCATCCATCTCGATAACTGTGTGACTTAGAGCGATTTTGATGAAATTTTTGACCCACAGGGTATCTGCAGTCTACTGGCCAATTTCCCAAAAATCGGTTTCCTGACCATTTTTAGCGGCCATCTTGAATTTCTGCGTAAAACGCCAATACATATTTATCTCGGAAACAGTGTGAGATAGATTGATTTTGACGAAATTTTTGACCCGCAGGGTATCAGCAGAGTCGAATGGCCACTTTCCCAAAAAATCGTTTCCCGCCATTTTTGACAACCATCTTGAATTTCTGCGTAAAATACAAAAACAAAAAAAACCTATTCATCTACGAAACCTTGTTTTTATTGCGTTAAATACATCCTGCCAAACGACAGAAAAAGTCACCTTATATGTGTGTCCATTATGAACACACAAGCTGGCCGGTCCCACTGTGCATTCGCAAGGTGGCTTATCGAACTTCCTTCCTGTCTAGACAGCGTGACGTCATAGCATCTTTTTTTCATTTGGCGCATTCTTTTGCACACAGATTTTCGTGAAATTGTTCTCAACTTCATAATTTGGTGGTTTTTCAACGGGTTTAAACTTTATTTTATTGTTACATCACTTTGTGAGTTCTCAGAACAAACATGTCTTCTCCTGGACAGAGAATGGGTTTATGTGGCCATTTAATGGCAGGTTATGACAATCACTCAGTTTGTGCTCGCTGCAGAGATAAGAAGAAGGGTTCTGATCCCTGTGTGAAAGACAAAGTTTGTCCACATTGTGATGTACTTACAGAAGAACAGAAGATTCAACTGGCCACTCCATCTTATCAAAAAAGAAGGAAAAACGGGAATTGAAAAATCTTGCAGAAAAGTCGAGTAGCACCCTAGTTGATCCGTCCCTTGTCTCTGTTATAGGGGTAGCAAAAGACAGTGGGGTTAAAAGCTCAAAAGAGGCGAGTACCATCCCTGCGGGTGCGAAAGCCAAGAAGATGGATAAGAGCTTGGAAGCGGTCAGTAGCACCCCTGAGGTTGCGAAAGCCAAGAAGACACAGAAAACCCCAGACAGTAAAGTGGCCAAGGAAAAGAACAGTAAGAAATGGCACTCTTCACCTGTTAGATCTTCAGCAGTGACCACTGATAGTAAGCTGGAAGCCATGGATCTTAAGTGGTCGGAGAGATTCAGTAGATTAGAAGCCATGCTTCTCTCCAAGTCACTCAGTCAGTCTGAACCGTCCTTCCAGCCGGTTAAGATCACCCCAGTGAAACCCCCACCAGCCGGTGCCGTGGATAACACAGAACCCTTCTTTGCACTGACCAGATCTACCGACCGACCGACCTCAGCTCAACAACAGGCTTCAGACCAACCTCAGCAGGTAGACCGACCTTTTTCCACCAACCAGCCTTCTACCGACTCAGCGTTTAAACCATCTGTCTCAACGTCTGGTGTAGAACCGACCTACCGATCATCAGATTCGGATATGGACACTGACTCTGTTACTGATACCAAATCTCTGCCTCGTGTTATGGGCAATACTGAGGGGGGTGAACTCTCTGATATTGAACAGGATGTATCTCTCACTGATGCTGACCAGGCACTGTCTGAAGAGCAGAATTATAGAGAAACCATGCGTGGAATAAGGTCTTACATGGGCTGGTCGCATATACCAGATGTGGATTCTGCCTTATCTAGTTCTGAAGACAATCCGTTTGCAGCTCCCAAGCAACAACCGACCGGCAGTGTTAATTTACCAACAGACGATTGGTTATGTCGCAAGATGGATAGACTCAAGTTAACATTAATTCAAGGCTACCCATCCAGGAGTTCCGAAGCTGGAGGCCTCCAGAGAGATCAGTTTGTAAAGCCACCCAAATCACAAGTGAAATAGTATGGACTGCACCCCAGTCAAGACAAACCGGCTAGATCTGTGTCCTTCTGGCATTCTGAGGCTGCAAAGCTTAACAGTACTTACAGCAGGGTGGCAAGGTCTTCTGGTTTCACTTCACTGGCCCCAGTTTCGCGTACCATCTCACAGGACACACTCAGGAAGTGGGAAAAGAGTGCAAGGGAGGCTACATACATATGCAACCAGGCAGCTGGTCTGAGCCATTGTTTGCAACAGGACATGACTTCACAGTTAAAGATCCTGCAAACAGAGTAAGGGCAAGTCAGCAGACAAGGTCGGTGGAGCCACAGAAGAGCTACAGTACTTGATGACTTTCAATTCATCTATTACACAATGCATGGCCAAAACAATGGAACATTTGTCAGACTTTGCTTTTGTCAGTATGTACAACTTCACTCTGGCTCGTCGTGACTCTTGCTTAGCTCACACGAAGTCTGGAATAAAACAGGATACTCTGGCTTCCTTACATCAGGCTCCAATGGACTTATCCACTTTTTTCCCAGACAGTATACTGAAGAAAGCAGAAGACGACATTTCCAAGTTTGAAGACAAGGGACACTCTCATGCAAGCTCTTCAAGTCGCAAGGATACACATTATCACCCATACAAGAGGTCGGGTCGGTCATATTATGAGTCAAAGTCCAGCAAACCAGCCTGGAAGAATCTTGGACGAGCACATAACAAAAAAGGCGGGATACAGGCCAACGTTTGCATTGTGTCAGGCCAAGAATCAGTCTGCTTATAAATGACAATCAATGTGTAAATGCCTTGTTTTCAAGCAGACTGACCGAAAACAAGCAGCAGACAACCAAAAAGATAATAAACTCTTGTATACAGATACAATGAACACTCAGTTAACTGTAAACTCTCATGTTGTAAAAGTTGCTCATACTGCGCCTGGGCATTCGCAAAAGAAAGAAATAAGTCCCGGGTCAGCAGGTTGTTATTTTCAGGAAGAGTACAAATTAAAATATGTGACAAGTGCTTCTTGTGTCACTCAATTATCTTGTGTAAAACCTGTAACAAATGTCAAAAATGCTGCCTCAAATCTGCCTGTAGGGGCAAGACTTCAAAACTACTGGCAAACTTGGTTGAATCTGGATGCCAGTCCGAAAGTAGTTCAAATACTGAGAGAGGGTACACCCTCCCCTTTCGGATCTGGCCAAACTTGACAAGGTCTCCAAACATCATAAGCAGCTATGTCAATCCCCACAGGAACGTCTACCTGCTGGAGGCATTACATCAGCTTATAGACAAAAAGGCAATAGAGCTAGTAAACAATCAAAAATCTCTAGGGTTTTTCAACTGGCTATTTTTAATGCCGAAACCCAAAATGCAAGTGGAGACCCATACTAGACCTGAGCAATTTAAACCAATTCTTCAAGGCACAAAAATTCAAGATGGAGACACCGGAAACCATCAGGACATCCCTCCAACAAGGGGAGTGGGTGACCTCAATAGATTTCAAGGGCGCCTACTTCCACATACCAAATACAGGAGCAATCCAGGAAATACCTGAGATTTCATGTCCAGGGCAAAACATACCAGTTCAAAGCACTGCCCTTTGGTTTGTCCACATCCCCCATGGAGTTCATTGTAATAGCCAAGGAGGTCAAACTGATGGCCATACACAAGGGTATAAGAATCCACCAGTACCTAGACGACTGGTTGGTGAGAGCTAGGTCCCACCAAATTTGTCTTCAGCATACCCAGACTCTAGTGAAAATGTGTCAAGACTTAGGTTGGCTGGTGAATGTAGAAAAATCAGAGCTGGAACCCAAACAAGTCTTCGATTTTGTAGGTTACCAGTTTGACCTCAGGTCCGGTCGGGTCCGACTGACACCGGACCGGTGGCAGAACCTTCAAGAGAAAATACAGACACTGCTATCCCTACCGGCCTGTCTGGTCCGGCAATTCATGTCCTTGATAGGTTTGCTAACAGCTACAGAAAAGCAGGTTCACCTAGGCCGACTACATATGAAACCCATACAGTGGCATCTCAAAAACAACTGGAGGGTACCATAGTCTCTAGAAAAAGTGATCCCTATTCCCAGATCACTGCACCCCCAGACAATGTTCTTCAAGGTCAACCGTTACACCCAATAAAACATGCTCTGAAAATATTTACAGACACATCAAAAGAAGGGTGTGGCGCACACTTAAATGAACACACTGCAAGAGGAGTCTGGTCCCTTCCGGAAAGCAAGCTGCATATAAATTATCTGGAACTCAAAGCAGTTTTTCTAGCCTTAAAAGAATTTCAGGACCTCTGTTCAAACAAGATAGTTCTTGTAGCAACCAACAACACCACAGAGGTGTCATACATAAACAAGGAAGGAGGCATGAGGTCGGGCCCACTTTGTGCCCTACTGTGGAGAATCCTCACCTGGTGTACCAGGAAACAAGTGACTCTCAAAGCCGGACACATTCAAGGCCGGCTGAACGTGGTAGCAGACAAGCTATCCAGGCTAGGCCAAACCATCTAAACAGAGTGGTCTCTCCTTCCAGAGGTCGTCCAAGCAATATGCAGCCGGTGGCACAGGCCCAAAATAGACCTATTTGCCACAAGGTTCAACAACAAGTTGCCTCTGTTTGTATCACCAGTACCGGATCCCCTGGCCACAGCAGTGGATGCACTCAGTCTGCCATGGGAGGATCTGGACGCACACGCCTTCCCACCAGCAGCCATATTGGGCAAAGTGGTGGAGAAGTTGCAGGACTCCCCATACAGTAGAATCATTCTGATTGCTCCGGGGTGGCCCAACATGTCTTGGTTCTGAGATCTAGTGGCCATGTCCAGCCAAATCCCTCTGAGCCTGCCCAATCTGCCCAACCTTTTGACACAGCACTTCAAATCAGACCCCTCACAGAAATCTGACAAATCTAAATCTCCATGCATGTCTCCTAGAGCCTCAGCAATCAAGGAGCAGGGCTTCTCTGAGGCAGTGGCAGCAAGAATTGAGGCTCCTCAAAGGGGATCAACCAGATCTGTCTATGAGGCAAAGTGGACCATTTTTACAAAGTGGTGTCTCACTAATCAGGTGGACTCCAGGACACCCCCTCTGAAGTCAGTTGCTGATTTCCTTATGTACCTTTTCCAGGACAGGAAGTTACAGTCCAGCAATATTGATGGTTACAGGTCAGCAATTGGTGATAAACTGGGAAATTCACCCATTAATATCACCTAAGATGAAAATCTCACTCGTCTCCTGGATAGTTTCCACAGAGACAGACCCAAAGGTAGGAGGGGAATCCCCTCTTGGAACCTCTCCCTGGTCTTGCACCAGCTGACAAAGACTCCATTTGAACCAATTAAAGAGGCCTCCTTGAAGCATTTGACCATCAAGACTGTTTTCCTCTTGGCCCTTGGGTCGGGCAAGTGTAGAAGCGAGATGCATGCTTGGCAAAACAGAAACATTAGACACCAATCTGACTGGTCAAAGGTGTCCCTGTACTCTTCACCCAGCTTTCTGTCAAAGAATCAGCTGGCCAAGTATGGTCCAGACAGTTGGCCCCAGTGGTTATACCAACTCTGGATAGGTCCCTCAAGTCTGACAGGTCCCTCTGTCCGGTCAGAGCATTGCGCTACTATTTGGACAGGACCTCAGGCAGAATAAGGAGTTGGTCTTTGTCTCCTTCAAGAAAGGTTTCGACAAGGACATCTCACCTGCCACTATCTCCTCATGGATCAAGCAAACCGTGATCCTATGTTATGAGCTCTCTCACCAGGAGGCCCACACTTTGCATCAGGTTAAAGCCCATGATGCCAGGGCCTTTGCTGCTTCTAAGGCCTTCCAGTTGGGAGTCTCCTTAGAGCAGATTTTGTCAGATTGCCACTGGAAATCACATAACACCTTCACACAATTCTGCTTGAAGGATGTGGCTTGGGCTGATTCAGAGCTCTATCACCTGGGACCTGTAGTGGCTGCTCAGCAGATCCACCAGTAGCCCAGAACATAGAGGAGATTTGTACATATGTAAATAGATGTACATATATATATATATAAGTTAAAAAAACAAAAAAAACTCTGACGTGCTTCCTTCGGGAGGTTTATTTCTACTTCTTATGGGACTGAACTCATCCCTCTCTTCCCCTACCTCAGAGCAGGTCTGTAAAAAAGGGGGGGGACAATGTCGGTATATCCCCGGGTAACCGGCTGTTGATAACCGACCATGGCCTAAGGGTCTCCTGACCTCAAGGACATACCCAGGTCTAAAAAGGATGTTGTTAATTTTGTTCGAGTTCACTTTAGTCCCTATAGTAACTTACCCGTCAACCAAGTGGTAGTTATTCAGCAATTGTCCATTGGATAGTAAATTAAATTTTTATAAGTTAATACCCTATCCAATGGACACACAAGACCCTCCCAACTGGCCCCAGCTTACTAGGGGTCTAATAGGTTTGGACAACGAAAAAGATGCTATGACGTCACGCTGTCTAGACAGGAAGGAAGTACGATGTGCCACCTTGTGCACAGTGGGACCAGCCAGCTTGTGTGAACATAATGTACACATATAAGGTGACTTTTTCTGCCGTTTGGCAGGCCGGTCTGCGCCGACCAGATTAGCAATTGTCCATTGGATAGGGTATTAACTTATAAAAATTTAATTTACTTATTAAATTTGCAAATTTTGGGATGAATAGAAAAACATATTAAACACAGGAAGAGGGTCATTTCTACAAAATCTAAGCAAAAACAATTTCTTTTTTTCTTGCAAAGCAATACTCTAGTTTTTTCTTTGGATAGTGGGGGTGGGAGTGGGGTTGGGGAGTTATTTCCAAATTTTGAACGGCTACATTTTAAATCAACATTTCAATTTGAAATTTAATTTCAGAAGTGTAATTTCTAATGAAATAAGGACCAAAGATTTTTCTATTATACCTAGCTGGGGATATTTACTTCTATTGTATTTTCAACAAATATTTGGGTTTTGTACTAGGGCTTTTTGCGAATTTTTTTATCTGTGTGCAAACTTATCTCAAGACAGAATGGAATGGTTTTTGGTATGGGGAACAGCAGTTATTTAAATGTATTTGGGTAATTCTGAATGGACCTGGCTCAAGGGCACTGAGCCAGCAGTAATAACCAAGAGAGACTGATAGATGGCTATTGTAATTGCTTATGGTGAGGTAGTTGTGATGGTAACAGAGTGGTGATAGTTGTCGGTTGGCAGGGGTTATTTGTGGCATCATTTGGTGCAGAGTTTCAAGTTACTGATAATTGACATGGGTTGGAAAGCCTTCTTTGAAATGTCAGAAAAGGTTTGATGTAGTTTTGTGATCTGTCTCATTGCCAAACTGGGAAGACACAGGCAACTGAAAGTGGATTTGGAAATTTGTTAAAGGCAAACATGCAGTACATCTGTCACTTTTACTGAATAGGTGGTTGCTGTTGAATTACCAGTTGGCTACATGGCTGGAAAAACACTCATAGTGTCTGGGATGTTAGAGGTTGTTCTTAGTCCTATCCATAGTCTATAGTCTATTGCACCACATAAGTTGCACTTATTAGTGGCTTCACTGGTGGGAAATCTGAAGGGTTTTTTTGACCTGACAAAGCTGATGAGTGAACTCTGTGCACATTCACATTCCTAGTTATATATCCTACAAATCAGACTCTACCAAATCAGCAGTGTAATGAGCAAGAAAAGTAAGAAAAAAAATCTTGCTTAGATTTGGGCTTCTTTGACTTCTCTGAATGTGGTCATAGAGATTTCATCTGGCTAAAATGTTCCATCAGTTGATCACTTAGGCCAGGGTTCTCAGAGGTTCAAGGGAAAGCATGTTGGCTCTTGATGCTCATTGTGGCAGTAGTTGGTGCTGGCACTTGTCTTAAAAGCTTAACTCTTTACATCCCTGACGATATGTGACTTGGCCCAATAATGGCCCTCTCCAGTTAGGTCAGTGGGTGCACTTCTAGACTTTGTCTTACAGGCTGACAGCTAGCCATGGCAGGCCATCATTTAATAAGATGCACTCAGAGAGAGCAAAACGCTTGACTCAATGTGACCAGCCTCACAAATGTTATATAGAATTATATCATCGACCATCTATTGTTTTGCATTTGAAGCTATGTTGGAATATGTTTAAATGAAACCAAAAATGTTAATTAATGGAACCTCAGAAAATTCATGATTTTTTGCATCCAAAATATGATCCATATCTTTCCCATAAATTAATAACTTCTACCTTTGGCCAGGGCCTTCCCACATACATAAAATTTTATAAATATCTGTTCATTACTTCTGGAGTAATCTAAAGATAAAGAAAACCAAAACAGACAGACAAATAGACAAACAAACACACAAAAACATAAACTCGTGGTGGAGGTAAAAGTATTGGATAAAAACCACTACTTGGTGAAAATCACTCAGGGTAAAGTTTTTGTTAAAAGAAATGAAAGAAAAGGAAAAAAGTTAAAACAGAAATTAATAAAAATGTAAAAAACATGAATACACCACCAGTCGCTTGATTATCTTTGTCAATTTCAAGACATAAAATGAGAAGAAATATCTTTAACTAAAGACAGCAAAAATGACAAGCTAGGTTTGTGACCTCAGAATGACAATTGCATTGTGACATTAAGTAATGACATCATCAGAAAGTAAAATATTGATTTACCAGATTTAACAGATTTCCTTGTATATGTCCAATTGATAATAAGAAAAAGTATCTTCTAAAGTTTAATTAAAACTGTCTCCCAAGTTTAATTTTCACTCAGATTTCACCAAACTTGGAGAAATCCATATGTACCCCATCCAGTATATCCCCACTAAATTTGAACTTGATTGACATTATAGTTTTTGAGTTATAATGGCAAAAAGGTGTACAAACAGAAGGGCAGAAAGACAGGATGAAATTGAATACAATAGCCCTCTCCTATTGTGGATCATTAATAAGAAAAATAAATAAAAGATACATAAAAACACAGACCCCAACAGGATTTGAACCCAGGCCCTTAATATCACAGATCCAACACTCCAACAGAGCTACAGTGGCAGTTCTTTGTTCCTCATGTTTTATTGATAAATCCCAACTGTTAATATTAAATCAATATCTCAATAGAATTTTTCTTCATGATTTTCTATGTAACCTACAAATAAGATATTTATAAAGGTATTATTACAGTGTTTCTGCTAGTTTTTATTGTGTAAAAATATATGCAGAAATGGTGGCAAAATCGAAAGTTAAACAATCAAGTTGTCATGTATGTGACAAAGAGAAGCAGATTTCTCTGTATACAACCATTTGAAAACAAGAAAAACTCTCTCCTGACTTTAATTTTCAATCAAATTTCACCAAATTTGGAGGAATCCATCTGTACCCCATGAAATATCTGCCCATCACATTTCAGCTTGATTGATATTATAGTTTTTGTGTTATAAGAGTGAAAAGGTGTACAGGCAGAAGAACAGAAAGACAGATGGAACGAACTGATTACAATAACCCTCTCCTCTCGTCGAGCGTTAATTACTTGATATTACACAGGTATACAATAACAACTGCAACTAAGTTTGTACATCAGTCACTCTGAGGTTACAGTGTACATTTCTCATCATGGTGCAGCTTTAGATTAACATGGCCATGCTAAATCATAGGCTCCAATCACAGAGTGCTCACAAATTTACAAAAAAAAATAATAAATAAATAAAAATTAAAAATGGTGTTTTACCAAATATTATTCAAAAACTAATTAGCAGCAGTTCCTCTTGGGGCCAATTTGTGCAAGTTTGTGGTAATTTTTGAGTTCTTACCATGCTGGTAAGTGGCCACAAAGCCGTGCTCTTCCTCACTGTTGGAAAAATCAGAGGTGAACTCCACAAACATGTGAGAGCCAGAGGATACCAGCACAGGTGGGGTGTCATCAGCATACCTGTACACAGAAAACATCACTATTATGCATACAGGAGAGATACAGAGGATAGCAGCACAGGTGGGGTGTCATTAGCATACCTGTGCACAGAAAACATCACTATTATGCATACAGGAGAGAGGCACATTGCAGCAGCACAGGTGGGGTATTACCAACATACCTGTACCTAGAAAACATAACCAATATGCATACAGGGCAGCTACAGATGATAGCAGCACAACATACCTAAAAAGATCACCAGAAAATGTCATTGGCATTCCCAGTACATGTTGCATCAGACACTTAAAGTGTAACAAGAATTCAGTAGAATTGTACTGTGTCACCAGCTTTGGTTAAAGACTGTAGTGGATGAAATTCGAAAGGAATATCATTATATTGGCTGACTGACAATATTTTTGCAGATCCTGACCACCTTTCAGAAGGATTGAGCCATGGTGAATCCCCAACTTGTTAAAAAGTATAACCTAGATCCAATATACAGGTTATGACAAATGCACACAGGCAGACAGAGAGGCAAACACACAAAGTTATCACATACCAAGTTTTCACTAGATGTCAGCAGTCAGCAGGGAGAAATCCCTTTGATAGTCAATGAGAAAATTGTGTTAAAGTGTTGAAATGTTCACACTTTGGGTGGGGGTACCTCACTTATAATGGCTCTGGGGAACAGATGAACAGACAGATCTTCATGAATTTTTTCGATTTATCATCCTCGATAGATAAAGTATCTTTTAAAAATAACAGCATGTCTCTGGGCCTTGTACTTTTGGAGACGTTGTTCAGCTGACATAAAAATGGTGTCCCAGTAATTTTTTTCAGAGTCCAAGATTGTAACATTTTTGCATTTTAACTACTGTATTATTCTATTCATGCTGTATTATTGCATCACTGTATTGTTTATTATATTGTCTGAAAATAAAATTATGATTCTTATATCTCTCTTAATTCTTTTTACTTGAATCATGGTTGTTGCACCTTTGGGTCTCTTTTGTTGCAGATTAAGCACTGTTAAAGTCATATTAAAATTCATTAAGGATTTTACTTTTGCAACTTCCCATTGTAACAGATGGAATTTCATAAAGTGAGTCACAGGTTACAAATAACCTGTGAGGATTTTAATCTTTACACTCATATGCAAGGTCACCTTGGTATGTCTGGACAATATTTAAAACATCCAAACCATAATGCCAAGCAATATGCGTATAAAAACTCTTCCAACACAAGTAGACCGACAAGGTCATGGACTGGTGGATTGGTACTAGTAAATCTTGAGCCTGTGCAGGACTGCCGGTCCAAGTGGAGACAAATTCTCCTGACCTGACCACATATTTGCCGGCCTTGGTCTGCTGGTCTGGGCAAATTTGCCACACTGCCAGTCTGTGCGGTGGTGTCGAATGCAAAGAACTGATACAAATATTTATAAGTCCATGAAACAGCAAAAAGTGTTGGCATTGCAACACTTGTTGCCATGGCAACACTTGTTGCCAGGTATTGTTGAAAAGCTAATCAGCTCTAATCTATGCAGGGGTTTCCAATGCAAAGAACCAAAAAAAAAAGATTTTTAAGCCCAAAAACATAAAAAAGTGTTGCATGGCAATAACTGTTACCGGTTATTGCTGAAAAGCTAATCAGCCTCAGTTCCCTTTACAAAGAACATATCCTGACAACTTGGTCAATATCTGTGAACAGGTTCTGAATATAAAGTACCCATAAATCACAAGTGCAAAAACAATACAGAAAAAGTGTTGCCATACCAACAGTAGTTACCAAAAAGTTGCCAAAAGTATTAATCACTACTCTTCTAGTTCCCCTTGCAAGAAATATATCCTAAAAATATTGGTTAAAATCTTTACATGGTTTTTGTTTATAATGAACCAACCAAATTAAAAGTGAAAAACAACAGGAAAAGTGATGCCATGGCAACAGCTGTTGGCAAATGTTGTCTAAAAGCAAATCACAACAAAGTCCTCTTACAAGAAACATATTCTGAAACTTTGGAATACAGTTAAATGCCCACGAAATTACAAAGCCAAGAAGCAGAAAAAAATGTTGCCACTGCAATACTTGTTGCCAGATATTGCCAAGAAAGCAATCACACACAAACTGTTATGCCATTAAACCTCCACACCAAATTTAGCTGAGACACATAAAAAACTGTACCTGTAAATGAGCAGCAATGAAGGGTTATTCAGAGGGAAAGGCAAAAGAATATACATACCCAGCAGGGTGGATATAATAATTAAAATAAGTTGTAACCTTAAACTCATTTCTTTAACTACCTGGTCTTTATGGTAACATTACAATAAAGATCATGTTTTGGTCTAGATATGTGTACATGTTTAATTTAAATGAAAACTCTAAACTACCACTTTGATATTGTCCAAATATCATAAAAGTTTGTGATAAACTTTAACTGAATGTAACTCAATGGAAATGTCAAGAGTTTAATGTCATGTTAACCATGTAGACTCTGTTCAAGGTTAGTTATATCCCAAATGTAAATATGCTTAAAATATATTTCACATAAATCAAGATATAATCCAAAAATTTTAAAAGAAAAGTAATTCTAATTATGTCATTACTTGGAGTTTAAGGTCACCTCAATGTAGTGGTAGGGCATTTCTGTAACATCAGTTACTTGTATCTGCAAAATATAGATCAAATATGTCATGCCATTTTTGGTATACTTTGTGGAAACATAGAAAAACTTGAGCTCAGTAAAATTCTTTTACATATGAGAGTTTAAGGTCACCTTAAAATAGGGCACACTTTCAGGACTAGACACATCAATATACCAAATTTAAATTACATCTGTCATGCAACTTTCAAATACTCTCCAGAAATTAAATTCAATAAAATTATGTTATCTCCAGGAGTTTAAGGTCACCTTAAAATAGGCCACACCTTGAAGACCAGTTACACTCACATACCAAATTTGATTTGAATCTGTGACGCCATTTTTAAGCTATTGCAAAAGTTAGATTCAATATAAATATGTTATTAGTGGGAGTTTAAGGTCATCTTAAAATAGGGTACATATCAATGACTGGCAACATCCACATGCCAAATTTGAATTACTGACATATTTGACAATTTGAAATTTTTGACATATTTTCCAGAAGCAAAGTGTGATGACGATCCTGGTGATCCATCACAGCTGAGTGACACCAAACTTTTACAACCTTAAACTCATAAGTTTCTAAAATATCAGCAATTTATTGTAACCTTACAAGAGACCTTGGTCTTTTTGTCTAAATATATACATGCTGAATATCAATGAAAGAATTTCAATTAGCACATCAAATATCTTTGAAACACCAAATAAATTGTCCCAACCTTAAACTCAATGATAGTTTGCAGTTGGGAAGTTTAAGGTAATCTTTACTGAAGGTTCTGTTCAAGGTTTGTTACATCGTCAACTGAAACATGCCTAGAATTGCACAGTATTTGAAATACTCTTCAAAAATGGGGAAACTTAAAGTGAATATAATTCTGTTATTACTGGGAGTTTAAGGTCACCTTAATGTATGACACTTATCTATGGCCAGTTACATATACATGCAAAATCTGAAAGAAATCTGTCAAGTTGTTTTGAGTATACTCTATGGAAAAAATAAGAAACTTAAATTCAACATAATTACTTTATACATGGGAGTGTAAGGTCACCTTAAAATAGGACATATCTTGAAAACCAGATACAACCACATGGCAAATTTGAATTGAATCTGTAAAGCCATTTTTGAGATATTGTCTGGAAGCGGAAAAAGTTAAACTCAATATAAGTATGTTACCACTGCGAATTTAAGGTCACCTTACAATAGAGCATACTTTGAGAACCAGTTACATCCACATAATAACTTTGAATTTAATCCATCAAGCCATTTTTGATACACTGTCTGGAAATCATATGTGATGATGACACAGACCATGTATGTTCTCCATCATAGCTGCTAGTGACTCAAAACTGTTGCAACCTTAAAGTTTGAAATATCAGTAATTTACTATACCCTTACAGAAGAGACCCTTTTAGGTCTAGCTATATGTACATGATGAATATCAATGAAAAAAATGTTAATTACCATATGAAATATCTTTCAAACACCAAAGAAAATTGTTCCAACCTTAAACTCAATGTTAGTTTGTAGTTGAGAGGAGTTTAAGGTAATCTTTTCCTGAAGGTTCTGTTCAAGATTTGTTACATCCACAACTTAAACATGACTAGAATTGCACAATATTTGAAATACTGTTCAAAAATTTGCAAACTTAAAGTGAATATAATTCTGTTATTACTGGGAGTTTAAGGTCACTTAGTACTTAGCTATGATCAGTTACATATACATGCAAAATCTGAATGAAATCTGTCAAGTTATTTTCAGTATACTCTATGGAAAAATAAAAAACTTAATCTCTACATAATTCTTTTGTACATTGGAGTTTAAGGTCACCTTAAAACAGGGCACACCTTCAAAACCAGTTAAAATCACATGCCAAATTTGAATTGACTCCGTCACCCCATTTTTGAGATATGGTCCAGAAACGAAAAAACTTAAACTCAAGATAAGTATGTTACTATTGGGAGTGTAAGGTCACCCTACAATAGGGCACACACTGAGGACCAGTTACATCCACATGCCAAATTTGAATTTAATCTGGCAAGCCATTTTTAAGATACTGTCCAGAATAGAAAGTGTGACGACAGATGACACTGCCGCTGCTGACAGACAACAACGCTGAGGCCACAAAGTGAGATGACGAAGCAATCCATATATGCCAGGCAGCATAAATGCTGGTAACACAAAAAGTGATGCAGATCAGCAAAAGAATACAGAAAATACCAACTGTATGTGAACACATGGTCACAAAACGTGAAAAATTTAATTTTAAATGCTTACAATGGTTATCAGAAACAAGAAGTGTCATCAGCACACTACACATACTGTATAAAGGAGCTTAACACTTGTCTGTTGCAATGGATATGCTTGTAAAATAAAGATTGGGTCCCAGAACAGAAAACTGTAAAGTAGGTGTAAACTTGTGTGTGAATGGTTATACATGTCATTTGATCTACTGGTAGTTTCCATTTATGCAGCTAAATTACCCACATAACTACCACATATGACTTTCCGATTACAAGTGCAACATTCTTGAAAAAAATAATAAAACTAGAAAGGTGTTTATAATCAAATTGAATATTAACATATTAAAATTGCCTGGGATCTGTACTAAACTTCAGCTAAATTGCAGTAACATTTAACTTTTGAGTTTGCAGTACAATCAAGGTCTATTAAATAGGAACACTGACAAGTAATATTTGAGGGGAAATAGAATGTCTCAATGGTACAGTATTCCCGGGGAAATAAGACTTACCACTCACAAAAAGAAACAGCATCACAGAAGCGCTCTCATTCAGTAGATGACCTATTCACTTACAGTGACTTGATGCTTTAATGACCTCATTTGTGACTCTATCAGACCAACAAAGTAAGATTACTTCCTGGTGACTGCTTTATCATTCATTCATTCATACATCACTCATTCACTTCTGTTCATAAAGAGTTGTTTAACTGCATGACTAAGGGGAAAAGAAAATGACATATCACAGCTGCTAACGGTCACGTAAAATTCATGAGTGTTAGCCATGTTTTAACTAATATATACAAATTTGTAGGTATAGATTAAAATTTTGCAACAAATACTTAGCAAAGTACTAAACTCTCACCCATGAAGAAGATATTACATAATGTGTATGGAAACAAAAAGATACTTTTATGTTGACTGATAATCTAAGAATAGAAATCTAAGATTTCAATTAAAGGCCCCCCTCTGAGAGAACTTGGGCACTAATTGATTGCTACCCAGAAATTCCTGTACTGGATGTTATTTGTTGTAACACTATTTCTGGTATTGATATAAGCATATCAATGATACAGTGATCATTGGTTGAGAGGAAGTGTTAAGTCTTGTAGCCCAGTCCTCAGTGTGCAGAGAATAGCAGCAGTATCAGGAAGTGTCAGCCAGTGGAGCAGAATCAGACATGACCTGCCTTCTTAACCAACTCACAATGTCGGCCATATTTACACATACTGTCTGACTTTGTAAATTCTGGTACAGTATCACCCTCATCATATTTATAGTAAAATATAAACTTGGGATCAAACAATGAAAAAACCCTGGTTGTATATATTTTACATGACTGACATCTACTCTCCATCTTTAAATGTCAACTACCATGTTTATTTTTTGGCTGTTTTTGTCACTTAAAATTACATATAAAACTATATATCCACAATTTTCACTATTGTGGTAATACAAGGACAACAAGCAAGTGCCTGAAAATACACAAACCCACACCCATGGGTAGTGCTGAAAAAAACCCCAAAATGACTTTTACCACAGGGGCATCCTTGGGTGAGTTTGAAATGTAAAAAGACTGTCATCTTGTCTTCTTATTTCACCCCTTTTCATTGGTTTGCACCTGTCTTTTGTATATAGTCATCTGTCCTGTCACCTTTGTGTTCAATAAGTGCTAAATGTTTGTAATCAAATAAGGAAAAAAAAATTCAGGACACTCTATCAGGATCCTGATCTTTTAGTAGAACTGAATCATGGGTAGACCCCACCTTGTGATAACCAAGATGTGATAAAGAGTTGTCCAGTTAGGTGTACAGACAGGCAGACAGAATACAACACCTCTCCCCTTGACAAGGATAAGTACTGCATGACTCATTATCAATTTTTTTTCTGTTGAATGCTCCTTATTGTATTGCTTAATTCTCCAACATCAAAGTGATCATAAGTTATATTAGAACCTACCAACGTCCAAGAAGCGGGTGTTGATCAGTGGGGCCATCAAACACCTGGACATAGTCACAGTTACAGCAAGGTTCTATGTCCACTCCACTCAGCTGCAGCTCAACCCTCTGAATACACAAATACCAAACTCACTAGCACTGCTGAAAAGCTAAAGTCTATGGAAGCCAATTGGTTAAATTTACCTGTTTCATAATTACTGATATCTTAATGCTTTCAGAAACAAAGCTTCTAGTTGCCTTGTTACAAAATTAGGCAACATGTACCTTCCATATTCCAACGATACACATTATATAGTGCTATAGCACTATCTTCCTCCACCATAGAATGTAGCCATTATGATACGAGTTAGACTCAGACATTGGACTATGAGCTATGGAATTCCACACATTTAACATCACATTGTAAAGCCTGTGTAATTCACATCCTCCCGGATTGAGGACACAATTTTATGTCAAAGATTCCACATCCACCATGGCCTCAGCATTACTGAGATGCATACTAAATATTCCTGGGGGAGAAAGACATCAGGGGTCCTCCACACTACTTAAACTGGATGGTAATTATACTTCTAAGGGGCTTTATCAAATTCAATAAATTGTGATGCAACATTCTGAAGAGAGGACACTGTTGAATGTTTCATCAAAGAGTGATGTGCAGCAGACATTGACTCACTAAATAGAGATGTTGTAGACAAGCATAAAAGCCCTTACTGACATGGTGTCAGTATTATTCAACAGTAGGTGTCAACAGGAAACTTGCCTAATAGCCAACAAGAAATCTAATATTGTAGCCTACCTTCTCTCTGGCTGATAAAAAGAGATGGCTATGATTGGATTGGATGTGCTTATGCTGAAATCATTCTATAAACATTGCAAGCAACAGATACCTTAAGTGTATTACACAATCCATCCAAACAGCCCAAAAACAAGATAACTCAATCAACATCCAATCATATGGCTACACATATATCTCAACAAGCATTACTAGTTTCTTCTCTTTTTATCTCCCGCCGGCCGGCCGGCCGAAGGCTGTGGTCGGGAGATTATAAAACGCCTTCCGTACGTCCGTACGTCCGTCCGTTCGTCACGTTTTTGCATAAACCTTAATATCTCATTCATTTATGAACGTATCTTCACCAAATTTGCAGGGAATGTTTATGGCTATAAAAACCTGTCTCTGAAAAATTTTAGCCTCACTTTGAAAAACAAAATGGCCGCCATAGCTAATTGTTTGAAAATCCTAAAGGTGCTCTAAATCTTGAAATATTCCAGCTAGCTTCATCAAATTCGCACAAAAGCTATATGGCTAGAAAAGTTAGCCTGATAATAAATTTGACCTAGTTCAAAAACAAAATGGCCGCCATATCACATGTTTAATGTCAAACAGGGTTATCCTATTAAAAAGGCCTTATATCTCCCCAAATATTGCATATCTTCACCAAATTTGCAGGGAATGTTTATGGCTATGAAAACCTGTCTCTGAAAAATTTTAGCCTCATTTTGAAAAACAAAATGGCTGCCATAGCTAATTGTTTGAAAATTGTAAAGGCGCTCTAAATCTTGAAATATTCCAGCTAGCTTCATCAAATTTGCACAAAAGTTATATGGCTAGAAAAGCTAGCCTGTTAATAAATTTGACCTAGTTCAAAAAACAAAATGGCCGCCATATCGCATGTTTAATGGCAAACAGGGTTATTCTATTAAAAAGGCCTTATATCTCCCCAAATATTGCATATCTTCACCAAATTTGCAGGGAATGTTTATGGCTATAAAAACCTGTCTCTGAAAAATTTTAGCCTCATTTTGAAAAACAAAATGGCTGCCATAGCTAATTGTTTGAAAATTGTAAAGGCGCTCTAAATCTTGAAATATTCCAGCTAGCTTCATCAAATTTGCACAAAAGCTATATGGCTAGAAAAGCTAGCCTGATAATAAATTTGACCTAGTTCAAAAAACAAAATGGCCGCCATATCACATGTTTAATGGCAAACAGGGTTATTCTATTAAAAAGGCCTTATATCTCCCCAAATATTGCATATCTTCACCAAATTTGCAGGGAATGTTTATGGCTATGAAAACCTGTCTCTGAAAAATGTTAGCCTCATTTTGAAAAACAAAATGGCCGCCATAGCTCATTGTTTGAAAATCGTAAAGGTGCTCTAAATCTTGAAATATTCCAGCTAGCTTCATCAAATTTGCACAAAAGCTATATGGCTAGAAAAGCTAGCCTGATAATAAATTTGACCTAGTTCAAAAAACAAAATGGCCGCCATATCGCATGTTTAATGTCAAATGGGATTATCCTATTAAAAAGGCCTTATATCTCCCCAAATATTGCTCCCAGAGGTTCGGAATGTGAAAACAACTTGTACGAAGTCATGGCCTGGTAATCTTTTCCATGTGTTGAATTTGACCTTTGACACCTGCTTCAAGGTCGTCACACTAAAACGTCCTTATTTCTCCCATATTATTGGTGCTGTGGCTTCAGATTGTAAAGACAGACCATGAAAAGCAAAGGCTGTGATCTAAAATTGTAAACAGCTTCCATGCATGTGTGCATCTGTTTGTGCATCCGTCCGTGCATCCGTTTGTCACGTTTCAGCATAAGCCTTAATATCTTATTCATTTATAAAGACATCTTCATCAAATTTGCAAGGAATGTTTATGCAAAATTTTGGCCTCACTTTGAAAAACAAAATGGCCACCATAGCCAATTGTTTAAAAATCATACAGTTGTTCTAAATGTCGAAAATTCCAGCTAGCTTCATCAAATTTACATTTTAAGAGGCCTTCTATCTCCCCTAATATTGCTCTTACAGGTTCAGACCATTAAAACTCTTGGCCTTCAAATGTTTTGTCTGAGAAAAATTTTGGCCTTATTTTGAAAAACAAAATGGCCACCATATCCAATTATTTAAAATTCATTAAGATGCTCTAAAACATGAAATATTGCAGCTAGGTTCATCAAATATGCGCAAAATATATATGGCCAGGAAAGTTAAGCTAATAGTAATTTGACCTAGTTTCGAAGCCGAAATGGCTGTCTTATCACATGTTAAATGGGATTATCCTATTAAAAAGGCCTTATATCTCCCTTGTCATTGCTAATAGGGGTTCCAAATGAGAAAACAACTTAAAGGAAGTAAAGGCCTGAGACTGCTGACTTTTACCTTTGACCCATTCTTCAATGTCAAGTGGGGTTATCTTACTATAAAGCCCTTATCTCATTTAGTTCTCCATTATTACTGATTCCAGGCGGGAGATAAATGCTGCGGCAGTGGCCTTGTTCTGACTTAATGTTATACGTTTTCCAATACAATACTGTTATTGGAACCTTTAATACATATTCAGATACCTTGTATAAATTTGAGGAAAAAAGTTTTTCCAATCCCCCATTTTGTCAGGAAAAGGAACATATCATTATGGCTGAATGGACATACAGAAACAAAAGCTTTGTATTTTCATTGATAAAATGATGGAGAGTACAAGTTAGATGCAGTTTTCCAATCAGTGTTCTGCAGTTTATTGTGTGGACACATTCCTGATACTACATACAAATATGAGTCAATATTACATGTCAAAATGTGTAGTAACAATTAAAGCATTCTAAACATTTAAAGACTATTATTGAGTTACTTTTCTGTTCTAATATTCTATTTGCCTGTTGACTGTAATTTTTCACTTTAACAGACAGACATGAACACCAGTGATGTTAATCTGAGTAAACAAACTATGTGTCATGTACACTACAGCAACCCCGCTCATGTAAACCAAACAACAATAATATACTCCATGAAACAGAAGCACAGTAAGACAGGCCATGTCAGTAACATCCCAAATAACCTGGTGCAAGCCCCCAGATTATACCCCCATTTATTTTATACCCCGGTAGATTCTGTGAGGGCCCAGAATGTACCCCAGGGTAGATTCCAAAGTATAGACCCCGGGAATAGATTATCTACCCCCTCCTCCTAGAAGCTACCCCCCTCCCCTTGTGATTAGTAAAAGAATTATAGAATATCAATAAATCGAATGTTAATGCTATTTTAACCCTAAAATTAGCCTTGAGACAGCTTTTATGTACTGTATATGGTGACATGGTTTTGTCATTTTGTTTGCACAATACATATAATACTCACAACTTTTATACACATTTTTTAAAATTGACTTATAAGCCTTCTTATGCTGTGTTACATTTTGTGTAATATATTTCCATAATACTCTCAGTATAATAAACATTTATCAATCTTACCTTTCCTATTTCACTCTTTGTAGAGCTCAAATATTTCAAAAGATCTGCATACAATTGTCATCCATTCTTGCATTTTGACAAGTGATAGTACAGGGTTAAATGATGTGCTTATATACACATTTAAGCAAACCCCTCAAGACTAATTACAGTTTACTTTATCACTATTTTATAGTATTTATACCACAGATTCACAACATCGATCTTTTTGTGAGAGCAATCAGCTATTCTAGTTATTTTTTTTTTGAATTCACCAATTAAGACTTATGGATGAAATGCCTCATTTTTAACACCATAAGTCTAGTTATTCTATTGATTTGATTGACTGGGATTAGTTAAAGCTGGATCCTAGAGTACATCAAAAGCCTAGTTATTTTTTTTTGGTTTCATAAATTATGATTAGATGAAACAGGATGTCAGTGTACATAAAAATAGGTTTTATCAACCTAACAGGGTTTCTGTTGAAAAATCTGAATTACCAATGCAAATACCAAATCACTTCACTATTAACTACTTTCACCAACAAACTTGGTTCAAGCATTACCACTGCATATATTGCAATACATATCACACACTTTCAATAGACAATTATTTGCATATATACAGTTGTGCACATCGTGCAAATGTTACACGACTTCATTTGTCAGTGATAAATTTTAAAAAGTTTACTTAGTCACATAAATTATCAGTTACCTATATTAACGAAGTACAGGGGTAGATTCAGGGAGGCTTCCCTAAATCTACTCCGGAGTGTAATCTGGGAGGGCAGGGTTCATTCTGGGAGGCCACCAGAATTTATCTGGGTAAAAATTGAGGGTTAGAGGTATACTTTCAGATTTTACACCGGCTTCTGAATACTCCTTATTTAACATGACAGCTTCAATCTTCCAGAAATTGATCATCATAGATGGACACACAACTTAAAGTGTGTCAAATTCTTTTATATTTTTACATTGTATAAATAAGAACATTACTCACTTGTGAACAAAGAGTTTGGAAATTAGTTTTGTGGACCAATATTTATAAAATATTTACTCTTAACCTTATCTTAGTTTTAGCTCAATTTAAATTTGTCCCAGAAAGTTATGTCATTAATAGTTACACAAAGCAAAACTTAACATCAAAAATGTCATTGTAAGGAAATTATAATTAGATTTAAGAATAAGAAAATGGTCATTCAGTGAATATATTTGAGAGAAAAAAACATACAGAATGTGACAAATCCCAGCATAATGGTGTACACAAACCTTGCCAGGGGGCGCCTCCAGCAACCATCCACAGTCATCATTGTCTGGGTAGGGGTCTGGGTAGTTGGTGGAGCTGATCTCACCCTCCTCTGATCTGATCAGAGCTGGTTTACTGATCCCACAGCCTGTAAAATACTAGTCTCAGCAGGCTACTGTTAACTGCTGTCACAACAGCAACAAATAGTGCAGACATATCACTGATACATTTGTACAAACATTGATGCATCATTGTTACTGCCTGAACTTGATTTATTGCACTCAAAATTAGAAAGCACTCATAGAGCACAGACCTCTGCCACACTGTAACTTCTTCCCCATCTTCTTCTCAATCCCTACCTACATAAAAAATGTCATGAAGGTCCACTCATTACCTTTAGAGGAAAGCCAAAGTCACTGAAAATGCATTGTGAATGGGACCTTTGAAAATTCAGGATTTTTTTTTTGTAACCAAAACATAATCCAGATCTTTCTCAGTTCTTAATCAGTTCCTCCTTTGACCAGGTCCTATCCACATAGAGAAATTCACACAGATCTGTTGATTACTTTTGGCATTTTTGTGAACACAGAGAAAGAAATGCACCCATGTAACATAACCTCCTTGACAGAGGTGACAATGCTGATAAGCAGAACCAAAAGCAATAAAGGGATGCAGGATCCTGGCAAACTGTTCTGGCCACAATGGCACATGGAAAACAGACACTATATTGAGAAAATGAAACTCTCTAATTTAAATTCAAGAAACATAAACATTTAACTCATCTTGACCTGATATCCAAAACATAAGCTTTCACCAAATTGTGGGCAAAGACACTTTTATAAATCATTTCCACAAATAAAGTCTATTTAAATACTTCTGTGAAATACAGTTACACCCTTTTTGAATCTCAATCAAGCTACGTACCAAAAGAATTTTTCTGTCTTAAGCAGGAACTCTAGATAAAAGAGTGCCTCAATGTGGAAGGAAACAGAACCTGATATTTATTTCTTCAAAAAGTAAATTTCAATTTACAGAGTTCTACTTGTAGAGGTTGTATATGAACAACCTTCAACTGCGAGTCTTACCTGGGATGACTGGAGTGACCTGAGCCTGGAAACCAGAGAACTCTTCAGTTGAATCAGACACAAAGTGCAAGAAGAGCTCCTTGCCTGTAGTGACAGTAGACACTTCAGTGTTCCCACAGAGCCTGAAACATCAGTTATACAGTCTATATTTTTCAATATGCATTCATTTCTGTAAAAAGCATGGTACTTAAAAGCATGAGTTGTCAGCATAGGCAAAGCCATTTGAGAAGTTTGGCTACAGATGCAATGCCTTGAGGTAAGTCTGGGAAGCTTGCCTTTTATTGGCTAACTGAAGTGGAGAGGATTCCAAGTTGAGAAATCTGGGACCAATTGATCCCCAAACCACCAGTTTGGAATCGGATCATGGCATGTCCGTGGGTGTATAATAAGGATTCCTCACACTGTAATGATTAATGTGGAGTTGATGGAAATGTTTGATGGAGTGTCATGCCAATAGACTATGCCTATTATTTCACTTTTTAAATGTATACAGACCACTATCTGCTAGCATTGCAACTTTTTTCGAACAATTTCAGTCACTTTTTTCAAAACATTCATCTCACAACTGATAACCTGGTGATCATTGGCAATTTCAATGTCCATCTTGAATTGACATGCTCAAACTCAAAGACTCTTTATACTCCCTGACTGAGTCATTCAAGGACATACTCTTGACTTGGTTTTGACTGAATCTAATAATGATAATATCTCTTATGTCCACACCACTGATGCCTTTTCTGACCTTTTTCCATTAGTTTCACCTTAAATCTTACAACTCCTAGGTCCCAAAGTGATGCTACGGTTACTTTTCGGAAATACCATAGAATTAACAAAGAAAAAATGAAAACAGATCTTCTCACTTCTGAACTTCTTACCAATCCTCATGAGGAAGCTGATGCTTTGTACAGCCAATATCACTCAACCTTCTCAAGCCTGATTGACAAACATGCTCCACCTCACATCAAACATATCAAGACACAGTACATCCCAGGATCGGTAAATGAAAGCGTAATAGCGGCAAAAGAGACCAAGCGTTTGTATGAATGCATTTGGCACCAAAAAAATTTACCTTCAACAAATCACAATATATGCAGAAAGTTCATCAGTACAATAGAATCTGCATGAGAACAAAATCAGAATTCCTTACAACAAAAATTCAAGAAAGTCATCATAATCCACAAAAATTATGGCGAGTACTAGGAAATGTGTTACATAGATTACCAGCCATGTTGCTCCCATATGTAAGCCACCCTCAGCTTCTGGCTAATAGATTTAATGAGTTTTTCACAGACAAAATTTACAAAATCGGCTCAGCTTTCCCTGTATCCTTCACTCAGCAACGCATCTCCCATGATACTCCTCCTACCTTTTCCACTTTCTCTACTGTTACTGAGGACCAAGTTGCCAAAATCATTACACACTCTCCAAGTAGATCATGTTACTTGACCCTTGGCCCACTTTTCTTGTCCTGGATTATCTGGACATCCTCATTTTTCCCATCACTTCAATAATCCATGCGACACTTGAACAAAGTATAGTGTCCTTAACTTTTTCACAGGCCCTGGTTACTCCAATCCTTAAAAATCATCGTTAGACAAAGAAGTGCTCAAAAATTACAGTTTTGTTTCCAATCTCAATTTTATTTCAAAGATTCTTGATAGGGTAGTAGGGTAGCCTTGTGACTGGCTTCAATCAGCTTGAAAAAAGCATCATTTCACTGAAAGTGCCCCCTGAATATTCAAAATGATCTTCTAAATATCATGCCCAAGGGTCTGTCACAATGACACCCAGTTATACTTAACACTCTCACCAGCAAATTTCTCTCACTCTATACAAACACTCAGGAATTATCTCAATAACATTCAAATTTTCATGTTCACAAATAAATTAAAAATCAACCCTGACAAAACCGAATTACCTTGATAGGCTCCAAAAACAATCGTAAACAACTCCTTCCACACTTTCAATCAATCTTCTGGGCAATCAGGTCTTAGCAGCACAAAATGTCAAGAACCTTGGAGTGGAGTTTGATTCTAAACTATATCTTTCTGACCATGTGTCACAAGTCATAAAGTACACCAGAGTCCATGCGAGAGACCTTTACAGAATCTGTCCCTTCTTGGACCTTAAAACAACAGTCCTTCTGGCAAATCCTTTGGTGAGCAGCAGATTGGACTACTGTAATTCCCTGTTTATATCACTCAGTGATTTTGAGTTAAGAATATTGCAGCACGTCCAAACTCACTGTGCAGGGTTGGCACTCATTCGTTTTCCCATATTACCCCCTAATTGAAAAATCTTCATTTCCTGCCTGTCAAGTATAGGGTACAATATAAAATTGGCCTTATACCATACAAATTCTAAAACACGGCCAACCAGCCTACTTAAGTAATAAACCCATACACCTCTTCTAGAAATACCAGACACCGCAGTCCTAAACTTAAGTTCCTTCACTTCCTCACCTTTGACCACAAGTACATAAATAACACAAACATTTTTCCAACTCCTTATATCATTATGCACCTGCTCTTTGGAACTCTTTCACCTTCCAAATAAAACATTGCCCCTCAGTCAATTCTTTCAGGAAACATATGAAAACTCGCCTCTTTAAATTTAGTTTTCCCACCTAGTTTCCACCCTTCGGTCACACCCACAATTCCCGACTACCAACCCTGACCGCCCCTCAACTATCTAATGATTAATCATTTTGCTAACTCAGTGGACAGAGTTCCCCATTGCAGTGAAAGATATTGTGCCTGCACATTTTTTAATCACTCTGACTATAAAATTGGAAATTTAATAAATAAATTAAACTTTATAAGTTAATATAAGTTAATATCTTACCTAATAGACTAGTGCAATTGGCCTGGCGCAAGATGGTCCCCCAAATGCAAGAAAAAGGCGTTTTGAGTTGCCTCCAGCTGAACTGGCATTGGTGCGGGCCCCACTCGCTTGGGGGCCTAGTTTCCTCTTCACTCACCAGAGGCTAGTGATGTCATTCCTCATTTTTGTTTGAAAACTTAACCCTTGGGATCCCAGTAAGGTAGGGGGTTGGGGGTGGGACTTTCCCGTCTGTTAGGTAAGATATTAACTTATAAAAATTTAATTTACTTATTAAATTCTCTATTTTTTTGCATTAATATATCTTACCTTACAGACTAATGCCAGAATAACTACTGAAGGGATGATGGCTAGCTTACTGGAGGGACCAACTAGAACTCCATCTGGAATTTAGTCAGAAACCCCTCATATTAGGTTTGGGACCGACTGGTTAACCAGTTTACCAGACCAGACTGGAACCCCCCCCTATTTTTCCCAGTTTTTTTCTCCCCTAAATAAGGGGATAGGGGAGAAAGAGTTCAGTCCCTTGGGATTCCCAGAGGAAGTACATTGGACAAAACTGACAGAACTTCTAACTCTAGTGAAGCCAGGTGGAGAGGTTCTGTATATAAAGGATAACCCATAGAGTGGACAGCTATTGGCGAATTTGGTGTGCTGCTACTATGGGACCCAAGTGATACAGATCAGAGTCAGCTCTGGCAACATCCTTCAAGTAAAACTGTGTGAAGGTGTTGTGGGACTTCCAGTGACAAGCCCAGAGGATCTGCTCTAGGGAGACTCCTCCCTGGAAGGTTTTGGAAGCAGCAATTAAAGGTTCGAACAATGTGGGCCTTCACCTGATGCACTTGCAGTGCATCTTGGTCTGATAGCTTGTAACACAAGATGACAGATTGCTTAATCCAAGAAGAGATTGTGGTAGGAGAAATATCCCTGTCAAAATGCATCTTAAAAGAGACAAAAACTAGCTGTTTGTGGTCTCTCAAGTCCTTAGTTCTGTCCAGATAATAGCGAAGTGCTCTGACTGGACAGAGTGACCTGTCTTCCTTGAGAGATCTGTCTAAGGTGGGAACCAGGGCAGGGATAACCATTGGGGCCACACTATCTGTACCTTCCCAAGCCAGTTGATTCCTAGAGAGGAAACTGGGGGAGGGATAAAGGGAGACTTGAGACCAGTCCTCCCTATGCCTAATGTTCTTATTGACCCAGGCATGGATTTCACTTCTGCGTTTACCAGATGCAAGGGCCAGCAGGAAGAGTGAGGTGCTTAAGTGAAGCCATTTTAAGCGGATCAAAAGGCTCCTTTGTCAGCTGATGTAAAACTAGAGATAGATTCCAAGAGGGAATCCCTAGATCTGCAACCTTTAGGTCTATCTCTGTGAAAACTGTCTAGTAGTCTAGTAAGGTTCTCATCCTTACTGATCTAAACTGAGGAATTGCCTACTTTGTCAGCTATGGCAGTTCTGTATCCATCTATAGTAGAGGGGTGAAGTTTCTTCTCCTGGAAAAGGTAAAAAAGGAAATCAGCTATTTGAGTTATAGATGGCACTTTGAAGTCCACCTGATTTGAATGGCACCATCAAACAACAATGGACCACTTGACCTCATATAGACTGCTCTGGTTTAGCATCTCTGAGGAGCCTCAATTCGTTCTGCCACTTGACCAGAGAAACCTTGAACTCGAGGCTCTAGGAGCCAAGCATGGAGGTTAAGATTGGGGAGGTCCCTGTGCTGGCTCCTGTTGAATGGTTGAGTCAGAAGATTGGGTTGGCAGGGTAGGCACAGAGGGATCTGAATTTTAAGGTTTACCATATCCCAAAATAGAGACATGTTTGGGCAGCCCAGTGTTATGACTATTATCCAGCGATAGTCGTGCCTGAGGATCTTGTTTATGACATTTGCTATCAGGGAAGTTGATGGAAAGTCATAACCATCCATGTTTTCCCTTGATATGCTCAGAGCATCCACTGCCCAGGCTTTCTTGCCCGGGACTGGAGACATGAACAGGGGAAGTTTCTTGTTGAACCTGGTGGGAAACAGGTCTATTTTGGGTGTATAACACCGGTGGCAAATCTGTTCAAAGATCCCTTTGTGGAGAGACACTTCCATCAGGATAACGTGGTTGTGACAGGACAGTTTGTCTGCCCAGAGGATGAAGTCATTGGCCCACCAGGACATTTTATTCTTGTAGCCACCACTGTAGGTGCCTGTGAAGAGACTTAGGAATGGGGATAAGCTTTTCCAAGGACTCTGGGACATGCCAATTTGCTTTGAGGTGCCACTGAATGGGTCTCATGTGCAGACGTCCTGAGGGAACCTGCTTTTCTGTTGCAGTGAGAAGGCCTATTAGAGAAATGAACTGTCTCAAGCTGCACTGTTTTTGCTTTAGGATGGTTCCTGTCTTTGAGTTCAGGGCTTCCCACCTCTCCAGGGTGGGCCTGACTAGTCCTTGTTTTAGGTCGTACTAATAGCCTATGAAGTTGAAGGCCTGCTGAGGTATTAGGTCTGACTTTTGTAGGTTGACAATCCAGCCTACATCCTGGTATAGAGCCAGAAGGGACTTGTTATGTTTTAGACATGTTTTCACTTCTTTTGCCTCAGATAAGCCAATCGTCTATGTACTGGTGTATTCGGATGTGACGACATTGAGCCATGAGTTTGACTTCTTTTACCATGATAGTAAACTCCATGGGAGCTGTGGAAAGACCAAAGGGTAGAGCTGTGAACTGAAAGGTCTGATTTTGACAGTAAAATCTTAGGTATTTTCGAGAGCTTTGGCTTATAAGAATGTGAAAATAGGTGTCGCTGAAATCTAGAGAGGAGACCTGCTCTCCTGTTTGCAGCAACAGCCTTATCGACTCTGGAATTTTGATCTTGAAGGTCTGAAACTTGAGGGACTTGTTCAGAGAGCTGAGTTCTAAGATCGGGGCCACTGGTTGTTTGATTTGGGAAATGAGGAGAGGTGATTGTAAAAAGCCAGAGATGATTGAACCTTAACCGTTTCTATGGCTCATTTCTCTAGGAGGGAATGCAAGGCCTCCTGCAAGAATTTGTTCCTGAGGGGGTTTGCATATCCGCTCTTTACTAGTGTGATTCTGGTTAGTGGGGGTTTACCTTGAAGGAAAGGTTGTAACCATTTTTAGTATGAACACTACTTTTGGGCTTGCAGGCCCATGTTTTCCAAAAATCTCAGACAACCTCCCACAGGTAGATTTTGTGCAACATTGTGAACATTTTCTATAGGAGGAACAGAAGACAAGTGATTTGCAAAAAAAGCATGTTTTACAGGTTTTATTTTGATCTTTGTCAATGCGGGCCTTACTCCTTTCTTTTGTGGATGCCATCAAAAAACACAAAAAGTACACAAATTACAACATGAATGTAATTTACAATGTCTTTCTTTATCTAAAAACTTACTAGGCTTAACTGAGTCTATAGTCTCAAAAGTGTCGGAATCATTTTGCACTTTTTTGAGAGAGTATCAACGAAGTCACTTGAATATGAATTACCAATGCCAATTGTCCCAGACACAAAAGGAAAACCACTCTTAACTTTTGTATGAACAAAACTGCTATGTACATTGTCATCACATTCCATAGTCTCAAAGGGAGATGTATCCTTGACAACACCACTATTCTCGACTACATTACTATATACACTGTTGTTACACGCCATAGTCTTAGAGGGAGATGTATCCTTGACAATATCACTAACTACATTCTTTGCACACTCCATTGTCTTAGAGGGAGATGTATCCAAAGTTAATTGTCATTCATTGGGCTTGTTCTTTCCTCTGAAAGAACCATGCCCTGCTCCTGCCACAGGTAAAGTTAGACCTATTCCCAAAGTTATGCCAAGTGACTATATCCTGAGATTGCTCTGTTTCCCGAGTAGATCTATTCCTGGATCCATCCTTGCAGCACTACCAATCAGCGTGGTAAGATTGGAAATGGTTGCCACCGCAGCCGCCCCTGCCAGAACCCGACCCGGGTTGGGGGGAGCACAATTCCACTTCAGTCTTAGCAATATCTTTCTCTGCCTTTGCAATCCCCACATCAGGGAAGAGGGCTGTATGTTGAAGAGGGTGATTCCTGAGGGCACACCATGTGTCTGGTTTGACCCCTGATTTGACCCCCGGTTTGAGATGTTCCAGGTATCAGTCGCGACGGACCAGGGTGAGGTTAGCAGCGTGAACAAAAATGGTGTCAGCCATATGCTGCATGGATTTTCCCAGCTCAAAAATGATATTTTGCTGGAAGGCAGATAGATCTCTGAGCTCAGTGAGAACTTTATCCATTTTCTGTGAAGATTTTCCTTTGGTGATGGATTGCGAGTATAAAGTCTTGATTTGATCTTGCATATCCTCATGGACCTTATTTACGCACCTATTAAAGGCGGCAGCTTTGTTGGCTATGACAGTGGCCTCTTTCAGAGACTTTTCCCACTTTCTCAAAATGTCCTGCAAGAGAGCCCTGGAGCAAGGGGAGACTCCACTGAGAGTCTTTGAGATCCTGGTGAAAGAGCTGTTAAGTGGAGATATTTCACAAGACCATTTGTTGACAGATTTTCCCGGGTGTGAGACCAAGGGATCTGGAGATGGGTGCATCACATACCATTTGATTTGAGATTTTGGAGGTTTTACAGACTGGTCACCTGTTCTCGTGACATGGCCTTGAAGGAGGTGGAGGTTCATTTGTTCCATTTTAGAACAAAACCAGTCGTCTACAGGCATGGCTTCCAACACTTTGCCTGTGGGATGAAACCTGCTGCCCGTCCAAGGGTTGTCCTAATGAGAAGGGCAACACATACTCAAGGTCTGGGATGAATGACCACTTCATATACGATCTGACTGCATGATCTGTATCCCTGTAACTCTGGTCCTCACTGCAGATGTATTTTGACTCTGTTGGATCAGCTTCTGAGCTGGATGGAGCGTCCAAAACCAGCTTGTTCACCAGTCTGTGGAGTAAGATCCCAAGCACTGGCTTGTGAAGGTGGAGCGGTAGTAGGGCCGGTAGCAGGACCAGCAAAGAGCACCAGAGTAGCTTGGAAGGTGCGGATTGTGACATCTAAAAAGGAGGTTGCAGGGTCTGAAACAACGGTGCGGTGGAACTGGCAACCTGAGTGGTGACCAGTGGAACCGGTTGCAGAACCGGCTGCGGGTGGCAAACCGTACCAGTCGCACTTGCAGCACCGGAGCTGAATAAAGGTTCCCGGTGTTGGTCAGCTGAACTGTACACCTGAACCAGTTGAAACACTGGGGGCTTTGGTGCACCCTGAAATAAAGAATCCAGGCCAACCGATGTGGTTGAACTAGGATCCTGAAGAGGGTGAAAAACCGAAGAGTCAAATTGAGATTCATGTGAACTCATCTTGGCTAGCGAGGATTTCAGTTTAGTGAACCCGGAAGCAAAGAATTCATTAAATTCTTGAGAGCTTCTGAAGGATCTGGTGTAGTAGAGGAATGTGGAGTAGATGTATCCATATGCTCCACGGGGTCGTCAGAAGTTGTGGGACCGAGAATAGACACTGAAGAAGGGTCCACAAGTTTATCTGTTTTCTCGACCTTTTCAGCCTTGTCCTTTTTTTATTTTCCTTTTACTGTTTATAAGAAGGAACACTGAGTTGTGCCTTCTGTTCATGGGTTAATGCTGCACATGCAGGACAGGACTCTTCACCAGAAACACTGGGATCATTCCAAACTCCCTTTTTGTGGCAATGTGCACACTTTTGGTGTGTATCAAAGATGGCCATAATGTGGCCACAAGAATTTTTCTTTTGTCCAGCAGAGGACATAATGGTCTAATGCATAAAACTAGTTTATGCAGTCGAAAGTTAAATATAAAGATATATATCCGAAAGAAAACGCGCACACAAAAACTGTGTCTTATTTGACTTTGCCAACTGAAAAAGAAGAAGTGACATCACTAGCGGAAACTAGGCCCCCTGGTGAGTGGAACAGTCACCAATGCTGTTTCCGCTGGACGCAACTCAGGATGTCTTTTTCTGGTGTTTCGCGGGACCAGCTTGCATCCGGCCAATGGCATTAGTCTATTAGGTAATAGAATAGAATAGAAACATTTATATAGCGCAAAATTGACGCAACATCCTCCAATGCGCTTGAGGCAAAAAGGGAAAGTCGAGGGACATGCCAGGTCATAATCCTAATTTAGCACCACAAGGGGAGATATACTATGGTGGGGGTATGCAAGTCTAAACAAGTAGTCTTTAACTGGCTTCAAAACCCTATAATTGTGTTCTGTGATCGGACCGATTGTGGGAGTCTGTTCCATTCAGTGGGAGAAGCCATTGCAAAACCTCGGCTACCAATGGCCTTCTTGGGATAAACTGAAGAAAGAGAAAGCCGATTTCCACGAATAAGGCTACTGGATTTGATTAAGGATGATAAGTATGAGGGTTGGGAGAATTTGATAGCCTTGACACGCCGAACCAATCCCTAAGGCAGTTAAAAAGAATGGTGTGGTCAATGGTATCAAATGCTGCTGAGAGGTCCAATAATGTGAGAGCAACAGTCTTACCTGAGTCCATCAAAGCAGCAATGTCGTTTTGAATTTTAAGGAGTGCTGTTTCTGTAGAATGCAATCTCTTGTAGGCTGATTGGTTGAGATTGGAGAGCCCCTCTCTATTGATGTAACTATTTAACTGATTAGCTACAGCTTTTTCAATCAATTTTGATATGAAACTAAGGTTTGACACTGGTCTATAGTTTTTCAGGAGATTTCTGTTTAGACCAGGCTTCTTGAGAAGGGGGGTAACATATACGATTTTGAAACAGTTTGGGAAACTCCCTTTTTGTGCGATTCAGATATATTAAAATATATAATGTACAAAATCAAATCAGAAAAACCTACAAATATTCTTGTACACACAGACCTAGTGGTGCCTTGGTTTTGAATCTGTGTTGCTACTGTCTTTCAATATTCCTTGTTACTTATTAAGAGTTCCAGTTTAAAGAGGATGAGCATAATTGGATAACTAAATATAATGCTTTTTCTATGTCATCCAATCCTCTATGATCAGACAGATTAAATGTTGTCCAGTCCTATCCTTTGGTTTGTGGACATTATAAAAATGACCCAGAATCTGGTGAAAGTACTCAGTGACAAAAAAAAATTTCTTTGGGTTTATCTATAATTGGTCAAAAAAAAGTAATGGATTTATAAAAAAAGTGATAAAGTTGTCAAACTTTGATTATATATAGTTACAAAAAATAAAATAATCCATCACAATTGGTTTATTTTTCATCTACCAGTAATTTTGAAAAAATGCATTTCTTTACAAAAATTGCTTTTACATGAATTTCACAAGAGTGTGCATGTTAATCAAATGTATTATTCCACTTGGATGACATAAAATTTAATTAACTCTTTTACAAAACTGAAATGTTTTACTAAAGAAAAGTTCTTATGTCAATTTTAGTTTCCATAACAACATGAGCACAACTTAAAAAAAGTGTCATAAGATCACATATTGCCCACGTCATCTTTTAGGTGGGAAATATTCCTCATTTTAAAATGCTTAATGTACCAGAACTATTCAGCAGTAAATATAGATCATACATGTACAGATGTATATCAGAAAATATATAATACATTATTTTTCTCTGTATCACTAATAAATACATAACATTTGTAAATAGGAAAGATAGTGAATTTGTAAAACCTGATAAAATTACGTTGATAATACTGGTAATGCAGGTGTTCCACTGGGACCGGCCTGTCGGTAACTATGCATGTTTGGAGAGTCAGGACCAATGTTTACAAGGTTGGTTAGGGTCAGTTGTAGTTTCCCGGCCTGTCGGGGAGAGCCGGTGAAGAACATGTTTGAAATTTCTATGACCATTGCCGACGCTTGTATCTGACCCTAATTTCATCCACCTAGCAACAGGCCTGTTGGTTATATTAACGGCCTGTCGGTTACACTTCCCGGCTTGTTGGTTAATCAAACAGGCCTGTCTGTACCAAGTATCCAGCTTGTCCCAAATATGGACTTCCCGACTGTATGTGAAGACAAACAGACTGTACGTGCGGGAAATGTTACAGTACAGTCGGTAACTTTAACCGGCCTGTCTGTAACTGTTCCTGACAGGCCTGTAAAGTTTCCAGGCCAGTCGGTAACTTTAACTGACTGGGTCCTAGAGTCTGGAAAATTTGTAACTGACAGGCATTAAACTGAAACAGACAAGCCATAAACAACAACTGATAGGCCTGTAAAACTAACAGACAAGCTGGGAACTGTAACCAAAAGGCCGGCAATATTTTTGCTTCTTACGGCCTCGGTTTCCAAATCTGTGGGTACAAAAGGCGAGTCAGTAGACAATCTGCATATTTTTGGGCTTTGACTTGTTGAGAGACAACTGGTGTGCAGCTTTTAAGTTTTTCATTTTTTTACAAATTACAGTCAAACTTGTGTATAAAGACCGCCCAAGGGAAATACTAAAAACGGTCTTTCATAGGGGTCGGTCTTTAGGTGAAGCCTTTGTATAAATTCCTCAAATTTCACTGAATTTCTCTCTCATTCATTAAGCATTGTAATCCACAATCTATTTGACATGTGTTATCTTGTTTTACACAGACTACATTGTAAATGTCTTATGGTAAATAGTCCATGCAAAGTTCAACCAGTTCAGTTTTCCATTCATCCAAAATGTACTGATCTATACACACCCCTTTTTCCTTCCCAGCTATTCACATGTCACACTTCCTTTGAAAGGATAAAAGAAATCCCTTGTTTTAATGATCAAAGAAAAGAGGCAGGTATTTTATATCAGTGTTTATTGTTAAGTGGAGGCCTTAATTGAACACGTATGTGTAAATGGACCATGGGAACAATTCACATATGGCCCATCCATTGATTATCAGTGCCCATGTTAGCCTCCAGTCTCCATTGTGTGGTCTCATGTATAGAGGTTTTTGTGGGTCACTGGGTATGATTTTAGTGGTCTCTGGTCACAACTAAGGAGTGGTCTCTATTCGGGGTATGTTTTATATCTAAATACCTTATAAATAAAAACGGTCCCAACTAGCAAGTGATATCTGTTTGAGAGTGGTCACATGTTCAGGTTTGACTTAGCTTAAGTTCAAGCTAGGCTGGACTGGTGGGAGTGAAATCTGTTTTATGAGGTTTCACTTTTATTTTTAAGTTTTGTTTTTTAACAAGCTGTACAATTGATTCATTGATCAGCATGCCAAGGGGCAGAAGGAGAAAGATTGAAGTACCAACTGACACTCAACCACAGTTTGAGTTAGGAGATACAGCTGAGGATATAGAAAGAAGAAGGAGGAAGAGAGATGAGAGGGATGAGAGAGAGAGGATAGAACAAGAGGAGAGGGACAGAGAGAGGATGGAGAGAGAGGAGGGAAGAGAGCCAGGAAAGGGGAGAGAAGAGAGCGTGGACAGACACAGATACTGGTGTAGAATCAACTCAATCCAGACAGAAGAAGGGGCAGATGAAGTCCATTTTCCTGAGTGATTCAGACGAAGAAGCTATCGTGGAGTTCGTTAAACGGCACGATGAACTTTATGACAAGACCAACGACAGTTTCAAAGACAAACAGAAAAAAGAAAGAATTTGGGAGTCACTAGCAGCTACCAGAAACTTGCCTGTCAAGGCTGTGAAGAAGTGGTTGGAGACTCAACAATTTATTGTCTTTGGCTCTAAGGCTCAGCGTCAGAAGATATCCTCCCATTTTCCTGTTAGTATTCTTGGTAGCCTTCTTCATCCGGTTGATTCTGTCAGAAATCTAGGAGTGTGGTTTGATGCAGAATTTTCCTTCTCTGAACATGTCAAGAGGACTTGCAAAGCGTGCTTTCTTCAGATGCGCGACCTTCGTAGAATAAGACAGTATCTTACTCCAGAAGTGGCAGTCCTTGCTGCAAATGCCTTGGTTAGTAGCCGTCTGGACTACTGTTACTCTCTGTTTAGGGGTTTGTCATGTTTCAATCTGCACAAATTGCTAAGTATTCAGAATACCCTTGCTCGTATTGTTACAAATCATAGAAAGTATGCTCATGTTATACCCATTCTGAAGCAACGCCACTGGCTGCCCATTAAGTATAGATGTATGTTCAAAACTGCAACACTAGTTTATAAATTTCTACATAGTGGTTCTCCTTCCTATTTTCAACCATTCTTGTCTCTCAGCAGTTGTTCCTATAGTACCAGGCGTAGTCACCCAGATTGTCAATACCTTACTGTTCCTCCTTTCCGCTCATCAGTCTTCAAGTCCGTCAAACATTTTGATCACAGCTGTGCCTTTGATGTTCCTTAGATCTGGAATGAACTCCCTCATGATGTGCGCAGTGCAGCATCAGTTGCCTCCTTCAGAAAGAAGCTTAAAACTTACCTGTTTGCAAAAGCCTATCTGCCATAGCCCCCCTTGTCACCCTGTGTCTCCTTGGTATGACCTGGCTATGTCCTCGGATTAATGCTTACTGCCTTGCTTTATATTCAGTTGTGCCTTAGAATCCATCAGTGATGGACATTATGCGCTATAAAAGTCCACATTAGATTAGATTAGAACATACCAGATATGGCAAGCTCACTCAGACGAAGTCAGGACAAGCAGCTGAGAAAAGCACGGAACAACAGACCTGGCTGAAGGACCGTTTCAGTTTTCTACCAGGTCACATCAGAAGGAAGGGAGTTTCCAAGTCTTCTGCTTTCAAGTCACCCTAGAGACCTTCTGCAGCCACAGCCTCAGCTTCAGTTCTGGATACATCCAGAGACACAGAATTTGAGATGGAAATCAGCATTGAATCAGATGTTACTCATCAGCCTTTGAGCACCAGTCCTAAACAATGACAGCCTACAGTCGCCACTACCACCACTGCTGCAGATCCAGTTTTAGATCAGTTCCAGCAGATGAGGTCGATGATTTCCACATTTCTGGGTGCACGTCAGGACCCCACTTTCAAATCCAAGACAGTCCTTCTGCAACTATTTCCACTCTGAGATTGAACACCTGGAGGAGAGAGACTTTTTGACCTTCAGGAATGAGACAGTGAAGCTTCTCAGTGAAATACAGTACAAGGCCAAAGAACACAAGAGACAGGTCACCACAAGTCAACAGGTCAGCACATTTCAACTTCCAGAAGCAACACAGGCCACAGCAGGATGTGAATACATACTCACCAAACCGGAAACTCCAGCAGTCTCCATTCCAGTTGTGCAGCCTACACAGATAGCCACAACACAGCCTGCTACAGTGAATGCCAAAGTACAGGAACCATCAAGGCCCCCATCAGCGTCAGCACAGCCAACTTCTTATGTAGTTGTGGATGACCAACAGCCTGGGACTTCCAGACAGATAATTTTCAACCCACCTTCAGTTGCAGCTTCACAACAAGAAGAAAGTCAACACAACACTTCTGGATTATCCGGTCTCTTTGGAGCTATTCCAAGCATACTACAGTACCAGCAGATTGACACACCACAGCCATTTTCACCCTCTCAGCTTCAACCAGCACCGTCACCAGTGCCATCTTCCACTCATCAAGAAAAGTCAAGACCTCCCAGCCAGTCCAGCCAGCAGAGTCAGCCCAAATCAGCAGATTAGCTCGCACAAGTCACACCAAACCGGCCCTTCTTAGGGCCACCCGAATCTTCCAAAAACAATTATCCAGCTGTTGTTGCCCAAAAACAAAAAAAGGACACTGTCAAACACTTACACTTCCCCCTAATACACAAACAAATTGTGTGAATGAATAAGTGAATGTTGAACAAATATTAATAAATTTCCACCACGAAACAGTTTAAAAAAAATAAATAAAAAAGAAATTAAAAAAAATTTTTTTTTTAAGTTTTAAAAAAAGTTAAAAAGAAAGTAAAAAAAAAACTTAGTAAAATTTGTCCCCTATGAATTCCAAAGAAAACCACCCCCACCCCCCGACCAAGAAAAAAATTATAAAACAAAAGTCCCCCCCCCCCCTCAAATAACAAATAACAAAGTTCCAGACACCAATCCACGCCCCTCCCACCCCAAACCAAAATTGAGATCAAACCCAATATCCACACAAGTAAGTTGTTTTCAATGTGAGGAGGGATTGACAAACAAACAAACGGTGAGACCTAACAAAACATTCAAACATTTTGTTTTTGAAATTTCATTTTATATTTTTTTTTAGTTTCTGCACATAACTTATCATCAAAATTGTTTCTGTTTGTGATATTTGGGGGCCAGAATTCAGTTTGAAATTAGATCCTTTTTGTTTTACTATTTGGGAGGTTATTTTTTTTACAATAAACCCAGGTCATTTTGGTGGGGGATGTAAACTTTGTAAATTAAGGACCTGGGTTTAAATCTGTATGAGATGATATTTAATTTTGTGAACTGAGTTTGGGAGGGATTTGTGTTTGTGATGGGGAATATTTTTGGTGAAATTGAATTTGCATTATTAAAATGAATGTGTTTTCCATCTAGTGCACCGACTGCATGGGGGAATTCCATCTGTTTCTAAATTTTTCTTCAATTTTCTTCCAGTCTTCAGGATCAGTGGGACACATCAAGTACTCATGTTGAAATTCTTTCAGAATGCCTTTGCAGACCTGGGGGGGGGGGCATATTTGCAGATGGTCGTTCTTCCAACCCTCCAGTGGTATTGCAGTGAAGTGTATGTTTCCCCTGTGGATAAGTGTCTCAAAGTAACTGCCAGTTTCAATCCGACTTCCAGTGGCTTCCTGAAGTTGGTGATTGACTTCCTGAAATGGGGGGGTGGGGTGATTCGTTCTTCAATCAAATAAAAAATGCTGGTTCCATCCTGGTAACGTTTCTGTAGCCTGGTATGTCAGTAGTGATTAACTCATCCAAAAGTGTTCTGTAACAACCCCTCTCCTCTCTCTGCAGTATTCAGGGCATGACCCATGGATTCTGTGGCTTCCTTCTCCTTCTGGGTGGTGGGGTGATGATGATGCTGGCTGGACAGGTGCTGGGTTCTGCTGTCTTCTGTGTCTGAAATTATCATGTACAATAAAATATTCAACTCAATAAAAAACAAAAGGACCCTCAAGTGATCTATCAGTTGCTCTTGATGTGTTCCTGTCATCTTTGACGTGTGAAATGAGTAGCACATCACAAGGGAGGGGTGGGGTGTATATAGTGTGATATGGATCAGTCCTGTCGGGAAGAGTTGGGAACATGCTCCCGGGTTGTCTGTTTGTCTTTACGGCTTGTCTGTTTGTGATCCGGCTTGTCTGTTAGGGGTTTAGGGCTTGTTGTAGTACTTCTACGACTGGCCATGCAAAAAACGTCCCCGACCCTATGTCTTGTCGGGATGCTCATCACATCCTGTTTGTAACAATACCGACCTGTCGGGGATTTCATAACCAACTCAGCATTTCCGTGCGCTTTTTCCCACGACCCTACAACTTTTGCAACCAACCCTAGAGTCGTAGAGTCGGTTACAGGGTCGGCTCCAGTGGAACACCTGCATAAGATTTGCAAAATTGGTCTGAATTGGTTATTTTCATCTTTATTCTGTATCAGCTTTAAGAACATTTCACTGAAAAGAAATAGCTTTTGTTAGGAAATTTTTGTTTCCTCAACAAAAATCTGCATGTTAATCAAATGAACTATTAGATTTCACTGACTTAAGATGTTATCAAAAACTCTTCATCAAAACTTAAATTTTTTCACAAAGCAAGAAGAGACTCTTGTCAGTTTTTGTCTCCATAGCTACATAAGCATGATCTCAGTACATGTCCATTTTTGGGTGAATTTCTGAGTCACAATTATTTTGTGGCTGTTTAACAAGACATCAGATCTGAAGGCCAGTGACTGCACCACTCTGATTGATGACACAGCTAAGAACCCTTCTGTCTTGCACTTATCTACTTCACTGTAGCTCTGTACCGTTAGGAACTGTAGCAGTGTGGAGAGTTAGGCTGAGAATTCTACTTCTCAGTGCTTCCATACTGGAGTCCAGGAAAAAACAGAAAACCAAAGGTCTTAATGAAGCAGAACTTTTCTTGTAGTCAATTAGACGGTAAACTGTGCCTAAAGTATAAAAAATTCAAGGTAATGTTTTTCATTGGAAGAAACAATGTGTGATGTAATAGCATCTTTTTTCAGGCCTGGAAAGCTTTATGTATTGTCGTTTTTGCTATGACATTAAAGTCCAGGTTCATCTCTCCAGGTTAACATATTCACTCCTGAGTAAAGAGGGCCAGCTTTGTAAACTGACTCATCCTGGGTGTAAATTGGAGGGGGTAGCCCTGAAATGTCAAGAATGGAGATTCACCATGTATTTGCTTATCTCTACAACAATTAAATATAAAAGTTTTTTACCTGGTCCAAAACACCAACTGGATCAGTACTAGTCTCTCCATTGTGGAGACAAATACTTTATACCATTTGTCATTTAACAGTTCACTCTGGATTGTGCCTGTTTTTTTGAATTCCTCTTTTTAGTTTCCAAATATCTAATGACCCTGATGTTCCATTTGAATTTTTAATAAAATCTATAAACATCTTTTAACAACTACTCTTCTTAATTTATTTTGGATTTTATCAGTGAAGAAAAGTAGCTAATGGTGGAGCATCTAATTAGACTCCATATCACATTCATCATCCACATTAGGATATTCATAGAATCCTTTAGTCAGATAATTTTTTTCTGGTTTTGTAGATCATTTCTGTGTGGTTTTAATTTAGCAGGCTACAGATGATTTTCCATAGGCTTTTATCATTGTAAAAGGGATCAAATCCTCATACTTAGTTCAAGTATGGAGTGATGGGACTAATAACCAAGGATGATTCTACAACTAGTAAATACGTCTGTGGGAAGCTGAAGTAATAAACAAGTCAGACAGAGTTGCAAAGTGCAAGTGTCACAAGTCTGGCCATACAAGAATAGCCATCCCAGTGGTTCACAAGGTCAATTACTCACCAGATATGTGCAAGAAACTGGCAAATGTGAAACAGCAAGAACAGCATTTTTTTTACCCAACTTTTGATACTCCACCCCCATAATCTTTATTCTATAATGCACTCTTCAAAGACTTTTTTTTGTAAGGCCAATCATAAATCATGATAGAACACATAAACACAATTCTTGCTTTAGGTATTTGCAGTATTTTGGCAATTCTGTACATTACTCACTTAATATTTTACATTTTAACAGCTTATAAATTCTGGTCAATCTTGAATTTACCATGAATTTAACCATTATAAGTGAGGAGGCATATGGAGCACAGAAGACAACTGATAACATGCTTGATGCGAGGCCACAGAAAGACATATCTTGTGGGCATTTCTGCATTATTTACCATATTTATGAAGAGACCCACTTGTGTAGGAGAGGTGCAGAACTGTTAGCTCCATCATAGATCTCCACATAGTCACAGCTGCAGTCAGTACACGCCTCCACTGCAAAGCTATTCCATGACAAAAACAGGCTCTCCTGAAACAATTTAGGTGTAAAACTACAAATATACAACATTCTGCAAGCCAAATTCACGAGATACATACAATGCATCTAGGGCACCAAAAAACAGTATCTGCTTTTCAGAAAGACTGTTACAAGAACACTCAGAAACAGTATCTCAAGAATTACAGAAAAGATTTTATAAGTATAGTGTGTATAAAACGCTAAATAGGAAACAGAGAAAACCACAAAAATTAAAAATTATCTCTGTATCTGATACATAAAATGTAAAACAGAAAAATATACATTCAACAAAAACACTGAAATAGATTCTTGAACTATTTACAAGAAAGTAAAGACAGATTCTGAACACTTTATGATTTTGGAAAAGCACCATTGGTGACTTTGATGTCCTCTAATTGAGTACCTGCTGTGGTGCGTCTTCAAGTAAAAACAGCCACTCACAGTCAGCATTGGGAGGATAATTGTCTGGGTAGTAGGGTGACCAGATCACTGCTGTGAAACTACTAATCACATGAGGCTTCAGATCCACGTCACAGGCTCCTTCCAATGGCTTCAAGCAAGTCACTGGACACAATCCCTACAAATTTCACCATTATGATGATATTACTCAGGATAAAACTTCATCTGTCACGTATTGCCATAAGTAATAATGACAATAAATATTAACATGAACCAATAAATTACATGCATAACACACAGAAAATCCAACATTCATCACACTCAAATTAAAAAAAGAGAACATTTTACAAGTTCTATCCAAAAAAGCAGCTTTCTTAGTCTGCTAAGAATAGCCACAATTGGAGTAGGCTGGATTTTAAGAGAGAATTTTTCAACATTACTTGAATCTTTACATTTTAGAGTTGTAAAAATTATTCGATGAATAATTACAGTAATAATTCAGTTGTATTTATTTCATTCATTTCTTCTCATAAAGTTTTATAATTTACCCATAAGGCCGCACCAAGACACCAAAGCCACATTTTGAAGGTTTTGAGGAATGACTGACAAACTTCCTCATTACGAGTTCATCTATTCAACAGAGCTATTTCTGTCGCTGTTGATGGTCCACCTGTGGATTTCCCATGATTCACTGTTTATCACAAAGGCTTTTCAACAAGAAAATTCATTGTTCAGTAATTAAGGATTCAATCTGTGACATGATAGGGACCAATATTATGTTCTATATGTATAAAAATACATACATCCTCCTGAAGTTGCTGCATCATAGTGCAGCAGCTTCCTACAAATAATATGAAATTTTCAGATTAAACTTAAAAATCAAGAGACAAAAACAAGGCCGAAAGGGGTTTTGCTCTATTAGCGCAAGCGCCTAGCCATCAGAGACACGAGCAGTGCACTGAAGCGGTAACCCATCCCAATACTAACATAACCCATCACCACTTAACTTCTGTAAAAGACAGTCACACTACAACTTCTGCAAAAGACAGTGATTATGGCCACGGCACAATTCATGAAAATCCGGAGACCAATAAAAAAATAGTGATTGCTAGAAGTGTGAGTCTCACGTGTCAAACAATATTCTAAGACTCTGGAAAGTCTGGAAAGGCATCAAAATGCAGAACATATTATTTTACACTCAGCTGTTTTTGCACACAGAAATAAAAGCACTCGTCACTAATCTGTAAGAAATGGGAAACAAAAATATGAATTAACCCATTTAACAAGGCATCTTTCACAAAATTATTTTCACACAATTAAAATAAAAACTACAGAAGACATGAATATCAGTCATTAGTTTTACTAAGTGTTTGCTTATTGTCAGATTTTTGTGGAGGAAGAGTATATTTTGTGATAAAGTGGTGAGAGACAAAACATTGGGCATCTGCTGTATTCACATGACTCAATGAAACATTGCTCCTCTACCATCCTGTATACTGAGAGTAACCTGAAAGTACAGTCAGCGACAAATAATGCTGTCTATTTTGATATTTACCACACTAGTAAGTCATCTGTCTGCTGTTCTGTTTTAATTTTATTACACAACAAATAAAATCTTAGACTAAATATGCAACAGCCAGAATACAACTCGTTTGAGTGTTTCAGATGTAGTTCCCCATGATCAAACAAATTTTAAAATAATATAATTATATTGAACATTTGCATTTGATGTTGTTTATCATTTATGTTGAATGATTACAATAATAATTATTATTGAACATGCTGCATTTGATGTTGTTGATCATCACTGTTGATTATTTACATGAATTTTACCTGACAATACAAATTCTCTTCTATAATTACAGCCTCACAGGGAAGTTATAGACATCATTTTTGTAAATTTTATTTGTTAACCTTTTAACAATATGTTTAGGAAAACACAATTGTACAACTGCAGAAATAATGTAAGGAACATAAGGCTATTACAAAAGATCATTATCTCACTCAAACAGGACTTATTTGAATTTAATGGAAACTTTGTAAAAGTTATTTTAATTTAAATACTTTTTCAAGTCAAAGTATACAGGTGCTGTGGACCACAAAGTGACAATCACTTCTTGATCATCCACTTCTCTTCATTATGTCATAGTTTGTTGACCTTCACATCTTCATTTTAACTAAATCTGTGAATCACCAACTTTACTTTGCATCAAAATTACAGTTACCCATGCTTTCAGTGTTTCTTAGTGTGCTCTTTGAATTACTGAAACACTAAGCATCTAAATATTTGCAATAATACCGCAAAAATTTCGAACTCCTGTTAACACAATCTGTGAGGTAGTTGTTCTTACTTCATTCTGAATGCTTTTGACAGTGGGGTTTGTCCACTGCTGTCACTCTTGACTTGGATGTGTATGATGAGGAAGCCTGTGGAGTCAACAAACCACGCTATATACATGTAGATGCAGAGGGCCTCATCTCCTCGCCAAACTTCAACCTCAGCCATCCCGACACCTACCCACCCAACTCGCTTTGTGAGTGGCTCATCAACCAAACTTCATCTCATGTAAGTTCATATTCATTTCATTTCAAACAATCAATTACAGACCCAACAAATATTTGTGAGTTTTTCAAACATTTGAAAGGAAATGTTTTGCGAAGGTTAAAAAATGATGCGTACGAAAACCATTTATAGTAGAATGTTTTCAAAATGTTTTATGTAAACCATTTATTAAATGTTTAATGACAAAAATTAGAAAAACATTACAAAGGAACATTATGTCTCAATAATAACAGCATCAGAGGTCAAACAAATTCAGTATCTTTTCAAGTTGTTTAAGTTATTATATGTCTAAAATTGTAAGCTAGTGGCTTAAAAATTGTGCCCCCATTCAATTCTTACTTTTAGGGTTTGCATGTGGGGCAATTTTTGACAGTCCCCTAAAAACATTTTAAAATGATGGATATGAAAACATGTTGCCATGAAACATTTGTAAAACATTTTCAGAGCAAACATTTGTAAAAAAATTTGAGAAAATGTTGTTTAAATGTTTTATGTGTACTGTTTATCAAACATTTCATGATGAATGTTTGTAAAACATTTCTAGCATAACCTTCATTTCTTCAGCTATTTATAAATTAAAAAAAAATGTTTCCAGTCAAACCTAGTTTCTTGAGTTATTTCATAAACGCTTAATAATTGTTTTCACTAAAAACATTTGTATAGAGAATGTTTATAAAATAGCATCAGAGATGCCTGCACCCCACAGCCTGGGAAAACAGCTTTCAACACCATGAGATATTGTAGTGAAAGAGTACAAAGATCAGGATACATAGCAGTTCCAGTTATATAAAGCTCAAAATAATGTTTAAGTAGAGAAAATAATGTCTAAGAGACAGAAAATGTATGTAAAGATAAATATTAAAAAAGACAATTCAATAGCAAGATGACAGCATTTTTAATCAGTAATCAATGGAAATAGCACAATTATTAAAAAGTATATCTGATAATCAGTTGTAGTAATCCACATATCTTTGTCATAAGGAAACATGTCTCAAATATGGCAGATGAACATATTTTGGCAGAGCCAAAGTAAAAGGTCACACCATGATGCACAACTACACCCTTAACCAATGTCCCTACCAAGTAACAAGGTAGGGACTAAAAAATGTGTCTTCTTATCTTTGACATAACAGGGAAAAGGCCGGTGTAACGCAAGATAATGACTCCCGCGATATTTTGCACCCCTTCCTTTGATCTTTAGGGGAGTAATTATCTTGCAAGCAAGATTTTGCACCCCTAACAATAGAGGGATTAGGGGGGTGAGAATATTGCTGACAGGGTTGCAAGATAATCACCCCCCTGCTAGATATTTACTCCCCTATTGTTGAAAGAGACAATGGGACAATACACTAGTGTGTTTATTAGTCAACTAGACAAGGTCAATAAATGTGTATCATAATAATTCAGAATAAAGAAAATGCCTAAGACTTTTTCAGAGTGTCTTGTGGTAATACTCAACATATGTACATGTTTATATAGTCCAGTAGAAATTTGAAAAAGCGTGAAATTTAGTATGAACAAGATTTTTTTGCTGAAATCATTTCTTTAGGGGGTGTAGATCAATAATCTGATGGGTGCCGCTCTGGCATTGTTGAGTAATTTTTTTTATTTAGCAAAATTCAAGATGGCCGCCATATCAATATTGTTGTATTAAAAATGGCCATTAAATTGTTATTTCTTAATCAATTTTCATGTGTAAATATATCATTTTTTTCAGACTTTTATACTCTATCACATGGTCAAAACAGATGTTAGTTTTCCCCAAAATTTAAAATAGCCACAACAATAGACCTTCCATAATTGCGATTATACAGTCATTTTGCGAAGTGACAATAAATTGTTGATGCAGTCTGTTACTAAGTTTACTTAGACACAAAAAAAGCAAATTGCAAATTTAATAAGTAAATTAAATTTTTATAAGTTAATACCCTATCCAATGGACAATTGCTTTACCGGTCGGCGCGACCGGTCCCGCCAAACGCCAGAAAAAGACGTCCTGTATATAATACTGGCAGGACCAGTCAGTAGTGTGCATTCGCTAGGTGGCGCATCATACTTGCTTCCTGTCCAGACAGAGTGACGTCAGTTCATCTTTTTCGTTGTCTAAAACGATTTAGACCCCTAGTAAGCTGGTAGCGGGGTCGGTTGGGAGGGCCTTGCCTGTCCATTGGATAGGGTATTAACTTATAAAAATTTAATTTACTTATTAAATTTGCAATTTTATTGCGTTAATGCATCCTATCCAATGGACAATTGCTGAATAACTACCGCTTGGTAGGCGGGTAAGCAGCTAGGGACTTCTGTGAACTCATAACAAAACAAAATTGTACAGGCCCATTTGACCTAGGGTCAGAGAACCCTGACAGGTCAAGGTCGGCCACTAACTCACCGGTTAACCGGGAGTCTACCGACGTTGCCCCCCCCCTTTTTCTTTCCTTCCAGAGTCGGTTTGAGAAGGGAAAGATAGAGAGAGAGGGGCTGAGTTCAGTCCCAGAAGAAATAAACTTCCCAAGGGAAGCAAGTCACAGTTTTTTTTTTTTTTTTTTTTTACAATATGTACATATTTACATATATACAACATCCCCTCATTTCTGCGCCTGGTGGTGCACCTGCTGGGCAGCCACTACAGGTCCCAGGTGGAAAAGCTCCGAGTCAGCCCAGGCAACATCCTTCAAATAGAATTGGGTGAAGGTGTTGTGAGATTTCCAGTGGCAGGCTGACAAGATCTGATCTAAGGAAATCCCTGATTGGAAAGCCTTAGAGGCACCAAAGGCCCTAACATCATGGGCTTTAACCTGATGTAAGGTGAGGGCCTCCTGGTCAGAGAGCTCATAGCACAGAACCACAGTCTGTTTGATCCATGAGGAGATGGCGGCAGGTGAGATGTCTTTATCAAAACCCTTCTTGAAGGAGACAAAGACTAACTCCTTATTCTGCCTGAGGTCTGCAGTCCTGTCCAAGTAGTAGCGCAGGGCTCTAACTGGACATAGGGACCTGTCACCCTTGAGTGACCTATCCAGAGATGGTGCCAGGGCTGGGATGACCACTGGTGCCACACTATCTGGACCTTCCTTAGCCAGCTGGTTCTTGGATAGGAAACTGGGTGAGGGGTACAAAAACACCTTAGACCAGTCCGACTGGTGTCTGATGTTCTTATGTAACCAAGCATGGATCTCACTCCTGTGTTTACCTGAACCCAAAGCCAGCAAGAAAACAGTCTTGAAAGTTAGATGTTTCAAGGAGGCCTCTTTCAGGGAATCAAAGGGAGCCTTTGTGAGCTGATGTAAAACCAGTGAAAGGTTCCAGGAGGGGATGCCCCTCCTGCCCTTAGGTCTGTCTCTATGGAAACTATCCAGGAGACGAGAGAGATTCTCATCTTTGCTGACATTAATGGTGGAATTGCCCAGTTTGTCAGCAATGGCGGATCTGTAGCCATCAATAGTGCTTGGTTGTAACTTCTTCTCCTGAAATAAGTGCAGGAGGAAGTCAGCAATGGCTTTCAGAGGTGGTGCCCTGAAGTCCACCTGATTACTGAGGCACCACTTTGTAAAAATGGTCCACTTTGCCTCATAGACAGATCTGGTTGACCTTCTTTGAGGAGCCTCAATTCGTGCTGCCACTGCCTCAGAGAAGCCTTGCTCCTTGATTGCTGAGGCTCTAGGAGCCAGGCATGTAGGTTCAGATTCGACAGGTTCCTGTGAAGGACCTGGTTGAATGGCTGAGACACTAGGTTGGGTATGCTGGGCAGACACAGTGGGATCTGGCTTGACATTGCTACCAGGTCCCAAAACCAGGGCATGTTGGGCCACCCTGGAGCAATCAGAATTATTCTGTTGCAGGGGTAGTCCTGGAGCTTCTCCACCACTTTGCCCAAGATGGCTGCCAGTGGGAAGGCGTATGGGTCCAGGTACTCCCAGGACAGGCTGAGTGCATCCACTGCCCAAGCCTGGGGGTCTGGTACCGGTGATACAAACTGTGGTAGTTTGTTGTTGAACCTGGTGGCAAACAGGTCCACTTGTGGCTGATGCCACCTTGAACATACAGCTTGGAACACTTCTGGATGAAGTGACCACTCTGTTTGAATGGTCTGGCCAAGCCTGGATAGCTTGTCTGCTATCACGTTCAGCCGGCCGGGGATGTGACGTGCCCTGAGGGTTACTTGCTGCCTGGTGCACCAGGACCGAATTCTCCACAGTAGGGCACACAGAGAGCCCAATTTCATCCCCCCTTCTTTGTTGATATAGGCAACCACTGTTGTGTTGTCTGTAGCTACCAACACTGTCTTGTTGAAGACTAGGGTTTGAAACTCTTTTAGAGCTAGAAATACTGCTTTCAGCTCCAAGTGGTTTATGTGTAACTTGCTCTCGGGTAGGGACCAATGTCCCCTTGCAGTGTGCTCGTCTAAGTGAGCGCCCCACCCTTCTTTTGATGCGTCTATAAAGATTTGCAGAGCATGTTTTAGAGGGTGTAATGGTTGACCTAGAAGCACATTGCTTTCCTCTAGCCACCACCTTAGATGGGGGTGGAGGGATTCGGGGACCGAGATCACCTTTTCCAGTGACTCTGAGACCCTCCAGTTGTTTTTCAAGTGCCACTGTATGGGTCTCATGTTAGTCGCCCTAAGTGGACTTGCTTTTCTGTTGCTGTGAGTAGACCTATGAGGGATATGAATTGTCGGACCGGGCAAAGCGGATCCGACAATATTGATTTGATCTTGTGTGTCAAGGCCTGCCAACGTTCTTCTGTTGGTCTGACCTTGCCCTCTTTCAGGTCGAACTGGTAACCTACGAAGTTGAAGACCTGTTTGGGAACCAGCTCTAACTTTTCCTTGTTCATCAGCCACCCTAATTCCTGACAAAGTGTGACTAGGGTTTGAGTATGCTGGAGACAGGTGTGGTGAGTAGAGTCTCTCACCAGCCAGTCGTCTAGGTACTGGTGGATCCTTATACCCTTCTGAAAAGCCACGAGTTTGACCTCTTTGGCCACCACTGTGAACTCCATGGGAGCTGTGGACAGGCCAAAGGGAAGGGCTTGAACTGGTAGGACCGACCCTGGAGGTAAAAGCGCATGTACTTCCTGGACTGACTGTGAATTGGTATGTGGAAGTATGCTTCTTTGAAATCTATGGATGTGACCCACTCCCCTGCTTGGAGGGAGGTTCTTATTGTCTCTGGGGTTTCCATCTTGAACATCCCTGTGTTCAAAAAGGTGTTCAAGGTGCTCAGGACCAGGACAGGTCTCCACCGGTTGTTGGGCTCGGGTACCAAAAATAGCCGGTTGCCCTGTGAGTTTGATTTTCTACCGGTTGTACTGTATTCTTGTTCACCAGCTGATACAGTGCTTCTAAAAGGAAGGACTGCTTGGCTGGGTTGTGGTAGTTGCTTATTACAGTTGGTTACCTTGTCAAGTTGGGTCTGAACCGGAAGGGGAGGGTGTAGCCCTCCCTCAGTGTGGGGACTACTTTTGGACTCAAACCCAGAACTTCCCACTTCTCCCAGCACCGGTTATAAGTGAAGCAATGCACTGTAACCGGTTCCTGGTGGTTCCCCAGTTCTGCATAAACTCATTGGAGTTGGCCGAACTGGGTGAATTGAACCATTTCTTTGTAGGGGTAGGTTCATATGAAAACTGCCTTTCTTCCTGCCCAGTGGAGGATTCAGCAGCTTCTGCAACCAACAGTCTCTGTAACCGGCCAAACCGGTAGGTGCCATCTCTCTGTAACCAAAGTTTCTGGGAGAAGGCCCTGTAACCAAAGAATTGGGACATCACATTTCTGTAGTCTTAGTTAATCCCTTGGTAGATCTCCCAGTCCAGTAGACTGGTGTTCGAGGTTCAGTCTGGTTACTTCACCATTATCTCTCAGATTCTTTTGAAGCAACTGTCCCTGAAGGTTTGCAAGCCGGCACCTGGTGGGTAGGTTCTGTAACCAGTCGGTTAAGGGAATTTCTTCCCGTCCAACTAACTTGTCACCAGCAAATTTCTATAGCCGGTAAACCTCTGTAACCGGTGAACCTGTTGTCAGCACTGGATTTGAAGCTGGTTTCTTGTCAGTAAGCATGGGAACAGTAGTTTCTCTGTAACCAGCACCACACTCGGGAACCAGCAGCACTCCGGAACCGGTAATTCTCTGTAACCGGTGAACCTGCTGTCAGCACTTGATTTGAAGCTGGTTTCTTGCCAGTAAGAATGGGAACAGCAGATTCCTCTGTAACCAGCAGCACTCCTGGACCGGCAGCACTCAGGCACCGGCAACCCTGCGGCACCGGTACACTCCGGAACCGGCAACACTCGGGAGCCGGTAATTCTCTGAACCAGTAGCCCTGCTGTGTGTCACCAGCAACTCTGTGTAACCGGTAATCCTATTTAACCGGTAGCCCTTGCTGGATTTCTGTGACCACAACCAGCAGTCTGAGCAGAACTGGTGCCGGTATCCCTCATCACTGGCTGGCTAGTGACCCTACCGGTAGCCTGAACAGGACTGGTACCGGTCCAAAATTCTGCACTGGGGAGATAAGGGTCAATGGTCACTGCGACTTCTGGTAGGTGAACCCTCTGAGCAGCCGCACCGGTGGTCTGAACAAGACTGGAACCGGTACCCACACAGTCACACCAGTGGAAAGGCCTCTGGTGGAGGTTCCAGTATCAAACAGGGCTGATCACTGGAAACCACTGAGGAGGGGGTCCTTGACAGCTTCACAGGAACATGACTGGAACCAGTACCCCCCAACAGTCCCACCAGTGGAAAGGCCTCTGGTGGAGGTTCCAGGATCAAGCAGGACTGATCACTGGCAGCCACTGAAGGGGTTTCTTCACAGGAACAGCACCCACCGGTAGTCTGTACAGACCGGAACCGGTACCCCCAACAGTCACACCAGTGGAAAGGCCTCTGGTGGAGGTTCCAGGATCAAGCAGGACTGATCACTGGCAGCCACTGAAGGGGTTTCTTCACAGGAACAGCACCCACCGGTAGTCTGTACAGACCGGAACCGGTACCCCCAACAGTCACACCAGTGGAAAGGCCTCTGGTGGAGGTTCCAGTATCAAAACAGGGTGATCACTGGTAACCACTGAAGGGGGGTTGTTGACAGCTTCACAGGAACATGACTGGAACCAGTACCCCCAACAGTCCCACCAGTGGAAAGGCCTCTGGTGGAGGTTCCAGGATCAAGCAGGACTGATCACTGGCAACCAACTGAAGGGGTTTCTTCACAGGAACAGCACCCACCGGTAGTCTGTACAGACTGGAACCGGTAAAACTCATCACTAGTGCTCCCCACCGGTAGTCTGACCAGAACTGGTACCGGAAAACTCATCACTTCTTGTCAGCTGAACCAGTCACGCTTGGGGATTTGCTTGCCGGTAGTGGTGTTGAGATCTGTGAAGTCACATGACCGGCACCGGCAAAAATTTGCAGAGTTCAATGACCACTTGTCATCTAATTCTTCAGGCCAACAGACGAGATGCTGGATTCCTTCTTGCCAGTTAAAAAGTGTGTGTACAGTAATAATTACTCGTCTTTTCTTCTAAAACTTCTGTTGAAAACACGATTCCTCCATTGTTGAATGCGTATCACATGACCAGGTCCGTGTCACGTGACAAGCATAAGCTGGAAGTGATGACGTCAGACGATGCATTCTTCTTTCCTTCTAAATTCTTCTCGTCGACATACACTCAGTGTTTCTCGACAACGAAGAAATAAATGGAGGTTAAGTCGTGGAGATACAACCTTCTGTGTAGAAGAAGGAATGCTGCAGGGACGACACACGAGCTCTCACCCACGACTTCGTCTCGACGACAAGTACACAGAAATTCTTCAAAACTGGTTATAATTAAAGTGCTGGATAATGCCTCGTTTTAGTCCTGGAGAGGCACTGATATGTATGAACACAATAAATATATTTAAATTCGTAGAATAAGCCGCGTTTCCTTCAAAACTTGGAGATCACTTCAAAACACGCCTGCACACTACGCGCCAAACGAAAAAGATGAACTGACGTCACTCTGTCTGGACAGGAAGCAAGTATGATGCGCCACCTAGCGAATGCACACTACTGACCGGTCCTGCCAGTATTATATACAGGACGTCTTTTTCTGGCGTTTGGCGGGACCGGTCCATTGGATAGGATGTATTAACGCAATAAAATGCATAGATTTAATATAAACATATTTATTAGCATATATTAGAAGACTTAAATCATAATATTTGTATTACAAATAAAGTAAGTCGCGTCTTCATTCAAATCATCTCACATCAAAAAGTGAAAACCATCAACATACTGAACCGATATATATGAAAGAGCTTCATAGATATCAAAATAAAAATTTTATTCTTCATCTGAGTCATTAGTAAAACACAGTGCTTACATAATTACAGTGCTTTCATTTCCACAGTTCAATTCTGCTTCACAGTGGCAGAAAGATGTGCATGATAGTCCAGCTTTACGGCAACTACAGTGATTACTATTACATGGAATTTGTGATGAACATGAGCAAGCTACAACTTGTAGAAGACTTGCTGGTGCAACCACTGCAGGCCCATAATAGGCCACAACTCTCCTTTATCCTTAATTTTCCAAACAAACTTTGTTATTTAGAAAATTTGTTAAGTAAATTAAATTTTTATAAGTTAATATCTTACCTAACAGACTAATGGCATTTGCCCAGTGCAAGCTGGCCCCACCAAACATCAGAAAAAGATGTCCTGAGTCTCCTCCAGTGGAACTGGCCATGGTGCCACCCCCACTCACTAGGGGGCTAGTGTATCCCTCACTTGTCAGGTGGCCAGTGACGTCACTTCTTTGTTTGAAAATCTTGACCATTGTGAACTCTAGTAAGGTAGATTTGCGGGGTCGGAGGGTGGGACTCTCCCGTCTGTTAGGTAACTTAAAGATATTAATTTATAAAAATTTAATTTACTTGTTAAATTTTGTATTTTTTTGCATTGATATATCTTACCTAACAGACTAATGCCACAATAACTACCAAAAGGATGGTGGGTAGCTTACTGAAGGGGCAAGATAGAACTCTAAGGAGGAATTTGACAGAAAATCGGTCTTGTTAGGTCTTAGGTCCGACCGGTTGACCGGTTACCAGAATGGATAACCCTCTCATTTTTTCTCCCATAAAATAAGAAGAGAGGGAAGAAAGAGTTCAGTCCCTAGGGATTTTCAGAGGAATGACAGGGAAACATTGACAGAACTTGTAACTCTTAAAGCAGCAAGGTGGAGAGGTTCCATGAACAAAGTAGAATCTATAGAATAAAAATACCCTTCTGCTGGTTTTCCAGAAAAGTTTCCCCTCTCAAATATCTAAACAAGATACAACAGGTGGAAGAAAAACTAGATTTTATAGTACAGGCACTCAATGGTGAATTTGATGTGCTGACACTATGGGACCCAAGTGATAATGTTCAGAATCAGCCTAGGCAACATCCTTTAGGTAGAACTGAGTGAAGGCGTTGTGAGACTTCCAATGACAAGCCAAGAGGATTTACTGTAAGGAAACTCCTCCTTGAAAGACTTTGCAAGCAGCAAAGGCCCTAACATAAGGGGGCTTTACCTGATACACTTGCAGTGACTCCTGGTCAGAGGGCTTGTAACACAGGAGTACTGACTGTTTGATCTAAGAAGAGATTGTAGCAGGGGATATGCCCCATCACAATTCTTCTTAAAAGAGACAAAAACCAGTTGTTTGTTTCCTCTGAGGTCCTTAATTCTGTCCAGGTAGTAGCATAGTGCAGGGATTTGTCCAAGGTAGGGGGAAGTGCAGGGATGACCGATGGAGCTACACTGTCGGGACCCTCAGAGATTTCAGAGATTTTTCCAAGGCAGGGGCCAGTGCAGGGATAACCACTGGAGTTACACTGATGGGACCCTCACAGGGGTAAAGAGAGACTTGAGACCAGTCCTCCCTGCGGTGAATGTTCCTATTTACAAAGGCATGGATTTTACTTCTACCTTTTCCTGATGCCAGAGCCAATAGGAAGACAGCCTTGAAGGTGAGGTGTTTCAGGGAGGCCTTCCTGAGAGGTTCAAAGGGGGCCTTGGTCAGTTGATGTAAAACAAGAGATAGGTTCCAAGAGGGGATATCCCTGCGACCTGTTGGCCTATCTCTGTGGAAACTTCATCCGTACTTATTTCAACTGAGTAATTACCCAACCTTATCAGCTATGGCAGTTCTGTAACCAACTATGGTGGAGGGCTGAAGTTTCCTTTCCTGTAACAATAGAGGAAGAATTCAGCTATTTGGTTTATAGATGGTGTTTCGAAGTCCACCTGATTCCATTTGCACCATCAAACAAAAATGGACCACTTCATCTCATAGACTGCTCTTGTTGAGCGTCTCTGAGGAGCCTCAATTCGTTCTGCCACTTGACTAGAAGCCAAGCTTGGAGAGTCAGATTGAGGAGATCCCTGTGTAGGTTCCCACTGAATAGTTGAGTTAGAAGGTTGGGTCGGTAAGGCAGGCAAAGGGAAGCTGGGATGACAGGCTCACTAGATCCCAAAACCACAACATGTTGGGCCAGCCAGGAGCTATGACTATTATCCTCTGACAATCATTTCTGAGAATCTTGTTTATGACATTCGCTATCAGGGGAGTTGGTGGAAAACCATACTTGATGAGCATATTGTATTGAGGATGTGGGGGTTGGCCTACTGGGACATTTGACATTGAACGCCCCTCAACTCTCCTTATAATAATGATTTTTGTTAAGTCAGCACACTGAGTTCTTCTTTGTGGGGAAGATACAGTGCCTGCAAAGCAGTAGATTATATTAGACATTGTCTTCCTCCACTTTATGTGTTTGTGGGGAGACTTTGGAACAGGGATAGACTTTTCTTAGGACTCTGGGACATGCCAATTTGCCTTTACATGCCACTGGATAGGCCTCATGTGTAGGCAGCCTGAAGGAACTTGCTTCTCAGTGGCAGTAACCAGACCTATCAGTGACATGAACTGCCTCACCGTACACTGCTTTTGCTTTAGAAGAGCCCCTATGTTGAGTTCAGGGCCTCCCATCTGTCTGAGGTGGACCTAACTAGTCCTTGTCTGAGGTCGTACTGATAGCCTACAAATGAAACAGCATCACGGCTTGGAAGTAGGTGTATCACTTTATTACCCTTACTTGCCTTAATAGGTTGTGATACTGTATCATACACCTTTGGAAGGGGAAAATCAGTGCTGCTAACCTCTTACCCAAATCAGAGGTATATCTGATGACATCAATTTAGAACTGGGATCAACAGTACTGCTATACCTTTACGGTTGCACATCTAGAGAAACTGACCTTAATAGCTACAGATATCAACTCTTCAACAAAAAAGGAAACCTCCCTAAGGTTAAAGTCCTGCCACCAACTAATAAAGCTGCTTTTTCACATCAAGATAACACACTTACAAACTCTGCTTTGTTGTTTAGTAGATTCCAATGAGCCCTCAATACATTTGGCTGGGAAACTAAGGATAAAGGAGAATTGTGTATTTTGCTCATTCTATTCTTCATCTGAGTCATCAGTAAAACACAGTGCTTACAAATTCTGCCTCACAGTGGCAGTAATCACTGTTGCCGTAAAGCTGGACTATCATACACATCTTACTGTCACTGTAAGGCAGAATTGAACTGTGGAAATAAAAGTAACTGTAACTGTGTAAGCACTGTGTTTTACTGATGACTCAGATGAAGAATAGAATATTTATTTTGATGTCTATGAAGCTCTATCAAATATATCAGTTCAGTATGTTGATGGTTTTCACTTTTTTGATGCGAGATGATTTGAGCGAAGTCTTACTTTATTTGTAATATAAATATTATAATTTAAGTCTTCTAACATATGCTAATAAATATGTTTATATTAAATCTATGCATTCGCTATTTTGTGTCTAAGTAAACTTAGTAACAGACTGGATCAACAATTTATTGTCACTTCGCAAAATGACTGTATAATTGCAATTATGGAAGGTCTATTGTTGTGGCTATTTTAAATTTTGGGGAAAACTAACATCTGTTTTGACCATGTGATAGAGTATAAAAGTCTGAAAAAAAATGATATATTACACATGAAAATTGATTAAGAAATAATGATTTAATGGTCATTTTTGATACAGCAGAATCAATATGGCGGCCATCTTGAATTTTGCTAAATAAAAAAAATTGCTCAACAATGCCAGAGTGGCACCCATCAGATTATTGATCTACTCCCCATTAAGAATTGATTTCAGCAAAAAAACGCTGTTCATACTGATTTCACGCTTCAGCTAATTTTGGGGGTTTGTCTGCTGGATTAATAAGCAAAATGATTAACTTGTTCATAATGTTTAAGTGTTTACATGCTAAGTTTCTACATAGACAATGATCCATATATCCAAACAAAAAGTACATTTTTATGTTCATGTCAGTGCATATCATCTTAAAATGGGCTGATTCCTAAGCTGGATCCCAACATTTATATTACACACAAATTTTAATTAAACACTTATAAACGCTCTAATTGAACCTCAAGATTTCAGGAATATAAATAATCACTAATCCATATTTAAGTGTGACACACTATATAAAATAATAAAACAGTTGGTGTGAACATTACCATTCATGGCAAAAAAGCTCAACAAAAGACACTTTTTGTATGACATTTAATATAATCATCATTCTGTTACCCATGCAAAAATGTAAACTCAGCATAAATAAATAATAAACAGAATACATGTGCTTTGTTTCAAGTTAATCCCCCACATCCACACTAAATAGAATACAAGTATTTTGCTGTAAGTTAATCCCCAACACAATAGTAATCATCAATCTGGGGAGGGATTCCAAATCTTGCAAGGGGGGGTTGAAATATTTCTACCCCCATTGCAATATTTTACCCCCCCTAGTGACAAATATAGGGGAGTCATTATCTCGTGCTACACCGGCTATGGACTAGGGGCCATATTAACAAAAAAGACTTGGACCATTCCTCAATTAGATATTAAGTATTGCTCAGGCATCAAGTAAGAAATCATGAAACTGAATTCACAAGCATTCCTAACTCTTGTTTGTCAAATACTGATTCCAAGAAAAACTCAAGTGAAAAACTTCCCTTACTTAAAGTCACCTTATCTAAATACTGTTCATGATTATTGGTGTTTACTTTTGCTAAAGAAAATTGTACTTAATAGATTTCTATTTAAAGGGGTTCAACTCTGTTTCCTAAAAATACACATCCAGGTAAATCCTTCTTAAAATAGTTCAACTGTATATTACTGCAGAAAAATTAAGCAATTAGACATGGTTAATATATGAATATCCTTATCCAGTGAAATGAGTGCATTGCACTTTATACTTAGTCACATTGATTTTACTGTGGTATTTCTGTATACATGCAGGGCTTGGAGCTGAAGTTCCTGAATATGTCACTGGAGGTGAGTGAGCAGTGCAAGAGTGATTATGTCCAGGTCTTCCAGAAAGGGGATCCAGAGGATGACCTACTCGGCACCTACTGTGGAGACCAGGTATTTTAGATTTACACACAAACAGCACCTAAATTGGTGGAGTTTATGAAAATGCCAGGATTCATCTGGGGCCAACTATTTCATTTATGGCCCCAAAATATGTCAGCTTTGAAACAAGATCAATTCACTTTTAAGTAATTTGTCTGAAATAAATGTAACATTATTTTTTATGTTAGCAAATATTTACTTTATTCATAAGCACAAAGGTTTGGAGTATTTGAACTAATATCTGTTGTTGGAACTGTATGAAAATGGTTTGGTTTACACCAGGTACCCCCTGCAATTGTTCTGCAGTCTCCTGCCACTCTATTAGTGAGGTTTGTTTCTGATGCCACAGTTGAGTATGCAGGATTTGTAGCAAGATATGGCTTTCCAATCGATGATAGAGGTTAGTATAATGTGGTATAATCCATATGAAAATTGAAAAACATGACAGGAAAAAGGCCCTCTAAGGACCCCATGTCCTCAGATTTACATTTGTCTGTTGTTTTCAAAGATGCAGGGAGTTTCAATAAGTAGACACTTGAATCCTTTGAATCCTTGTATTGGTAGAACTATGGGTCATGTGAATTAATGACTCAGGTGTCTGCTGAAGTATTGTAATGACACAAGCAGCCAATGCAGAACAATTAAAACCCATTCCGCTGCAGTGCCATATCTGCCAAATGCAAGATGTATCAACCGGGTTTGAAGCATCTTGTCCTCTGGTACCAAGAAGTTAAATATAACCACTGTTAACTTTAGCCAAATACAACCATATACAAAATTAGTTTCATCTAACAGATCCCTTGAGCTCATAATAAGAGATGACGGCACTTTTATGATTGGCCATCCCGTTCTCCACCTGTTCCCAAAACAACCACCTCAACTTGATAAACTGGTTCAAAGTAGTGCCAAGGCATCATTTCATTGCAAGCTAGATATCCTGAAATCTGGAAAAGGTAGCCGCAATAGATTTCCTGTCAGAGAACGAGTTCCTTTTATGATGTTTCTTGCAAAGCAACTTTGTGTACCAAATTTTGTGAAAATATCTTGTAGCAATACTAAGAAAAGTAGAAGTAAAAGGTTTTACAGTTGTTTCCAAAGCAACCATCCAAACTGATCAAACTGACCCAAATTGTTGGCGAGGCAAGATTCAAAGCCAGTAAGTTATACTGAAAATTCCGTATGGGTAGATGCGATATATTTCATTTGAGTGTTCAGTGACAAATTATCTTAAATTGTCAATGGTGGCCATCTTATTTCTCAACCAATAATAAAGCAGATAAAGCATTAAAAATATCAAGGACCACTTTCAAACTTGAATGAAGGTTCAAAGGTCAAATCTGACCACACTAAAAGATTCAAAGATTCAAGCTACATGGTTGCCTGCAAGTTGTCTTCACAGCCCAAATCTCTAGGTCCAGTAAGAGAGGAAATACAGGATATTCTTGGTATTAATGACCACATATGGGACTTTGGTACCCCATGGATTACTTTCACCGAAGAGCTTCAAAGTCAAACCTGTATATATTTATAGAGAATATAATTATTATAATTATCAGCCAGAAAGTTTTGGAACCAATTATAAGGGATGTGTATGGCCTCACAAGCAAAAATTAAAGGTGTTATTTTGAGTAGTTTTAGCAGACCTAAAGTGACTTTGAAAACAACATCCAAGGTAAACAAAGTAACACAAACCTCCAATGCTACACTGACTGATTTTCAAAAGAAATACTGAGGTATAAGTGTGAAAATGTTTCCAAAATGGCCAAAAAAGTACTTTGGTGGTCTGAAGATAATCTTGAATGAAAAGCTTCAGAGTAAAATTTCTGCACACATATAAGGAACATATACATCTGTTCTACATACCAGTCATAGGATTATCCATCCTTCTTTGTGTGAGAACTCATCCAAAATCTGAAAAATGTACGAATCTGACCTTTAAGAAGCCACAACTGACTGATACTGAAAGTCAAAGTCACAGAAGAATAGGCTTCTTGGAATAATAGTCTACAGTAGTAATGGATGATTGGTCCTTTGGGTATTTTCATTATTTAAGTTTTTCTTTACAAGTCAGAATTTTAGAACCAAAAATAAACCAGCCATATTACTACAAAGCATATTACTATCCCTCTCCATCTCAACATGAGGTAGAATTTTGAGTTAAATCACAGAGGCTTGCAGTGTATATATTATGTATGATGTTTTTATTTATGTGTATGCACCCTTAAATATGTGCTTTACAGAGATTTAGCACTAACAAAGTTATTCAAATTAGAATTGCTGGACTTAAAACATCTGAGTTGGTCTCATAACAAAAATGGATTTGAGACATTGGTACAAATGAAAATATACTGAGAACTGTTGTTGTAACAAATACTTGATTATGTTCCACCTGGCAGTGAATCTCTGTAAATAACTGGAATAAAAAGACAGTCACCTCTGAATCTATACTGAATATATAACAAACAACAGTTTATCTACATTACAGTTGAAGATGCCCGACTTTATTCAAAAAAGTTTGTTTCATTTATGAACTACAACGCTTAGAGACATACTAAGTGATAAGCGCTATATAAAAATCATGTGTTATGTTATGTTAAAGATAAGACATTTTTATTATGACAAATCCATTGAAAAATGCAGGGGTCACAGATCAAACTTGCCCTTCCAAAAGATAAGTAGCCCATGATTTCGTATGAATTTTTCATTTTCTAAGCCCCAAGGACCAATATTAAGGGAGAAATAAGTTCTTTTTGGTATGACAGCCCCATTTAACCTTGAAGCAGGGGTCAAAGGTTGAATCCGACCTTTCAAAAAGACACACAACCTATGATTTATTAGATGTTTCATGTTTCAAACCACTGGACCAATAATAAGGGAGATATAGGGCCTTTTAAGTATGGTAGCTGCATATGACTTTGAATCAGGGGTAGAAAGTCAAATATGACCCTTCATAAAGGCTCATAACCCATCTGCTATAAGTTGTTTCACATTCCAAATTACAAGAACAGATAATAAATACCTCAAAGAATAAGACCTTTATAGTAGGAGAGTACCATTTGACCTCGAAGCAGGGGTCAAAGATGAAATCTGACCTTTCATGTTTCAAACCCCTAGCACAAGGGCGACATAGGACCCTTTTAATATAATTTAAGAAAAGGCTATTTATTGGTAATGTCAAAATGAGGCTATTTATTGGCAGTGTTCAGTGCTCCACAAAGACCTTAAAGAACAAGACCACTGCTGCGGTGTGTATCTCCCGCTGAGTATTAAAGGAGAAGAAATACCGTTTCCAAGATATATTCACATTTTTCATTTTCCGCTAAAATCCAAGATGGCCACCAAAAGTGGCGAAAATTGAAATTTTCCTCCTAGGCACAGGATACTCCTGTACTTACCTGCGGGTGCAAAATTTGCTTGACATCACTCTATCTCTTACCGTTTCCGAGATATTCACACTTATTCATTTCCTGCTAAAATCCAAGATGGCCCCCAAAAGTGGCGAACATTGAAATTTTTCCCCTAGGCACAGGATACTCCTGTACTACCCTGCAGGTCAAAAATTCGTTCAAAATCGCTTTACCATTTCTGAGATAATTTCAATGTTTTACTTTCCGCTAAAATCCAAGATGGCCGCCAAAGTGGCAAAAATTTTAATTTTTTCCCTTTGCATAGGATGGTGTTATACTACCATGTGGCTCAAAAATTCGCTCTATCTCTTACGGTTTTTGAGATATTCACACTTTTTCATTTTCCGCTAAAATCCAAGATGTACGCCAAAAGTGGCGAAAATTGAAATTTTTCCCCTAGGCACAGGATACTCCTGTACTACCCTGAGGGTCAAAAATTTGCTCGAAATCGCTCTATCTCTTACCATTTCCAAGATATTTTCAATGTTTTATTTTCCGCTAAAATCCAAGATGGATGCCAAAAGTGGCGAAAATTAAAATTTTTCCTCTAGGCACAGGATACTCCTGTACTACATCACTCTATCTCTTACGGTTTGCGAGATATTTGTGATTTTTCACATTTTCAATAAAAGTAGCAATAACGTAGCCATTACTCACTTGTACATTGAGCAACAGTTGCAAAACTTAAATATGTTACAGTTCACAAAAAAGTAGATGAACAACATATTTGAGAGAAATTGTGTAGCTGCAATACTTTTGAAGATATAAGCCATTTACTCATTATGGTTACCATTGAAAATTGACAAAGTAGCTATTACTCGCTTAGCTATGGAGATACACTTCCAAACTACTGACCATGTTGTAGCTGTGGAAAAAGTAGCTGAACAACATATTGGAACAAAATACTCTAAATGCAATAGTTTGAGAGTTATAAGTCATATAATTATATTAGATAAAAGTACTATTACTCACTCAAAAGTAGGCCAAAGTTCACCAAACCCCCAAAATATTGAATAGCGTAAAAATTTATTAGGACAAGTAATTTACCAAAAATGTGTAACTGTAGTAGTTTCAGAGAAAACTGCGTGACACATGCACACACATATGCACGTACGCACACACATGGTGTAAATTATAATCTCCCACCAGCGTGCCGGGCAGGAGATAAAAAGAATAAAAGTCAAATTCCTGGACATAATTTTATAAAGTCTTCCTTAACCTTCAGAGGAAATAGGAATTATAACTTTCTTGAAAACTTACAAATGGACAAAAAAGTCCATGGTGGGGTATTTTGATGGATGACCTTGAAGTACAAGCTTGTCTGCATGCTTATAGAGAATATATAAGTCTGTTAAACATATCATCCATAAAGAGATTAAACAATCCATAGATGAGAACCAGGCACAGTTTGTGTAAAAATCCTTGATTACTGTCAAATAAATGTCTGTGGCAACCATCTTGATTTTTAAAATGACCCAGTAAACATCGCAAACGTTTATAAATGTTTAGTAAACCTATAAACGCTTTTAAAACCAAATATAAACCTAAATATTGGCAATTATTCAATATTGTGGTTTTATAAACATTTCTGCAATATTAGTTTGGTATATAAATGCTTATAAAAATTTTTAAACCTTTTACAAAGAGTGATGAATATCTTTAACCTCGTTTTCATTTTGAATGATGATGTCAGCACAGCCATTTTGAGAGAAACTGGAAAAATATTTCTGTAAGTATATCTTGCTGTATCACTGTTGTTTGAAGCCATCATTAAATGTCAAGTAGAAATATAAAAGTACATTATATCATAGAATGCACTGTACAAAGTTAAATTGATGTAAATTGAGTAATTATTCATAAAATGACCTTTGTTTATAACTTAAATTTCACGCACTGGGTAATGTGGAAAACGTTTATAAACATTTATAAATGTTTTTAAATGCTGTACAAATGTGTATAAATGTTTATAAACGTTGATCTTTGTTGATTAGGTCCAAATGGTTTATAAACATTTATAAACGTTTACAAACTTTTCTAAACCAAATTTAAATAGTTATGCAAGGTTTACAATGATTGTACCCTAAACATTTTTACATAAACGTATATGTATTAGCGTTTATAAATGTTAATGCTTCAAAGTTTATAAATGTTTATGCTTCAACGTTTATAAACGTTTATGCGTAAACATTGATAAACGTTTATAGGTGAACGTTTAGGAGCCCATCATTTTAAACCTTAAATAAACCTTTCATAGTTAGGTTTATAAACGTTTATAAACATTTGTAATGTTTACTGGGGAGGCCAAAAATATTCCCTGGCATGCCTTTGTAAAACCAAGTTGATTGACAGGAAATATCATACAAATCTCAGAAGCCGGGGGCCGATTTCACAAAGCCTCCGTAAAACCTACCTTAAAACTGATGGAGGGAGGTTGTTCCTTCCTTTTGTTGAGAAAATGGGTAAAACTAGTGATTTCAGCTGTAAAATGTCACACAAACACCAGAAAAGTTGGTCTGAATAGAGCCACAACATATACCCAGAATATTTCTCAACTTAGAAATGGCTAAAAATGAACAAAATGCTTACAATAGCCCTGTAAAGCAATTTTTATAAGTTTTTAAATAGTTAAAAGGTTTTCCACTGCAAAACTTAACCCTTTCTGATAAAATTGTTAACAGTAAGTTGACAAGTTTTATTGTTTTTATCAACGCATATCCACTGAAACATGATACATATCCATTGTGAATTCTTTAACAGTATCCACTATGTATAGCTGTACACAAGTACATTTAACTATATTCTAGCATGAAAGTCACATTGGGAAACAATATTTGAGTGCTTTTAATCTTTTCAACACTGTAATTTTGTTTTCCTTTTGAAGTGTAAGTTTCAAATTAAATATGAATACTTAAATATTTAAATATTAATACTTAATCAGCTGAGAATGGAATGATGCATCACTCACATGTGCAATAAGGAGACAAAATATTATGTGAATACTGATACTTTCAAAAGTTATTACAGTTGGAACCTCTATTATCTGTACAGTTTGGGAGAGTGAGATTTTGTTCAAATAATAGAAGCTTGATAATATAACTTAGGAATTTTAATGTACAACACTAGGGAATTACAAATGTAGGATAGTTAAAATGGTTCATAAATTGAATATACAGAGAATAGAAGGTCAGAAAACAGGTTTTACTGTACAAAAATTACTTGACGGACATTTTCCTTAAATTTAAAGTAGGTCCTTGGCTTCCTATAATTCAAGGAAGTTTTCTGGAAATTTCCAGGTCTCTTTTAAGGAAGGAGACTTTGTGAAACCAAGTTTTTTAAAGAAGGGAGAAATTCAAGGAAATTCTTCAATTTAATGTGACCTTTATCTTAAGAAGGCTTTGTGAAACCAGTAACAGGATATAATACCATATATAAGTTTTTGTGAGAGAGCGATAATGAAAAAATGTCTCCATGCACAGTAGCAGAGACAGCGTAACAAAGCATATTCCAATGTATCCAGAGGATGCATCCAGTGAATACAAAAAAAAAAAGAAGACATTGATTTTAAGAGATATGGTGTGTCACAAAGCAGACTAACGTTTCCATCTGTGTAAAGTAACCATGGATGATATACACATCTTAATGAGTTGGATCAATGCTTTGATACTTGAGCTTGAGTTATTCATAGGGGTGCTATAGGGTTATGAATTCTTTGCAGCTCGGGGATTGAAAATAATCTAAGCTTAAGTCACATATCTATGAAAAGCATGTAGCTATAGTTATAAGACATTAACATCGACAGCCTAGGGCTATTTTCATCTCCTGGCCAAAAACAGGTGTCAGATCATAAAAAATAGCATCCACAGCCTGGGAAAACAGCATTGAACAGCATGAGGTCAATGACCCTACAAAGTATCAACTTTTCACACCTTACAGTTTCCCACATATAGCCCGGAAAAGATGTTAAAGTTCAAGGTCACTATGGCAAGTTTAAAGGTCAAATAAAGGTCACCACTCAACCAATGTCCCTACCAAATATCAACTTTCTACACCTTATGGTTTCCAAAATATAGCCGGGATAAGACTTAATGGTCAAGGTCACTACAAGGTCAAAGGTCAAATCAAGGTGAAACCATGATGCTGCACATCTATTCGCCCATCCAGTGATCCTAACATGTATCAACTTTCTACACCTTACGGTTTATGAGATATAGCCTGGACAACATTTTAAAGGTGAAAGCTACAAGGCTTTAACCAATGTTCCCTCTAAGTATCAACTTTCTACACCTAACAGATTCTGAGATATAGATTTTCAAATTCGAATCCAAAACAGCAAGATCAAAGATCGATCAAGGTCACACCACGAGCTTGCACATCTACAACCCCCCTAACCAATGACCATAGAAGAGAATAGAAACATTTATATAGCGCAAATTTTTTTTAATATTTATTTATTTTTATTCTCCAGGAACATTAATAAAAAACAAAAATGAGAAAGAAAAGCATTACATTTCTAATAACAATACAAACATCCATAAAAACTTTCACTATGTCACAAGATTCAGGTATTCTTTCACTTACAGTTTTATATTTTTTAAGTTAATTCGTATGTTCAAATTAAATATTAATTACTTGTTTTGTAGACATTGGGATCAGCATATTCATGCCTATATATTTATATATATATATCAAAATAATAACAATGTAATTTACTGTAGTAAGTTCTACACATTAATCTAAGAGGTCTTACAACCAAAATAATTCAAATACATGTATATCTAAATATTAAAAAAAAATGAATAAATAAACGGCTGTGTAATCAACTAAAGAAAGCTTTTAAATTTCCCCATTTTTTATCAAAGATATCTTCTGTATTATTCAACTTACTTAACAAGCTTTCATTTTGTAAATATTTCTTCGAGTCAATGTTTTAAAATTTGAAAATTTAGGGCGCTATTTGATAAAACAGAATCATATATATATTTCTTTGTTACGAGGATCAGTGCATTTAAAGGTGTTCTATTTTGGTCTGTTAATAAATACCCCAAAAATATATTGAAACTTGTGAACTTAATACATATGCCAGTCTTCTGTAATATTAAATTTGTGCTACTATATTACATTCTGCAAACATATGCAATAAAGTTTCTTTTTCCTTGCATCTCTCACACAAATTGTCCTGTTTTATTCGCAATTTAAAAAGATAAGTTTTTGTAGCCAATATTCTATACAGAATTTTCATTTGAAATCATGTTAGATTGTTGTTGGTAATATTCTTGAAACAAATGTTGAAGATGTTATTCCATGTTTCTCTATCTATTGACAGACTAAAATCTTTTTCCCACTTTTTCTTCGTTGTGTGATCATTACACTCAGCTTGTTTTAGCAGTGTGTAACATCCTCTTGCACCTTTTGTACATTTATTCAAGATCTGAATACTTATTGGCATAATAGGGCCTACAATGTTTGATAGTTTAACATTACTATTTTCTTTGATGTATTTTGTAACAAGTGTCTTGACACGTATATAATGAAGAGGGTTCATATTATTTAATAAATACTTTTCTTTCAACTCTTCTAATGTTAGAAAGTTACCATTTAAATCCAATACATCAGAAAGTGTTATAATGCCCTTTTTATACCATGTGGAAAAATACAACAATTCAGCTGATAATTTGGCATTAAACCATAATGGTGTTGCTAGAATTTGTTCCGGATTTAATGGAATATGTTTTAAAAATAATTTATCCCAAGTCTCTAGTACTGCAATCCAAAATGTGTTTCTAGTACAATCTGTTTGTTTAATGGCAAAAACAGAACCTGTATTTTGAAATTTGGCTGTGTCTTTTACAATTACTGATTGAAATATTGCTACCCATGGCGAATTGTTTCTATACAGACGTCTTAACCAAGTAACTTTGAGAGCTGTTATAAAATTGTCTAAATCTACCATTTTAATTCCACCTCTTTTATAGTCTAATGTTAATATTCTGCGACTTATTTTGTCAGGTTTGTTTGACCATATGAATCGGAAGAACATTTCATTTCAAGTCTTTTAAATAACATATATCAGGATTTGGTAAACTTAAGAACAGGTGATTAAATTTTGATAATAAAAATGTTTTAACAACAGTAACTTTACCAAGAGGTGTAAGAAATCTTTTATTCCAATGCTTGATGGACGCTTTCATTTCTATCATTTTAGCAGCATAGTTTATTTCTACCATTTTGGATAAATCTACTGAAAATTTTAGTCCTAATAGATTGAATTCTTTTTGTTTTCCACTGAAATTTTGGACTAATTAATTTTTCATTTGAATATTTTTTTGCCTATCCAAATAATTTTCGTTTTGTCTGTATTCATTTTTAATCCAGAGATAGAACCAAATATCTCTAAAGTATTAAGGGCTGATTCTAAAGATTGTTGAGTACTATCAAGAATTAAAGTGGTATCATCTGCAAATTGGGTACACTTAAACTCAAAACCTTTTATCTGTATTCCACGTATTTTGTCATTGCCCGTGATGAGAAGAGTAAGTATTTCTGCAACCATTATAAATAAATATATTGAGATAGGGTCTCCCTGTCTGCAGCCCCGTTCTATTGGTATAAAATATGACAAAAAATCATTTTGTATGTATATAAACTTGAAGAGACAATAAAATAATCCAGTCGGGCTTGCTTTAATGGATTATGCCAACGCCATGTGTAGCGTTTACTATCAGGATAGAAATACCTGTAGGTGTCAATTAAATTATGTTCCTCCATTACATTTAGAGTAGTTATTCTTGCTTTAGGATTATTTGTATCCACCGGAAGCATCCGGTGGATACTTTGGTTTAGCGTCCGCTACGCCGCCGCCGCTGCCGTGCGTAGAGAGATTTTCGGCGTTAACGCTCTAAGAGGAAAACAACAGCAGCTAGATTCACCAAATTTGCAGGATATCTTCATTGGGGGTAAGCTTGTCTGGGAAGGAAAATAGCCTCATTCTGAAAAACAAGATGGCCGCCACGGGCATTTCTTTGAAAATAATCTACATTTTTCTACTGGCTGTTCCTCATAGGTAGAAGGTTGAATCTCTTCATAGGTGATATGTATGACACATATACATGTCCTCTACAACCTTGCACAGATTTGACCTTGAAGCTCCTAATTCAAGGTCATCCACGGAGTGCCGAAGTAACCCACATAGCGGACTTTAAAAGTGCCTATATCTCCCATATTATTGGTCCTAGAGGTTTGCAATGTGAAGCCAACCTATAGGAAATCATGTGCTGCGAATCTTCTGATGTGGTCATATTTGACCTTGGACCCCTCCTTCAAGGTCAAACGAGGATAGCAGAACTTAAAAGTGCTTATAACTCGCTTATTATCGATCCTAGAGGTTTGGGATGATAAACCAACATATAGGAAATCATGGCTGGGAATCTTCTGGCGTGGTTGGATTTGACCTTGGGCCCCTCCTTCAAGGTCAAACAAGGACAGTCAAACTTAAAAGTGCTTATAACTCGCTTATTATTGGTCCTAGAGGTTTGGGATGGTAAACCAACATACAGGAAATCATTGGCTGGGAATCTTCTGGTGTGGTCGGATTTGACCTTGGGCCCCTCCTTCAAGGTCAAACGAGGATAGCCAAAGGTTAAAGTGCCTATAACTCTCTTATTATTGGTCCTAGAGGTTTGGGATGGTAAACCAACATATAGAAAATCATGGGCTGGGAATCTTCTGGTGAGGTCGGATTTGACCTTGGGCCCCTCATTCAAGGTCAAACGAGGACAGCCAAACTTAAAAGTGCTTATAACTCACTTATTATTGGTCCTAGAGGTTTGGGATGGTAAACCAACATATAAGAAATCATGGGCTGGGAATCTTCTGGCGTGGTCGGATTTGACCTTGGGCCCCCTCCTTCAAGGTCAAATGAGGACAGCGAAACTTAAAAGTGCTTATAACTCGCTTATTATTGGTCCTAGATGTTTGGGATGGTAAAGCAACATATAGGAAATCATGCACTGGGAATCTTCTGGTGTGGTCGGATTTGACCTTGGGCCCCTCCTTCAAGGTCAAACGAGGATAGCCAAACATAAAAGTGCTTATAACTCGCTTATTATTGGTCCTAGAGGTTTGGGATGGTAAACCAACATATCGGAAATCATGGGCTGGGAATCTTCTGGTGTGGTCAGATTTGACCTTGGGATCCTCCTTCAAGGTCAAATGAGGACAGCCAAACTTAAAAGTGCGTATAACTCGCTTATTATTGGTCCTAGAGGTTTGGGATGGTAAACCAACATATAGGAAACCATGGGCTGGGAATCTTCTGGTGTGGTCGGATTTGACCTTGGGCCCCTCCTTCAAGGTCAAATGAGGACAGCCAAACTTAAAAGTGCTTATAACTCGCTTATTATTGGTCCTAGATGTTTGGGATGGTAAACCAATATATAGGAAATCATGCACTGGGAATCTTCTGGTGTGGTCGGATTTGACCTTGGGCCCCTCCTTCAAGGTCAAACGAGGATAGCCAAAGGTTAAAGTGCCTATAACTCGCTTATTATTGGTCCTAGAGGTTTGGGATGGTAAACCAACCTATAGGAAATCATGGGCTGGGAATCTTCTGGTGTGGCCGGATTTGACCTTGGGCACCTCTTTCAAGGTCAAATGATTACAGCCAAACTTAAAAGTGCCTATAACTCGCTTATTATTGGTCCTAGAGGTTTGGGATGGTAAACCAACCTATAGGAAATCATCGGCTGGGAATCTTCTGGCGTGGTCGGATTTGACCTTGGGCCCCTCATTCAAGGTCCAACGAGGACAACCAAACATAAAAGTGCTTATAACTCGCTTATTATTGGTCCTAGAGGTTTGGGATGGTAAACCAACATATAGGAAATCATGGGTGGGGAATGTTCTGTCATGGTCGGATTTGATCTTGGGCCCCTTCTTCAAGGTCAAACGAGGACAGCCAAACTTAAAAGTGCTTATAACTCGCTTATTATTGGTCCTAGAGGTTTGGGATGGTAAACCAGCATATAGAAAATCATGGGCTGGGAATCTTCTGGTGTGGTCGGATTTGACCTTGGGCCCCTCCTTCAAGGTCAAATGAGGACAGCCAAACTTAAAAGTGCTTATAAGTCGCTTATTATTGATCCTAGTGGTTTGGGATGGTAAACCAACATATAGGAAATCATGGGCGGGGAATCTTCTGTCATGGTCGGATTTGACCTTGGGCCCCTCCTTCAAGGTCCAACGAGGACAACCAAACATAAAAGTGCTTATAACTCGCTTATTATTGGTCCTAGAGGTTTGGGATGGTAAACCAACATATAGGAAATCATGGGTGGGGAATGTTCTGTCATGGTCGGATTTGATCTTGGGCCCCTTCTTCAAGGTCAAACGAGGACAGCCAAACTTAAAAGTGCTTATAACTCGCTTATTATTGGTCCTAGAGGTTTGGGATGGTAAACCAGCATATAGAAAATCATGGGCTGGGAATCTTCTGGTGTGGTCGGATTTGACCTTGGGCCCCTCCTTCAAGGTCAAATGAGGACAGCCAAACTTAAAAGTGCTTATAAGTCGCTTATTATTGATCCTAGTGGTTTGGGATGGTAAACCAACATATAGGAAATCATGGGCGGGGAATCTTCTGTCATGGTCGGATTTGACCTTGGGCCCCTCCTTCAAGGTCAAGTGTGAGGACAGCCAAACTTAAAAGTGCTTATAACTTGCTTATTATTGGTCCTAGATGTTTGGGATAGTAAACCAACATAGGAAATCATGTTCTGGGAATCTTCTGGTGTGGTCGGATTTGACCTTGGGCCCCTCCTTGAAGGTCAAATGAGGACAGCCAAACTTATAACTCGCTTATTATTGGTCCTAGAGGTTTTGGTGCATTGTCTTTACGGTGGATACAATTTGCATCGGTTCTCCGATGCGCTAGGTCTAGTTTAAATTTGAGTAATTAAAACTATCTAGCTGCGGATTAAGCGTTATATTAAAATCACTACACCAGATTACATAATCTTGTTCATTTTCATTCAGTATGCTGTTAATTGTGTTATAAAAGTTACTATCATCAATATTCAGACCATAAATGTTAATGACCTTAACAGTTATATATATATATCACTCAATTTTAAGTCTAGTGTTATCATATTGCCAATAGGATCTTTAACTACTTCTTTTATTGTATACTCAAATGTGTTATTCAATAAAATTGCCACTCCTCTGGAGTTGGTGTGTATCCCATGTAAAATTACTTCCCCATCCCACATAGTTTTTAAATTAAATTCTTCTTCAGGGATGAGATGAGTGTCTTGGAGACACAATATGTTTGGATTTTTACTTTTCATGTAGTTAATTACATCATACCCTTTTTCTTTAGATTGTATTCCTCTGCAATTTGCGCCAAGAATTTTTATTTTATTTCCTTTTTGAAAAGCCATGTATAGACTGATTATGTAAAGAGTAAAGCAAAATACCAAATTTGAGTTCCATCTCCATATTTGATTATAAAACTACTAGAAATATTAAAGACATTGGTCACTTTTCCAACAAAACCAAAAGTTAAATGTAACTCCCTGACACCGGATTCTTTTTTCAACTTTTTTTATAAAATAACAGGTAATTGAATATGTAAGAAACCTTATCATAGTTGTAATTGATACTTGGAGAATATAAACAAAGTTGATGAACAAAAGTGCACTATATACAAAACAAATGATAATAAATGATGATAAAAAGAAATGTTTGTTTTCATTTCATGAGATGTTGGCCTCACAAATGTGAATCATATAATTATACGTCTCTCTGGGTAATTTTATTTATTCCAAACAATCTACATGTGCAATGATTTTACCCTTCAAACCCTTAATTGATCTATAAAGTTGTGCAAAAAATGTGTGTCAAAACACAATGAAATGTTACACAGGACCAATATGTGTCATAAATATTAATGCCTTGTTATGTCCTCACAAAGGAGGACTGAGCTTTAGAAAATAACCCAGTGCAGGTACCGTTTAGCCAAGCATTAATTTTAATTCCTTACCATTTATTATATAAATAGAACACAATCTAAAACTGATACATTAAAAAACCCAACATGTGTCCTTTTGTTTTATATTTAGTATAAAAGGTAAAATATCTTATCAAATATTACAAGTTTTACATCATTGAAACATTATAATCATTTCTTTCTGAATAATAGTCACAATAGAGTAAAGAATTTATTTTGTTATTATGGCTTCTAAACAGAGTCATTTTACTGAAATAAGGCACCCTTACTATGACCATAGATCAACATGTTCAGTTGGTTATTGAGATACTTTTTATGGTCAACAAGAGAAGGTAAACAAATATTTCTATGTAACAATCTGAAATCATTGTTGTCAATACTTTAAGTCTTGCACATATAACCTAGAAAGGTTTACCTATAACACAGAGATTTTTTGTGTGACATTTAGGGACTGTATACAATTTGCAATTTTATTTTCCAGCACCTGTACTAATTTTTCAAAAATGTTTAAAGTGGAAATAGAAATGCATGTTTATGTGAAATGATTATACCACATACATCGTGTTCCAGTTATACAAATTTTTCCCTGTCATGTTCACACAATTATTTTCTCATATGTTATCAATTATGCCTAAAAGTATGTATTATATAAAATGTTTAAATGTGAAACAAACCAAATGCTTTTTGACGTGATTATTGCATTATTACATTTATTTTATAGTAATCATCATAACTGAATATTATTGTAACATTCAACTCCTTTGTTATTGTTGTACTATGCCTGCTCATCAATCTAGTTATAGTTAAGGATGATTTTGGACTTTCATGCCTCTTCAGCCTTAATACAAGTAATTATATCATCTTTACCAAATTCACCTTAGTTGGTGCATATGTACAACTTTATGCTCTTATAGTTTTTTTAATTTTATAAACCTTAAACAGAAACACACTCAAAGGCATGACAGGTTAACTGAATTAATTTCACATCAAAATATTTGTTATTCTGGGGCGGATTTCATGAAAGGTCTCAGACTTAGCCCAGTCTCAGACTGAGCCACTGGCTCAAATCTTAGCCTTTTGGCTCAGCTAAGTCTTTGTCTCAAATGGTTTTCACAGAAGGGGTCTCAGTTGAGACCAAGCTTATCAAATAACCACAGTGGTTTTCTGTGTCATGTGACCATTTTTTGTAGTCAAAATATTCTACTGATGGCATGTATGTTCCTTGTTTGACACATAATATCTCTGGTTAAATACCATTTTGCAATGGGAAACCTTGTAAACATGTAAAAACACCCAAAGACTACTTCAGGGGTTGTTTTATATACTTGTACCCTATTTTCAGCCATTTCAAATTTTGAAGTGAAGAAAGAATTATGGTGGCCATATTTGAGCCTTTGTTTACAAAACTTAAGCCCACTTTCAACCAGTCTCAACATTTGAGCCAGTGGCTCAGCCAAAGCTGAGACTGAGACCTTTTGTGAAATCCATTAAGGCTGAGCCCTTGGGCTCAAGTGAAATATTCCAATAATTTGAGACAAAAGTCTCAAACTTGAGCCTGAGACCGGGCTAAGACCTTTCGTGAAATCCGCCCCTGTGCTTCATTATTGCTCAAAAAACATTGAGCATAAATCCTGTTATTTTTACCAGTGTTATAGTAATTTTTTTTTTTTTTTTTTTGCATTAATTTCTCTGTAAGGTTAACATCACACTTTTTCAATCAAATTGGGTAACTAACAAATATGTCACTGTTTAAAATGAATTTATATATCCAGGTATTTTTGATACAGCATTTAACATTATTTTTAACAATAATCTGATGCCTAGCTTGCACTGGGTGCTTGAATACAAAACTTTTTAATTGTGATAATCTGTAGCAACGTTATATGTATTTGATTTGTCACTTACTTATCAGTCAATGTTGACATATAGGTAATAAGTCCTTTTCATAAAGTAGTGACCCTGATATTGCATATTGTTCACTGCAAAGTTTGTCGTACTCTTATATAGCGCAAAATTGACCCAACATCCTTTAATGTGCTCAAGGCAAGAAGGGAAAGTCGAGGGACATGCCGGGTCAAAATCCTAATTTAGCCCCACAAGGAGAGATATACTATACCATACCATGTATCAACTTTCTACACTTTATGGTTTCTGAGATACAGCCTGGACAAGATTATTGTTCTGAACAGGGTTATCCTATTAATAAGGTCTTACATCTCCCAGATATCTCCCTCATAATTTTACTAAGAATTTTCGGGAAAACATACATTGCCTGATCAATTCACCAACTGTGTGGATTTACTAATTTCGTATATTTCACTGTAAAATCTACAAAATTTCATGAACCTTGTTGATACGCAGACGTGAATGATGCACAAACATGATTAATAGACACAACTGGGTTACATGTATACCTGGGTTGTATACACATGAGTGTACATTTGGTTGATACACGTGGGTGATGCTTACACCTGGATGACTTGCATAGCTTTATGATATAAACTCCTGCATGATGTGCACACCTGGTTGATTTGCACAATTATATTGTAGAATGTATCAACAGTGTGCAGGCCCAGCAAATCAATGCAACAACCGGCATGATATACTCCCCAAACTGGCCACAAGACTACGACAACCTCATCAACTGCCGCTGGCTGTTCACTGCTCAGGAAAATTATGTGTGTATTCAGTGTGTCCACAACATAACCTTACTTCACTGTAGTTACTTTAACTTAATTGAGTTAAATATGAAGAATTACAGTGTGTAGTTTAAGCGTTGTGGTACATGAATATTTTGTTGTTGTATGTCATTCCATTGGTTTTTTTTCATTGTCACTGATATTGTGTTTATATTTCCACACAAGACATGGGTCTTCAACATAACCAGCTTTGAACTTGAAGGTGGATGCTGTAGCTGTGACACATTTGAGGTTTTGCATGCTCTTTTACTTTTATTTAGCACAAAAGACTTGAACTTTATACCTCCCAAAATAAGACTTTAGCAGAATTTTTGTCCCAGTTTAAGACAGTATCAACCCAATTTTATGTCCATTGATACACGTCACGCTTTAATTGGAGACAGATTATTCTATATACACACACATAATTTTACAGATATGGTCTTCAGTTCTTGGATAATTAACAAAAAGTCTAGCTACCCCACAACCCTTAAGGGCTGTCGGGGTATTGTATTCACCCATGGTGTCCAGATGGGCGGGCGGGTAGCGGGAAAAAGTTTGTCCGGGCTGTATCTCAGAAACCATAAGGTGTAGGAAGTTGGTACTTGGTAGGGACATTGGTTAGGGGGTGTAGGTGTGCAACATCATGGTCTGACCTTGATTTGACCTTTGATCTTGCCGTAGTGACCTTGACCTATGAAATCTTGTCCGGGCTATATCTCGGAAACCGTAAGGTGTAAGAAGTTGATACTTGGTATGGACATTGGTTAGGCGGTGTAGGTGTGCAACGTCATGGTCTGACCTTGATTTGATCTTTGACTTTGCCGTAGTGACCTTGACCTATAAAATCTTGCCCGGGGCAATATATCTCGGAAACCGTAAGGTGTAGAAAGTTGATGCTTGGTAGGGACATTGGTTAGGGGTTGTAGGTGTGCAGCATCATGGTGTGACCTTGATTTGACATTTGACCTTGTCGTAGTGACCTTGACCTTAAAAATCTTGTTGCACCTTTGTGTCTGTCTTTTGATGCAGATTAAGCACTGTTAAAGTCATATTAGAATTCATTAAAAATTTTACTTTTACAACTTCCCATTGTAACAGATGGAATTTCATCAAGTGAGCCACAGACTTTACTCCAACACCACACATAAACCTTCACTGAATGTATTGCCACTTCTGTATGCATGGTAATATTCAAAACATCCAAACCATAATTCGGCCATGCCAGATGTAGATACAGAGTGTTATAATGTTTAGTTTACTGATTAATGCTGTCCTCTTGTTATTGAATTGTCTTGTTTTAATACTTCATCTTTACATGAATTATCTTTCTCTTAGACCTTATTTTCTCTATTTAAACATTGTTTGGACCTTTATATAACTGACAGTGCTCTGAAAGTATCCTGAACTTTGTACTGATACACTTCTATATCTCATGGTGTTAAAAATATTTCCCTAGGCTGTGGGGTATGGGCATCTCTGATGCTATTTTTTGTTTTTATCAAATGTGCTTGTCAGATTTAAAGATACAGTTGACCTGACTAGAGTAAAGCTCTGTTAATGAAGAAATATTTCAAGCATAACTACACATCAGGCCTTTAGATGACCACTTCTATTGAAACCCTTTCATAAGTAATTCCTGGTCAAGGAGTTGTCTAGTTCCTTGAGATTCGATACACCAGGGTTTATTCAGCAACATCTCTATGTGTTGAGGTGTACACAGGTTTTTGATGGTAACTCGGCTGAGGCACCACGGTTTGGTGCATGGTATGGGGAGAACACCACCCCTCCAACAATACACACCACAGGACCGCACATGTTCATCAGATTCCTCACCGACTTTGACGACACCTTCCAGGGATTCTTGGGGTTCTTTGCACAGGGCAAGTATACTGGACCATTAATAAAGCCAAACAAATACTTTTTCGATATTTGTTTATTTATATAAATATGTACACATTACAATAAATTCCACAATCCTACAAAGTTAAATGCATATTTATTTTTATCTTTAAAACAAATGCAAACTTCAGAAATGACATCGGTGACAATGAAAATGGCATTATTTTAATACACAGAACCAGTAATATAATTCAGAAATTAACTTGTGAGCACTAATATATAAGACATGGACTTAAGAACTAAACAGTGGAACCAAATCTATTTAAGATGAACCGAGTGATGAAAATATGCTTTTGTTTCATAAAACTAACAGGAGAAAATTTGATCTCCATATGTGTACGTACAGATGTATGAGGCTTACGACATTTGACAGCTGATTTGCGATAGCAATTTTTTCCCTTCTTCTCATGTATGTTTGGTTGTTTACATGTATCGGACTCGCAAATCGGCCGTCAGATGTCGTAAGCTGCATACATGTGTACGTACACCTAGGGTTAATGTCTGGATTGAGACTGGAAAGGCTCAAGCTGCCACAACTGGTAAGTCATACTGGACACAAAGGCTTAGCTTGGTGATACCATAACAAATAAATTAATAGTCTACATGATTAGAAGAAAACAAATAAGTATACACTATGTCTTGTAACCAGCGATTTTTTCTCTGTCTTTACAGTGGAGGCAAATAAAGAAGAATGGAAAATATTGTGAAAACAAGGCATTTTGGATTTTTGGAAACCGATTTCCACATCTGGTATTTATAATGCTCTGCAAAAAATTAATGTCTGTAATAAACTTAATCGTGGAATTCTTTTGTCTTCTGCATCAACCAGTCAGCTATTCAATTTACTTTCTATGTGTGCAAAACGCAAGAGACTTTGCTGTACTTGTGCATGCACTACTGACTTGAACATCTTCAGTCCATCTTACGTTCTCACTACTTCAGTACAAAATGCTGTATAGTGCAATAGATTATTGCATGGCTACAAGGAGGATTTTTACTTAATTACAATGTTATTTCTTTCAATAAAAATCACATAAAATTTTTTGACATTTTTGTCAAATTCCCACCCGCTTTTTGGAAAGGCCAAAATCATAAAATTTTTCAGAATCCATTTTGTCTACAATTGCAAAAAGTACAAGAAATAATCTTCTGCATGACGCGGCAACGGTTAGGTACTTGGAGTTGAGATGAGTTGCACAGTGAATTCTATAAGCACTCACAAGACTAGTATGACTTAAGTTTAATTATTTTTAGCTATTGCAAACACGAAATCTCTTCACAAGCTTTACACTGTCATGAGAATTGTTTATGGTTTGCAAGAACTGAAGTTATTACTGATAATTGACTGACATTACTAGGGTCTGAAAATTGTACAGATACAACTGTTTATATCATACATACACCTCTTGTCACTAGAACTGAACACATTACTTGTTACTGGAACTAAAAGTGCTGGTATTGTGCTCTTGCTATCAGTATCCCGTAGATGCACCTGACTCATCAGTCTGATCTACTGAGGTCCACACACACATTAATGGGTCACTCGTCACTAGAGCTGCTGCTACTGGAGTCAGAGGACATGATCTCCACATCGTCAGGGACCTTGGGGTCCATGGTGATGGGGTGTGGGGCAGTGCGGGGGGAGTGGGAGGACTGCAGGCTGTGAGATGAGTCTACACTGGACTGCCAGTGGTATGTGGGTCCAGGCTGAGAGGTCAAAGCCGAGGCTTGGCCAGGTACAGGTGCATTCAGGGCTTGTTCTAAAATACAGGTAAAAATATTCAGAGCTTTATCTAAAACACAGGTAATGCGCAAGTAATCTGGATGAGCTTCATACTGAATATAGAAACACACCACAATGATAACGTCTTTTCACAACACACAGTCAAGTGGAAAAAATAGGACAAGAACCCCAGCCCGCAGGTACAACTAAATGGGCAACAACATTGAGATTTGGGGAAATCTACCAAACAAATTCAGTTGTTAGAAGTATACAGAACCCACAAGATGTTGTTAGATGGAAGAACTTTCCTGTAGTTGAAGAAGGGGGAAAACTTGCATATTTTATTCATTCATAATGTGAGTTCCAAGCCCAAAGGACCAATATCTAAGAGATATGTGGCTATTTTAGTACGATGGCCTTCTTTGTATGATGACCCTACCTGACCTTGAGGCAGGAGTCAAAGGTTAAATTTGGCACTTGCAAAAGATTCGCAGGCCATGATTTGCTACAAGTTGTGTTCACATTTGGAAGCCACAGAAGCAATATTAAGGGAGATATAAGAGCTTCTTAGTATGATGACCCAAACTGACCTTGAAATGTGGGTCAAAGGCCAAGTTCGGCACTTGCTAAAGATTTTCAGGTCATGACTTCCTTTTACATTTTCAAGCCTTCAGAGCAATAATAAGGGAGATATAAGGTCTTTTTTGTGTGATGAACCCACTTAACTTTGAAGCACGGGTCACAGACAAAAATTTGACACTTGCAATAGATTCGCAGGCCATGATTTCCTATAAGTTGTTGATAAGGGACATATTAGGCCTTTTTGACAGGATGACCCCTTATTTGACATTGGAAGATGTGACATGGCAGCCATTTTGTTTTCAAAACAAGGCCAAAATCTTTCCCAGGCAAGCTTTCCTAGCCATATACATTTTGTGTAAATCTGACGAAACTAGCTGCAATATTTTAAGTTTTAGAACATATTAATGATTTTCGAACAATCGGTTATGGCAGCCATTTTGATTTTTACAAGGAGAACAAAAATTTTTACAGACATGCTTTCATAGCCACAAACATTCTCTGCAAATTTGGTCAAGATATCTTCATAAATGAATGAATGAAAGTTTTATGTAAAAAATTGACAAACATGCACATGCACGCACACACGCATGTACGCACACAAGCATGGCAGGCATTTCATAATATCCCCACCCTGGCCTTCGGCTGGTGGGAGACAAAACTGCAACTGTACTACAGTTGTATATTTACTGTAGCAACATCAATTGAATAACACCCTTTTTTTCAATTAAGAAGTTTAAGACCAAGTATTTAAAATGTTGCCATGGCAAGAGCTGTTGTCAGATACCCTCCAAAAGCTAATCTGATCTAGATCCTGTTGGGGTAAATAAATCCTTTTTCAAGGATTTTACACCAACCCTGCCAGTTATCTACATAGGTTTCAGAGGCCTGGCATTATTCAGCTATTTTAGTAAGTTTCAGAGATCTAGCTTAACAAGCACCAGTGTGCTGGGTTAATATATAGTACTTAGTCATCAGGACTTACAAGACATCTGCACTAAGCTTCAGTAACTAGGCTTACTCAGATATCCAATTTAACATACTACTTTCCAGGCACAATTTCTTCTTATAACGGGGAACTCTGTGTGCAAAACTAGCAAAAGAATGGACAATGCTCATGGCCGTAAGACATTCTACATCAATAACCAAGGGGTTCTGTGTCAACAAGGGAAAACACTAGGTGGGGACAGCTGAATTGAAGAGGTGAGTTTTAAAATGTATCTTAAAAGAGGTTACTGAGGGATTGGCCCTTGAATGAAGATGAAGAGTGTTTCACAAAGTAAGTTCCATAATGCTGCAAAACTAAGACAACTGTTTGTGGGATTTCTGAACTTTGTACTCAAATGGGGACTTGAAGAACTTACAATTTTTGGGCAGCTGTGTCTGGTACTGCTGAATGAGGTGTATGGATGAAATTTTACTGAAGTACACTGCCTGGACAAGTTTTTGAACTTTCTGCCAAATTATCCTGATGTTGAGCCAACCCTCTTGTTTTACTGGGAGCCAGTGTACTTTTTTTCAACTGAGGGGTAATACTGGGAGACCTGACAGCTTGAAGACTACTCTGGAAAATAAATTTTACCCATGCAGAAGGAATAGTAGTCTGATCGGCTATGTACTAAAGCATTTGCTAGATCAGCTATGTTGAAACCGAGAAGGTGGTAAGTCCTGTACAAATCTCTGAGATCCATTGCAGTTGACTTGGTGTCATGGAACACATGATAAGAAAAAGCCATATTTCAGTAGGAAATAAAGGCTAAAATTGTTAATGGTTGTATTTTAAAACAATCAAAAATTCTGTTTTGTGAGGATTTAGTTTCAGTTTAATTCTAAATTATGAATGTCACAGAGGTAATAATGGGTAGGTCTTACCTAGCTGAGAGGGAGGTCTGCTGTGTCCCAGGGCTTCAGAAAGGGTCTGAGCAGAGCCCACTCCCTGGTGACTTGTGCCCATGTCATTGAGTCGGGCCAAGATCCCACACCGCATGTCTATATCAGTTGGGTACGGTCGCCTTGGGTCTCCTACAGTGACAAATGATCAATGATGGTTACAAATATGCTAAGACAGGTGGAAAAGTCAAAAAAATTTCTATGCTTTAGTCTAACTTGAGTCTTCAACATGTCCCTGAATTATAAAGTCCCTGAGCTTAGACAAAGATTCACTTTAATTGTACAAGTGGCCTACCCCTAAGAAAAATTAAATTTTTATAATTACATAGAATTTAATTAAAACTAAGATGCATTTGTTCACAGATGTACCTTAACCATAGCTTCCCTCAGTGAGATCAGCAGATTCCCTGTACCAACCAATACTCTATGTATGTTTGGCTTTTTTCAAATTGTATTTAGTGTTTTGTACATACCAATCATTTTCTTTTATAAAGCACCACAGCAGTCACAGGAAGCGTTACTTTATAGTAAAGTTACATCAACACTCAAATCACACTATCCAAACTATCACTAAACACCCACTCCATATATGTACACTTTATCACCAATTTCATGATTAATGAAACATTGGGTGTCATGAAGTGGTCTCTAATTACCAGTATACCTAGTGAATACCTGGAGTCCATGTGGTGGGTGCAGCCACTGCATTACTTGCACTAATCTTGTGAGCGTATTTGATCAGCTCTTCTGATGAGATCTTCTTATCACGAGCCTGGTTGATAGATGTCAACTTCTGCTTAGCCTGGTAGATAGCTGTTGCCTGGATTACAAATACCACAAATATTACAAATACCATTATCATCTTTATATCTTTTGCCTAGCTGACAGATGTGACCTGAATTACAAACACAATGCAAATATTAGACTAAGTACTGTCCTCATATAAAAAGTAGACCGCTGTGGACTGACTCACATCACTAATACAAAACAAGACCACTGCCGTGGTGTGTATCTCCCGCCGAGCATTAAATAGCCCAGACAAGATTTTATAGGTCAAGGTCACTACGGCCAGGTCAAGGGTCAAATCAAGGTCAGACCATGACGTTGCACACCTACACATCCTAACGAATGTCCCTACCAAGTACCAACTCCCTACACCTTTCGGTTTGTGACATACAGTCTGGACAAACTTTCCCACCGCCTGCCCGACCGCCCGCCCATCTGGACACCATGGGCTGTCGGGTAAAAAATAGATTAACAACATGAGTCAAAAATTTGCTCGAAATTGCTCTATCTCTTACAGTTTGCGAGATATTTGTGATTTTTCACATTTTCACTAAAAGTAGCAATAAAGTAGCCATTACTCACTTGTACACTGGGCAACAGTTGTGAAACTTCAATATGTTACAGTTCACAAAAAAGTAGATGAACAACATATTTGAGAGAAATTGTGTAGCTGCAATACTTTTGAAGATATAAGCCATTTACTCATCACGGTAATCATTAAAAATTGAAAAAGTAGCTATTACTCACTTAGCTATGGAGATACACTTCCAAACTACTGACCATGTTGTAGCTGTGGAGAAAGTAGTTGAACAACACATTGGAACAAAATACTGTAAATGTAATAGTGTGGAAGTTATAAGCCATATAATTATATTAGGTAAAGTGCTATTACTCACTCAAATGTAGGCCAAAGGTCACCAAACCCAGTACAATAGGATACTCTTGTACTGCCCTGTGGGTCAAAAATTCGCTCGAAATTGCTCTATCTCTTACAGTTTGAGAGATATTTGTGATTTTTCACATTTTCACTAAAAGTAGCAATAAAGTAGTTATTACTCACATGTACATTGAGCAACAGTTGTGAAACTTAAACATGTTACAGTTCACAAAAAAGTAGATGACAAGTACATATTTGAGAGAAATTATGTAGCAACAATACTTTTGAAGATATAAGCCATTTACTCATTACGGTTATCATTAAAAATTGACAAAGTAGCTATTACTCACTTAGCTATGGAGATACACTTCCAAACTACTGACCATGTTGTAGCTGTGGAGAAAGTAGTTGAACAACATACTGGAACAAAATACTCCAAATGCAATAGTTTGAGAGTTATAAGCCATATAATTATATTTGGTAAAAGTGCTATTACTCACTCAAAAGTAGGCCAAAGTTCAACAATCCCCTTAGCATAGGACATTGTTGTACCACCTGGTGGGTCAAAAATTCGCTCGAAATTGCTCTATCTCTTACGGTTTGCGAGATATTTGTGATTTTTCACATTTTCACTAAAAGTAGCAATAAAGTAGCCACTACTCACTTGTACATTGAGCAACAGTTGTGAAACTTCAATATGTTACAGTTCACAAAAAAGTAGATGAACAACATATTTGAGAGAAATTGTGCAACTTCACCATGTGAAAGCTCTCCCAAAAGTAGATGAATGAGTTATTTGATAAGAATTGGGTATCCGCAATACTTTTACAGATAATTAGCATTTACTCATTTTGCTCTTATGGTTTGTGAGATATTTGTGATTTTTCACACTTTCACTAAAAGAAGCAATAAAGTAGCCATTACTCACTTGTACATTGAGCAACAGTTGTGAAACTTCAATATGTTACAGTTCACAAAAAAGTAGATGACAAGAACATATTTGAGAGAAATTGTGTAGCTGCAATACTTTTGAAGATATAAGCCATTTACTCATTATGGTTATCATTAAAAATTGACAAAGTAGCTATTACTCACTTAGCTATGGAGATACACTTCCAACCTACTGACCATGTTGTAGCTGTGGAGAAAGTAGCTGAACAACATATTGGAACAAAATACTCTAAATGCAGTAGTTTGAGAGTTATAAGCCATATAATTATATTAGGTAAAAGTGCTGTTACTCACTCAAAAGTAAGCCAAAGTTCACCAAACCCAAAAACTTTTGAAGAGCGTAAAAATTCATTAGGACAAGTAATTTACCAAAAATGTGTAACTGTAGTAGTTTCAGAGAAAACTGCATGACCCACACATGCACGCACGCACACACATGGTGCAAATTATAATCTCCCGCCGGCGAGCCGGGCGGGAGATAACAACATACATCTAGATCAAGGATGCATCTGTGGCCAGATGCAAGATCTATCAACTTGAAAACTTCCTAAAATGCAAAAACAGCCAGCCCTGGCAGGCAAAAACCCCAGCCCGCAGGCACAACTAAATGGGCAACAACATTGAGATTTGGAAAAATCTTAGAAACAACTTCAGTTGTAAGAAGTATACAGAATACACAAAATGTTGTCAGATGTAAGATTCACAGGCCATGATTTCTTACAAGTTATTTTCATAATTTGAAGCCCTAGAACCAACTAGAAAAAGGTTTTTGCTAACAAAAACGAGCGGCCCGGATGGAAACTTGAGTTAATAAAGCTGTAGTAGTTGTGGTATGAGACTTTAAGGAGAAGGTAAGCTTTACTGTGTTTTGTATCTAATGGAAAAGTGGATTATCTAAAAACTGTATCAGTTGCAGTATTTGACTGTAAGCAGAACGTGAGCTTTATTGTGTTTAATAGAGCGAAATATTTTATGAAAAGAATATATCATTTTTGCTGTAAATTTGGGATCGTAAATTTTTTCCAGGAGATATTTAATTGTAGATTAACTAGAAATCGGCCGCCCTGTTGATAGTAGATGCGAATAGAAACAGGATAGCATAGAAGAACACACATTATCATGTGTAATGTCCACCCATGAACCTTTTGCCCAAATTGTACAGTAGTCTTACAAGACCCTGTTTCATTTGTAAAATATATCAATGATGCTTAAATATTTGTTAGTGTAGATGTAAATTATTTCAGCTTCATGCCTTTTTGCATTGGTTGGGTTGAAAATTTTGACGAAATCACTCTATCTGGCATGGTTAAGAAGATAGAAGCAAATTCCTGTTTTTCTATTTTTGGCAAAAATTTGAAAATTCAAAATGGCCGCCATTTTTGGGAAAAGGAAATTTTTTTGAAAATTGCCAAGAGTACATTTTCTAGATACCCTATGGGTCGAAAATTTCAACGAAATAACTCTATTTGGCACGGTTAAGGCCAGTTTGTGTTTTTCCATTTTGGGCAAAAATTCGAAAATTCAAAATGGCTGCCATTTTTGGGGAGGGGAAAATTTTTTGAAAATTGCAAAGATTACATTCCTTAGATACCCCGTGGGTTGAAAATTTCGACGAAATCGCTCTATCTCGCATGGTTAAGGAGATAGAAGCAAATTTGTGTTTTGCCATTTTTGACAAAAATTTGAAAATTCAAAATGGCCGCCATTTTAGGGGACGGGAAATTTTTTTTTAAATTGCCAAGAATACAATGCTGAAATACCTGTGGGTCGAAAATTTTGACGAAATCGCTCTATCTCGCACGGTTAAGGAGATAGAAGCAAATTTGTGTTTTGCCATTTTTGGCAAAAATTCGAAAATTCAAAATGGCCGCCATTTTTGGGGAGGGGAAAATTTTTTGGAAAATTGCAAAGATTGCATTCCTTAGATACCCTGTGGGTCGAAAATTTCGACGAAATCGCTCTATCTCGCACGGTTAAGGAGATAGAAGCAAATTTGTGTTTTGCCATTTTTGGCAAAAATTCGAAAATTCAAAATGGCCGCCATTTTTGGGGAGGGGAAAATTTTTTGAAAATTGCAAAGATTGCATTCCTTAGATACCCTGTGGGTCGAAAATTTCGACGAAATCACTCTATCTCGCACGGTTAAGGAGATAGAAGCAAATTAGTGTTTTGCCATTTTTGGCAAAAATTCGAAAATTCAAAATGGCCGCCATTTTTGGGGAGGGGAAAATTTTTTAAAAATTACCAAGAGTACAATGCTCAGATACCCTGTGGGTCGAAAATTTTGACGAAATCACTCTATCTGGCACGGTTAAGGAGATAGAAGGAAATTTGTGTTTTGCCATTTTTGGCAAAAATTCGAAAATTCAAAATGGCCGCCATTTTGGGGGAGGGGAAAATTTTTGGAAAATTGCAAAGATTGCATTCCTTAGATACCCTGTGGGTCGAAAATTTCGACGAAATCGCTCTATCTCGCACGGTTAAGGAGATAGAAGGAAATTTGTGTTTTGCCATTTTTGGCAAAAATTCGAAAATTCAAAATGGCCGCCATTTTTGGGGAGGGGAAAATTTTTGGAAAATTGCAAAGATTACATTCCTTAGATACCCTGTGGGTCGAAAATTTCGACGAAATCGCTCTATCTCGCACGGTTAAGGAGATAGAAGCAAATTAGTGTTTTGCCATTTTTGGCAAAAATTCGAAAATTCAAAATGGCCGCCATTTTTGGGGAGGGGAAAATTTTTGGAAAAATTACCAAGAGCACAATGCTCAGATACCCTGTGGGTCGAAAATTTTGACGAAATCGCTCTATCTGGCACGGTTAAGGAGATAGAAGCAAATTGGTGTTTTGCCATTTTTGGCAAAAATTCCAAAATTCAAAATGGCCGCCATTTTTGGGGAGGGGAAAATTTTTTGAAAATTGCAAAGATTGCATTCCTTAGATACCCTGTGGGTCGAAAATTTCGACGAAATCGCTCTATCTCGCACGGTTAAGGAGATAGAAGCAAATTTGTGTTTTGCCATTTTTGGCAAAAATTCGAAAATTCAAAATGGCCGCCATTTTTGGGGAGGGGAAAATTTTTTAAAAATTACCAAGAGTACAATGCTCAGATACCCAGTGGGTCGAAAATTTTGACGAAATCGCTCTATCTGGCACGGTTAAGGAGATAGAAGCAAATTGGTGTTTTGCCATTTTTGGCAAAAATTCGAAAATTCAAAATGGCCGCCATTTTTGGGGAGGGGAAAATTTTTTGAAAACTGCAAAGATTGCATTCCTTAGATACCCTGTGGGTCGAAAATTTCGACGAAATCACTCTATCTGGCACGGTTAAGGAGATAGAAGCAAATTTGTGTTTTGCCATTTTTGGCAAAAATTCGAAAATTCAAAATGGCCGCCATTTTTGGGGAGGGGAAAATTTTTTGAAAATTGCAAATATTACATTCCTTAGATACCCTGTGGGTCGAAAATTTCGACGAAATCGCTCTATCTCGCACGGTTAAGGAGATAGAAGCAAATTAGTGTTTTGCCATTTTTGGCAAAAATTCGAAAATTCAAAATGGCCGCCATTTTTGGGGAGGGGAAAATTTTGTTAAAATTACCAAGAGCACAATGCTCAGATACCCTGTGGGTCGAAAATTTTGACGAAATCGCTCTATCTGGCACGGTTATGGAGATAGAAGCAAATTTGTGTTTTGCCATTTTTGGCAAAAATTCGAAAATTCAAAATGGCCGCCATTTTTGGGGAGGGGAAAATTTTGTTAAAATTACCAAGAGCACAATGCTCAGATACCCTGTGGGTCGAAAATTTTGACGAAATCGCTCTATCTGGCACGGTTAAGGAGATAGAAGCAAATTTGTGTTTTGCCATTTTTGGCAAAAATTCGAAAATTCAAAATGGCCGCCATTTTTGGGGAGGGGAAAATTTTTTGAAAATTGCAAAGATTGCATTCCTTAGATACCCTGTGGGTCGAAAATTTCGACGAAATCACTCTATCTCGCACGGTTAAGGAGATAGAAGCAAATTAGTGTTTTGCCATTTTTGGCAAAAATTCGAAAATTCAAAATGGCCGCCATTTTTGGGGAGGGGAAAATTTTTTAAAAATTACCAAGAGTACAATGCTCAGATACCCTGTGGGTCGAAAATTTTGACGAAATCACTCTATCTGGCACGGTTAAGGAGATAGAAGGAAATTTGTGTTTTGCCATTTTTGGCAAAAATTCGAAAATTCAAAATGGCCGCCATTTTGGGGGAGGGGAAAATTTTTGGAAAATTGCAAAGATTGCATTCCTTAGATACCCTGTGGGTCGAAAATTTCGACGAAATCGCTCTATCTCGCACGGTTAAGGAGATAGAAGGAAATTTGTGTTTTGCCATTTTTGGCAAAAATTCGAAAATTCAAAATGGCCGCCATTTTTGGGGAGGGGAAAATTTTTGGAAAATTGCAAAGATTACATTCCTTAGATACCCTGTGGGTCGAAAATTTCGACGAAATCGCTCTATCTCGCACGGTTAAGGAGATAGAAGCAAATTAGTGTTTTGCCATTTTTGGCAAAAATTCGAAAATTCAAAATGGCCACCATTTTTGGGGAGGGGAAAATTTTTGGAAAAATTACCAAGAGCACAATGCTCAGATACCCTGTGGGTCGAAAATTTTGACGAAATCGCTCTATCTGGCACGGTTAAGGAGATAGAAGCAAATTGGTGTTTTGCCATTTTTGGCAAAAATTCCAAAATTCAAAATGGCCGCCATTTTTGGGGAGGGGAAAATTTTTTGAAAATTGCAAAGATTGCATTCCTTAGATACCCTGTGGGTCGAAAATTTCGACGAAATCGCTCTATCTCGCACGGTTAAGGAGATAGAAGCAAATTTGTGTTTTCCCATTTTTGGCAAAAATTCGAAAATTCAAAATGGCCGCCATTTTTGGGGAGGGGAAAATTTTTTGAAAATTGCAAATATTACATTCCTTAGATACCCTGTGGGTCGAAAATTTCGACGAAATCGCTCTATCTCGCACGGTTAAGGAGATAGAAGCAAATTAGTGTTTTGCCATTTTTGGCAAAAATTCGAAAATTCAAAATGGCCGCCATTTTTGGGGAGGGGAAAATTTTTTAAAAATTACCAAGAGTACAATGCTCAGATACCCAGTGGGTCGAAAATTTTGACGAAATCGCTCTATCTGGCACGGTTAAGGAGATAGAAGCAAATTTGTGTTTTGCCATTTTTGGCGAAAATTCAAAATGGCCGCCATTTTTGGGGAGGGGAAAATTTTTGGAAAATTGCAAAGATTGCATTCCTTAGATACCCTGTGGGTCGAAAATTTCGACGAAATCACTCTATCTCGCACGGTTAAGGAGATAGAAGCAAATTAGTGTTTTGCCATTTTTGGCAAAAATTCGAAAATTCAAAATGGCCGCCATTTTTGGGGAGGGGAAAATTTTTGGAAAATTGTAGATTGCATTCCTTAAATACCCTGTGGGTTGAAAATTTCGACGAAATCGCTCTATCTCACACGGTTAAGGAGATAGAAGCAAATTTGTGTTTTGCCATTTTTGGCAAAAATTCGAAAATTCAAAATGGCCGCCATTTTTGGGGAGGGGAAAATTTTTTAAAAATTACCAAGAGTACAATGCTCAGATACCCAGTGGGTCGAAAATTTTGACGAAATCGCTCTATCTGGCACGGTTAAGGAGATAGAAGCAAATTTGTGTTTTGCCATTTTTGGCGAAAATTCAAAATGGCCGCCATTTTTGGGGAGGGGAAAATTTTTGGAAAATTGCAAAGATTGCATTCCTTAGATACCCTGTGGGTCGAAAATTTCGACGAAATCACTCTATCTCGCACGGTTAAGGAGATAGAAGCAAATTAGTGTTTTGCCATTTTTGGCAAAAATTCGAAAATTCAAAATGGCCGCCATTTTTGGGGAGGGGAAAATTTTTGGAAAATTGTAGATTGCATTCCTTAAATACCCTGTGGGTCGAAAATTTCGACGAAATCGCTCTATCTCACACGGTTAAGGAGATAGAAGCAAATTTGTGTTTTGCCATTTTTGGCAAAAATTCGAAAATTCAAAATGGCCGCCATTTTTGGGGAGGGGAAAATTTTTTGAAAATTGCAAATATTACATTCCTTAGATACCCTGTGGGTCGAAAATTTCGACGAAATCGCTCTATCTCTTACGGTTTCTGAGATATTAGCAAATTACTCAAAAGTAGTACTGAAAATACACAATGAAGTACCTAAATGGCTATTACTCATGTACTGACAAAGCTATCAGTCCCAAATGCAATACCAAGCGAGCTATGGACATAACAATCTTGTATTCAAAATTGTAGTAAAATATCTTTAATTATTTTGGCTTAAATGCACGGAAACCAATGGGTACTGAAAATAGCTGTACTTAAGTATTACTCAGTAAGCAAAAGAGGTACAACAGCCAAAAGCAATCCCAAGCAAGCTACTGACCCAATAAGCCTGCATACCAAATTTGGTGACAATAGCTCTAATACTTTTCCTTTAAATGAGCGGAAACCATGCGTGACGCCGGACATCGGACGCCGGACGCCGGACATCGGACATCGGACGGCGAAAAAAGCAAAAATAATATATCCACCCCCCAGGGGGGTGGACATAATAATGATAAGGATACACTGTAGTAAACTATAATTGGCTATAGATAGGGACATTAATATGTTGTATATCTTTGAGGCATTTTATGCTTCTGAAAATTCATTGCTATTTAATATTTTTATAAGATAAATATGCTTAAGATAATCGTATTCGTGAAATCCTTTATTGTTCATTTAAGAAAAAAATACACAAGTCATGTTGTCAGATGTTATTGTTAACACTTTTAATTCACACATGACTCTATATCTGAATATCATGAGAGCGCAAGGTTTTTACATATTATTAAGGCTTTTTCCATTCTCTCAAAACACACAAGGCATTCTTTCCACAAGGCTCTTCTTCTATGAACCTAAAGATAAATGTCCTGGTTTGAATGGTTTACCCCCAAAAAGATTTACTGTAGGGATATCCCTTAATGAAAAGAAATGAATACATCTTGATATCCCTTATCAACTTTCAGTGTGCAGACACCCACACGCACACCCACACACACAGATGTTAATGTTGGAGCCCAACTTAGGATCCTAAGTTGGGTAGCCTATCTTAAGATGGGCTTAGCCATAACATATTAGCCCAACTTAGGATAATAAAATTCAAGAAGGTTTTTAAATCTAAAATTTAATATTATCCTTTTAGATAGTAATTTCCATAACTTATTTTAAGATGATTGACAGATATATATTAGCAAAACATTATGTCATACTTCATGGACTGTTTATTCAACCAGTTTATTTCAGTACTAAAATTTTAATTCAACAGCCTATGATTGTGAATTGCTATTGTTATTTAAAGTTTCTTTTTTTATCCTTCCTAAATATTTGCTTACAGATATTAGCCCAACTTATAATATGCACAGGTAGTTTTTATTCTCAAAATGAAATAATATTATTAACTATTTTACCTATAAATTTATCCCTTTTATTTACTTCAGTATGCATTTATAGGATTAGTCTGAATTCATTTGTCATTCTAAGGCAGTTAATATGTTTGACAATGGGAGGGCCATTAGCTGACAAGATGTCTATTGTTCAACAACTCCTTTGAGCTTAATTGTTTTAGTTCTGGGGAGTGATTAGGCAAGGGGATTTACATTGTGATTTATCTATTGTTTCAAGACTCTTTTTATGTTGATTTGTTTGATGACTATGTGTGTGACTTGTTCACTGGATTAGTGTTAAGATTTCCCTTTTGTCCCAGCATTACTTTTGAACTTGATTTGTTTCACTTGTGCTTGAGTGACTAGCTGACAAGATTAAATAGGTATTGTTCTAAGATTCTTTTAAGGTATTTTTTACATGTTTAAGGAAAACAATTAACATAATCATAATTGTTAAAAGCAAAGCAAGGTTCTTAAGTAGACAATTACTGCTGTTTAACCAAATACATAAGATTAACTTGTTTGATTAAATTACATTTTAGTAATAACTAGTGTAATTTTAAAACGGTAACTTGCACTTTTTTGTGAAAATAAAGTGCTGTTTATAAAACTTTGCTAAATTTTATAATATGACTCACCCATAAATGGGGTTGTCCCCCATAAAGGTTTGATAGGATTAAGCCTCTTTGTGTTTGATATTACTTTGATGATGATTTGTTTCACTTTATGATTGAGGTTTTCCTATTGTGCACTTCACCCACCCCAAGTGAAACAAATCAACATCCATAGAATGTTGAAACAATAGTGACAAATCCAATTAAGAAATCATCCCAATATAGACAAACAAATCAACATCAAAGGAATATTGTAATGCTTCTTAGAGCTCAGGAAACACCATTCATTTTAGTTTCTGTAATTAAAGACTGTTGAGCTTTGATAAAATTTAACATATTTTTTTTTTCAAAATAAAAAAGAATTTATAGGCAAAAATTCTTCTGTTCAAGGAACATTCAAGGAGACCAATGATAATGTAATCTTTTTCATAATAATGTTATATAATTTCCTTTCATTTGCACATGCTAAAAAACGTTTCTTATTATAGCAAGAGTGAAAATTGTTTCTAGAATTTTATTATCTTAAGTTGGGCTGATATGTTCTAGCCCATCTTAAGATGGGCTAGCCCATCTTAAGATAGGCTACCCAACTTAGGATCCTCAGTTGGGCTATAGCCCATCTTAAGATGGGCTGACTCCTAAGTTGGGCTCCAACATTAACACACAAAGCACAGTGGGGCATCAGTGAGTGAATCTGTCTCCAGATAGATATCACACAAAAGCAAATACAGAGTTGGAAGAGAAAAAACAGAGAACTCATTTATTTCATTTCATTTTCAATTAGCTGGAGATACATAAAATACTGTGTAAGAGAATAACTGTATATGAGAAAGTGTTTTTTTCCAGTCATCTTATCTTCTGAAAGAAGTCAAGTCTATACATTTGACCAATTTACATAGTGTATGTGAATAAGTAGCTAGATCAACAACTCCTGCTGCAAAACAAAAGCTGAATTAATTAAAGCCTTTTTCTCCCCCCAAAAAGGAAAAGGCATATCCACTCAATTCCACAAGAATGGAATCAGAAGAATGTGGGATTTTTTTAATGTGCCTAAAATTGGGAATTTATATTATAGAAACATTGACCAGCTGCAATAATGCTAACAACCAAATCAGTGCATGCTAAACACCTCATTTTTTTTGAAGATGCCATAACTTCATAACAGTAGGAGCTTAGCTTTACCAAATAACAGAAATTTTGTTTTAAGTATACCTGTGCCAGGTGTGGTTTTAAAAAGTCTTAAAATAAATGGGGTGGGAGCAAGAACTATATACTTATTATGTTAAGATGGCCAAAGTCTCTGAAATACAAGAATTTTAAGTAAAACGATCATAAAAATTTTCTTTAAGCTTAATCAATGTGTTAAGTTAAACTGATGTTATTGAACAGTATGTCAGTTGGCGGCTGAAAACCCTCGTTTTTACTTCAAGATGGCCATGATTGCACTTGTATTGGAACTCCAAGGTGGAAAGAAAATAAGAATGTCCCTCTTTAATAAGTGTGCAAAATTTAACTGAGGTGAGCTGAACAATATGATAGCTGGAGATGAAAAACTCCATAATTTCACTGCAAGGTGGCCCTAAGTTCATTAATATTGGGACTTTAAAGTGACCATAAAATAAGAATGTCCCTTATGTCATCCTTTATAAGTGTACAAAGTTTAGCCAAGGTCAGTTGAACAATAAGATAGCTGTGTGCTGAAAACTCCTTTTTTCACTATAAGGAGACTATAACTTCATTCATATTGTGACTTTTAGGTGACCAGAAAATCATATAATGTCCCTTCTGGCAACCTTTATAAATGTGCCAAGTTTTATTTTCAAAACTTAAACATTAACTGAGCTTAGGGCTGAAAACCCATATATTTTAAGTTTAAGATGGCCATAACATTATCAATATTTAAATCATAAGGTAGTAAGAGTCTCCTTTTGATCTACCTCAATATCAATATATGTTAGATTTAAAAAATGAAAAATTAAAGGGGCCAGACAGTTTTATTCCAATTTTATGACTTTAGGGGAGCCATAGCTCCAATAATAGTAACAGTTAAGGGCACCATAAAGTCAGGATAATCCTTTGGTAAATCTTAATATATATGCCAAGTTTGCTAGAAAAAGTGAAAAACTAAGTGAACTAGAGGGTTAAAACTCCCCTTTTTTGACATTAAGGTGACCTTAAGATTGCAGATATTGGGCTAAAACTTCGGTATGTGAAAGATTATCAAAAAGTAGCTGAATAAGTTATTCCAACAAAACGGCGAAATCCTGACCGTTTTTGAGATACAAAGTACCCATTTTAAAAATGCACGAAAATCAAACGCCTCCTGTTCAGGCATCTATGGTCTGATTGATGAGAAAATCCTTTCCGACCTGCGAAATTTGGTCTGGAATGTACCTGGTAAATTTTATAGCACTGGTGTGTGTGGTTTTTTTACGAAATGCTATGACGGGGTGTTTTTGAAAAATGCTTAAGGTTACCTTAAATAAAGCTTAAGGTCTCCTGAAAGTATCCCAAAAATTTTTCCTGCCCCTATAGTTTCAAATAAAGATAAGAAGGAAAGAAAAATTTGAAAGCCCAAGAAGTTATTCAAGGGAGACCATAATCCGCCGGCGGCGATCAGTCGAACTTGCGTGAAAACAAATAAGCGCCCTGACGGGTCGCTTAACAATCAGTTGCAGCAATCCATATATCTTAGTGAAAAGAAAATTTGTCTCAAATATGGTAGGTGAAGATACTTTGGCAGAGCCAAGATTAAAGGTCACATCATAATTTAGCATACCTACACTCCTCAACCAATGACCTATCCAAGAATCAACTTCCTACATGTTGTAGTTTCTGAAATATCAAGGTGACACCATGATGTTGTAAACCTACACCCTCTACCAAGTATCAACTTCCTACATCTTACAGTTTCCAAGATATAGCCAAGTCAAGGTTTTAAAGGTTAAGGTCACTACAGCAAAGTCAAAGGTCAAATCAAGGTCACACCATGACACTGCACACCTACACTCCCTAACTCATGTCCCTACCAAGTATCAACTTCACACTCACTACAATATTTATAAAGTCAAGGTCACCACAGCAAGGTCAAAGGTCAAATCTAGTTCACACCAATATGTTTGCACAACTACACCCCATTACCAATGTCCCTACCAAATATCAACTTCTTATACCTAACAATTTTTGAGATATAGTCCGGAAAAGATTTTTAAGGTCAAGGTCACCACAGCAAGGTCAAAGGTCAAATCAAGGTCATACCATGATGTTGCACACCCACACCCCAAGCAATGTCCCTATCAAATATCAACTTCCTAAACTTTCCTAGATATAGCCCAGACAAGATTTTAAAATTCAAGGTCACTACAGCAAGGTCAAAGGTCAAATCAAGGTCACACCATGTCAAACATATCAAGCCTACACAAAGAAACAGGATGGCAATCTCTTGAGACATGCAGGCATATTCTTACTCTCAAAATGTTACATAAAATTATAAACAATGAAAATGCTAGCTACTTTTAAAACATCCTACTGATAATATTATCTGAAGTTACATCTTCACTACCAAGACTTTATCAGGACATTGATACCAGGTCATCAGTAGGTGATTTCATATTCCTCAGACACAGGACTAAGTTGAAGGAACATCTCTTTCCATATGTTGGGGATAGGTTATGGAACAAAATACGCAACCATATTAGGAATCAGCCAACACCAGAATTTCTCAAATTTTACAAGTACAAGTACAATTTTTACAAAAATATATAAACTTTGGGTGACAGGGCCACAATAATTGTCTCAGGCTGGGTTACAGTAACCTAGACTTACATTTAAAGAAAAAAATGTATGTAAGAAATGCGATTCTTGCCTCTGTGGATTTCCAAGTAAAGATCCTGACCACTTTTTCATCAGATGCTCTTTGTATGCCAATATCAGACATGATCTCCTAGAATCCCTTCACTTTATACAAGGCCAAATAACAATAGATGCCAACTTACTCTTACATGGTAACAAAAATTTAAAATATGATCATAATAAAGTAATTGTTAATGCAGTCCACAAACTTATCATTCAAAGCAAACATTTTTTGTGCAAGGTGTTCTTGATGTGATAGTGCAGTCTCATTTCATTTTTACAATAACTATTGTAAATAGATCCCATTGTACAACAAGGCTTGATATAATTGTTACATCAATTGTTGCGTAATTGTGAATAAAATATGTTTTACTAAGGTCATACCATGAAATTACACACATACACCCCTTACCAATGTCCCTACCATGTATCAACATCCTACACCTCAAAGTTTCTGAGATATTGCCCATTCAAGCATTTTCCAGCTGCCCATCCACCAGCCCATCCGGACACCGACAGTGAAAATAATAGCCACACAGCCTTTTAAGGCTGTGGGGAAAAAAACGCAAACCTGTACACGATATATACGCAAAGAAGAGAATGTACCAGAACACTCTCAGCTTTCTTAAGATTCTGCTGGAGTTGGGTGATGTCACTGTCCCGGCGTTCTACTTCTGCCTTCAGCTGATCGTGTCGAATTTTTAACTGAGCCTGTTCCTGGGCTGAAAGGAAAATATGCAAATCTTAAGTCTACATTTACTCCAACTGACAAATATACTCAAAATGAAAATATATCATTATGAATTATAATAAACCAAAAAATATTTCAACACACAATAATAGAAGGATGTGCACCTCAGGGCCAAGTGATGATAGAAGCAAATAAGATTGAGGTTGAGGCCCAAAATGAGAGCCCCCAAAACTGTTCTATTACTGCTCACTAGTCAATTTATGATCTTGCTAAATTTTGAAATAAAATATAACTAGAAAAATAGCATCAGAGATGCCCGTACCCCACAGCCTGGGGAAAAAGTTTTCAACACCATGAAATATAGAAGCAGTGAAACAGTACAAAGATCTGGATACTTGGATAGCAGTGTCAGTTATATAAAACTCCTTATGGTTTCCAAGATATAGCCCTGACAAGATTTTATAGGTCAAGGTCACTACAGCAAGGTCAAAGGTCAAACTAGAGGATCGCTTGCAAAACAAAGCGATTGTTTTTGCATGGCAATAACAAAGCGTCTCGAAAAGGAGAAATAATGGCAGATTAATCAGGTAAGAAAGTTCTGCTTATAGCTCAACAAAGCCAGAATACATGAAAAGTGGTTCTTGGGCAGGGTATTTATCTTGGATATAGTGTGTTTCAAAAATTTTGATGAAATGCTCTATCTTGCACGGTTAAGGAGACAGAGGCAATTTGGTGTTTTGCAGTTTTAGTCACCAATTTGAAAATTGACAATGACCCCCATTTTTGGGAAGGGTATTTTTTTTTAGAAAATTGGGTAGAGTAGTTTGCTTACATACCCAAAGAAAAGGCCGCCATTTTTGGCTAGTGAAATATTCGTTGAAACTTGGAAAGGCTAGTCTTCACAGATAACCTGTGGGTCAAAAACTTTGCCGAAATCACTCTATCTGGCACGGTTTTCGAGATACAAGCATTTTTGTGTTTTGTGATTTTTGCGAAAAATTCGAAAATTCAAAATGGCCGCCATTTCTGGAGGGACAAAATTCTTTTGAAAACTGGGTCAGCTACTCAGAAGAGGTACCCTACGGGTCAAAAATTTCATCAAAATCGCTCTATTTAGCACAGTTTTCGAGATACAAGGATTTTTGTGTTTTGCATTTTTGAAAAAAAATTCAAATGATCGCCATTTTTGGCAAGTGAAATATTTATTGAAACTTGGAAAGGCTAGTCTTCACAGATACCCTGTGGGTCAAAAATTTTGCTGAAATCCCACTAGTACATTTTTATTTTATGAAAACACTGGTTTCAAAAAGTACTCGTATATCAGTATTGTTCTATATGTGTACCTTATGAGCATATATTTCCAAATTTGAGTTTTGCATTTTTTGTCAAAAATTGAATATGGCCCCCATTTTTGGGGAGGAGAAATTTTTTTTGAAAATTGGAGAGTAGTTTGCTTAGATACCCTGTGGGTCGAAAATTTCGCTCTATCTCATGGTTAAGGAGATACAAGCAGTTTTGTGTTTTACTCGTTAAGAAAATTGTTAATGCTTAATTAATCATCAATAACTCAGTCAATTCTCAACCTATCCCTGCCAAAATTTAATGTTGCCCAGATCTTTATACGAGGAAGGTATTTGCTAAATTTCCGGTGGATAGATAAAATGCTTAGTAAGTTATCATCTAGACAAGGATGTGTTTCCGAAAAAAGGATTTTTGGTCATGTGACCTCTCTGATTGGTGAAAATGTCATTGCAGGATATTCAGAAAAATTTCCCAGGGCTACTGCATACACCTGCAAAATATGAAAAGAATCCGCCTTATGGCTGCGAAGCTATTGCGAAAAGAAAATGCGGATCCAGCGGAGTCACTTCTCCTATATACAAACAAGCGTCCCTCGCGGGACAAGATTTTACAGGTCAAGGTCACTATGGCAAGGTCAAAGGTCAGATCAAGGTCACACCATGACGTTGCACACCTACACCCCCTAACCAATGTCCCTACCAAGTATCAACTTCCTACACCTTACAGTTTCCGAAATATTGCCCAGACAATATTTTATAGGTCAAGGTCACTACGGCAAGGGTCAAAGGTCAAACCTAGGTCACACTATGACATTACACACCTAAAACCCCTAACTAATGTTCCTACAACGTATCAACTTCCTACACCTTATGGTGGCCGAGATATTTGACATTTTACAATTTTATTCTGCCTTTATACTACATAGCAAAGACAAACTAGAGGATCGCTCACAAAAAAAGAGATAATGTTTTTGCATAGCACAAAGCGTCCCGAAAAGGATATAAAGGTGAGTGCTAAAGTATTAAGAAAATGCTTCGTTTCTGGCCTTATACTGTTGTGGCAACCAAAGTCAGCGCAGTCTGCTCTATCTAGCACGGTTTTCAAGGTATAAGCATTTTTGTGTTTTGCAAAAAATTTGAAAATTCAAAATGTCCTCTATATTTGGTGAGACAAAAATATTTTGAAAATTGGCATGGCTACTCTGCAGAGATACCCAGCAGGTCAAAAATTTTGTTGAGTTCGCTCCATCTAGCACGGTTTTCGAGATATAAGCATTTTTGTGTTTTGCAAAAACTTTGAAAATTCAAAATGGCCACCATTTTTGGGGAGACAAAAATTTTTGACAAGACCACTGCCGCGGTGTGGATCTCCCGCTGAGCATTAAAGGAGAAGAAATAGCTTTTCCGAGATATTCACAATTTTTCATTTTCGTATGTGAAAGCTCTTCCAAAAGTAGGTGAATGAGTTATTTGAGAAAAATTGGCTATCTGCAATACTATTAAGAGATAATTCACATTTACTCATTTTGAGTAGGTGAGTAATTACCTATGGGTCTGGAACTTCACCAAGTGAAAGTTCTCCCAAAAGTAGATGAATGAGTTATTTGATAAAAATTGGGTATCCGCAATACTTTTAGAGATAATTCGCATTTTCTCATTTTGAGTAGGTGAATAATTAGCTATGGGTCTGAAACTTTACCAAGTGAAAGCTCTCCCAAAAGTAGGTGAATGGGTTATTTGAGAAAAATTGGCTATCTGCAATACTTTTAGAGATAATTCGCATTTACTCATTTTGAGTAGGTGAGTAATTAGCTATGGGTCTGAAACTTCACCATGTGAAAGCTCTCCCACAAGTAGATGAATGAGTATTTGAAAAAAATTGGGTATCTGCAATACTTTTACAGATAATTAGCATTTACTCATTTTGAGTAGGTGAATAATTAGCTATGGGTCTGAAACTTCACGGAGTGAAAGCTCTCCCAAAAGTAGGTGAATGAGTTATTTGAGAAAAATTGGCTATCTGCAATACTTTTAGAGATAATTCACATTTACTCATTTTGAGTAGGTGAGTAATTAGCTATGGGTCTGAAACTTCACCATGTGAAAGCTATTCCACAAGTAGGTGAATGAGTTATTTGAGAAAAATTGGCTATCTGCAATACTTTTAAGAGATAATTCGCATTTACTCATTTTGAGTAGGTAAGTAATTATCTACGGGTCTGAAACTTCACCATGTGAAAGCTCTCCCAAAAGTACATGAATGAGTTATTTGATAAAAATTGGGTATCCGCAATAGTTTTTGAGATAATTAGCATTTACTCATTTTGAGTAAGTGAGTAATTGGCTACGGGTCTGAAACTTCACCGAGTGAAAGCTCTCCCAAAAGTAGGTGAATGACTTATTTGAGAAAAATTGGCTATCTGCAATACTTTTAGAGGTAATTCGCATTTACTCATTTTGAGTAGGTGAGTAATTAGCTATGGGTCTGAAACTTCACCATGTGAAAGCTCTTCCAAAAGTAGATGAATGAGTTATTTGAGAAAAATTGGTTATCTGCAATACTTTTAAGAGATAATTCGCATTTACTCATTTTGAGTAGGTGAGTAATTAGCAATGGGTCTGAAACTTCACCATGTGAAAGCTCTCCCACAAGTAGATGAATGAGTTATTTGATAAAAATTGGGTATCCGCAATACTTTTACAGATAATTAGCATTTACTCATTTTGAGTAGGTGAATAATTAGCTATGGGTCTGAAACTTCATGGAGTGAAAGCTCTCCCAAAAGTAGGTGAATGAGTTATTTGAGAAAAATTGGCTATCTGCAATACTTTTAGAGATAATTCACATTTACTCATTTTGAGTAGGTGAGTAATTAGCTATGGGTCTGAAACTTCACCATGTGAAAGCTATTCCACAAGTAGGTGAATGAGTTATTTGAGAAAAATTGGCTATCTGCAATACTTTTAAGAGATAATTAGCATTTACTCATTTTGAGTAGGTGAGTAATTGGCTACGGGTCTGAAACTTCACCGAGTGAAAGCTCTCCCAAAAGTAGGTGAATGAGTTATTTGAGAAAAATTGGCTATCTGCAATACTTTTAGAGGTAATTCGCATTTACTCATTTTGAGTAGGTGAGTAATTAGCTATGGGTCTGAAACTTCACCATGTGAAAGCTCTTCCAAAAGTAGATGAATGAGTTATTTGAGAAAAATTGGTTATCTGCAATACTTTTAAGAGATAATTCGCATTTACTCATTTTGAGTAGTTGAGTAATTATCTACGGGTCTGAAACTTCACCATGTGAAAGCTCTCCCAAAAGTAGATGAATGAGTTATTTGATAAAAATTGGGTATCCGCAATAGTTTTAGAGATAATTAGCATTTACTCATTTTGAGTAGGTGAATAATTAGCTACGGGTCTGAAACTTCACCGAGTGAAAGCTCTTTGGGATAGCTGCTCTGCAGAGATACCCTGTAGATCAAAAATTTCGTCGAAATCGTTCGATGTAGCACGGTTTTCGAGATATTAGCATTTTTGTGTTTTGCAATTTTTGCGCAAAAATTTGAAAATTCAAAATGGCCGCCATTTTTGGCAAGATAAAATTTTTTTGAAAATTGGGATGGCTACTCTGCAGAGATACCCTTTGGGTCAAAAATTTCGCCGAAATCGCTCTATCTATCACGGTTTTCAAGATATAAGCATTTTTATGTTTTGCAATTTTGCGAAAAATTCGAAAATTCAAAATGGCCGCCATTTTTTGCGAGAAATTTTTTTTTGAAAATTGGCATGGCTACTCTGGACAGACACCCTGTGGGTCAAAAATTTCGTCGAAAATTCAAAATGGCCGCCATTTTTGTCGAGACAAATTTTTTTTTGAAAATTGGTATGGCTACTCTGCAGAGATACCATGCGGGTCAAAAATTTCGTCGAAATAGCTCTATCTAGCACGGTTTTCGAGATATAAGCATTTTTATGTTTTGCAATTTTTGCGAAAAATTCGAAAATTCAAAATGGCCGCCAATTTTGGAGAGACAAAATTTTTTTCAAAATTGGGATAACTACTCTGCAGAGATACCCTGCGGGTCAAAAATTTCGTCGAAATCGCTCTATCTAGCACGGTTTTCGAGATATAAGCATTTTTGTGTTTTCCTTATTTGGAAAATTCATAATGATTAATTAATCATTAATTACTTGGCCATTTCTTAACCAATCAATGCCAAAATCTAATGATTTCCAGATTTTAATAGAATGAATGTATTTGCCAAGTTTCAGGTGAATTGATAAAATTCCTTTCAAGTTATCATCCGGACAAGCTTCCCCATCGAAAAAAGACATTTTTGGTCATGTGACCTCTCTGATTGGTTGAAATGTCGCTGCAGCATATTCAAAAAAATTCCCCAAGGCTGCTGCCTAAACCTGCCAAATTTGAAAAGAATCCGCCTAACGGTTACAGAGTTATAAGGAAAACAAAATGCGGAGCCGCCGGAGCCTGAAGGTCTCCCATACACAAACAAGCGTCCCTTGCGGGACGCTTAATGATTTGGCTGATTGTAACATTAACATCAGGATCTAATTTTGAAGCTACAATGCCAATGTTCAATGCTTCAGTGACATATTGAACCTGTATAAGGTCATCAATGTGAGTTGATATACACAATATGTCCCAAAAACGGTCAATTTCAGCACATTCACTAATCGGCTCTCAGTCAATTATAGCCTGACTGATCTGAAATTTGACTGACGCCTAGATTTAATGTTAGGAAAGTGCTTGTCAACTTTTATGGATACCTATATAGCAGTACTGAGAAATCTGGTGAAAAGGTAGTACAAGAAAAAAAAATTGTTTTTAATCATGTGACCTTGATAAAAGTCAAATTTATACCTTCATATTCATAGGTCAAAAAATTTTCCCGCACCTGTAAATTTAACTGCCAAAAATCATTTGATATGCCTTAATTTAAGAGATATATTCAACTTAGTTAAATAATACTGCAGCAGTGGCAGTTGCGTAGGCTGTCTGAAAACAGAGGGTGACATTAATAAGCATCCCCCTTTGAAGGGACACTATGAAAATATTCAGGTCAACGGCCTGCTTTATCATCAAAGGAATCTAGTCATTTATGAAGACCAGATATGTTAATTATCTCGCGCCCAGCTCACTGGTGGGAGATTATAATTTGCACCATGTGTGTGCGTACGTGCGTGCGTGTGTCACACAGTTTTCTCTGAAACTACTACAGTTACACATTTTTGGTAAATTACTTGTCCTAATGAATTTTTACACTCTTCAATATTTTTTGGGCTTGGTGAACATCAACAACCAACCCGAATGTTATAGAAAATATTCTTACCTAGTACATATGTAAACACCACAAGTTTTGCGAGATAGTGGAATAATATACTGAGAGGGCACATGCGCCCAATACAAGGTACAAATAGCCAGTCTCAGCAGGCAAGAATCCCAGCCCACAGGTACAACTAAATGGGCAAGAACATTGAGATCCGGGAAAATCTAAGGATCAAGGATTTGTAAGAAGTATACAGAATCCACGAGATGTTGTCAGACTCACAAGCCATGATTTTTTACAAGTTGTTTTCATATTTTGAAGCCCTAGAACCAATTATAAGGAAGATATAAGGCCCTTTTAGCATGATGACCATACATGACCTTGAAGCAGGGGTCATAGATCAAATTTGATACTTGCAACAGATTTCCAGACCACGATTACCATTAGGTTGTTTTCTCAGTTCAAACCCCTAGGACGAAAGATAAAAGAGATATTAGGGCTTCTTGATATCCCTCCCCCCATTTGACATTAAAGATGTGTTATGGACGCACTATGACATTGCACATCTACACCCCTAACCAATGTCCCTACCAAGTATCAACTTCCTACACCCTACAGTTGCTGAGATATAGTCCGGACAAGGTTTTAAAGGTCAAGGTCACTACGGCAAGTCAAAGCAGACGATGATGTTGCACACCTACAACTCCTAACCAATGTTCCTACCAAGTATCAACTTCACACTCCTTACAGTTTCTGAGAACTACCCCATACAATATTTATAAAGTCAAGGTCATCACAGCAAGGTCAAAGGTCAAATCTAGTTCACACCAATACGTTTGCACAACTACACCCCCTTACCAATGTCCCTACCAAGTATCAACTTCCTACACCTTACGGTTTCTGAGATATAGCCCGGACAATATTTTAAAGGTCAAGATCACTACGGCAAGGTCAAATCAAGGTCACACCATGACGTTGCACACCTACAACCCCTAACTAATGTCCCTGCCAAGTATCAACTTCCTACACCTTATGGTTGCCGAGATGTAGCCCGGACAAGATTTTCAAACTCAAGGTCACTACGGCAAGGTCAAAGGTCAAATCAAGGTCAGACCATGACGTTGCACACCTACACCCCCCAACCAATGTCCCTGCCAAGTATGAACTTCCTACACCTTACGGTTTATGAGATACAGCCCGGACAAACTATTTCCCGCCGCCCGCCCGCCCATCCAGACACCATGGGTGAAAACAATACCCCGACAGCCCTGTGGGCTATGGGGTAAAAAGTAGCTGAATAACTAATTCCAACAAAACACTGCACACGACTTTTGAGATAGGGACAAAGTTCAAACATCCATGATCTGATTGATCACAAAATCCTTTCTGACATGCAGATTTTGTTGAATATACCTACCAATTATTATAAGGCATCTAGCGGTCTTCCTTTGGTCAATTTCAGAAAATCCTTTCTGATGTGCAGATTTTGTTCTATTGTGTACCTTCAGAATTTTATAGCCCTAGTACACAAGTGGTTGTTTCCAAAAAAACATCCCAAATTTTTTTTCTCACCCCTACATTTTGAAAGAGAGGAAGGACAAAAAATTCCAAAGCAAAGAAGTTATTCAAGGTAGACCATATTCTGGTGAGGCAGTGATCAGTTGAAAGTTCTTGAAAACAAATAAGCAGCCCATCATAACATATATAATTTAACAGCAATATCACTGAGGTATCAACAATGCAAATGGTATCACACAAATATTCATTTCTCAATAGTCAAAACTAGTGCTATAATGTGGACTGTACATGATGTTACAGACACAGTCAGGTGTCAAAGTTTACTTGTACATAACAATTTTTTACAGTTAACATCCCCTTTTCAGTTAATGACATGAAATTACCTGTTTTATAGGCATCTTGGATCTCTTTATCTTTTTGAATGAGTAACTCCAAAATCTGTCCAGTGTCAATGTTTTCAGTCCTCTGATGCTTTGGTGTGGCAATGATATCAAGTAACTCCCTGCAAAATTTGGAAGTTATAAGGAAAAAGTTCACTCCTACAAAAAGTTAAATTGCATATAATCTACAATAAAGAAAGAATTAGCAGTTGAGTAGTTCTGACAGAATCATAAAGTCCTGTGTAAAGGACAGCTTAAACTAGGCTGGGCTAATTCAGTGTCAGCATATCCCCAGACAGGTTATCCCTCAGGCCACAGACTTTGATTAGGTGTTTTCCATGGGACCTATTTTCTGTACACCATAATTATAAAACAAAACATAATCACCCACTAATGTAAGAACTTTAAATGAGTCACTGTCCATTCTAAATAAGAAATCCCAAAACAGCTTTTTTATACATTAATTGACATATGAAATAACCTGAAAAAAATCTTTGATTAGGTTTAAAAAGATCAATGTATACTTTTTTGATTTTTTTTCTAAAATACATACATTTATTTCTCTCCACAATGCAAGAAATCTCAAAACTATAAAACACATAATTAGTTCCGTCTGTGAACAGACGCACACTTATCATCTATTTCACTGAAACTATGAAAACAAACACAGTATGGGATACCAGATAGATAGAAAAAGAATCATACAAATATGGGGATTGAGGCAGAAACAAACTAGAAATAAACTTGTAAACAATTGAAATATTGATGAGTTTTGAAGATCCAATAACTGAACACAACAAGCTCCAGTCACTGGAAAACTAAACCCTAAATCTGTAAGGGCATAGCATATGACTTTTAATTTGGAAATAGCAACTAAATGCTATTAAAGACTGACTCAACACCATTTTGTAGCACCCATTTAGTTTGATTCACAATTATTATTAATGATTTCATTTTTTTTTTTTTTTTGGTAAATCTTCCCATACTGATATGATTTGATCCTTTTTCAAAGTATTTAAATTGTTTACTGTACATTCTAAAATATTAGCACAAAAGTTTTGTAGTGTTGTATACCTTTAATATATTAGTGGAGAGATAAACTAGACTATTCTGACTCAACATCAGCATATCCCCAGACAGGTCATCTCTCACACCACAGGCATTCACTGGGTATTTTTGTAGCACCCATTTTGTATGATTTACAACTATTATAAACAATTTGTCATTTGTTATATTCCCAAATGAGATTTCAGATCTATCAGTCACATAGTTTGACAGCTATAGGGCTTAAAAGTGGCAAAAAGTCCATAAATTGGGTTACTGCGGGAATTTTATGGGGGTGTTCCACTGGGGCCGTCTTGTCGGTAACTATGGAGCAATGTTTACAAAATCGTTTGGGATCGGTTGTAGTTTACCAGCATGTTTTGATGGATCGGCAAAATATCAAACATTTCCTCCCCAAGTCTGTATCCGGACCTTGGATCCGCCCATCTGGAAACTATCCTGTCGTGGGTTTCTACGGCTTGTTGTAGTCACTTCCCATCCTGTCCTATACTGTAACTGTCTTGTCTGGAAGCACTTCCTGGCCTGTCAGGGTTAAGTACCCGAACACCACCTCTCGACAGGCCATATACACAAACCGACCGTATTTGAAAGGAAACCGGCCTGTCGTAAACATAACCAACCTGACTGAGTCACTACCCATCAAGACGAGAAGTCTCAAAGTCTTCAACCATGGAGTCGGTAACATCTCAGCCGAACATGCCAGGAACATGACAATCCGTAAACAGAAACCAACATGGCGGTTGCAGCAACAGACAAGCCAGGAAGTGTACAGGACAAGTCGGCATCATTTTACCAACCCATGGCTTGTTGGCTATGAAATCTCTGTCTATACAAGGCGAGTCGGTTTGCACATTGCATCATTTAGAATCTGGCATCTGACAGATTACATCTGGCAGTGTTTAAAATAAGGATTTTGTTATTTACAAATTAACTAGGATTTAGTGTTGAGATACAAGTTGGGCTGACTTGTTGATAGGCTTTTGTTTTTTAACAAACGCTACTTTTAAAAAGAAACAAGGGTCCTAAAACAGACCAGCAACCTACACTTACTAGGAGCTCCAGTGCAACTTCCACATATGTGTCACAGACGTTTCAACAGCCACAGCAACCAGCACAAGCTGCAAGAGAATACATCTTAACTATTCCAGGCTCAGATCCCAGCAAGTCAGGTCATCCAACCAGCTCAGCAGAGTCAAGTGGCAATCAAAGGACAGCACCAACCCAGAGGGCAGCCGACTTCCTTCATAATAGTTGACGACTAACAGGCCCGACCTGCAAGACTGCTTACTTTCACATTGACGCCGACGAAGCACTTCAATCCTACATTAGTTGCCTCTGCCACAGGCGAAGAAAGTCTACACAACATATCAGAACTCTCTAGCTTCTTTAGGAATCTAGAGTCAGTCATGAGCTACCAGCAGATCAACACACTGCAACTGTTTTCACCAAGTAACCCACATCAACAAGCTGCCTCTCCTCCAACCGCCACCATGCTCCAAAAACATCAGCAGCCAGCCCAGCCTCAGCCTCCCCAGCAGTCAGGAGATCCCAAGCAGCAGCAGTAGTACCACTGCACTTGCCTAGAATAGGTCCTTCTCAGGACCACTGAAGTAAAATTTATAGGTCCTTCTCAGGACCACCCAGATCTTCCAAAAAAAAAAAACAATTACTCAGTTGAATGTTTAAAAGAAATCCCCAACAAGAAGCATTACACCACCCCACACCAAACACATTTTCGAGGAATTTAGGACAGAATACTTGTCAATCAAATTTTCATTCTACAGGTTGCTAAAATTAAGTCATTAAAGTCAATGACCCTATATGAATGGGAAATAAAGTAAAATTTACTGAATCATAACAAAAATCTCATTTTAGTTAAAATGTCAAAAGGTTTTATGATGCTCAATGATTGTGTATTACTGACACGAGAACTCACAGCCATAGAACCTAAGTATGGTGAATCATTTGGTGATCCATGAGGTTTTCATGCTATTAAAATGTCCACTGTCAGTAAACATTACAGCAAATAAACTTTCAATCTGATTTTTTTTCAGTGAATCGAAACTTGTATATAATTGTATCCAACATGACAAATTTTTTTTTCTTAAATTTTAATTCACAGTTTGAAGCTAAAAAGATTTTGAAAGCAAAGGGCGATCAAAAACATTTACTTTGGCGTTTTCATGTCATGAAGCTGTTTACAGGTGCTCTGAATTTAAAGTTTTTAAAATATTTTTAATCAAAATATAACTTCAAATTCATTGATATATATCATAATGCCATGGTATCATGTGATAACAACAAAAAGACAATTTTCTGTAAGTTTAAGCATATACATTTTTATAACATGAAAATCAATGTCCCAAGCACCAATCACCTGTAAACTCGATTTTCAGTATTATTTTCATTAAGACACCATGCAATTATTAATAAAAAGAAATATTAATCAAAGCAAAAATTTAGAATATTACAGTAAAATTTATGTGGAAACCTACAGAAAACACTATCACAGAAACTCCAATTAAACGAAAATACCAGACAACCATAAATAACATTCATGCGAAGATTTGAGGACACAGATTTTCCCTGGGATTTCCTTGCAATATTTTATAAAATGGAAGCATAGACAAAATCAAATCCTTTAAACTCGAGAACTCATGGCCATAGCACCCAACTGGGCCAAGTCACTAATATTCATGAGAAGATATGAGGACACAGGTTTCCACTGGGATTTCCTTGCAGGTCACGTCAAGACCTTGCTACGATAAAAATCACGTAGATCTCGTGAGATTTTAGGGCTGTAACATGACTTCATATTTTGTAAATAAAAAGACGGCTAGATCTTCTTTTATCGCCCACGGATACGACTCAGACAATATGTCCTAATTTTCTATTTAAAATTCGGGGTTTTGTTGCAAAATTCGGTCAATGACCGATGGCCAACGCGAATCTGAAACCCTGAGATAGTGGTTCGGCCAACCAGCCAGTGATACTCTAATGCAGTGTATGTCGCTCTTGTTGGTAGGTGTCTCAGCGTTATTGCTAGTTTCAATCTAACTTCTTAGGGCTTAATGCAATTGATGACTGACTTCTTGATGCAGTGGTGTATGTGTTCCTTAATGAGGTTAAAAAAGGCAGGTGGCATCCTGGTAAAATTCTGGTAGCCTGGGATAACAGTCTGTATTAAGTAGGCCAGGAGGGTTCTGTAGCATCCTATTTCTTCTCTTTGAAGTATCCAGTTCATGACCCAGGGGTTTGGTGGCTTTCTTCTTCTCCTGGGTGGTGGTTGTGGTGAAGTTGCTGACTGTAGGGCAGGTGCTGGTCCTGGGTTCATATGTGTCATTTTCTGTCTGCAAATCACAGACATTCGTACGCACTCACATGCATGGGAGAAATTTTATAATCTCCTGACCACAGCCTTTGGCCACTGGCAGAAGATAATAAAAACAGTTCTAAATCATGTGTAATGGGTAACAGCCATGAAATATTCTAAATATATCTGACAAGTCCTTGTAATTCTCATGTGTTCACATAATATCAACTAGAGGATCGCTTGCAAAAAAAGATAATGTTTTTGCTGTGCAAAAACAAAGCATCCCAAAAAGGATATAAAGGTGAGTGCTAAAGTATTAAGAAAATGCTCTGCTTATAGCCTTATAGTGTTGTGGCAACCAAAGTCTGCGAAGTTTATTAGGTATTGAGCAATCACAAAAATGGCATATATAGATATATGGCCACATGTATGTCAGACATGTAATACAGATCAATGACATGTACTTTGAGATGTACAATTGTGATAACACATTGTGTCTAAGGTTTGTAGGCAGGAAACTATTGTGTATATTTTTGGCTGGATGATAGTTATTAGCCTTGGTACTGTCCGCTGAATGGGTTAGCATAATTGTTTGTTGAAAGGGTTAATTATTATTCGCAATATAAGGATTTTTGTGCATTGCAATTTTTCCAAAAATTCGAAAATTCCAAATGGCCACCATTTTTGCCAAGACAAAAATTTGTTGAAAATTGAGATGGCTACTTCGCAGAGATACCCTGTGGGTCAAAAAATTTGTCAAAATCACTCTATCTAGCACGGTTTTTGAAATATAAGCCTTTTTTGGCAATTTTTGCAAAAAATTAGAAAATTCAAAATGACCGCCATTTTTGGCGACACCAAAATTTTTGGAAAACTGTGTTGGCTACTCCGCAGATACCCTTTGGATAAAACAATTCGGCGAAATCACTCTATCTCGCACGGTTTTTCGAGAAATAAGCATTTTTGGTGTTTTGCAAATTTTGCGAAAAATTTGAAAATTCAAAATGGCTGCCATTTTTGACACGACAAAAATTTTTGGAAAATCCAGATGGCTACTCTGCAGAACACCTTGTCATCAAAATTATTCTTTCTAGCATGATTTTCAAGATGTAAGCATTTTCGTGTTTTGCAATTTTTACCAAAAATTCAAAAATTTTAAATGGCCACCATTTTTGGCGACACAAAATTCTTATGAAAAATGTGTTAGTTAAGCTGCAGAAATACCTTTTAGGTCAAAATTTCGTCAAAATCACTCTATCTCGCACGGTTTTTGAGATATAAGCATTTTTGTGTTTTGTGAAAAATTCGAAAATTCAAAATGGCCGCCATTTTGGGCAGACAAAAGTTTTTGAAAAATTGGGATGGGTACTCTCCAGAGATACCCTGCATGTCAAAAGTCAAAAATTTCGTCGAAATTGCTCTATCTAGCACGGTTTTCAAGATATAAGCATTTTTGTGTTTTACAATTTTTGTGAAAAATTTGAAAGTTCAAAATTGCCGCCATTTTTTGGCGAGACAAGATTTTTTCAAAAAAATGTGTTAATTTATTTGCAGAGATACCCTGTGGGTAAAAAATTTCGTCGAAATCGCTCTATCTCGCACGGTTTTGAGATATAAGTATTTTTGTGTTTTGCAAATTTTGCGAAAAATTCGAAAATTCAAACTGGCTGCCATTTTTGACGAGATAAAAATTTTAAAGGAATTTTAAAGGCTCCATTTTCAAATGCATGAGTCAAACTGAGGTTGTCATATAGCAAATTTTATGTTTTTGGCTTATAAATGTCTCCTTTATTATTACCTTTAAAATTTAGGATGTATTAGCAGATAATATGAAACCATGCATATGGTATCTAGAAATTAGGTCAGATCCTCCCTCTGGCCCTCACTAGTCAAACGTGGTTCATAAAATTAGCAGAATATTTCAACAAACCCTTTAAACCCCCAATTTTTTAAAGTTCAAGTCAAAGGGTTCAGACCACAAACTCCCAAAATTTTAAAGGGATTAAACCCAAGACCTGCAACAATTAAAAGTTAAAGGGCTTGATTCCTGGACCTCTAACAAGTAGAAGTTACAGGGTTACAACAAAAGAATCCCAAAATTTGAAAGTTAAAGGGCTTGAACCCTAGACCCCCAAGAATTTAAAACTAGACCAAGGATGCATCTGTGGCCAGATACAAGATGTATCCACTGGAAAAGGACAACTAATATGGTTTTGAAGATAAATGTACCACCGTGGCCACTAATGTGGAACTATAAACTATGCACACTGCACATGTGATTTGTTTAGATTTGATGTTATGGAGGTTTAATATCACTTTCAGTACACTGTTCAGGATACTGGAAAGCAGTCCATTCTACCTATCCAAGATCCTGTACTCAAAACAATTTGATAAAATCAGTCAAGGATTCAAACCCCCACCCTGAGATCAACAGTGACCCAGTGGGTAAGCAGGTTTGACATATAAGCACAGGCTGTCACATGTGTTTTGGATTAAGCCTGTCAAGTGTCCATGCTGGGGGACCTGTCCAAATATAGCCCTGGCTGTTGACAGAACTTGAAACTATGAACTTTTTCAAACCTCTATTTTTATGGGGGTGTTCCACTGGAGCCAACTTTAAGTAACTAGGCATTTTTCAAGTGTCGGGAGCAATGTTTACAGAGTTGGTTAGGATTGGTTGTAGTTTACCGGCATTGTAGTGGATCGGCAAAATATCAAACATGTTTGATATTTCACTGACCCTCCATGACTCTGAATCAGGACCTTGACTCCTTCCACCTTAAAACTGTCCTGTTGTGAATCTCCACGTTTTTTGGTCACACTTCCCGTCTTGTCCTATACTCTAACCTTCTTGTCTGGAAGAAATTCCTGGCCTGTCGTGGTTAAGTACCAGGACAACACCTCCTGACAGGCCGTACACACAAACCGACCGTACTTGAAAACAGGGGGTCTATATAGTGTGACTCTAGGAATTAATCAGTCCAGTCTGGGTGGGTCGGGAAAATGCTGTTTATCAGTTCGGCTTGTCGGGGCTTGTTACAGCTTGTCTGTTAGGGGTTTACGGTTTATCACGGTAGTTTCCCATCTTTTCGAGGAGAAAATCATCCTGATCCCAAGTCAAGTAGGGATCTTGATCCAGACAAGCCGGTATGTACTACATCCTGTCGGGGAGATGAAACTGACCCAACATTTTTGTGCGTTTTTTTCTGGATTCGTTTCCCCGACTCCCAATTTTTGCAACCAAACCTAGAGTCATAGAATCGGTTATAGGGTCAGCTAAAGTGGAACACCCCCATTAGAGATGAAAGCCAAGTGCAATATTGTTTATCAAGATTGTGTGCCTACTTATAATAAAGATTTATATAAATTTACATTTATTTTTCCTACATAAAATGTCACTCTCCTGTGTCAATCATCTATCATTTATGGGCTTTAGAGTCAGCAACCTTGTAAGGATAACGGATGTGTCAAAGAGAGTGTTTGCACCAGCAATGAAACAGTTGCTTTTCTCCAAAACTTTAACTTCATGTCATAAAAGACTGATGCTGTATTTCAAATAATAATAATCCATATACATCAAGACCACTACCACAGTGTGTATCTCCCACCGAGCATTAAAGGGGAAGAAATACCTTTTCTGAGTTATTCACAATTTTTCATTTTCCGCGAAAATCCAAGATGGCCGCCAAAAGTGCCGAAAATTGAAATTTTTCCCCTAGGCACAAAATACTCTTGTATTACCCTGCGGGTCAAAAATTCGCTCGAAATCACTCTATCTCTTACGGTTTTTGAGATATTCACACTTTTTCATTTTCCGCTAAAATCCAAGATGGCCGCCAAAAGTGGCGAAAATTGAAAATTTCCCCTTTGCATGGGATACTCTTGTACTACCCTGTGGGTCAAAAATTTGTTCGAAATCGCTGTATCTGTTACGGTTTTTTGAGATATTCACACTTATTTTGATTTTCTGCTAGAATCCAAGATGGCCGCCAAAAGTGGCGAAAATTAAAAATGTTTCCCCTTTGCATAAGATACTCTTCTACTACCCTGCAAGTCAAAAATTCACTCGAAATCACTGTGTCTCGTACGGTTTCGAGATATTCACAATTTTTCATTTTCCGCGAAAATCCAAGATGGCCGCCAAAAGTGCCGAAAATTGAAATTTTTCCCCTAGGCACAAAATACTCTTGTACTACCCTGCGGGTCAAAAATTCGCTCGAAATCGCTCTATCTCTTACAGTTTTTGAGATATTCACACTTTTTCATTTTCCGCTAAAATCCAAGATGGCCGCCAAAAGTGGCGAAAAGTGAAAATTTTCCCCTTTGCATAGGATACTCTTGTACTACCCTGTGGGTCAAAAATTTGCTCAAAATCGCTGTATCTGTTACGGTTTTTTTGAGATATTCACACTTATTTTCATTTTCCGCTAAAATCCAAGATGGCCGCCAAAAGTGGCAAAAATTGAAATTTTTCCACTCTGCATAGGATACTACTCTTGTACTACCCTGTGGGTCATAAATTTGCTCCAAATCGCTCTATCTCTTGCGGTTTTCGAGATATTTGTGATTTTTTCACATTTCCACTAAAAATAGCAATAAAGTAGCCATTACTCACTTGTACATTGGGCAACAGGTGTGAAACTTAAATATGTCACAGTTCACAAAAAAGTAGATGAACAACATATTTGAGAGAAATTGTGTAGCTGCAATACTTTTGAAGATATAGGCCATTTACTCATTACGGTTACCATTAAAAATTGACACAGTAGCTATTACTCACTTCGCTATGGAGATACACTTCCAAACTACTGACCATGCTATAGCTGTGGAGAAAGCATCTGAACAACATATTGGAACAAAACACTCTAAATGCAATAGTTTGAGAGTTATAAGTCATATAATTATATTAGGTAAAAGTGCTATTACTCACTCAAAAGTAGGCCAAGGTTCACCAAACCCCCAAAATATTGAAGAGCGTAAAAAGTCATTAGGACAAGTAATTTACCAAAAATGTGTAACTGTAGTAGTTTCAGAGAAAACTGGGTGACACATGCACGCACGTACATGCATGGTGCAAATCATAATCTCCCGCTGGCGAGCCGGGCGGGAGATAATAAGGAATTATAGTTCTTTTTAAATGAGAAAAGCACAGAACAGTTTAGGGTGATGAGGGTTGGTTTTTGATTTATTTGTTTTTATGTACATAAGCTTTTAAAAGGTAAAGTTTAACAGTATAATGTGGATGAAGGCAAATTTTGCATACCCATCTGTATAAACAGAAAAATTCAATTTAACTTAACTTCCACATGTTCTGGTAAATTAGCATAAATTGTCTCTGGTTGTTTCACAAAGTTACCAGGAAAGTCTGTTTTATACCATAAACAGTGTATTCAAATAAGACAAAACTAACTGCCTAGATGGGGGGAACCTCCAAAGCTGAGAAATGTCTAATCATATATACCTAAATGGAGAAAGAAATAATGAGTACAATGAATCACTTGAGCATGACTGTAGTAAATTTTACAATGGACGCTGTGCAGTTGAATCATCTGGTTGTCTCTGAACAAACAACACTCCAAGCCAGGTCATCTCAGATGTAAACACAACTATGCTAATGTGTAGGGGGAATCCTCTGGGATGTGTGCATTAATTTAAATGTGGTAAAACTCATTACAAGGAAAACTCCCTGGCTGAGACAAGTCTTTGTATTTCATCCCTCAGTAATTTCCCCACCCATCATGATGGGTTCATAATGATTCCATGTATGTCAGAGTTGGAGGAACAAGAAATACAAAGACTTGGAGCAAGTCTACATTTTTGTGTTTTACAATTTTTGCAGAAAATTCGAAAATTCAAAATGGCCGGCATTTTTGGCGAGACAAGATTTTTTTTTAAATGTGTTATTTTATCTGGAGAGATACCCTGTGGGTCAAAAATTTCATCAAAATCACTCTATCACGCACGGTTTTCGAGATATAAGCACTTTTGTGTTTTGCAATTTTTGTGAAAAATTTGAAAATTCAAAATGGCCGCCCTTTTTGGTGAGACAAATTTTTTTTGAAAATTGGGATGGATACTCTGCAAAGATACCTGCGGGTCAAAGATTTTGTCGAAATCACTCTATCGCGCATGGTTTTCGAGACAAGCATTTTTGTGTTTTTTTTATTTTGAAAATTCATAATGAATAATTAATCATTAATTACTCGGCCATTTCATAACCAATCAATGTCAAAATCTAATGATTTCCAGATTTTAATAGAATGAATGTATTTGCCAAGTTTCAGGAGAATAAATAAAATCCCTTTCAAGTTATCATCCAGACAAGCTTACCCATCGAAAAAAAGACATTTCTGGCCATGTGACCTCTCTGATTGGTTCGAAATGTCACCGCAGCATATTCAAAACAAGAGGAGAGTGCCCGTGAACGGGCACTGTGTCAGCTGACTGAATGTTTTTGATTTGTGATGGTGATAATGAGAGGAAAGCATAATTATCAGGGAAAGGGCTGTACTGTACAGAAATACAGTAAATGGTAACTGAACAGCATGTTCGAAAGATATTCCGAAGCTGACAGAAGAAAAGGACAAAAAAGTTGTGCCCTGCAAATGGTATTATGAAATAAAGTAACAAGGTAATTGTTTAAGTGTAAAAAGTAGGTTAAAAATATTTAAAGAAATACTATAAATGCAATATCCTCGTTCGACCATGAAGAAGGGATCCAAAGGTCAAATCTGACCATACCAAAAGATTCTCAGCCAAAGAATTTAGGATGGTTTACCATCCCAAACCTCTCGGACCAATAATAAGTGAGTCATAGGCACTTTTTAAGTTTGGCTATCCTTGTTTGACCTTGACGGAGGGGTCTAAGGTCAAATCCGACCACACAAAAAAATTCCCAGCCCATGATTTCCTGTAGCTTGTTTACCATCCCAAACCTGTAGGACCAATAATAAGCGAGTTATAAGCAATTGTAAGTTTGGCTATCCTCAATTGACCTTGAAGGAGGGGTCCCAGGTCAAATCTGACCACACCAAAAGAATCCCAGCCCATGATTTCCTATATGTTGGTTTACCATCCCAAACCTCCAAGACCAATAATACGCGAGTTATAAGCACTTTAAGTTTGGCTATCTTCGTTTGACCTGGAAGGAGGGGTCTAAGGTGAAATCCGACCACACCAAAAGATTCCCAGCCCATGATTTTCTATAGGTTGGTTTTCCATTCCAAACCTCTAGGACCAATAATAAGCGAGTTATAAGCACTTTTAAGTTTGGCCATCCTCATTTGACCTTGAAGGAGGGGTCCAAGGTGAAATCCGACCACACCAAAAAATTCCCAGCTCATGATTTTCTATAGGTTGGTTTTCATTCCAAACCTCTAGGACCAATAATAAGCGAGTTATAAGCACTTTTATGTTTGGCTATCCTCATTTGACCTTGAAGGAGGGTTCCAAGGTCAAATCGGACCATATTAACAGATTCCCAGCCCATGATTTCCTACAGGTTGGATACAATGATTTACTCAACAGTGAGAACCTGAAAGAAGCTATTGCTCAGCTATGCCATGACATAGAGGTCTGCAATTTCACTATGTTATAGCTGACCAAAACGTCTGTGAATAACATATTTAACATAAATGTAATAGTTTTCAAGTTACAACTGATTTACTCAAGAGTGAGAACCTCAAAGTAACTATTACTCAGCTATGCAATGAGCTACATGTCTGAATTTTTGCTCTGTTATAGCTGACCTAAAAGTAGGTGAACAACATATTTAAGCAAAATACTGTAAATGCAATAGTTTTCAAGTTACAACTGATTTACTCAATAGTGAGAACCTGAAAATAACTATTGCTCCGCTATGCCATGAGCTATAGGTCTGTAATTTCACTATGTTATAGCTAACCCAAAAGTAGGTGAACAATATATTTTAACAAAATACTCCAAATGCAATATTTTTAAAGTTATAGCCGATTTACTCAACAGTCAGTGCCTGAGAATAGCTATTGCTCAGTTGTGCCATGAGCTATAGGTCTGTAATTTCACTATGTTATAGCTGACCCAAAAGTAGCTGAATAACATATTTGCACAAATTTCTGTAAAGGCAATAGTTTTCCAATTACAACTGATTTACTCAACAGTGAGAACTTCAAAGTAGCTATTACTCAGCTATGCAATGAGCCACAGGTCTGGAACTTCACTATGTTATAGCTGACCCCAAAATAGGTGAATAACATATTGCAACAAAATACTCTAAATGCAATAGTTTCCAAGTTATAAGTGATTTACTCAACAGTGATAACCTAAAAGTAGCTATTACTCAGCTATGCCATGAGCTACAGGTCTGAAATTTTACTATGTTATAGCTGACCCAAAAGTAGCTGAATAACATATTTATACTAAATTCTCTAAATGCAATAGTTTTCAAATTATAAGTGATTTACTCAACATTGAGAACTTCAAAGTAGTTATTACTCAGCTATGCAATGAGTCACAGGTCTGGAACTTCACTATGTTATAGCTGACCCCAAAATAGGTGAATAACATATTGAAACAAAATACTCTAAATGCAATAATTTCCAAGTTATAAGCGACTTACTCAACAGTGATAACCTCAAAGTAGCTATTACTCAGCTATGCCATGAGCTACAGGTCTGAAATTTTACTATGTTATAGCTGACCCAAAAGTAGGTGAACAACATATTTAAGCAAAATACTGTACATGCAATAGTTTTCAAGTTACAACTGATTTACTCAATAGTGATGACCTAAAAGTAGCTATTACTCAGCTATGCCATGAGCTACAGGTCTGAAATTTTACTATGTTATAGCTGACCCAAAAGTAGCTGAATAACATATTTATACTAAATTCTCTAAATGCAATAGGTTTGCAATTACAACTGATTTACTCAATAGTGAGAACCTCAAAGTAGTTATTACTCAGCTATGCAATGAGCTACAGGTCTGAAATTTCACTATGTTATAGCTGACCCAAAAGTAGGTGAACAACATATTTAAGCAAAATACTGTAAATGCAATAGTTTTGAAGTTACAACTGATTTACTCAATAGTGATGACCTAAAAGTAGCTATTACTCAGCTATGCCATGAGCTACAGGTCTGAAATTTTACTATGTTATAGCTGACCCAAAAGTAGCTGAATAACATATTTATATGAAATTCTCTAAATGCAATAGTTTTCCAATTACAACTGATTTACTCAATAGTGAGAACTTTAAAGTAGCTATTACTCAGCTATGCCATGACCTACAGATCTGAAATTTCACTATGTTATAGCTGGCCCAAAAGTAGCTGAATAACATATTTATACGAAATTCTCTAAATGCAATAGGTTTTAAGTTACAAGTGATTTACTCAATAGTGAGAACTTCAAAGTAGCTATTACTGAGCTATGCAATGAGCCACAGATCTGAAACTTCACTATGTTATAGCTGATCCCAAAATAGGTGAATAACATATTGAAACAAAATACTGTAAATGCAATAGTTTCCAAGTTATAAGCGATTTACTCAACAGTGATAACCTAAAAGTAGCTATTACTCAGCTATGCCATGAGCTACAGGTCTGAAATTTTACTATGTTATAGCTGACCCAAAAGTAGCTGAATAACATATTTATACGAAATTCTCTAAATGCAATAGTTTTCAAATTATAAGTGATTTACTCAACATTGAGAACTTCAGAGTAGCTATTACACAGCTATGCAATGAGTCACAGGTCTGGAACTTCACTATGTTATAGCTGACCCCAAAATAGGTGAATAACATATTGAAACAAAATACTCTAAATGCAATAATTTCCAAGTTATAAGCGATTTACTCAACAGTGATAACCTCAAAGTAGCTATTACTCAGCTATGCCATGAGCTACAGGTCTGAAATTTTACTATGTTATAGCTGACCCAAAAGTAGGTGAACAACATATTTAAGCAAAATACTGTACATGCAATAGTTTTCAAGTTACAACTGATTTACTCAATAGTGATGACCTAAAAGTAGCTATTACTCAGCTATGCCATGAGCTACAGGTCTGAAATTTTACTATGTTATAGCTGACCCAAAAGTAGCTGAATAACATATTTATACTAAATTCTCTAAATGCAATAGGTTTGCAATTACAACTGATTTACTCAATAGTGAGAACCTCAAAGTAGTTATTACTCAGCTATGCCATGAGCTACAGGTCTGAAATTTCACTATGTTATAGCTGACCCAAAAGTAGGTGAACAACATATTTAAGCAAAATACTGTAAATGCAATAGTTTTGAAGTTACAACTGATTTACTCAATAGTGATGACCTAAAAGTAGCTATTACTCAGCTATGCCATGAGCTACAGGTCTGAAATTTTACTATGTTATAGCTGACCCAAAAGTAGCTGAATAACATATTTATACGAAATTCTCTAAATGCAATAGTTTTCCAATTACAACTGATTTACTCAATAGTGAGAACTTTAAAGTAGCTATTACTCAGCTATGCCATGACCTACAGATCTGAAATTTCACTATGTTATAGCTGGCCCAAAAGTAGCTGAATAACATATTTATACGAAATTCTCTAAATGCAATAGGTTTTAAGTTACAAGTGATTTACTCAATAGTGAGAACTTCAAAGTAGCTATTACTGAGCTATGCAATGAGCCACAGATCTGAAACTTCACTATGTTATAGCTGACCCCAAAATAGCTGAATAACATATTGAAACAAAATACTGTAAATGCAATAGTTTCCAAGTTATAAGCGATTTACTCAACAGTGATAACCTAAAAGTAGCTATTACTCAGCTATGCCATGAGCTACAGGTCTGAAATTTTACTATGTTATAGCTGACCCAAAAGTAGCTGAATAACATATTTATACGAAATTCTCTAAATGCAATAGTTTTCCAATTACAACTGATTTACTCAATAGTGAGAACTTTAAAGTAGCTATTACTCAGCTATGCCATGACCTACAGATCTGAAATTTCACTATGTTATAGCTGGCCCAAAAGTAGCTGAATAACATATTTATACGAAATTCTCTAAATGCAATAGGTTTTAAGTTACAAGTGATTTACTCAATAGTGAGAACTTCAAAGTAGCTATTACTGAGCTATGCAATGAGCCACAGATCTGAAACTTCACTATGTTATAGCTGATCCCAAAATAGGTGAATAACATATTGAAACAAAATACTGTAAATGCAATAGTTTCCAAGTTATAAGCGATTTACTCAACAGTGATAACCTAAAAGTAGCTATTACTCAGCTATGCCATGAGCTACAGGTCTGAAATTTTACTATGTTATAGCTGACCCAAAAGTAGCTGAATAACATATTTATACGAAATTCTCTAAATGCAATAGTTTTCAAATTATAAGTGATTTACTCAACATTGAGAACTTCAGAGTAGCTATTACACAGCTATGCAATGAGTCACAGGTCTGGAACTTCACTATGTTATAGCTGACCCCAAAATAGGTGAATAACATATTGAAACAAAATACTCTAAATGCAATAATTTCCAAGTTATAAGCGATTTACTCAACAGTGATAACCTCAAAGTAGCTATTACTCAGCTATGCCATGAGCTACAGGTCTGAAATTTTACTATGTTATAGCTGACCCAAAAGTAGGTGAACAACATATTTAAGCAAAATACTGTACATGCAATAGTTTTCAAGTTACAACTGATTTACTCAATAGTGATGACCTAAAAGTAGCTATTACTCAGCTATGCCATGAGCTACAGGTCTGAAATTTTACTATGTTATAGCTGACCCAAAAGTAGCTGAATAACATATTTATACTAAATTCTCTAAATGCAATAGGTTTGCAATTACAACTGATTTACTCAATAGTGAGAACCTCAAAGTAGTTATTACTCAGCTATGCCATGAGCTACAGGTCTGAAATTTCACTATGTTATAGCTGACCCAAAAGTAGGTGAACAACATATTTAAGCAAAATACTGTAAATGCAATAGTTTTGAAGTTACAACTGATTTACTCAATAGTGATGACCTAAAAGTAGCTATTACTCAGCTATGCCATGAGCTACAGGTCTGAAATTTTACTATGTTATAGCTGACCCAAAAGTAGCTGAATAACATATTTATACGAAATTCTCTAAATGCAATAGTTTTCCAATTACAACTGATTTACTCAATAGTGAGAACTTTAAAGTAGCTATTACTCAGCTATGCCATGACCTACAGATCTGAAATTTCACTATGTTATAGCTGGCCCAAAAGTAGCTGAATAACATATTTATACGAAATTCTCTAAATGCAATAGGTTTTAAGTTACAAGTGATTTACTCAATAGTGAGAACTTCAAAGTAGCTATTACTGAGCTATGCAATGAGCCACAGATCTGAAACTTCACTATGTTATAGCTGACCCCAAAATAGCTGAATAACATATTGAAACAAAATACTGTAAATGCAATAGTTTCCAAGTTATAAGCGATTTACTCAACAGTGATAACCTAAAAGTAGCTATTACTCAGCTATGCCATGAGCTACAGGTCTGAAATTTTACTATGTTATAGCTGACCCAAAAGTAGCTGAATAACATATTTATACGAAATTCTCTAAATGCAATAGTTTTGAAGTTATAAGCGATTTACTCAACAGTGATACCCTAAAAGTAGCTATTACTCAGCTATGCCATGAGCTACAGGTCTAAAATTTTACTATGTTATAGCTGACCCAAAAGTAGCTGAATAACATATTTATACAAAATTCTCTAAATGCAATAGTTTTTAAGTTACAAGTGATTTTACTCATGATGGAAGTTACTGAAAAGCCCAAAAGTAGCTATTACTCACTTAGCTATTGAGACAGGCACCCAACTTACTCACCATATTGTAGCTATGAAAAAAGTAGCTGAATAACATATTTTAACAAAATGCTCTAAATGCAACACTTTTCAAGTTATAAATGATTTTGTGCATGATTTCATGAATTTTAATGCATTAAAAATTATTAAAAAAATTTATTTTAAAAAAGTAAGACAGATCCAGGTCTCATACTCACACAAGAGAATCCACCTGTGGCCTAGTACATATATGCAAGATATGAGAGAAATCCCTGCAATAGTCACTGAGAAAATTGTGATTAAGTGTTGAAATTTTCACACTTTTGGTGGGGGTACCCCCCTTGTAATGTCTCTAGCAAACAGACGAACAGACAGATTTGCATGCCTTGAACAATTTTTCATCCTCGATAGATAAGGTAACTTTTAAAAAAAACAGCACGTCTCTAGGCCTTGTAGTTTTGGAGGAGAAGTTGTTCACGCGGACGCAGACGCCCACGCCGCAGAGTGACGACATAATGTCAGCTGACTGACAAGTCAGCTGACATAAAAATTCCCCAGGGCTACTTCATACACTACCAAATATAAAAATAATCCGCCCCACAGTCACAGAGTTATAAGGAAAACAAAACATGGAGCCGGATTTTCTCCTATATACAAACAAGCGTCCCACAAGGGACGCTTAATTAGGTCAGTATGATTTCCTCATTTTTTGACAGGCTTTTTCAAAGATTGTTATTTCTGGTTCTTGTGAAGGAAATGGATGTTTGATTTTATTTGATTATATTTGGGTATAACCTGTCTTGTTCTTATTATAAGAAGACTGCTTCTCATTTATCTGTATAAATAACCCCCACTGACACAGTCTTTTATTATAGGAATAAAAGACATATTCGATAGTTTAAAACCATCATAAAGCACGAGAATTTGTCTTTTATTCCTATTCTAAAATGGTTACAAAATATTTTAGTCAAAATAAGGGGTAAATCTTACGCAAAAATCAAAACAAATCCAGCGCCATGTTGGCTGTTCCATCAATGCAACATACATAGTGATATCTAGGGTAAAAAACATGTATTTGTGTTATTCTATTTTCACAGAAATTGTTATGAAATATTGACAGATTGTCATTGTAGATGCTTTCATTTTGTTGTAAGCTTTAAAACGATATGTTATTTGTTAAAATCAAGCAAGAAATGACAATTTTATGAATATTTTAACCACTTATTCTACCGGGAGTTGTTTGTTTACCTTTGTATACGAAGGAACGATGCACGCAGAATTCAACAGCGTGGTTTTATTTACCGTTCTATATTCGCGATTCCAACATTGCACAAAAGACGTGTCCGTGTTCACTGCGCAGCCTACCATTTTAGAATTGAAGATTATTCACTGAACATGCTGCTGATTTGCCTCAAATCACGTTTGCTCAAAAAGATGTAAAACAACAAAGAACTGCAGCAACTTAACCCAGGAGAAGTAAAGTTTGTTTAGCTGAGGAATATGGGTCAGGAAAGACTACTGTAAGTGACTATAAGAGAGACCAGAACAAGCACACTCATCTTTGAGAAATGGAGTGGCTGATAAAAACTTTGTTAAAAAATTCTCAGAAGTCTCTAAAGAATGTAGACTTGCACAAGGCTGTATACACATGGTTCACACAAGAGAGAGCCTGTGGTACCCCATTGTCTGGTCCTATTGTTATGGCCAAGGCCTTGCCCTTTGCTATTCAGCTAAATGGTGAAGAAAACTGTTTGAAGGCATCTCAAGCTTCAAAATTTGTTGTGGGATCAGGCAGTTAAATGTTGCTAGGGAAAAGCTTTCAGCTGACACCACAGAAATTGAGAGTTTTAGAAGTGCTCTGAAAGCCAAGGTGAAGAATTGGGCCTTACCCAAGACTAAATTTACAATGCTGATGAAAGCGGACTGATGTGGAGAGGCCTGTCTGATAAGGCCCTGGCTCAGAAAGATGAAAAATCTGCACCAGGTCACAAGAAAGCCAAGGAAAAAATAACTGTTTGCAGTGGATGCTATAGACAGACACAAGCTCCCTCCCTCTCCTCATCACTGGAAAATCACAAAAGCTCAGATATTTCAACCACCTCAACATGAGCAATCTTCCTGTCCACTACACATCCCAGAACAAGTGCTGGATGACTGCTGAACCTGACAGGTTTTTCAGTGATTTTGTACCCCAAGTTAGGCGTCATTTAAGAAAACAAGAGGAGAGTGCCCGTGAACGGGCACTGTGTCAGCTGACTGAGTGTTTTTGATTTGTGAAGGTGATTAGAGGACAGAATAATTATCAGGAAAAGGGCTGTACAGAAATACAGTAAATGGTAACTGAACAGCAAGTTCGAAAGAAATTCCGAAGCTGACAGAAGAAAAGGATAAAAAAGTTGTGCCCTGTAAATGGTATTATGAAGGAAAATAACAAGGTAATTGTTTAAGTGTAAAAAATAGGTTAAAACATATTTAAAGAAATACTACAAATGCAATATCCTCGTTCGACCTTGAAGAAGGGGTCCAAGGTCAAATCTAACCACACAAATACATTCCCAGCCCATGATTTCCTATGGTTTACCATTCCAAACCTCTAGGACCAATTATAAATGAGTTATAAGCACTTTTAAGCTTGGCTGTCCTCATTTGACCTTAAAGGAGGGGTCCAAAGGTCAAATCTGACCATACCAAAAGATTCCGAGCCAATGATTTCCTATGGGATGGTTTACCATCCCAAATCTCTGTCACCAATAATAAGCGAGTTGTAGGCACTTTCTATTTTCGCTATCCTCATTTGACCTTGAAGGAGGGTTCCAAGGTCAAATCGGACCATATCAACAGATTCACAGCCCATGATTTCCTGTCTGTTTACCATCCCAAACCTCTGGGACCAATAATAAGCGAGTTATAAGCACTTTTAAGTTTGGCTATCCTTGTTTGACCTTGAAGGAGGGGTCATTGAAGGTCAAATCTGACCACACCAAAAGATTCCCACCCCATGATTTCCTACAGGTTGGTTTATCATCCCAAACCTCTAGGATCAATAATAAGGGAGATATAAGCACTTTTCATGACTGACAAAAAACACCTGTGGCGGCCATCTTGTTTCTCAAAATGAGGCCAAAAATATTCCCAGACAACATTTTATGGTTATTAATATATACTGCAAACTTAAGAAAGCTAGCTATAATATTTTTTTTCATCAGAGCAGTAATGGTGAAATCTCTCTCTACACACTGCGGCTATCCAGTGGATACAATGATTTACTCAACAGTGAGAACCTGAAAGTAGCTATTGCTCAGCTATGCCATGACATAGAGGTCTGCAATTTCACTATGTTATAGCTGACCAAAAATTCTGTGAATAACATATTTAACAAATTACTCTAAATGTAATAGTTTTCAAGTTACAACTGATTTACTCAACAGTGAGAACCTCAAAGGAACTATTACTCAGCTATGCAATGAGCTACATGTCTAAAATTTTACTATGTTATAGCTAACCCAAAAGTAGGTGAACAACATATTTAAGCAAACTACTGTAAATGCAATAGTTTTCAAGCTACAACTGATTTACTCAATAGTGAGAACCTGAAAATAGCTATTGCTCCGCTATGCCATGAGCTATAGGTCTGTAATTTCACTATGTTATAGCTGACCCAAAAGTAGGTGAACAATATATTTTAACAAAATACTCCAAATGCAATATTTTTCAAGTTATAGCTGATTTACTCAACAGTCAGTACCTGAGAATAGCTATTGCTCAGTTGTGCCATGAGCTATAGGTCTATAATTTCACTATGTTATAGCTGACCCAAAAGTAGGTGAACAATATATTTTAACAAAATACTCCAAATGCAATATTTTTCAAGTTATAGCTGATTTACTCAACAGTCAGTACCTGAGAATAGCTATTGCTCAGTTGTGCCATGAGCTATAGGTCTATAATTTCACTATTATAGCTGACCCAAAAGTAGCTGAATAACATATTTGCACAAATTTCTGTAAATGCAATAGTTTTCCAATTATAACTGATTTACTCAACAGTGAGAACTTCAAAGTAGCTATTACTCAGCTATGAAATGAGCCACAGGTCTGAAACTTCACTATGTTATAGCTGACCCCAAAATAGGTGAATAACATATTGAAACAAAATACTCTAAATGCAATAGTTTTCAAGTTATAAGTGATTTACTCAACAGTGATAACATAAAAGTAGCTATTACTCAGCTATGCCATGAGCTACAGGTCTGAAATTTTACTATGTTATAGCTGGCCCAAAAGTAGCTGAATAACATATTTATACGAAATTCTCTAAATGCAATAGTTTTTAAGTTACAAGTGATTTTACTCATGATGGAAGTTACTGAAAAGCCCAAAAGTAGCTATTACTCACTTAGCTATTGAGACAGACACCCAACTTACTCACCATATTGTAGCTATGAAAAAAGTAGCTGAATAACATATTTTAACAAGATGCTCTAAATGCAACACTTTTCAAGTTATAAGTGATTTACTCAACAGTGATAACCTAAAAGTAGCTATTACTCAGCTATGCCATGAGCTACAGGTCTGAAATTTTACTATGTTATAGCTGACCCAAAAGTAGCTGAATAACATATTTATACGAAATTCTCTAAATGCAATAGTTTTCAAGTTATAAGCGATTTACTCAACAGTGATAACCTAAAAGTAGCTATTACTCAGCTATGCCATGAGCTACAGGCCTGAAATTTCACTATGTTATAGCTGGCCCAAAAGTAGCTGAATAACATATTTATACGAAATTCTCTAAATGCAATAGTTTTTAAGTTACAAGTGATTTTACTCATAATGGAAGTTACTGAAAAGCCCAAAAGTAGCTATTACTCACTTAGCTATTGAGACAGACACCCAACTTACTCACCATATTGTAGCTATGAAAAAAGTAGCTGAACAACATATTTTATCAAAAAGGGGTAAATGCAACACTTTTGAAGTTATAAGTGATTTAGTGCATGATTTCATGAATTTTAATGCATTAAAAATTATTAAAAAAATTGATTTAAAAAAAAGTAAGACAGATCCAGGTCTCATACTCACACAACAGAATCTACCTCTGGCCTAGTACATATATGCAAGATATGAGAGAAATCCCTGCAATAGTCACTGAGAAAATTGTGATAAAAAGTTGAAATTTTCACACTTTTGGTGGGGGTACCCCCCTTGTAATGTCTCTAGCAAACAGACGAACAGACAGATTTGCATGCCTTGAACAATTTTTCATCCTCGATAGATAAGGTATCTTTTAAAAAAAACAGCATGTCTCTAGGCCTTGTAGTTTTGGAGAAGAAGTTGTTCACGCGGACGCGTACGCCCACGCCGCAGAGTGATGACATAATGTCAGCTGACTGACAAGTCAGCTGACATAAAAAACAACTTATAATCCAAAGCTTTGTTATTAATAGAGCAGCTTTCAACCAGTGATGGGAATATTACAACTATGTTTTTATCCAAAAACACAATTTCTATTCTGCAACCCCTGGATGGCAGCCTGATTGGGATGTTTAAGAAAAAAGTTTGCTCCCATATGTTGAAGCACCTTGTTTCCACCGAGGGTGAGTTGAGTGAACTTGTGAAACAGGTAATGCTGATGATGTTTGCAAACTTTGGTAATTATCACTCGCTGACTCATTGCCGATCAATGGTTGGTAAAATTTAAGTACAACCAATATTTGCTAAACTCATTTCTTTGTAGCATTTTGGTCACAATAAAACACAAACCAGAATAATATTTTGTAAAAATCTGGAACATTCATCACTTCAAAATCACAAGTTACAGTGTATATGGATATTAAACGGATGATGTTTTATTGTCAACAGAAAATTCCAGGTGGATACTAATCGCTTCCTGTATAAATATTAAACTAAAAGTGTTTTTTTTTCACTTTTATCTGTAAAACTTGTGATAATCTTAATTAATGGTGCATTCTGTTTTATATACAGTGTTACTGAATTGTGAGTTTTGTAACCTTTGGCCATGTGCCGATGCATTTTAAAACAGTGGTAATGTAAATAAACACAATTCTCTCAGTATATGGTATTACTCATTCCTAGTTTGTTTTCTGTTATCCGACCTTCCTATGATCCGACCTATTTGCTGCTCTCCCTTGGTGGTCAGATAACAGAGGGTTTTACTCTATTTGTAAACAAGATGGGCATTCACTGGTATGTCTGGTTTGCAATAAAAACAGATGATAATAGAGATATATTTTCCAAATATAACACTTTCAAAGACATTTTGAACAGCATAATCAAAGCATTAATTGTACTGTATGTCTTTTGATAATTTTGTTCAAGAAGAATATAAGCCAAACCTTCTAATATAACTTTTAAATATTATCTAAAACATGGGCGTTTACTGGTACAAAGCCACTACATATTTGATGCAATACATGTGGAAAGACATAAGGTAACATCATGTGGCTTATCTTATTAAACATATCATATATACATGATCAGTATCTTAGTGTACATAGTTACATAGGATTTTTAAAGGATGGGGGCAAATTGAAAGTACACTGTATATTGGTCACAAAATATCTTAAGATAACCCCATGGAATTCTGTGACTTCTTATTTCCTCATTAATATTAATGACTTTGGAACACAGTTTAAAGCACATTGGCTTATATAATATCGTTAGAGTTTAAATGTTTTCCTTAATATTTATTTGTGAATGTCAATAACCAACCTCTTTTTTTTTATAAAAAAAAATCATTTAACATTTGAAGTTACAAAGTGGTGTAAATGCTGTAAAAATGCATGTACACTCCTATCACTAATGTCAGACAGCATTAATGTTAAACAATGACACAAAACGGCAAACATGTCTGTTTATGTAATAAATAAACATTGGTATATATAATTTGGGTCAATTAATGTATTTGTCAACATTTTTAGGAAAACACAAAAAATGGGACCAGAAAGTCACTAGTGGCATTTGAACAGTAAATGCCCATGCTTAAGAAAAAATTTAACATTTATATTACATAAGCAGGTTTAGCTTATATTCTTCTCTAACCAATTTGTCATGTGATATTCAATACCATTAATGCTTTGATTATGCCGAGGAATGTTTCTTGGAGAGTGATGCACTTTCATAATTTATCTCTATCATCGGCCTTTTTTAGCGCAAAATGGAAATACCAGTGAGCGCCCAGTTTGTTTGCATCTGTCCTTGACCTCTAACATAGAAATATAAGGCAGGCATGCACTGGTAGATGGGCATTTCCTGGTAGGAAGCCACTACCTCCCTAACATTAATGCTGTCTAACATTAGTGATACAGTCGTTGGCTAAATTGCAGAATTCCCCTCCCAGAAATATATGAAAGTAGTTCCGTCAATATGGATCATTATATATAAAAATATACATATATAAAGGTAGACAGAGAGGCAGTAGACAGGTCAACAGGTACACAGGTCGGAGTGTTGGCAGGTCATTCAACAGTTGAAGTGCAGACCTGGTGACCCACTGACCTGTCTTACTGCTTCTCTGTCTACTTATATATATGTATATTTCATATATAATCATCCCTATTGACGGTACTACTTTCATATATATTTTTATGTATCGTCTTATGTAACTTCGACGCATATATAACTTCGACGTAATACGTATATCGTCATTTTTGGAACGTTTCCAAGGGTTTTTGAATCGATTCCAGATATATTTTTGGACAATAATTGCATATTTTGCTTATTTTTGACAAGTTTCAAAGAAAACCCATGAAAATGCGTTCAAAACAGGTATGTATTATAAATTTCATAGTTAAGGCATTTAATGATCAAGAGTGACTTACCGAATGCTGCATTATTAGTTGTAAATCCAGGTATTTTAACAACTTTTTCAAACTCCCTCCCCCACGGACATTTTCCTCCTGTTGATAGATCTCTAAAAACCAGTACTGAGTGCAAAAATGCCACACTAAACCCCAGAAAGAAGTTACTGTTGGCCAATGTGTTTATTAATTTGATTCATTTAAAAACGTTAGTTTCATATGATATATAGCTATGTCCATTCCCTATTTGAGAAATGTATTGGTGCACTTACTTGATTGTTAATTTCAAGTCAAAAGAATTTATTTTCTACATTGTTTATATTGAAATCAAATTAAGCAAGTTTTAACCCTTTTTATGTAGGAAAATCCCTGCAAGGCAAAAACTGGCTACAAAAGCTACAGTGCTGAAAGTCTTGAAGAAGCTCTACGCCTAGTTATTGACAATGGTGTTTCAATATATAAGGCCTCTCAACTTACTGGGGTTCCCCAAACCACTATTAAAGATAGAAAGTCTGGCAAAGTTGATCGCCACTGCACAACCACAGGCCACTCAACTGTTTTTAGTGAGATTGAGGAACTGAAAATTAAAAACCATATACTTGAAATGGCTTCAATGGGCTATGGGTATTCCAGACAAGAATTACTGCAACTCTCTTCTGATATGGCACATTTTTTAGGGAAAATCCCGATTGACAAACAACTCTCTGAGGCTTGGTTGTATTTAGGGTTCATGAAACGACATAATGACATTGCTCTCATCAAACCAAGGTCACTTAACATTTCCAGAGCCAAGTCTGTGACTGAAGAGGCAGTAGATCTGTATTTTCAAAACCTAAGTGAAATATTAGTGAAATACAACCTCCTTGATTCCCCTGAGCTGATATTCAACATAGATGAGTCTGGTTTTTCACCTGAACACACTGCTCCCAAGTTAGCCACAGCCAAGGGACACACAGAGTATATCTCATCACCAAGGTCCACAATGGTTACCTGCATTGGTGCCTGCAGTGCTATTGGAAATTTTGTCCCCCCTTTTCTAATTTTCAATGGCAAAAGGTTAACAGATAATTTGAAAGAGGGTTCATCTGCAGGTTGTGGCTTTGCCATGTCTGACTCTGGATGGTCCAACTCAGTTTTGTTTCAAGATTACTTGAAAATGCATTTCTTGAAATATGTTCAAAAGCAAGAGGGCTCTAAAATATTGATTCTGTATGATGGCTCATCAACCCATTTCAATGCTGAACTAATTGAATGGGCTCTCACCCAGAACATTGTTCTCTTTGTCATCCCTCCATACTCAAGTCACTTGCTGCAGCCACTAGATATAGGTTGCTTCAGTCCTCTCAAGATTGAAGAAGGCATACAACAGTCTAGCACATTCCTACATGAAAGAAAATCCTGGCCAAATTATCAACAGATATGTTATGACCTCACTTATATGCAAAGCTTATGCATCAGCCATGACACCCTCAAATATTAAGCAATCTTTTGAGAAGACAGGTATCTACCCTTTCAACCCCAAGAAACCAGTCACTCCCAAAACATTTAAACCTTCTGAGGCTACAGGCACCTCCAAGACAACCCCAGCATTGCAGGAAGATCTTGATGTTGAAGAAGCTCTAAATGCAAGACTGCCACATCCAAGAGAAGTTCAACTGCCAAAAAAAAGTTCAAGTCACCAGGTTGGCGGCATGGCCATCACAGAAGGAAAAGGTTAATACATGTGTTATGATTTGATTGTCTTTGAAATAGTAATTATTATTAAACCAAAATGTTGTGTATATTGCATGTATGTCACAAATAACATTTAACTTTCACTATGTTCAATTTCTTCCATCTATAGTTTCTTCTCCCATATGAAGGTTATGAGAACAGGATATCTTATTTCCCTTTCAGGTTACCATCTACTTCAGAAGCATAAATCTGTAGTGCCAAAGGCCAAAAAAGTCAAAACTGCAAAAAAATCAAAAACAGTTTCTGATACTGACGAATTTCATCAGAGCTTTCAACAAGGAAAGATCATCCTGAAAGCCCAATCTTCAAGTGGAAGGTCCATAAAAGCTGGTGTTCCTTGGTCTCCCTCTAAACCTGGCCCATCAGCATTCAATGTTGAGGATAGCCCAACATATTCTGAGAGTTCTGATGATGAGGATTCTGAGCCATGCTGCGTGTGCAACCAGCACAGTCCACCAGCTTTACGAAATTTTACCACTCTCAAAATTGTGAATTGGGCAAAATGCTCTACCAGATCTTGTGGGCATTGGGTTCATTTGCAAGTTTGCCATAAAAAAATCACTGTTAGGAGAAATGAAAAGTTATATTGTCCCTGCTGTTCAAACACCCAGAGTGAGCAATAATTAGAAAAGAAAATTCAACCTTTTTATGTACATAGTATTTCATAATTATGTTGACTTTTTGGGCATGAAATACTTACATAATAGTTACATTCCATTTTCCTTGCAGACTAACTGCATTTATTTGCTTGTACAAATGTATCACTTCAAACTTCACTTAACTGTCAAAAGACAGCTGACTATTTATTTAATATTTAATATATATGTGTAACATATTGTAAATACTTTTGTAACTTGTAAATATATTTGGCTCATTATACATTCTCCATCCCTCAACAGTGCCCCTCTTAATGTTAGAACTACCTTGATTTGATTTTTGCACCCAGTACTAGTGGTGGTGGACCAGTTCACGCCTGGTGTAATGCCATATTTTACACCCCTGCCATATTTTACACCCTCTCTTTGATCTTTTAGGGGGTGCATTATATGGCAATCATATTTTACACCCCTAACAATGGGGGATAGAGATTACAAATATTAGCTTACTCACCATCAGAACCACATGTGAAACGATGGTTCAAGTAAAAGTCTGTAATAATATTTAAACTATCAATCCAATATCAATATTTCTGCCATATTTTACACCCCCATCAAAAGTTACACCCCCTACTGGGCCATACAGAGCAAATCAATTAAGGGATTAGGGGCAAACCCTTTATTGGTCAGATTGCAATTGAGTTTGAAAACTGTCTATTGTCTAACCACTGCTTAAAACTTGATTTGTTTTACTTTTGGGGTGTGACAGCAACTGGACTAGATTATGCTTTGTCTATTGTCTATTGATTTTTTAAGTTGATTTGTTTGGCTATGTATGTGACTTGGTAAATGGATCAGTTATTAGATTTGCCTTTTGTTTCAGCATTCTTTTGAACTTGATTTGTTTCACTTGTGGTTAAGTGACTAGCTAAGCTAACAGGACTAGCTACAAGAGACAATGCATAGATTATCTAATTAACTAATCACTCACTAATCATGGAACAATAACCTATGTTTACCTAGTGATGTAGGCCTCTTTGAAGTCAATGAAAAAACACATATTACACAAAACAAGAACGGTTGAAGAACCCCAGGTGAGAAGCCACATTTACCTTAAAGCCTTGTGCATAGTTGCAGGTCTTTTGGCAAGATTCTAATCAAAAGGCTGTGGTGACTTAAGACAACAATAGGAATAATTTCAATTAGGGACTGGGCCTAGTGGATACAAATCAACAACAATGGTTTGGCCTCTCACTTCAAAGGAAAATATATAGAAGTGATTTTGTCTCACTGATTTAATTTAATCAGCTTAATTTACTGATATTCCTACTGCTCAGCCAGTGAATTTGGTCGCCCAGTTAATTTCGTCACCTGCATTTCATGACAATATTAAATCATTTTTACATAGACCGAGTTCTGTCCCGTCGCCAATTGTTATTGATATGTTGAGGGACACAATGGCGAGGGACAGAGTTCCCATGTACTAGTTTTCTGTGTAAATCTCAAACTGTGGGAAATTATTTCATTTACTTTAAAAAGTAATTATTATGTCCAAGTCGCTGTATCCGGTTTACAGTACATATGCTGTTTAACTAAACTGCTTTTACAAGCAAAAAATTTCTTTTATAGATAACTATGTACTATTGACGGTTTGTTTACATTTTAAAACAGGTTGATATACATTCATGCCAGTTTGTTTGGCATTTAAATATTAGTGAACGGCACATAAATATAAAAAAAATAATTCAAATAACACTTTATACTTGTTGTAATATGTCTAGAAATATGCCGTTCAAAATTTACACAGAAAACAAGTACATGTGAGCTCTGTCCCTCGCCATTGTGTCCATCAGTACATCTAGACGTGGTAACCGCGGCGATCGACCCTATCGGGATCTAACGCCGTGGTTCCTCCTCATTTAAAAGTAGAGATTACAAATATTAGCTTACTCACCATCAGAACCACATGTGAAACGATGGTTCAAGTAAAAGTCTGTAATAATATTTAAACTATCAATCCAATAATGCTGTTTTATGTGTACAATGTAATATAATGACTTTTAACAACAATATTTACAGTTTTCAACCTCCATGTTGAAATTCTGATTGGTTTGATATTTGTTGCCATTTATATGTGGTATCTGCTAAACCTCGGATTTCTCTGATAATTGGTAATTCATCAAACAATAACTGTAATAGTTAGATATAAGAATTAAAATGTGAAATGCTGTATCAATACTGAAAATGTAATGAAAAATAATTTTAATTCAAATTTAATGAAATTATGTTATTTTGTCGGAAACAGTGACCAGTCCATCCTTGACCAGGGAGATTTTGTATTGGATTCAAGTGTGATTTGATTTTTTGCATCTATTTAGATTTTTGTATTTAATATGTTAAAGTTGTTTCAATATTTTTGAATTGATTGTAAAAATATTTTGAGTTTCCCTGCAATGTTACCAATGCAACAATAGTTCAGATAAAAAAAGAAAATGTTATCCTCTTGTCAGGATTGCTGATGCAAATATTTAAAATATTTTTGGAGTTCTACTTGGCTTCAAAACTAATTTTTTTAATGTTTAATTAATATTACTTCACTGCAAAAACAAAAAAAATATTTATAATATTATGGTCTGCATTAGCATATGAATGTGATGAGAAATCATTTCTGTAGTATTTTGTTTGTAACAAAGTTCTTTACCAAGCACTAGTGTTAGTGTGTTATGCTTTTAAAAGAAAATAATATTTACATTACACTATTTGCCTCTGAACTTTTTAGAAATTTTCTCCGAGTTGCAGTAAGATTTCATGTGTGTGACTAGAAAGGTTTATATTAACGGCTATAAATATGAATCAATTATTTCAGTTATGGTAAACAATATGGCGGACAGAGAATAAAAACAAGGTAATATGAGGTGTTATACTGAAATAAGTGGATATTTAATGTGAGTTAAGTACGAAGTATTGTTGTTTGTTGAATATATTTAGATTTTAATGCACTTAGCAAGCCAATGAATGTCTAGGTTGTAAATATTTTAAAATCTCTACTTTTAAATGGGGAGGAACCACGGCGTTAGATCCTGATAGGGTCGATCGCCGCGGTTACCACGTCTACAGTACATCAATAGCAATTGGCGACGGGACGGAAACTCGGTCTAATTTTTACACTTAATTTATATTGCGGAATTACATATTAACATTAGAAGTCGTGGTTGCATGTATTTAAACACAAGTATTACTGGTTTTGAGGGTTTAAATGGCAGGTGACGAAATTCACTAGTGGTGGTGGACCAATTCACGCCCGGGTACCAATTCACGCCCACCCCTAAATTTATCCAAAACAATCACAGTTAAACAATAAATTACAAATGTAAACGATCCATTTGATGATTATCTATGATGTGGAAAACATCTTCTCTATGAAAAATTATAAATCTTCAAGAAAATTGAGGGTGGGCCTGAATTGGTACCCGGGCGTGAACTGGTCCACCACCACTAGCGGAACAGTAAGCCTTTCTACTTCGGGGGCCTATCCCATTTTATCGCTCACTATGCCAGAAAATGACAATTATTTAAAAAGTTAAAACATTATACTTTGAAATAATCTCGACATCATCGATCAGTGATAATAAATTTTTCTTTGTGCTGACTTCGGCCATATGACGCCCCTTTTATTTTTTCCAGCAACTTTTTCAGAAATCAAAACGGTTGCCTCTAAACCCTTACGGGACATCTGCTCCAACTTTCAACGCGTCCCGGAAATTTTGAGGCACTCTGTCCCACAGGAGATAGCGCAATACCACTTGCCAAGGGTCTTGAGTTGAGCTAAAGTCAAGAGAAAGCTTTATGTCACACAACGGAATTTTTATTTACAAAATATATCAAGTATTTTACCAGCAAATGCTGGGACTGAATTGGTAAAAGCACTAAAGTCACAAAAGTTATCAAAAATAATCAGAAATCACATTTATATTATATACTTTCAAATATCTCCATCAAAAACATCTAAATGGATTGTAAACAAGACATAACATTGGAAATCTACTGTTTACTAATACTTAGACCTTGGATCATACTCTATGTCAAAACAGTGGTTCCATCCTTTAGTACATTCAGTACGTAATGAATTGAAATAAATTTAATTAGTCATGGATTTTACCCCATGAAACATTCATAAAATTACCAGCATTCAGCCTTGAAACTTGTAATCATAAGACTGAAATCACATACATCATGCACAATCAACTACATACAGTTATAACATTTCAGTCCATTCAATTCTTGCCAGGTTTTACCCTGCCACTAGAAATAAAATGTAAACTTACTTCATTATTATTTCATTCACACCTAGACAAATACAACAGGCATAAAAGTATTAAATGAAAACCCAACTTCCCCTGAAATAAACAGTTAAAATATCATGATACTTTAAAATAAATTCCCAAACAGGTTTTACCCGAAAATCAACAGAAATTATGTACAGAACATTCTCTTTTCCCTGCTTTAAAATGTTACAAATGTCATCTTGCAAATTTCCCTGTAATCTAATTATAAAAATAATACCATACAGGTTTTATCCTGACATCTCTAAAATCTAACCACAGAAGAAAATACCAGGTTTTACCCTGACATCTCTGTCTTCTGTTACCTATACCAATTCAGCAAGGAATGAAGAAATTCACCCTGCTTTTATAGTGAAATCCCAGACAAGGGAGAATAACTCAAAGTCTGCACCTGCAAAATTGAAACAAGGAATCCTATTGGTTTAAATTTAGTATTCCCCCAGACTTTGAAGTGACAACTTCCTCTCTGCACATTGGCATGAGGACACAATAAAAATCATTTACAGCAATCATATACAACAAGGATAACAGTATATGACACCAAAAAGGTAAATAAATAATAGTTACAATCATAATACATCAATTTCAAACTGCATCATAATGAAATAATAAAAACTCAATATCGTCAATTTTGCTGATATCACCGCATGCTTCACCACATTAGTTAGTACAAAAAATAATAGGCACTTTTTATTAGTATTGGTAGCAGCAGACAAATCACTAGAACACATTATTCTTACAAACCATAAGCACTATTTATTATCATTAGTAGCCGTTTAGAATTCAAAAGAACACATTATTTCAAAATAACCATGAGCATAAGTAATATTTACAATTGAGTATTAGTAAATGTATTAACATGTCAGACAATTACGTTCTTGCTTATCCCTCAGTCTTCCTCCAATTGAAGTTCATCTTAGTCTTTCTTTTTTGAATGTTGGCCTGTATAGTTTCCCAAATCCATGGAGTACTTATTTTTCCCAGTACCCCAAGCATTAAATTGTTCTCAAAGTTGCACCAGTTTTTATATTCAATAGTCTGTTCTCTTAAGCTGACACCTCTCTAATGTTTTTGTCTCACCATCCAGGCCTGAACAGCAACAAATTCTGGTTCCTGGTGAAGAAGATCAATCAACAGGTAGAATTATGGTTGCCCTCTACCAGCATAACTGTTCATGTGACTAGCCTAGCTTCCCTTAAACATTTCCCAATAGCAATAACACTGAGGCAGCCCCTCACATTGTGCTTTAGTAATCACCTTAACATCTCTCTCACTAGGCGTATTTCACAAACAAAAATCTGAATAATCTGTGTAATCCAGATTCAGATTTGGATTCTTTGGATTAGCTAAAATCGTGAAATGCAATTTTCTCTAGACCTGAAACCAAGATAGAAAAAAACCATAAACCAACATAAATATCATATATTAATATATATTAAAATACATTAATATAATATAGTCATATTACAGAAAAATAAAAATTTCCCAAACGTAAAAACTTCCTGCCACATTTTGCCGTCATTATATGGAAAGAATTTTGGGTAAACCAATGAATCTGAATCCGTTGCTCTACCTCGAGAGGTAGATCAACGAATTCATAATCCAGATTCAGATTCAAGTCACATCACAAGCGAATCTGTTAATTGGAGGAATTTAGATTCAACGGATTACAGTTGTGAAATACACCTTCTCTCTCTCTCTTTCTGATCTCAAAGCTGAATTCAAATAAACAACTTTAAGTATTTACTGGTTATAAGAATGGTTTTATTTATATCATTCAAGTTAACTTAAAAATTTTCTTGTTAATATTTTGATACTAAATTTGATGTGGGGTGAGTGTGACATTGGGGCGAAGTGTTTCGATTCCCTCTAAACACGGTCTGCCTGTCCAGTACCACGACAATTGACAAAAAATGTATATTTATTTAGAAATAAAATTTCAAGGATTCTAAAAAATATTGGTAAATGTGTTAAAATATAGCATTTTATAATATTTCATCACTCGACTTACACATTAAAGCCATACAAACCAGATAAAGTGTTTTGGCTTACAATTTTATACACTTTGAAAAGGATCCAATGCATGATTAGGTACAAAACTGTACAAGTGATTTATAATAATTATGAAAAAAATATACAAAAATTATTAATCAACACCTGTGGTATGATAGATGGCCAATATGCCGAAACTGTGAAATTGTTTAATAAGTGTGCTTAATATATAACATGCACATAACTGATTTGAAATCTGTAAAATATTGTTTTATTAGTTGATAACTTAAGTTCTGTAATACTAAAGCAAATATTAACAAATGAAATCTGACCAAAATGCAAGTATAAAATTTATTTGCTAGTTTACTTTACTAAAGCTTTTCCTTGCTTTTTAAAATAGCTTAACAACAAAAAGTTCACTCTTATTAAGAAGTTTTTATTTTTATTACATGTCATAATTGTATTTATATAAAGTACAAATATAACTACAATACATTGTACAACTTCAACCTATTATACAATACATATGGTACACACCTATAGTACAAAGTTCAGTGCATCTAGTACCAGCATCGTGTGAAATTTTCAAACAACCAAATAAATCTGTACTACATCCACAGACTTTTTCTGTCTGCAGAGTATTTTCTTTGGGGTCAGAAGGAAATTAGAATGAGAGACAGTAACATTTTGTAGAACAAATGTGCATACTCTTTCACTTTTACCTCAGAAATTTTATCATATATCAAAGACGAAATGGAGACATAACAGAAGTAAAGTGTATTGCATATTAATATATATATATATATATATATATATATATTTTTTTTTTTCAAACAAACCCTGGATACAAGTACAAAAAGAAAAAACAACAACATGAAGATGTACATAAAGAAGAAACCAAGTCACTTGGAATATTGTCTTCCATAATCATGACAGATACACTAGGACCATAAGATGCTAGACATGAGCATGCAAAAAAAGGAGGAATTTCTCCAATCCACAGTGAAGAGCATGCTCCAGACCCAGATCAAGAGCATTCAGATCATGCTAAGACAGTAAGACACCACCAATAGATTATATGCAATACACCACGTACCCTACTGCACGACCTTCCACAATCCATACAGTGCAATTGCTGTTACCATTACACAAGGTAGCCTATAAGGTATAGCCGTTCATGGGTATGCAAAAAGAAGACACTAACGATTTTCTGACAGATTCTGTGAATATGCTCATTTGTACCACCTGAAAAATGCAAAGAGAGTTTGTTTATCTCAAGCTTTAGTATGACATAAGCAAGTGATGTAGTCTTCATTTTAACATTATAGGTGAGTTAATCATGGTAAATATGCAACACAAATAGAGTAGCTGGTCAAGGAAAGAACGACATTATCATGCTACAAACATTTGTACATGTATTTCTGTCAGTGTAAAAGAGGGCAGTGCTGAACAGAGGTCCTTCATCCTTCACACAGACAACAAAAATTGTAACATTAATACTGAACAAAAAATTATGTAGGTGTGTCATATTAGTTTACTGAATGGATTGGATAATATGTTGTAGTTATTTTTGCAATTTACATAATTAAATTTTGATTCAATGATAAGTTTTTTTGTTTGTTTTTTTTCAAAATATTCATTCAAGGGTAAAACTATGCCCCAAAAACCAAGCCAACGTAAAATATAATTCTAATGACGTTGTGCCAACGTCTTTGAATTACACTGATTATAAAAAGTGGCACAGACCTGATCAACTCTTCTTCTGGACAAGTTCCAATTATGAAGAATCAAAGTCAAGTTGAGGTTTTACTTCCCATTTAACAGCTTGGGTCACATTGGGACTGGTCCTCAGCATTGTCACTTTTGGGAGTCCAACACGCAGACAGCCCCTGATTACATTCCAAACCTGCTAACCCACTTGTCAACTGAGGTTCTTATATGAAGAGTCAAAATCTTGCCATTACTTTGATATAAATTTAAATGAATCAACACAACTCACCAATGTGAAACATAAATTTATGTTGGCAGTGTGATGGCAGGTTTGCAAAAGAATAAGATATCTTCACAACAAAAGCATGAATTTTACTGTGAAATCATGATATCATCAATCCTATATTCTCACAAATTATTCAGTGTAGTTAAAATAACAATTCAAAGAACAAAGATGTAAATGAAAATATAATATCAGGTGTAAATAGAATAAAAGAGAAGAGGTTATAAATGTTTTAGAATTTTGGTTCTGATGTCAGTATCACTGTTTTAACTGAGTAATATGGTTAATGTATGATACTATATTATTACATTTTTAACCCATTACATTTATTTTTGAATGTTTTTGATAAATTACCTGTTAAAAAGAAATCTTAGTAAAAATAAGGACCAACTTGTATAACCTGTAGCTATATAAGATTATTGGGCCACGATGATGTAGTGGTAACACACTTGACTCCCACCTCTGAGGTCGGCAGTTCAAACCCTGTTGTGATGTGCACCTGTACAGTGTTGAAAGTGACGTAAAACCTCAAATAAATAAATAAACAAAAAAACTTTAAGATTAAGTTATTAGAAGCACAAAACTGTATAAGCTATAACTTTCATAAAATCTCAACTTGTATACAATTTATGTATACCATATTAATAGATTAAACTCAGGATCCAGACTGAATTTAACTTTCTTTTGGAAATGAAATTCATTTGGTTAGAACTATTTTATTTGTTCCGATTGATGTATATTTAGAATTTAAAAAGGAAAATTTTAGTAAGATCTAAAAGTTAGGTTCACTTAAAATCTCTATAAGACTCTGAATGGCTTTTATTGGTGAAGAAAGATCATGTTGTAAACATCAACATGCTTGGACTTTTCATACAGTGTCAAATTGGATCTAACATTTGAGTTCAGTTGGTGTCATAGTTATAAATCTGAAGATTCAACCAAAGATTGCAAATTTACTTTTTGCCTATAAATTCTTTCTTTAAATTATTTTATTCCATATTTCAAAACAGATCTTTATATTTTGTTACCATCTTGCTCCAACTGATTCAATTCAAAAAAGTAAATTAACATGTGATCAACAAGACATAAAACATACAAAATAATTTTATTTCACACCTTAGTCTCATGAACGTCAGTTCATAAACAATTGTGTTATCTCTATTCTTATTTTTATTTCCACCTTATTTGCACCTACGTCATTGTGTGATATCAGGATAATGTATCCATTAAAAAACTCCATGTCGGATAACAAAAAAAACATGTATAGGTGGTGCTGTACTTTGATAAAAATTAAATTTTTTGCCTTATAATACATATATTTTAGTTCTGTAAAAAGGGGAAACAAAGGTTTCACAGCTTTGAAAATTGTCTTTTTTTTTCTTTTGTGATGAATTTCTCATTTTATGGGAACTCCCAGATAACAATCCACTGGTGGCCCAACGACGGGCAACCAGTGACAAATCCATTGGCCTACCAGAGGCCGTCATCTTTGGGTCACCATCTTTTTGTCTGTTGGGCCAATATTGGTGCATGCACCTGTGGCAATATGTTAGTTGAAATTCTGCAACAGCATCAGCCAATCAGATTGCAGCCTAGAGTTATGTGGCCATTTGTGGATAAAGTAAATGATTGACAGATTTTGTGCAGATGCTAGCAAAGGGAATCAGTGATAAGTCCATGACCAATGATGTAATCAATGGTACATTAACAATGGTGGATGGAAGTCCTAAGATGATATTACATAATTCATTGATAAAAATTATAATATGTTTTATGACAACTTTTGTAATGTATATTTATAATACAAATAACCTTTGTATCTCTTAAATTGTTAAATAGTGAGTTAAAAATTGTGGCCTCACTGAAGACTCATTCTAAGACACACACTAATGAATAATTTTTTACTAAGTTTCTCCAAATCCCTTATTATTGCTCACCGCCATCTTTAACAAAAAATCCACTGTTGGCCCATCAGTTTCAAATTCCACAGAGACATGCAGTCTAAAGATTGGTTGGAAAGATACCAATGGCGGCAAAATCTGCTGACCCTACGCCATTGGGCCATGCGTGGAATATTATCTTTTGTAAATGTTATTTACACCCATAAAAGATTTACATATTTGGGCAACATTACTTGTTTTCAGGTTTAATAAAACACTATATTGCCCAGAAAGAAGTTTTTTATTCTGTAAATAAAATCAAGTGTCAAACAACCCATCAAGGCCTTTTGATAAACTCTGAGACAGAAACAAACTGCAATGAAACTTTATAAGCCAAATCTTGTGTGAAACAATCAAAATTGAAGCAATATTTATCTATTTGTTGAAAACTGCCGGAAAACCAGCAAGTTATTCATCTTTTATTCATTGCCCACGGCATAGCTAATATTTACTGATGAAAATTTATTGTGATGGACAAAATATCAATAGTAAAGAACAGACCCGAGTACCATGTGTAGACGTCGAGTTTGTATGAAGGCAGCACTAAGGGGGCGAATTGTCTGAATACGTAGTCTTAGCATTAGCCCGTTTCAACTTTTTAAACTTTTGGATATTTTAAGCCATTTAAGCGAATCTGCTTGGCTTTTTGTTATTAATAACACACGATATCAACACTTAAAAAGTAGAAAATGAACAATAAATTTGATGCGTATGTCTTAGAAATGGTTACTAATTAATATTGTATTATCGCCCGTATTGAGCCCAATACTGTACTGTACATGGGTGGACACAAAGATAAACGGACACGAAGATAAACGGTCATCAGAATTGTTCAAATAAAAGTAGTCTAAGCAACAAAATTGCATGAAGTAAGTTACAGAATATGCTTAAATTAAGCTTATCAAGACATTTGTTATTTATTTTGTGAAATTTAATTATTTAATCCACTAAGATAAGCCAAACTCTCAAGACCATTTATCTTCGTGTCTGTTTGTCTTTGTGTCCACCCGTGTACTAGGCGTATTTCACAACCGTAATCCGTTGAATCTAGATTCGTCAGATCAACAGATTCGCTTGTGTTGTGACTTGAATCTGAATCAGGGGTCGTATTCATAAAGAGATCTTAAGTCTGAGCCAAAAATTGTCTCAGCTTTGAGATTTGGTCTCAGCTGAGACCAAGTCTCAACTTTGTATTCACAAATAGGTTCTCAGCTGAGACCAAGCTGAGACCAATCTCAAGTCTTCCCAATGTAAACAAATCATTAACTTGCAAATATATCCAACATTTTTTAAAGATCAATAGTTGTTGTGTGTTTTAATTCTTAACAAAAATTATACCATCTATTAAAATAAAAAATAAATAGAACATTGTGTCAATTGTTTTTCATTTTGCATGTCACATGATCCACTTCTTTGTTGCTATGCAGTCAGAAAACTCTGTTGAAAATTGTCTCAAAGTAAGGCACTTTTGAAGCCAAAATTTGTGCTATCAGTTGTGACAAAAGTTTAGGCCAAGTAGTAAAAATGTTGTAAATTATTTCTACTTTACATTAAGCCATAAAAAAAATAAAAATATGAATCTCAGTTAAGATAAAATAATGCTTGAGACTTTGAACAAAATATTTAAGACAACTACCGTATATACCAGTCTTAAGTTTGAGACCAAATCTGAGACTAAATTTGGTCTCAACTGTTTTGTGAATAGCTAATCCGTTGATCTAGTGGTGGTGGACCAATTCACGCCCGTGTACCTATTCACGCCCACCCCTAAATTTATCCAAAACAATCACAGTTAAACAATAAATTACAAATGTATATGATCAATTTGATGATTATCTATGATGTGGTAAACATCTTCTCTGTGAAAAATTATAAATTTTCAAGAAAATTGAGGGTGGGCGTGAATTGGTACCCGGGCGTGAACTGGTCCACCACCACTACCTCGAGAGGTAGATCAATAGATTTAGATTGCTTGGATTACCCATAATTCTTTTAAAAATAATGGCGGCAACTTGTGGCAGGAAATTTTAACATTGGGGCAAATTTTTATTATACTGTGATATTATAATATTATATTACTGCATCATAATTTATAATAATATATGATATTTATGTTTGTTTATGTTATGTTTTAAATTTGGATTCAGATCTACAGAAAATTGTATTTCACAAATCTAGCTAATCCAAAGAATCCAAATCTGAATCTAGATTCAACGGATTACGGTTGTGAAATACGCCTACTGACTAGTGGCTTCCTACCAGTAAACGCCTATGCTGTAGTTAATATTTTGAATATAACTTAGATTTACAGCTTTATATTCTATTCTTCGACCACCAGATTATCAAATGATATACACTACAATTAATAACTGAGATACATTTTGTTACATTTGTTTCAAAGATTTATATTTTAACATTTTATCTCTATTATCGGCGGTTTTTACCGCAAACCGGAAATACCAGTGAATGCCCATTTTGTAGATATATAGAAGCATTTGTCCTTGACCTCTAACAAAGAAATATAAGGCGGGCGTTCACTGGTAGGCGGGCGTTCACTGGTAGAAAGCCACTACACGGGTGGTCGGGTCACTGAGATAAACGGACATAGAGATAAACAGTCTTCAGAAATTATGACACAAAAACGGTTAAAGGGTTTAAACAACAATATAACACGAACCAAATGTCATGGTAAGCAAAGTTTGTGTGATTTTCTTATTTATACTGCTTAAATTTGAAAGCTTTGAAGACCGTTTATCTTAGTGGCCACCCGTGTAGTGGCTTTCTGCTAGTAAACATCATGCTGTGATCAATATTTTGCATTTAGATTATATTAATAGCTTTATATTATATTCTTATATGACCAAATTGACCAATGATATGCACTACAATTCGAGTATACTGTGCAATATTTCATAGGCGTCATATTTTAACAATATTTGTATCTGTATTATCGGCCGTTTTACAGCAAACCTGAAATGCCAGTAGACGCCCATTTTGTGCACTTATAGAAGCATTTGTCCTTGACCTCTAACAGAGAAATACAAGGGATAGGTGGGCGTTTACTGGTAGGAAGCTGTAGTGATATGATGCGTGCTATGTTTTAGTGTTCACCTGACCGGAACATAAATAAAGCATGTTGTTGTAACCTTTGTGTCTATGAGTACATTTGTATCTCCAAATATCTGAGCCCAATCAAGCCATCAAACCATCACATGGTGTCAAAAATGGTTAAATACTGTGACAGCGAGAGCCGATGTAACACAAAGTATGGGCTAGCAGTTTGGTTTGGAATCGTGGACCACGGCTAACTTAGCGATAATTCAGCCATTTAGGCTGAGAAAAGTGGTTTTTCACATGAGATTCCAACAAAAAGACTGATAAATAGCTAAAAATCTATCACACACTAACCTTTCACACTAACAAACCACGGATTATCCTCATATTTTGTTTATATTTTAAAGAATTGTAGCTTTTGAAGCATTTCATCCGTCAAACTAGCCGCCATTGTTGTACAAGTATATCACATCTGAAAGACTTTAAAGTAGGCGACAAACCATTGTTTAAAAATATTTGCAGTGTTATAATTTATTTAATTTGTATATTTTATACATTTTTAGGTGATATTATGTTGAATTTGAGTTGAAACTAACAGATTTGTGTTGGAACTACTTGCGGTAGGCTGGCGTAGGGATACGCAGAAACAGCCCAGAAATCTATATAAGGAGCTGCTGTCAGTAGCTTTTTGGCTTTCATATGACGAGGACGCATTTGCGTAACGCAAAATAAGAGGTAAAAACCCTCTAATCAATACTAATCGCAAATCTTGCAGCAAGTGACATACAAATCAAAATCACCGCAACCGCACTCCAACCGCAACCGCAAATCATTGAAATCTCTAAATTCACCCTTTTAAGCTGGTACCAGTGAAAAGAATCAGATAAATTATCATAAACAAGACACTACAACACTAAATTCAATTAAAATAGAGCTGTTTTGGGAGAAACATAGTTTCAGATGATAGAATTAAAGAAATTCTATGTGTAACTCTGAAGCAGTGTCCCTTACTAATCAGCCAATGAAATAACAGATATAATTTAGTGTGAGACTGTAGTGCTTGACCTTTACCTGGCTGAACTCACTTTGACCTTGGGTGATTTTTTTTTAAACATCTAGTGTACTCAGAAATTTTGACTGATAAGCTTCTAGATTTACTTCAAACTGTGACTAGGTAACTTTTTATATTTTTCTTAAATAGCTTATATCTTCATTATCTAGCTGGCATGCAATTTAATGAGTAATTCTGTTAGATAATGACATTTTTATATATCTCTGAACTGAATTTCTTATTATTTTGAACTCTTGCGGCACATGTGTCCAGCTGAAGTACTTATAGATTGATCTAACTCAATTTGCTAGATTTTACACCCCTTTCAACATTTTCACTACCCCTATTAGCATTTACTTGTTACATTGTGCGACTAAAACATCTGCATGATCCCAGCTAGCACATAAATTGCTACATATTGTGACACTATACACATTTACATAATCCTAATTAGCATTTGATTTGCTACATTTTGTAAATTAGAACATTTAAATCTCCACAATTGTACATGGTTTGCAAGATTTATTACTTTAGTATTTCAATATACCTATATACAATGTTAAACGTTAATAAATTTATATATATATAAGTTTAGTTGATCTTTCTCCTCTCTCTTAGCTTGGTTTAACACTTGCAGGTGAAGTTAGCATGCATCTTCATCCCACTCCAGCTGAGTGGAGACAGCAGTGAGATTAAATTATACTTATAGAATACTTTATTTAAGTATCTTGCCATACATTGTGTGACAACAAGAAGTATAATAGCCACGCAGTAGTTCTGCTGATACCTAATTTGGATTGCCATACCTCGTCATACTGATTGGCCAGTTGTTGAGTTTATATATTTTATTTTTGAACATATCGTTGTTTATTAACGCTCAACGATAGGAGAGGGTTATTGTGATCAGTTTGTTTCTGTCTGTCTGTCTGTCTGTCCGTCCGTCTGTCTGTCTGTGCACCGTTTCGCCCTTATAACTCAAAAACTATAACACTAATTGAGCTCAAATTTGGTGGGCAGATATTTCATGGGGTACAGACGGATTCTTGAAAATTTGGTGTAATTTGTGTGAAAATTAAAGCCAGGAGAGAGTTTTTCTTATTTGTAATTGGGCTTTTACAGTGAAATCTGCTTCCCTGTCTGTGCACCATTTTTCCCTTATAACTCAAAAACTACAACATCAATCAATCTCAAATTTGGTGGGAAGGTATTTCATGGGGCACAGACAGATTCTGCCAAATTTGGTGTAATTTGCTTGACAATTAAAGCCAGGAGAGAGTTTTCTTATTTTTAATAGGGAATTCACAGTGAAACTGCTTCTCTTCATCACATACGTCAAAAACCAATATTTTACTTTCTGATGACGTCATCACTCAGTGATGTCACAATGCAACTGTCATTGTGAGGTCACAAACCTAGCTTGTGATACTTGCTGACTTTAAGTAAAAATATTTCTTCTCATTTTATGGCTTGAAATTGACATAAACATAATAAAGAGGGAAGTGATATATTCATTATTTTTATTAATTTTTATCTCCCGCCGGGCTTTAGCCCGGGAGGGAGATTATCAAATGATGCCTGTGTGTGCGTGCGTGCGTGTGTGCGTGCGTTAGTTAGTCACGCAGATTCCTCCAAAACTACTACAGCTACAGATTTTTTGTAAATTAATTGTCCCAATGAATTTTTACGCCCTCGAAAATTTTTTTGGTTTTATGGACTTAGGCCTAAAGATAACTGAGTAATAGCTATCTTAGCTACTTGGAGTAAAGGGCTCATAACTCAAAAACTATTGCAGTTACAACTTTTTCTTCAAATATGTTGTTCAGCTACTTTGTCCTTAGCTATAAGATGGTACATAGTTTGGGGTCCCATTGCATGCCATAAGTGAGTAATAGCTATTTTCTCATTTGTAGCTAAATAACAAAAGGAGTAAATGTCAAATATCTTCAAAAGTATTAGAGTTACAGAAATCTTTTCAAATATGTTGTTCATCTACTTTTTGGTAAGCTATCACATAGTAAAGTTTCAGACCTGTTGCACCTTGGATAGCTGAGTAATAGCTACTTTGAAATTCTGACTGTTGAGTAAAGCCATTGTAACTCCAAAACTATTGCAGTTAGAGTGTTTTCCTAAAATATGTTGTTCAGCTACTTTGTCCTTAGCTATAAGATGGTACATAGTTTGGGGTTCTATTGCATGCCATAAGTGAGTAATAGCTATTTTCTCATTTGTAGCTAAATAACAAAAGAAGTAAATGCCAAATATCTTCAAAAGTATTAGAGTTACAGAAATCTTTTCAAATATGTTATTCATCTACTTTTGGGTAAGCTATCACATAGTTAAGTTTCAGACCTGTTGCACCATGGATAGCTGAGTAATAGCTACTTTCAAATTCCGACTGTTGAGTAAAGCCATTGTATCTCCAAAACTATTGCAGTTACAGTGTTTTCCTAAAATATGTTGTTCAGCTACTTTGTCCTTAGCTATAAGATGGTACATAGTTTGGGGTTCTATTGCATGCCATAAGTGAGTAATAGCTATTTTCTCATTTGTAGCTAAATAACAAAAGAAGTAAATGTCAAATATCTTCAAGAGTATTAAAGTTAGTGAAATCTTTTCAAATATGTTGTCCATCTACTTTTTGGTAAGCTATCACATAGTAAAGTTTCAGACCTGTTGAACCTTTGATAGCTGAGTAATAGCTACTTTCAAATTCCGACGGTTGAGTAAAGCCATTGTAACTCCAAAACTATTGCAGTTAGAGTGTTTTCCTAAAATATGTTGTTCAGCTACTTTGTCCTTAGCTATAAGATGGTACATAGTTTGGGGTTCTATTGCATGCCATAAGTGAGTAATAGCTATTTTCTCATTTGTAGCTAAATAACAAAAGAAGTAAATGTCAAATATCTTCAAAAGTATTAAAGTTAGGGAAATCTTTTCAAATATGTTGTCCATCTACTTTTTGGTAAGCTATTACATAGTGAAGTTTCAGACCTGTTGAACCTTTGATAGCTGAGTCATAGCTACTTTCAAATTCCGACTGTTGAGTAAAGCCATTGTATCTCCAAAACTATTGCAGTTAGAGTGTTTTCCTAAAATATGTTGTTCAGCTACTTTGTCCTTAGCTATAAGATGGTACATAGTTTGGGGTTCTATTGCATGCCATAAGTGAGTAATAGCTATTTTCTCATTTGTAGCTAAATAACAAAAGAAGTAAATGTGAAATATCTTCAAAAGTATTAAAGTTAGGGAAATCTTTTCAAATATGTTGTCCATCTACTTTTTGGTAAGCTATCACATAGTAAAGTTTCAGACCTGTTGAATCTTTGATAGCTGAGTAATAGCTACTTTGAAATTCTGACTGTTGAGTAAAGCCATTGTAACTCCAAAACTATTGCAGTTAGAGTGTTTGCCTAAAATATGTTGTTCAGCTACTTTGTCCTTAGCTGTAAGATGGTACATAGTTTGGGGTTCTATTGCATGCCATAAGTGAGTAATAGCTATTTTCTCATTTGTAGCTAATTGAGAGCTTTCACTTGGTGAAGTTTCAGATCCTTAGCTAATTACTCACCTACTCAAAATGAGTAAATGCGAATTATCTCTAAAAGTATTGCAGATAGCCAATTTTTCTCAACTCATTCACCTACTTTTGGAAGAGCTTTCACATGGTCAAATTTCAGACCCGTAGCTAATTACTCACCTACTCAAAATGAGTAAATGCGAATTATCTCTAAAAGTATTGCAGATAGCCAATTTTTCTCAAATAACTCATTCACCTACTTTTGAGAGAGCTTTCACTTGGTGAAGTTTCAGACCTGTAGCTAATTATTCACCTACTCAAAATGAGTAAATGCAAATTATCTGTAAAAGTATTGCAGATAGCCAATTTTTCTCAAATAACTCATTCAATGGTGAAGTTTCAGACCCGTAGCTAATTACTCACCTGCTCAAAATGAGTAAATGCGAATCATCTCTAAAAGTATTGCAGATAGCCAATTTTTCTCAAATAACTCATTCACCTACTTTTGAGAGAGCTTTCACTTGGTGAAGTTTCAGACCTGTAGCTAATTATTCACCTACTCAAAATGAGTAAATGCTAATTATCTCTAAAAGTATTGCAGATAGCCAATTTTTCTCAAATAACTCATTCACCTACTTTTGAAAGAGCTTTCACTTGGTGAAGTTTCAGACCCGTAGCTAATTATTCACCTGCTGAAAATGAGTAAATGCTAATTATCTCTAAAAGTATTGCAGGTAGCCAATTTTTCTCAAATAACTCCTTCAGGTACTTTTGGAAGAGCTTTCACATGGTGAAGTTTCAGATCCGTAGCTAATTACTCACCTACTCAAAATGATTAAATGCTAATTATGTCTAAAATTATTGCAGATAGACAATTTTTCTCAAATAACTCGTTCATCTACTTTTGGGAGAGCTTTCACTTGGTAAAGTTTCAGACCCGTAGCTAATTATTCACCTGCTGAAAATGAGTAAATGCTAATTATCTCTAAAAGTATTGTGGATAGCCAATTTTTCTCAAATAACTCCTTCACATACTTTTGGGAGAGCTTTCACTTGGTGAAGTTTCAGACCTGTAGCTAATTACTCACCTACTCAAAATGAGTAAATACGAATTATCTCTAAAAGTATTGCAGATAGACATTTTTTGTCAAATAACTCATTCACCTACTTTTAGGAGAGCTTTCACTTGGTGAAGTTTCAGACCCATAGCGAATTACTCACCTGCTCAAAATGAGTAAATGCTAATTATCTCTAAAAGTATTGCAGATAGCCAATTTTTCTCAAATAACTCATTCACCTACTTTAGGGAGAGCTTTCACATGGTGAAGTTTCAGCCCCATAGCTAATTACTCACCTGCTCAAATGAGTAAATGCTAATTATCTCTAAAAGTATTGCAGATAGCCAATTTTTCTCAAATAACTCATTCATCTACTATTGGGAGAGCCATCACTTGGTGAAGTTTCAGACCCGTAGCTAATTATTCACCTACTCAAAATGAGTAAATGCTAATTATCCCTAGAAGTATTGCGGATAGCCTTCACATGGTGAAGTTCCAGACCCGTAGGTAATTACTCACTTACTCAAAATGAGTAAATGCTAATTATCTCTAAAAGTATTGCAGATAGCCAATTTTTCTCGAATAAGTCATTCACCTACTTTTGGGACAGCTTTCACTTGGTGAAGTTTCAGACCTGTAGCTAATTACTCACCTACTCAAAATAAGTAAATGCCTATTATCACTAAAAGTATTGCAGATAGCCAGTATTTCTCAAATAACTCATTCACCTACATTTTGGAGAAGTTTCACATGCTTAAGTTTTTTTATGAATTTTTAAAATAAATTTTAATACATTAAAATTAATTAAATCATGCACTAAATCAATTATAACTTGAAAAGTACTGCATTTAGAGCACTTTGTGCAAATATGTTATGCAGCTACTTTTGGGTCAGCTATAACATAGTAAAATTTCAGACCTGTAGCTCATGGCATAGCTGAATAATAACTACTTTTAGGTTATCACTGTTGGGTAAATCACTTATAACTTGAAAACTTTTGCATTTACATTATTTAGTTTCAGTATGTTATTCACCTATTTTGAGGCAGCTATAACATAGTAAAATTCCAGACCTGTGGCTCATTGCATAGCGGAGTAATAGCTACTTTGAAGTTCTTACTCAACACTAAATCATTTATAACTTGAAAAGTATTACATTTAGAGCATTTTGTTAAAATATGTCATTCACCTACTTTTTCCATAGCAACAACATGGTGAGTAACTTGGGTGTCTATCTGAATAGCTAAGTGAGTAATAGCTACTTTTGGGCTTTTCACTAACTTCCATCATGAGTAAAATCACTTGTAACTTGAAAACTATTGCATTTAGAGAATTTTGTGCAAATATGTTATTCACCTACTTTTGGGTCAGCTATAACATACTAAAATTTCAGACCTCTAGCTCGTGCCATAGCTGAGTAATAGCTACTTTTGCCTTTGCCGGTGGATACATTTTGCATCTGGCCACAGATGCATCCTTGGTCTAGTCTCTAAAAGTATTACAGGTGGGCAATTTCTTCTAAATAAGTCATTCACCTACTTTTGGGTGATCTACCACATAGTGAAGTTGCAGAACTGTAGCTCTTTAGATGGCAGAGTAATAGCCACTAAAATAAGTAAATGTCTTGTATCTCTAAAAGTAGTACAGATAGGCTATTTCTTCTAAAGACGTGCTTCCCTACTTTGAGTTGATCTGCATAATGAAGTGGCAGAACTGTAGCTCTTTGGATGGCAAAGTAATAGCTACTAAAATGAGTAAATGCCTTTTGTCTTTAAAAGTATTGCAATCAAACATCTCGCAGGAAAATTTATATTCCACTATCTTTAGGACATCTAATTTATACGGCAGGAGATAAATGCATGCGTCAGAATGCTTGTTATTTCTGTTTTATTTTCTCTTTTTTTCCTTTTTTCTTTCAATACCTTGACAGTCCATCACAAAAAATTACCATGCGTGATTTTCACCAAGAAGTGATCTTTAAGCAATATTTTTACCTCCACCAGCAGTTTATATTTTTGTGTGCTAATTGTTTAATTGTCTCTTTGTTTTTTGTTTTTTTTTGTGTGTGTGTTTACATTACTCTAGAACTAATGAACAGATCTTTATTTAAAAATTTGTGGGTAGGACCTGACTGAAGGAAGAAGTTACTAAAAGAAAGATCTGAATCTTATTTTGGATACAAAAAAATCATGATTTTTCAGAGGTCCCATTTCAATGTATTTTTAATGACTTTAACTTTCTACTTGATATTTCTATGAAGATTAATTTACATGTTTGGTTTTATTTTATTGTCTTCCGTACAATACTTTATATCACTTGAGAGACTGGTCACTAAGAGTCGAGCGTTTTGCTCTCTCTGAGTGCTTCTTGTTATTATTTGGGATAGTGATACCCAAGCCAACACAGAACAGTTCCAACAGAAGGTCTAGAGAGATAGACATTGTCTAATAAACTCTCTAATAATTGAAATACCCTTTTCTTGAGTCACTTATGCATACATGGTGATCTGAATTCAGATACCCATTCTAAGTGACTAGTAAATTTTATTGCGTTAAAATATCAAACTGCTAGTGGTCCATTGGTGGATTTGGAGACCCGAACCACACTACCACACACACACATAACTTTAACACTGCTGGAAATCCACAGGCCCGCTACAATACATTTGGTGCAACTGGATATTTACTGGCAAGTAAAATAAACAACAATAATAATAAATAATCATGGATAGTTTACCACCCCCTGCTCCACTGTCTTTCACAGGTGTGGTAGCCCAGAATTTCAAACAATTTGAACAGGCATATCGAATCTACATGATAGCAATAGGACTGGACAAAAAGCAAAAAATAAAGACAAATGTTTTATTGCATATTATTGAGCCAAAAGCTGTCAAGGTTTATAATGGTCTCACATGGGCACCAGCTCAAGGGGACACACCAGGTGAGAATAAAGAAAATCTGGATCAGATTTTGAAGAAATTTGAAGAATATTGTACTCCACGTAAAAATACCATTTATGAAAGACTTTTGTTCAATAATAGGTCACAACAAAAAAGTGAATCTTTTGATCAATTTTATTCAGACTTGTATCAGCTATCACAGACTTGTGATTTCGACAACATGGGTGATCAAATGATCCGGGACAGAATTGTGGGGATTTATAATTCAGGTTTGAGGGAACGATTTCTTAGACTCGGAGAAGACTTGACTCTAACTAAAGCAGTAGATGTTTGCTGTGCCTGGGAAGCCACAACCAGTCAAGTAGATTCATTCAAAAATACTCCAGGTCAAATCTTTTTAGAAAATGCAATATTTCGCGGGAAAAATGCAGGTCATGGTAGAGGTTGAGGCCAAGGAACTTCAGTACGCAACACATCTGGTCAAGGGACTTCAAGACAAAGTACATTTGGTAGGGATAATCAAGGCCAAAACACATTTAGAAAAACACAAAATCAGACAAATAAAATGGAAATACCAAACAACAAGTGTAAATGGTGTGGTTTTGAGCCCCATGACAGGAGGGTTCGTCCTGCACGTGAAGCAACATGTAATTATGGCAGTAATTGGGACATTAAAAATCAGTCTGCCACAAAAGGACCAAAAAAAGTACACTATGTACAGGACAATACACCTTCACAAAGCTATTTACCAGAGTTCAGTGATTCTACTGATTTCCTTGGATATCTTACAAAAGACATGGGTGGAGTTTCTTCCTCGACCCCATCGCAGGATGTCACTGTGAAGTTGAATGGCATTCCTACTTCATTCAGCATTGACACTGGAGCAGATGTCACAATTATTGACAAGGATACTTTTGATGCTCAATTCCAAGGTCAGCTTCTTAGGAAGCCAGTATCAAAATTAAGAGGTCCGGATTTGAATGAAATTAAAACCTGTGGATATTTCAAGGCAGAGATCATATATAGACCCAAAACAGTTCACACTGTAGTGTACGTCCTACCAAAAAAGTGCACAGCTTTTGCAAGGGAAGCATGTGAAAAATTAGGACTCGTAAATTTTAACATGAACATGCAAATTGGACATATTCAACAGGACGTGTTGGAAAAATATCCTCAGTTGTTTGATGGCTTGGGCAAATTAAACACGGAGTACATGTATGACATAAAAATCAACCCAGATGCTACACCGTATTCTGTTCATTCTCCACGCCGCATTTCATTGCCATTACACAAGAACGTGAAAGCAGAATTGGAAAGACTACAGTCTTTGGGAGTTATAATTCCAGTCACAGAACCAACTCCTTGGTGTACTCCTATAGTAGTTGTGCCAAAATCAAGTGGAGATGTCAGAATTTGTGTGGATCTCACAAAACTCAATGCCACTGTTTGTAGAGAGAGATATATTGCCCTCAGTTGAACATTTGTTAGGTCAAATGGCGGGTGCCACAATATTTTCAAAAATTGATGCTAATAGTGGGTTTCACCAAATACAAGTCTCCAAAAGAAGTCACTTTTAACAACTTTCATCACCCCTTTTAGACAGTTTGCATATCAGAGACTTCCGTTTGGAATAACCTCGGGCCCAGAGTTGTTTCAGAGGGAAATGCAAACCACACTTGAAGGACTAGAAGGCGTTGTTTGTCTAATGGATGATATTGTGGTTTACAGACAAATTCAGGTGGAGCACGGTCAAAGACTTGAGGAGGTTTTAGACAAATTAAAGGAATCAGGAATAACCCTAAACAGGGAAAAGTGTACCTTCTATCAGCAAGAACTGGAATTCATTGGTCAGGTGGTGGGGAGGAATGGGATATCTGCATCACCAAAAAAGGTGTCTGCCATACTGGAAATTCCACCACCACAAAATATTCATGAACTGCGCAGATTTATGGGTATGGTAAATCAGTTGGGTAAGTTCGTGCCAAACCTCTCAGAGAAAACAGATCCACTCAGACTGTTGCTCAGCAAGAAATATGCTTGAGAGTGGGGACCAGCCCAACATAAAGCATATACTGAGGTGAAATTACTGCTCACCATCCCACCAACTCTTGCCTTATATGATGTGAATCTTCCCACAAAAATCACTGCTGACTCTTCATCATATGGACTTGGTGGTGTGATTATGCAGCAACATTCAGAGGGCTGGCGTCCAGTTGCATATGCTTCCCGGACTCTCACAGTTACAGAAAAACACTGCACATATTGAAAAAGAGGCACTGGCTGCAACATGGGCTTGTGAAAAATTTGAGGACTACATCCTGGGTCTGAAGTTTACCCTGGAAACGGATCACAAGCCACTTGTGCCAATTTTAGGGCGTCACGATGTAGAACTGCTACCTCCTCATTTGCAGCGCTTCTGCTTATACGTTATTCTTACATCATTCAACATGTGCCAGGTCGTGATCTTTATACTGCAGGTCGTTCAAGAGCTCAACAATCTGTATGGTGGCCTGGTCTGAGTACTCAAATCACGAAACTCGTCCAAAACTGTCGCCATTGTAGTCAATATACTAAGAACCACCCTGAACCATTAGAACCAACACAGTTTCAAGATTCTCCATGGTCAAAAGTTGCTTCAGACTTGTTTGAATACAAACAGAACAGTTATCTGTTGGTTGTGAATTATAATTTCCGATTTATTGTAATAGCATAACTGGAGGAAACTACAGCATCATGTGTCATTAATCATCTGAAGTCAATATTTGCTAGATATGGAATCCCCCAGAGTCTGATGTCGGACAATGGTCCTCAGTATTTAAACAGAGAGTTTTCTAACTTTGCTCACTGTTATGGATTCCCTCACATTACTTCAAGCCCTTGACTTCCTTCAGCAAATAGAGAAGTGGAAAGGGGAGTTCGTACTGTGAAACAGTTGTTGCGAGGAAGTACAGATCCCTATGCAGCACTAATGAGTTACAGGGCAACACCTCTAGATTGTGTGTCATAACAAGATTGTGTGTCATAATAAGATTGTGTGTCAAAATATATAAGGGTGTACGCCGAATGCTGCCCTATACTTACATAAAAATGTATATATATAATTACTTGAAAGTGTTAATAATTTTTTTAAAGAGGGGTAAATGCCGAAACGCTGCCCCATTTTATTGCACTTGGTGAAATGGGAAAAACAGACATGTGGACAATATATATTAGATATTTTTTATTTAGATAAAAGACATATTTTCAGTTTTGTGTATGTGTGTATATTTTTTTAAATTTTTCTGAGGGAGAGGTAATTTTGGGACATTAAAAATTTGTTATTAAAGGAAAGAGAGATGTAGTGATATGATGCGTGCTACGTTTTAGTGTGCACCGGACCGGAACATAAATAAAGCATGTTGTTGTAACCTTTGTGTCTATGAGTACATTTGTATCCCCAGATATCTGAGCCCAATCAGGCCATCAAACCATTACAGAAGCTACTATATTGGATAGACAGTACTGCTCAGCTACACATGTTTGTCACCTACCCAAGTTAGTCACCTGCCTAAAAAATGTTAAGGACAGGCAATACTGATACTAAAACAAATGGAACAAAAACTTATAATAATAAAATACAACTCTACCATTAAAGATTATTGTGAAGTGGTTTTAAAGTTGTCAAAAAATGCAAGTGACAAACTTGCGTAGGCGACGAACTTGGGTGGCTGAGCAGTAGGTATATTTCACAACCATAATCTGTGCAATCCAGATTCAGATTTGGATTCTTTATATTAGCTAGATTTGTGAAATGCAATTTTCTCAAACGAAGTGTCTGGGGTACCGTCAGTGACAGATTTACAAATATAGATCTCGGTTTCCGGTAGCAATAATTGACGGTAATTTTTTTTGAAATCTGTCAATACTTTAATGGTATATATCTGGTATGATGACTCTATGTTATCTATAATTCATTTGTAATCAGAAAATAGTCTCTGTCTATTTATTGTCAAGAAGTTACATACAGAACCTGCAGTTAGTTTCGTAGATGATCGTTAACATGTACTAAGTAAACTTATAGAGTCTAAATAGTGACAAATGTGTCGAAATAATGTAGAATATCCATGGTGTGACAGAATTCAGCTAATTAAACTGAACATGAGGGTGAAAAAATTATAAAATTGGACAAGAAATAAGGAAGTTGTGGCTACTTAAACATAGATTAAACATAAAAACGAATTACCGCGATTGCATTTATTCCCAATTGTCGCCCATTTGAAACCACTATAGTTACAGCTGACTGCTTCAGATATAAAATACTGGGTTACCGGATATGCAGCTACGGCGTTTCTCAAATTCCAAGAGCGGATTTCATGATAGGTCTTAGCCCGGTCTCAGGCTCAAACTTGAGACTTTTGTCTCAAATTATTGGAACATTTTACTGGAGCCCATGGGCTCAGCCTTAATGGATTTCACAAAAGGTCTCAGTCTCCGCTTTGGCTGAGCCACTGGCTCAAATGCTGAGAGTGGTTGAAAGTGGGCTTAAGTTTTGTAATAATTAAACAAAGGCCCAAATATGGCCACCATAATTCTTTCTTCACTTCAAAATTTGAAATGGCTGAAAATAGGGTACAAGTATAAAACAACCCCCTGAAGTAGTCTTTGGGTGTTTTTACATGTTTACAAGGTTTCCCATTGCAAAGTGGTATTTGACCAGAGATATTATGTGTCAAACAAGGAACATATATGTCATCAGTAGAATATTTTGACTACAAAAAATGGTCACATGACAAAGAAAACCACTGTGGTTATTTGATAATCTTGGTCTCAACTGAGACCCCTTCTGTGAAAACCATTTGAGACAAAGACTTAGCTGAGCCAAAAGCAGGGTGTCAAGTTCCTATTTTTTCCTATTTTTGGTAAGTTCCTATTTATTCCTATTTTCCAGGATAATTCCTATTTTTCCTATTTTTTGTGAAGATAATGTATTTTAACACACTATTTTTTGTTGATCACATGGAAAATGACTAATTTTCTCACATCATGATAAAGTGTAAGTTTTACAGTATCATTATGATTTTGACTGGTATGGTACATGGTTCAAAAACTTTAGTCAAATAACTTTAAGTTATAGGTTCTGGAAAATATTATCTAAGCTATTGCCTTTGTTTTATGCTTAATTTAGAAGCTTAGAATAAAATGATACTACAGTATTGTAATTTAATCTGTAATTTACATATAGTGTCTGTCTATTTTACTATTGTTATATCCCCAGACGAATGTTGGGGATATACCGGTTTCATGTCCGTCTGGTCTCATGCCTGCCCCCACTATCTTACGTTTTGGCTTGTGTGCATGGTAACTCAAAAACAGTTTCACAGATATCATTCAAACTTGGCCACACATGTATTTTGTTCAGGAGAGAAATCCTATTTTAAGGTGACCTTAAACTCCCAATAATAATGATGTTATGGCTACCTAAAAGGTCAGAAATTTACCCTGTGGCCACTTCATGCCCTCTAGGTTAAAAAAAAAATATGTGGCTCAAATTTTACCATGGAACATATTAATATATTTTCGTACACATGCCAAAAATCAAGACTTTATGTTGAGGTTAAAATTGTGGTTAAGGCCCATAAAGACCCTACATTGGGATTTTTTCTACATTTTTCACATATTTTGTGCTGTAATTTGGAAATGGTTATTCTTATGAGTCCCAGACTGTACTAGATATAACTTGTATATGTAATCTTTGTGGAAAATTTGAGGTCTGTGGCTTTAATTTTAAGGTCTCTTAAATACCCACAGAAACCCCAGGACTTTTTGCCATTTTTTTCCGACTTATAGCTGTCAAACTATGTGACTAATATAGCTAATGTCTCATCTGAGATTAAATTCTTGAAAATTCTTCATGTTCTTTTTACATGTACATGTACCAAAAATCAAGGCTTTAAGTAGACATTTAACCTCCATATCAGGACCATAAACTCCCACCTGAGTGACTTTTTTCAGTATTTTTCACATATTTCGACTTGTAAATTCCAAGTGGAAAGGCTAACATGAAACTGTACTAGATAAAACTTCTGCATGTGATCATTTTTTGTGGAAAATTTGAGGTCTGTACTTCAAATTTTAAGGTCTTCTTAAGGTCTCAAAATATACCCACAGAGACCCATTTTATCACTTTCTATCAGTTTGTGCCCCAATGTAGCTTACCCAGCTAAAATCTGACCTGGGAACTTTTTGCAGTTTCAAGAAATATTTATTCACCCTTTTTTTACAAAAAACTAAACTCCTTCTCTCCTTGAGGGGCGAGGGTGGCAAACCCCCCCATCAGGATTGTAGTCTTACAATATCAATCATAACGCAGTATGATTATTCTACAAATTGACAAAACTACCAAATAGCACAGCATAAGAAAATAAATCTCAAAACTACCATTTTTTTAATATTTTACATAAGCTAGACTGTAATTAATAAATTCTTTTCAATTGAAAGCTGCATTTTTATAAAATAACAAAAAAAAAAAACAAAAAAAAACTTATGTTTCTATCCAAATATGGCAAAATTCAAAGGTTTAGGTTTACATTTAGGCTATTTATAAAGCCTCTAAAGAACCCACCTGGAGACTTTTTTCTGCATTTGTCATACAGTTTGCCTTGTAATTTAAAATGGCTAGTCTCACTAGCCTCAAGCTGAAGTAGATATATCTTCTGTATATGATCTTTGTCTTTGGGCAGTTTGAATGCTATAGGTTTTAATTTTAAGGTTAAGTCTAAAATTACCACAGGGACCCAGTTTATTCCTTTTGGATGACTTTTCTCAGAAACTATGTAACATGGCTCTATCACTGTCTCATCCCAGTTAGTATTAAGATTTATCAGGTGATAAATAATTTGAAGGATATTATTTGTTTATATAAAATTTTTCTTCTCTTGTAACTTCTAAACTAACAGAAACTGAGTTATCCTTCTATTTTTTAATGTAAATGATATGCAAATCTAAGCTGTTTAGCTGTAATACTTAATGAGTGTCATTAAACAGCAGCAATGTATAAATAAAAAGACGAGTGAATATAATATTTATAATTAGTATTGTATTGGGCATTTTTATGTTGGGGATTTTCTATGGCCCACCTAGAATTTTCTATAGATTTGCAAATATCTGAGGATTTTCATATACAATTCCTACAATCCCTATTACCATTTAAACCAAAACTTGGCCTGTGGCAGCGTGCACTGTGATAAATGTCTTTTCCCTTCAATATCTCCTTTCACCCCCTGTTTTAGCATGCATATTCCCTTTGGGATATATCTATATTGGTGACAATGAGTAGACCTACTGTTTGGTTAAGCAGCAGGGGCTTTAGACAGGTGTGGCATTTGTGTATGATAGTCTGTTTGTGTGAGTGTTTAATGTTTATAGGGGTGTACCTGGGTGTATATATATACATGTATATCCAAAATTCTTGAGATTAAGTGAATCTGCCAAGATCTGATCACAGTATTTTATGATGTCATCTCTCCACTAATATATTAAAGTCATACAAGCCCTACAAAAGTGTTGTACTGCTTTATCAGAAAGTACTGAAAACCATTTAAATATTTTGAAAAGAGATAAATCTTATCATTGCAGGAAGACTGACCAAGAAAAAAAAAAGAAAAATGGTTTATAATAATTGTGAATCTCACAAAATGAGTGCTGCAAAAATACCCAATGAATGCCTTTGGCATGAGAGATGGCCTGTCTGGGGATATGTTGGCGTCGAGTCGGCACGATCTAGTTATGATTTTGAACTGGGTTACATGTACACATGTAGTCAATAGAATGTGTTTTTGTAAGATTTTCAATAGGTATGATGCTTACTTGAGTTAAACATGTATCATTTTGACTATATTTTTTCCATTGTTCAAAGATTAGTACAAAATAAAGGTAAAGGTGGTACATCATGATGACTATAGGGGTGTTGGGAGGCTATCTTGTTAAAAAAAAAGATTCCTATTTTCACTATATTTTTTCAGTAATATTCCTATTTTATTCCTACTTTTTGACTCGAAATTCCTATTTTCCTATTTTTTGAGACCCACTTTCAACTTGACGCCTGCAAAAGGCTCAGATTTGAGCCAGTGGCTCAGCCTGAAACTGGGCTAAGTCTGAGACTTTCATGAAATCCACCCCTGAGACCTTTCATGAAATCCTCCCCTGGGTTGGCAGTTTTTCCAAGGTGGTTTTTTTCCACCTGGTTTTGTCCGTCCCGGAAAAATGATCCACTTTTGGACAAAACCGGAAAAAAACCCTTTCTTAGCTAAAAAATAGATAGGTGTCATCCACTTTTGGACAAACCCGGAAAAAAATTATGTCAGTGCAATGCATTTTAGTACAAAGCTAAAACAGTAAAATATTTAAAATTATACAAGCTTTTCAGTTGTGTTTGCTCAATAAAAATGAGCTGTCATTCTTCAAACTTTGTCACTTTGTTTATAGGCACAAGAGATTGCAAACCATATTGTATATTCAACAGCTGTAAGCTATGTTTGGGTGACATATTTAATGGCCAGGAATACTGGACACAATTGCAATTAGGTATTTAGTAGCTACAGCAGATGTGAACCACAATAAACTCAGCTAGTGTTTCACAAACCCCTCATAATGACTTTTGTGTCAATTCTTTTGTGAAATAAAGGCTTGTATAAAACAAAAGCTAAGGGCATTGTAGCACCCTCTACCTAAATGAATCATTACACACAATATCTATTGTCACTGGAAATGATATTCCTTGTAAGATTGAGACATGTCACACCCTAAGTTATTGACAAATTATGGAAACAGTGAAATAAAAGATGACAATCTCTGTGCACCAAAGTGGAAAATTTATTATGTAGCTACTGCTTTTACTTAGTCCTATAGTCTCAGTCTGATAGTATCACACTCTTGTCACTTTATATTTTTAATCTGCGTTTTTACCCTGAATGATTTAAAATATTAAAGTAATATTCACTGTTTTAATGGTTTAAATGATAAACATCGGTCCCGTATACTTTCTACATTGTTTAAAGGAGCTTATGGGCTATACAAGTCACTTTGTGTCCTATTAAATCTCATGAAAGTTAGTTTTTTCCAGTTTTTTCCGGCTTTATCTGGAAAAAGGGGGTTTTATCCAGTTTTATCCACTGTCCCGAAAAAACCCAATGTTGTCAAATTCTGAATATAAAATGAAAAAAATAAGATAAACCACTATGAAATGTAATAAAAATCACTAAATTTGTAAAATTTGCTGCCACAATTTGTTGCCATTATTTGCAAAGCATTATGGGTAATCCAATGAATCTGAATCCGTTGATCTAGCTCAGGAGGTAGATCAATGGATTTATAATCCGGATTTGGATTCTAGTCACATCACAAGTGAATCTGTTAATCGGAGGAATCTAGATTCAATGGATTATGGTTGTAAAATAGGCATACTGACACCTACATGGTAGACATGACCCCAGTTGAATAAAGGGACTGTTATCACTATTCCTTTATGGCTTGTGAAAAATTCAAAATTTTTCAAATTTCGGCCGCTATCTTGAGTTTTGGTGGAAATGGAAATTGTAGTTAATCTCAAAAACTGTAAGAGATAGAGCAATTTAGGGCCAATATTTGGGATCCCTATAGGGTACTAAGGACTACCTGTCTATGACCTATGAAAAATATAGACTTTTCCGAATTTCAACCACAATCTTGAATTAGATAGAGCGATTTTGGGCAATATTCTGATCCTCAGGGTACTAAGGAATTCTCTGGGACTTTTGACATATATTATGGCTTTTCAGAATTTTGGTCACTATTTTAAATTTTGGTGGAAATGGAAAATGCCTTTTGAAAACTGTAAGAGTTAGAGCATTTTCGGGCAAATTTTGGATCCCCTGGGTACTGAGGACTGCTCCTCTAGGACCTCTAAAAAATTTGGGCTTTAGAGATATAATGATTTTAGGCTAAATTTGGACCTACTTGGTACTGGGTACACTACTCCTGTAGGACCTAAGAAAAATTATGACTTTTGTCAATTTTGGCTCCACCTTGAATTGTGGTGGAAATGGTAGATGTCATTTATCTTGAAAACTGTAAGAGATCGATTTCAGGCAAATGTTGGCCCCACTAGATAATAAGGACTACCCCTTTAATGTCTATAAATAATTTAGAATTTTCCTAATTTTGGCCACCATCATGAAAAATGCTATTTATCTTCAAAACCATGTAGCTTGTGCTTTTCAGGTGGATTCATCTTGCATCGGGCCACATATCCGTCCTTGGTCTGGTTGAAATGACAAAGAAACAGTATTAGAACTAGCTGCAGTTAAATGAAAATAGCAAATTATATAGAGGTTTTAGCAAATCAATCACAAAAAGGAGTTAATATAGGAATAAAAGACATATTCGAGTGCTTTATGATGGTTTAAACTATCGATCGACCGAAGGGCTGAGTGCTTTAATAGAACAGATCGATAGTTTAAAACCATCATAAAGCACGAGAATTTGTCTTTTATTCCTATTCTAAAATGGTTACAAAATATTTTAGTCAAAATAAGGGGTAAATTTTACGCAAAAATCAAAACAAATCCAACGCCATGTTGGCTGTTCCATCAATGCAACATGCTTAGTGATATCTAGGGTAAAAAACAAGTATTTTGTGTTACTCTATTTTCACAGAAATTGTCATGAAATATTGACAGATTGTCATTGTTGTAAGCTTTAAAACGATATGTTATTTGTTAAAATTAAGCAAGAAATGACAATTTTATGAATATTTTAACCACTTATTCTACCGGGAGTTGGTTGTTTACATGTATGCGAAGGAACGATGCACACAGAATTCAACAGCGTTGTTTTATTCACCATTCTATATTCACGATTCCAGCATTGCATAAAAGACGTGTTTAAGGTCAATGTGCAGCGTACCATTTTGGAATTATGAAATACAGTTGTACATGATGACAGTTAAAGTTACAAAGATAATATAAATGTAGATATTTTTTTTGGTTATTTTTCTTACATCTTATAAGAGCTTTTGTTAGGCAAATAAAATAAATAAACTTCATTTTAGGACACTTAAAAACAGTACACAGGAAATCCAGTTGTTTGTAGGTGTACAAATATATATATATTCGTTTAATGCAATTTTATAAAGTAACAGTCAATCTACTAACCTTAGTTTATGCAAATGAAGAAAACATATCTTGTACTTTATCATAACTACATTATTTTACATAGTAGTACTGAACTCGGCACACATATGTGTGCAAATGCATGAAGAAAGCACACCTATCAGTAATGGCAGCTGCTTGCTGTGTGGAAGTGGCTCAGTTTTACCACAAAATTGAAAATATTTGTGTAACACTAAAGAGAGTGTGATTTTCTGTTGGGATTTCAGATTCTGTTTAGTTTTGTCTCTCCTATGTGAGGACTAGTACACACTGTGCTACAGCCTTTTTAAGGTCCCATCTATAACAATCTCTTGACCATTCTGATACAAACCTGGGCTGGTATTCATAAAACTTGCTGAGGCCAAATTTTGTCTCAAGTCTTAAGTTTTGGTCTCAAGTCTGAGACCATTTTTGGTCTCAAACTTGTTAGCTATTCACAAAACAGTTGAGACCAAATTTAGTCTCAGATTTGGTCTCAAACTTAAGACTGGTATATAGTTGTCTTAAATATTTTGTTCAAAGTCTCAAGCTTATTTCATCTTAACTGAGATTCATATTTTCATTTTTTATGGCTTAATGTAAAGTAGAAATAATTTACAACATATATACTACTTGGCCTAAACTTTTGTAACAACTGATAGCACGAATTTTGGCTTCAAAAGTGCCTTACTTTGAGACAATTTTCAACACAGAGTTTTCTGACTGCATAGCAACAAAGATGTGGATCATGTGACATGCAAAATAAAAAACAATTGACACAATTTTCTATTTATTATTTTTTATTTTAATAGACAGTATAATTTTTGTTAAGAATTAAAACACACAACAACTATTGATCTTTAAAAAATGTTGGATATATTTGCAAGTTAATGATTTGTTTACATTGGGAAGACTTGAGACTGGTCTCAGCTTGGTCACAGCTGAGAACCTATTTGTGAATACAAAGTTGAGACTTGGTCTCAACTGAGACCAAATCTCAAAGCTGAGACTATTTTTTGTCTCAGACTTAAGATCTCTTTATGAATACGGCCCCTGGATCCATTCTGATACAAACATACAATCTTTATTTATGGAAGGATTTTAATCAGATATTATTTTTAATTGTGGGTATAAAAGTATGAGGTAATCTTAAATTAGGTTAAAATTGTAAGTTAAAAGTGTTTTTATTATATTAAGTTAAGTGGTAGCTTTTTATTAATGCAGAAATCATTTATATGTTACTGTCTTATAAAGCAATGCATGAAGAGGATTCCTGTTTAAAGTTTTTGGGGTAGATTGATTTTTGAGAAAGCTATAGGCATTTGAAGTTTTGAATTATTCAGTACCAAGATAAAATAAAGTTCTATTGGTTCATCCATGTATTCATAGTAGATATATGTTTAGTAAGTCCATGACAGAGCACTGAAATTAAGAAAAAATTAAAATAAAACACATTAATTTGACATTGAGGTCACAGTTTATTCCTTTCACCCATACATCAAAGAGGTAGGGATGTTTTTTAGTCTACATGATGCAATTCATTGTATCCGGTGGATACTTTGGTTTAGCGTTTGCTATGCCGCCGCCACCGCCGGGCGTAGAGAGATTTTCGGCGTTAACGCTCTCAGAGGAAAACTACACCAGCTAGCGTCACCAAATTTGCAGGATATCTTCATTGGGGGGTAAGCTTCTCTGGGACTGAAATTAGCCTCATTCTGAAAAACAAGATGGCTGCCACGGGCATTTCTTTGAAAAATTATCTACATTTTTCTACTGGCTGTTGAAGGTTGAAGGTTGAATCTCTTCATAGGTGATCTGTATGACAGATATATATGTTCTCTACAACCTTGCAGACTTTTGACCTTGAAGCTCTTAATTCAAGGTCATCCACGGAGTGCCAAATTAACCCACATAGTGGACTATAAAAATGCCAATATCTCCCTTATTATTAGTCGTAGAGGTTTGCAATGTGAAACCAACCTATAGGAAATCATGTGCTGCGAATCTTCTGATGTGGTCAGATTTGACCTTGGACCCCTCCTTCAATGTCAAACGAGGATAGCCAAACTTAAAAGTGCTTATAACTCGCTTATTATTGGTCCTAGAGGTTTGGGATGGTAAACCAACCTATGAGAAATCATGGACTGGGAATCTTCTGGTGTGGTCGGATTTGACCTTGGGCCTCCCCTTCAAGGTCAAATGAGGATATCCAAATTTAAAAGTGCTTATAACTTGTTTATTATTGGTCCTAGAGGTTTGGGATGTTAAACCAGCCTATAGGAAATCATGGGCTGGGAATCTTTTCGTGTGGTCAGATTTGACCTTGGACCTCTCATTCAGTGTCAAACGATGGTTCACTGGCTCTGGTCAGTTGTTTTTCCGGTGGATACAAATTTACATCAGTTCTCCAATGCATATGTCTAGTTGTCATTGAAATAAAACCTATTCATTAAGATTTATATGTAAACATAAATAAAAAAGAGTCAGACGTTGTGGGGACGACTTTTGTAAGTGACCAACTTTGCATCAGAATAAGTTGGTGGTTGACGAGTTGCCAAACATCTGAGCTGTCTATGATTCAGCTGCTGTGGATGAGCAAATACCATTCATTAACAGTAGCTACATTTTGAAACTTAAAAGACCAGTGATAGAAAAATAGGGGTGTCCAAAATTTTTCTATGAATATAGTTGCTTGGGAGCAGTATTGGGTGTATATTATTATATCCCTAGAAGAAAGTCAGAGGATACACTGGATTCAGCCCTGTCGTGCTGCTGCCACCGTAGAAATTTTGTTGTGTACGTGATAACTCAGAGTCAATTTTTTTTTCAAATTTGGTATACATATTATAGATAGCCAAAAGAGATCCCTATTTTAAGGTGACCTTAAACTGTCAATTATGAAGAACTTATGCCCACCTTAAGTCAGAAATGGGCCTTTGGCCACTTAAAGTCCCATGGATCACAAACTATGAAGCTCATCAAGCTAAAACTTTACATGAGAACACAATATTATGTTCTTCTTACATGTATCAAAATTAAAACTTTAAGTTCAGGTCAGAACTGTATTTGAGGCTCATAATGACCCCACCTGGGGACTTTTTCCATACACTTTTTCACATGTTTTGCTCTCTAACTGGAAAGTAGTAAGCCTGACCAGCTTCAATCAGTAAAAAATGTAACTTCTTTCTGTGAGCTTGTTTGTGGAAAGTTTGAGGCCTGTAGTTTAAATGTAAAGGTGACCTTAAGGTCTCTAAAATTCCCACAGAGACCCAATTTATGGACTTTTTTTCCACTTTTAAGTACTTTAGCTGTCAAACTCTGTCTCTCATGTATGTGAATTCACATCTGAGAATGTATTAATATGTTCTTTTTACATGTTTCAAAAGAACTACTTCAAAATATTTATTAAAAATATCTTTATGAGCAAAATTTGCCGTTCAGTGAAAAGGCAAAACTGGTGAATTTACCAGATGAAGTGTTGTATGTAATAATAATATTTTTTCAAATAAATGTGAAAATTGGATAATTGTATGTTAATTTTATTGACTTAAAATATTATCTCTGTAAATTGAGGCCATTTTCTGTCATTCTCTTAAATTATCCATTCTCAGTATTCTCAGTACTGGCTTATACAGACCAATTTTATGTTATTATTCTGTCTGTATTTGCAATATGAATGATGTGAAAACTTCCAGCCCAAGCCGTTCACATCCAATACCAGCCATGTAAGTTTTGAGTAATAACAAAGCTTTTGAACTTTCCTAGTAAGGAGTTTTGTTGTGTGTTTGTACAGTTTAAAAAATGATGAAGACAGTGGTGAAGAGGAGAGCAATGGAGAAAATCAGCCAGAAGTAGATGATGAAGAGGTTTTTATGCACCATCATAATTAAATATTCTATTTCAAATCACTGATATTATATAGTAACATGCAACATAACACTAATACATACTAAGATAAGACAGCCTGCGACCTGTTTACTGACAAAGTAACAATACCCAACTCATTCTTTGCCAATTGCTAAAATTATACATGTATACTACTTCCACAGTAACTACCCTATCAAAACTTTTATCTTAAATAAGGAGCCAAGAAATGTTTATTTCAAGAGACTAGTTCTACATGATGTTAAGCCATCGCTGTGTAAAGCATCTCAGAATTATTGAAAGATTTCAGTTTTTTGTTTCATGTATAAAACTGAAAGGATTTGGTAATTATCCAAAGAAAAGCTAAATCTGAAAATGTATTTGTATTTGATTTGTATTTGATTTTTATACTCAGCGCAATATCTCCATATACTACAGACTAAAATGCAGACAAGAAGTCATTGAGATTATTCTAGTTTATTGCAGTATTGTTATTGAATAGTTTAGCAGTGTTGTTTACACACCGTACATGTAAATTACTCAGTATAAATACACAATTTGACTCCGGGTCCTTTGCTTTCTGGAGGTACATGATTCTGGTATCTACATGTGTATATGTACAGGAGGTCACTGTGGGGGAAGATGAACATCCACTGCAGTTTCAGTTCACATTCTGGTTTTCACGTAGAGCTCCTGGCAAACAAGCCACCTCCACTAGCTATGATCAGAATCTGAAGAAAGTTGCCACCTTTGCCTCTGTAAGTTGGATTTATTGTGAAACTTCATCACCAAACTTGCCATATCTTAATACCAGCTGATAGACCAACTAACAATATTTTCAGTTGTATATTGCAAACAATTTATACAGGAATATGGGGGCCCACAAACAAAGCCAGCCACAGTAAGCTAGTTTAAGATCAGGCTTAGTATCGAATAATTAATTCTGAATGGTTTTGCAGTTTTTGAGAAATTAATGACACCAATCTTTGCAAGACCATTGTGGCATGTAAGCAACTTTGACAGCTGCCAGAGGTTCCCAGTTGCTCATTGGTCAGCAGATTTGGAATGTTATTACAGCTCTCACCTCTGTGGGAGTTCCACTCACACAAGTGGGAATACTGAGAGCCTGTCCCAATATATCCTTGGCTGATAAAGTGGGATGTAAAACCTAACATCTGTCAGACTGGTCTTCTTGTGCTGTTTCAGGTTGAGCAGTTCTGGAGACATCACAGTCACATGATGAGGCCTGGAGACCTCACAGGTCACTGTGACTACCACCTCTTTAAGAAAGGAATCCGACCCATGTGGGAGGTAGGATTACATGAAGGTCAGCCAAAGAGTTTAAAAAATACATTGGGTCTTTTTTAAGTGTACATGTATCAATATATTCAAAATGGTTTTCAGGATGAAGCAAATCGCCATGGTGGAAAGTGGATTGTACGTTTAAAGAAAGGATTAGCATCTCGTTGTTGGGAAAATCTAATATTGGCAATGCTGGGAGAACAGTTTATGGTGGGAGATGAAATATGTGGTGCAGTAATATCTCTCAGATATCAGGTCTGTAAAAACATGTGGTTTTCAATGTAATTCAACACTTTTCAAAATATATGTAATATTAGTAAATTCAGTATTTGTTAATGAACTAAAAGTGTTCTGTGAACGTAACGATTTATGTTGTTCACAAAATGTGACTTATTTCAGAGATAAGAGATAAATTAGCTTAAGTTTTGTTATCTCCCACCAGGCTTTAGCTTGTGTGTGTGTGCATTCGTACGTGCAGTTGTTAGTGTGTCTTGCAGATTTCTCTAAAACTACTGCATTTACACCTATTTTGTAACTTACTTGTCCTAATGGATTTTTTTGCCCTTCAAAATTTTTTAGGTTTTTTTTGGACTTTGACCTAAAGCTAAGTGAGTAATAGCACTTGTAGCTAATTTGAGAAAATGGCTACTAACTCTAAAACTATTGCATTTAGAGAGTTTTGTTAAAATATGTTGTTCAGCTACTTTCTCCTTGCGTACAAGATGGTATGTACTTCGGAGCTCTACTTCACTATATAAGTGAGTAACAGCTAATTCCTTAACTAAATTATTGAAAGAGAAAATGTCTAACATCAAAAGTACTGCAAGTATATATGTTGTTCATTGTATCCCCGGACGAAAGTCGGGGATACTTAGGATTCAGTACGGTCACGCCGCCGCCGCTGCAGAGATTTCCTTTTGGACGCGATAACTTAAAAATATTTTAGTTAGAGCTTTCAAATTTGGTATGTGGGTATATATGGGCAATGCCACGAACGCTATTGTTTTGTGACCTTGACCTTCAATCTCAAGGTCACTGGTGGCCTCTTAAAGGTCAGATTTTGGCCATTTTTTCACTTTTTGGGCCAGTTCTCCTATACAGAAAGTCAGATCATCCTATGGCTGGTATATATAATACATATATATGTCCTCTGTAAGCATGCAGAAATTTGACCTTGAAGCTCTTCATTGAAGGTCATCCACTGACCGCCAAAGTACCTGACCGAGGGTCATTTTTGGCCTTTTTGGAGCTATTTTCACACTTAATGCTGACTATATTGCATGGACACTATTGAAAATGGCTTTGGAGGTTGAGTACATGATGGACTTCTACCATCCAGGCTTACTGGTTACAGATCTTCATTTAAGGTCATCCACTGACCGCCAAAGTACCTGACCGAGGGTCATTTTTGGCCCTCTATTTGTTTGTTTGTTTGTGAACAAGATAACTCAAAAACTGACGGATGGATTTTGATAAAATTTTCAGGATATGTCCAAAATGGTAAAAGGAAGATATGATTAAATTTTGGGAGTGATCCGGATCACTGTCTGGATCTTCTGGATCCATGAAATTTAATTTTTAAAGACAGATAACTCAAAAACTTATGGGTGCATTTTGATGAAATTTTCAGGAAATGTCCTTAATGGGACAAAGAACAAGTGATTAGTTTTTGGGAGTAATCTGGATCACTATCTGGATCATGTGGATTCAGGCTGCCAGATGTGTTTGTGTACAAGATAACTAAAACACTTATGGACTGATTTTGATGAAATTTTTAGAATATGTCTGAAAAGGTAAAAGGATGAAATGATTGAATTTTGGAAGTGATCCGGATCACTATATGGATCTTCTGGATCCATGAAATGTAATTTTTAAAGACAGATATAAGTGAAAGAACTAGTGATTAGCTTTCGGGAGTAATCTGGTACTATGGAGAATCCTGACCTGGTGCTCCAGGAAACAGGCTCAAGACCGACATATTCAAGCCTTAACTATGTCCCGTCCGGGGATACACTGCGTCGAGACGCAATCTCTAGTTTATTTTGGGGTCAGCTATAACATATAGTAAAATTACAGACCTGTACCTCACTTCACAGCTGAGCAATAGGTACTAAAGTACTTAAAAAGTTGACACTGTTGAGTAAGTCATTTGTAACTTAAAATCTATTTCATTTACAGTATTTTGTTTAAATATGTTATTCACCTACTTTTGGGTCAGCTATAACGTAGCAAAATTGCAGACCTGTAGCTCATTTCATAGCTGACCAATAGCTATTTTATTACATTAATACATCTGACCTAATGGACAATTAGCTATATTGCTGGACCAGCTAGATTACTGTCAGCCAGACTCCAACTGGTTCCAGTCACAAGGGTCTACCAGCTACTTCAGCTACCGGTGATGCTACTCAGCAGCCTGTTACCGGTGCTGGTGAGGTGCCAATACTGCAACCTTCCCTATTCAGATTCTTGCAACCCAGGCTGTGACTGGTACCAATGAGAAGGTTCTATCTACAACTTCAACTCTTGCTACTTCTCAGTATCCAGGCTGACTTTGAATAACAAGCTGACCCCACCTCCCCTCTGTATCCTATTTAGGAAGAGGGCAAGATCTCTGACCAGGAAACTAGGGTACCAGAACAGAAACCTGATCAACAGATATCTAGAGAACAAACTACCAGGAAACTGTAAGGGGATTCCCATCATTCATGGGGTGGCACCAGGTCCCAGAATGTGAAAGTTCAGCTTCTTCTCAAGATGATAACCACTTTGCCAGTCCCAGGACCCAGCCAACCACCTAAATATCAGTGAAACTTCCATCAGATCACTGGTTGTGCCAGAAAATGGAAAAGCTGAACCTTACAATATCAGAGGGTTACCCAACACACAGTACTGATACTAGTGCACTGTCCGGGGACCAATCTATCAAGGTTCCTCATGATGTTTACTCAGAGAAGATAGTCGTTTCCCGGTCAAAAGTTTCTTACTGGCCAAATAAACCGGTGAAACTAAATAGTTCTTTCATCAAAATTGCTAGACAGTCCTTAACTTCTGGATCACTGTCGTCCTGGCCTATAGCACATCAAACCCTGAGAAATGTAAATGGGAGAGGTCGGCCAGAGACCCAACCTCTATTTGTAACCAGCCAGCAGGGTTTAGTTGCTGTTTAACCAAAGTCCAGGAGAGCATGACCACCAAAAAAATTCCCAAGTTCCAGTCACCATCTTGAATTTTGGTGAAAATCGAAAATGTCAATAATTTTAAAAACCGTTGGAGATAGAGCCATTATGAGCAAATTTCAGATCCTTCATGTACCAGACACCCAGGATATAGTGCCTCTGAGAAATTTTTACTTTTCCCAATTCAAGCTGCCATCTTGAATTTTGGACGTAATCGACAATGTCTCATTTATGAATGGCTGAATTCTCTATATGTCATATTATACACAGTCTGAACAGGGGATGCACTATGTTGAATTGATGCAATTCTGGTGCTTCTAGAACTTCAGATGTGAAAACTACCATACAAATCTGCTTATTCTGTATAAGTTTTGAAAGGGTCGAATTTGATCTTTGACGCCAGCTTCAAGGTTCAATTGTATTGAAAAGACCATTTATCTTTCTTATTATTGCTCCTTGGGCTTTGACCCCTTTTCTGTGGTCAGATTACCTCCATTTCTGTTTAATACCCGCCAGAGATCAAGAGGGAGTGGTCTTGTTTTATGTTATTTAAATTAAGGCTAGAGTGATCTTGTTTTTAAGTTATTTAAATTAAGGCTACAATTTAGCCAAAAAATGGATCTCGATTCCTTGCTTTGGAAGAACCAACACAGTGTCATACTCTTATTAATCATTTCATTATCACTCAAGTTATTTTTCTAAGTTGCTGTATTCATAAGTAAATGGCAAATCATTCAGCCTAATTTCAGTTGAAGATTCTAATGTTACTGTTGTTTCCAGGAAGACATATTGTCATTGTGGAATCGTTCTGCCAATGACAGCCACACAACAGCTAGAATAAGAGATACATTGAAAAGAGTGTTGAGTCTACCAGCAAACACCATCATGGAGTACAAAACCCACACAGACAGCCTCAAGTATGTAACTTATGACTGTTAAATTTCAATTATCACACAGGTTCTAGTTAACATCTGGTAAAATATACATGTTCGTTAAATTACAAAATTTTTTTTTTCACAATATTTGATTCTTCAGATGTATGGCTTTCTTTTAATTTTAACATAAAATACTTTGTATTTTTCATAAAAATATTTGAACATGAATATACAGAAAAGTCTATTCAAATAATTATGCATATGAATTTGAATACCCCAGGCCTGGTTCAAATTAACACCTTATCTGCTTCTGTTTGAAAGCAATACTTAAAATACAAAACAGTATTTCTTTCCGTAAGAATGAATTATCATGTGTATACATGTTTTGTTTGGTACACTTCAAATTACTGACTTTGGACATTGCTCTTCTGAAAATTTGAAGTGGAAATGCTATATAACCTAAAGTGTTAAACTCTGGTACCCAAACTAAGGGTGACCACTTTTGTTTTTTTTGCATTCTTTTTATCCCACAACCTTTAAGGGCTATGCGGGTATTGTTTTTACCCATGGTGTCTGGGACGGGCGGTGGGAAAAAGTTTGTCCGGGCTGTATCTCAGAAACCGTAAGATGTAGGAGATTTAAACTTGGTACGGATATTGGTTGGAGGTATATGTTTACAACGTCATGGTGTGACCTTGATTTAATCTTTGACCTTGCTGTAGTGACCTTGACCTTTAAAATCTTGTCCAGGCTATATCTCAGAAATCATACGTTGTAGGAAGTTGATACTTGGTAGGGACATTGGTTGGGGAATGTCTGTGTACAGTGTCATGGTGTGACCTTAATTTGACCTTTCCACCGTGACTGTGGCCTTTTAAAATCTTATCCGGGCTATATATCAGGAACCATAAGGTGTAGGAAGTTGATACTTGGTAAGGACATTGGTTAGGGGGTGTAGGTGTACAGCATCATGGTGTGACCTTCATTTGACCTTTCACCTTTCCATAGTAACCTTGACCTTTAAAATCTTGTCCAAACTATATCTCAAAAAAACAAAAGGTGTAGGGGGTTGATACTTCATATGGACATAGGTTGGATGTGTAAGTGTGCAAAATCATGGTGTGATCTTGATTTGACCTTTGACCTTACTGTAGTGATCTTTAACCTTGGTTCTGCCAAAGTGGGTTCACCTGCTATAATTGAGACATATTTCTCATATAACAAAGATATATGGATTGCTGTAGCTCATTATTGTATCCACCGGATGCATCAAGTGGATACTTTGATTTAACGTTCACTACACTGTCACTGCCACGTGTAGAGAGATTTTTCTCACACTCACTTGAACAGTCTCACAGGTAAACTACACCAGCTAGCATCATCAAATTTTGAGGATATCTTCATTGGGAGGTAAGCTTCTCTGGGACTGAAATAAGCCTCATTCTGAAAAACAAGATGGCCGCCGCAGGCATTTTTGAAAATTATCTACCCTTTCATACTGGCTGGTTCTCAAAGTAGAAGGTTTAATCTCTTCATATGTGATATGTATAATAGATAAACATGTCCTCTACAACCTTGCAGACATATGACCTTGAAGCTCCTCATACAAGGTCATCCACAGAATGCCAAAGAACCCCATGTAGCGGATATTAAAAGTGCCTATATCTCCTTTACTCTTGTTCCTAGAGGTTTGCAATGTGAAACCAACCTATAGGAATTAATGGGCTGGGAATCTTTTGATGTGGTCAGATTTGACCTTGGGCCCCCTTCAAGGTCAAACGAGGATATCCAAACTTAAAAGTGCTTATAACTCGCTTGTTATTGGTCCTAGAGGTTTGCAATGTGCAACCATCTTAAAGAAAATCATGGGCTGGGAATTTTTTGATGTTGTCAGTAGTGCTGTCACTCGCCAATGCAAACATACTTCAAATATCGACCACACTTGCCAACCGAATACCGACATTTGTCGACATACTTTCACTGTAATATTAAAACAAGCATTCAATAAAGATGTGCTATAGAATCGTTTTCTTACATGTATATTTATATCCCCAGACGAAAGTCGGGGATATATTGGATTCAGGTCCGTCGCGCCGCCGCCGCCGCCGCCGCCGCCGTAGAAATTTCCTTGTGGACGCGATAACTCAAAAACAAATTAATATTTTTTTTTCAAACTTGGTACACATATTAAGGGTGCCCAAAGGAAGATCCCTATTTTAAGGTGACCTTAAACTCCCAGTAAAAAAGAACTTATGGCCACCTTAAGGTCAGAAATTGCACTTTTGGCCACTTAGAGCCCTGTAGGTCACAAACTATGATGCTCAGCTGGCTGAAATTTTACCTGACAACACATTAATATGTTCTTAGTACATGTGCCGAAAATCATGACTTTAAGTTGAGGAGAAAATTGTGTTTGAGGCCCATAAATACCCCCACTTAGGGATTTTTTGCTATACTTTACACATATTTTGCCCTATAATTTGGAAGTGATAATTCTGATGAGTCTCAAACTGCGCTAGGTATGACTTTGATATGTAATCCTTGTCTGTAGAAAATTTTAGGGCTGTAGGTTTACCCAAAGGGGTCGACTTAAGGTCTCAAAAGTGCCCACAGAGACCCAATTTATGCACTTTTTGCCACTTTCAAGCACTGTAGCTTTCAAACTATGTCTCTCATCTAAGTTAAATATCATCTGGGAATATATCTATGTGTTTTCTTATATGTGCCCCAACATTTAGGCCTTTAATAGACAGTTAACCTGTGTATCAGGACCATAAACACCCACCCGAGTGACCCTTATAAGACATTTTTCACATCTTTTTCCCTGTAACTTGGAAATGGTAAGTCTGAGAAGTTTCAAACTGTATTAGATATATATTCTGTGTGTAATCTTAGTATGTAACAGATTTTAAGTCTGAAGCTTTAATTTTGAAGGTCAAATTGAGGTCTCTAAAAGGCTCCCAAAGACCCAATATTTGGACTTTTTGCTACTTTTAAGCCCTGTGACTGTCAAACTATGTGACTGATAGAGCTCAAATCCTATCTGAGAAGATATTAGTATGTTATTTTTATATGTGCCAAAAATTAAGGCTTTAAGAAGACATTTAACCTGTGTATGAGGACCATAAATCCCCACCCGAGTGACCATTTTTAGACATTTTTCACATATTTTTCCCTGTAACTTGGAAATGGTAAGTCTAAGAAGTTTCAAACTGTATTAGATGCATATTCTATGTGTAATCTTAGTATGTGACAAATTTTAAGTCTGAAGCTTTAATTTGAAGGCTACATTTAGGTCTCTAGAAGGCCCCATAAAGACCCAATATTTGGACTTTTTGCCAATTTTAAGGCCTGTGACTGTTAAACTATGTGACTGATAGAGCTGAAATCTCATCTGGGAATACATTATTATGTTCTTTTTACATGTGCCAAAAATCAAGGCTTCAAGTAGACATTTAACCTGTGTATGAGGACCTTAAACACCCACCTGAGTGACCCTTTTAAGACATTTTTCACATATTTTGCTCTGTAACTTGGAAATGGTAAGTCTGAGAAGTTTCAAACTTTATTAGATACATATTCTATGTGTAATCTTAGTATGTAACAAATTTTAAGTCTGAAGCTTTAATTTGAAAGCCACATCGAGATCTCTAAAAGGCCCACAATGACCCAATATTTGGACTTTTTACCACCTTTAAGCCCTGTAACTGTTAAACTATGTGATTGATGGAGCTGAAATCCCATCTGGGAATGCATTATTATGTCCTTTTTACATATGCCGAAAATCAAGGTTTTTAGTAGACATTTAACCTGTGTATGAGGGCCATAGACACTCGCCCAAGTGCCTTTTTTGACATTTTTTCCGTATTTTGCCCTGTTATTTGGAAATGCTTAGTGTGACAAGTCTTAAACTGTATTATATATAATTTTTGTTTGTTATGTATGTCCCCCAAAAAGTTTCAGATCTGTAGTTTAATTGCTAAGGTCTCTTTAACAATTGTAAAATGCCCACAGAAACCCAATTTATGGATATTATGCCACTTTAAAGCCCAGTAACTGTCAAACGATGTGGGGTATAGAGCTGAAATCTTTGAATTTTTAAAAGGAAATGCCTGTCTATTTAAATTTTGAATATTAATAATGTTATGGCTATCTTAGTCTTTTAAGAACTTATTTTTGTGTGTTATACCTCTGCTTGCTGAGTTTTTCACTTTTTAAAATGAAACGGTTAAACATATTCAAGTAGACAAAATGGACACTTTAAGTGAGCTTTAAGTCCCAATATTAATGAAATTATATCCTTATGTAGTAAAACTAGGGGATTTTTAACCCTCAACTAGCCCAGTTTTATTCAACTTGCCTCAGTTAATTTTGGCACAGCTCCTACAGTTATGAACTCATTTCAGTTGATAATCACATACTTAAAATTCTCAATTCTTTTTGTATTTGAGTACCCCTTTTATATAGATTGTTTGTTTACCATTTATGCTCAACCCACATCCCCCACCCGGATTCCCCCCACCCACCTCTGGGACCTCCAGCTATATTGAGTGACACTAAATAAACAATGGTATTTAATGATATCAGATGAGAAACAAAGAACTCAATGGGGTTGCAGATCTTGTGTAATAGTGAGAGAGGTGTGGAGAAGGGGAGAGGGGTGGGGGTGGGAGGTGGTGGGCTTCATTACATATAACACAAAGGGGAGTCAGAACTGAGATTGTGTCACATATTTAGGTTGCATATATATGGACCACATATATAGGTATAGAGGAAATGAATAACTGAAAACAATTTGCAAATTCTAAAAATAATATAATAAAATAATAATATAAACAATTTTTTTTTAAATAATATTTTATTTGTGAACAAATATAGAAACAGATATGCGCTTTTGGGATTATGAATTTTAGAATGGACATTGAATCATCAATCATTTAAATACTTTGAAGGAAGATTGAAAAATATGATGAGTTGAGTTAAAAATAATATTTTATTTGTCAACAAATATAGAAACAGATATGCTCTTTTGGGATTATTATTTTAGAATGGACATTCAATCATCAATCATTTAAATACTTTGAAAATAGGTTTAGAGTTATCATTGCAGGAAGATTGAAAATATAATTTGAGTTATGTATTCGGCGTCTGGGGATACACCATCTTCCTTGGGGAGATATAAACAGAGTAGATTGATGTGCTGAAGTTCATATAATAATGGGTAATTATGTTTTAAAAAATTTCCGATCAAAACCTGTGGCGTGAGTGATGACCTGTCTGGGGATATGTTGGCGCCGAGTTGGCCCAATCTAGTTTATATATTTGTCAATAAAAGCTTTAAATACTTGATTGTTTTCATGTTGTTTCTGCAAAAAAACAAAACAAAAAAAAAAACCAAAAAACATGTGCCTATATAGATGAAGAAGGGAGGTATAAATTATTTCATTTGCATAAGGTATCCAAGTAATTTTTGGAGAGATTTCACAGATGTTAGAGAAAATATGAAAAGCAATATATCCAGCAGTTAAGAAGTTTATATTATATAATTTCATGGTAGGTAAAGAGTAACTGACTGACGGTTAAAGGAAACTGAGTTCAACATGTATATTTGATCCTTTTGTCAAGTCCAATCTTAACTACTACTTATGAGGTAAGTTACTGATAGTTTAAGAGAAAGAATTCTAAGTTGCAAATTTGGTTTCCATTGTGAACTTAAATCTTAACTATGACTGGGTTAAAGTCCAACTTGCAGTTGCAAAGTTCATTCTTAGCTACAAGTCCACAATTAAAAGGTAAGTCAGTTAAACATCCAAATTTATTAAGTTGGCACTTAAGTAAAATATTTTAACACTTGTATTTTGCCAAAGTTCTTATTTAAAACAATCAGCATGGTGACATTTACTGATGACAAAGAAGCCCTGCAGGAATAGCCAAGTACTTTTTGGCCAACTTTGCTATTGAAGAGTGCAACAATTCTCTAGCTTTCTACCAAACCAAAGGATCTTCCTTACTAACAGGTTCAGCATTATATTTTTCAAACTCTTCTACTGCCTTTATGTCAGGTTGAACATTAACATTGGGCTCTTCACTAATAACAACTACATCATCCAACTGATCCATGCATCTCTTTTTGGCTTTCTTTATCTGGGGTTGCTCAAAATCTGGGTCTAAACCTGGGTCAAACTTTAATTTCAGGCAGTTTTGGCTCAGTTGCATTTTCTGACTCTTCCTTCACCCTGACGTCATTGTTCTTGGGTGTAGTATGCTGGACAATAACAGCATATCTCCCTTGCCCACATACCTCTTCTCAATATTTTTAAGCCTGTTTCATTTTCTTTATCATGGAGGGGTCATCTTCTTTGATTTCCAGAGAGGTTTTAATTTTTACCATAGTAGGCCAAACAGCAGGCAGTGTGGGCACAGTTTCACTGGACATGAATTCAGTGGCATCTTTGAATGGGGAAAGCAAGTTGATCAAAGCTTCCACCAACTCCTGATCATCAAAGGTGTAGAGATACCTGGTGCTGGAATTTTTCAATTTTACATCTGAAAGTGTTGCATAAAGTGCAAGGGTCAGATCCAACATATGTTTGAGCATGTCTAGAGTGGAATTCCACCTGGTGCTGACATCCTATCCAAGTTTTTTCCCATGTAATTCTTTGCCAAGGAGGAGCTTCTGCTTTTCCAACACCAGAGAGGTAGCAGTAGGGCTTTTGTTGAAGTAGGATACAGCATTTCTTCCTTTTGCAACAACTTTTGAAACCTCTGGGATGTCCAAAGCAGCCTTCACTGCTAAATTTAAGTTGTGACCAATGCATGGTATTTAGGGCCAGCCAAGGATTTTGAAGGCTGTGTTTTCAACTGCTGCATTGTCTTTGGTGGCCACAGGATCACAAAATACCCATTTATCCTGGTATTTGAGCAAATCTTGAGCAATAGCATCAGCAGTGTGACTACCATCTACTTTTGAGTTCTGCAGGACTAAAGATTTCAGGGTCCAGTCATGGTCAATAAAATGAATGGTAATGGCACTGTATGCCTCTGTTGCAATTGATATCCACATATCATGAGTAATAGCATGTGATTCAAGGTGAGAAAATTTTCTTTCATCCTATTTTCCATTTCGTGGTGCAATTTGTGCAAATTTCAGGTCTTTAGTCATGAAAGTTCTACTAGGGACTTTGTATCTTAAAATACAAGATACAAGATACCTGTTAGACTGTTAGTATATTTATTGACCTATTGGGTATAAAATTTGGCGCCACTGGGCTGTTAATGGGTTTGAATCCAGCTCATGACAATATGTGCGAAATACTTGAGACCTATTTTAATTTATTAAACTATACAAGTTTTGATATGATCAGATGGTAGCAGTAAAATACTCAAATTCGACCAAACTATTATTAAGTTTATTAAGTTTTATTGTTTGTATATTGGAGAAACGACTCCGCCGGATCCGCATTTTCTTTTCGCAATAGCTTCGCAGCCATGAGGCAGATTTTTTGCATATTTGGCAGGTGTATGCAAGTAGCCATGGGAAATTTTTCTGAATATGCTGCTATGACATTTTCATCAATCAGAGAGGTCACATGACCAAAAATGCCTTTTTTGGAAGGGCGTCCTTTTCCAGATGATAACTTACGAAGCATTTTATCTATCCACCTGAAATTTAGCAAATCCCTTCCTCATATAAAGATCTGAGAGACATTAAATTTTGGCATGGATAGGTTAAGAAATGACTGAGTTATTGATGATTAATTAAGCATTAACAAATTTCTTAATGAGTAAAACACAAAACTGCTTGTATCTCCTTAACCATGTGAGATAGAGCAATTTCGTCGAAATTTTTGAGCCACAGGGTGTCTAAACAAACTACTCTCAAATTTTTTAAAAAAATTTCTCCTCCCCCAAAATGGGGGTCATATTCAATTTTCGAATTTTTGACAAAAAATGCAAAACACAAAATTGGACCTGACCCAATTTTTAAAAAAATTTTGTTCTGTCAGAAATGGCGGCCATTTTGAATTTTCAGATTTTTCGCAAAAATTGTAAAACACAAAAAATGCTTGCATCTCGAAAACAGTGCGACATAGAGCGATTGTGCCAAAATTTTTGACTCACAGGGGGTCTGTGACGACTAGCCTTTCCAAGTTTTAAAGAATTTTTCACTTGCCAAAAAGACAACAATGCAAAACACCAAAATGCTTGTATCTCAAAAACCGCGCTAGATAGAGCGATTTCGGTGAAATTTTTGACCCACAGGATTAAGCTGCCATTATTTCTCCTTTTCAGGACACTTTTTTTTTGCCATGCAAAAATAATCGCTTTGTTTTGCAAGCGATCCTCTTGTTTAACTTTGATATCAGTCTATGTAGCATGACTTCAAGTGAAGGTAAGTATTGTTTATTATTACTAATTTATTACTACTATGTAAAATATTAATGGTGAAACAAACAGCAAGCTAATAGTAAGTAATATTAAAAGATTATCAATAAAAATTTTAAAGTCTTATTGGTGCTTTAAACCCATGCTGAACAAAGGTAAGTACTGAGAGTCTAGCAAGTGTTTTAATAAACAAGAAATCAAAGGAAGACCTACCTGGGCTCACAGGCTCTAATTAACTCAATAAATCCAGATCCCTCTACTGTTGATAATGGTCTGACATCTTTTATCAGAAATTCCTTCAGGCCCGAATCAATGGCCTTTGCCTTGGCTACTGGTAGTGGTCCCTAGTTTTCATTGATTTTAGTTCCAAACACGGAAGATATTGTCCTCACTGGCTTGGTATCAGAATCATTTTTCAGATTTATTCCATGATTGTGCTCAACATGCAAAATCAGGTTACTGATACCACCTGTATATTTACAGCTTTGATAGCAAATCATACAAATTGCCTTTTCCTTCAACACTTTGTCATCCTTTTTCTCAGATTCAAAATGTTTTCAACCTTGGAAGTAGCTCTTCCAGGAAAATTTACAAATTCCACCTTCACACTCTTTTCCTCCACTTTTTTATGCTTTTTATACATTTTTGGTGCCAAACAACGTGTACCATGAAATAATCAATACTCACTATCACACTTAACAGATGGCACTTTTGCTTAGTTCCTGTATAAACAAACCCTGTTGCTAGAGCCATGTGAAATAATAATTTTGTTGTTAAAATTGTTCATAATAAAATGTCATGAAACTTCAGAAAAGAATGTAAGTAATTTATAGAGTGATAAAACTAATATCATTTCAACCGGATGCATAAAATATGTCCGAATATCACTCAAAACACAAACCGCAAGCGATACTGTTGGATCTGACGAGTGTCGTGACAGCACTAGTTGTCAGATTTGACCTTGGACCCCTCCTTCAAGGTCAAACGAAGGTAGCCAAACTTAAAAGTGCTTATAACTCGCTTATTATTGGTCGTACAGGTTTGGGATGTTAAACCAACACATAGGAAATCGTGGGCTGGGAATCTTTTGATGTAGTCAGATTTGACCTTGGACCCCTCCTTCAAGGTCAAACGAGGATAGCCGTACCTAAAAGTGCTTATAATTCACTTATTATTGGTCGTACAGGTTTGGGATGGTATACCAACCTATAGGAAATCATGGGCTGGGAATCTTTTTATGTGTCATATTTGACCTTGGACCCCAAGGTCAAATGAGGATAGCCAAACTTAAAAGTGCTTATAACTCGCTTATTATTTGTCCTAAAGGTTTGCAATGTGAAACAAACTTATAGGAAATTATGGGCTGGGAATCTTCTGATGTGTTCAGATTTGACCTTGGGCCCTCTTCAAGGTCAAAATGAGGATACCAAAACTTCAAAGTGCTTATAACGTGCTTATTATTGGTCCTAGAGGCTTGCAATGTGAAACCAACTTGTAGGAAATCATGTGCTGGGACCTTGGATCCCCCCTTTCAAGGTCAAACGAGGACAGCCAAACTTACAATTACTTATAACTTGCTTATTATTGGTCCTAGAGGCATGCAATGTGAAACCAATTTATAGGAAATCATGGGCTGGGAATCTTTTGATGTGGTCACATTTGGCCTTGGACCCCTCCTTCAAGGTCAAGCGAGGACAGCCAAACTTAAAAGTGCTGAGAACTTGCTTATTATTGGTCCTAGAGGTTTGCAATGTGAAACCTACGTATAGGAAATCATGGGTTGGGAATCTTCTGATGTGGTCAGATTAGACCTTGAGACCCCCCCCCCCCCCCCCCCCCTCAAGGTCAAATGAGGATAGCCAAACTTAAAATGCTCATAACTCGCTTATTATTGATCCTAGAGGTTTGCAATGTGAAACCAACTTGTAGGATATCATGGACTGGGAATCTTCCGATGTTGTTAGATTTGACCTTGGACCCCTCCTTCAAGGTCAAATGATGGTTCAATGGCTTTGGAGAATTGTCTTTCCGGTGGGTACAAATTTGCATCAGTTCTCCGATGCGTAGGTCTAGTTAGACTTTTGATAACTTGATTATGCAATAAATAAAAAAATTTTAAAGTTTCTTCTGTTTTTCAGAGATCATTCAAGTTACAGAAATACTGACGTTTTTATGAGATAGAAAGTGTTGGATGAGTTCCAGTGTGATGCAGTTTCATAAAAATGAAAAGGAGGTTTCCTTTACTGAACTTAATGTAGTGATTGTGTTGAGATATAGTTTTATTGATTTCTGTTTTGCTATATTTCTATGCTTTCACAAATAAAATAATGTTCATCGAAAGGAATTTACATTTCAACACAGAAGTAGTGTAAGTTGTACATTACTGATTCATTGCTTGTAGTTGGGCTCGCATGAAGTTATATTTGTTAAATATGGCATATGTTGTGGCTGCGATTGAGTTCTGGTTTTCCAAACTGCCAAACATATTTCTGAAATCTTACTGACTAAAAGTTCTAGAAAACTAAAAGTTGGCCAATGTTTTTGAGGTTAAAGTTATTCTATGTAACAACCAGAATCAAGCAGAATTTGCTCTAGAATGGAGATCTAGGTTATAATCTGTGGACAATTATTTAATTGATTTGAATGACACTTCTTAATGTAAATTCTGTACCATTTATGCATTCACAATTCCTTAGTTTGTCATGACTAAGAGAATAAACTCTGTTGTATTGTGACTTGTGTTTATTTACACTTAATCACTTCCTGTTTTGTAGGGGAGGGGGGGGGGTGGCAGAGTGGGTAGCACACTTGCCTCCGATCTCTGATTTTGTGACCCAGCCTGAAGCTGTAAAGTTGCTAGTTGATTGCTGGTGTTGGATGGTTAGCTGCATAAAACATTGATTTATTAATATGCATTAATATCCGTATCCTCCAGCTCCCCATTGTGTTGTAATAGGAAAACTATACATATACAGAAAAAATATATCACAAATGAAGATCTATTGTTAATCTTCGTGAGTAATATTTCTATTTCTGTATGTGTCTAATGAGTGATGTTTTGACTTTTATTATCCACCATTTTGTACGATTTATCAATTAAATACATCCATTTTTAAAGAGAGAATGCTTAAAAAGCTTTCATATACAAAAACTTCAATCTTTAACTTGCAATGTCTATCATTTCTGCATAATTTTTATGCAACAAAGATTTATTTGTTACCTCAACTGACTTTTTCATTATCCTTCATCAGGCATGTAAACATTCGCTTTACTACTCTAAAACTAAAACTCTTGTTCAGACACACATGATACCTCAGAAGCAGTCATCTGTGGTGACTTCTGGTAGACCATTCAGTCAACCATGGCCAGCCACCCAGTCATCAGCTGTACGAGCTACCGGTGCCAGTGCCTTGCCAGTGTCTCAGCTTAATAGATCGGTCACCCAGACTACTACTGCCAAGAAAACTCTTCATGCAGTGACAGACCAGTGGTCTCTCACACCAGCCTGGTGGTCCTGTCTACTACCAGCAACAAAGCTCCAGTAAATGCTCAACACCCAGCACCCAGTGATACGCCTGTGGCCTCTCATACCGGATTGGTCAGCCAGTCTACTGTCAGTGATAAGACTTTTACTTCAGTTACTGTTGATGATAGCTCTCTCCCTGCAACTGATTCCAGTGGAATACCTATACTCCAACTGGTTAGACCTACCAGCCAAACTATACTGTCACCCAGTTAGTGACTGGTACCAGTGAAAACACAAGTTCTTCAACTACAGCCTATCCAGACTCTTGACTCTAAACTTCAAGATCACCGTACTTCACGTGTCTATCCACAGGTAGAGGGCAAAGTATCAGACCAGGAAACAGAACTACCTGAACAGGACTCAGACCAGCAGATCTCTGAGGAACAGAGTTACAGTTCTTATATGAACTGACACCAGATCCCAGATTTTGACAGCCAAGCCTCCTCCCAAGATCATAATCTGTTTGCCGATCCCAGAAAGCCAGCAGCTGGCAGGATATCTGTTAACATTAGATGATCGAGTGGCTCTGCTACAAGTTGGAAATGTTGAACTTGACTCTCACAGAAGGGTATGCTATGCGCAGTACAGATACCAGTGGACTCTGTAAAGACCAGTTTGTGAGATTTCCTCAGGCTCAGAAATGGTAGAATATATTCTTATAAAAGGACTTTTACAAACTCAAGAGTACTGGCAGAGCGAACTGGCTAAACTTAACGGTGCTTTCCCCAGGATTGCTAGATCCTCAGTGACTCAAAGCACCAGCCTCCCACCCCATAGCACAGGAAACACTGCGTAAATGAGAGAGGTCAGCTATAGATTCTACATACATTTGCAACCAGACAGCCGGCCTGAGTTGCTGTCTGACCAAGGTGCAAGGGAACATGACCACCCAACTACGTGTCATCCAAGAAAAGAAGGTTAAGAAAAGTCTGTCACTAGAACCCAGGAGGGAGCAGATGAACTGGCATATTTTGCGTTTATACATCCTACTCAATAGACACTCACTATGTGTTGTATTATCCTTCCTTCCTGTCTAGACAGAGTGACGTCACAGCATCTTTTTCTTGTAGTGTGCGTGTAGTCCAAAGCTTATAGACTTATCACTCCGCTCTCGCTGACGCCTGCTCTGTGATACGTCCATAAGCTTTGGACTAGTGTGCGTGTAGTGTGCAGATTTGTTTTTGAAGAGTTCTCGAAGTTTGAATATCTACCAGACAGTTGCCAGACAGTCACTGCATTCGGCACTTACCTCCGACCTATACATCAAGAGACCCTTGGGAAATGGGAGAGGTCGGTCCGGGACCAGTCATACATTTGTAATCATGCTGCTTGACTTAGGTAGTGTTTGACCAAGGTTCAGGACTCCATGATCACCCAGTTGAAAATTATTCCAAGTGGCAAGGCGAAGGGCAAGTCTTCCAGCAAAACCCAAGATGCTGCTGACAAACTGGACTACTTGATAACCTTCAACAGAAGTATGACTCAGGGTATGGCCAAGACAATGCAGGACTTGACTGAAGGTGTGTTCATTAATCTGGCAAAGGTGACTTTGCCCCACCGGGATAGTTACATAGACTCTAAAGGCTGTTATTAAACAAGACATTCTCACCGTCCTCAGGAACTCACCTCTGCATATGAGTTCCTTGTTTCCAGATCACCTATTGGCCAAGGCGGAAGAGAAGGTTGCCCACCATGAACAAAAACGCTAAGCCAGCACTTCTCAGATGAAACCTGCTTCCACCCCTACTCTCAGTCAGACAAGCAGGCACCGGAACTGACCAGAAGTCCGGTATACCAGCATGGAAGCAGTTGAAGCACGAGGGGCAGAGCAAGACAGGTTGAGGCAAGGCCTCCAACTATCAAGGGTCAGAGGTCATTTAAATGACAATTATTGTGTTACCCAGAAGGGTTTTGTAAATGTGGCCAGACAGAAAGACTGTTGTAAATGTGACGGGCAAGACACAGACATTGGACATTTTAACTGTAAACTCACTTGTTATAAGTAATATTCCTTTTGCAGGATGGTTGCCATAAAAGAAAGGCATAACTCCCGCTATTGTTCTGCAAAAGTTTATTAAATGTGTGAAAGATGTTTCCTGTCAATCACAAATGTTCCAATTGTTGCTCTAGATCTACCTGTAGGGACCAGATTGCACCAATTTTGGGGAAAATGGGCAGCCTTAGGAGGCCAATCCAAAGGTCGTAACAGTCCTCAGACCCCCTCTGTAACAGCTACCTGATGGAGGCATTTCATGCACTTGTGCAAAAGAATTCAGAGGAACCGGTCACAATTCAGAAATCTCTTGGGTTTTATAAGACTTTCTGGTTCAAACCCATCAACTGCTTCCCAGTTCAAAGCACTACCGTTTGGTCTGGCCACCGCATCCATGGAGTTCACCATGGTAGTGAAGGAGGTCAAACTGATTGCATTATAAAAGGGTATAAGAATCCACCAGTACCAAGACAACTGGTTGGTCAGAGCCAGAACCCATCAAACCTGTCTCCAGCATACACAGACTCTAGTAGCTATTTGTCATGACATAGGTTGGTTGGTATACAGGGGAAAAATCGGAACTGAATCCCAAACAAGTCTACGAGCTCAACCTGAAAGAGGGCAAGGTCAGACCCACCTTAGAGCATTGGCAGACCCTAAATGCAAAAAACAAGAATCTTCTTTCTGGACCCACCTGTCCAGTCCAGCAGCTGTTTTCCCTGATTTGGTTACTAGCAGCCACAGACAAGCAAGTCCACTAGGTTGTCTCCATATGGGGCAGATACATTGGCACTTGAATAACACACTCATTCTCAGTTAAATGGGACAATTAGAGGCCAAATTGTGGCACATCAGTGATGGTGATAAAATTCATTCTTATTGTCACTATTTGGTAACACAGCATGTAGAGCATCTTGCCACAAAATTTTTCCTTGCTATCTATTACAGATTTTTTTTGCGCCGTTTTGTATACATGCTGCCAAATTAGTAAAAACTTGCATTGTGAATTTACGTTACTACATACTGGCTTTGTGATTGTTGCAGTAAAAAATTATATAAATGAAATAATAGTCTGCATTTAAATCTGAACAGTAGTAAACTTAATAATAAAACATAGTGAAGCAAATAAAATATCACTGATCTGACTTAAATATATTTTTTCTTGAAAAGATACTGTATGGCTGAAAAAAGTCTGTAAAACACAATGCAAGTTACAAAAGTAACTTCACGTCAATGTTTATTACAATGTCAATGCTTCAATTGTTGTCTTAAAAGTTATATACAAATAAAATATAGACCTCAACAGATTTTTTAAAACATATTGGACAAGAGACCAACAGTGATAACACCTTTTATTTTAATGATTTACGATTTCTATGTTTGGTAACGTAATTCACATGGAGTAAGGAAGCAAGTAGAGCAAGGTAAAGACAGTTAAATATAAAATACTGAAACTATCACTAGAGTCTTAAAGTGTCAATGAACTGTGTGTAATCTCTTTTAAAGCTATAAATGCATCTTTTGGTGTATTATCTTCAAGAATGGGCATCTTAAGAGGATAAAATGAACATCAATACCAAATAAGAATGCTTATTTATCAGTCTTTTGCAGTAATTACAAAAATGTTTGTTGATTTAACTTGTTTAAGGGGGTTATTTTCATAACATAATGTCACCCATTACATTATTTAACTTTTGTTTAGATTACATTTAATCTGAAGCTGTTATAAACAACAAGCATATGTCCATTATGGTAACGTAATTCACATACTTTATTTGCAAATGCCAGCACTTTTGTCAAATTGTATTCTTAGATAATTAAAACAGTGTCTTATTATTTTATGGTGGTGTAGAACGCAATCAGTATACATGTACACATGAAAAAAAGCTTCTACCAATATCTGTATATGCATTACTAAACTTGTAAAGTCAATGTGCATAGTTAAGAACGGGTGTGGGGGTGGGGGGTGGGGGGTGGGGGGGGGTGTGTGTGACTAACTTTACATAATATGGCCTTACCCTCTATGCAAATTCCATCCCAGTTTCTTGCCCATTTGAATGAACATCCACGTTTGAACTGACATTTTGTAAACTACTAACTTTTGTGAAGTTTCAAACTTTGATAAATTTGATAAATCAATGCTTCACAAGTCGTTTTGAGCTCCTACAAAATCAATTTCTGAGAATGGTAGGTGAAATCGATTTTGACTAGTCTTTATTGCACTTACCATTACCTTATAAGTTATGTATTCTATAAGATATCACAAATTGTCTTAAAATGTCCACCATCAAAACACTGACTACAAATGATGGATGTATTTTCTGACACCATCATAGCCTGGTTCTGTTGGAACAACAGCATGAAGTTTTCACGTTCCCGGCCCTTTATTGGTCATAGAGGCAATCAGACAACAAAACTGGGTCTTCTTCACAGTCTGGTTTCAATGCAAAATCATATCTCAGTGAACTTTTAACCTTTTTAGTGAAGCACCCCATTCCTAGTCATTTGCAAGTATACAGTATTCTTTGGCATTTTCCACTTCTTTTCTCTCACACTCCAGCATTGTTTCTGCCCATGCATCAGTGTAACTACTTGCATCTATTTGAGCTAATTTCATTATTAATGAGCCCTTTGAATTTTTACTCTGGTATCTCTTATTATATCCCCAGACGAAAGTCGGGGATATATTGGATTCAGGTCCGTCGCGCCGCCGCCGCCGCCGCCGCCGCCGTAGAAATTTCCTTGTGGACGCGATAACTCAAAAACAAATTAATATTTTTTTTTCAAACTTGGTACACGTGTTAAGGGTGTCCAAAGGAAGATCCCTATTTTAAGGTGACCTTAAACTCCCAATAAAAGAGAACTTATGGCCACCTTAAGGTCAGAAATTGCACTTTTGGCCACTAAGAGCCCTCTAGGTCACAAACTATGATGCTCAGCTGGCTGAAATTTCACCTGAGAACACATTAATATGTTCTTAGTACATGTGCCGAAAATCACGACTTTAAGTTGAGGAGAAAATTGTGTTTGAGGCCCATAAAGACCCCCACTTAGGGATTTTTTGCTATATTTTTCACATAATTTGGAAGTGGTAACTCTGATGAGTCTCAAACTGCACTAGGTATAACTTTGATATGTAATCCTTGTCTGTAGAAAATTTTAGGGCTGTAGGTTTACCCAAAGGGGTCGACTTAAGGTCTCAAAAGTGCCCACAGAGACCCAATTTATGCACTTTTTGCCACTTTCGAGCACTGTAGCTTTCAAACTATGTCTCTCATCTAAGTTAAATATCATCTGAGAATATATCTATGTGTTTTCTTAAATCTGCCCCAAAATTTAGGCCTTTAATAGACATTTAACCTGTGTGTGAGGACCATAAACACCCACCCGAGTGACCCTTATAAGACATTTTTCACATATTTTTCCCTGTAACTTGGAAATGGTAAGTCTGAGAAGTTTCAAACTGTATTAGATATACATTCTATGTGTAACCTTTGAATGTGAAAGATTTTTAGTCTGAAGCTTTGATTTGAAGGTCACATTGAGGTCTCTAAAAGGTCCACAGAGACCCGATATTTTGCCTTTTTGCCACTTTTAAGCCCTGTGACTGTTAAACTATGTTACTGATAGAGCTGAAATCTCACCTGGGAATATATCATTATGTCATTTTTACATGTGCCAGAAATAAAGGCTTTAAGTAGACATTTAACCTGTGTGTGAGGACCATAACACCCACCCGAGTGACCCTTTTTAGACATTTTTCACATATTTTTCCCTGTAACTTGGAAATGGTAAGTCTTGAGAAGTTTCAAACTGTATTAGATATACATTCTATGTGTAACCTTTGATTGTGAAAGATTTTAAATCTGAAGCTTTGATTTAAAGTTCACATTGAGGTCTCTAAAAGGCCCACAGAGACCCAATATTTGGACTTTTTGCCACTTTTAAGCCCTGTGACTGTTAAACTATGTGACTGATAGAGCTGAAATCTCATCTGGGAATATATTATTATGTTCTTTTTACATGTGCTGAACATCAAGGCCTTTAGTAGATATTTAACCTGTGTATGACGACCATAGATACTCACCCGAGTGACCCTTTTTAGACATTTTTTACATATTTTGCCTTGTAACTTGGAATGGTAAGTCTGAGAAGTTTCAAACTATATTAGATATACATTCTATGTATAATCTCTGATTGTGAAAGATTTTAAGTCTGAAGCTTCAATTTGAAGGTCACATTGAGGTCTCTAAAAGGCCCACAGAGACCCAATATTTGGACTTTTTGCCACTTTTCAGCCCTGTGACTGTTAAACTATGTGACTGACAGGGCTGAAATCTCAACTAGGAATACATTACTAAGCGTCTTCTTTTTCCATGTACCGAACATCAAGGCCTGTAGTAGACATTGAACCTGTGTATGACGACCATAGACACTCATCCAAGTGACCTTTTTTGACATTTTCTACTGTATTTTGCCCTGTAATTTGGAAATGCTTAGTGTGACAAGTCTTAAACTGTATTATATCTAATTTTTGTTTGTTATGTATGTCCCCCAAAAAGTTTCAGATCTGTAGTTTAATTGCTAAGGTCTCTTTAACAATTGTAAAATGCCCACAGAAACCCAATTTATGGACATTATGCCACTTTAAAGCCCTGTAACTGTCAAACTATGTGGGTCATAGAGCTGAAATCTTTGAATTTTTAAAAGGAAGTGCCTGTCTCTTTAAATTTTGAATATTAATGATGTTATGGCTATCTTAGTCTTTTAAGAACTTATTTTTGTGTGTTGTACCTCTGCTTGCTGAGTTTTTAACTCTTTAAAATGAAACTGGTTAAACATATTCAAGTAGGCAAAATGGACACTGTTATTTTCTGGTGAGCTTTAAGTCCCAATATTAATAAAAGTATATCCTTATGTAGTAAAACTAGGGGATTTTTAATCCTCAACTAGCCCAGTTTTATTCAACTTGCCTCAGTTAATTTTGACACAGCTCCTACAGTTATGAACTCATTTCAGTTGATAATCACATACTTAAAATTCTCAATTCTTTTTGTATTTGATTACCCCTTTGATATATATCAGATTGTTTGTTTACCATTTATGCTGTAGTCCCAACCCACATCCCCCACCCACCTCTGGGACCTCCAGCTATATTGAGTGACACTAAATAAACAAAGGTATTTAGTGATATCAAATGAGAAACAAAGAACTCAGTGGGGTTGCAGATCTTGTGTAATAGTGAGAGAGGTGTGGAGAAGGGAGAGGGGTGGGGTAGGAGGTGGTGGGCTTCATCATATAACACAAAGGGGAGTCAGAACTGAGATTGTGTCACATATTTAGGTTGCATATATATGGACCACATATATAGGAATAGAGGAAATGAATAACTGAAAACAATTTACAAATTCTATAAATAATATAATAAAATAATAATATAAATAATTTTTTTTTAAATAATATTTTATTTGTGAACAAATATAGAAACAGATATGCGCTTTTGGGATTATGAATTTTAGAATGGACATTCAATCATCAATCATTTAAATACTTTGAAATTAGGTTAAGAGTTATCATTGCAGGAAGATTGAAAAGTATGATGTTGAGTTAAAAATAATATTTTATTTGTCAACAAATATAGAAAGAGATATGCTCTTTTGGGATTATTATTTTAGAATGGACATTCAATCATCAATCATTTATTAATAAATACTTTGAAAATAGGTTTAGAGTTATCATTGCAGGAAGATTGAAAATATAATTTGAGTTATGTATTTGGCGTCTGGGGATACACCATCTTCTTGGGAAGATACAAACAGAGTAGATTGATGTGCTGAAGTTCATATAATAATGGGTAATTATGCTTTAAAAAATTCCCGATCAAAACCTGTGGCGTGAGTGATGACCTGTCTGGGGATATGTTGGCGCCGAGTTGGCCCAATCTAGTTTTATATGCATTCATAATGTTCAAGCAAAACTACAGATGAACTACAAACTTTATAAGTAAATACCCTCCATCTCTGTCACCCTTCCACAAGTTGATTCCATGCTGCAACAATTGACTGTAGTCAATGAGAGCATAAATGTCAAAGAGCAAATTGTTTTCAATAATAAAGTACTGAATCATTAACTCATCAATTCTAGAAAATTTCATATTAATTATAAGAACTTATAAAAATCAGATTGGGCTACATTTGAAGTCAAGTAGATGTAACTGATACAAGTGAATTACGTTACTACTTTGTGAATTACGTTACATCATGTTGGATGCAATATTTAAAAAGTGTTCATTACACACTAATCTTTAATACTGCTCTGGTTGAAAGGTTTATATCTACTCTAATACTCACATACTTCTGCCATACACTGTGACAAGGTACATAAAAATAATCTATGACATAACAACCTAGCACCTGATAGTTATTTGTAACAAACAATGTGTGCAACAGAATATAAAATAATATTATGCTTAAACTCTGTCATTTTTCCCATGTGGTCTTCTCCATACTGTTAGAAATGCTTAAACATGCTGCAGTCAGCTGCTTGTGGAAAAATTACCCATTTTTGTCAGTTTAGGGTAATGTAATTCACAGTAACGTAATTCACTGAATTATACTAAATCAAATATAAAATTCAGAGCTTTGTGTTGATATTGCTATTATTCTAATAGAAAACAACGGCAAACATATGCTTGTCATATATAGTCTTCTTGTCATCCTCACATCTTGAGGAAATTAAAAATGACTGGTAACGTAATTCACATGAGAAAAGACAGAATTCTACTTTTTGGTACTTCCTTAAGAATTGCTCGTATTTGTAGTCTTCTGCTGAAATATTACTTTCACATTCTGATAATCCACTTATTCAGGAATTATTTGCACTAAAGAGCTAGACTTTTAGAATTACCAAATGTGAAAAAAATTAAGTGTTTATAATGGTAACGTAATTCACAAGAAAATTTTGGACATTTTCAAATTTGGCAAAAAATAATATTTTGTTGTCTTTTAAAAGAACTTTTGATATTTGCATGGTGGAGATTAACTGGAAGCCATGTAGTATTGACCCAATTAACCACATTAAAGACAAAATAATGTTATTGGAATTTTATTACCCAGGCTTTGGACACTGTGTTTTGGGGCCATTTTCATACTTTAATGGTACATAAAGCCATAACAAACCATATATCACCAGATTCGTCTTTGTTTAAACTATATAAATAGATGCAAAAAAAATAGAATAAGTTAACTGACAGCCAGATATGTGTCTGAGACACCTTATTTTCATAATTGTCCCATTTAACTGAGAATGGGTGAACAATGGTAGGTACCGGAATCAGTAGAGAAGGTGAGCCGCATTACCAGATCACTCCACCCTCATCTAAAGTGGTGCCTGCAGGAAGACAATGTACTTTAAGGCCAGCCATTACACCCCCTCAGTCAGGCTCTGCAAATCTTTATAGACGCATATAGAAGGGTGGGGTGCTCAGGGGAGCACACTTCAAGGGGAACGTGGGCCCCTCCAGAAAGCAAATTACATATAAACTACCTGGAACTAAAGGTAGTATCAGCACCAGCCTCAAGTAGACCCGTTTGCCACCAGGTTCAACAACAAATTGCCTCAATTTGTATCACCAGTACCAGACCCCCTGGCCTTGGCAGAGATTGCACTCAGTCTGCCCTAAGAGGATCAGGACCCATATGCCTTCCCACCGCTAGCCATTTTTGGACAAAGTGGTGGAGAAGTTGCGGGACTACCCATGGGGGAGAATCATTCTGATTGCTTCAGAGTGGTCCAACATGCTCTGGTTTTGGGACCTAGTTGTTATGCAGAGTCAAATCCCTCTGTACCTGCCCAACATGCCCAATCTGCAGACCCAGCCTTTCAGTCAGATCCTTCACAGGAATCTGTCAAATCTAAACCTTCATGCATGGCACTAGCGGATCCAGGGGGGGTTCGGACCCCTCCCTTGAAAAATAATTTAAAGGGGTTCAACCCAAAGTACAAAATTATTTCTTGGTGTTAAATTTACAGGAAATGCACTATATTTTTACCAAAAATTAATTTTTTTCCCGGGGGCATCCCCCCAAACCCCCCAGTTATGGTATTTCTTATGTGAACCCCACCTTACTTAAAAGCTGGATCCGCCCCTGCATGGCTCCTAGAACCTTAGCTATCAAAGAACAGGCCTTCTCTGAGGCGGTGACAGAACAAATTGAGGCTCCTCAGAGTCTCAATCAGATCACTCTATGGGGCAAAGTGGACCATTTTTACAAAGTGCTGCCACAGTTTTCAGGTGGACTCCAGGGCATTCCCTATAAAGTCAATAGCCGACTTCCTCCTGTATCTGTTCCATGACAGGAAGTTACAGCCAAATACTATTGATGGTTATAGATCAGCCATTGCAGACAAACTGGGAAATTCGCCCATTTATACCAGCAAAGATGAGAACCTCACTTATCTCCTGAATAGCTTCCATTGACACAGACCTAAAGGTTGGAGGGGCATCCCCTCCTAGAACCTTTCCCTTGTGGTATACCGGCATACAAAGTCTCCCTTTGATCCCCTTGAATCAGCCTTGTTCAAGCATTTGACCTTCAAGACTATCTTCCTCTCAGCTTTGGGTTCACGCAAATGCAGAGTGAGATCTAGGCTACATAAAAACATCAGACACCAGACTTGTCAAACGTGTCTCTCTACCTCTCACCCTGCTTTCTTTCCAACAATCAGTTGACTAAAAAGGTTCACAGTTCACTTTGAGGACGTCAGACCTCAAGCAGAACAAAGAACTCAAGAAAGGCTGCAACAAAGACCTATTTCCTGCCACTATTTCTTCATGTTTAAGCGGCCTTTGCCGTTTCTGAGGCCTTCAATTAGGCATCTCCTTGTAACAGTTACTATCAGCCTGTTACTGGAAATCCCAGAAAAGCTTCACACAGTTTTACTTGAAGGCTGTGGCTTGGGCTGATTCAGAGCTCTTTTATCTGGACCTTGGGGTGGCTTCCCAACAGATCCACCACTAGCCCTTACATAATTATGCAGCCTGTAGCCTTACACGAGGGTCTTCAGGGCAGCAGTGACCTGCTCCAGACTAGCAAGAAGTCACTTATTCATTCCGAAGAGGGGCTTTCCAGGGACTGAACTTGTACCTCTCTTCGCCCACCTCAGAGAAGGTCTATAGAAAACAAGGGGGAAAGGGAGGGGCCAGTGTCGATTGGATCTGGTACCCTCTTCACCGTCAGCCGACCAATGGAGCCACCAGATGACCCCAGAGACTAATAATGTCTCAACCTTCCAAGCAGTGGTTATTCGAATTGTCCATTGGGTAAGATGTATTATTACAATAAAATTACAAATTTGAAAAGTAAATTAAATTTTTATAAGTTAATACCAATGGACAAGACAGGCCCTCTCAACCAACCCTACTTTCAGCTTACTAGGGGTCTATCTAGGTTTAGGCAAATCAAAAATATGCTATATGACATGTCTAGATAGGAAGGAAGTTTGGTGAATGCCACCTGATGAATGCACACTACGATTGAGTCTTACTGATTCTCTGCACAAGACGTCTTTTGCTGGCATTGGCGAGTCCGGTCAGGCAGTCCAGTATAGCTAATTGTCCATTGGGTAAGATATATTAATGCAATAAAAATATGTTTTAAATGAACCATAATTAAAAAATACAATCATCCTAAATAAATGACCATAACTTTCCATTTCCAATCCAATTTTTATAATCTGTCCACTACTGTGATAAATTTTATGAGCTGAACTCGACCATAATATAGTTGTTGTGTGATCTTTCAACACAGATATAAACTTTAAACTTTAGTAGTATGATCCAAATCCAGTGGACACCCGTCCCGGGAAAGTGGTCAAATTTTGGTCAAATGATGCCCCACATCTCAACAGCTCTTACAGTCGCATTGCTAAGCCTTCAGGATTAACGGTTACTCCTCCTCCTTCTCACCCGATAGCCCAGGATACTCTCCGTAAGTGGGACAAGGCTTTACGTGAAGGCACGTACATCTGCAACAAAGCTATCGGTTTTAACCGTTGCATCTCAAAACTTCAGACTGACATTCAGGACAATTTTAGGGCCCTTGAGGCTGAACTGTCAAAAGGTAAATCATCCCAGAAGGCTGAAAAGGCTCTCACAAAAATTCGGGATCTAACCGCCTTTAATCAAAATGTGAGTTTTTGTATGGGTAAGGCTATGCAGCATCTAGCGGATATCCTGTTTGTGCAGATGGGGAACATTACGCTCCTTAGACGAGACTCCTACTTGGATCACCTAAAACAGGGCATAAAGCCGGACACTTGGTGTGCTTTGCATAATAGCCCTTTCAATTCCTCTGGTCTTTTCCCGGATGATATGGTCTGTAGGGCTGAGGAGGAAATTGCCAAATCTGAGACAGAATGCCGTGCCACCCAGCCCAGATCGGGCCATGGCAGGTACGGGTCAAGGAAACAGAACCGGTATCAACCTTATCAGGGCACTTGGAACTGCAACCAGGAATCTAATAGGTCGGCTCCTACCGCTCAAGACTCAGAAGTCCCAGCCTGGCGCTCCTTTGGAAGGAATCGTAACAGCAGGGTTAGGGGTAGAGCTGCCTCCTCAGGAGGTGGTAAACCCAAGGCTTTCAAAGGGAATAACAAAAAATGAAAATTACTGTGTAAATTTTGTTCAAACCCAGGACCTTTGAAGCATTGTTCAGTTTGTTTGAAAGACTCTAAATGTTCTGTTTGTTCTAAATGTTCTTGTGAGGAGTCAAAATGTAAATTACATAAATGTTGCAACTCCTGCACTTTCTGTGTTTTTGAACGGGCCACCACAAAAGAAAGGTGTAAGTCCCAGTGTAAATTCAGAAAATGGCCTAATAAAGCCTGTGAAAGATGCTTTTTCTGTAGATCTGTCTCCTTCTGCCCCTCATGTGACATATGTCCTCAGTGTTGTAGAAGGTCTGCCTGTGGGGGCCCGACTGCAAAAATTTTGGCAGGTGTGGGCCCAAAAGGGTTCAAGTCCAAGGGTAGTATTGATCCTGACAGAAAGGTACAATCTTCCATTCGGGCTAAAACCTCCTCTCACCAGGGTACCTCTGATAAGGAGCGGATATGCCAATCCCCTCAGGAACAGCTACCTGCAGGAGGCATTGCATTCCTTCCTTCAGAAACAAGCTGTAGAAAAAGTATGGTTCAGTCCTCTCTGGGGTTTTACAACAGCCTTTTCATTGTCCCCAAACCAAATGAAAAATGGCGGCCAATCTTAGATCTCAGTGCCCTCAACCAGTTCCTCAAGGTCTAAACCTTCAAAAGGGAAACCCCAGAGTCCATTTGTCTATCTTTACAACAAGGAGAATGGGTGACGTCGCTCGACTTCAGCGACGCCTACTTTCACATCCCTATCAGTCCAAACTCAAGGAAGTTCCTCCAGTTCCATTATCAGGACCAAACCTTCCAGTTTTGAGCTCTCCTGTTTGGCCTCTCTACAGCTCCTATGGAGTTCACGATTGTGGTCAAGGAGGTGAAACTCATGGCTCAGGCAAGGAACATCCGAATGCACCAGTACTTGGACGACTGGCTGATCCGAGCAAGGGACAAAGAGACATGTTTTCAAGATACCAAAACCCTTCTAGCCTTGTGTCAGGAATTGGGTTGGGTCGTGAACCTCAAGAAATCGGAGCTGGAGCCCAAACAGATCTTCAATTTTGTGGGCTACCAGTACGATTTGATCCAAGGAGTAGTCAGACCTACCCCGGAAAGATAGGAAGCTCTGAACTCCAAAATCAATTTACTACTGGAGAGGTCCAGTGGTTCGGTAAGACAACTCATGTCCTTGATAGGCCTTCTCACTGCGATGGAAAAACAGATTCCTTCTGGAAGTCTCCACATGAGACCCATCCAATGGCACCTGAAGAACCATTGGCACATCCCGGAATCTTTGGAGAAAGTCATCCTGATCCCCACATCCCTTCATCCCCACCTGCTTTGGTGGTTAAAAGAAGAAAACGCCCTGCCAGGCCAAAACTTGCACCCCCTTCGTCACGCGGTCCAGATCTTTACAGACGCATCAAACGAAGGTTGGGGCGCACATTTAGGAGACTATACCACAAGGGGAGGTTGGTCTGTGCCTGAAAGCAGACTGCATATCAATTTCCTGGAATTGAAAGCGGTTTTATTGGCCCTAAAGGCCTTTGAACCCCTTTGCCGGGGTCGAGTAGTTTTAGTTGCAACCGACAACACCACGGTGGTAGCTTACATAAACAAGGAGGGAGGCATGTGGTCAGGCTCTCTATGTGCTCTCCTTTGGAGACTCCTGTCTTGGTGCAATCTCAGGGAAATTTGCCTGAGAGCGCATCACATTCCGGGCCGGCTCAATGTGATAGCCGACAAACTGTCCCGACATTGTCGGGTCATTCAGACGGAGTGGTCTCTTCACCCGGATGTCTTTGCTCAGATCTGCCACAGATGGCATCTTCCCAAGGTGGACCTATTTGCGATGAGGTACAATTGCAAACTACCTCAGTTTGTGTTCCCATTCCCCGATCCCAAAGCATGGGTCGTGGATGCGTTGACCCTGTCATGGGAGGATCTGGACCTGTATGCTTTTCCCCCAGTTTCCCTCCTGACAAATGTTCTGACAAAGGCTCTCAGCCATCGGTACAAAAGGATGATAATAGTAGCCCCGGGCTGGCTGAACATGCCCTGGTTCTGGGATCTGGCGGTGATGTCATCTCAAATCCCAGTTTGTCTTCCCAAACGACTGGATCTTCTGTCCCAACCGTTCAGCGGCAACCTTCACAGGGATCTGCAAAATCTGAACCTTCATGCCTGGCTCCTAGAGGTAGCAGCATACATGATAAAGAAAAAGCTGAACTGCAACCACCTTGAGGTACTGATAAGTATAGTTGCTTTTCTTCACTTAATTTTGTGTTCACAGTAACACGAAAAGACCTTCCAGACAGGAATTATTTGATCCATGAGAGAGCTTCCCCTGTAATTCCATAGAATTTTTCAAATGTTTCAAGCAGTATTGTGTGGTTGACAGTATCATAGGCAGCACTTAGATCCATCAACACAACTGCTGATATTTGACTTGCTTCCATGTTATTTAGAATTAAGTCTGAAAGTTTGATTAGCATAGTTTCACATGAAGAGCCTTTCCTATAAGCACTCTGAAATTTCGGGTGTAATCCATTACTCTCACAGTGTTGAACAATTTGTTGAAGAACAGCTCTTTCTACTACTTTTCCTAGATATATTAGATTAGAGGCAGGCCTATAGTTAGTGTCAATAGGACCTAATGAAGGTTTTTTAAATAGTGGTTCACTAGTGCTTGCCTCCAGTGGTCAGGAAATTGTCCAGATGTTAAGGAATTGTTCACTACTTTTGTAATTTTATCAACAATATTTTCTTTAATACTGTTTAAGATATTAACAGGAAATTTGTAAAGATCACATTGTTTATTTCCATGTTTGGTCATTATTCTCAAAATACTTTTACAGAATTCTGGATCAAATGATCTGAGTTGTGGTACATCTCTGGATGGTGGTACAAAATTTGGGAGGGGCCACGGTGGCAGAGCGGCAACACTCTCACTTCCCACCTCTGAGGCCGGGGTTCGGTTTCCGGCACGGCCTCAAGTCCGAAAGCTGGTAGTTGCTTGCCGTTGGTCGGCAGTTTACAGTACAGAACCCTGACAAACTATATGTACTGGTTTCCTCTGCCCTTCCAACAACCTGTCGTGATATGACCTGTACAGTGTTGAAAGCGACGTAAAACCCCAAATAAATAAATACAAAATTTGGGTAGTTCTGGAGATGATCAGCTATTTTTGCTACCTTTTGAGAGAACACTGAAAAGTATTGAGCTAAAACTTGACTTGATCTGTTTGGTGGAAGGGGGTCATTATTTTCTCTTTTGATTAGCCCATTGATGGTATTATAGAGTTTTTGTGTCTCTCTGAGTAAAGAAAGCTCTTTTTGTCAGTTTTAGCTTTCTGCAGTAGTCATTTCTTGCTTTCTTCACATCAGTCCAATCTGTGTTGCATCTTGTCTTCTTCCAGATTTTGAAGCATTTTCTGTATGCTGCCCTCGTGACACATATTTCATCAGCGAACCATGCTTTCGGCGTTCCGGATCTTAATATTTTTCTTGGATTGGGGTAACTTAATTTAGGATCTTTTCAAGCTTGTCTTCAAGGTCTTCTGCTAGTATAGTGATATTGTTACTATTGCACAACTCAATATTACTTAACTTCTCTTTCCAGATGGAAACTGGTACGTCTTTAATCTGTCTATAGGCTCTCTTCTGATGCTGGACTTCCTCCTTTTGTCTAACAGTTTTAAAAAGGAAATAGCGATGGTCTGAAAGGAATCTTTAACTTCACAAATATATTCATATTTAACATCATTGCTGGTAATGATTATATCAAGGATATTATCTTCTTTGTGAGTGTATTCTCGGACATGTTGTTTAAGGCCGGCGGCAGTAAGGCTGTCTTCTAGGGTGCTTATGATTGGATTTTCAGTGTCATTCCAATGCAAATTCAGGTCACCAAGAATTATCAAATTGTCATATAGAGGTAAAATATCAGCTAACACTTTGAGGAATTGATCAACAAACAGTCAGTTACCTTGTTTTTCTTGGAGTATGGTGGTCTGTAGATACCCAAAACTGTGGTTGTTATATTACAGTGAACTACTTTCCACAGTCCTAGTTCCATGCACTTATTTCTAGGCCGGTTTAATTTTTGAACATTACAGCAATCATTGTAAACAAATGATAATCCACCTCCTTTCTTTTGGGTTCTGTAGATTAGATCTAATTTAAACCCATTTGTATTTAGGTCACACAGCTGCCAGTTTGTTTTATTGTTTAGCCACGATTCAATTATTATTCCAAAGGAGCAAAAGTGGAATTCTGTGATCAATAAGTGGTACAGCTTTTATGTTAATCAGGTTGTTTTTATTTACTCCTTTCACTTGATGACAATTTTCCAAGTATTTTCTTTTTTGTAGATTATCCCCGCTTTTGCTGCATCTTGTTTTTTTAGGCGGGTTGTGTGTAACCAACCCGCCTATTAGATTGATGTGTCCGACGTGTCTGTCAGTCTTTTCGTTTCCAGACTCTAACTCGAAAACGGTTTGTCCAATCGAATTCAAACTTCACAGGGAGATAGATCACCATCATAGCTAGGTTCCTTTCAAAATTGGTGTAATTCCGCCTGTTTGTTTGTTTGTTTGTCTGTCCGTCAATATTTCCGTTTCCGGACTCTAACTCGAAATCTGTCAAAATTTCCATTTCTGGACTCAAAAACGGTTTGTCCAATCGAATTCAAACTTGACAGGGAGATAGATCACTATCATAGCTAGGTTCCTTTCGAAATTAGTGTAATTCCGTCTGTTCCTTTGTCCATTTGTCTGTCCATCAACATTTCTGTTTTCGGACTCTAACTTGAAAATGCTTTGTCCAATCAAATTCAAACTTAAGAGGGAGATCACCATTATTGCTAGGTTCATTTCGAAATTGGTGTAATTCTGTCCATTTGTTTGTCCATTTGTCCGCCAACGTTTCCGTTTCCAGACTCTAACTCGAAAACGCTTTGTCCAATTGAATTCATACTTGACAGGGAGATAGATCACCATCATAGCTAAGTTGCTTTTGAAATTGGTGTAATTCCGTCCGTTCGTTTGTCTGTTTATAGCATAGATACAATTATGTAACCTAGATTACAAGTTTTACATTTTTTAGCATGCCTAACACATTCACCTTAACTGGGTGACCTAACATTTCTTTCCTTGTTTCTAAATGTAATTACAGCAGTCGCTAACCTGCCTGTGCAACCCGGGGCATCTTTCACCCTCTTGTTTCTTTCAAGTCTGTTCAGTCTAACGTTATATACTGTAATTGGAGAAAGTTAACTAAGTGCTTTAGAGTGGCTTACTGTTTTTCTTATCCACAGAAGATCTTGCTTTGTATGTGTGTGTGTACACTTCACTTGTGCTGAGAGACAGCACATTTCTGTGATTCATTCCCACTGTTTTACTGTACACCAGATTATTTTGTGTGGTTTTTGTTGATATCTATGAGCGATAAAAAGAGATGCATATTTATATTCCACTGTGTATCCAAAGTGAATCACATTTACACCACAAAAACAACATATAAATGATCTATGAAACTTGGTCTACACACTGACTCAAATTTAGCCTTTCATAATTTCAGTGAAAATTAAGTTTCATGCAAATAAGCTCCCTGCAGTAGGCAGCTGCTATTAGCCAGTGCTACACCTACACAGATATAACACCCTTTCTCATTCTCAGTTAAATGGGAGAATTATGAAAATAAAATGTCTCAGACACATATCTGGCTGTCAGTTTACTTATTCTAATTTTTGTGCATCTATTTATATGGTTTGAGGAAAGACGAATCTGGTGATATATGGTTTGGTATGGTTGTGATGTAGTTTTATTATTGAAATTTACCATTAAAGTATGAAAATGGCCCCAAAACACATGTCCATAGCCTGGGTAATAAAATTCCAATAACATTTTTTTGGTCTTTAATGTGGTTAACTGGGATTAAGTCAATAGTACTTAGCTTCCAGTTAATCCCTACCATGCAAATATCAGAAGTTCTTTTAAACGACATCAACAAAATATTATTTTTGCCAAATTTAAAAATGTCCAAAATATTCTTGTGAGTCTACCTTTTTAGTGCAAATAATCCCTGAATCCCGGAAAATCAGAAGGTGAAAGTAATAATTCAGCAGAAGACTACAAATACAAGCAAGTCTGCTATAACATAGTAAAGTTGCAGACCTGTAGCTCCTTGCATAGCCAAGTAATAGCTACTTTGAGGTTCTCACTGTTTAGTAAATCAATTGTAACTTGAAAACTGTTGCAAAAGATACACAATGGGTCCTAGAAATAGGCCACAAAAGTGTGAAGAATGTCAAGTTGGAGTTGGTGTCACAACTGGAATGAGTGGAGACCTGGTTTGTTTAGATTGTGCTGAAAAGCAGACAAGAAATGCCAGTCAAATGTCAAATGAAATAACTAATGTAAAAAAGTCTGGACAATTACCAAGCAGTAATCCCCTGTCAGATGAACAACGTTTAAATCAAGAGGTTATCTTCAATGCCCTACTTTCTTATGTATTCTTTGCCTCACGAAACTCAACCATTGAAAGCATAAAACTAGCAGTTCTGGGTAACTTTTCAACTCAAGATATTTCTGCTGCAAAGGAGAAACTATGGGACAAATGTGATTGTTCAATCATAGGTGAAAAACAGAAGAGAAGAGACTCATGTGTAAGGTCAGAGAAAGAGGCCAATATCCATGACATACTGGCTGCTCTCATAAAACTTGACAACTGTGGTCAAGTCCCTTCAATTGCCATTAGTGCAACAGAACTCCACATGATACCTCGGTTCAACCCTGAAGAACTTGTTCCCTCTTCAGTGGTGGAAAGAGTGCAAATCCTTGAGAACAAGTTCAGTCAAATGATTAATACACTAGATAGATGTTTATGTGAAAACCTAGAACTCAAAGACAAAATAGAGTCAAATGTCTCATATGCTGCAGTTTTGATGAATAACAACATACAGTCAACTGCAAAAAGTCCCAGCAATTCCAAAAAAATACAGTCTTGAATAATAAGACTGCAAACAAAGAAACATCGAGTAGGATTGCAGTTGAACCACCAAACACGGGTAACATCAAGCGATCTAACAGTGTAATATCACTTGATGAAAGGAGCATTCATTCTGTGGATTAAGAGGGATTCCGGAGGCCTAAAGTGCAAGTGAAGAAAATGAGGCGGCATGCCTTATCTGTAACAGGCAGCAACCAACATGGCGGTGCTTTTAAAGGAGCACCAGCACCACCTAAAGACTTATTTATATATCATGTGGACAAAAAGACATCCAGTGGTGACATAAGTAACTACATACTGAATAAGGAGATAAAAATACTTGACCTTAAGTGCATGTCTCATCAAGACTCAATTTCAAAATCATTTAAGCTAAAAGTGTCACAAGAATGTGTAGATGCATTGTTAAAAGATGATTTCTGGCCATCAGGTGTCAAGGTGAGTAAATTTATTCCTCCAAAGCCCAAACTCCAGGAATAATGGGGAACGAGCACCAGGATATTTTGAATCTGTGTAGCTATAACAGCAATGGATCTAGTACAGACAGATTATTATACATACAAGATATTTTCAATGACTGTGATATTTTGCTAATTCAAGAGCATTGGTTATTCACAATAGACTGTATGTTTACAAAAATCTAATAGACTGTGAGGTGTATGGTACCTCTGGCATGAAAGCAGATCAGTTGCTCACTGGGAGGCCATCTGGAGGTACCGCCATTCTCTGGAAACATGAGTTACCATGCAATATTACTCCCATTGAGCTTTCTAGTAATAGGGTCTGTGCCATTCTCATCAAACTGGGTCAGTTAAAGCTACTGCTATTCAATGTGTACATGCCGTACTAGAGTGCACCCGACTCAGAAGAATCATCTGAAGAAGTCCTAGCAAAAGTTTTAAGCTGCTGTAACTCCTTTGAAAATAATGGGGTTATCATTGGAGGTGACTTTAATACTGACTTTCAAAGTGATTCAAGTAATGTCAGAATCCTATCTGAATACTTATCTACAAATGGTGTTTGTATACCACCTTCCTACCCAACAGACAGATACACATTTGAGAGTAAGATAAATTTCCAGAAATCGTGGATTGACGATTTCATGATTTCAGAGAATGTAAAGTCTTCTATTAGTGCTTTATATGTATGGTACGATGGCCACAACACATCAGACCACTACCCACTATTTATGTCTCTAAAACTGACACATTTACTGTTGATAGTAGCTGATCATTTTTCAATTACTTGTACACTACATCTACCAACTCCTAGATCCCAAATCAATGTTACTGTTTCCTTTCGTAAATATCATAAAATCAATAAAGAGAAAATGAAAACAGATCTCATAGCTTCTGATCTAATCAACAACCCGTCCAAAGATGCTGATACTCTCTAGAAACAATATCACACCATCTTGACCACCCTTATCGACAAACATGCACCACTTCATACCAAACATACCAAGGCGAAGTACACTCCAGGATGGGTTAACAAAGCTGTAATTGCGGCAAAAGATTTGGCGTAGAAATAAATCTCACTTCAATAGATCTCAATACTTGATCATGTTTTCAGCAGTCAGTGCAAAGTTTTCACAAAATGACGATCTCGCACAGTGCTTGAAAAAGACTGCCCAGAACATTATTGCGGGTGTCGGGTTGGCCTTGGAAGACAAAAACATTTGGAAAACGGGTATGTAGAAAGGAGCAAACAGGCTAGGATCAATTTTGACAGAAGTATGTGACCGACTCAACTAGGCCCAGTAAAAAACAATGCAATGGAAATGACATTAAAACTTTATCTAGCATCTTATTAATTCATTTTAAAAAATATGATAAAATAATAGACTTATATTATCAGACTTAGAGTTTGTATGTGTAAATTGTCTTAAAATTTCTTTGAAAATTTCCATTTTGGGCTGTCCCTACTGTTTGCAAACATCTCTATCATGCAAGTATGTTTATGTAGATACTATGTTACACTTAGCGTATGCTGAATGTACCATAATCTTACATGGCAAAAATGTTTGACCAGCAAATTAATGTTGCAATTTCTACAATTATGTACCTTATTTCCTGTCACTTCTGTAAATGGAGTTATAAATCTGATATATCAGTAAGTTCTATAAATATAATGCTGTTTTGATACAGACACTTAAAAAATGTGTAAAATAAGGGAAATCTGTAAAATGTACAAAGGCCTAATTCAATAATTTTGTGTATCAAGTTTTCTACCAGAAGCTATTGCACAGAAAATTAAATTTTGTAACTCAGTCATATGACATTGCAACTTTTAATCCGAAACAGATAGTGCAGATACTTTGCTTATCAGCTGTTGTATTCATTACATCCGTCTCTATTTGTGTATATATAATTAACGACCACTTTTTTTTTCTTTTGGATATACTATTTCATGTAATAATTGATGTACTCAAAATATTGTATTTTATATATGATCACTCTCAGAGTTAAAACTAATTCTGATCAATACTAATAGGATAGAATATATAATTAAATTCATGTATATAGTTTATACTTTTTTTTATTACTCAAATGTTTCTCTAAAGTTAATCCTGTGCAGAGGTTTTTGTTTAAATGTAACAATAAGTCTCTTATCTTGGGCGATTTACCTACAGGAAACCCACTCATCATTACAGTATGAAAGTGAATGGTTAGAGCAGTGGGAGAGTAAAATATTGTTCTCCCATGGAGAGTCTAATGCTCGTGGCGTAGCTATCTTAATTTCAAAGCAATTAGATGTAAAATTAATGAGGTCCAGAGAGATATTAATGGTAGATTTATTCTCATAGATTGTACTATATCTGAAAATAAATATATCATTGTAAATATTTACGCCCCTACCATCGACAAAAAACAGGAACAGGTCACTTTTGTTAACTATGTATTGGAAATGCTACAGCCTTATCTGGGTGAAAAGATAATCATTAGAGGAGATTTAAACATAGATTTTGACAAATCGCAAAAGGAGACACTTTCAACTAATCTTGGATATTCTAGGCAATTATCCTTAATGGTACAAACTTTTGATTTGGTCGACATATGGAGACTAAAGCACCCTGACACCGTGCGATATACAAGAAGGGAAAAGACACGTTACGGCTTTAAGCAATCTAGACTAGATTACATCTTTATTACGTGTAATTTAGAGTTTACCACCATGGCCAGTGACATAATACCCAGTATCAAATCTGACCACAGTTTGCTCAAGGTGTCACTGTGTTTAGAAAATGAACCAAAAAGAGGTAGAGGCCTGTGGAAGCTAAATGTTAGTCTACTTACAGATTCACAGTACGTGAAACTTATGAAAACTGTACTTAAAGATGCTATTAAAGATTCAAATAATTTAGTTGATGTAGGATTAAAGTGGGATTATATAAAATGCAGAATAAGAACAGAATCAATAACATTTTCAATAAATAACGAAAAAATTCAAGATTAGCTATTGACAAATTGAGCAAACAACTGTCTGAACTTGAAATTAAGGTTTCCACAACCCCTACACCAGACTCTGTAGAGGAATATTATGTTGTCAAAAATCAGTTAAATAGCCTGTATGATGATATTGCAGCTGGGGCATTGATTAGATCTAGGTGTACACACATCAATGAACATGAAAAACCTACTAGTTATTTCCTAAATGGCAAATCTAAACATATCCGAACTTTAAACTTTGGGGGAGAAAGAATTTCTGACCCACAGAAAATACTGGATGTTCGGCGACAATATTTTTTTAAATTTTACAGTCAACCGGCTGAAACTGAAGCTAATGATAAGGACATGACTAAATATCTTGATAATATTGACATACCCTGTATCTCTGATGAAAGTAAGCTACTTTGTGATTTACCATTGACAATTACTGAAATAGAAAAAGCCATTAAATGCATGGCAAACAATAAAACTCCTGGTCCTGATGGAATTCCTGTGGAGTTCTATAAAATTTTTTGGTCTGAAGTTAGTAGCTTGGTTCATGAAAGCTTTCAAAAAGCATATGAACTTAGGCAACTTTCAGATAGTCAAAGACAGGGAGTTATAAATCTTATTCCGAAGAAAGACAAAGACTTAACTGAATTAAAATCTTGGCGTCCAGACCAAATCGGCTATATGAAAAATAGATTTTGTGGTGAAAACACCAGACTAATTGCTGATGTAATGGAGTTCTGCAAAATTAAAAACTCCTCATGTATCATACTTTTAGTAGATTTTGAAAAAGCTTTTGACACTGTAAATTGGTCTTTGCTCAACAAAACAATTATTCGATATGGTTTTGGCAAGTCTTTTCGGAAATGGCTCTCCATACTTTACAAAAATTCAGAGAGCTGTGTTAAAAATAATGAACATGTATCGTCATTTTTTAAATTATCAAAGGGTATCAGACAGGGGTGTCCAATAAGTGCACTGTTATTTTGCTAGTAGTTGAAGTAATTGCAATAATTTTTAGGCAGTCTAATAACATAAAAGGTCTTATTATCAATGGAACTGACATAAAACTCTGTCAATTAGCAGATGATATGACACTTTTCTTACGAGAAACCGAATCTGTCGGTTTTGCCATTAAGCTTTTTGAGGAATTCTATAGGTACGCTGGATTAAAACTAAACAAATGTAAAACTGTAGCTTTTATTACAAAAGGTATTAACCCTAATATCTACCAAGATAATACTTTAGGCATAGAATGGACTTCCAAAGAATTTAAAACTTTAGGTGCCTGGTTTTCTTCAGATATAGAAGATACTTATCTATTAAATATTGCTGAGAAAAGTACTAAAATAAAAAGTATCCTTAAGGCTTGGACAGCAAGATCATTGACAGTTAAAGGAAAAATAACAGTACTCAAGTCTTTGATTGTTCCACACATTCTACAGCTGGCTTCACTTGTACCATTGAGTCAAAAATTCATCTCAGACTTAGATAGTTTATTTTACGATTTTGTATGGACCAAAAAACACTTAGTTTCAAAAATGATATTGACTTTACTCCATGTACTAGGTGGTTTGAAAATGGTATCTATAAAGCAGACTATTGAAACTGCAAAAATTATGTGGATGAAAAGGCTGTGTAATGATATTAATGCAAAATGGAAGGTTCTTGCCTTTGAACTGATGGATTTAACAAAAGATCAAGTATTGAAATGGATACCTTCAGGCTACATTAAAAAAGTAAATGGTACTTTTTATAAAAGTTTGCTTACAATTTGGGCCAACTTTGTGAAAAAAAAACCTCAAGATCTGAACATGAAAGAATTTGTTAACGAAAATCTATTTGACAACCAATTGTTTCTCTAACAGGTGATATGCCAATTACCAAGAAACTTTTGGGTGACTTTGACAACTGCAGGGTTGGAGATATTTGGAACTGGGAAAATAATACTATTAACAATAAAGCTCATTTGGAAGAACAATATAATGTTGTTCGTCCAGACATGTTATATAACCAAATATACAGCACAACAAATGAAGTATATAAACAAATAAAAAAAACAAAATGCACAGTTTGAGTCACATTCAAATCTAAATACTGCAGCTAAATGTCTATCAAACTTTTCTAAAGTTAAAAGTTCTGATGTGTACAAATGTCTCATTATCAGGCAAAATATGCCACCTAAAAGTCAAACTGTATGGATAGAAAGTTATCCTTTCTTGGAAAATCTAAATTGGGCACCAATCTACTTGCTTCCATTTAAAATCACAAGTGATGCATATTTGATCACTTTACAGTTTAAAATTACACACAGAGTATTCAACTGTAAATATAACTTATTTAATTGGGCAATTTCTGAAACACCTTTATGTAATGTATGCACAGGTATAGATACACTTGAACATTATTTTTATTACTGCGAAGAAAGTAAGGCTTTTTGGCACCAATTAGGTAACTGGCTGACAAAAATCATATCCTTTCATACTCTTAGGTATCATGAACGTTCCCCTCTTATATAGCAAAGACTACATGCAAAAATCAAAGACTAAGAATCAAGAGTTATCACTTTGCATTTTCCTCAGCAATTTGAAATGGAGATTAGACCTTGACAAAAGAATTTACACCATGAACAACAGATTGCAATCTTTCGAAGATAGACTAGGTCCTCTACTTATTTCATTGTAAAAAAAATCGTACCCCTACCAAAACTGTTCTGAATGTTATATCACATGTATATTTCTTGTGTTTGCCTATTTTTATGTACAGTGTACAATTGTTCATTTAGTGAATTATAACATTGTCTCTTGCCGACCCATTACTAACTGCAATTATATCGTTGTTTTTTTTGCTCTAGTGAATTCATAATACCTAAAATATAGTTGACTGTATGGTGTTTATGGATTATATTTTTTGTACACTACCTCTGTAACTAATAAGCAAAAATAAACAAAATATAAAAAAAAAAAAAGATCTCAATACATGCAAAAAGTCCACCAATACAACAGAATCTGCATGCAGGCCAAATCCGAATTTCTTAAAGCAAAAATTCAGGATAACCATCATGACCCAAAATAATTTTGGCGAGTCCTTGGCGATGTGTTACACAGACTCCCAGCCAAGATGCTTTCATCGATAAATCCCCCTCGACTCCTGACTGACAGATTTGTGGAGTTCTTCACAGAAAAAATTGAAAAAATACGTTCAACTTTTCCTACTTCCCTGAAGTCACAACACATCGCCCCAGACTCTCCTCCCCCAGTGCTTTCCACTTTCTCTACTGTAACCAAGGATCAAGTAACCAAAATTATTATGAAATCTCCAAGTAAATCATGTTCCCTTGACCCTTGGCCCACTTTTCTTGTTCTTGATTATCTGGATATTCTCATCACTCTTATTACTTCAATAATTAATGCTTCCCTTGAACAAGGGAAGTGTCCTAATCTCTTCAAGCAGGCCCATGTTACCCCCATCCTCAAAAAATCATCCTTAGACAAAGAAATCTTCAAAAACTATAGGCCTGTCTCCAATCTGAACTTTATTTCAAAGATACTTGAAAGGGTAGTGGCAGTCCAGCTACAAACTCACCTCGACGAAGCTGGCCTTATGACTGCCTTCCAATCAGCATATAGAAAACACCATTCAACCGAAAGTGTTCTGCTTAATATTCACAATGACATTCTCCTCAATATAGCCAAAGGGTCTGTTACAGCCCTGGCCCTTTTGAATCTATCAGCTGCATTCGATACCATTGACCACACCATTCTCCTGGACAGACTTAATGTTTACTATGGTATCAGTGAACTAGCACTTGGCTGGTTCAAATTATACCTGTCAGGAAGGACACACTTGGTCAAGGTAGGTAACACACTGTCTCATCCTGCTGCGCTCCAGTATGGGATCCCCCAGGGCTCCGCACTTGGTCCAATTCTTTTTTCCCTCTACACTAACCCAATTAGCTCAATTATTCACTCTCACAGTAATATAAACCACCATTTCTACGCCAACAACACTCAGCTATACATAACACTAACACCAACAAATTTCTCTTGCTCTATACAAAAACTAAAAAACTGCCTAAGCGACATTCAAAATTTCATGTCTGCAAACAAATTAAAACTCAACCCTGAGAAAACTGAGTTTATTCTGATAGGCTCCAAAAATAACCGTAAACAACTCCTTCCTCACTTTCCGATCAATATTCTCAGCAATCAGGTCTCACCAGCACAAACCTCGGAGTGGTGTTTGACTCCAGTTTCTCATTCTCAGATCATGTGTCACAGGCCATAAAGTCCACCAGAGTTCACGTGAGAGACCTCTATAGAATTTGTCTCCTTCTAGACCTTAAAACATCAGTTCTTTTAGCAAATCCTTTGGTGAGCAGAAGACTGGACTACTGCAATTCCTTATTCTTATTACTTACAGATTTTGAGTTAAGAAGATTGCAGTTAGTCCAAAACTGACTCTGTAGGGTTGTCACCCGGTCCTTGAAATACTCTCACATTACCCCTCAACTGACAAAACTCCATTGGCTCCCTATCAAATATAGGATACAATTAAAAATTGGTCTCATTACATACACAATTCTCAACCAGGGTCAACTAGTGTACCTAAGAGAATTAATTCATCCCTACACCTCTTCCAGGAATACAAGGCGAAGTACCTGAAAACTCAAGCTCCTTCACAACCCCACTTTCGACCGTAAGGTTCATAAATCAGTCAAACTTTTCTCCAATTCTTTCAGTCACTATGCCCCAGTTCTTTGGAACTCCTTCCCCTTCCAAATAAGAAATAGCTCCTCTGTCGTGTCTTTCAGGAAACACCTCAAAACCCACCTCTTTAATTCCAGTTTCCCAACTTTGTTTCCTTCCCTCTTGGACACACCCACTACCCCGGATCACTGACCTTGAACACCCCTTTATTTTCCTTATGATAATGATTTTGTTAAGTCAGCGCACTGAGTTCCCCTTTGTGGGGAAGATATTGCGCCTGCAAAGCAGTAGTAGATTAGATTAGATTAGATAGTACTATTAATAGGTCTAGGTGAGCCAGAATAATGTGGGACAGAGTATCAATGGTAAATATATTAATAGTTACAAGCTTGACTTAGATACTCTACTGACTGAAAGCGGAGTACCCCATGATCTACTACAATGCAACAAAATATCTTGTAAAAGTGAAATTCATCAAAAACAAATTATAGCTCTTCATAATCATATAATGCAATCCTGTCTGGTTGCTAATAATAAGAATATACCATTCGACAAAACCCAAAAACTAACAGCAAAGAAAAAGTCCATCTCAGGATGGAACAAATACATTAAGGAACACAGAGAAAGGGCCATCTTTTGGCATCACTTATGGAAGTCTGCAGGATCTCCTCAATCCTGTCTGGTTGCTAATAATAAGAATATACCATTCGACAAAACCCAAAAACTAACAGCAAAGAAAAAGTCCATCTCAGGATGGAACAAATACATTAAAGAACACAGAGAAAGGGCCATCTTTTGGCATCACTTATGGAAGTCTGCAGGATCTCCTCAAAGTGGGCTTGTAGCTAACATCAGGCGTTCTACAAGAGCTCAGTATCACTGCAAAGTGAAACATATCAAATCTCAGCAAGAGTCTATAACTATGTCTTCAGTGGCTGAATCTATAAAAACTAGCAATGCTAAAAGAGCTTGCGGAAAAATCAAGGGAGTCTGTTCCAGGAAATCAACAATCCCTAACTGCATTGACAATGTCCAAGGAGAAGCCAATATAGCCGAAATGTTTAGATCAAAGTATGACAAATTATTTTCAATTGCTTCAACCTCTGTTTCTAAATTGGAGCAGATCAGGTCAAGAATTGATGAAAATATTGATTCCTGCTGTAATCACCAGAAATGCTACTGTGATCATGACATAAATGTACAGGACATCAAAACTGTGCTTAGACAACTGAAATATGGAGTCATAGACTTTATAGTGACCATTTCATACATGGATGCCATAGACTCCATGTTATATTAGCTATGTTGTTAAATTTTATGATTACACATAATGTGATACCACAGAGCCTTAATGAAGCTGTGCTTATACCATTTCCTAAGAACAAAAATAAACTTCTAAATGATGCTATAAACTATCGTGCTTTAGCCATGAGCTGTATCATAGGAAAAATGTTGGATCTGTGCATACTAGCTAAACACAGGCATAAATTAGAAACTACTGAATTACAATTTGGATTCAAACATGATCATTCAGCCACCCAATGTTCCTTTGCTGTAAAAGAGGTTATACAATATTACAAAAATAAGAACAGCAGTGTTCATGTAATGCTGCTGGACGCCAGTCAGGCATTTGACAGAGTCAACTACGGAGTTTTATTCGAAACCTTGCTTAAACGTGGACTTTGTGCTGTCATCTCCAGATGATTACTCAACTTATACACACACCAAAGCATGAATGTAAAATGGTCAGAAGTGATATCTAAACCTTTTACACCTGTAAATGGTGTGAAACAGGGTGGGATCCTTTCTCCTATATTATTCACTGTATATATAGATGCACTATTTCTGGCCTTCAATAAGCAGAGTATAGGTTGCCACATTGGTCACACTTTCATGGGAGCATTCGGATACGCAGATGATGTTATCTTACTGGCTCCGTGCAAAAGCTCCTTGACCTGCATGTTACAAATTGCACAGAAATATGCCAACACACATGATATTCTGTTTAATGCTGCCAAAAGCAAATATATAACATTTCGGAAAACTAATGACTGCCAAGACCAACACATCATCATGGATAACATTCAAATCAAATGTACCTCCTGGGAGATACAGACAATTGACTTTCTTTGTACAACTGATACATAATGCAACTGTATATGTGCACATTTTTTATGTTCAAAATGTTATTGCTTTATTTCAACCCTACTGAAAGTTTGTGTTTGTGTACATGTTTTTCTTCTTGTACATTTAACAAAATAAATAAAAATTTTTAAGGTAGTACCAAAAAGTAGAATTCTGTATTTTGTCATGTGAATAACGTTACCAGTCATTTTTAATTTCCTCAAGATGTGAGGATGACAAGAAGGCTATATATGATAAGCATATGTTGGCCCTTATTGTGTATTAGAAGAATAGCAATATCAACACAAAGCTCTGAATTTTATATTTGATTTAGTATAATTCAGTGAATTACATTACTGTGAATTATGTTAACTTGAACTGGCAAAAATGGGTAATTTTCCACAAGCAGTTTACTGCAGCATGTTCAAGAATTTCTGACAGCATGGGGAAGACCAGATGGATGAAATGATAGAGTTAGCCACAATATTATTTTATATTCTGTTGCACACATCATTTGTTACAAATAACTATTAGGTACTAGCTTATTATGTCATAGATTATTTTTATGTACCTTGTCATAGTGTATGGCAGAAGTATGTGAGCATTAGAGTAGATATAAACCTTTTGACCAGAGCAGTATTAATGATTAGTGTGCAATGGACAGTTTTTAAATATTGCATCTAACATGAAGTACCATAATTCACAAAGTAGTAACATAATTCACTTGTATCAGTTACATCTACTTGTCTTCAAATTCCCAATCTGATGCATATAAGTTCTTATAATTAATATGAAATTCCCTAGAATTGATGATTCAGTACTTTATTATTGGCAACAATGTACTCTTTAGTTTGACATTTATGCTCTCATTGACTACAGTCAATTGTTGCATCATGGAATCAACTTGTGGAAGGGTGGGAGAGATAGAGGGCATTTACTTCAATAATATGTAGTTCATCTATAGTTTTGCTTGAACCTTATGGATGCATTTTTGATGTACATATAAAGTAAGAGATACCAGAGTAAATTTTCAAAGGGCTTCTTAAGAGTGGAATTATCTCAAATGGATGCACATGCAAAAACAATGCCAGAGTTTGGGAGAAAAGAAACCAAGAAGGCCAAAGAATACTGTATACTTACAAAAGACTAGGAATCTGGTGCTTCACTAAAAAAGTTAAAAATCCACTGAAATATGTTTTTGCATTGAAACCAAAATATGAAGGCCCAGTTTTGTTGTCTGATTGCTTATACAACCAATAAAGGGCCGGGAATGCTGAAACTTGATACCATTGTTCCAACAGAACTATGATGGGTGTCAGAAAATACATCCATCATTTGTAGTCAGAGTTTTGATGCTTGTGAAACATTGATTTATCAAATTTATCAAAGTTTGAAATTTCATCAAAGTTAGTAGTTTGCATAATGTTAGTTCAAAGAGTGGATGTTCATTCAAATGGACAGGAAACTGGGATGCAATTTGGATAGAGGGTAAGGCCATATTATGTAAAGTAAATCAGCCCACACCTTTTTTAACTATGCACATTGACTTTTCAAGTTTAGTAATGAATATACAGATATTGGTATAAGCTTTTTGCATGTATACATGCATAGGGATTGTGTTCTACACTACCATAGAATAGTAAGACACTGTTGTCGAATCTAAGAACACATTTTGACAAAAGTGCTGGCATTTACAAACAAAGTAAGTGACTTATGTTACCATTTCATTAGACTTGCTCACTCTACTTTGGGGCTTTTGAGACAATGAATTAGTGCATTTTATAACAGTCTGGATTTTGCACTCTCAGTGGAAGTAGACCTTCTAGAGGGAAATGCTCTCATAAAATCATAGTGCACTAAGGAAGGACCTTGCACAAGGTCTACCATTTCATGGACTTTGACTTGTTGTTGTAATAACTTCAGATTCAATGTAATCTAAACAAAAGTTAAATAATGTCATGTGTGACATTATGTTATGAAAAATAACCCCCTTAAATAAGGTAAATTAACAAACATTTTTGTAATTACTGCAAAAGTCTGATAAATAAGCATTTTTATTTGGTATTCATGTTTATTTTATCCTGATGTCAATTGTTGCAGATAATTCACAAAAGATGCATTTATAAATTTAAATGTTTACACAGTTCATTGACACTTTAAGACTAGTGATAGTTTAACAATTTTATATTTAACTGTCTTTACCTTCCTCTACTTGCCTCCTTACTCCATGTGAGTTACATTACCAAACATGGAAATCATAAATCATTAAAATAAAAGATATTATCACTGTTGGTTTTTGGTCCAATATGTTTTAAAAAATCTGCTGATTTCTGTAGTTTATTTGTACATAACTTTTAAGACAACAATTGAAGCAGTCACATTGTAATAGACATTGACATGAAATTACTTTTGTAACTTGCATTGTGTTTTACAGATTTTTTTTCAGCCATACAGTATCGTTTCAAGAAGAAATATATTTAAATCAGATTAGTGAAATTTTATTTGCTTCACTATGTTTTATTATTAAGTTTACTACGGTACTAAAACCTACTATAGTGTTTTATCAAGAGTAAATCAGAGCTACCAAGACGGTGCGAGACAAGATGGAATGTAAGATTGGGGACAATTTTATCCAAAGAGGTATGGTCTCTAATACACAAAATTTGTTTCAGGGTGACAACAGATAATTCTATAATGTGGTTTCAATACAAATTGATATATAATATATTAGCTATCTGGAGCTACTTGTTTAGTGTTAAGATTACAGATTCAAATTCATGTGGCATATGTGGTAGTAGTGTTCACAATGCAGTAGTGTTCAGTTTACTACAGAATCAAATGCAGACTATTATTTCATTTATATAATTTTTTCCTGCAACAATCATAAAGCCAGTATGAACTAATGTAATTCATAATGTAAGTTTTTAAAAATTTGGCAGCATGTATAGAAAACGGCACCAAAAAAATCCGTAAGAGATAGCAATGAAAAATTTTGTGGCAAGATGCTTTACATGCTCTGTTACCAAATAGAGATAATAAGAATGAATTTGATCACCATCACTGCTGTGCCGCAATTTGGCCTTTAATTGTCCCATTTAACTGACAATGAGAGGTAAACTGTTTCACAAAAACAAACTCTCACCTGTGTAAATGTTTCGAAGATGAAGTGGCATAATTTTTCTTCCAATTTACTGCCAAATTAAACATTTTTGATATAATAAGATTACATCAACATAAAGTCTCAATATCATAAATATCGGGAAAATTTATATTTTAAATTGACTGCTTCAACATAAAAATACCTTTAATTATTGCCACAAGTAACCAACATATATAGATGTGGTTGTAAATGCATCGTTGATGGTAGCCCGGCCACTTCCTGAACAATTACAATTTCGACATTCCAGTAAGAATTTTTTTCATATTAGAATGAAAGTAATAAACTTAGTAAAAATAAATAAGATACTATCACAAGACTAAACATAAGATGTCTGACCTGAACATGACAATTAAGTGTTCAATCAAGGATTTTACTGATCGCCGCCGCCGGATTATGGTCTTCATTGAATAACTTCTTGGGCTTTGTAAATTTTTCCTTCCTATCTTTCTTTAAAACTATGGGGTGAGAAAAACTTTTTCGGATACTTAATGTTAAAATTTACGGAGTGGTTATTTACCCAACGGCTATGTACGCTAGTTGTGATATTGGTGTAGTGTACCCACCGGCTGTGTATGCATGATCTATATCATCGTTAGCATACCCAATGGCTATGTACCCAAGATCACTGCTAGTGTACCCAAATTTTAATCACTTCTTCCTTAGTTCATTTCTGACATGTCAGAATGTAACAATAACCAAGTTATTCTGCTGTTTCACAGTGCAAACCCATGCTAAGCTGAATGATTTTAATTCAGAAATGATCCTTGGCCCATTTCTGACTACTCGAAAAATTTCCTTAAAAACTAATTGCTTCAAAATGCCTTGGATACAGACCTGTTGAAAACGCTGTAAAAGATACTGATATTGAGTGCACAACCATTGAGTACATACTACCTTGGGTAATGAGATATTGAGTAGACTATAAAAAATTTAGAGTTGTTGACTACACTAGCAGTGATAGAGATCTTGTGTGCACAACCACTGAGTACACTAGACCAATATCACTGCCAGTGTACACAACTACTGGGTACGCTAGTAATGACATGGATCTTGTGTACATAGCTAGCTTGGGTGCACAACCATTGGGAACATAGAGTTTACTGCCTTGGGTACAGGGTAGTTGGGTATGCAAGTACCTTACACAACTTTTGGGTACACTAATGCCCCTGTTCCACCAAAGGATTAAGTCCCGATCCTGTCTGGGACCCTTAATCGTGGAGAGTCGGTGGAAAAAAAACAAAAATGGGGGGGAATACTGAGTCGGTATTGAAGTCTGGGATTAAGTACAGATCGGCCTCAGGAAGCCTCAGGATGCCTCAGGCGGCCGCAGACAGTCCCCGTCTGTTCTGGGACTAAGAGCCGACTAACCCACAATTTAGTCCCGGCGTCCTCAGGCCTCCTCAGTCTTCCCCAGACCAGGATCGTCGATTCTTGTTTTGCAAAGTTGCTGGATTTTCTGGGTATATATATATATAAAATCCGCGATCTAATCACCATTGCTTTGCTAGGAACACAGCAGGATGCCACCTTTTAATGGAAGACAGATTCAACAACAACTTGGGGCTTTTTTGGTTTTTATTTAGTTACAAATAATCATGTATTTCCATTTTTTACGTCAAGCACAGCAACCACCACCACCACCACCAGCACCCATACAGAGACCTAGAAGAAGGCACAACAAGTGGGTCAGGCCATGGCTACTGCAGAGAGAGGAGAGGGGGGCCTACCACAACATTATGGCTGATCTGTATGCCACAGACATTCCAGGATTCACCAACTACATGAGGATGACCCCAGAATTCTTTGAAATGATAAAGACCAGACTGGAACCATGTCTAGCCAGGCAGGCCACCAACTACAGAGCTCCAATCAGTGTTGGGGAGAAGTTAGCCCTCACCATCAGATATCTGGCCACTGGAAGTCCTACACATCATTATCCTGTCAGTTTAGGGTTGGCAGATCCACCATTTCCAAGTTTCTACCAGAGGTCTGCAGGGCCATCCAGGATGAGTTCACCAGAGAGTACCACAAATGTCCTACTACTCCAGATGAGTGGAAAGAACTGGAAAGGGAATTCAGGATCAGGTGGAATGTTCCACATGCCCTGAAAGCCCTGGATGGGAAGCATGTGGCCCTGAAGAAACCCAAGAACTCTGGAGCCCTCTACCACAACTACAAGGGGTTCTTTTCCATTGTTATGTTGGCCCTGGTAGATGGACAGTACAAGTTTAGATGGGTGGATGTGGGTACAGCTGGATCTTGCTCAGATGCCCAGATATTTAATGCCTCTCAGCTGAAGAGGAGGATTGAAGATGGCAGGATAGGCTTCCCTGACCCAGCTTCTATATCCCAGGGTGGTAGAAATGTCCCCTACTTCATTCTGGCAGACGATGCCTTTGCCCTGAAGACCTGGCTCATGAAACCCTATGGTAGAAGGCTGTTAATAAGAGAAGAAAGGATTGCCAACTATAGAATATCAAGGGGCAGGAGAGTTGTGGAGAACGCTTTTGGCATTCTGGTTTCAAGATTCAGAGTGATGAGGACCACCATGGAACTACCCCCAGAAACAGTTAGAGAAGTGGTCATGACCTGTGTGGTTCTGCACAACATACTGAGAAGCCAGTATCAAGGTCAACCTGCTGGTCAGTAGCCTGGGGAGGATGATGATGATGATGTGCCTGGTGATTGTGGATTGATTGGTGGTGCTGCTGGTGGTGGCCAAGACAGAAACCCTGCTAGAGAAGCCAAAAGACAGAGGGATTACCTCAAGGACTACTTCAATAATGAGGGAGCAGTGGCCTGGCAAGATGGCAGAATATAAGTCCTGTTGCAGTAAACAGTCCTTTTTAGGACTAACTATAACAGTCCTTTTCAGGACTAACAAAAAGTCCTTTTCAGGACTACCAAATATTCCAAAAACAATTAATCAGCTATGCTTGCTACAGACGGACAAACCCCATGCCAAACATAACTTGTACACACGGACAAACAGACAAACCCCATGCCAAACATAACTTGTACAGGTGGACACACAGACAAACCCCATGCCAAACATAACTTGTTCAGGCGGACACACAGACAAACCCCATGCCAAACATAACTTGTTCAGACTGACAAACAGACAAGCACAAGTTACCCACCCAACAAACAGACAAACCCAGTGTTAAACAAAAGCCAGACACAAAGCCACACATAATATCCTAAATGGAATTATTTTTGTATATATTTTGTAATCCACATCCTAATTTCACCAATTTTTTTTTGTTCATGGGTTGGAAAATTATTTGTAGCAGAAATGTTTTCATGGAAATCTTCAATTTTAAATCTTCACTTCTATTCACAAATATGTGGAAAATATAATGATGGAGCTAGTTTTGTTTTCAATAATGGGGGATTGTGTTTGCAAAATAGTTCGTTGGCATGGGTTCTATTTACTTTTGGGTTTGTGTGTTTCTTGGTTGGTGGTTACTGGTGTTGGGTTTGTTTTTGGCAGTTTGGTGTTAGGTTTGGTAGTGGGTTTGTTAGTTGGGAGTTATGTTTGGTATTGGGTTTGTCTGTTTGTGGGTTGGTAAGTAGGTGATAATGCCTTTTAACTCTAGGGAAGGTGTAAGTGTTGGACTTTTCAATTACAGATTTTAAACTATCCCATGGATTTTAATCTAAAAATGGGCTGATTAATGGCCATATTGGGAGTTTTTTAAAAAAAAATTTTATGTGGCCTTTTTGGTTATGTGTGGTACCATGGGTTATTTATTTCATGTTTGGGGTGGTGTGGGTGTTGGACTTGAATTTATTTTTTTTTTCTTGTGATAAGTATTTGTACTGAACTTTTTTGTTTTGGGAGGGGAATTAGTAGTGAAAGCTCAGTCGGTTGACGGTCTTCCCTCGGGCTATGTGAGATTTCTGTTAGATTTAGATGGGAAACCTGGTGCTAGGAGACACGGGTTCGAAATGGAGGGCACCCTAACCACCAAAGGATACTCTCTATGGAAAAAGGAAACACATTTACTATCTCAATTTGAGCAAAATATACTTTTAAGGAGGTAACATTTAGCTTTTAGTTATGGCTCGTCTTTAACATGGCAGATAATCCTTCTCACCTTACAGGGGTTTAGTTATTTACTTTTCCCACCACTTTGACTTGTAGCTACATTTTTCAGAGACGCAGGTTTTAACCTGTAAGATATTGTCTGACAAATTTGAAAAGATTCTGTAGATATACAAAGCATGAAAGGAATCTTATGTAAGTGAACGAAAAAATCCAGCCCCAACTCGTTTGGGTATATATCCTTAAGACCCTAGATATTTACTTTCACTAGAAATCTGTCTGAACCAAATGCACTCCAAGGGTATTAAATGTTCAATCGTATCAACCTTGAACCAACTTTTGAAGTCCTCTAACACAAACATTACCTCTTTTCACAATGCAGACATAGCAGAGCATGTTGAAACATTGACAAATATCTCAAATGAAGTACCATACCACTGAAATAATAAACCTTGACTGCGAATATATCAAAGAATCTACTCTGAATGTCTCTAAATTTTAACTTTTGGTATTGTTTTACAACCTTCTCATTTTCGAGAAAAAACAGGATCCAACGCCGACGAATCATCAAATCCCTAATTAGGTCATCACGTGACTAATCAACCTCAACACACTATATAAGCAATTTCGAGCAAATGTGGGTTCCAATGTCGACGAATTATCAAATCTCAAACTAGGTCACAACACAATGTCAGTAACTCAAACGGTATATAAGAAAATTTCTGCAAAACAGGGATCAAGCGTCGACCTATCATCAAATCGATAGAAGCTCATCACGTGACATATCTGCAATTAGATATATATAAAATATGATGAATTTGCTTTTATTAATGATGTATCAGCTGAAAACCTTACATGAAGCCATACTATATAAATCCAGTCAGACACCTCTTACAACCACTCACAAAGTATTAGGAAACTGATAAGGGAGAATGTTTTCTAACTCTGGATTTAATTCTGAACAGTCAGATTCGACTGATTCCTCAATGAAAGAACCTGATATTGTGAAACCAGCGGCAAAACCATCATCAATCTCGAACACAGGGGGATTTTCATTGTCAAACAATCATCAAATCAGATATGCCTTTAAAGATCCACCTCCATACACCTTTGGTCACAATTCAATGAATCAACCAACTCTTTTGAAAAATTCTGTTTTTAATGACTATATATTTCAATGTGATCCACTGGTTTATCAGAAATATGTCTCCAGATTTGAAACATACAGGACATGGCCCAAATCACATCCAGTGAGACCTGAACAACTAAGCAGAGCAGGATTTGTCTACACAGGAGAAGGGGATAAAGTTATCTGTCCATGGTGTAAGATTAAACTGATAGAATGGGAACCATATGACCTACCATTCGAAGAACACAGAAGACATTCAACCTCCTGCGACTTTTTGAAGATGTTGATGCCATAAAGACTATTAAACTGTTTAAAGAATATGTAGCATTGATTGTAATAACTGTAATAATAATATTTAGATAACTGTAGTACTTGTTAAAATATTGTTTCCTAATCTGTAAATAAGAGAAAATAAACGCCACACACTCTTGAAATAAATACAATACCTCAATCCTACCCCACATAATGTACATAACTTTCCAACAACTCCTCTGTCCTTGACTTGCATTGAGTTCATACAATACAAACGCCTTTAACAATCATTCCTGAATCCAGGCACTCATAAGGCACATGCCAAAGCAGAGTAATGTGTTTCAACACACCCACCCCTCAGGCAGTATGGTAAATTGAAGTGTATCAGAAAATCATATGAAAGTAATAGTAATATTAATATTTGATATCACAAGCTCACACTTGTGGCTAAGCATTAAACTCTCTATGGTGGAAGATCATGCAAAATCACATCTCAACACGTCCAAGACATCTTAATCTATGGAAATTATATCATAACCACCAAACCCTAAAAACCATTCATAATACCTCGAACCCAAAGCTTTGTACTAGTGTCTAATCAAACTAACAGTCGGGTTAAAATTTGTTTAAACAGAAATCTTTCCCAGAGATTGTGTCTGGTCATGATATTTCTGATGATAGAACCATTTATTAATCTAACAATAAAACCTAAAAAATCGAACTAGTGACAAGTTCGAACCAAAAGTTTTAATGAAGAAATCATGCTGATTATGCCCCCTTCTGAACAATGATCTCCCCCCTTATCTGTTGTTATAAAAACGCCACAGATTTGACAATCTCTCATCAAATCCTCTCTAGAGCTGGACAGACGAACAAGCTGCTCAACACACTCTTTGGAAAGCAAGTAAGAAATCTACATCTACCACAGCAATCACTCAGTAGGTACAAGAGTCAGAACTTGTAATGGCAGAGGCTACATTGAACACACCAATGAAAATCTCCAACAGTAAGAAGAGAAAGAACGAGCAATCGCAACTCTCAAAAGTGAAGAAGGTCATATTGATGACACCACAGAATTCTGAAGGGGCAGGAGAACACAGTCAAGCCTGTACTGATATCTCTACAGCATGCGGTGTTATTGCGAACAAACCATTTAGAAAAAATTATCATTTAGGAGGCAAAAAATATGCAATATTTCATGGGGAAAGGGATGTTATAGATCACATCCAAATTAAAGAGTGGGATGGTAAAGTGGTGTTAAAAGAAGGGGTTAAACTTAATAGGTCTAGATTTGTAATGATTCTTCACAATGTCGAAATTATAAACCACACCCTTGAAAAAATTTTGAAAGGGGAGGATGCATTGAACTCTAGAATTCATATAGGAGCCTCATATTATCTCTCTGTCAATAGCCCATACAAAACTGTAGCAATAAGAATGTGGAGAAAGGGGGGGAATGGGGAATATTTTCCCACAAAGTGTGGCATAACAATGAGTTGTGGGGAATGGGACGAATTTACTAAAATTTCTAATAAAATCTATTCAGAGAGAATGGAAATTTTTACACACGTTCCGTGTCTAATGCAACCCGATCAACCAGGTCATAACAAAGTGTTTTGTGTTGAATGTTGTGAATCAGCCAAAGCACCCATGGGAGAGGTCGATTTTGACATACCTCTGTAACAACTTTTTTATCAATTAAGAATCAATTATTTTAAACACAAAAGTCAACATTTCTGTAATATAAATGTAACAAATTACTCTGAAAAAAAAAATTTTTTTTGTAAAAAATGTACATAGTCAGGACATGGCAATAGTTTAAAATGTATAGTCAGCACTGGGTAATAACAGATTTCCACCCAACCTGTTTGAACTTGTAAAGAAATCTGCAGTTGAAGTGGGTCCTGGATATTTACGAGTTGAGGCATATCTTAGGTTAGGTATTTGATCCTTGGGGTTATAAAAACCCCCAGTTCTCGATGATCTGTCATTGATTTCCTGACAATTTTTGGGATTGAGACCTTTACAAAGAACAAGTGCTATATCACACTGAGTTTGACATTGAGTGAATAATAGCTGGTCAATTTTACCTCATTTTATTTTGTTTTTAGAATAAGGCTACGGTTAATAAAATAAGGATGGAATTAGCTCAGATGGAGATGAATCTATTCATGGGTAACAGGTACGATGTGTACTACCCGCTACACATACCATCTTCTATGGTAACATTTATGCATTTGATACAGCTAATTGAAGTGAAGAACTACAAACAAGCCTTCAACTGCATAACGCTGCTGAATGAGGTGCTGCCACAGTTCATTATGTAAGTAAAAAAGTTCTCATATAAAGGATCTGATACTAAAATTGTTTGTTTATCTCGATGTGGTATATGATATAACACTAATTATGCATATAGCTGTGTAAACTGTAGAGCACTGTATTTAACGTAAATACACCAATGTATGTTCTGTAACATTTGAAATTTTCTCTAATTAATATCACAATATGTAACGGTAGAAAAAGAGGGATCAAGTGTTGACCAATCATCAAATCGCAAACTAGGTCATCATGTGACATAAGAACTGCTTTTGCTATATAAGCTGTTTGGGGAAAAAGAGGGATCAAGTGTTGTCCTATCATCAAATAATGAACTAGGTCATCACGTGACATAACAGTTACTTTTTGTATATAAGTCATTTCGGGGAAAAGAGGGATCAAGTGTCGACCAATAATCAAATCGCAAAGCAAGGAGTCACGTGACGACTTAACTTTATGAGATATATATGGACCCACTATGTAGAAGGGGGATAATGAATCTTATTAGGTAGTCATATCTCAAACGATATAACGAAGTATAGTCCCTGTCATTCTGTCATTCAACTGTTGGTTAACATTTTATCAACCTGTCCTCACCACCAACCCCACTATTCAAGAATCAGTAACCGAGGATATGTACAAGTATGCCTATTGTTCATGTAATTTCAGGAACAAATATCCAGAATTCGCCAGGTATTTCATAGAGGAATTCGAAAAAGCAGTCTGCTGTATTTGCAAAGAGAGTCTACTGAGGGAACAGCTCATTCTATCCAACCCATGTGCGCATTATTTTTGCGCCTCATGTGCCTGCCAGTTGGTTAAGAACTGGAATGAAGAGGGAAGACAAAGACCCAAGTGCCCCCTTTGCAGATCGGTTTTGAGAGACCACCTGTTCGCAAAACCAGGTTTCTTCAGTGCCACCAGACTACACCAATGCTCGCTGTTTGTGTGGGTCCCCACCTCTACATATATTCATGCCAATTACAACCAGTCAATGATTGATGCTCTGACGTCTAGAAATTTTATCAAAGCTTTTTATTACTCATTCCTAATGGGTACTACACCCTCAGATGCTGAGAAGATGCTAGCACCAACATGGCCACAGTTCTATGAGGACAGAAAAAAACAACCTAAGTTGCACCACCTGTGCTCTTCCAATCGGTTTTGGTCAAGCATTTGCCACAAAATGTGGACATTTTTATTGCACCATCTGCTCTGCGTACTCTGTCTCCAAACCGAGGGGATCTCCCCTTCTCTGTCCAATATGTGAGGAGGAAATAGAGGATGAGACCACAGAAATCATCTTCCTTAGACCAATTAAACTTCCCCTAGGTGATGGGACAGAGCTTCCTCAACCTCTCAATTGATATGAACTGTAGGACTTTAAATAATCATACGTAAGTTGTAATTATAAAATGTTTTTTATTAATATTAATATATTTAAAGGAATGTATTATGGTTAAAAAAAAAAGAAACTAATGATAAGAAACATTTTTGGTTAATTAAATAGTTAAATACCAAATGCAATCTGCTGTTTGCTTGGTTAGTGTAGAACTAATTAATTAATAGTAACTCAAACCTCTTGGTTAGTAAATGTGTACAGTTTGAATGTGGTCTAATTACTTGACTTAATACTCGTTAAAGGATAATCTTAATGTAGAAGGAAAAGGTGTTATGTAAAAAAAAATTAGTGAGGCGAATTTGATTTACATGTACATTAACCATATAACAGCCTCTGATGTGTTTACCTTTACGTTCGAAATTTTACAAAACCCACATTTAAGTAGGAAACCTGAATGGTCTCAGCATGTGAATTTTACAGATATATACAAGTGTATATGTACCAGATTTTTATATAAATCTTTATTTTTAAAGTAATCAAAGTTACAAAATGTATTGTTAACATTCAATACATTAAAGTTCACGAAGAAGAGGAAATGATTTTTTTACTCATTCAAACAAGACTCTCTCTGAGACTAAAATGTTTGAATCTCTAAGTGTGTGTGTAAGGTCTTTCCAGGTTATATATAAATATATATGTATATACATAGGTCAATCTCTATACAGGTAATAACCACCTGTATTTTTTACTGTCTATCCACATTTACTGTTACATGTAACATTAGAATTACCTTTTACTAATAAAGTTGATATAAATTACTCGTATGCAACAATCTCATCTTATGATAAAATAATCTTATAGAAAAACAAGTTAACTTAAATCCCTTTATAGTACACCTTCCCAGACCTGGTGGTGAGATAAGGTCTCTCATCTTGGTTGGAACTCTGTATTGACTCTATTGAAATAAGAGTATCGTCCTCTGTAACATGCTCAGTAAAAAGGTCTTGATCTGAACTACTATTGCTACTACTGCTACTATAGTTTGAATGTTTGTCACTGTTTATAGTCCAAGAATATGGTATAGTGTCTGAAGACATGGTCAGACTGGCTTGTACCCCTTGATCCCTGGTTTCAATCTCAGAATGTGACATAGAGGAATTAACTGCATCCTCAGATCTAGTACTATGTATGCTGACCCCACCACCTTGGTCTGTTCCTTGATTTGCTGAGTCTATCTCAGAGGAATTATCCAAACCAGTTGAGTTATCCTCATGAATGCTGACCTCCCCCACCTGATCAATAATGACATTATCTGTCTCCAATCCACCTGAACTCTGAGTACTAATGGAATTATCATCATGTTTGCTGACAGATATCTCTTGGTCAGATGAATGAGTACCTGGAACAGAATCACTTGAAATATGATTTATCTGAAGTGTAGATCTGGAATCAGATTTGCTAAGCTCACTAGATGGTTCAGCTGTCATTGGTTGAAATTCGCTGGACGACAATGAGTTGCAGCTGTAGGGAACCAGAGTTTCTGGTGTTGAGGTAACAGATTGGTCCTCCTCCTCTTCCTCCTGCTCCTGCAGTCGGATAAGTCTCATTATAAGACTTACATCAGTATCATAATTGCTCTCCAATGAAGTTTGACTTATTCCATCATCATCTTTATCATCATCATCATCATCTTTATCATCACTACTGTCATTGAAGGGTCTCTTTAATATTGTACTATGAAATGAGCTCTGTGGAGTTGATAATGATGATGGTGGTGATACTGGACTTGAACCAGGACTAATTGATATGTCTGAATAATCATCTTCCAGTAAGACACAGAATTTTAATATACACTGCATGACAATTAAACACAATCTGTAAAATAAATCTCTCCTGAATTGATATAACAACCATATCATCACCAATGGTAGCAAAGTAGCTGATGGGAAGATAAGTAGGATATATATTTCACCATCACCTTGTGCAAATGCCTCAATAGCACTACCAGTCGTGTCCTTACTGTTAGATGTCAGACACTCCACCTCCTCTGAAAAATCACACAAATTTAAAATATTTAAACTAACCAAAGGTCACAGTCACAAAGACACAGACAATTAAAATTTAAAAAAACTTACTGAGTTCGTTACACATGCAGAATCTATCTCCACCTCAGTTTTACAGTCAACAACATTAAAGTCTTTGTATATATGCGCCTCACTGTACTCAATATCTGAAGATGAAATGGTGGTTTGTAGCATAAGATTTTTTTTTTCAGTACACATTGAAACCAATAAATACATGATATTACACAGCATATAATCACACAATAGCCCAGATAAATTTTAAATCTGTATATAAAATTTAATTTGAATTGATAGTATTAACATAAGAAAAAAATTACTTCTTTACCTATACTACAGTTAATTACTACTGGTTCTTTCCCATTTCTGCAGACTGAGGATTCATATCTACAAACACCTGTACATTCCCAATAAATCCTTTGAATGGACGGATAATTATCCATAATTTTATCCACAGGTAGTTCAAGATATTCCACAGCACAGTTTCTGTAATGTAGTATTAATGTCTCGGTATTGCCACATTTTTTTAGAAATTTGTCAAACTCTTGTTTACCCACAAATCCGGACACCGTCCCGTTGATGCTACCCACAGGAAAGTCACATGTAACATGGTAGCTGTACACGTTTTTACAAAACAAAATGGTAGATAACCACATCAACTATCTAAACTTAAACCTTATCTCTGTCATTTTTTTATGAAGATTATGCTAACGTTTGAAATCGAAACCGAAACCATTCCAAGCAAAAGGAAATAGTTATGATTACGTCACACCCTCTTGACGTAATGAGCGTAAGCTACCCCGCAGAAAATATTGGCTTGTGACGTCACAAACCAAAAAAATCACTGTAAATAGAAACTAGGTAATAAATATGTTCAAAATGATAACTAATTTTTTTTTTTTTTTTTTTTAATATTGTTAGGTACGTATAAATATATTATTATTTACCTAATTCCCAACTGAATACTGAAAAAGTGTCCTCCTCAATTAGCTCCGAATTTAAACCCTCAGATAACCTGATATGGGAATGTTGATCTCTGCAACAGGTTGGCGCCAGATAGTAACTGTAATTTTTTGGAATATAAACATTTATATTTTATATCAGCTTGAGAAACAGAAATGGACTTACGGAAAAGAAACTGGCATGCATTTAAAATTAAAACAAAGAGACTCTCAAAGTCACTGTACCTTTCATGCATTTCAATCCCTTCAACATTTCCCTCATTGACAACAGAGGTCATTTGAAGACCTCCCATATTTCTTACTATGGGACTCCTTCCTCTGCTCCTCCTCCTACATCCTCTCCCATTTTGTCGACACCTCTTGATGTAAACCCTCAGAACTAATACTAATAATACACAGCAAAGTGCACAACCTGGGATTGCAGCCATGAATATTATGTACTTAGGAGTCTTACAAAGACAATGGGAGGAAACCTTCAATGTATCATCCTGTTTCATGGTAGTTGTGATAGTATCTGTTCTAGAGTCCTGATAACTTGTCTCTAACAAGTACATAATAGTGGATCTCGACTCGTGGTGGCTTCTAATCGGAAAAGTAGAATCTTGATAGACACTTGTAACTGGATTTTCATTTGAGTTTATAGTAGTAACTACCTCAGATACACCAACACTATTTGTCTCCTCATTGCTTTTCCAAATTGAAGTACTACTGTGTAGTAGACTACTTTCAGACGGATTACTGGTGTAAGGACCAATGGTTGTTCTCTCAGAGGTGGATGATATCTTAGGTTCAAGTTGGTTAACTGAAAAATTAAATAAATTAGTAAAATAAAAGTATTACTAGAGGTTACAAGAGGGGATTACATGTTTTCGTCCTTGAACTAAACAGTTTAACCACGTGACCGCATCATACTATTTGATGATAGGTCGTCATTTGATCCTGTTTTTTCCCGAATTGCTTTATATACTACACTGGAGTTACATGTCACGTGATGACCTAGTTTGAGATTTGATAATTGGTCGACACTTGATCCTCATTTTTCCCCAAAAGTTGTATAGGGAAGATTTCTTTATAAAACCTCATAATAAGATTCAATGAGTGGTGCTAGATGGAATAAAAAAGATTTATTCCTTCTTACCTGAGGTGCTGAGGTGTGTAGGTGATGTGGATAAACACATATTTGTGAGAACCACCACATTTGTTGGTATATCTTCCAACCAAATGCAGCTGAAATATTTCATATCCACTAGCGAAATATATTTAAGGTTTGGCAAAGATGCTAATATGTTAGCTATCTCTAGTAATTGTACCCTTTCTAGGTATAACCTCGCAATAGTAGGTCTGTAACTAAAGGAGGGTACAGCCACATCCAAACAAAATATCATATCCTCCCTACAATTACAGATTTTTTGTTCACAACTAGTACAACTGCTGATCGAAAGAATATTTATGAAAACACATATAACCAGAATCACTTGTGACTGATACATTTTCCTCGCTTGTCGTCTGAACAATTGAATGCAAGTGACTCATTCAATTGTAACTGAACAATATGTAGATAGCTTATCTGAAAAGGCATATAAATAGGGATGATTTAGAGCGATGTTAATCTGTTTTTCTTGGAGAGTGCGTGGGCTATGAACAGTCAATTTATCAAGATGAGTGGTAATAAAATACAGCCAAGTTCAACAACCTCACTGCCATTTACATCACCATCTACAGCAATTATATCGGGACCTACAGCATCTGGCAAATCTACCTTTATATTTAAGATGCTACATAACCTGGAACACATGTTCACAACACCAGTTAAGAAGATATATTACTTCTATGGGGTCTGGCAGAAATTATTTGAGGTGAACTCAGACATAAATGTAGAATACATCAAGGATATACCCAATGAGCAGTTTCTGGAAGAACTGGAAACTGACAACCATAACTTGGTTATCATAGATGATTTACAAAGTTCAGCCTTAAATAACTCATTTATAGCGAACTTATACAGTAGGGAGGCACATCACAGAAATATCAGTGTGTTTTTAATACTACAAAATTTATTTCATCAGGGAAAGTACTCCAGAGATATATCTTTAAATACTCACTACTTTATTTTATTCAAAAATCAAAGAGATATGAATCAAATTAAACTTCTAGGGAACCAACTAGGCATTGGAAAGAAATTACACCAGGCTTATTCAGATGCAACTGCTGAACCATTCTCTTATATTTTGATAGATTTATCTCCCCAATCTAATAGGTCTTATATGTTGAGAAGCAATATATTTCCTGATGAATATGCAACAGTATATAAGTAGAGTGTTGAGGTCCCTTTTTATCTATTTGAAGAAATTAACTCGAGTGGATCTCATCACAGGTTGATGAGGTAACTTCATTTCTATATACAGATAATGTCGAAAAATTTATTGAGGTCTAGACATTTCTTAAACCTTTTACTGGAGAAGGACAAGAACCTCAATAAATATTTATTGATACATGCACCAAGGAGACATCTTCAGTCTTTGGCAGAGATATTTTATAACGTTTTTCGTCTACCTTTGAACAAGAAAACCAAAAAAAAATTTAATGAAAATATTGATATTTTGAGGAAGTTCATTCAACATCCTAAAAAAAGACCAAACATTGTTAAGAGGAAGTATAGCTTAATAGACGAGCTACTGTTACTTCTTCAAAAGTATCTGAAGGAGATTCTATAATGAATAAGTTTGTATTAATACCCAAAGACCAGTATGAAAAATTTAAGGAGATTCAAGAGAGTAAAGACAAGAGAGCACCTAACAATAACCATATCCCCGAAAATAAATCCGAGACTAATCAATCAGATGAAGATTTTCATGATACTACTAGTGGTCAGTTAAAACTGGTTCAAAAACCGGGAAAAAGTTCATTTAGTGGGGTACCACCACCACCAGGTCTTCCAGACCAATATATAAACTCGTCTAATGCGAAATCACAATCCCAAATTCTTGATGTAGCAACCTCTGGAGCAGCAAATTACAGAGACATTATACAGGTAGGAAATGGAGCAACAGGAAAGGGATCCAGTCGTAGACCAGAATGGCTTAAATTCTGGAACAAAAATATCAGCTGAAGAAGATCGAATTCTGACTGATGTGTATTACAACCTAAGGAGTCCTGTCGCATTCAGTAGAATGCAGAAAATTTATAAATTTTTAAAGATGAAGGGTGTAGATTCCATCAAACCAAGGAAGCTTAAGGTGTGGTTGAGTAGACAGGAGCCATATACTTCCCATCATCCGACCAGAAGAAGGTTTCAAAGACCTCGTGTAATAGCATTCTCACTGAACTACCAATGGGATAGTGACACTGCAAACATGTCTAGCTATAGAGAGCATAATGATGGTTACAGTCATTTTGTTGTTTTCATAGACATATTTTCCAGATTCCTCTACACAGCTCCAATGAAAACCCTGACAGGCAGGGAAATGGTATATGTAATGAATGATCTGTTCCAAAATACCACAGATAAACCAAAAAATCTCAGGTCTGATCAAGGTAGTGAATACAAAAATAACCAGGTTAAAAAATTTCTCAGAGACAATAGAGTTAATCACATTTTTACATACTATGAAACCAAGGCTAGTTATGCGGAAAGAGTTGTAAAAACCATCAAATTAAAAATTGCTAAATATTTTACCGATAAGGAAACATACAGATGGATTGAAATTTTGACTGATCTTACATACGGCTACAATCAGTCTTATCATAGGAGTATCAAAATGACCCCTCAGGAGGCGAAGGAGAAAAATAACTATCAGGTGTGGAAAAACCAATATGCTCCAAAGCTTAACTCGAAAGGAAAAAAGATAAAATCAAGTAATAAAGACCAAAGCAGTAGACACCAATACAAATTCAAACTGGGGGACAAAGTAAAAATTAGTCACATTAAGAAAACATTCGACAGAGAATATTCTGAAAAATGGTCAGGTGAAATTTTTACTGTGGTGGAAAGAAAGAGGAATCAAAATATACCTATGTATAAACTTAAAGACTACAACAACGAGGTGATTGAATCCTATTTCTATGAACCAGAGTTACAATTGGCATACATGGACTCAAATGTTGTTTACAAAATAGAAGAGATATTGAAGAAACGTAAGAGACATGGAATTCCAGAGGTTTTGGTGAAATGGAAGGGATGGCCGGTCAAATTCAACTCCTGGATTCCAGAATCAGACCTACAAGACATAAACTGAGGAAGTAACTTTGTACATATACGCAATCAGCTGTTTTGAGAAAAAAAGACCACGTGACTACAAATGGTATGATGGGTTTACCCTTACGTTCGAAATTTAGGTGTTTTCCCAGAAGCTCGGAATTTTGGTCTGGTCATTCCTTGACGTTCGAAACTGGAGTATAAAAACCAGCTGGAGATGGGTTATAAGAGGTCATATGGATATTTGCCTCAGTGCGAGTCGGAACTAATACAGTTTGAAATTTCATATTTGTCACGTGACACATTGATTCTCTCGCATTTGCTGTAAATCGATGGCAGAATCAGATCTTTATTTCTTCCTGAACTCCACAGATTCATCATTCTATCACAAAGAAAACAAACCCTATGACTTTACAGTTGAATTAAATGAGAGATATAATCTAAAAGGGTTATGGGAAATTGCTTTATGTGACATCAACCTCAATACTGCTTTAACAGAGTCTGTATATGTATTTAGTGACGTATGTGGCCAGTCCTATGTTCTTAATTCGTCTGAGCCAGTTATTCGACTGATCTATCCTTCACCCTCCACTACATCACATTCCTTTACAAACAGGTATTATTTACCAATAAAACAGAAAGCATTTACTCGCATACGCATATATATAAGAGACAGTGACATGACCTATGCCAGTAGATTAACAAATGACATACAGCTGACACTTCATGCTAGGTTAAAGTAATGGATACTTATTTAGATTTTTGTAAAAGATGCAGTCAGGGGATGGTGGGATACAGGAAAGATTTTTATGTTCTCAGTAACAAATATGGTGATAAAAAAGAGAGAGAACAGAGCACAGATATTTCAATTGTCAATCCAACACAGGTTGCTGTTGACCAAGCCAAAAGTGAGGTTAAAAACCAAAATACTATAAATAAGACTAAAAAACTAAATTACAATCAGTCGAGCAGTAGTAAAGCAACGAAAAAGGTGGTTGTAAAAAAAAAAGATAAAAAACCAAGGTCTAGCCTGAAGAAAAAAAATAAATCCAGTAAAAAAATTAAAAAAAGAAAGGTTACAGGAGTTACATCCAAAAATTACGGTTCATTATGGATGTAGTTCAAACATCTCTGTCTCTATTCATGCCACCTCCCATTGACACTTCAATCCAGAGAGAGTACTGGTTCGAATTCAACCCAATAGCAGCAATATCAGGTGGTGGGGTGATAGAATTCACCATTCCTGGAACGTCTGTGGATTATGTGAATCTAGCTAAAACTAAGTTACAGGTTAGTTATGCAATAACCCATGCAGATGGAACACCGATTGTGGACGATAGAGTATCTGGAGTACCCACTGCTGACAGTGATCAAGTTGGACCAGTTAACCTAACCCTACATTCAATATTTCGCCAGATTGACCTTTCTTTAAACCAGAAGATAGTTTCACCAGATGTTGGAGTTAATTATTCTTATAAGGCTATGATAGATCTACTTTTAAATTCTAGTTCTGATATGATAGAATCACAAGCAGAGGCTGCATTATTTCACAAAGATCAGGCAGAGAGATTTGAAGAGGTTACTTACCTAGGCAACAACCCTGCATTTGCAGAGAGGGCTAGACCTACAAAAGACGGAGGTACTGCTACACTGGAGGGATGTTTATACTTGGACTTTGCTACTGGACAAAACAGAGCTGTTTCAAATGGAGTGTCCATTAACGTCAAACTTTTTCAGGCATCTAACGAATTTAGACTGATGAGACATGGATCTAAAATTTATAAATTACAAATAAGATCTGCTATCCTGAAAGTGTGTCATGTAAGTTTAAATCCAAGTCTTATAATAGCACATAATGAATCTTTAAAATTAACACCCGCCTTGTACCCGTTTTGGAGAAGTGACATAAAAAGTTTTAGTGTGGCTCAGGGGTCGCTAACTTTTATGACAGATAACATATTTCATGGGAAGGTACCTAGTAAAATGATTATAGGTATGGTATCTAATAGTGCCTACTCTGGAGACTTCAGTAAGAACCCGTTTAACTTTAAACATATGGATGCTAATTACTTAGAGGTCACTGTTGATGGTCAACCTGTTCCTAACAGACCATATAAACCTAATTATGAGGAAAATGATTATGTCTCATCTTACTTGAGTTTATTAGATAGTGATCTGAATAAGAGAAAAGGGATAATTATTGGATTAAGTGAATATCCTAATGGATATTGTTTGTACCTATTCGACATTCAAAGTTTTCTGAGGGGTAAAATCATGACCAGATCTAACAGTGGTCATGTGAGGTTAAGTATAAGGTATGCTAAGGCACTGCCAGAAACTATAAATGTCTTGGTATATGCCAAATTTCCTGAATTAGTAACCATTGACCACACAAGAAGTGTCAACCTATCTTAGGAGTTTGGTGTTGAAGCGAATGTTCCCTCATCACAACGTCAAGGAAAGACCCTTTCAAAATTCCGAGCTTCTGAGAAAGCACCCAAAATTCGAACGTAAAGGAAATGATTTGTGTTGAAAAAGCTAATCAACATCAACCTGAATTTCGAACGTCAAGGAAAAACTGACTCAAAATTCCGAGCTTCTGGGAAAGCACCTAAAATTCGAACGTAAAGGAAGGTAATTGTGGTCAACAGCTGATTTCAATCACGTGACCTCGATTTTATTATTTCTTTTTAAATGGATAGTCAGACTTTGTCTTCCTACATGGTTCAGGATAAATGGATAAGAGAGAGGTTTCGAGGGATTTATCCTATAGATTTAATTCCAAAGGATCTTCCTATTAGATCTATAATAATTGTTAATCAAGATGTCTCCAACCAGAAGGGAAGTCATTGGGTTGTTATACATTATACAAGTGATGTTATTGTAGAATATTTTGATTCAGTGGGAAAACAACCAAAGGTTGAGGTGCATAATTTATTACTATCACAGGATATGACTTATATGTACAATAATAAGAGGTTACAGTCGTATAATACTTACACTTGTGGGTTGTTTTGTCTTTATTACAGTTATTACAGTTGTAGAGGCATCAATTTCAGTAATATACTTAATTGTTTTAGTGATAATCTTGTAGATAATGAATTATTAGTAAGTAGATTTTTTGTAGATAGGTTTCAAAGGACGTAATTTTTTGTTTGGTGTATGTCTTATACCATACTGAAAGCTTGTACTATTAATATTCAGAAATAAATTATTTTTTCTTATAAGACTTGTGTGTCACTATCATCAGGATCTTGTGTTGATGTCATGCAGTCCATGAGTATAACTCCCATTAAGTTATTCCCAGAAATATTTTTTATGTCTAATACAGGTACCAGTTTTTTTTGGTACAGTGACACCCCAGAATGTTTCCCGAACCTTATCAAAATTTATTTGTTTGTAAGCTATGTGCTTTCCACAATGACTGATGAGTTCCTCTTTAAATTCTTTGACCTGTTGAAATTTCATGGATATAACTAATCTCATGATACTTTCCATCATGTTGTGGGATGGATTAAACTCTTGGAATGAATTCACGAGGGATTGCAACTCAAGAGGATCAGTATTATTCATAATTTTATCACAGAAATTATCCTGATTATATGCTGCTGCAATTAGGTAATGGAACATCTGTTCTGATGAGTGGAATGATTTCTCTTCCATTTGAATCTGGCATGTAAAAAGATTTGACATTGGGTTTTGTGGTTTGTCGACTAAAAAAACCTCTTTCTCCCAAGGTGTTAATACAAGATCAAGGGGTGCTGTGGAAACTCCGTCCATCAATACCTTTCTCTTGCAATAGAAATAGTTAAAACCAATTTTATTCTGTGAATATGTAAAAATATCTGATTCCCTAACTCTGAACCCCACATTAGTTGAAAAATTCACTTTCTTAAATTTCAGACATTCCTCAAATTTCTTCATCGGATCTATAAGGTTTCTTTTAGAGATTCCCTTACATGAGATTTTTTGTTTACCATTAGCATCCTCTATTATGTAAGACTTAGAACATAATGACAACATCTTATCCCCCCCCATTCAAATTTAAATGTGCCTAAATGGCGCCCATCTAGCGCCAGGTGGCGCTGACAACACCTCCTTGGAAACCATATAGGTGACATGGTATCACTACAAGATTCAAATATTTCCGATTTATATCTGTCCTTATATTCCTCCCTTATACATTGGTCTATAGTAGGAGCATTTATTGCCATATAAATGCTATCTGTGTCGGTTTCTGTTATTTCAAAGCTGTTATCTATGAAATAGGTCTTCAGACAGTCATAATAAAATTCTAACATCCTTAATTTGGCATATTGTAGAATAAAAAAACCAATCTGAATGGGGTTGTCTAAGGCTATTGAATTTTTATATGTTTCCACCTCGAACAGATCATGACTTAAGTTATCTAGAGATTTAAAAGTTGGTGAGTTAATGACCTTAGTTATTTTAACTTTATTCTTCATATATCTTGTGTTAGTATGCTTGGTACGATCCATGAGAACTGATCCATAACTGGAGTTGCTTAACAGTTTATAGGTGTCACCAATGATGGCCATATCAGGGTTCTGATCTCCACGAATTCTGTGCATGGTAACTGTGTCTATGAAAGACTTGAAGGATGTAGCTGGTTGAAATTCTACGACCTGGTAGATTCTAGTGACCTCACAATGATTAGCAAGATACCATCTCAGTAGAGGGGTGGCTAATAAATTTTTTTTTGCTTTAAGCCCACTAATCAAAAGCCTTTTATGATCAAAACTTATATCATTGTCTTTACAATACTGAAGCATATGTGCACCTATTTCCTCCATTTTAACATTACATGTGCAAAAGAATGGTGGAAACTCCTTATAATGATCTTGATGAGACTGTTTGACCTCAATATCTACCTCTACAGCACCAAATAGTTTGTTGGATTGTATATCTCTCAATATCTTACTGTCAGACAACTTGCCTTTGTTCCTTCTGTAGTACGCTGGTAGATATTTATCGTAATATTTTTTGCAATGGGGTTTAATTTTGGATAGAAATTCACATTCCTGTATACTTACATACATATAACCCTGAGATATGAGAAATTGCTTTTTCCTCTCATCTTTCTGTTGAACCTGCTTCAATTTCTTTAACCATCTGCTTGACGCTATTTTCTTTACAATATGACAATTAAATTTACAGTGATGATAATAACAACCATTGAATTCGTAGACTGTCTTAGTTTTAGCACAAAATCCATCTACGAGATAATTACCAATTCTTATTTCCTTCTGATTATTTAGTTTATGGAGTATTTTTATCTTATTTGTCTTCATGAGGTAGTCCAACCAGACATATGAGTCTATGTACCTTTCTGATACCTCTGGTCTGAATTTATTATGTTGATATCTCCTTACAAATACCCCAGTTGGCATTTTTTGTTTCAGAGCATATGAGTACAAACCGTTACAATCATACCCGACTACAGCTTGACAGGTGTTACCTGGGATACCTCTTATATTTGTGGTACCTTTTTCATGATACCTATTAAAAATAATGCTAGGACCTCCAATAATATTCTTCTTAATTACATAATACAAGTCACTGTTGTTGAGGTTAATTAGAGAAAAATTGCTTCTAGATGATTCGTAGAGCATTCTTCTAGCAACTCCTGGTAGTGTTATGTAGTCCTTAAAAATATCAATTCCCTCATTCTTATATATATCTATAAAATTTTGTAAGGCAATGGCAAATGGAGCCGTATCAAGGTTATTATAATAAATAAGATAGTCTTTGAATGTTTCCATATGTTCGTCTCTCCATATAGTGAGCAGAGCCTGGTAGTCAGACTCAGTCTTAATAGGGTTATCGTTGGTAAGTCTTGAATAGAATTCTTCTGGTTTAGGCAGATGATTTTGCATTAATTTCTCCTCAGAATCAAACCATTCATATGGAAAGATTCCTTTGGGTGTTTCACATCCATATGCTTTCAAAAATTTGCTATAGGAACACCCAACCGCCAGATAATTCGAGATATCTAAAAATTTCATATCAGTAACTACGATTGCAAGGTACGAGTTATTCCTCTTGATGGTAAATATTTCATTTTCTTGGTAGTGATCGGTAATATATAGCATTATGTGTCTTTTGACTAAATTCAGATCATACTTGCCAGAGTTAAAACCGATAACAGGCACTTGAGATAGGTATTTGTCAAATTCTTTAATCATGGTGGATACCACATTAGCAAAATGGGACCTCATTTTAGAATCAGAGACAGATTCTTCAGATTCGTATTCCGAATCATCTAACTCATTAGAATATTGTTCCTTCAAGACTTCCAACTCATGATAGACATAATCATATCTTTCCTTCAATATTTCATAACAATATCTACTAATTTCTTGAATTTTATTCATCATTTTAGATACCAATAGGTTTGGTGAGACTTCAACAATGCATACTGGGTCCTCATGTTGAGGTATATTAGACGCAATACTTACACTAACTGGGATATGCTTAGATATCCATTGTAGTTGGTTTGTGTTTGACTGGTTATCATCTACATTTTTCCTCAACATAGCTTCCATATCCCAGACTAAAAAATAGGGATAATACCTCGAATTATTAGGCACATATATGCCTATAGACTCTAATCTTTCGAATAATGTTGTTTTAGATTTATAAAATCCTCCTGGAAATATGTATTTGGTTCTGTCGTAACATGTCTTGTAATGTATCTTCATATTCCACAGTCTTTTAAATATTTTTCCACACTTATCACATTGAAACTTTTTAGCAAATTGATCAGAATTTGTAATATAACTAAAATGATTTTGGAACACATTCAAATACATCTTTGATTGATATTCAGACATGGTCTCATAAATATGACTGACTGTGCCATTAGCATTCAGAGAATAGAGAATAATCTTAACTTCAAAGCATTTCTCTAAATTGATAACATCTTCAATTAGTACACCTGGAAACTCAGTTGGAATTTGGGTATTAGTGAAATTTAACCACATTTTTAAGTAGTCTTTTATATTCTTATTCTGGTTATTGAGATGAACCTTTAAACATCTGAAAAAACATAGGTTATCTTGGTATGGTTCCTTCCTGTTCTTATCATAGATAAAATTTCTTAAATGTTTATGGTTTTTGATATATGTGGGGAGTTCTATGGCTTGTCCTAAAGGAAAGTCTGTCAAAAATATATTGTACTGTATATTGGTTATGAATGCTAATGTCCAGGCTGTTGTTGGTCTGACAGCTTGAGCTTGTTCTATGATATCAATCCTGGTTATTTTGTTCATTAATAATCTGATACTATTTCTGTTAGATATTGTATAGGGGTAGGTCAATATCCTACTATTATAATAGGGTATATAATACCTGTACTCCCCTGTTTGATTATTGAATAAAATCATGCCGAAGGCAAAGTTTATTCGAAATACTGTTGTCTGTTCATCATATATTAAGTTGATTTGTCTTCTGATTTCCCTATAACCATCGTTTAAATTATTAACAGGAAAATTATATGTTTCTCTTATATCTCCAGCTTCGTGATCAGCTAATATATGATTTCTGTTGGTTATGTATACTTCTCTAATATTTTCATTCTGCTCTTCGAAAATATATTGGGGAATGTCATTTAACTCATCATTGTCATTGCCCCCATGCTGATTCATTCTATGGCTATATAATTCAGATCTGTCTTTACAAATATGACTACATATTGAGCATTTATACAACTTAATTAAGTTAGAATGTCCTTCTTTCTTGTGAACTAGTTCAATGTGAGCATTCAGGCTTCTTGAGGTTAAAAAGGGTAGATTGCACTGAAAACAAATGAATTTCCCACATTTCTTAAGGTGAAACTGCAATTCTTGTAAGGAGTTAAATGTTTGAGAACAAACTTTACATTCCTCCACCATCCTTCTGTGTGACTGTAAGCAGATTGCTTCATGGTGTATTTGGTTGGATTTATTCAACATGTCCCATCCACAAAATGAACATTTAAACGCCATATCTACAGTTGTGGTTTAACTTCTTACTTAGATCCTTGTATAACTTCTTCAAGAAAATTCCAAATATCTTAGATGATGAGAAAGGGTATTGCAATGCATAACACCCTGTATATATAGTACATACATATACTCTACCAAAATTATTAATGTCGATTCTGGAAATGATCTGAGCATAGCCTATGTCAGGATTGTGAGTTTGGTTCTTGGGAACCAGCTTATTTATAGCATAGCAGAGATGATATAAAACATAGCATTTCTGAGTGATCAGCGTTAACAATTGTATAAATGGCATTGTGAACTGGGATTATATCTTCATGTGTTATCTGTTGTGACTTGTTAGAGATTGAGATTGAACTTATTCCTTCATGTATGGTGTCCCTTATATACCACATTTGATGTATACATCACGTGACTGCTATATAGGATTTGATGATTCATCAGCTTTGGATCCGCTTTTTCCTCTAATTTTCTTATATATGCGAGTACTTTCGAGCTGACCTACTTTGGGATTTGATAATTCGTTGACACTTGATCCCTCTTTTTCCCGAAATGGTTTATATACCAAGACCTGTTGTAAAGTCACGTGTTGACCTAGTTTGCGATTTGATGATTCGTCGACACTTGATCCTGCTTTTTCCCGAAATGAGAGGCGAAAAGTTATATTTCCTTAAAAACATGCTGACAACATCTTGCTTTGTTCATATACATTCAGATTGATTTTGAATAATAATTATAAGGTCTGGTTTGTGTCAGGTCACCGCATACAACCTCCCTAGTCTTGTAGTGTGTTTATAAAAAGTGGCGAGGTTCTGCATATGTCTTAGAGGTGTTTCTGTTGTGTAAATATGGGTTGTGTACATAGAGAGTGTGAAAGTGTTGCATTGGATTATTGCTAATACAAACATGACTCGTTCAATTGTAACAGCACAAACACTGACTGAGGATTTGACAATCCTCTCAAATAATATCCATTTACCTATGATTATATTCCTGTGGGCTTGACTTGTAACTCTGTTTTGACATTTCCATGGTTCATGTTTTCCATATTCTTAAACCATTCATAAAGAGGTGTTGTTGAGGAGTCAAGTCCTTTTCAGTAAAGCTATATACATATATGCATACATATGTACATATCCCATGAGGATTAAGTTTCAATTAAGTTTCAAGTTAGAACCCATGTCTGTGAGAGTTTATTAAGCACAAATATGTAAAACCACCATTTGATAGCTAGTAATGCTGTAACTATACATATACATGTATGTACATTTCTCAGGGAGATTATAATTCAGGTTAGAACCCGCAAATGTGAGTCTTCATTATCCACCATGTATGTACATTTCTCAGGGGGATTAGATTATTAGATTTCAAGTTAGAACCCGTGAATTCTTCATTATCCACAAATATATATAGTATTCCATTTGGCCAAGTTTGATATATCTCTTTGTCTTAGCATATAAGCCTCCTAGTTGGTTGAGATTCATTACTGTAAAACCTTTAGTGGTTAGGGTGCCCACATTTCGAACCCATGTCTCCTAGCACCAGGTTTCCCATCTAAATCTAACAGAAATCTCACATAGCCCGAGGGAAGACCGTCAACCGACTGAGCTTTCACTACTGGAATTGGAATAAGTTGCAGCAGAATAATTGTTTTTGGAAGAATTGGTGGCCCTGAAAAGGGCCTGGCAGGTCAAAGACCCGCCCTGACTGGATGGCTACTGAGGAGGCTGCTGTTGCTGTTGAGACGGTGCTGAAGTGGTGATAGTAAAGAGCTGCTGCTGCTGCTGAGGCTGCTTGACGATCTGTGTTGATGTCAGATCAGGTAGCTGGCTTAATAGTCCACTCAGGTTCTGTCTGCTCCCTTCGTCCTGTACAGTTAGGACAGATGTAGGGTTGCTGAAGCCAATGGGGCTTGGTGTATAGTACACAAAACTGCTGCCAGCTGCTGCTTGAGGGGAACTAGACGCCTGTGGAGTGGTTGTTGGCAGTAGGCCGACCCTCTGGGACTCCGTGGTAACAGTGGCTGATCTTCTGGGCAATGGCTGACATCTACGGTTGCTCTTAATAGTTTCAATGTCTCTAAATATCTTGCCCTTTAATTCTTCAAATTCTTCTTGAGTCATCTTTTCGGCCTCTGATACCACGTAGTCAAAGAAGGGCTGCCTGTCTGACTTAGATTAGTGTCCTCATCTGCTCAAAGTGTTCGAGAATCTTGGAGTCTGTGGTTGAAACAGGTGTAGATGTAATGATGGACTGACTCCTCTCCCTCAGGACACTGGACTCAAGGTGTTCTGTGTCAGTAGTTGACCCACGTGATTTGTCCTGCCTGCTGGTATTTGGACTGGCCTCAAAACCTGAACTTCTGTTGGCCCCCTTTCTTCTAATGTGGGTTTTAAGAAAACCCATCTGTTGGTAGACCCAGGACTGACTCTTGGTCATCTCCCTCGGGGCTTGGCCAGATTGGAGCTTAGATAGCTTTCCATAACGCGTTCGCTGGGACTCGAACCAACATCTCACATCAAAGGGCTGGAGCTTGAGTTCTGCAGATATTTCTACCCAGAGAGCCTCTCTTCTGGTCCTGTCGTGGAAACGTGGATGTTCCTTGTCATACAGTTCTGGGTGCTGCTTTACAAATTCCACAATGGAAATTATTTCCTGACTGTCAGTAAAAGTTGCACACACCCTGGCTCTCTTGGCTGAAGAATGGCATTCTATATCTTCTTCACACCTCTCTTCTTCCACAGCTTCCTCAATAGCTGGACGTTCCTCAATCCTCCTCCTCTCTCCTCTCAATCACCTCCTCTGTAACTTCAACTCTTTCCTCTACTTCACTCTCCTTCTCCCTGTCATCCATCTTTTTCCTTCCTCTCTTCCCTCCTTTCTCTTTCCTCATAATCCAGTTGACAAAATAATAAAAAAATAGTAAAATGTGTCTCCTAACTGTGAAATTTGCCTTAAGCTCAAGTATAATATATATAAAATAAAAGCTGAAAACCCCTACAAATCAGTGACACAGGTCTCTCAGTAGCCAAACAGTCAGTAACAATGACAAAGTGTGCGCGGTCGCTTATATAGTCCCAGACCTGCTCATTGCCTCGTTTTAATTTCCGACGCGCGGAAAACAGTCGGTTCTTAATCAGTTGTTAGTCCCAGGCCTCCTGGGGCGTCCTCAGACCGTTGCAGACTAAATTTGTGCTGTCCCAGGCATCCTGGGGAGGCCGGTTTGGATCGGTTAGGGTCGGTTACCCTTAGTCGGGGCTTAGTCCCAGGCCTTGATTTTTGGGTCCCAGGACACCGCAGACGGTCTGAGGCTTCCGGGGACTAATGCAACCGACTCACTTTCAGACGCATGAAATTCATATGCATCATATTTGAGTCTGAGATTAACAACCGGCCTCCTGGGACTAAGCTAGGGAGGTCTGGGACTAAGGGTCGCAGGCGGCCTGGGACAACACACGACTGTGTAAATTTGGGTCTGAGGAGGCCTGAGGATGCCTGGGACTGGACATTTTTTTGACGGCGTGAAATATGAATTGGTTGTAGTTGTGAGAAATATCAAACATGTTTGATTTTTCACACGGCCCCAACCGACAACAACCGACCCTTACAGAAGGTCTGGGACTAAGCAAATATTTCAAACCGACCCCCCAAAACCCTTAATCGGGAGCGTTAGTTGTGTGGTGGAACACCCACATAACAAAAAAAAAAAACAATGACATAAATCTTGGGTACATAACCATTTGGAAAATAGAACTTAGTGCTTTAATTGGATACCGGATAGTTAGTCGACATACACAGCCGTTGGGTACTCTAGCAGTTACAAAGATCTTGTATACACAACGGTTGGGTATGCTAGACCGATATCACTGCTAGCGTACACAACTCTTGGGTACACTGACAATGCTATTGATCTAGGGTGCACAACCATTGGGACATTAAGGTCATTGCTTTGAGTGCAGGATAGTTGGGTATGCCATTACATACACAGCTGTTATGGTACGCTAGCAGTGATATAGATCTTGTGTACAAAACCGTTGGGTATGCCATACCAGTATCACTGCTAGCATACACAACCATTGGGTATGCTAGCAGTGAAATAGATCTTGCATACACAACCATTGGGTACGCTAGCAGTGAAACTGATCTAGCGTACACAGCTGTTGGGTAAATATCCTCTACCTAAACTTTAAGGCAACCATTTTTCCCCTGTTTCAGAAAAAACCACACACACCAGTGTTATAAAATTTGCAGGTACATTCTAGAAATAAATTTGGTGGTTGGAAAGGATTTCAGTCTACCTCCATTGATAATTACATAAAGGTCAAATCACTATGGTGTATTTGAAACCGTCCAACTAGACATTTATCTACTATTCTCTAGCGAGGCAAAAATATAACTGCCATTGTACAGGCCTATATCACCTCCAATGTTAAGACATTTATTTATCAATTTATTTATTTGGGGTTTTACATCACTTTCATCACTGTACAGGTCATATCACGGCGGGTAGTTGGAAGGGCAGAGGAAACCAGTACATACAGTTGGTCAAGGTTCTGTACTGTAAACTGCCAACCAACGGTAAGCAACTACCAGTTTTTGCCACTTGAGGCTGTGCAGCGAACCGAACCCCGGGCTCAGAGATGGGAGGTGAGAGTGTTACCACTCTGCCATCATGGCCCCTCATAAAGGTCAAATGGCTAATGTATTGAAACTGCCCAACTAGACAATCATCTACAGTCCTTTAGTCAGGCAAATAAAATTAAAGGGGGATATGAGTGGATCAAATGATGATATTGGTGTTTTACCCACTAGGAATTACAAAGATTTGAACCCTAGTCATACTAGGGAAGATTCAACACCAATTGGAACAAGTAAAGATAAAGTACATTTCTATGCTTAAGAAGATCCCTGGACAATCACTTCGAGTAGTGCAGATATTAGGGAAAAGGTAGATTCACTGGGTGTAATTCCAGAAAGGTCATATAAAGGTCAAATGCAACAAATTATAATCTGCCATCAATGCATAATCCACCAAACTGCTGAAGTAAGAACAATGTTCTTTATTTTGGGCCATTTATTTCTACCATTACACATGATTAGAATTTTAATAATATTAGTATCAACCATAGAATGACAAGCATATTTACAAAAATGGTACAGAAATAAATGGGGCCATCCCCAAGCCCAAAAATTTGTAGGTTTATGTAATATTTTGTAAGGTAGATTAAAAATGTTGTGTAACCTTATCAGCAGTAGAGGTGGTTTGCAGATAAGCAAAGATGGCATTGCTTTTCCAACTACCATGCAACCTAATATCTTTAAAAGGTACATTCTGATTAAAACTATAAGTGGCACTGCTACAACAAAAAGCATGAAATGTAAATTGTACAGGGTCTAGTTGTAGTTGCCTAACTAGCAAGCATTTGCCTCACTCTATGAGCACCAGGGGAACATATCTACTAAGTTCCCAATACCCAAACACAATATCAGACGGAAAGGCAGGAATTCTTTCAAAGATCTCAGTAACTGCAGTACCAGGACATAATACAGAATTATGAATACATGGTAATACCACAGAATACTGATGAGTTTTAGTTCATGGCAATGTCAAACACATTCCAAGGAATGTGGAGAAAAATGTGATCTTAGAAGATGGAATTTGTGAAATTTTGAAGAAGGAACTAAAGAAGAAAAACATAAATAGCCAAAAAAAGTTACTAAAAATATTGCTTTATACATTTGAGCCCTGCACCATGGTATCACAAAGACATATTAAATTTCTCAGGATATCAATAGTAAATACCCGTTTCAACCTTGGAGTATATAAAGCATTGATGGATATAGAATGCATCAGCATTTGCAAACGTCTATTTTGAAATGCAAGTAATTCCTGATGGTGGGAATCATGACACCATTTAAATGTAAAAACTCGACAAATATCAAAAAGAAGGCAGGTTGAGAAACATCTGGGATATGCAAGTAAATAGCCAAAGCCATAAACAAGCGAAATTGACTACAATATTGGGTGCTTTGGAATGCCTGTGGCCATACAGAGCCCTCTGTGAAACAGACGACAACAATTTTCTAGCCAAAGCAGAGCCTACAATTAGATAGAGAGATTCGGATGAAAATACCGTCCTTCAACTCTGTGCCATAGTTTATTTTGCAAATCACAAGCTTGGGTAAAATATAGACCTCATGAGAAATAGCGAGAAAGTGCATCCGCCAAGATGTTTCTAACTCCCCAATGTGTGAATATTGTAATTGAATGTCTCTACTAGCAGTATATGTCCATATTGAACATGCGAACCCACCAGAGAGGTCGTTCTGTGTTCGACCAGTTGAAAGAACACGAACCACGGCTTCATTGTCACAATATATTTTGCCCAGCTACCCATGCCAGAAAGAACCCGACATTTGAACTAGCACCCATATATTGCATATTTCCAAATGTACCTTGGATTTGCCAACTAAATAATCTGGTAGATATGTAGCTGCATATACATGCTCATCCTAAATCGTCCCAATACCAGTCAAGGAAGCATCAACATGTACATGAATCTGAGGTTGAGCATGTTTGTGTATCATCACAATCCCATTGAATTTCTCTAAGAAACAGTTAAACCATGCTATGTCTTGCTGAAACTGAGTGTCCAAAGGAACTCCTCAAAAGTGCCAGCATACGATTAACAAACAAGCGTGTTGGGTGAACATAACGATGAATGTATAAAAGTTTACCCGATAATGACTGTAACTGTTATTTACTAGCAAAGGTTTTACGGGACCATTCCAAGCACAGATCTTTTATTTCTTGGAGTTTTTTATCAGGGATTTCTAACAAACCTGCTTCTATATCAACCAATACCCCCATGCAAACCATTGAGAAAGTAGGAGCCACCAGTTTTTTTAGAGTTTATGGGCAGACCTAAGCTGTTAATAAGATTCTGCAAAGTTTGAAACGCAGCAGCAGTATGAATAGTGTTTTGAAGCCCAATTATATCATCAATATAAGGGTACAGAGTAAAGGTCTGTTTTGCCATTTCATGGCGAACGAGATCACCCAATCTCTGCATCTGCACACTCCCGTGCTTAAAGCCAAACGTTATGTTTACGTCAATGAAATACTTGTTGTCCCAGTGAATTCCCATAACCCCATAATCAAGTGGATCAATGTGCAAGTTGTTGAACGCACGACTTATATTCAATTTGTATAACAGCAAATTGTCATTCAAATTAGCAATGTGATTAACTGATAACTGAAGTATATGATAACTGAAACTTGTAGCCATCGTATTCATCTTTCAATATGTGACTATTCACAGAATTGCCTTCAGGATATGACAAATTTACTATAATTCTTCGGGAATCACTTTCTTTAGGACAAGATAGAAAAGCTTTAAAAGGCCCTGCAAGGGCATTGTGCTGCAACTGTGCGTCTTGAGGAAAATTTGTTGCAGAAGCATGGTTACCATTCTCAGAATTACAACAAAACATGTCATAATTAACACTGAGAGGGAATTCTTTGAGAATGTAATGCCAGATATCAAGGTTTAAGCTAGTATTCACTTCTATATGCGCCCTTTATAATTTGGACAAGATAGAAAAGCTTTAAAAGGCCCTGCAAGGGCATTGTGCTGCAATTGTGCGTCTTGAGGAAAATTTGTTGCAGAAGCATGGTTACCATTCTCAGAATTATAACAAAACATGTCATAATTAACACTGAGAGGGAATTCTTTGAGAATGTAATGCCAGATATCAAGGTTTAAGCTAGTATTCACTTCTATACGCGCCCTTTATAATTTGGGAGACCCGTTCTTTTAACAACCTCATGAGCTTGTAATGTCCATTTTTCAAAAGAAGAAGCAAGGAGTTTGTGAGAAAGATCAGCCAGTTTATAACGAGATGACAAACCCAGTTTCGTGAAACCGAAGTGAGCAGTTTGCAATATAGGACAAGCATTTTGTAACCTCCCAGTCTGGTCAACATGATTCATATTATGTTCAATATCACAAGGAACACTCAAAAAATTTACTTCATTTTCTACCAAGAAAGAATCTGCATCATCATTACATGAACTATTACAAGAATCAAATACTTCATTATTTAAATTCAACATATCATGCTTTACAATTAAACTTTTTACATTCTCTTGGTTCACGTCACCTCTGCACTCTGCAATAAATGTCCACTCCTAACAGGCCTGATAAGCTTGTTATTTCTCCATTTTTAATTTTGTAGCTTACTTATGTCTGGAAATCCCTTGCCCCCATTTTTATAACAAGAATTATAAAATACTCTAGAAACTACTGGCCTGTGAGAAGACAAGCAAACTATGCCTGAGTGTCGTTTTTTGATTTCTGCGATACTTGCTTTCTGTTGCAATCGGATTCACTATGAAAGAGAAACATTTTACAACTCAAAAACAGAATGCACATGCATGTCTCTGTAAGATTTGCCAGTCCATTTGATCATTTTCATACATGTGGTTTCCTTTGTTAAGAATTTACAAGGTAAAGCTTGTTTGCCAGATTTCTTGTCATTTGCCCCTGGATAAATAGTTCTTTGAGTATATCTTACTCGCATTTGATTAACTAATCTTACATCTTTCCAAGAAATTTTTCCTCTTTCCATTTCAATTAACAAGACCTTGTGAGCAGATTTTGCATTGAACCAATTGGTTTCCTGTGCATCCTGAATAAGTTGCGGAAAATACTCAAGCATCTTTTGCCTAATATTTACATCAGTCTCTTCAAGAATGCAACCTATAAACCCCTGGGTAAACTGCATCTGTGACAATTCATCATATGTCGGATAAGATTTATCTTGTATAAAACAAAGTTCATGTGGCCAATTAACATTTACTAACACTTGAGTTTCCTGATGCCTATGTAACCCTGACTTCAGTTTTTTACCTTGAATGTCTTGTCTTTGCTGCTCATCCCATTGTTGCATCCTATAGTGTCCACCTTTCGTCGTAGTTGTCCATTATCTCTTAAAACGTTCATAGAAAGAATGACCAAATCGTCTGTGTTCTGTATGTTGAGCTGATGTTGTGCATACTGTTAACCAACACCTTCCAATTCATCATCTGGAGTCAAATGACATGGCAAAGGACGGGTATTCTGACTGGGGTCCTATAACCAAGGCGAGGAAGAGAAGGAAGTGAAGTATTAGGGTTATCTTTTGAAGAGCAAGCTTTAAGAATTTCATGCCTATCTTTCTTCACTTCCTTAAGCTCATCATCAAGCCTCTGAATATATTTAAAATTATGTCAAGTGTATCTGGACTATCATGAGATACAATTTTCTCAGTACTAGCTTGGTCCCGACACTGCTGCCCTAATGGAAGGGAAGAAATAGAAGACGTCTCGGAATCCCCCAATATGGTATCTGCAGTCATAGCAAACTGGAGACACTGCTGTCCTACTGGCATGTTGTGAGTCTCGCCACACTTCATACAAAATGCCTTCTGGTACTTAAAACCCTAAAAAAATTGGTGACGAGGCATCCTCAAATTAACCGTAGACTATGGGAGAAGTGAAAAAGAACTTGTCCAACAACCTTGTCCGAACAATGCTTACGCAGTCACACAATGACTACTACCCCAACTACGACAACGATTCGTAGGGGGTAACCTGCAAAGTTCCTTACGCTTTTGTTCCCAATAAACTCCACAGTTAAAAAAACTAGTAAAGACACAGGGAAGAGTCTAGCTTAAATCTTCACCACGTGTGTCTGAATAGAATAACTTTACTTGAAAGCAACGTCATAATTTATAGACCTAACATAAACTACTCAAGCCACCCGCCAGCCAGTACATCATGAATATTCATTAGGTCACCCAATTTCACCATAACCTTCACATTACAAATCACTCATGTCATAATCTGTACAGTGGTCAGCAACACATTAACCAGTTGACCATAAACATGGTGAAAACATTGCCATAAAACCACTAAAATACAACCTCCATTCATATGAAATCACTGTCATCGACTGAACATAATTGCCACAATTCTGTCATCTGACCAATCAGACAAAAAATACCTGAATGGGAGGCATTTGATTTTTAAAAAATACTTTAATTGTATCTCAAAAACTTGTTCAGCTACTTTCTGATTCTCAGTGAATAATACAAACAGGGAATTGCAATAGTCCAATCTGCTGCTCACCAAAGCATTTGCTAAAAGAACTGATGCTTTAAGGTCTAGAAGGGGACGAATTCTGTAGAGGTCTCTCACATCAACTCTGGTAGACTTTATGACCTGTGACACATGGTCTGAGAGAGTGAAGCTGGAATTGAACACCATGCTCTCCAAGGTTCTTGACACTTTGTGCTGGTGAGACCTGATTACCAAGAATAATGATTGAAAAGTGAGGTAAGAGTTATTTACGGTTGTTTTTTGGAGCCTCTCAGAATAAACTTGGTTTTGTCAGGGTTCAGTTTTAATTTATTTGTAAACATGAAATTTTGAATGTCCTTAAGGCAGTTCTTTAGTTTTTGCATATAGTGAGACAAATTTGCTGGTGAGAGTGTTTTTGTTACATACCAATTATTTTAAAAATCATCAATTTCCACCAATATGCTAGTTTTTTACTGCAGATAGACTAAATACTATATGTTAGTTTCTCCCGCAGACAGTAGAAGGGTAGTTTTAGTGTAGGAATGCAATTTAAAAACAGATATTCAAGTTTGATTGTTAACTTCTGAGACTAGAACAGCAATTGAAATGTGAAACAATTATTGTGCGAAAAGTGACAATGTTATTATTTAACAAATGTGATATTTTAAGATATTTTCATAGTCAAATATAGTGTACATATACAGCAATCAATTTACTGACAATTAAGAAGTATTTTTTGAGGCAAAACACGCAAATTAAAAAAAAAATGTAAGATGGATGAATTGAAATTTTCTAGCTTTATCATAATTTTGTTTTTCAATTCTCACCAATAAAATTCATATTCCTCAGGGAATGTAAACATCGTCAATAAACTTTATCAGCTAGAATATAGCTGAGAAATTAATGATTACACAATTTAGAAAAAAAATTCTTTGATTGTGTGTTTTTTTCATGAAAACCACAATCAACAATACTGAGCAAGGTTTTTATCGTAATGTCCCACTTTTTGACATTTTAAATCCCAAAATTAATAATCTGAAATGTTAAAATTCTTAACTATACTTACTCAGTTATAATGACATACAATTTGCTTGATGAACTATCCATGACATTTTTTATGACAAAATGTTTGCTTTTCGATAAGGTATGGTCATGTTGACCATTGCTTGTCCACCAGCAACACCATTTTGGAATCGTTTCATTTCAGGTGCGACTTTTAAAATCTCCTCAAGGAGATTTAAAACTTTTCTTGTTCCATAAAAAACCGGGCATAGAAATCGTATAAAAAAGCGATTTCTATGAAACCGGGGTGTGGAAAGGTCCAAAGTTACACCCAGCCAATGAGATCGTTTGTTACATATGTTGTGCGCCATTTTCAAAACAGTTAAAAATATACATGTTTTGTAAACAAAGGTTATTTAATTAATGAAATGATGAACTGTTTCATTTCGAAGCTTATTATGATAAATTGTTGTAGTTGTCTATGAATATGAGCTTGAAATTGACTCATTTTCCGAAATAATGGAGTTTTGCATTACTACACGTTGACCCAAGTTCGGATATTCAAAGCGGAAGTTGTCCAATTATGGCAGATTTCAGCAGTAGCAATGTAGACAGTCGTTACAATATCCCCAGTGATTCAGAAGGTGTGAATTGTAATTAAAGTTTTTAAAATAGTTTAAATTTGACAATGTCCTTTTAATACTTGCAATCAAAGCCCATGCAGTGACCTAAGCATTTACCAGTAACCAAATTAGTCATTGTCAATGCCATATTGTCCCAGTTAACCAAGAATATTCTTAGTGTTTGGCCTTGTCTAAGAATGTGACCACTGTGTCCTGCCAGTCTTGTCATGTATGACTAAAGCTCAGCCAGTGAATTTCGTCACCCCAGTGAAGTTCGTCACCTGCATTTTATGGCAATATTAAAGAGTTTTTCCTGTGAACATTCGACATACATGTATACCTTGTTGCTGAAAGCAGCTATTCCATTTATTTAAATATGAATATTGCTGATCCTTGAACATTTTTATGGCAGGTGACGAACTTCACTGGGGTGACGAAATTCACTGGCTGAGCAGTAGAAAAGCAGGGGCAATTTTACTTTACCGGTATTATTGCCCAAATCTCGTACCGGTAAAGTAAAAACTTGCCGAAAAGCACTCTGAGAACACAAAACCTGGCCCAATGCCTAATACCGTCAGTGTGGCTTATGATTGCAATGATAAATCTTTTAGAAAAATTCTGGATCCAGACAGTGATCCAGATTACCACTCCAGTTTAATCAATTTTTCCTTAGACTTTGTTACCTCGACTACTTCACTTACGTGTAGTGGGTAATGCCCCAGATAGCATTCCGCCGTCGGACCGACGTTGGCTGTTGGTCGCATGGTCAGCAGATTTTGCCGATGTTGGGTCAACGTTGGCTTGCCAACCCCTACTCGGGTTAGATGTCTCTATATTTTGCAAACGTTGGGCCAACGGCGGATTTTTATTCAAGATGGCGGCGAGCAATAATAGGGGTTTTGTGGAGACTTAGAAAAAAATTATTTATTATGGTATGTCTAAAAATCATATTTCAGTGAGCCCACAAATTTTATCTGACCATTAGACCGAGTTTCTGTCCCGTCGCGCATTGCTGTTGATATTTTTGATGGTACACAATGGCGAGGGCCAGAGTTCCCATGTACCTGTTTTCTGTGTAAATCTCGAACTATGGGGAATTATTGTATTCACTTTCAAAACTCCTTGTTATGTCTATTATAGCTGTATCCATTTTACAATACATATGCCATTAAATTAAACTGCTTTTGGAAGCCCGGAATTTATTTTATGGATAACTATGTAATGTTGAAGGTTTGTTTACATTTTGAAAATTTGTTGAAATACATACATTCCAGTTTGATTGGCATAAAATATAAGTGAACGGCACATATACAGACCTTAAAGAAACCAAATAACACTTTATACTTGTTATAATATGTGTTACAAATATGCCGTTCAAAATTTACACAGAAAACAAGAACATGTGAGCTCTGTCCCACGCCATTGTGTCCATCAGTATATCAATAGCAATTGGCGACGGGACAGAAACTCGGTCTATCTGACCATTCAACAAATTTACACATAAAAATAATATTCTCATTATAAATTCACACTAAAAAAGTTGTTGGTGAACATTATCTGATTGGCTGATGCTATACATAGAATATAATTTTTACCGGTGGCTTGCCACCGTTGGCCCAACGGTCAAAAAGCTGTTGGGCCAACATTGGACCGACGGATGTGCTGATGTTGGGCCAACATCGGTCCGATGGCGGAATGTTATCTGGGGCTGTGCTACCCAAGTTCGTGACTTGAATTTTTCTCAGAGTGCTCTCCAAATGTCCTCTACACAATTATCTTTCCATGCAGAGTTGTACATTATCATTATTCTCATTTATTATCTCCCGCCCGGTTTGCCATGTACGTGCGTGCGTGCGTGGGTCACGCAGTTTTCTCTGAAACTACTACAGTTACACATTTTTGGTAAATTACTTGTCCTAATGAATTTTTACGCTCTTCAAAAATTTTTGGATTTGGTGAATTTTGGCCTACTTTTGAGTGAGTAATAGCACTTTTACCTAATATGATTATATGGCTTATAAATAACTCTCAAACTATTGCATTTAGAGTATTTTGTTGCAATATGTTGTTCAGCTACTTTCTCCACAGCTACAACATGGTCAGTAGTTTGGAATTGTATCTCCATAGCTAAGTGAGTAATAGCTACTTTGTCAATTTTTAATGATAACCATAATGAGTAAATGGCTTATATCTTCAAAAGTATTGCAGCCACACAATTTCTCTCAAATATGTTGTTCATCTACTTTTTTGTGAAGTGTAACATATTTAAGTTTCACAACTGTTGCCCAGTGTACAAGTGAGTAATGGCTACTTTATTGCTACTTTTAGTGAAAATGTGAAAAATCACAAATATCTCGCAAACTGTAAGAGATAGAGCAATTTCGAGCGAATTTTTGACCCACAGGGCAGTACAAGAGTATCCTATTGTACTGGATTTGGTGACCTTTGGCCTACATTTGAGTGAGTAATAGCACTTTCCCTAATATAATTATATGGCTTATAACTTCCAGACTATTACATTTAGAGTATTTTGTTCCAATATGTTGTTCAGCTACTTTCTCCACAGCTACAACATGGTCAGTAGTTTGTAAGTGTATCTCCATAGCTAAGTGAGTAAGAGCTACTTTGTCAATTTTTAATGATAACCGTAATGAGTAAATGGCTTATATCTTCAAAAGTATTGCAGTTACACAATTTCTCTCAAATATGTTGTTCATCTATTTTTTACCCAACAGCCCATGGTGTCCGGATGGGCGGGCAGGTGGCGGGAAAAAGTTTGTCCAGACTGTATCTCACAAACCCTAAGGTGTAGGGAATTGGTACTTGGTAGGGACATTCGTTAGGATGTGTAGGTGTGCAACGTCATGGTCTGACCCTGATTTGACCTTGCCGCAGAGACCTTGAGTTTGAAGATCTTGTCCAAGCTATATCTCGGAAACCGTAAGGTGTAGGAAGTTGATACTTGGTAGGAACATTGGTTAGGGGATGTAGGTGTGCAACGTCATGGTCTGACCTTGATTTGACCCTTGACCTGGCCGTAGTGACCTTGACCTATAAAATCTTGTCTGGGCTATATGTCGGAAACCGTAAGGTGTAGGAAGTTGATACATGGAAGGGACATTGGTTAGGGGGTGTAGGTGTGCAACGCCATGGTCTGACCTTGATTTGACCTTGCTGTAGTGACCTTGACCTATAAAATCTTGTCCAGGCTATATCTCGGAAACCGTAAGGTGTAGGAAGTTGATACATGGAAGGGACATTGGTTAGGGGGTGTAGGTGTGCAACGCCATGGTCTGACCTTGATTTGACCTTTGACCTTGCTGTAGTGACCTTGACCTATAAAATCTTGTCCAGGCTATATCTCGGAAACCGTAAGGTGTAGGAAGTTGATACTTGGTAGGGACATTGGTTAGTGGGTGTAGGTATGCAACGTCATGGTCTGACCTTCATTTGATCTTTGACCTTGCTGTAGCGACCTTGACCTAAAAAATCTTGTCCGGGCTATATCTCGGAAACTGTAAGGTGTAGGAAGTTGATACTTGGTAGGGACATTGGTTAGGGGGTGAAGGTGTGCGACGTCATGGTCTGACCTTGATTTGACCTTGCTGTAGTGACCTCGGCCTATAAAATCTTGTCCGGGCTATATCTCGGAAACTGTAAGGTGTAGGAAGTTGATACTTGGTAGGGACATTGGTTAGGGGGTGTAGGTATGTGACGTCATGGTCTGACCTTGATTTGACCATTGCCCTTGCTGTAGTGACCTTGACCTATAAAATCATTGTGAATATCTCGGAAAAGGTATTTCTTCCCCTTTAATGCTCAGCAGGAGATACACACCGCGGCAGTGGTCTTGTTCCACTTGTTTTGGTATCAATATTGCATATTCTTCAAATTTTTTAAAGTGGGTGACAAACCTGGGTAGCTGAGCAGTAGAGTCTAGGTAAATGCATCTAATTTTTCCTTTGCCATTTTTGACATTTCCTGTCCACAACTTTTTGAGTTGACTAGCAAACACATGCCACTAATTACATGTACCTCAATGTATTCCCTATGAATATTAGATGGCTAAAGTATGTATGTCAGTGCTTAACCAAAAGAAGTTCAAACTAAGACCCATTATATTTCATGTATTTAGTTTTCTAAAGAAGTTCAAACTAAGACCCATTATATTTCAAGTATTTAGTTCTCAAAATAGATTTTCTAAATGACATCAACTTTGGAAATTCATAATTTTTGCTTTATTATTTTTCAAACTAAGACCCATTATATTTCATGTATTTAGTTTTCTAAAGAAGTTCAAACTAAGACCCATTATATTTCATGTATTAGTTACTCAAAATAGATTTTCTAAATGACATCAACTTTGGAAATTCATAATTTTTGCTTTATTATTTTTCTTTTTATGTCAGCTGACATTATGGCATTACTCTGGTGTATGCATCCGCATAAACAACCTCTTCAAACATACAACGCCCATGCTGTTTCTTTTAAAAGATACCTTATCTATCGAGAAGAAAATTTTTTCAAGTCATGCAGATCTGTTTGTTTGCCTGTTCCCCTGAACCATTAGAAGTGAGATATCGCCACCTAAAGTGTGAAAATTTCAAAACATTATCACAATTTTCTCATTGACTTTTGCATTGATTTCTCTTTTATCTTGCATATATGTACCAGGTCATAAGTAGATTTCTTTGTGCGAGTATCAGGCTTGGATCTTTCTTGTTATTTTTTAATGAATTTTTAAAATAATTTTTAATACATTAAAGTTCATGAAATCATGCACTTAAATCACTTATAACTGGAAAAGGATTGCTTTTAGAGTATTTTGTTAAAATATACAATTCAGCTACTTTTTCCATAGCTACAATATGGTGAGTAACTTTGGAGTCTATCCCAATAGCTTAGTAAGTAATAGCTACTTTTTGACTTTTCAGTAAACTTCCATAATGAGTAAAGTCACTTGTAACTTGAAAACTATTGCATTAGAGAATTTTGTATAAATTTGTTATTCAGCTACTTTTGGGACAGCTATAACGTAACAAAATTGCAGACCTGTAGCTTTGAGGTTATCACTGTTGAGTAAATCAGTTAGAACTTGAAGGCTATTGCATTTACGGTACATGTATTTTACTTGATATATGTTGTTCACCTTCTTTTAGGTCAGCTATAACATAGTAAAATTGCAGACCTGTAGCTCATTGCACAGCAGAGCAACAGCCACTTTGAGGTTCTCACTGTGGAGTAAATAGGTTGTAACTTGAAAAATATTGCATTTAGAGAATTTTGTTTAATTATGTTATTCAGCTATACGTTACTCAGCTATAACAGTAAATTGCAGATTTGTAGGTCATTGCATACCTGAGTAATATTTTCTTTAAATATGTTGTTCATCTACTTTTGGATCAGCTATGACATAGTGAAATTCATTGCAGGCCTGTAGCTCATTTCTTAGCTGAACCACAGCTACTTTGAGGTGATCACTGTTGAGTAAATCAGATATAACTTGAAAACTATTGCATTTAGAGTATTTTCTTTAAATCTGTATTTTCAGGTTGTCACTGTTGAGTAAATCAGTTGTTACTAGAAAACTGTTGCATTTACAGTATTTTGTTTAAATATGTTTTCCACCTTCTTTTTACACCTTGACAGTTGACTTGGTACTTTACTTCTGAATACCATTTGCAGGGCACAACTTTTGTGTTCTTTTCTTCTTTCACTTCTACACTGAAACTCAAAACACACCATCAGCTGACACAGAGCCCGTTCACGGGCACTAATTCCTTGTTTAATATACCTACTCACTCATTTCTTTTGATCTAGGCAGTTATGGCAGTTAACCTATTATCTTTTATTTTTAAGTTTTCCTAATTTTCTTGAATACCAAGTGTTAAATACGTATTTATTATTCAGAATTATTTTTTAACTCAATCAATTAACTACTTGTACTACTTCTGCCTAACTCTCTCTCTCCCTCTCTCTCTCTACTTCCAATTGGAAGTTTTTCTTAAAGTGCATTGAGAGAATTTCAAATTCTGTTGACAGAATTTCAAATTCTGTCAAAATATCTTCACACAATTTCCAATTTGAAGTTTTTTTTTGACAGAGTTTCCAATTGGAATTTATGTCGACAGAATTTGAAATTCTGTCAGATTTGAAGCGAATCCAGTTTTCGTGGAATTTCAGTTTTGGGGACCTGGTTTCCAAATTTACTTTTTATCATAAATTCATAACACTAAGGGATACTGAAATGGAAAATATGCTATATACCCATTCCTAAAATATATCCGTGTTAATTTCACTAGATGTGTTGCTATTACATATTATTCAGAGTCTTAGCACCTTGGAGTCTGTTGATGCACTTAGAGTCTGTCAGTTGATGGAGACTAAGCGCTATAAAGTCCACATTGGATAGATATTATTGACAAAGATTTACCCTGCAAAAGACCTGATCTGCCCAAATTCCTAAAAATATTAAAGTCAGTGTGTATCAGGATCAGAAACATTCAATTTAAAATAATTATTGCATATATTCAAAGTAGTTAAATTGTTTTGCTGAAGTTTTCTGTTGTCTTTCTCTGTGTTTATGTTATATTATTTCTGGATTATTGTAGATGAAACATACTTGCGATTTGTAGTTGTGGGGAAGAAATGTCACAAGAACAAAGAGCTCTTGGATGCATTAGATGTAAGTGTTGAGGTTACTGTTTGCTTTAACTGAAATTGTTGCTGCTACTCAGATCATAGAAAGATATGTAAGCAGTAGTAAATTTTGTTGGTTGCTTGATCCAAATTTCACAAGCTTTTACTAGATCCCTGTTAATACAGATCAGTGGCCAAGCAAGCATAATTGAGTATTCCTGCCCTACTTTCACCCTCACTTCTACAAATCTTGATAATTGACGGTAATTCAAGATTCAGTACAAGGCTTTATAAATATTGCTAAATTGTGGGTTAATAGTTCACAAATAGGAAAATGTTTAAATGACATTTCATTCTTACAATATTGCCTAAGGGTGTTCTGCAACCCTGAAATTGTTTTCACCCAAGGTGACCGGATGACCAGGCAGTGGGAAAAGTTTGTCCGGGCAGTACCTCAGAAACTGTAAGGTGTAGGAAGTTGATACTTGGTAGGGACATTGGTTGGCGGAGGGGGTGGTGGGATGTAGGTGTGCAGTGTCATAGTGCGACCTTTATTTGACCTTTGACCTTGCCATAGTGAACTGGAGTTTGAAAATCATGTCTGGGCTATATCTTGGAAACCATAAGGCTTTGCCAAAGTGTGTTCACCTGCCATGTTTGAGACCTATTTCTCTCATCACAAAGAAATATGGATTGCTGCAACTGATTATTACATGTACTTTTGCTTAACTGTGCTGTTTCCATTGACAGCTATACTTAAAATTTATGAATTTTACAGTTTTATAATTTTTAGTTTACTGATTAATGCTGCTATCTTGCTGTTGAGGTGTCCTGTTTTAATACTTTATCTTAACATACATTTTCTTTTTTTTAATGTTATTTTGTCTACTTTAAACATCATTTGGACCTTTATGTAATGGACACTGCTTTGATAGTCTCCCAATCTTTGTACTGTTTCACTACTTCTACATCTCATGGTGTTGAAAACTCTTTCCCCAGACTGTGGGGTACAGTCATCTCCGATGCTATTTTCTTTAAGAATGTAAACTTTATGCTCAGTTTGGGCAATCAATGCTCAGCAAGTTCGAAGATTTTTTTTTTACCATTGATCTTTTTTTGGAGACTTTATTTATACGTTGTTATTTTTTTTTGATGATTTAATAGTGTTATACTAACCACATGGAAACATCACCATAATTGTCAGCTATTAAGATTCTTTTGCAATTAGTTCTACCAGTGAGTAAGCTTATTTTAAACTTTGTTGAATTTACTTGAGCCATTGAGTGTTTAAATAAAATATTGTTTAGGAGAAATCCCTGATCATAATCTCACCATTAGGCGACCAATTTTCATCTGTCAGTGTTTATGAATGATAGTTTGTAGAAACTGATTGAATTTAAAACAGTTTTCTTACCAATAGTACATGTATTTCACTCAGTAACAATCTGTTTTGTCTCAGATAAAAAGAAATATTCTGGTGAAATTGTGGTTTTAGGCTTTTGAAGCAGAGATTGAGTTTTCTGATACTGGCTTAGAGTATCTGAATGAAGCTGTTAGAGATGTGGAAACCTGTACTATTTTTGTTTTGGACAATTTCGAAGGTTTGTATATTTGCACTTGTTAACCCTGATATTTGTGTTGTTTGTGTAAACTTTTGAAGTATCAATTACCCTTTTTATTATGTTTTATGGGTATTTTTGAGACATAAACTTTTCATCTGTGTTTTATTTGATTTCAAGGAGGTGCCCGTCACAATGTATTTTGGGGCTATATCCATGGAAACAATTAGTGAATGGTGAACTAAAAAACTAAGTTAAAACAATGAGCTGCCTACTTGGACTGATTTTTCATTCAGTCTTTGGCTTCTTCTTTTTGTCAATGACAGAAATTTGGTGTCAGAGTTATATTTTGGGATGGCACATAAATATAATAATCTTTAGAGATTTTTTTGTATGCCAGTAAGGCATTTATACCTCTAAAGTAAAATCAGATAGTGACACAAATGTTGGACATGATACTAAGGACAGCATACACATAGTTTTGTTTGATAAAGTAATTATTTTGTTTTGTGACAGGAGATGTATTTGTAAGACTTCACAAAAACCATTGCCGGATTATGGGACCCCCAGTGGTGATCAAATGTGCTCAGACTAATCAGGTACTGAAGAACCTAGAGGTGAAGGACTGAAGGGCATGTGGAATTACTCATTCCCAGTGTATAAGGGATAACTACATTCTTATTTACTGACCAAAGATACTATTCCAGTTTAAGCATAACCAGTTTCCACACATATTAATTATTTTAGCCTAATTTTACTACTTGTAAAGACATCAAACTGAATACTTTGTTTCATTCGATTCATGAAGATGTAAAGAAAATACGGTTACAGGTGTCAACAACTTGTTCCCGAAAAACCACTTATTTTATAACAGATATATAAAATATTGCACAGAAACACTTATTTAGGTGTACTGGTATTATATTTGGTTAATATTCAGTAAAATAATATCCAAAACTTCAAGTTTTTATAGCAAAAAACTAAACCTTACACTAAAATTTACCAAAATATTAAACATTCAAGAACAAAAAATATTTCACATTTTTTAACCCCAGCCCATAAAGGCTGGGGTTGTAGTCGTCCCCTGCGCCGTCTGGGTGGCGGCGGGGCATAAAGCTTATGGGTGTTCCACAGACTAAACCCCTGCACAGATTTTCACCAAATTTTCAGGGTATGTTTACCTCAAGAGGATCTAGAGCTGATTAGGGTTTGGGGAGTATCCAGTAATATCTGTTGCCATGGCAACACTTTTAAAATTTTCAGGTGTTCCACAGACTAAACCCCTGCGTGGATTTTCACCAAATTTTCAGGGTATGTTTACCCGAAGTGGATCTAGAGCTGATTAGGTTTTGGGGGGTATCCAGTAATATCTGTTGCCATGGCAACACTTTTAAAATTTTCAGGTGTTCCGCAGACTAAACCCCTGCATGGATTTTCACCAAATTTTCAGGGTATGTTTACCCCAAGTGGATCTAGAGCTGATTAAGTTTTGGGGGGTATCCGGTAACAACTGTTGCCATGGCAACACTTTTAAGATTTTCAGGTGTTCCACAGACTAAACCCCTGCATGGATTTTCACCAAATTTTCAGGGTATGTTTACCCCAAGAAGATCTACAGCTGATTAGGTTTTGGGGGGTATCCGGTAACAACAAATTTTTCGGGTCTTAAAGTTTGTTCTAAAATCTTTAATGTCTTCTGTAACCTAAAATATTGCAGCTAGCTTCATCAGATTTGCACAAAATGCAAATGGATTGGAAAGCTTGCCTTAGAGTAATTGTGTCCTTGTTTTGGAAACAAAATGGCCGCCATATCAATCTTTAATGGCAAATAGGAGGGTCATCATATCAAAAAGGCCTTATATCTCCTTTATAATTGTTTCTTTGGCTTCAAAATATGAAAACTACTTGTAAGAAATCATGGCCTATGAATCTTTTGTAGAACATCTTGTGGATTCTCTATACTTCTTTCAACGGACGTTGTTCCTAAGATTTTCCCAAGTCTCAATGTTGTTGACCATTTAGCTGTACCTGCGGGCTGGGGTTCTTGCCTGCCAAGGCTGGCTATTTTTTGTAATGATTATATTGGTCAGTTGGTTAAAAATGCTTCATAAAGTACATCACTATTAATGATTATGTATTATGTATGCATTTGGTAACTGAATGACATTTTCTAAAACAAACAAAAAAGGTTTCCGTCATATTATCACTTTCAGGAAGTAGTTCTGAAAATGGAAACAACAACAGCACTACTCATTCCTCTGTCAAATGTGAAGCTAAAATTAACATATATGTGGGAGTACGTGTATATTACATAGGTGTAGTGATTATCATCATCTGCTTCTGATCGTTATTTTCAAAGGTTTTGTAAGTGTAAGTTTTGGGGTATGTTCAGTGCTCAAGTGTTTGTTTATTACACCCCTTACCAAGGTCTTCGGTATGCATAGAGGTGTCAGATTTCACTTCTATACTGATGATACACAGCTATTGTTCATCTACAAAAATGGTTCTGCTCTAGTTAAAAAGTTGAACAACTGCCTGAGTGATGTGGAAAAACTGGATGACCAACTGCAAACTGCAGAATTTCGACAAGACAGAGTTTATACTGAACTGTTTTGCTCCAAATTGCATAGCATTTCTCCCTGTTTACATTTGGAAAGTTCATTCCAGGCGATGGTCTCGCTCAAGAATCTAGCAGTCTGGTTCAACTCAGACTTCTTCTCTAAACATGGAGAAAATATATGTTAGAGTTGCTTTCTGCAATCTATGAAAGTTACTGTGCATTCAAAAAAGTACTGCAAGAATCGTATGAAATACAAGCAGATGTACTAGAATCACTCCCATTCACTCTAAAATGAAATTGCATTCAAGAGGTGTGCTCGGGTGGATGATAACTTAAAAAGTGTTTCACTTATTCAAAAATGCAAAATCCTTCATATCTGGGAAACAGTGCGAAATATAATGATTTAGGCCCATTTTTTTACCAGAATTTATGTGCACAGGCATGTGCCTGTTTTGTGAAAATAGCGTTCTCTGCAATTTTCGCGACCATCTGCAATTTCTGCAAAAAAACCCACATAAATGCATTTGTCTTGGAAAAGTGGAAGATAGGTTGATTTTGGTCGAATTATTGATGTGGAGGTAAGTGCCAAGTTATCTGCCCATTATGTAAAGAGAGTGTTCTCTGCCATTTTGGTGGCCATCTTGAATATCTGTTTAAAATGCAGAAATGCTTCTTGGTCAATGTTGTGACCAGACTTTAAAAAAATTTACTTAGCCCCAGAGGTTTGTGAAGTGAAACCATGCTATTGGAAATTTTTCATGCAGCTTATGTTTAATTATTAGTCCTAGAGGTCTAGGTGGACCAACCTGTAGGAAATCAGGGAGGGGGGAATTTTTTTATATGATCAAATTTGACCTTGGACCCATCATTCAAGGTCAAATTAGAATGACCTTAGAATAGATAGACAGAGCCCCAGAGGACCCAATGCTTCATATTCAGTGGATAGTTCTTGCATTGATAAGTTATAACACATACAACAAAGGTCTAATTGTTTTATTACCTCTGCCAAGGAGGTATTATTTCTCTGTCTGTTTGTTTGTTAGCAGGATTACACAAATACTGCTGGTTGGATCTTTCTCAAAAAAAAAAAAAAATCAGATGGGTCTTTGTCTTGAATGCCATTGAATTTTGAGACTGATCTGGATCATCACCTTGATACAAAAAAAAAATAGATTTTCCCATTTACATATTATTACGTGCCTTGGTGGTATGCACTTTCTGAGTGCTCATGTTAGAACTGATTTTTAAAACTTGTAAGATTAATTATGTTTTCATGTTTTTTTCAATTCTAAAGTATTCACACCCAGATTCAATTTCTTTGGATATTTTGGATGTACTCAATACTACTCTCACTTAAATACATTGCCTGTACCCCTCCCCAACCGATCAATACTGGTAGCCACATTGATACATGTCCTTTAAAATTGATTAAAGTTTCATTTCTGATTTTAATCAAACAATTTTTTTGAAGTTACATCCTGTTTTCAGTTTTTATAAATCAGCATTAATTTTTTTTTCTCTCTGTCTTAAAACATTCCTCAAAATCAGGAAAGCTTAGTTATTAATTCATCTTGTATAAAGGAGGAAGTTGTACTGGGGATTAGTCAACAAAGGGACATTTTTTTAAACAGTCCTGAATGTCCATGGTGGTGTCATTTAAGTTTTGTATTTTCAGAGACTGCCACGGTCCACTCGTCCACTGTACTGCACCGTCATGCACGAGCTGGTCTTGTGCTTTACAGGGTTTCGTATCAAAGAGGATCTGGTAAGTGCTTGATACAGTGTGTCAACATTATATGAGAAAGCTGTGGCATGGAACTTTATCCAACACTAAACTGGCTTAAAAGCTGCACTCTGTGCAACATTGTAAGCTAGCTCCAGCATAGGGCCTACCTCTAAATGCAGGGATTGAATGCCAGGGTTCAGATTTAAGGACAAACAGACTCTTGCATTTGTTAATATAGATGTGAAAAAAATGGGTTAGTTCTCTGTCTGCAAGCCAGCCAGATTGCCTAAGATTGAGGCACATTGATACATTAAAAAAAAAAAAAGTGCAATGTCATGGTGTGACCTTGATTTGAGGGTTTACCTTGCTGTAGTGACCTTGACATGTCAAGCTCACTTCAAGAAAATTATACATTGTAAACAATTTAATGTAATGAGATTTTACCTTGGCCCCTCTTTCAGGATTAACCAGAGATGACCAAAGTGTGTTTGTTTAGTTTTGGAGGCCAACTTAGATTTTTTCAAAATTACAAATATTTTAAAAGCTCTAGGCGATGAGCAATTTTTAGCTAATTTTGCTCTCACCGGAGTACTGCAGGGCCTTGCGGGTTTATGGCAGTTTTGATTTCGATATACAGCACTGTTCTATGTAGAACCCTCTTACTGATGGTCCCAACACATGGGCCTGATTCAGATGGCCCCACTGACGGCTTATTAAAATTCATTTCGGCAACAATTTTTACCCCGGGGTATTGTTTTCACCCATGGTGTCTGGATGGGCGGGCGGGCGGCGAGATAAAGTTTGTTCTGGCTGTATCTCAGAAACCGTAAGGTGTAGGAAGTTTATACTTGGTAGGGACATTGGTTAGGGGGTGTAGGTGTGCAACATCATGGTGTGACCTTGATTTGACCTTTGACCTTGCCGTAGTGACCTTGAGTTTGAAAATCTTGTCCGGGCTATATCTCAGAAACCGTAAGGTGTAGGAAGTTGATACTTGGTAAGGACATTGGTTAGGGGGTGTAGTTGTGCAACGTCATGGTCTGACCTTGATTTGACCTTTGACCTTGCCGTAGTGACCTTGACCTATAAAATCTTGTCCGGGCTATATCTCAGAAACTGTAAGGTGTAGGAAGTTGATACTTGGTAGGGATATTGGTTAGGGGGTGTAGGTGTGCAACGTCATGGTGAGACCTTGATTTGACCTTTGACCTTTCCGTAGTGACCTTGACCTATAAAATCTTGTCCGGGCTATATCTCGGAAACCGTAAGGTGTAGGAAGTTGATACTTTATAGGGATATTGGTTAGGGGGTGTAATTGTGCAACGTCATGGTGTGACCTTGATTTGACCTTTGACCTTGCCGTAGTGACCTTGACCTATAAAATCTTGTCCGGGTTATATTTTGGAAACCGTAAGGTGTAGGAAGTTGATACTTGGTAGGGATATTGGTTAGGGGGTGTAGGTGTGCAACGTCATAGTGTGACCTTGATTTGACCTTGCCGTAGTGACCTTGACCTATAAAATCTTGTCCGGGCTATATCTCGAAAACTGTAAGGTGTAGGAAGTTGATATGTGGTAGGGACATTTGTTAGGGGGTGTAGTTGTGCAACGTCATGGTCTGACCTTGATTTGACCTTGCCATAGTGACCTTGACCTATAAAATCTTGTCCGGGCTATATCTCAGAAACCGTAAGGCGTAGGAAGTTGATACTTGGTAGGGATATTGGTTAGGGGGTGTAGGTGTGCAGCATCATGGTCTGACCTTGATTTGACCTTTGACCTTGTTGTAGTGACCTTGACCTATAAAATCTTGTCTGGTCTATATCTCGGAAACCGTAAGGTGTAGGAAGTTGATACTTGGTAGGGACATTGGTTATCGGCTATAGGTGTGTATTATCATGGTGTGACCTTAATTTGACCTTTGACCTTGTCGTAGTGACCTTGACCTTTAAAATCTTGTTGCACCTTTGGATCTGTCTTTTGATGCAGATTAAGCACTGTTAATTCATATTAGAATTTATTAAGAATTTTACTTTCATAACTTCCCATTGTAAGAGATAGAATTTCATCAAGTGAGCCACAGATTTTGCTCCCAACACCGCACATAAGCATTCATTAAATGTATTACCACTTCTGTATGCATGGTAATATTCAAAACATCTAAACCATAATTCGGCCATGCAGATGTAGATAAAGAGTGTTGAATTTTAGTTTACTGATTAATGCTGTCATCTTGTTATTGAATTATCTTGTTTTAATACTTCATCTTTACATGCATTATCTTTCTTTTAAACATTATTTTCTCCATTTAAACATTGTTTGGAACTTTATATAACTGACAGTGCTCTGAAAGTATCCTGAGCTTTGTACTGGTACAGTACTTCTATATCTCATGGTGTTGAAAATATTTCCCTAGAGTGTGGGGTACGGGCATCTCTGATGCTATTTTTAACTTTAGTAAATAAGTTTGGACAGCAAAACTTTCAGGTTCTTTGTTCCCATAAGTATATAGTTGTGACTTAAATTATATATCTAAAATGCAGATTATATAGATAGTTATCTATTTGTGTCTGTTTTTCAGTCAAGGTTGGCAGAGTTGGTGCACCATATGGGAGGTAGTATAAGAAAGGACATCTCCCAGAATGTAACACATCTTGTTGCTAATTCTACAAAAGGAGAAAAATACAGAGTAAGAACATGTTTATAATACATTTCATTACCAGTATTGTTTTTGCGTCATGTTATCTTGGAAACATTATCAGGTTTCTATATTCAATGTGAACAATCACTATAGTCATCCCAGAATTATTACTGCATGATCATCTCTTGACTGAATATGTTTGTCACTCCCTGCTGCACCAAATTGAATAAATCTGAACAGATTTCATTTGTATACAACACAGTGTTTTTACCATTTTCCAGCTGATATATTAGCTCAGTCATGGTTAACCATTTAGGACTGGTATCCTGCACCCTGTATATTTTAACCTAAACCTTCCTTCCATTAAAGACTGGTATCCTCCACTAGTGTTAGGAATCAGTCTGAAAATCAGAAAAGATTAGTCAGTAAGTTTTTTAAGGGCTGTCGGGGTATTGTTTTCACCCATGGTGTCTTGATGGGTGGGTGGGCGGCAGGAAAAAGTTTGTCTGGGCTGTATCTCAGAAACCGTAAGGTGTAGGAAGTTGATACTTGGTAGGGACATTGGTTAAGAGGTGTAGGTTTGCAACGTCATGGTATGACCTTGATTTGACCTATCTGTAGTGACCTTGATCTCAGAAACCGTAATGTGTAGGAAGTTCATACTTGGTAGAGACATTGGTTAGGGTGGTGTAGGTGTACAACGTCATGGTGTGACCTTGATTTAATCTTTGACCTTGCTGTAGTGACCTTGACCTATAAAATCTTGTCCAGGCTATATCTCGGTAATTATCTCCCGCCGGGCTTTAGCCCGGGAGGGAGATTATGAAATGATGCCTGTGTGTGCGTGCGTGCGTGTGTGCGTGCGTTAGTTAGTCACGCAGATTCCTCCAAAACTACTACAGCTACAGATTTTTTGTAAATTAATTGTCTCAATGAATTTTTACGCCCTCGAAAATTTTTTTGGTTTTACGGACTTAGGCCTAAAGCTAACTGAGTAATAGCTATCTTAGCTACTTGGAGTAAAGGGCTCATAACTCAAAAACTATTGCAGTTACAACTTTTTCTTCAAATATGTTGTTCAGCTACTTTGTCCTTAGCTATAAGATGGTACATAGTTTGGGGTCCCATTGCATGCCATAAGTGAGTAATAGCTATTTTCTCATTTGTAGCTAAATAACAAAAGGAGTAAATGTCAAATATCTTCAAAAGTATTAGAGTTACAGAAATCTTTTCAAATATGTTGTTCATCTACTTTTTGGTAAGCTATCACATAGTAAAGTTTCAGACCTGTTGCACCTTGGATAGCTGAGTAATAGCTACTTTGAAATTCTGACTGTTGAGTAAAGCCATTGTAACTCCAAAACTATTGCAGTTAGAGTGTTTTCCTAAAATATGTTGTTCAGCTACTTTGTCCTTAGCTATAAGATGGTACATAGTTTGGGGTTCTATTGCATGCCATAAGTGAGTAATAGCTATTTTCTCATTTGTAGCTAAATAACAAAAGAAGTAAATGCCAAGTATCTTCAAAAGTATTACAGTTACAGAAATCTTTTCAAATATGTTATTCATCTACTTTTGGGTAAGCTATCACATAATAAAGTTTCAGACCTGTTGCACCGTGGATAGCTGAGTAATAGCTACTTTCAAATTCCGACTGTTGAGTAAAGCCATTGTATCTCCAAAACTATTGCAGTTAGAGTGTTTTCCTAAAATATGTTGTTCAGCTACTTTGTCCTTAGCTATAAGATGGTACATAGTTTGGGGTTCTATTGCATGCCATAAGTGAGTAATAGCTATTTTCTCATTTGTAGCTAAATAACAAAAGAAGTAAATGCCAAATATCTTCAAAAGTATTAGAGTTACAGAAATCTTTTCAAATATGTTATTCATCTACTTTTGGGTAAGCTATCACATAGTTAAGTTTCAGACCTGTTGCACCGTGGATAGCTGAGTAATAGCTACTTTCAAATTCCGACTGTTGAGTAAAGCCATTGTATCTCCAAAACTATTGCAGTTACAGTGTTTTCCTAAAATATGTTGTTCAGCTACTTTGTCCTTAGCTATAAGATGGTACATAGTTTGGGGTCCCATTGCATGCCATAAGTGAGTAATAGCTATTTTCTCATTTGTAGCTAAATAACAAAAGGAGTAAATGTCAAATATCTTCAAAAGTATTAGAGTTACAGAAATCTTTTCAAATATGTTGTTCATCTACTTTTTGGTAAGCTATCACATAGTAAAGTTTCAGACCTGTTGCACCTTGGATAGCTGAGTAATAGCTACTTTGAAATTCTGACTGTTGAGTAAAGCCATTGTAACTCCAAAACTATTGCAGTTAGAGTGTTTTCCTAAAATATGTTGTTCAGCTACTTTGTCCTTAGCTATAAGATGGTACATAGTTTGGGGTTCTATTGCATGCCATAAGTGAGTAATAGCTATTTTCTCATTTGTAGCTAAATAACAAAAGAAGTAAATGCCAAGTATCTTCAAAAGTATTACAGTTACAGAAATCTTTTCAAATATGTTATTCATCTACTTTTGGGTAAGCTATCACATAATAAAGTTTCAGACCTGTTGCACCGTGGATAGCTGAGTAATAGCTACTTTCAAATTCCGACTGTTGAGTAAAGCCATTGTATCTCCAAAACTATTGCAGTTACAGTGTTTTCCTAAAATATGTTGTTCAGCTACTTTGTCCTTAGCTATAAGATGGTACATAGTTTGGGGTTCTATTGCATGCCATAAGTGAGTAATAGCTATTTTCTCATTTGTAGCTAAATAACAAAAGAAGTAAATGCCAAATATCTTCAAAAGTATTAGAGTTACAGAAATCTTTTCAAATATGTTATTCATCTACTTTTGGGTAAGCTATCACATAGTTAAGTTTCAGACCTGTTGCACCGTGGATAGCTGAGTAATAGCTACTTTCAAATTCCGACTGTTGAGTAAAGCCATTGTATCTCCAAAACTATTGCAGTTACAGTGTTTTCCTAAAATATGTTGTTCAGCTACTTTGTCCTTAGCTATAAGATGGTACATAGTTTGGGGTCCCATTGCATGCCATAAGTGAGTAATAGCTATTTTCTCATTTGTAGCTAAATAACAAAAGGAGTAAATGTCAAATATCTTCAAAAGTATTAGAGTTACAGAAATCTTTTCAAATATGTTGTTCATCTACTTTTTGGTAAGCTATCACATAGTAAAGTTTCAGACCTGTTGCACCTTGGATAGCTGAGTAATAGCTACTTTGAAATTCTGACTGTTGAGTAAAGCCATTGTAACTCCAAAACTATTGCAGTTAGAGTGTTTTCCTAAAATATGTTGTTCAGCTACTTTGTCCTTAGCTATAAGATGGTACATAGTTTGGGGTTCTATTGCATGCCATAAGTGAGTAATAGCTATTTTCTCATTTGTAGCTAAATAACAAAAGAAGTAAATGCCAAGTATCTTCAAAAGTATTACAGTTACAGAAATCTTTTCAAATATGTTATTCATCTACTTTTGGGTAAGCTATCACATAATAAAGTTTCAGACCTGTTGCACCGTGGATAGCTGAGTAATAGCTACTTTCAAATTCCGACTGTTGAGTAAAGCCATTGTATCTCCAAAACTATTGCAGTTAGAGTGTTTTCCTAAAATATGTTGTTCAGCTACTTTGTCCTTAGCTATAAGATGGTACATAGTTTGGGGTTCTATTGCATGCCATAAGTGAGTAATAGCTATTTTCTCATTTGTAGCTAAATAACAAAAGAAGTAAATGCCAAATATCTTCAAAAGTATTAGAGTTACAGAAATCTTTTCAAATATGTTATTCATCTACTTTTGGGTAAGCTATCACATAGTTAAGTTTCAGACCTGTTGCACCGTGGATAGCTGAGTAATAGCTACTTTCAAATTCCGACTGTTGAGTAAAGCCATTGTATCTCCAAAACTATTGCAGTTACAGTGTTTTCCTAAAATATGTTGTTCAGCTACTTTGTCCTTAGCTATAAGATGGTACATAGTTTGGGGTTCTATTGCATGCCATAAGTGAGTAATAGCTATTTTCTCATTTGTAGCTAAATAACAAAAGAAGTAAATGTCAAATATCTTCAAAAGTATTAAAGTTAGGGAAATCTTTTCAAATATGTTGTCCATCTACTTTTTGGTAAGCTATTACATAGTGAAGTTTCAGACCTGTTGAACCTTTGATAGCTGAGTCATAGCTACTTTCAAATTCCGACTGTTGAGTAAAGCCATTGTATCTCCAAAACTATTGCAGTTAGAGTGTTTTCCTAAAATATGTTGTTCAGCTACTTTGTCCTTAGCTATAAGATGGTACATAGTTTGGGGTTCTATTGCATGCCATAAGTGAGTAATAGCTATTTTCTCATTTGTAGCTAATTGAGAGCTTTCACTTGGTAAAGTTTCAGACCCGTAGCTAATTATTCACCTGCTGAAAATGAGTAAATGCTAATTATCTCTAAAAGTATTGCAGGTAGCCAATTTTTCTCAAATAACTCCTTCACATACTTTTGGAAGAGCTTTCACATGGTCAAGTTTCAGATCCGTAGCTAATTACTCACCTACTCAAAATGAGTAAATACGAATTATCTCTAAAAGTATTGCAGATAGCCAATTTTCTCAGATAACTCATTCACCTACTTTTGGGAGAGCTTTCACATGGTGAAATTTCAGACCCATAGCTAATTACTCACCTACTCAAAATGAGTAAATGCTAATTATCTCTAAAAGTATTGCAGATAGCCAATTTTTCTCAAATAACTCATTCACCTACTATTGGGAGAGCTTTCACTTGGTGAAGTTTCAGACCTGTAGCTAATTGTTCACCTACTCAAAATGAGTAAATGCTAATTATCTCTAAAAGTATTGCGGATAGCCAATTTTTCTCATATAACTCATTCACCTACTTTTGGGAGAGCTTTCACTTGTTGAAGTTTCAGACCTGTAGCTAATTACTCACCTACTCAAAATGAGTAAATGCTAATTATCTCTAAAAGGATTGCAGATAGCCATTTTTTGTCAAATAACTCATTCACCTACTTTTAGGAGAGCTTTCACTTGGTGAAGTTTCAGACCCATAGCTAATTACTCACCTGCTCAAAATGAATAAATGCTAATTATCTCTAAAAGTATTGCAGATAGCCAATTTTTCTCAAATAACTCATTCATCTACTATTGGGAGAGCCATCACTTGGTGAAGTTTCAGACCCGTAGCTAATTATTCACCTACTCAAAATGAGTAAATGCTAATTATCCCTAGAAGTATTGCGGATAGCCTTCACATGGTGAAGTTCCAGACCTGTAGGTAATTACTCACTTACTCAAAATGAGTAAATGCTAATTATCTCTAAAAGTATTGCAGATAGCCAATTTTTCTCGAATAAGTCATTCACCTACTTTTGGGACAGCTTTCACTTGGTGAAGTTTCAGACCTGTAGCTAATTACTCACCTACTCAAAATAAGTAAATGCCTATTATCACTAAAAGTATTGCAGATAGCCAGTATTTCTCAAATAACTCATTCACCTACATTTTGGAGAAGTTTCACATGCTTAAGTTTTTTTATGAATTTTTAAAATAAATTTTAATACATTAAAATTAATTAAATCATGCACTAAATCAATTATAACTTGAAAAGTACTGCATTTAGAGCACTTTGTGCAAATATGTTATGCAGCTACTTTTGGGTCAGCTATAACATAGTAAAATTTCAGACCTGTAGCTCATGGCATAGCTGAATAATAACTACTTTTAGGTTATCACTGTTGGGTAAATCACTTATAACTTGAAAACTTTTGCATTTACATTATTTAGTTTCAGTATGTTATTCACCTATTTTGAGGCAGCTATAACATAGTAAAATTCCAGACCTGTGGCTCATTGCATAGCGGAGTAATAGCTACTTTGAAGTTCTTACTCAACACTAAATCATTTATAACTTGAAAAGTATTACATTTAGAGCATTTTGTTAAAATATGTCATTCACCTACTTTTTCCATAGCAACAACATGGTGAGTAACTTGGGTGTCTATCTGAATAGCTAAGTGAGTAATAGCTACTTTTGGGCTTTTCACTAACTTCCATCATGAGTAAAATCACTTGTAACTTGAAAACTATTGCATTTAGAGAATTTTGTGCAAATATGTTATTCTCCTACTTTTGGGTCAGCTATAACATACTAAAATTTCAGACCTCTAGCTCGTGCCATAGCTGAGTAATAGCTACTTTTGCCTTTGCCGGTGGATACATTTTGCATCTGGCCACAGATGTATCCTTGGTCTAGTCTCTAAAAGTATTACAGGTGGGCAATTTCTTCTAAATAAGTCATTCACCTACTTTTGGGTGATCTACCACATAGTGAAGTTGCAGAACTGTAGCTCTTTAGATGGCAGAGTAATAGCCACTAAAATAAGTAAATGTCTTGTATCTCTAAAAGTAGTACAGATAGGCTATTTCTTCTAAAGACATGCTTCCCTACTTTGAGTTGATCTGCATAATGAAGTGGCAGAACTGTAGCTCTTTGGATGGCAAAGTAATAGCTACTAAAATGAGTAAATGCCTTTTGTCTTTAAAAGTATTGCAATCAAACATTAAACTTGTCACTTCTACATGTGCCTCCATCTCGCAGGAAAGTTTATATTCCACTATCTTTAGGACATCTAATTTATACGGCGGGAGATAAATGCATACGTCAGAATGCTTGTTGTAAGGTGTATAAAGTTGATACTTGGTAGGGACATTGGTTGGGGGTTGTAGGTGTGGAATGTCATGGTGTGACCTTGATTTGACCTTTGACCTTGTCACAGTGACCTTGACCTATAAAATTTTGCCTGGGCTATATCTCAGAAAATGTAAGGTGTAGGAAGTTGATTTGGGTAGGGATATTGGTTAGGGGGTGTAGGTGTGCAACGTCATGGTGTGACCTTAAATTGATCTTTGACCTTGCTGTAGTGACCTTGACGTAAAAATCTTGTCTGGGCTATTTCTCAGAAACCGTAACGTGTAGGAAATTGTTACCTGGTAGGGGCATTGGTTAGGGGGTGTAGGTGTGCAACGTCATAGTGTGACCTTGATTTGACCTTGCCGTTTTGACCTTGATCTATAAAATCTTGTCCGGGCTATATCTCAGGAACCGTAAGGTGTAGGAAGTTGATACTTGGTAGGGACATTGGTTAGAGTTTGTAGGTGTGCAACGTTGTGGTGTGACCTTGATATGACCTTTGACCTTGCCATAGTCACCTTGACCCATAAAATCTTGTCCGGGCCATATCTCGGAAACTGTAAGGTGTAGGAACTTGGTATTTGGTAGGGACATTGGTTGTAGGTGTGCAACGTCATGGTGTGACCTTGATTTGACCTTTGACATCACCGTAGTGACCTTGACCTTTGAAATCTTGTATGGGCTATATCTCGGAAACTGTAAGGTGTAGGAAGTTAATACTTGGTAGGGACATTGGTTAGGAGTTGTAGGTGTGCAATAGTGGTGGGATCGCCAGCTAAAATGGCAGATCGAGCATCAACTGTTAGAAGCGAGTTGAACTCGAGTTAAACTCAAGTAATTTTCGGGATAAAGTATTTCGTTTGTTAGCCATTAATATGGAAAATATTTTACAAAACCATACATGAGCCGAAACTTTGACCTGGAAATGGCTTTCGCGATATAATTTAAGTTAAATCTTCACTTATTTAAGCCAGAATAAAGTAAAAATGCAATATATTTTTGAAAATTTCGGATATATCTGTTTTTTTGGTGAAGTGTCAGCCTTAGATGGTGAAAATATTGACATTTTCAAAAACTCGAGTCTCACTTGCGCAGATCGATGTTACCCCTTATTGTCGCCCATCGAGTTACAACTCGAGTTTCAGTCAACTCGTCCCAGCACTAGTGTGCAATGTCATTATGTGGCCTTGATTTGACTTTTGATCTTACCGTAGTGACCTTGACCTTTAAAATTTTTACCGAACAATATCTCTGAAACCAAAAAAGTGTAGGAGGTTGATGCGTGGTAGGGACATTGGTCAGGGGCCATAGTTGTGTATTATCATGGTGTGACCTTGATATGACCTTTGACCTTGCCATAGTCACCTTGACCCATAAAATCTTGTCCGGGCCACATCTCGGAAACTGTAAGGTGTAGGAACTTGGTATTTGGTAGGCACATTAGTTGTAGGTTGTAGGTGTGCAATGTCATGGTCTGACCTTGATTTGACCTTGCCATAGTGACCTTGACCTATAAAATCTTGTCCAGGCTATATCTCAGCAACCATAAGGTGTAGGAAGTTGATACGTACTAGGGACATTGGTTGGGGGTGTAGGTGTGCAACGTCATGGTGTGACCTTGATTTGATCTTTGACCTTGCCGTAGTGACCTTGACCCATAAAATCTTGTCCGGGCTATAAGTCGGAAACCGTAAGGTGTATGAAGTTGATACTTGGTAGGGACATTGGTTAGGGGGTGTAGGTGTGCAACATCATGGTCTGACCTTGATTTAACCTTGCCATAGTGACCTTGACCTATAAAATCGTGTCCGGGCTATATCTCGGCAACCATAAGGTGTAGGAAGTTGATACTTACTAGGGACATTGGTTAGGGGGTGTAGGTGTGCAACGTCATGGTGTGACCTTGATTTGACCTTGCCGTAGTGACCTTGACCCATAAAATCTTGTCCGGGCTATATCTCGGAAACCGTAAGGTGTAGGAAGTTGATGCTTGGTAGGGTGCTTGATGCTATTTAAATTTTTATATAAACCTTAATATCTCATTTATTTGTAAAGATATCTTGATCAAATTTGCATACAATGTTTTTTTATGGCTATAAAAACATTTCAGTGCAAAATTTTGCCATAGCCGATTGTTTGAAAATTATTAAGGTGCTCTAAATCTTGGAATTTTGAACCTAGCTTTATCAACTTTGCACAAAAGATGTATGGCTAGGAAAGCTAGCCTTATAGTAATTTTGGCCTAGTTTAAAAAACAAAATGGCCGCGATATAACATGTTTAATGTCAAATGGGGTTATCCTATTAAAAAGACCTTATGTCTCCCTTACCATTGCTCCTAGGGATTCGGAATGTGAAAATAACATATAGGAAGTTCTGGCCTGAGAATCTTTTCCAAGTGTTGAATTTGACAGTTGACCCCTGATTCAAAATCAAATAAGGTCATCATACTAGAATATCCTTAAATCTCCCTTATTATTGCTCCCGGCTTCAGAATGTAAAAACAGCCCATGAGAAGTCCTGGCCTACGAATGTTTTCTCTTTTGCCTGTGAAAACTTTTCGCATCCTTTTGAGACGCAAAACGGCAGCCATAGCTGATTGTTTGAAAATCATTAAGATGCTCAAAATCTTGAAATATTGGAGCTAGCATCATGAAATTTGCACAAAAGATACGTGGCTGGGAAATCTAGCCTGATAGTAACCTGGCCTAGTTTCAAAATTAAAATGGCCACCCTATCACATGTTTAATATCAAATCTCCTTAATATCTGGTGGGAGATAAACACTGCAGCAGTAGTCTTATTTGGTTAGAGTTTGGTTTAAGGAAGTCAGAATGTTGGGAAACCTATTATTCTATTAAATTTCTCTAACCCTAACTAAAATATTCTATGAACTTCCTTTTTTATTGCGTTAATACATCCTATCCAATGGACAATAGCTTATCCGGTCGGCGCGGACCGGCCCGCCAAACGTCAGAAAAAGACGTCCTGTGTTTCCACCGGCCAGGTCGGTCCAATACTGTGCACTCGCCAGATGGCGTGTCGTACTTCCTTCCTGTCTAGACAGCGTGACGTCATAGCATCTTTTTTGTTTGGCACACATGCTGTGTACACAGAGTTTTTTGTCATTCAACTTATTTTAAGTTTTAGATCTTATATTTACAGAGTGTGTTTCTTTAGTGATATTATTTGGTTACGTGGTGTTTATAGACCTTTGTGGACCAGGATTTATTTCCGTTTTGCATCAGTAACTATATCTTCTCCAAGTCAGAAACATGGGAGCTGTGGACATATCATGGCTAGCTTCGACAGCCATAGTTTCTGCGCACGTTGCAGGGAAAAAGGTACGGGTTCTGACCCTTGTGTCTCCCATAATGACTGTAATGCTTGCAATTCTCTTTCTGAGGACCAACGTATCCAGTTGTCTACGCCTTCTTATAGGCTCAAGAAAGAAAAACGTGAATCAAAAAAGGTTACTGACACCCCTAAGCAGGACACCAGTTCCTCTCTCATTGACCCGTCAACTGTAATGGTAGTGGGAGCAGTGGACGATCAAGGGATTGTAAAGTCCCCTGGTTCTAGTTCTGAAAAGAAGAAAAAGCCCAATATTGATAAAGTTAAACCTCAGTCTTCCAAAGAACCTAAAGCTGACAAGCCATCTAAGTCGCTCTCATCCAAGACTCACAGATCCTCTCAGGATAATAGGATTGACGAGTTAGACCAGAAATGGTCGGAAAGATTTAACAGACTAGAGGCGTTACTGTTAGCAAAATCCTTGGAGCAACCAGAACCGGCTTTTACAACTGTGAAGGTTACACCGACACACTCTCCTCCTCATAGCTCAGTTGTCTCTTCTAATTATACATGATTAGTTGGCGCACTGAGTTCCCCTTGGGGAAGATATTGCGCCTGCAAAGCAGTAGATTTAGATTTAAGCCTTTCATCAAACCGACCAACACCGACCGGACAATTCTACATCTACAGATTTGCTTGGTAATATTCAGACTGCTTCCAAGTCGACCAGCAAGTCGACCAAAGGAAAGGTGTCCACCGATCAACCTTCAGATCTGGCTGGTACTGACTCGCCTATGTCTCTGCAAGTACCGAGCAGATCGTCATCAGTCCCTGCAAGAAGGCAGAGCACATCTTCAATGGACACCGAATCCGACACCGACCTCTCTGACCATCCCCCAGTGGACCTGTTCATTGAGGACGGGGAACTGTCCGACCAGGACCCTGGGGCCCCTGCTGCTGACCCAGATCTGACCCTATCGGAAGAACAAAATTATAGGGAAACGATGAGTGGTATCAGATCGTTTATGGGGTGGAGTCACATCCCTGAAATGGATACGGCAGCCTCTAAGTCAGAAGACAACCCCTTCGTCGGGCCCAAGACGCAACCCACAGGAAAAGTCTCAGTGTCTATGCCCATAGACGAATGGCTCTGTAGCAAGATGGGAAAACTCAACCTCACGCTTACAGAGGGGTACCCGTCACGCAGCTCGGAGGCCGGTGGCTTGCTGAAAGACCAATTCGTCCGCCCCCCAAAGTCTCAGGCAAAATGGTACAGTTTTGTTCCTAACCGACCTTCAGGGGATCAGGACCCTAAGACTGTGCATACTTGGAGTACGGACGCGGCAAAAGTCAGTAGTACATACAGCCGTATAGTCAAGGCAGCCGGCATTGCATCAACAGCTCCAGCTTCAAGACAAATTTCTCAAGACAGTTTGAGGCGCTGGGAGAAGTCGACCCGCGAAGCTTCTATCATTTGCAACCAAGTGGCCGACTTCAATAGATGTATATATAAGGTTAAGGACAGCATGCAAGCCCAGCTGAAGGTGGTGAAGTCAGAATTAAGTAAAGGAAAGTCGTCGGAGAGGGTTTCACATGCTGCGGATGAACTTCAGTTCTTACTGAACTTCAATTCAAGCATCACGCAGTCTATGGCCAAGACGCTTGAGCACTTAACTGACTTTGTGTTCGTCACAGTAGCTAATACTACACTTGCAAGATGAGACTCCTACCTTTCTCACCTCAAGATGGGAATCAAACCTGACACCTTGGCTGCCTTACGTACAGGGCCTCTACATATCTCCACATTATTCCCAGACTCTGCTTTAAAACAGGCCGAACAAGACATTGCTAATTTTGAGAGCAAGGGTCAGGTCCAGTCAGGGAAGAAAGGTCGCTTCCACCCCTACGAAAGACAGGATAAGCGTACGGACTACATTAAGCCCGACCGTCCTGGAAAAACATTGGCAACAGAGGACAGAATAAGAAGAACAAGGGCAAGGCTTCTTATTCAGGCATCCCAGGGGAACCTTTTAAAAAGGTTTTAGCCTTTTTTTTGCTGAAAAAAACCTTTTTTCTCATTTTTTCAAGAAAAACCTTTTTTTAAGCTGAAAAATGACGTGAAAACCTGTTTTAGCCTTTTTTTTCAAGCTAAAACCTTTTTTTTCCCCAGCAGTCAAATTTGTCGATGAAAATTAAATTTTGTTGTGCATACATTTCATTGGTATACAGCTATAATTGAGTATTTCAGACTGTTTGACTTCTGATTATATCATACAGTGAAGTTAACAATGTGATACCAACAATTATGTTTGGTCTGAGAGGAGTTAGCACTCTGTAACAGCAGTAATCAGTCTCCAAGAAGACCTAATAAATAGGAAGGTCTACAGTTGTTCTATTCCCAGCAGAAAGTTGGGGATATCATGGTTTCATGTTTGTTGCACTGCTGCTGTGCGTTTGGTGTGTCTGATAACACCTTTATGGATTTCATTCAAACTTGGCACACGCATGTATTTGGAGATGAACCGAATTTTAAGGTGACCTTAAACACCCAATAATACAGAAGTTATGGCCACTTTAAGGGCAGAGGTGGACCTTTGGTCAGTCAAACCCCTCTAGGTCACTAACTGTGGCTCATATGGCTAATTATTTTTTCTGAGAACCAATTAATATATTCTTCTAAGTCTTCTTCCATGTGTTGAAAAATCAAGAATTTATATTAAGGTTAAAATTGTGTTTGAGGCCCATAAAGACTTAACTTGCAGATTTTTTCTCCATTTTTCACATATTTTTCCTTGTAACTTGGAAATGGCAAGTGTAACTTAACTCAAACTGTAGTAAACATAAGTTCCATATAAGCTATGTCCAAATTTTATGAACTTTTTTCCATTTTAAGCCCTATAGCTTTCAACCTATGTCAATCACCCACCTAATATCTTATCTAATAATATATTAACATGTTCTTTTTCCATATGCCAAAAATCAAGGCTTAAAGTTGATATTGAACTTGTGTATCATGCTCATAAAGCAACTATCCGGAGATATTTTTCTGTTTTTTTTCACAAATTCTGCTTTCTAATTTAGAAATGAAAAGTCTGACCAGTCTCAAACTGTACTAAATATAACTTGTATATGTGACCGTTGTCTAAAGCTCTGTAGTTTAAGTTTTAAGGTCACCTTAAGGTCTCTAAAACATTCCCATCAGGACCCATTTTCTGCACATTTATATATTTTATGCAGTTTACCCAGCTAAAATCTCACCTGGGGACAGTTGTTCCTTTTCATATATGGCAACTTTAAAGTTAGTTGACATTTAGGTAATTTTTAAAGTCCATAAAGATGCCACCTGGTAACTTATTTTTCTGTATTTTTCATATGTTTTGATTATTTGGAAAGTGATTAATTATCTAGTTATATAAAATTTTTCCTATTTTTGTCTTGTCTTGCTCATAACTTCTACTAAACTAACATAAACTAAGCTATTTTGCAAGTGAAGTTGCCCAGCCACTTTTTTTTATGTAAAACATGTTAAAATCTAAGCTTTTAAGCTGTAACACGTATTGAGTATTGGGGGTATTTAAATTTAAACTAGAACTTAACCTGTGTACTGTGACAGATATCAGCTTTTTCTGGCAGCCTTTTCCTTTCAATATCTACTTTCTCCCTTGTATTAAACTACATATTTTTGTATGCATATTCCTTGGAGATATATCCCTAAATGAATGGTGCTTCTGTTTGCATAAACTGTGAGGGGAAGCGGGACCAGGTGGTTCTACAGCCTCGAAATGTGAAAACAACCCATAGGAGATCATGTCTTGTCAATCTTCTGCAAGTGTCAGATTTGATCTTTGTTCCCTGCATCAGGGTTCAGTTGGGTCATCATACTGAAGGGGCCTTTTATCTCCCTTATTATTGCTCCCTTGGCTTTTCATGGTCAGATCGCCTCCACCTTTTCTTAATACCTGGTGGGGACGTAAATGCCTCAGCAGTGGTCTTGTTACACAAAATAGCTAAAGTGGCTAGGAAAGCTTGCCTGAGAGTTTGGCATTGTTTTGAAAACAAAATGGTTGCCATATCACATCTTTAGTGTCAAATGGGGTCAAATCATGGGGGTCATATCAAGAAGGCCTAAAATCTCCCTTATCATTTGTCCTAGGTGTTTGGAATGAGGAAACAACTTGTAGAAAATCGTGGTATGCTGATCTTTTGCAAGTGTCAGATTTGAACTTTGACTCCTGCTTCAAGGTCATGTAGGGTCATTGTGCTAAGCAAACCTTATATCTCCCTTATAATTGGTTCTAGGGCTTCAAAATGTGAAAACAACTTGTAAGAAATCATGGCCTGTGAATCTTACATCTGACAACATCTTGTGGGTTCTGTAGTCTTACAACTGAAGATGTTTCTACAGTTTTCTCAAATCTCAGTGTTGTTGCCCATTTAGTTGTACATGTGGGCTGGGGTTCTTGCATGCTGAGGCTGGCCTTTTTTCTATTAATAAGAAAGAAATCCAAAATTCTTCAGATATAAGTCAATCTCCTCTGAAGTCTAACCACTGTATTTTATGGTATTTCATCTCTCAACCAATATATTAAAGGCATACAATCCCTACAAAACTTTTTCCCACTGTTTTAGATTATACAGAAATAGGATCATTTAAGGATCAATCTTATCATTGTAGGAAGATTGACTAAAAAATAACGAAAAATTATTTATAGGACTTGTGCATCACACAAAGTTAGTGCTACAAAAATACCCAATGAATGTCTGTGGTGTTAGAGATGGTCTCTCTTGATATTTGGTGGTGCCAAGTTGTTGCAATTTACTTGTTATTGGTGGAATTTAAATCCAGACATTCTCTTTCAAAAATTATGCTTATGACCTTACAACTAATAAAATGAATTGATCTTTCAGAATTGTTTTTTCAAAACAGCGTGAGTGCAATATTAAATGTGGAAAAAACCTTTTTTTTCAGATTTAAAACCTTTTTTTCTTCGAAAATAGCCTTTTAAAAAACCTTTTTTTCCATTAAAATTCACTGGGATGCCTGCTTATTATTCCTCGCGACCAGCCAAGGGCCAGCAGTCCTATAAATGACAATTACTTTGTAAACAGTTTACAGGAAGGACTGCTGGCCGGGAGCCAGACATTACCACAGGAAAAGACTTTGAACTTTGCAAGTTTTCATGTTGTAAAAAGTGTACCTTCTGCGCCCGGGCACTCCCAAAAGAGAGAGTTAAGTCCCGGGGCAGCAGATTGTCAGATATCAAGAAATTACAAATTAAAATATGTGAACAGTGTTTCTTGTGTCACTCAGTTGTCTTCTGTCCAACCTGTAGTAAATGCCCCCAATGTTGTACAAAATCTGCCTGTAGGGGCCAGACTTCAAACCTTTTGGAAAACTTGGCTAGATCGAGGGGCCGGTCCGAAAGTAGTTCAAATCCTCAGAGAGGGTTACCCCCTCCCCTTTTGGATCCGGCCTCAACTCACAAGGTCTCCTACAGTCATAAGCTGTTATGTCAATCCCCACAGGAACGGCTACCTGCTGGAGGCATTACATCAGCTTATAGACAAAAACGCAGTAGAGCGGGTTCAAAACCAGACATCTCTGGGGTTTTTCAACCGACTATTTTTAGTCCCAAAACCCAGCAACAAGTGGAGGCCCATACTAGACCTGAGCAAACTGAATCTCTTCCTCAAAACCGAGAAATTCAAAATGGAGACTCCAGAAACCATCTGAACATCTCTCCAACAAGGGGAGTGGGTCACCTCAATAGATTTCAAGGACGCCTACTTCCATATTCCAATACAGGAAGTTCAGGAACAGTCCAGAAAATATCTCAGGTTTCATATTCAGGGTCGGACATACCAATTCAAGGCTCTGCCCTTCGGTCTGTCCACAGCACCCATGGAGTTCACTGTAGTAGCAAAGGAGGTGAAACTGATGGCCACACATCAGGGTATAAGAATCCACCAGTACCTAGACGACTGGTTGGTGAGAGCAAGGTCCCACCATATTTGTCTCCAACATACCCAAATCCTAGTAAAAGTATGCCAGGACCTAGGATGGGTGGTGAACATAGAGAAATCAGAGCTGGAACCAAAACAGGTCTTCGACTTTGTAGGCTACCAGTTCGACCTCAGGTCCGGCCGGGTCCGACCGATGGCAGACCCTTCAAGAAAAGATTCAGTCTCTGCTTCTACTACCGGCTTGTCCAGTCCGGCAGTTCATGTCCTTGATAGGTCTGTTAACAGCCACAGAGAAGCAAGTTCACCTAGGCTGACTCCACATGAGACCCATACAGTGGCATCTCAAAAACAACTGGAGAATACCAGAATCCCTAGAAAAGGTGATCCCAATTCCCAAGTCACTGCACCCGCATCTACAATGGTGGCTACAAAAAGACAACGTTCTTACAGGCCAGTCATTACACCCTATAAAACATGCTCTGCAGATATTTACAGACGCATCAAAAGAAGGGTGGGGCGCTCACTTAAACGAACGCACTGCAAGAGGATCTTGGTCCCTAGCGGAAAGCAAGCTGCACATAAACTACCTGGAGTTAAAAACAGTCTTTTTAGCTCTAAAAGATTTTCAAGACCTCTGCACCCACAATATAGTACTTGTGGCAACCGACAACACTACAGTAGTGTCTTACATAAACAAGGAGGGAGGCATGAGGTCGGGCCCACTTTGTGCCCTTCTATGGAGAATCTTGACCTGGTGTACCAAACACCAAGTGACGCTGAAAGCCCGTCACATCCCAGGTCGACTGAATGTGGTAGCCGACAAGCTATCCCGCCTAGGCCAGACCATTCAAACAGAATGGTCCCTCCTTCAAGAGGTTTTTCAAGCTTTATGCAGCAGGTGGCACTGGCCCAAAATAGATCTGTTCGCCACGAGGTTCAACAGCAAATTACCTCAGTTTGTGTCACCAGTTCCGGACCCGCTGGCAGTAGCAGTGGATGCACTCAGTTTCCAATGGGAGGATCTGGATGCTTATGCCTTCCCACCGACAGCCATTTTGGGCAAAGTAGTGGAGAAGTTGCAGGATTCTCCATGCAAGAGAATCATCCTGATTGCCCCTGGATGGCCCAACATGCCTTGGTTTTGGGACCTAGTGACCATGTCCAGTCAGGTCCCTCTGAGCCTGCCCAACCTTCCCAACCTGTTAACACAGCCGTTCAATCAGATCCCTCACAGAAATCTGATAAATCTAAATCTCCATGCATGGTTCCTTGAGCCTCAGCAATCAAAGAACAGGGCTTCTCTGAAGCAGTGGCAGCAAGGATTGAGGCTCCTCAAAGAGGATCAACCAGATCAGTCTATGAGGCAAAGTGAACCATTTTTACAAAGTGGTGCATCACTAATCAGGTGGACTTCAGGGCACCCCCTGTAAAGTCGGTTGCTGACTTCCTTATGTATCTCTTTGAGGACAGGAAGTTACAGCCCAGCACCATTGATGGTTACAGATCAGCCATTGCTGATAAACTGGGAAATTCAACCCTCAATATCAGCAAAGATGAAAATCTCACTCGTCTCTTGGATAGCTTCCATAGAGACAGACCCAAGGGTAGAAGGGGTATCCCTTCCTGGAACCTATCTCTGGTCTTACACCAGCTGACAAAGGCTCCTTTTGAACCAATCAAGGAGGCTTCCTTGAAGCACTTGACTCTTCAAGACAGTTTTCCTCTTAGCCCTTGGTTCGGGCTAAGTGGTAATTCCAGCCCTGGCCCCTACTCTGGATAGATCCCTCAAATCTGACAGGTCCCTTTGTCCGGTAAGAGCACTGCGCTACTACCTGGACAGGACCTCAGACCTTCAGCAAAATATAGAGTTGGTCTTTGTTTCCTTCAAGAAAGGTTTTAACAGAGACATCTCACCTGCCACTATCTCCTGATGGATCGAGCAAACTGTGATCCTATGTTATGAGCTCTCAGACCAGGAGGCCCACACATTACATCAGGTCAAAGCCCATGATGTTAGGGCCTTTGCTGCCTCTAAAGCCTTCCAATCGGGAGTTTCTTTAGAACAGATCTTAGCAGCCTGCCACTGGAAATCACACAACACCTTCACACAATTCTATCTGAAGGATGTGGCTTGGGCTGATTCGGAGCTCTACCATCTGGGACCGGTAGTGGCTGCTCAGCAGATCCACCAGTAGTCCAGGTGATGGAGGAGATATTGTACATTTGTAAATAGTTGTACATATATTTAACCCTTTCACTACTGAAGGAACATTATTCCAAGGGACTGTAGCCATATGACGTCATATCACGTCAGAAATGCCAATGAAGTAAAATAATAACTCACTACCTTATACCCTTTATTTGCGGTATTTTTCGGCATATTTCATTAGGAATTGATGAAAGTCGAATGGGAAAATTCGTGGGAAATTCCCCAAATAAAAATAAGCACGAGTAAACAATATGCGGTAAATACGGCAATATCTACAGAAACCAGTTAAAATAGGTGAAATGGTGAATTTTTTTTTAAAATATGGCATAACTTTCATATAAAATACTTACAAAATCGGTTTAATACTGATACACCAAAGAAAACGTATAACAGTGCACTGAAGGGAAAGAAGAAATATATATTATTGCCGTCGACCCTTGGTCGACAGACATGGTCCCTTGTAATACACATTGATGTTGACTGCTAGTCGACATACATGGTAGCGAAAGGGTTAAGAAGCAAAAAAAAACAAAAAAACTCTGACGTGCTTCCTTGGGGAGGTTTATTAAGCGTCCCGCAAGGGACGCTTGTTTGTGTATGGGAGACCTTCAGGCTCCGCCAGCTCCGCATTTTGTTTTCCTTATAACTCTGTAACCGTTAGGCGGATTCTTTTCAAATTTGGCAGGTTTAGGCAGTAGCCTTGGGGAATTTTTTTGAATATGCTGCAGTGACATTTCAACCAATCAGAGAGGTCACATGACCAAAAATGTCTTTTTTCGATGGGGAAGCTTGTCCGGATGATAACTTGAAAGGAATTTTATCAATTCACCTGAAACTTGGCAAATACATTCATTCTATTAAAATCTGGAAATCATTAGATTTTGGCATTGATTGGTTAAGAAATGGCCGAGTAATTAATGATTAATTAATCATTACAAATTTTCCAAATAAGGAAAACACAAAAATGCTTATATCTCGAAAACCGTGCTAGATAGAGCGATTTCGACGAAATTTTTGACCCGCAGGGTATCTCTGCAGAGTAGTTTTGCCAATTTTCAAAAAAAAATTTCTCTCCCCAGAAATGGCGGCCATTTTGAATTTTCGAATTTTTCGCAAAAATTGCAAAACACAAAAATGCTTATATCTCGAAAACCGTGCTAGATAGAGCGATTTCGATGAAATTTTTGATCTTCAGGGTATCTCTGCAGAGCAGCTATCCCAAAGAGCTTTCACTTGGTGGAGTTTCAGACCCATAGCTAATTGCTCACCTACTCAAAATGAGTAAATACGAATTACCTCTAAAAGTATTGCAGATAGCCAATTTTTCTCCAATAACTCATTCACCTACTTTTGGAAGAGCTTTCACTTGGTGAAGTTTCAGACCCGTAGCTAATTACTCACCTACTCAAAATGAGTAAATGCTAATTATCTCAAAAACTATTGCGGATACCCAATTTTTATCAAATAACTCATTCATGTACTTGTGGGAGAGCTTTCACATGGTGAAGTTTCAGACCTGTAGATAATTACTCACCTACTCAAAATGAGTAAATGCGAATTATCTCTTAAAAGAATTGCAGATAGCCAATTTTTCTCAAATAACTCATTCACCTACTTTTGGAAGAGCTTTCACATGGTGAAGTTTCAGACCCATAGCTAATTACTCACCTACTCAAAATGAGTATATGTGAATTATCTCTAAAAGTATTGCAGATAGCCAATTTTTCTCAAATAACTCATTCACCTACTTTTGGGAGAGCTTTCACTCCGTGAAGTTTCAGACCCATAGCTAATTATTTACCTACTCAAAATGAGTAAATGCTAATTATCTGTAAAAGTATTGCGGATACCCAATTTTTATCAAATAACTCATTCATCTACTTGTGGGAGAGCTTTCACATGGTGAAGTTTCAGACCCGTAGCTAATTACTCACCTACTCAAAATGAGTAAATGCGAATTATCTCTAAAAGTATTGCAGATAGCCAATTTTTCTCAAATAAATGATTCACCTACTTTTGGGAGAGCTTTCACTTGGTGAAGTTTCAGACCCATAGCTAATTACTCACCTACTCAAAATGAGTAAATGCGAATTATCTCTAAAAATATTGCAGATAGCCAATTTTTCTCAAATAACTCATTCACCTACTTTTGGGAGAGCTTTCACTCTGTGAAGTTTCAGACTCATAGCTAATTACTCACCTACTCAAAATGAGTAAATGCAAATTATCTCTAAAAGTATTGCAGATAGCCAATTTTTCTCAAATAAATCATTCACCTACTTTTGGGAGAGCTTTCACTTGGTGAAGTTTCTGACCCATAGCTAATTACTCACCTACTCAAAATGAGTAAATGCGAATTATCTCTAAAAGTATTGCAGATAGCCAATTTTTCTCAAATAACTCATTCACCTACTTTTGGAAGAGCTTTCACTCTGTGAAGTTTCAGACCCATAGCTATTTATTCACCTACTCAAAATGAGTAAATGCGAATTATCTGTAAAAGTATTGTGGATACCCAATTTTTATCAAATACTCATTCATCTACTTGTGGGAGAGCTTTCACATGGTGAAGTTTCAGACCCATAGCTAATTACTCACTTACTCAAAATGAGTAAATGCGAATTATCTGTAAAAGTATTGCAGATAGCCAATTTTTCTCAAATAACTCATTCACCTACTTTTGGCAGAGCTTTCACTTGGTGAAGTTTCAGACCCATGGCTAATTATTCACCTACTCAAAATGAGTAAATGTGAATTATCTCTAAAAGTATTGCAGATAGCCAATTTTTCTCAAATAACTCATTCACCTACTTTTGGGAGAGCTTTCACTCTGTGAAGTTTCTGACCCATAGCTATTTATTCACCTACTCAAAATGAATAAATGCTAATTATCTGTAAAAGTATTGCGGATACCCAATTTTTATCAAATACTCATTCATCTACTTGTGGGAGAGCTTTCACATGGTGAAGTTTCAGACCCATACCTAATTACTCACCTACTCAAAATGAGTAAATGCGAATTATCTCTAAAAGTATTGCAGATAGCCAATTTTTCTCAAATAACTCATTCACCTACTTTTGGGAGAGCTTTCACTCTGTGAAGTTTCAGACCCATAGCTATTTATTCACCTACTCAAAATGAATAAATGCTAATTATCTGTAAAAGTATTGCGGATACCCAATTTTTATCAAATACTCATTCATCTACTTGTGGGAGAGCTTTCACATGGTGAAATTTCAGACCCATAGCTAATTACTCACCTACTTAAAATGAGTAAATGTGAATTATCTCTTAATAGTATTGCAGATAGCCAATTTTTCTCAAATAACTCATTCACCTACTTTTGGAAGAGCTTTCACACACGAAAATGAAAAATTGTGAATATCTCGGAAAAGCTATTTCTTCTCCTTTAATGCTCGGCGGGAGATACACACCGCGGCAGTGGTCTTGACAAAAAATTTTGTCTCCCCAAAAATGGTGGCCATTTTGAATTTTCAAAGTTTTTGTAAAACACAAAAATGCTTATATCTCGAAAACCGTGCTATATGGAGGGAACTGAACAAAATTTTTGACCTGCTGGGTATCTCTGCAGAGTAGCCATGCCAATTTTCAAAATATTTTTGTCTCGCCAAATATAGCGGACATTTTTAATTTTTTGCAAAACACAAAAATGCTTATATCTTGAAAACCGTGCTAGATAGAGCAGACTGCGCTGACTTTGGTTGCCACAACAGTATAAGGCTAGAAACGAAGCATTTTCTTAATACTTTAGCACTCACCTTTATATCCTTTTCGGGATGCTTTGTTTTTGCTATGCAAAAACATTATCTTTTTTTTTTGCGAGCGATCCTCTAGTTTCTATGGGACTGAACTCATCCCTCTCTTCCCCTACCTCAGAGCAGGTCTGTTAAAAAAAAGGGGGGGGGGGGGGGGGGGGTCAGTAAGTTAGTTTGGACCGGTTAACCAGTTTCTGTCGACTGACTATGGCCTTAAGGGTTTCCTGACCTCAAGGTCTACCCAGGCTTGGACAAAACTTTGTTAGTTATCTTATGAGTTCAATTAAGTCCCTAGTAACTTACCCGCCGACCAAGCGGTAGTTATTCAGCTATTGTCCATTGGATAGGATGTATTAACGCAATAAAATTGCAAATTTAATAGGTAAATTAAATTTTTATAAGTTAATACCCTATCCAATGGACACACAAGACCCTCCCACCGACCCCGCTATCAGTTTACTAGGGGTCTAATTGGTTTAGACAACGAAAAAGATGCTATGACGTCACGCTGTCTAGACAGGAAGGAAGTACGACACGCCATCTGGCGAGTGCACAGTATTGGACCGACCTGGCCGGTGGAAACACAGGACGTCTTTTTCTGATGTTTGGCGGGCCGATCCACGCCGACTGGATAAGCTATTGTCCAATTTAAGCAGGTCTACATAATCTATTCATTTCATATGATTATAGATTGTTAAATACTGTACAGTTCTAAGTATGATGATGTAGTGAACATTTCATTTTTATTATTCAGCAAAATTTGTCAAAAATATTTATGGCAGATTGCTGAAGTGTATTACTAAATAAGTCTGATCTCTCCACTTGATTTATAGACAAAGTCATTATTCTCCATTTACAGGGAATATGCATGTTGTGTATGAAACAGTGGAACACTGGAAGTTAAATGTAACTTAGGTTGAACTTAGTTGATTGTGTTAATGTGAGAATTGATCTCTGTTCTCCACCCTGGAGATTTTAACTGATAGAAAGCTCAGGGCTGATGTTATGGTCTATTTCAGCTTGCTATTAGCTTGGACAAAGCTATTATGACAGAAGACTGGATTCATCATTGCTGGGACAAGCGAAATGATTTCCTCTTTCGGGGAGATCAGGATTCTATGGTGAGTGTGTAATTGCGTTTCCTGCTTACAAGTAGACACATGAGTTGTCTTTTTTCAAATGTGTTTTGTAAAACCTAATACTGTGTAATTGTTTTTTTCTAGCATGAGCTCTAGCTAGGCTCACATTCCTTGAGATCACTTTTTAACCCTTTAAAGGTTGTGTGAGCATTGTTTTCCCCCATGGTGTCCGGATGGGTGGGTGTGCGGGTGGCCAGTGGGATAAAGTTTGTCCAGGCTCTATCTCAGACTTTTAGGTGTAGGAAGTTGATATGTGGTAGAGACATTGATTGAGGGGTGTAGGTGTGCTACGTCAGGGTGTGACCTTGATTTCACCTTGGACCTTGCTGTAATACCCATGACCTTGAAAATATAGTCCGGGCTATATCTCGGAAACCGTAAGGTGTAGGAAATTGATATGTGGTAGGAACATTTGTTAGGGGGTGTAGGTGTGCAACATCATGGTGAGACTTTGATTTGACCTTTGCCATCCCTCTTGTGTCTAGTGTTGGTATCAAATAAAAATATGCATATCGATATCAAACCATATTTTTACCTTCCGTATCGATCGATATTGAAATATTGGGGGATGAGATGCTTTCCTGAGTGAGACCTTCCAAACTCTTTTGTGAGTTTTAGTAGTATCCCGAAACGTAAATAAATATGGCAGTTCCGTTTTCGCGGTAAGTAAAAATTACAAAAAATGACATGAAAAGGCATGAAATCTTCAAATTTTGTTCTTTATTTTAATGGAAGACAGCAGAGGTGGCTCTATTAAGTAATATGTTTCGATATTGATATTGTACCTTACATTACCAATATCGTTATATTCAGCATGAATTGATAAATATTTCAATATCGATAAACAATACCGGCACTAGTTGTGTCCTTGACCATTATTAAAATCTTGTCTGGGCTATATTTCGGAATCCGTAAGGTGTAAATGGTAGATACATGGTAGGGATATTGGTTGGGGGTGAAGGTGTGCAACATAGTATGACCTTTGACCTTGCTGTAGTGACCATATCTCAGAAACTATAAGGTGTAGGAAGCTGATTCTTGGAAAGGTTATTGGTTGAGGAGTGTAGGTATGCTAAATCATGGTGTTACTTTTCACTTTAGGTCTTCCAAAGTGCCATATTTCGAAGCTCTAGAACCAATAGTAAGGGAGACATAGCCTTTTAGTATGATGATCCCACTTGACCTTGACACAGATTCCAAAGAGCCCATCAAATCTGCCCCCCCAAATCCCCCTCAAAGTGAAACTGGGTTGATAAAGTTGAATTTCTTATATTTTGCAGTTTATCTTCAAAAACTTGTAAAGCGTAATTAAGTTATTCTTCAGGACTATTCAAACCTTGGGATTTGGCTTTTTGCCCCCTTCTTATCTTTCAATGTTAATTTTATGACCCTTTTAATTTCACTTATTGCTTATTTTATTATTACTGACAATCCCATTCATGTATTATATAAGCCTTTATTTTGACCATTTTTTACCATTATTCACTTTTTGTTGTGGGACACTTATTCTTTCCTTTTTGGGCTGTCGGGGTATTGTTTTCACCCATGGTGTCCGGATGGGCGGGCGGCGGGAAGAAGTTTGTCCAGCCTGTATCTCAGAAACCATAAGATCTAGGAAGTTGATACTTGGTAGGGACATTGGTTAGGGGGTGTAGATGTGTAATGTCATGGTCTGACCCTGATTTGACCTTGCCGTAGTGACCTTGGCCTATAAAATCTTGTCCGGGCTATATCTCGGAAACCGTAAGGTGTAGGAAGTTGATACTTGGTAGGGACATTGGTTAGGGGGTGTAGGTGTGCAACGTCATGGTGTGACCTTGATTTGACCTTTGACCTTGCCGTAATGACCTTGACCTATAAAATCTTGTCCCGTATATATCTCCGAAACCGTAAGGTGTAGGAAGTTGATACTTGGTAGGGACATTGGTTAGGGGGTGTAGGTGTGCAACATCATGGTGTGACCTTGATTTGACCTTTGACCTTGCCGTAATGACCTTGACCTATAAAATCTTGTCCCGTATATATCTCCGAAACCGTAAGGTGTAGGAAGTTGATACTTGGTAGGGACATTGGTTAGGGGGTGTAGATGTGCAATGTCATGGTCTGACCCTGATTTGACCTTGCCGTAGTGACCTTGGCCTATAAAATCTTGTCCGGGCTATATCTCGGAAACCGTAAGGTGTAGGAAGTTGATACTTGGTAGGGACATTGGTTAGGGGGTGTAGGTGTGCAACGTCATGGTGTGACCTTGATTTGACCTTTCTGTAGTGACCTTGAAATGTAAAATCGTGTCCGAGCTATATCTCGGAAACCGTAAGGTGTAGAAAGTTGATACTTGGTAGGGACATTGGTTAGGGGGTGTAGGTGTGCAACATCATGGTGTGACCTTGATTTGACCTTTGACCTTGCCGTAATGACCTTGACCTATAAAATCTTGTCCCGTATATATCTCGGAAACCGTAAGGTGTAGGAAGTTGATACTTGGTAGGGACATTGGTTAGGGGTTGTAGGTGTGCAACGTCATGGTGTGACCTTGATTTGACCTTTGACCTTTCCGTAGTGACCTTGAAATGTAAAATCGTGTCCGGGCTATATCTCGGAAACCGTAAGGTGTAGAAAGTTGATACTTGGTAGGGACATTGGTTAGGGGGTGTAGGTGTGCAACATCATGGTGTGACCTTGATTTGACCTTTGACCTTGCCGTAATGACCTTGACCTATAAAATCTTGTCCCGTATATATCTCCGAAACCGTAAGGTGTAGGAAGTTGATACTTGGTAGGGACATTGGTTAGGGGGTGTAGGTGTGCAACATCATGGTGTGACCTTGATTTGACCTTTGACCTTTCCGTAATGACCTTGACCTATAAAATCTTGTCCCGTATATATCTCCGAAACCGTAAGGTGTAGGAAGTTGATACTTGGTAGGGACATTGGTTAGGGGGTGTAGATGTGCAATGTCATGGTCTGACCCTGATTTGACCTTGCCGTAGTGACCTTGGCCTATAAAATCTTGTCCGGGCTATATCTCGGAAACCATAAGGTGTAGGAAGTTGATACTTGGTAGGGACATTGGTTAGGGGGTGTAGGTGTGCAACGTCATGGTGTGACCTTGATTTGACCTTTCCGTAGTGACCTTGAAATCTAAAATCGTTTCCGGGCTATATCTCGGTAACCGTAAGGTGTAGAAAGTTGATACTTGGTAGGGACATTGGTTAGGGGGTGTAGGTGTGCAACATCATGGTGTGACCTTGATTTGACCTTTGACCTTGCCGTAATGACCTTGACCTATAAAATCTTGTCCCGTATATATCTCGGAAACCGTAAGGTGTAGGAAGTTGATACTTGGTAGGGACATTGGTTAGGGGGTGTAGATGTGCAATGTCATGGTCTGACCCTGATTTGACCTTGCCGTAGTGACCTTGGCCTATAAAATCTTGTCCGGGCTATATCTCGGAAACCATAAGGTGTAGGAAGTTGATACTTGGTAGGGACATTGGTTAGGGGGTGTAGGTGTGCAACGTCATGGTGTGACCTTGATTTGACCTTTCCGTAGTGACCTTGAAATCTAAAATCGTTTCCGGGCTATATCTCGGTAACCGTAAGGTGTAGAAAGTTGATACTTGGTAGGGACATTGGTTAGGGGGTGTAGGTGTGCAACATCATGGTGTGACCTTGATTTGACCTTTGACCTTGCCGTAATGACCTTGACCTATAAAATCTTGTCCCGTATATATCTCGGAAACCGTAAGGTGTAGGAAGTTGATACTTGGTAGGGACATTGGTTAGGGGGTGTAGATGTGCAATGTCATGGTCTGACCCTGATTTGACCTTTGACCTTGCCGTAGTGACCTTGGCCTATAAAATCTTGTCCGGGCTATATCTCGGAAACCGTAAGGTGTAGGAAGTTGATACTTGGTAGGGACATTGGTTAGGGGGTGTAGGTGTGCAACGTCATGGTGTGACCTTGATTTGACCTTTCTGTAGTGACCTTGAAATGTAAAATCGTGTCCGAGCTATATCTCGGAAACCGTAAGGTGTAGAAAGTTGATACTTGGTAGGGACATTGGTTAGGGGGTGTAGGTGTGCAACATCATGGTGTGACCTTGATTTGACCTTTGACCTTGCCGTAATGACCTTGACCTATAAAATCTTGTCCCGTATATATCTCGGAAACCGTAAGGTGTAGGAAGTTGATACTTGGTAGGGACATTGGTTAGGGGTTGTAGGTGTGCAACGTCATGGTGTGACCTTGATTTGACCTTTGACCTTTCCGTAGTGACCTTGAAATGTAAAATCGTGTCCGGGCTATATCTCGGAAACCGTAAGGTGTAGAAAGTTGATACTTGGTAGGGACATTGGTTAGGGGGTGTAGGTGTGCAACATCATGGTGTGACCTTGATTTGACCTTTGACCTTGCCGTAATGACCTTGACCTATAAAATCTTGTCCCGTATATATCTCCGAAACCGTAAGGTGTAGGAAGTTGATACTTGGTAGGGACATTGGTTAGGGGGTGTAGGTGTGCAACATCATGGTGTGACCTTGATTTGACCTTTCCGTAATGACCTTGACCTATAAAATCTTGTCCCGTATATATCTCCGAAACCGTAAGGTGTAGGAAGTTGATACTTGGTAGGGACATTGGTTAGGGGGTGTAGATGTGCAATGTCATGGTCTGACCCTGATTTGACCTTGCCGTAGTGACCTTGGCCTATAAAATCTTGTCCGGGCTATATCTCGGAAACCATAAGGTGTAGGAAGTTGATACTTGGTAGGGACATTGGTTAGGGGGTGTAGGTGTGCAACGTCATGGTGTGACCTTGATTAGACCTTTCCGTAGTGACCTTGAAATCTAAAATCGTTTCCGGGCTATATCTCGGTAACCGTAAGGTGTAGAAAGTTGATACTTGGTAGGGACATTGGTTAGGGGGTGTAGGTGTGCAACATCATGGTGTGACCTTGATTTGACCTTTGACCTTGCCGTAATGACCTTGACCTATAAAATCTTGTCCCGTATATATCTCGGAAACCGTAAGGTGTAGGAAGTTGATACTTGGTAGGGACATTGGTTAGGGGGTGTAGATGTGCAATGTCATGGTCTGACCCTGATTTGACCTTTGACCTTGCCGTAGTGACCTTGGCCTATAAAATCTTGTCCGGGCTATATCTCGGAAACCGTAAGGTGTAGGAAGTTGATACTTGGTAGGGACATTGGTTAGGGGGTGTAGGTGTGCAACGTCATGGTGTGACCTTGATTTGACCTTTCTGTAGTGACCTTGAAATGTAAAATCGTGTCCGAGCTATATCTCGGAAACCGTAAGGTGTAGAAAGTTGATACTTGGTAGGGACATTGGTTAGGGGGTGTAGGTGTGCAACATCATGGTGTGACCTTGATTTGACCTTTGACCTTGCCGTAATGACCTTGACCTATAAAATCTTGTCCCGTATATATCTCGGAAACCGTAAGGTGTAGGAAGTTGATACTTGGTAGGGACATTGGTTAGGGGTTGTAGGTGTGCAACGTCATGGTGTGACCTTGAGTTGACCTTTGACCTTGCCGTAGTGACCTTGACCTATAAAATCTTGTCCCGGCTATATCTCGAAAACCGTAAGGTGTAGGAAGTTGATACTTGGTAGGGACATTGGTTAGGGGGTGTAGGTGTGCAACGTCATGGTGTGACCTTGATTTGACCTTTGACCTTTCCGTAGTGACCTTGAAATGTAAAATCGTGTCCGGGCTATATCTCGGAAACCGTAAGGTGTAGAAAGTTGATACTTGGTAGGGACATTGGTTAGGGGGTGTAGGTGTGCAACATCATGGTGTGACCTTGATTTGACCTTTGACCTTGCCGTAATGACCTTGACCTATAAAATCTTGTCCCGTATATATCTCCGAAACCGTAAGGTGTAGGAAGTTGATACTTGGTAGGGACATTGGTTAGGGGGTGTAGATGTGCAATGTCATGGTCTGACCCTGATTTGACCTTGCCGTAGTGACCTTGGCCTATAAAATCTTGTCCGGGCTATATCTCGGAAACCGTAAGGTGTAGGAAGTTGATACTTGGTAGGGACATTGGTTAGGGGGTGTAGGTGTGCAACGTCATGGTGTGACCTTGATTTGACCTTTCCGTAGTGACCTTGAAATCTAAAATCGTGTCCGGGCTATATCTCGGAAACCGTAAGGTGTAGAAAGTTGATACTTGGTAGGGACATTGGTTAGGGGGTGTAGGTGTGCAACATCAGGGTGAGACCTTGATTTGACCTTTGACCTTGCCGTAATGACCTTGACCTATAAAATCTTGTCCCGTATATATCTCGGAAACCGTAAGGTGTAGGAAGTTGATACTTGGTAGGGACATTGGTTAGGGGGTGTAGATGTGCAATGTCATGGTCTGACCCTGATTTGACCTTGCCGTAGTGACCTTGGCCTATAAAATCTTGTCCGGGCTATATCTCGGAAACCGTAAGGTGTAGGAAGTTGATACTTGGTAGGGACATTGGTTAGGGGGTGTAGGTGTGCAACGTCATGGTCTGACCTTGATTTTGACCTTGCCGTAGTGACCATGACCAATAAATTTTGTCCGGGCTATATCTCGGAAACCGTAAGGTGTAGGAAGTTGATACTTGGTAGGGACATTGGTTAGGGGGTGTAGGTGTGCAACATCATGGTGAGACCTTGATTTGACCTTTGACCTTGCCGTAATGACCTTGACCTATAAAATCTTGTCCCGTATATATCTCGGAAACCGTAAGGTGTAGGAAGTTGATACTTGGTAGGGACATTGGTTAGGGGGTGTAGGTGTGCAACGTCATGGTCTGACCTTGATTTTGACCTTGCCGTAGTGACCATGACCAATAAATTTTGTCCGGGCTATATCTCGGAAACCGTAAGGTGTAGGAAGTTGATACTTGGTAGGGACATTGGTTAGGGGGTGTAGGTGTGCAACGTCATGGTGTGACCTTGATTTGACCTTTCCGTAGTGACCTTGAAATGTAAAATCGTGTCCGAGCTATATCTCGGAAACCGTAAGGTGTAGAAAGTTGATACTTGGTAGGGACATTGGTTAGGGGGTGTAGGTGTGCAACGTCATGGTGTGACCTTGAGTTGACCTTTGACCTTGCCGTAGTGACCTTGACCTATAAAATCTTGTCCCGGCTATATCTCGAAAACCGTAAGGTGTAGGAAGTTGATACTTGGTAGGGATATTGGTTAGGGGTTGTAGGTGTGCAACGTCATGGTTTGACCTTGATTTGACCGTTGACCTTGCTGTAGTGACCTTGACCTATAAAATCTTGTCCCGGCTATATCTCTGAAACCGTAAGGTGTAGGAAGTTGATACTTGGTAGGGACATTGGCTAGGGTGTGTAGATGTAAAACGTCATGGTGTGACCTTGATTTGACCTTTGACCTTGCCGTAGTGACCTTGACCTATAATGCCTTGTCTGGACTATATTTCGGAAACCATAAGGTGGTTGGAAGTTGATATTTGGTAGGGACATTGGCTAGGGTGTGTAGATGTAAAACGTCATGGTGTGAACTTGATTTGACCTTTGATCTTGCATATCTGATGCTATTTTATCTCTCTACAGGGATATCTAGTACTATTTTATCTCTCTTGTATCTCTCTTATATCTTTTACTTGAATCTTGGTAGTTGCACCTTTGCATGTTTTTTAATGTAGATTAAGCACTGTTAAAGTCATATTAGAATTCATTAACTGTTTTACTTTTGCAACTTCCCATTGTAACAGATGGTATTGCATCAAGTGAGCCATAGGTTTTGCCCGAACTCCACACAAAAGCATGTGTTACCACATCTGTATGTAATGTGTATGGGTAATATTCAAAACTTGCAAACCATAATTCGACCATACAAATGAATATCAAAATGGGAGAAGTCTTAAAGCTTCATAATTTTTAGTTAACTGAATTGTCCTGTTTTAATACTTGATCTTTACATGCAGTTTCTTTCTCTTAGATGTTGTTTTCTCTACTTAAACATTATTTGGACACTGACACTGCTCTGAAAGTATCCCAATCTGTGTACTGTTTCACTACTTCTATATCTCATGGTGTTAAAAACTATTTCCCCAGGCTGTGGGGTACGGGCATCTCTGATGCTATTTTCTAGTCATATAATCTATTAAAATAAACACAAAAGCATTTTTTTTTATTGCATTAATACATCTTTTCTGGTGGACAAATGCTTTTGCCTGGCCCACTGCCAGTCTTTCCAAACGTTAGGAAAAAAAAGTCGTGAGCTGAGCCCTGGCTGGGACCGATAGTGTCCTGTTCATTTGCCAGATGGTTACATTGCCCCCAGCTCGCTAGATGGAGCAACATACTTCCTTGTTTTGTTTGGTGCGAAGTGGTTAAAACTTGTGAAAAGATATTTTGTTTGTCATGGCATCTTCAGGACAGAAAAGAGGTTCTTGTGGTCATATTATGGCCGTGTTTGATGGTGACAAGAAGTATGCACAGTGTGGAGAGAAGGGAGTAGGTGAGAGGGCGCTTGCATTCTTAAACCCTGCAAGAATTGTGACCTCACTGAACACCAGAAGAATATGCTTGCTACCCCAACATCCAAAATATGTAAAGAAAAGAAATCTGGCGTTTTAATAGATTCAAAGGATGTGACTGTTGTTGGCCCCATGGAAGACCAGGCGGAAACCGCTAATGTTGAAAATATGTCTTCTGCACAGTTGCTGAGCAGACCGGTAGTCCTTGGCCTGGTCCATCTAACTATGTGTCGAGCAAAACTTACATGATCTGAATGACAAGTGGCTGGAGTGTTTTACGTGATTTGAAGCATTTTTAACCAGGGGAAACATCTTCTCTACACCAAAGGTAGCTGTGCCTGGATCTCCTGCTAAGAAACCTCCAGTGTCTGATAAACCCTTTTTGGAGCCTACTTCAGACTTGGCCACTGGTTCAGTGACGTTCCCAGCTGCTAGTAAGGACCAATAATCAGGGGAGAAGACTAAGACTATTAGAATCTCCCTTCAGCAAGGAGAGTGAGTCACCTCCTTGGACTTCAGCAATGCTTATTTTCACATCTCAATAAGCCCAAGGTCTAGGAAATATTTAAGGTTTCATCTGAACCGACTGCCTACAAGTTCACAGCCCTTCCCTTTGGCCAAGCTACAGCTCCTCTGGAGTTCACAAAGGCTGTAAAGGAAGTGAAGCTCATGGCTCAAGCCAGGGGTTTAAAACTCTACCAGTACCTAGGTGACTGGTTCCTCAGAGCCCTGTCTCAGGAAGTGTACCAACAACATACCCAGACCCTTTTTGTCCTGTACCAAGATCTGTGCTGGGTAGTAAACTTGACCAAGTCGCAACTGATTCTCCAACAAGTGTTCAACTTTGTAAGATATTGGTTCAACCTTTCCCAAGGTCTGGTGAAACCCACCCAAGAGAGGTGGGACTCTCTGACTCAGAAAAATAAAGATCCCATAAAAAAGGAAACCTGCCCAGTCAGGCAGTTCATGTTGATGAAAAGTCTTTTGACAGCCACAGATAAGCAGGTCATTTTGGGATGTCTTCATATGAGGCCCAGTCAGTGGCACCTGAAGAATCATTGGCATGTCCTAGAGTCAATGGAGAAGATCATACCTTTGGCCAGATCTCTCCATCCTCACCTGTTGGTGGCTGAATGAAGACTGCTTCTTAGCCAACCTTTGCACTCTCGCCAACATGCTCTGCAGCTTTTACCAGACATATCAAACTAAGGTTGGGGCGCACACTTAAGAGACTGCAAAAAACCTCTGGTTAAAGCCAGAAAGCAACTTGCACATAAATTTTCTAGTACTGAAAGCAGTCCTACTGGTCCTCAAGATGTTTGAGCACTTGTGTTGGGGCCAGACTATTTTAGTGGCAGCAGACAACACAACAATTGTGTTGTACATAAAAAAGGAGGGGTGTGGGAGATCAAGTGCTCCTGTGGAGTCTGCTTTCATGGTGCAACCTCAGGCAAATAGTGCTAAGGGCTAGGCACATTCCAGGCCGCCTGAATGTGATAGCGGACAAGCTGTCTAGACACAAACAGGTGATTCAGACAGAGTGGTCTTTTCTCCAGGAGGTGTTCGACCACTTTTTTGCAAGGCAGCACACCCGTCAAGTGGATGTTTTTGCCACTAGGTTCAACCACAAACTTCCCAAATTTGTATCCTATGTTCCAGATCACAAAGTTTGGAAAGTGGATGCATTGTGCCTTCAGTGGGAGGAGCTGGATGTTTATGCTCTATAAGTCTCTATAAATTGAAATAGTGCAAATCAAGTCAGGTGGACTTCAGGTCACCTTTTATAGAGCAGATTTCAGATTTTCTCCTGCATCGCTTTCAGGGGAAAATCTCCAACCAAGCCCTATAGATGGCTATGGGACGGCTATAGCAGACAAAATCAGAAAAGATAGCCTCAACATTAGTAAAGATGGAAAATTAAACAGACCTTTGGACAGTTTTCATTGGTTCAGACCTAAAGAACGCAGGGGTATTCCTGGTTGGAATCAGTTGACCAAACCTCCTATTAAACCTTCAGGAAAGCTTCTCTTAAACATCTGATGTTCAAAACTGTTTTCTTCCTAGCACTAGGTTCTGGAAAGGGAAGGAGTAAAATTCATGCTTGGTTCCACAGAACATTAGACATCAAGAAGATTGGTCTGATGCCTCCTAATATCCTTCAACCGGCTCCTTATCTGAGAGTCTTTTGGCCAGGGATGGACCAGATTGTGTAGCTCCGGTGGTCATTCCAGATTTGGCTCCTACATCTGATAGGTCCCTTAAGGAGGATAGAACACTGTTCAGTCAGAGCGTTACGGTATTATAGGGTGTTCCACTGGCGCCATCTTGATGGTACCCAAGGATTTTTTGAGGGTCAGGACCAATGTTTAGTTGGTTAGGATCGGTTGTGATGTTCCGGCTTGTTGTTTGATATTTCACTGATCCTCCCTGACTCTTGATCCTGACGGTGGCTCCACCCACCTGGAAACCATGTTGTTCTAGTCACTTCCCATCTTGGCCTAGTCACTTCCCATATTGTCCTAGTCATTTCCTGTCTTGTCCTAATCACTTCTGTCTTGCCCTATTCACTTTCCGTCTTGTCCTATCATTAAACCGGCTTGTCCTTGTAACTTGCATCTTATCCTGCCCATTTAACGTTGAATTCCAGCATGATGTGAGGTAAAAATATGACAACAAATTATAAAGAATGGGAAAAACAGTGAAAGCATTCAGAATCTTGCAGTTAACAGGAAGAAAAGGTCCACATGTATGCTGTTAATACTAAGAGACCAGAAAAAGTGTTTTGTTTGGTCATATAATAATCAAATTCTCAGCCTATTTCAGCAGAGCAATTTCTGGAGAAAAAAGAGATCAAGTGTTGACCAATCAAGAATTTGAGAAAATAAGATTAAGGACAGTCAACGTACTATTTGAATCCCATCACATGAACAGAACTGCAGCATGTTTTACCCTCACGTCAATTTAATTGGTATAAATGTGTATAGAAATTGCTCACATTGACGAAATTTGAAGGTGGCTTTCCCAGAAGTCCGAATTTGGGCCCTATGTTGGAAGGTTGGCAGTTGCTTACTGATGGTCGAGAGTTTACAGTACAGAACCTTGACCAATTGTATGTACTGGTTTCATCTACCCATAAAAAAAACCGTTGTGACATGACCTATCCTGCGTTGAAAGCGATGTTAAAACCCACATAAATAAATAAAATATGTAAAACTACAGTCCCAACTTGAAAATCATAATTTGAAAAAAAAAGGAGAAAAGAAAAAATGTCAGTGGTGTACTTTTGGTCACATGATGGGATCCAAATATTTAGTATTGACCTAGGTTTCAATTTCTTGATTGCTCGAAACTTGATGTCTTGATACTTCTTTTCCCAGAAATTCATCAAAACTGGACTGGTTATACTGACTGGAAGTTTGGTCATGGTGAGTCGCTACACTTCCCGGGTCTTGTGTTTTTGTCACTATGGCTTGCAGTGACCTCCTATGAATTGTCTGTTGTTCCTCTGGGCTTGTCCTGGGGCTTTCAAGTTCGATGTTACAGGAAACAGACTACCTGGGATGTATTATGTCCTATCATTTAGGTAGGTTAGCCGACTCTTCATTTTCTTGCCCAAAATGGCCCCAATCCCCGACTCCGCTAACCGACCCTAAAGTCGCTAAGAGTTGGTAAGGGACGGCTCCAGTGGACACCCCCATTACTTGGACAAGACCAAGGACCTCCGGGACAGCAAGGATTTGGTTTTGATCTCATTCAAGAAGAGCTTTGCCAAGGATATTGTTCCAGCAACTGTTTCTTCTTTGATCTAACAGACAGTGCTTTTGTGCTGTCAACTTTTGGATGAAATGCTCTGAAGCCCAAGGTACAGACCAATGCTGTCAGATCCTTTGCAGCTTCCAAGGCCTTCCAGGGAGGATTGTCATTGGAGCAAATCCTATCAGTGTGTCACTGGAAGTCTGTCCTTCACTCAATTTTATATGAGTGAAGCTCTATCATCTTAGTCCAGTTGTGGCGGCAAACTGTTTTTCACTGTCTTGTACGTAGTGTATACATAGAAGGAACACTTCTTTTTTGCTTGAAAAACTTTTTTTGCTGCTTACTCCCATGAACAAAAGTGGTGGACAAGGGTATAGATTCCCACCTAGGCCATTTTTTTCTTTCCATGCTAACATGAACAAAGGTGGCAGACAGAAGGCCTTCTTTCCTATTCACCTTCCTTCGGAATCCTCTGGACCAAACTTAGCCTTTTCCACCCCTCCCTAAAGGGAGGGAGTGGGGCTGAACCGGTAAGCCTTGTGTCCCAAGGCCTATTTGATAGCCAGAGTTCTTAGATAGGGCCCTTTGTGAGCTACCCTCCATCCACTGGGTCTGCTTTTGTCCACTAGGTAAGATGTATTAACGTAATAAAATGGAAATTTAATAAGTAAATAAAATTTTTATAGGTTAATACGTTACCTTATGGACAAAGGGATTCTCACCCTACTTTCCCCCGCAATATACAGCTCACCAGAGGACATACTAAGGGTAGGAAACAAAAAGGGGCAGGATGTTGCTCCATCAAGTGAGAGCTGAGGGTGACGCGTCCACCAGGCAAGTGAACAGAACACTACCAGTTCCAGCCTGAGCCCAGCTCAGGATATTTTTTCTAACATTTAGCAAGACCGGCAACGTGCTAGGCAAATGCGTATGTCCACTAGGTAACGTATTAACCTTCGGGCTTCGTGGCTTTAATATTCAGCCGATCAATAGTTTTAAACCATCATAAAGGACTCGAATATGTCTTATTCCTATATCATATAACTTTGTTGAGAAAATTGTTCACTTGTATGTTAGAGTTGTAATTACATCCACCGGAGGTATCCAGTGGATACATTAGATTTTCTTCATGCTGCCACCATGGACACTGTGTCATTGTGTGGGAAGGTTTATGACTGCTGTTTCTAAAACATTTAAACACCTAGGCTACTAAATTTTAAATGATACATTCATTATAAAAATTGTGAATAATTTTGGCCTTATTTTGAAGACCCTGATTTCTACCACAAATGTTTCTTGAAAAGAAGCAAGCTTCTTGTATTGACAAACTGTGACTGGTTCTCTAGAAGATTGAAGTGCGTTTTTACGAGTGATATGTTGAACAGACATATATGTCCCCTATATGCTTGCAAGCATTTGACGTTGGAGACCTTCATCTAAATTCATACAAAGACTGTCAGAGTATTTTGGGCCCCTCATTCAAAGACAGACAAGGTCAGCCAAATTTAAAAGTGCTAATACCTATTTTGTTAATTTTTGTAGTGGTTTGGGGTGTGAAACCAATTTTTGGGGAAATCATGGGGTTTGAATTTCATGACATGGCAGATTTGTTCAACCCTCGACTGGGTGTTATGTCCGTTATGGCTGTTTTAGTGAAGAGATATTTTTCAGTTGATCAACACAGAATAGACTGAAGCCGAATAAAGTAATTGCTGTAACTTTTATATTTTTCAGTCCATTAATATTTGTATCATCTGTAAACCCAACCTCTATCAATATTCATAATGTACTCCTATACTTCACTTGACACTTTGAGCTTTCCAATTTTGTGTGTGGGTAGATATGGGTAAGGCCTTGAAGCATAGTTTTGTGGCCTCATCCTTCCACTTGAAAACCATTGGTGGCCTTCTAAAGGTGAAATTAGAGGTGTTTCTTCACATTTTGGCCTTTCATATGCAATTACATAAAAAAAATTTCATAGGCCTTTCAAATTTGGAATGTGGGTATGTATAGGCAAGGCAGTGAAGCCTATTGTTTTGTGATCTTGGCCTATGGACCAATGGCGGCCTTCTGCAACAAATTGAAAATGTTGATTATTTTGAAAACCAGCAGAGATGAGTGATTTGGAGCAAATTTTGGACCTTAGATATAATGCTTCGGGAAAAAGTTTTGGTTGCCATCTTGAATTTTGGTAGAAATCATATATTTTGCTTTTCTTGAAAACCATTTGAGAAAGTCGTTTGAAGCAAAATTTGGATTCTAGAGACCCTCCACATAATGTCTTTGAAGAATTTTTAATTTTCCAGATTTTGGCCACCATCTTGAATTTTAGCAGAAATTAAAAATGTCCATTAACTTGAAAACCATTAGGGATAGGGCAATTTCGAGTAGATTTTGGATCCTTTATGTGGGTGTTCCACCACACGACTAAGCTCCCTGATTAAGGGTTTTTGGGAGTCGGTTTCAAATATTTGCTTAGTCCCAGACGTCCTGTAAGGGTCGGTAGTTGTCGGTTATGGCCGTGAGAGAAATCAAACATGTTTGATATTTCTCATGACCCAAACCGATTCTCATTTCCCACCGACAACAAAATGTCCAGTCCCAGGCTTCCTCAGGCCTCCTCAGACCCAAATTTACACAGTCCTATGTTGTCCCAGGCATCCTGCGACCCTTAGTCCCAGGCCTCCGTAGCTTAGTCCCAGGAAGCCTGTTTGGCAGTCCCCGACTCATAACAGATCTTTAAAGTTTCATGCATGTGAAAAGGAATCGGTTTCATTAGTCCCGGGAAGCCTCAGACCGTCTCAGGTGTCCTGGGACTAAGAAATCTGGGTCTGGGACTAAGCCCCGACAAAGGGAAGCCGACCCTAACCGATCCAAGCCGGCGTCCTCAGGCCGCCTGGGACAACACAAATTTAGTCTGCGGCGGTCTGAGGACGCCCCAGGAGGCCTGGGACTAAGAACCGATTAAGAGCCGACTGTTTTCCATGCGTCGGAAATTAAAACGAGGCAATGAGGGGGTCTGAGACTATATAAGCGACCGCGCACACATTCTCGTTGTTACTGACTGGTTGACTACTGAGAGACGTGTGTCACTGTTTTGTAGGGGTTTTCAGTTTTTTAAATATCATATAATACTTGAGCTTAAGGCAAATTTCACAGTTAGGAGACACATTTTACCTTTTTACTTTTTTTTTTTGCTATTGACTGGAGTAATGAGGAAAGAGAAAGGAGGGAAGAGAGGAAAGAAGAAGATGGATGAGAGGCAATAGGAGAGGGAGAAGGAAGGTGGAGAGGTGGATGAAAGGATTGAGGAAAGAACGGAGGAGGGTACACAAGAGACTGAGGAGCGTTTGGAAGTTACTGAGGAAGCTTGCGAAGAAGAAGAGAGGTGTGAGGAGGATTCAGAGAGTCACTCGACAGCCAAGAGAGCCAGGGTCTGTGCAACCTTCACTGACAGCCAAGAAACTGCAATTGTGGAGTTTGTGAAGAAGCATCCAGAGCTCTACGACAAGGAGCATGCACGTTTCCACGACAGACAGAAGAAGGAGGCTCTCTGAGCAGAAATCTCTGCAGAACTGAAGCTCCAGCCCTTTGATGTCAGAAGATGGTTCGAATCCCAGAGAACACGTTATGGCAAGCTGTCCAAACTACAATCTGGCCAAGCCCCAAGTGAGATGACCAAGAGACAGAAATGGGTCTACCAGCAGATGGGTTTCCTTAAGACCCACATCAGACGAAAGGGGGCCAGCAGAAGTTCAGGGTTCGAGGCCAGTCCCAACACCAGCAGGCATGAAGAATCGCGTGGATCTACTACTGATACAGAACACCTTGAGTCCAGTGTCCTGAGGGAGAGTAGGAGTCAACCTATGTTCACATCTACACCAGTTTCAACAGACTCCAAGATACTCAAGCACTTTGACCAGATGAGGACATTGATCTCAAGTTTCCTGCAGCAGAAGTCAGACAGGCAGCCCTTCTTTGACTACGTGGCATCAGAGGCTGAAAAGATGACCCAAGAGGAGTTTGAGGACCTCAAGGGCAGAATTTTTAGAGACATTGAAAGCATTAAGAGCAACTGTAGACGTCAACCACTACCCAGAAGATCAGCCACTATTACCACGGAGTCCCAGAGGGTCGGGATACTGCCAACAACCACTCAACAGGCGTCTACTTCCACCCAAGCAGCAGCTAGCAGCAGTTACGTCTACTACTCACCCAGCCCACTTGGCTTTGGCAACCCTACATCAGTTCTAACAGTACAGAATGAGGGTAGTAGACACAACTTAGTGGAATACTAAGCCAGCTACCAGATCTGACATCTACACAGATCATTGAGCAGCCTCAGCAGTAGCAGCAGCCGCAACTCTTCACTATCACCACTACAGCACCGCCTCAACAGCAGCAGCCTCTGCAGTAGCCATCCAGTCAGGGCGGGTCTTTGACCTGCCAGGCCCTTTTCAGGGCCACCCAAATATTCCAAAAACAATTCTTCAGCTGCAAGTTATTCCAATTCCCCTCCAAGAACATAACAGTTCAGTACAAATACTTATCACAAAACAAAAAACAAAAAAAAAGTCCAACACCTACACCACCCCAAACATGAAACAAATAACCCATGGTACCACACATAACAAAAAAGGCCACATAGAAAAAAAAATTAAAATAAATAACCTCCCAATATGGCCAATAATCAGCCCATTTTTAGCTTAAAATCAATGGGATTGGTTAAAATCTTGAATAAAAAAGTCCAACACTCACACCATCCCTGGAGTTAAAAGACATTATCACATACTTACCAACACACAAACCCAATACCAAACCTAACCCCCAAATAACAAACACACAAACCCAATACCAAACCTAACCACCAACCAACAAACACGCAAACCAAATACCAAACATAACCACCAACCAAGAAACAGACAAACCCAATAGCAAACAGAACCCAAACCAAAGAACTGACAAACTATTTTGCAAACATAACCCCCCATCATTGTAAAGAAAACCAATTTGGTGGTTATATTTCCTAAATATTTGTGAAGTGGAGTAAAAGATTTTAATTCTAAGATTTCTAGGAAAACATTTCTGTTTCAAATATTTTTCCCAAAGAAAAACCAAATGTAAGTAAAATTAGGATGTAGTTTTCAAAATATATGCAATATTTATTCCATTTAGGAAGTTATGTTTGGGTTTGTGTGTTGTTTTTGAGAATTATGTTTAGCACTGGGTTTGTCTGTTTGTTAGTTGGGTGACTTCTGTAAGGCATTTATGTTTGTCTGTTTGTTGGGTGGGTGACTTATGTTGGGCATTTGTTTTGTCTGTTTGTTGGTTGCGTGACTTCTGTCGGGCATTGGGTTTGTCTGTTTGTTGGGTGGGTGAATTATGTTGGGCATTGCTTTTGTCTGTTTGTTGCTTGCGTGACTTCTGTCGGGCATTGGGTTTGTCTGTTTGTTGGGTGGGTAAATTATGTTGGGCATTGGGTTTGTCTGTTTGTTGGGTGGGTGAATTATGTTGGGTAATGGTTGTGATATTTGGAACAAGCACAGCTGATTAATTGTTTTTGGAATATTTGGTAGTCCTGAAAAGGACTGGTTATTAGTCCTGAAAAGGACTGGTTATTAGTCCTGAAAAGGACTGGTTACTGCAGCAGGAGTTATTTTCTGCCATCTTGCCAGGCCACTGCTCCCTCATTATTGAAGTAGTCCTTGAGGTAATCCCTCTGTCTTTTGGCTTCTCTAGCAGGGTTTCTGTCTGGACCACCACCAGCAGCACCACCAATCAGTTGACAATCACCAGGCACATCATCATCATCTCCAGGCTCTTGACCACCATGTTGACCTTGATACTGGCTTCTCAGTATGTTGTGCAGAACCACACAGGTCAAGACCACATCCCTGACTGTTTCTGGGGGTAGTTCAATAGTGGTCAACATCACTCTGAATCTTGAGACCAGGATGCCAAAAGCGTTTTCAACAACTCTCCTGCCCCTTGATATTCTGTAGTTGGCAATCCTTTCCTCTCTGGTTAACATCCTTCTGCCATAGGGTTTCATGAGCCAGGTCTTCAGGGCAAAGGCATCATCTGCCAGAATGAAGTAGGGGACATCTCGACCACCCTGGGTTATAGGAGCTGGGTCAGGGAAGCCTATCCTGCCATCCTCAATCCTCCTCTTCAGCTGACAGGCATTAAATATCTGGGCATCTGAGCAAGATCCAGCTGTACCCACATCCACCCATCTGAACTTGTACTGTCCATCAACCAAGGCCAACATTACTATGGAAAAGAACCCCTTGTAGTTGTGGTACAGGGCTCCAGTGTTCTTGGGTTTCTTCAGGGCCACATGCTTGCCATCAAGGGCTCCCAGGGCATGTGGAACATTCCACCTGATCCTGAATTCCCTTTCCAGTTCTTTCCACCCATCTGGAGTAGTAGGACATCTGAGGTACTCTCTGGTGAACTCATCCTGGATGGCCCTGCAGACCTCTGGTAGAAAATTGGAAATGGTGGATCTGCCAACCCTAAACTGACAGGATAATGATGTGTAGGACTTCCAGTGGCCAGATATCTGATGGTGAGGGCTAACTTCTCCCCAACACTGATTGGAGCTCTGTAGTTGGTGGCCTGCCTGGCTAGACGTGGTTCCAGTCTGGTCTTTATCATTTCAAAGAATTCTGGGGTCATCCTCATGTAGTTGGTGAATCCTGGAATGTCTGTGGCATACAGTTCAGCCATAATGTTGTGGTAGGCCCCCCTCTCCTCTCTCTGTAGTAGCCATGGCCTGACCCACATGTTGTGCCTTCTTCTAGGTCTCTGTCTGGCTGGTGGTGGTGGTGGAGGTGCTGGTGGTGGTTGCTGTGGTCGACGTAGAAATAGCAAATACATCATTATATGTAGTGGTCCAACAATTCGAAGGAAAATCGATTCGTTGTTTTTTTTTTCAAATTTCAATGTAGAAAATCAATTCTCATGTTAAGAATCGATTATGAATCGAAAATAAAGTTTAAAAGTCACCCAATTTTAGTTTTTGTGTAAATATTTAACATTTTATTTCTGTGACATTTGTTTACATTATCTGCCATATTTGTTTCACTGATACTTCCTGTTGGGCAAGATTAAAACTCGAGATTTTTGTATACGTTTAAAAGATCTTTTAAGACAATAAACTAAGTGTAACCTAAGTTAAATTTAACTTTCACTGCATCATAAACACCATGCATACTACCTGCAAATGGGGAATAACAACATTGGCCATCAATCAAGTGGAGAGAACAGGCCTCATTCACTGTAACACTTCAGCAATTTGCCATGAATGTTTTTGACAACTTTTGTTGAATAATAAAAGTTAAATGTTTAGTACATTGTCACACTCTGAATTGTACAGTATTTAAGAAATTATAATTATATAAAATTAATAGATCATGTAGATCGGCTTAAAAGCAAAATTCATGGAATTTTTTTTTTCAGGATGACAGAAATTTAATAGAACAATAGGCCAATACTTTACAGTAACCTAAACTCGGAGAAATGATTACAGGAGACTGTTTGAAGTTAGAGATGTTAGAGATATTTACAGCTTGGAGTAAAATATAAGGCAGAAGACATGATTATGTGTTATAAAAAAAGAAGCATGGAGTGATGTTGAATAAAAGTGGTTGAAAATATGTTTATTTTAACTTTCAGCATTCTTGGTTGTTTTTTAATCTGCTGAAGTTACATTCAAACACCATAAATGATTTTAAGCTGAAAAGGGTTGATGGAAATAAATGAAAAATTTTAACTGTTAAGGTTGCCTTAGTAGATTACTACATTATTGCTCATAAACATACTTGCTTAGTCTTTCAATGATACCCCCCTTCCCTACCACAAACTGGAACCAAATAACATGGATTATTTTATACTTGATTGATAGAAAAACTGCTGTATTCTGATATTTGAGAAAAAATAAAGAATTCCTTGTCTTTCTTGAAAAACAAGCAGAAAGGCGATTATAATCCATAATCGATCGCTAAGAATGACCGATTAATCTATTCTGATTTTTCTGACCGATTCCTAACACTAATTATATGTAACTGAATAAAAACTAAAAAAGCCCTAAGTTGTTGCTGAAGCTGTCTTCCATTAAAAGGTGGCATCCTGCTGTGTTCCTAGAAAAGTAATGATGATTAGATAGCGGAATTTATATATATATACCCAGAAAATCCAGCTTTTCTGCAAAACAAGAATCGGCCACATTGGTCTCGGGAAGACTGAGGACGCCGGGGGTTAGTCGGGGCTTAGTCCCAGGAGGCCTGAGGCGTCCTGGGACCCAGTCGGTATGTGTACGACAAGATCGTGGTTGAAACCGACCAGAAAACTCGCTTAATCAGTTCTTAGTCCCAGACCAGTCGGGGACTGTTTGGGGCCTCCTCAGGCTTCCTGAGGCCGATCTGTACTTAATCCCAGACTTCAATACTGATTCACTATTCCCACCCATTTTACCATTTTCTTCACCGACTTTCCACGATTAAGGGTCGCCGACAGGATCGGGGCTTAGTCCTTTGGTGGAACAGTGGCATTAGGTTAATAGAGACCCTGCCTATAATGCCTTGGAAAAGTTTCTGCTGCAATCTTGAATTTTGGTCAAAATTGAAAATGTTGATTATCTCAGAAACTTTTGGAGATAGAGCAATTTTGAGCAAATTTTGGACCCTTTGGATACTAGATACCCTTAGGTATAGTGCCTGTGAAAAATTTTAAACAGTCACCATCTTGAAGTTTGGCAGAAATTGAAAAATGTTGCATTTCAGAATGGCGGAATTCTGTCTATCTTAAATTATACCATGTCCTGTCTGGGGATGCACTGTATCAAATTGAGGCAATTTCTAGTTTCTTTTTTTTGTACTTTCAGCTTTTCTGTCATAATACTTTGTTTTCATATACCTTTTCTCTATCTCAAGTGTTATTTGTCCAGTACATCACTTACAATGTCTTTTTTGGAAGACACCTTATCAGTTGTACTTTTTTTTCTCTTCTGTTCTCATAATGTCTATCAATGTTTCCCTGTACTTGTGGGGTATGGCCAATCATTGATGCTGTTTGGAAATTTGTGTCAGAGGTAATCACTCTGATTCTCATTTTTTGCCTGACATATGTATTTTATTAATGTATAGACTGTTTTGAGCAGATGCAGCACCGAGTAAGTCCATTCAGTTTCTGTGTCATTGCGACATACGGCTTCTCAAAAGAGGAAGAGAGGGACATTGAAAACCAGGTGGTGCAGTATGGTGAGTTGAGTCTTTTGTATACTAAGTGTGTAATCTCCGTGCCTCAATATGGACTGTGTGAATGGGCCATAACTAGCCTCTCAGTCCCAAATATTTGTTCATACCTAAACCTGGCCACCCTTGCTTCATCCAATTAGACAAATGTTCTATCTTGAGCAAACTTTTGAAATTTCTAGATTTGCTAATACATTATGCAATGAATGTTTTAAATTTTTATAAAAACAGTATAACTATTTCTGTCTCAACATTTATTGGGTTGTGTATTTGTGTATAATATTGTCGTGAGTAAATTGTCACATGTAGTTAAATGAATTTTATGTGTGAAAGAATAGGTATAAGAGGACTGTATGCTGGTTCTGTCCCCAGACGAAGTTTAGGTTATAATATACTGGATTCCAGTCTGCCACGCCGCCAAAGAAATTTTATCATGTATGCGACAACTTACATGAACTTTTTCAAGTTGTGGCCACCTTAAGGTCAGAAATGCAACTTTGGTCAATTTAAGCCTCGGTTCAGGCTTTGTCGTTTAAACGCTTTATTGCATTTCAAAATGTCCTCCCACCAAACGAATAAAGACAAGCCCAGATCTGCAAAGTGTCGTCACTTCTGCTTTTCTTTTGACACTCATAACTATTGCCCCACATGCAGGGAATCGGGCAAGGGTGATGACCCCTGTGTCACGTTCGAATCTCCTTGTGGTGTTTGTGCTGCCTTCTCAGAAGAGCAGTTGATAAAAATCACCCACAGGAAACGTTATGTAAAAAAGCAGAAGCGAGACACTACAAAGGATGATGAACTCGACCTTTTAGGGGATGAGGACGTCGAGTCCTTCACTGGATCTCAGGCAGACCTTCAGAGTGCTGCAGACAATTTGTTTACCTCTCCACCACGTCCTCCGCCCCTACCCTTCGAGTCATTATCTCTAAAAACACCAGCAAAATCTGTCCCACCAACCCCAGGTACTGCCTTACAACAGAAGATCGAGTCCAAGCTCGAAAAGTCCCTGGGTAACACTTCTAACATCCAGTTACAGCAACAAATGGGCGTTTTCCAGGATTCCATGCTAGAGGCATTTCAGTCTCTCCGAGACGAATTTTCGTCTTTTCAAAAGACATCTAAACAACCAGAAGTGGAGGTGGATCAGACCTCCGCTTCGGCCTCTAAGCCTGGTTCTTTCAGGCCGCTAATTTACCTGAGGGTAAATATATTAAACCTCCTTCCACTGCTAAGTGGTACAAGGTGGGACAGCCTTGTTATGGACAAGATTCAGGAGTTGAATACGGATTTTGCAAAAATCTATATTACTCCTAAACCCTCTGGGGCCCCTATGGGCAAGGTTCCCCTCCCAATTCTCAAGGAATTGGAGCATCAAGCTAGGCAGAATATATCCACCCTCAATTTTACTGCTGCCTTTGCCAAGACTTCCTCTTCATGTAATGCCACTCTAGAAAAGTGTCAATACAGCCTGAAGTCAACCTTTAAGAAGGTTAAATCCCAAATCCAGAAAGGTGCCAATTCTGAGAAAGCAGCCAAACGTAGATATGAACAGGCCTGTGAATATTTGGACATCTAGAATAAGACTGTTCTTATTCAACACAGAGCTCTTACACGCCTCAGCAAATCCTTGTCCCTTATACTCCAGAGGGAGCTATATACTATGGGTAACACCGGCTTGCTAAGGCGCGAAGCCCAGATGACACTTTTACAACCACAACTAGGGGAAACGAGACGCCAGGAACTTAGGAACTCGCCCTTTTGGCACTCCCCCTTGTTCAAGTCTCAGCTAGCTAAGGAGGGAGAAGACTTCCTCTAAAGACTATCAGGGTTTTGGACCCTATCAAAACAAGCCCTTTCGTGGTGCCCACAACAAGAAAAGAGGCTCCTACAGGAAACGCCCCTATGGGGGTAACTCACAAAGCAGTAACCAATTGTTTTCCTCAGGCAGGGGGAAACCGAACTTCAGAGGCTCCAAGGGTCATTTTCGACCCCACTCTAGGGGACGAGGGCATGGAAACCCCTTCCCCCCAATGACTCCTTAAAAGACTCCATCAGTCCACCAGTAGGAGGTCGCCTCCATTCTTTCAGAAGAGACTGACAAACAAATGTTCATCCAACGTGTTAAACGTTGTCACCAGTGGCTACGTTCTGCCATTCATTTCAAAACCAATTCTGGTCAGATTCCCTATGATTCGGTCAGAATACAAGGCCCTTCAAAAAGATCAAGCTCTGGCCACTCTGTATCCAGTCTCTTCTGTCAAAGAACGCAATAGAAAGGGTGGAAAATGTAAAATCTCTCGGGTTTTACAGTCGCCTGTTTCTAGTCCCCAAGCCTCACCAGAGGTGGAGGCCAGTAATAGACTTAAGCAGGCTCAACACTTTTCTACACGTAGAAAAGTTCAAAATGGAAATTCCAGAGTCCATCAGGACCTCCCTGATTCCAGGGGAATGGGTATCGTCGATAGACCTATCGGACGCTTACCTTCACATCCCCATCCACCCAAACTCAAGGAAATACCTAAGGTTTTGCCACAGGTCGCAGGTGTTCCAGTTCACCTCCCTCCCTTTCGGAGTAGCCACAGCCCGCCAGGTCTTTACAATGATTGTAAAGGAAGTGAAGCTAATGGCCCTCTCCCAGACCCAAATGCTTGGGACATAGATGCTCTGAACATAAACTGGACGGGTCTCACTGCCTATGCTTACCCTCCGACGGCTCCCCTTCACAGGGTGATCCAAAAAAATCAGGCAATGGCATTGCCTGATCATTGTAATAGCTCCAGACTGGCCAGAGATGCCCTGGTTTTTGGACCTAGTGCAGCTCTCAACAGAGATCCCACTTCAACTTCCAGTATCAACAACTCTTCTCAAACAGTCCCACAATTATGTGTTCCACAGCAATCCACAACATCCCAACCTCCACGCCTGGTGTCTAGGAGTGAACAGCTCCAAGAACAAGGCTTCTCTGTGGAGGTGGCAGAGAGAATTGCTGCCCATCAGAGGTCATCAACAAGGACCATCACAGGTTACTCTCCAGTTTTTACAGGGATTGTCCCAAAAGTTCCAGGAATCTTCCAAAATGGAACCTTTCTGTTGTACTCAATGAGCTCACAAAAGCACCCTTTGAGCCTATGAAAGACACAGACCTCAAACATCTTACTCTTAAAACTGCTTTCTTGCTAGCTTTGGCCTCCGGCAAGTGCCGCAACGAAATCCATGCCTGGGTTGCAAATAAAGTATCTAATCTAGGCCAATGGGAAAAGGTTGCCTTGTTCCCTTCTTCTTACTTTATAGCCAAAAACCAACTAGCAAGAGAAGGTTCCCACAGTGTGTCTCCGGTGACTATCCCTGCTTTGACTACCATTGTAGATAGACAATTCAAAGAAGACAGGACCTTGTGTCCGGTACGGGCCCTGAGGTACTATTTGGATCGAACTAAAGAGCTGAGAGGGTCTCGATCCCTCCTTTTCATCTCCTTCAAGAAAGAACACACCTCAGACATCAGACCCGCTACTCTTTCTTCTTGGTTGAAACAAACCATTCTACTTTGTTATAACAAGCAGATCAACAAGCCTTGGACCTGGTCCAAGTTAAAGCGCATGACATTAGGGCCTTTGCGGCCTTTTACGGTGGGGTATCGGTGGACCAAATCATGCTAGCCTGTCACTGGAAAGCTCACAACACATTTATCAATTTTTACCTGAAAGACCTTACTTGGTCAGACAACAACCACAATATGTATCTGGATCCAGTAGTGGCAGCCCAACAAGTCTTAGACCCTTCCCCTCAGACCAGTTATCCTCGGAAAGAAAAGGAGGGGGGGCACATCCGCTACAACCAAGTCTTCAGGAGTCTGATCCCAGGGTCTAGGAAAAGGTTTACCTCTCACGATGTTATGGGTAAGGTCTTTTTTATTATCAGTATATATAGTGTATTATGTATTAAGGACTTATCAAGGTTGCCATTAATCTCATGTTAGGTGGCAAAAATTATGAGAATACCAAGCCTGGGGCTGGTTTTTTATCGTGGATCGGCCCTAAGGGCCTTACTCTTCGTAAGTGAGCAAGGCAGCATTTCTCTCCTACAATCAAAACATCCAGCCAGTTTTTTAGCACTGTCACCACTCATTCAATTCAGGTTTTTGGCTCTTTACAGGCCCGGTCTTCGGGATTGGGGCACTGTAAACGGGACTCAGACTGGTATTTCTAAACATTCATTCTAATCTATTACTTCAAAATCTAAGAAAAATTGACATATCTTCCAGTTTCAGCTGTAATCCCTCCACCGAGCGGTTGGATTCAGCAATCTGTCCCACATGGTAAGCTGTTGTAGCGCAATAAAATTGAAAATTTTGATTACTTAAATGTAGCTTTTATAAGCTACAAGCTTACCATGTGGGACTGAGGAGAGTCCCACCCTGCATCCCCACTCTATTACACCTGAGGGGTATGGTTAAAATTGCAATGAGAAAGTAGGAAGAGATCTCGTAGAGTACTATGAGAAGGCAACCTGAGGCTACGGCCAACTATAAATGTCTATTTTTCTTAGACATTGGCCGGACCTGCAGCCATCCGAGAACAGCAATCAGTCCTACATGGTAAGCTTGTAGCTTATAAAAGTTACATTTAAGTAATCAAAATTTTCAAATTTATCTCAAAAACTGTGTGATAAAAACACTCATCCTTTCAAGATTAAATCATTTGTTTATGTAGATTTCTCTACCTCAAAATAAGTTTTGTAAAGAAATTTGCTATACAATTTTCTGTTGGATGGCAAGCCAGATAAAATTATTAGGGTCCAGATTTGCCAAAGTTATACCAATGGCGGTCTAAAATTGATCAATACTGACTTATTTGTCAAAGCCTTGAAGTTAACATGGCTCAGGAGACTCATAACACAAAATTCTCAATGGTCTACACTGTTTCAGTTAGCACTTTCGTCAATTAAAAAAAATAACAGATTTTTTTTAATTGATGAAAGTGTTACATTGTAAAACAAAAAACCTTTTTCACCCATGGTGTCCGGATGGGTGGGCGGGCGGGCGGCGGGGAAAAGTTTCTCCGGGCTGTATCTCAGAAACCGTAAGGTGTAGGAAGTTGATACTTGGTAGGGACATTGGTTAGGATGTGTAGGTGTGCAACGTCATGGTGTGACCTTGATTTGACCTTTGACCTTGCCGTAGTGACCTTGAGTGTGAAAATCTTGTCCGGGCTATATCTTTGAAACCGTAAGGTGTAGGAAGTTGGTACTTGGTAGGGACATTGGTTAGGAGGTGTAGGTGTGCAACGTCATGGTCTGACCTTGATTTGACCTTTGACCTTGCCGTAGTGACCTTGACCTATAAAATCTTGTCCGGGCTATATCTCGGAAACTGTAAGGTGTAGGAAGTTGATACTTACTAGGGACATTGGTTAGGGGGTGTAGGTGTGAAACGTCATGGTGTGACCTTGATTTGACCTTTGATCTTGTTGTAGTGACCTTGACCTTTAAAATCTTGTTGCACCTTTTGGTCTGTCTTTTGATGCAAATTAAGTACTGTTAAAATCATATTAGAATTCTACTACTGTTAAAATCATATTAGAATTTTACTTTTACAACTTCTCATTGTAACAGATGGTATTTCATCAAGTGAGCCACAAATTTTGCTCCAACACCACACATAAGCATTCATTGAATGTATTACCATTTCTGTATGCATGGTCATATTGAAACATCTAAACCATAATTCGGCCATGCCAGAGGTAGATAAAGTACATGCATTATCGTTTTCTTAGACAGTGTTTTGTCTATTTAAACATTGTTTGGACCTTTATATAACTGACGGTGCTCTGAAAGTATCCTGAACTTTGTACTGATACAGTACTTCTATATCTCATGGTGTTAAAAATATTTCCCTAGGCTGTGGGGTATGGGCATCTCTGATGCTATTTTTTGGAAAGAGGTTTTTGAAATTGCATTTTCTCATCAAAATAATCTGGTCACAAAGAGAGATGAGAATTTACTTTGTATGGCTTGATGGTACAATGACAGAATCAGTGAATGTAATTTATTTAAAGCCAAATGGTATAATCATGGTATTGCTGTTGTTGACATAATTAAGTGGCCCGTCAGGGACGCTTATTTGTTTTCACGTAATTCGACTGATCACCGCCGCCTCCACTGGATTATGGTCTCCGTTGAATAACTTCTTGGGCTTTCAGATTTTCCTTTCCTTCTTACCTTTGTTTAAAACTATAGGGGTGGGAAAATTTTTTTGGATACTTTAGCGGTGACCTTAAGCTTTACTTAAGCATTTTTCAAAAACACCCCGTCATCACGTTTTGGAAAAAACCACACACACCTATGCTATTAAATTTATCAGGTACATTCTAGACCTAAATCTGCAGGTCGGAAAGGATTTTCTGATCAATCGGACCATAGATGCCTGAATGGGAGACGTTTTATTTTCGTAAATTTTTCAAAAATGGGTACTGGGTCTGGATTCCTGAGTTTTGTGGGAATAACTTATTCTGCTACTTTTTGATAATCTTTCACATGCTGAAGTTTTAGCCCTGTATCTGCAATTTTAAGTTCACCTTAATGTCAAAAAATGGGGTTTTAGCCCTCCAGTTCACTTAGTTTTTCACTTTTTTCAACCAAACGTGGCATATATATTAAGATTTACCAAAAGATTATCCTGACTTTATGGTGACCTTAAACTGTTAATATAATTGGAGCTATGCCCCCCCCCCACCACCACCACCACCACCACCACCACTTATGATTTAAATATTAAAATACCTTATGATTTAAATATTAATGATGATATGGCCATCTTAAAATTAAAATGTAAGGTTTCTTCAGCCCTTAGCTCAATTAATGTTTAAATTTTAAAAATAAAACTTGGCACATTTATAAAGATCGACAGAAGGGACATTCTCATTTTATGGTCACCTTACAGGTAAAAAAGGAAGTTTTCAGCCTTCAGCTATCTTATTGTTTAACTGACTTCAGCTAAAACTTTATGCACTTATAAAGGATGACAAAAGGGACATTCTTATTTTATGGTCACCTTAAAGTCCCAATATGAATGAAGTTATGGCCACCTTACAGTGAAATTATGGAGTTTTTAATCTCCAGCTATCATATTGTTCGGCTGACCTCAGTTAGACTTTGCACACTTTTAAAGATGACAGTAGGGACATTCTTATTTTCTTTCCACCTTGGAGTTCCAATACAACTACAGTCATGGCGATTTTGAAGTAAAAATGAGGGTTTTCAGCTCCCAACTGACTTACTGTTCAATGACATCAGTTCAAGTTTATACATTGGTTAAGCTTAAGGAAGATTTTTAATGACCTTTTTACTTACAATTGCTGTATTTAAGAGACTTTGGCCATCTTAACATAATAAATATATAGTTTTTTGCTCCCACCTTAGTTATTTTAAGACTTTTTAAAACCACACCTGCCACATGTATACTTAAAACAAAATTTCTGTTGTCTGTCAAAGCTAACCTCTTAGTGTTTTTTAAGTTATGGCATCTTCAAAGAAAAAAATGAGGTATTTAACATGCAGTGATGTGGTTATTAATATATTGCAGCTGATCAGTGTTCATATAATATAAATTCCCAATTTTAGGCACATTAAAATATCCCACATTCTTCTGATTCCTTTCTTGCGGAATTGTGTGGATATGACTTTTCCTTGTTGGGGAAAAAAAGCTTTAATTGTATCCCCGGACAAAAGTCAGGGATACTTAGGATTCAGTATGGTCACGCCGCGGCGGCCACAGAGATTTCCTTTCGGACGCGATAACTTAAATATTTTAGTTAGACCTTTCAAATTTGGTGTGTGGTATACATGGGCAATGCCACGAACACTATTGTTTTGTGACCTTGACCTTCAATTTCAAGGTTACTGGTGGCCTCTTAAATGTCAGAATTTGGCCATTTTTTCACATTTTGGCCCAGTTCTCATATACAGAAAGTTAGATCATCCTATGGGTGGTAAATATAATACATATATATGTCCTCTGTAAGCATGCAGAAATTTGACCTTGAAGCTCTTCATTGAAGGTCATCCACAGACCGCCAAAGTACCTCACCGAGGCCATTTTTGGCCTTTTTCGAGATATTTTCACACTTAATGCTGACTGTTGAATCTCTTCATAGGTGATATGTATGACAGATATACATGTCCTCTACAACCTTGCAGACATTTGACCTTGAAGCGCTTAATTCAAGGTCATCCACGGACTGCCAAAGTACTGCACTTTAAAAGTGCCTATATCTCCCTTATTATTGGTCCTAGAGGTTTGCAATGTGAAACCAACCTATGGGAAATCATGTGCTGCAAATCTTCTGATGTGGTCAGATTTGACCTTGGACCCCTCCCTCAAGGTCAAACGAGGAGCCAAACTTAAAAGTGCTTATAACTCACTTATTATTGGTCCTAGAGGTTTGGGATGGTAAACCAACATATAGGAAATCATGGGCTGGGAATTTTCTGGTGTGGTTGGATTTGACCTTGGGCCCCTCCTTCAAGGTCAAGCGAATATAGCCAAACTTAAAAGTGTTTATAACTTGCTTATTATTGGTCCTAGAGGTTTGGGATAGTAAATCAGCCTATAGGAAATCATGAGCTGGGAATCTTTTGGTGTGGTCGGATTTGACCTTGGGCCCCTCCTTCAAGGTCAAACAAATATACCGCTGGTAACATACTCTGTCATGCTTCAATCATGTCCCGTCCAGGGATACACTGCATCGAGACGCAATATCTAATTAATTTAGCTTTTGATTAGCAGCAGGAGTTGTTGATCTAGCTACTTATGCACATACACTTTGTAAATTGATCAAATGTTTAGACTTGACTTCTTTCAGAAGATAAGATGACTGGGAAAAAACACACATCACTTTCTCATAAACAGTTTTTTCCCCAGCTAATTGAAAATGAATGAGTTCTCTTTCTGTTTCTCCTCCAACTCTGTATTTGCTTTTGTGTGATATCTGTCTGGAGGTAGATTCATGGCAAGTTCCAGTCACTCACTAATGCCCCACTGTGCTTTGTGTGTTAATATCTGTGTCTGTCATAATGTGTCTGCACACTGAGTGAAAAGGTTGATAAGGGATATCAAGATGTATTCATTTCTTTTCATCAAGGGATATGCTTACAGTAAATCTTTTTGGGGGTAAACAATTCAAACAAGGACATTTATCTTTAGATTCATGGAAGTAGAGCCTTGTGGAAAGAATGCCTTGTCTATTTTGAGAGAATGGAAAAAGCCTTAATAATATGTAAAAACCTTGGGCTTTCATGATATTCAGATATAGAGTCATGTGTAGATTAAAAATGTTAACAATAACATCTGACAACATGACTGTGTATTTTTTTTTACAATGGAACAATAAAGGATTTCACAAATATGATTATCTTAAGCATATTTATCTTATAGAAATATTAAATAGCAATGAATTTTCAGAGGCATAAAATGCCTCAAAGATATACAACATATGAATGCCCCGATTGCCTATGATTTCCCCCCACTGATTGTCCCCCCCCCCCCCCCCCCCCCTTTTTTTTTTTTTTGCTCAGTTATGGTTTTTCTCCTAGGATACAGTGATCTCCCCATTATATTTATATTTTATATTTTTGACAAGGAGATAGATCACCATCATTGCTAGGTTCCTTTCGAAATTGGTGTAATTCCGTCCGTTCATTTGTCCATTTGTCTATCCGGCAACATTTCCGTTTCCGGACTCTAACTTGAAAATGCTTTGTCCAATCGAATTCAAACTTGACAGGGAGATAGATCACCATCATAGCTAAGTTGCTTTTTAAATTGGTGTAATTAGGTCCTTTCGTTTGTCCGTTTATAGCATAGATACAATTATGTAACCTAGATTACAAGTCTTACATATCTTAGCACGCCTAACACATTCACCTTAACTGGATGACCTAACATTTCTTTCCTTATTTCTAAATGTTATTACAGCAGTCGTTAACCTTATTGCCGCCTGTGCAACCTGCCTTTTGGGGCATCTTTGACCTTCTTGTCATGTGCTTTTATGAAACGATCATTGAACTTGGCACGTTTAAAGGTAAAGATCAAATCAGTGTATGACTATGAATACTTTATATATAAGGAGAAAGAGCAACAGGAAAATTTTAAAAATACTTGGAAGAAATTTTCAAAATTATTTGATTAAAAAACATTCATGTAGAACTTTAACTGTTAACTTAATTCATATTTTGGTACATGCAGTTGTACAACTGGTGACTCATTTTCTTTCAATTTTTTACCTTTAATTAAAGAAAAATATATGTGACTGTATATTTATGTCAAAATATATGTCAGTTGGGTCATGTAGATTGAAGAAATAAGGAGATAAAAAAAAAATCTTGGTAATATACCGTCAGGACCATACGATTTGTTAGTATTTAAAATTTTTATTTGGTCAGATACCTCAAAATCTTCAATGGAAAAGTTGTTAAGAGCTCTTTACATTACTGACAGAGGTACTTGGAGAGTACAGTTAGATTCATCTATTGTTGATGACGTAAAAAATTTTATTGAAATATGTGGCCTTAGCTTAATCATCTATGATGGGTTTGCTATTCGCAGCAGTAATAGTAGGAATCATATTGTCTTTCATATGAGAAAAGCATTCTTTTGCAAAACTTTAGAACTTATTTTGAGGAGATATCATAAGCATTTACCTGATTGTATCTTTGTTTAGAATATTCACTTTTAGCCTTTTTGACCTCTCCAATATAAACATTTTGGTCATGCCTAAAACATGCCCAGATATCTGGACTGTTAGTGCTTTTAGCTTGTGTGTGAAGGCGGTCAGGTGTAAGTTTTATGTGCTTCCAGTTACTATTGTAAAAGGACTTGTCTGAAGGTCAGACAGTAATACTTCTGTTTGGATCCATGGAATGAATGCCTAAAATTATACTTGTTATTAGTTCACAAATTTCATTAATTGAGTGTTGGTTAGTAAAGAAATTATCAAAATTAAAATTTTTAAGATAATTGTTATAACTTTCTCTATCTGCAGCAGAAAAATTCCATACTTATCTTTAAGCATTTTGGAGGATCTACCTTGAACAAACCCTTCAAGTTTCCTTTTCCATGAATAAATGAAGGGGCAATTTGACATACATTGATGTAAGATTGTACTGGAATTAGTTGTTATTCTTGTTGGTGTGTTTGTTACATGCCATTTTGACCCCATCAAAATAGACTGGGTAGTGTTAAAGCTGTTTAAATATTTCTTAAAATTTCATAATTACTATATATTGATATAAAAGTATTGCAGATTGATATATATATAATTTTTAATTTATGAGCAAAAATGACAAATAATGGAAGGATATTAAATCATTTTCATGAAACATCAAACATATATCCCATAGAAGACAATCAATAATCCAATAACTAACAAACAGTTATAGCAAGAAAAAAATTTAAAACGGCTGGGGGCTGGAGTCTAGGGGAAACTAGGAAGAAAAACATATCATTATGACGTCAGTTTATTGTATCCACCGGAAGCATCCGGTGGATACTTTGGTTTAGCGTTCGCTACGCCGCCGCCGCGCGTAGAGAGATTTTCGGCGTTAACGCTCTAAGAGGAAAACAACAGCAGCTAGGTTCACCAAATTTGCAGGATATCTTCATTGGGGGGTAAGCTTCTCTGGGAAGGAAAATAGCCTCATTCTGAAAAACAAGATGGCCGCCACGGGCATTTCTTTGAAAATAATCTACATTTTTCTACTGGCTGTTGGTCATAGGTAGAAGGTTGAATCTCTTCGTAGGTGATATGTATGACACATATACATGTCCTCTACAACCTTGCACACATTTGACCTTGAAGCTCCTAACTCAAGGTCATCCACGGAGTGCCGAAGTAACCCACATAGAGGACTTTAAAAGTGCCTATATCTCCCTTATTATTGGTCCTAGAGGTTTGCAATGTGAAGCCAACCTATGGGAAATCATGTGCTGCGAATCTTCTGATGTGGTCAGATTTGACCTTGGACCCCTCCTTCAAGGTCAAACAGGGATAGCCAAACTTAAAAGTGCTTATAAGTCGCTTATTATCGATCCTAGAGGTTTGGGATGGTAAACCAACATATTGGAAATCATGTGCTGCGAATCTTCTAATGTGGTCAGATTTGACCTTGGACCCCTCCTTCAAGGTCAAACGAGGATAGCCAAACTTAAAAGTGCTTATAACTCGCTTATTATCGATCCTAGAGGTTTGGGATGGTAAACCAACATATAGGAAATCATGGGCAGGGAATCTTCTGGTGTGGTCAGATTTGACCTTGGGCCCCTCCTTCAAGGTCAAATGAGGACAGCCAAAGGTAAAAGTGCTTATAACTCGCTTATTATTGGTCCTAGAGGTTTGGGATGGTAAACCAACATATAGGAAATCATGGGCAGGGAATCTTCTGGCGTGGTCGGATTTGACCTTGGGCCCCTCCTTGAAGGTCAAACGAGGATAGCCAAACTTAAAAGTGCTTATAACTCGCTTATTATTGGTCCTAGAGGTTTGGGATGGTAAACTAACATATAGGAAATCATGGGCTGGGAATCTTCTGGTGTGGTCGGATTTGACCTTGGGCCCCTCGTTCAAGGTCAAGTGAGGACAACCAAACTTAAAAGTGCTTATAACTTGCTTATTATTGGACTTAGAGGTTTGGGATAGTAAACCAACATATAGGAAATCATGGGCTGGGAATCTTCTGGCGTGGTCGGATTTGACCTTGGGCCCCCTCCTTCAAGGTCAAACGAGGACAGCCAAAGGTAAAAGTGCCTATAACTCACTTATTATTGGTCCTAGAGGTTTGGGATGGTAAACCAACATATAGAAAATCATGGGCTGGGAATCTTCTGGTGTGGTCGGATTTGACCTTGGGTCCCTCCTTGAAGGTCAAATGAGGACAGCCAAACTTAAAAGTGCTTATAACTCGCTTATTATTGGTCCTAGATGTTTGGGATGGTAAACCAACATGTAGGAAATCATGGGCTGGGAATCTTCTGGCGTGGTTGGATTTGACCTTGGGCCCCTCCTTGAAGGTCAAATGAGGACAGCCAAACTTAAAAGTGCTTATAACTTGCTTATTATTGGTCCTAGAGGTTTTGGTGCTTTGTCTTTACGGTGGATACAATTTGCATCGGTTTTCCGATGTGCTAGGTCTAGTTGATTTTTCCATGCCACATACGGCTATTCAAAGTACTAGAAGCCTGATGGGTTCTGCATGAAGTATAAGTACCGTTTCTGCATTACGTACACGCATATATAGAAACACCTCTTATATTTTTATTGCAAAGTTAAAATAGCCGCATGCCGCATGCCGGATCACGCGTATATGGAAATGGGGCTTTAAACCTAGTGAATGTAAATGGCAGGGGCTGCCGTTTTAAACGGCTTGGGGGTCAAAACGGCAATGAACATGTTTATATGTAAAGATAGATTATTTACATTAGCAAAAGTGCTCAGCTTTGGGCCGATATTTGTGAGGGTCTGAGTTAAGGTCACCAATAATAACATGGAAAGGAATGTCACTTTGCTGTACATGGTCCATAAACACTTGGAAGTGATCATAGAAATCCACCTGAGTTGGGGGCCGATAGACAGTACAGAGTTAGAATTTGTTATTACCTGATCTTATTTCAAGCCAAAGAGTTTCAAACTGACTATTTTCTAAATCCTGTCTCCATTTTGCAGCAATACTGTTCCTTACCCAACACAGAACACCCCCTACACGTGAGGGTCTGTTCAGCACAAATGGTCATTGGAAACCATCGATTAAATAATTGTTTAGATTATCCGAATCTGAGAGCCAAGTCCTAACTGTTATGTTAAATTTTTAACCCCAGCCCGTAAAGGCAGGGGTTATAATCCCCTGCATCATCTGGGCAGCAGTTGCGGCGTGTGTAAAGCATGTGGGTGTTCCAAAGCCTTAACCCATGCACAGATTTTTACCAAATTTTCAGAAAATGTTTGTCCCAGGAGGATCTTGAGCTGATTAGGTTTGGGAGCCATGGCAACACTTTTAAGATTTTTGGGTCTTAAAGTTTGTGGGGGTTCCACAGCCTAAACCCATGAGCAGATTTTCACCAAATTTTCAGGATATATTTACCCCAAGCAGATCTAGGGCTGATTTGGTTTTTTTTTTTGGGGGGGGGACCTGGCAACAACTGCCATGGCAACACTTTGAATATTTTTGGGTTTTAACATTTGTGGGTATTCCATAACTTAAACCAATGCATGGATTTTCACCAAATTTTCAGGATATGTTAACCAAAACAGAATCTAAAGCTGATTAGGTTAAGATCATACCCAAGACCTGAGAGGTGGCATTTCTCTCATGTTTGTCATTTTAAAAAGGTCTTAAGGCTGACATTAGACCAGCTACCCTGTCTTCTTGGCTGAAACAGACAATTATAATGTACTCTTAGCAAGCAGATCAATAGACCCTGCACTTGGTTCAGGTTTAAAGCTCATGTCACTGGAGCCTTCTCGGCCTCCAAAGCTTTTATGGTTTGTGTAATATCAGTTGACCAGAACATGCTGGATTTTCACTGAAAAATGGCCGACATGTTCACCAGCCTTTATCCCAAAGACTTGACCTGGTTGGACAATGATAGTAACATGTACTTGTGCCCACTAGTGGCAACTCATCAGGTTTTGGGTACTTCTTCCCCTCATCTTAGTATAGGTTGGGGAGCTTTTGGCCCAACTTTGACCAAAAAGATGGGAGTGGTCACAAGCTTAATTCTCAGTTTTATTACTGGCAAATTAGGAGGGAACCTGCCATGTCTTATATTATCTGCCTAGTTGGATTCAAGTCAGATAAAAATTGTATAGTTTGGGGTCAAAACTCAAAAGTCTTTGGACATCAAGTAAAGTCAGGGATGATTGGGATAGGTTACCAGACTAGTCTGGTAGTTACCAGACTGTTCCCAAGGGTTGAGATGCATCTGAATTTTCCCATATTTTTTAGCACTTTTTAGGACTTCTATGAATTTCCCTGAAGTCAGTTAGTGGATGAAAGCAGAAGTCATGTAATCAGAAAATAGACCCAGTGAATCTGTCATCAGCTTGTCCTATACAGACTTTTCATCCATCTCGAAACAACCAAACTGCCAGATTGTCTAGAAGAGCACATAATGACTACCAAAAGCAATTTTAAACATGTACGCAGAGGACTTGTATCTATGATGCTCTCCCACATGTTGGTAGATATTACATCAGCAGATGTGGGTAGATATTATGTTACAAGACTGTCTTGCAGTATGCTGATATAATAGCCAATGTATGTAACAATACAGTGTATAAATAGAAAATTTAATGTGTGAACTGAAAGTATTTCCTAATAACATATCATGTGTGAAATTACATGGACTTTTAAGTGAATGGTTTAATGTGGATATAGGAGTTAGGCAGGGAGATAATCTTTCCCCCACACTTTTTGGAATATTTATTAATGATTTAGCTATAGATATAAAGAACCTGGGACTTGGCATTCCAATTGGCAATAGAAAGATACCCATATTACTTTATGCTGACGATATTGCAATATTGGCCGAAAACGAAAGTGATCTACAAAAATTACTTAATAAACTCCATGAATGGTGTGAAAAGTGGCAATTACAATTGAATATTAAAAAAAGTCAGATTGTTCACTTTAGGAATAAATGCAGGAAAAAAACAGATTCCGAGTTTTATGTTGGTCAATCAAAATTAGGGATTGTTAGCTCTTATAAATATTTAGGTATTTCATTAAACGAATTCCTGGACTACAATGTTTGTGCACAAGAATTAGCTGAAGCAGGGGGGAGAGCGCTGGGTGCAATAATCGCTAAATTTAAAACATTTAAGAATATTGGGTTTGAGACATTTTCAAAATTATACAACAGTGGAGTAATTCCTATCTCAGATTATGCTAGTGCCATTTGGGGATACAGGAATTCTGGGCATGCTGAGAAAATTCAAAATAGAGCTTGCCGTTACTTTCTTGGAGTAAATGCTAAAACCCCACTCAGTGCTTTACATGGAGACATGGGTTGGACAAGACCAAAATATAGAATGTACTTAAATATTTTAAGGTTTTATAATCGTTTAATTAAAATGAAGAATGACAGATTAACCTTCAGCATATTTGAATATGATTTGCAGAATATCTCAAATGATAACTGGAGTGGAGACCTTGAAAATATTTTAGAGGACATAAACATGCACGAAAATATGATTTTGGGCTCAGAAGTAGATATAAACGTAGCAAAGGAAAAACTTTTGATTTTAAGTGATCTTGAATGGCAAGACTCACTTAGTACAAAGACAAAGTTGAGAACATATGTTAAATTTAAGGCTCATTTAGAAACAGAAAACTATGTCTCTGTGAATTTGAAAAGAAATGAACGCTCACTTTTGGCTAAGTTAAGATCCGGAACTTTACCATTATCAATAGAAAAAGGTAGATACCAGCAAAAGCCACTACACGAAAGAGTTTGTCCTGTGTGCCAAATTAATGCAGTCGAAGACGAAATACACTTTGTAATCTGTTGTGATGGCTATTATGCAGAACGGTCTGCTTTTTTTGATTATATCTCACAAAATATTTGCTCTGACTTCCAAGAATTAGATCTGGAAGATAAATTTTTAAAGTTAATGAAACTGCAGAATTGTCATCTAAGAAAGTTTGTCAAATTTCTAGTTAAAATTTGGGAATGTAGGAAAAATAAACTTTTAACGTGTTAAATTAACAAATATGACTTGTGGTGAATTAACAGGCATGACTTGTGTTTATAATGATAAATGTCCATTTACCAAAATGTTATTATTACTATGTATTACACACTATTTTTGTCAATGTGGTTAAAACTGACTTGTAAGCCTTTTCAGGCTGGGTGTTACAGTATGTAGTTGTGATATTGTATTGTATGCATATAACACACTGTCAGTATAATAAAAAACATATCTATCTATCTAATTGCAAAGAAACTCAAACCTTAAGCCAGCTGCATATAACACTTAAAGTTATATCAGACAGGGAGCAACATTATTAAACTCTACTCAAAAAGCCTTAGTAGAAAAATAATATTTACTCATATATCAGAAACAATTCATTACTAAATTATCAGAACAAAAAATAATAATGTTAGGTAGTGTACTCTGTCGCTGTTCAGTGCTCCGGCTTCACTGTGCACTACAGATTTGTGTGTTGTGTTAGATAGCTAGCAATTACTAGTATTTCCACAAATAGTGGTGGCTTGAAATTCATTTGACAGTAAAAATTTACCTTTTAAGCAAATTCAAAGAATCATATGCTTCATTGAAAATTATGTGTGTATGATAAGTTTTTTAACATAGACTGATATTAATTTAAATTTAAGTTTAAAATGTAGTTGTGGAAAAAGAAAGTATTATTTAATATTTATGAAATGAGTATCTGCAGTGACAAGCACTTATTAATTCAAACATTTATAATGACTATTCACAGACCCAACTCGGGGATAGTAAGCATGAGTTTCTTTTTGTGTTTTGGTAAATACAGTGTTCATAAATTAAAGGAATTAGTGCCCTTAAGTTGTAGTAATTGTTCTAGTTTATTACTCATGTAATTGAAGTATAACATATAAATTGATATAATTAATACTTCAAATGAGTTAAATGAATGAAAAAGTGTTGATAAAAGTGCTGACAAAAGATATAGAACACAAGCTTGAAACTGTTGGTTTGTGAACTGGTTTGTGTTCATTTTGACACCAACAAAGCATTCCATAAAACTGCTTACTACCAATTTACCTGGCACTTATATGAACTACAAACATATTAATTATTAATTAAACCAATGTTTATGTGTTAGGAACACTTGTGAGCTCTGTGAGATTTGTCACTGCTGTGAATAGTAAGTTCTCTTTGACGTCTATTTGGTCATTCATCTTTTAATTTTGTAATTTGCTTACAAATGTTGTGCAATACTCACACTTTTAGACGAGACTCGCAGGAGTTAGAATTCTCACTGTATAGTTTCCCACAGTTTAAAGGGTAGTGTTGTCTTTTTCCAGGTCTTTATTCCCAGTGAGACAAAAACACCTGTTGAGGTTCTTGCTGTAGAGGGTGGGCTGTACAATTAAGTGAGTAAGGGATTAAGTTGGTCAGTAATTAGAGCAGTGAGCGGGGTAGTGCCTTCTGTCTGGGGAGGAACTCTGACTGGATTGTCATGTGCCTCTCCTGTGGGAGACTTCAAGCCTTTGAAGTGGCACAGACTTCCCCCATACATACTGTCATGATCTGCCCCAGTCAGTCCCAATACATCATACACAGACATGTCTGCATCTACAATCTACCCAATAGATCATATACAGACAGTACTCAGCCACTGTTGCAAGCTCATAATTTTCTTGTCTTTGTGTACCTTTGATTTCAATGAGCAAGTGATTAATGAGAAATAATTAAGAAAGATCGGCATCACACAGAGAGGGGTTTTCATACATGCAAATATAAATGACAGGTCGAGAGTTTGAGATACCCACAATCACCTCCCACTAATGGTTGTAGGTTTGAATCACATCCTGCTTTCAGTCAAAAAGTTGGCAGGTGCTTCTTGTCATTTGTATTGAAACATTTGAACCAACATTTTTTGTGGAGCAGTGATGCTGCCTACCATTATGTTATTCATTCTGAACATCAAAAGCTACAATTCACCCACAAATAAATAAATTAACATTGTGAGCATATTTTGAACCCAAGTATGTCAGAATGTATTAATACAAAAATTATTTAGTTTCTATAAGAACACAACCTTCTGCCAAATAATTTGAATAAACAATACTGTAATATCCCATAATATGCAACAGATTGTTCCACCCCATACACAATCATAAATGTATGTCTTTGTGTGGTTGACATTTTCTAAATATTGAGCTTAATTGATTAGACAAACATCTATAGGAAGTATGTCAAGGTAAAACCAGATGTAAGTTAATTGCAGTCCTATCTGATGATGCCTTTTATATTTTGTTTAATAACCAGAAGAATTGATTGTAAATTTCTTGGTGTTTAGGTTTGATTTAGTGATTGTTTAAATTACATATTTAACAATGTCTACAATATTTACATTGATTAGAATTTATCTAAATATTTTAGATTACTGGCCAAAGTATAATTTGTGAAGTCGACATTGTTCTATCACAATTGTAAGATCAGTGAAATCAGAATTAGATGCTAATTTTATCAGGGAATAATGGAGCTGTTTGATAGGATTTCAGATAGTGAAATCATTCTACTCTTCTTCCCTCTAAGTCTGAAATAGATTCCCAGACTTTCCCTGTAATATCGAATTTTAAAGAGGAAATGCAGAATCTGGAATAGGGAAAGCCTGGTCTGTTAGAAAAAGATGGAAAAAAGACCTCCTTTTTGATTTGTTGATTTATTTGCTGACAAATTTAATGGTCCCCCATCCAAGTACAGATATACAAACCAAGCCCAGTGCTGCAAAACTTCAGTGATCAGGTGGAAACTATTCAAGCTACAGCTCATAGGTTTTCTAAATATATAGCATGTTGCAAATGTTGACTTAATATTTGTGTATTCAAGGTTTCATTCATTTGTCTGAAATAAAATCATCTATAAGTTGTACTTCATCATTAGACTTCATATCTGGAATAACTGCCTCTGTTGTTGCATTATTTGACATTTAACATTGAATGGCTTACTGAGAAGCTACATATACCAGGGTCATTTGTTTATATCCTTAATCCACTATTTCCAGTTATTCTTTTGAAGGATTAAATATAAGTTTAGATGAATGATGGCCTCTTTTATAATTGACAGAAGAATATCAAAAGGGGAAGTATTATTCTATAGTGAATTGTTATTTCACACACTCGTGTCCATTTTTTATCACTCGTGTCCATTTTTATGGACTTTATCAATTCTCTATTATATTTCAATTTTGTTATGATTAGTTGAAAGTACAATTACAGTCACAAACTACATCTTTTTAAAACCTCAGTAGATCAGGATTTCCTTTCCTTCCAGACATGATACCTCAAAAGTATTTCACCTGAGTTTTCTATTTCACATATAGGCATATATATAACTTATTGGAAGTTATGGGCTGCAACTTGTTTTGCAGAATAAGATTTGACCTTTGACCCCTTCAAGGTCCGATCAGGTTGAGTTTCCTAAAACCTTTTTTATCTAAAGGAGTTCAATGCATTTTAGGAAATTATGGCATTTTATCCTTGTTGAAACAGGGCTCTAAAAGTGCAAAGCTTTTGTAAGGAAACCTGAGGATTTTGTGTGACAAGAGCATCATGTTTACCCATAGTATGTGTATCAAATTAGCACTTGATTATGCAAGTAATTCACCAACATCAGCATTCCAGTGTAACCCAATTCAGTATAAGGTTCAAGAAAACTGTTGGTTTTTGTGCATATCTGTGTGGGTGGAAACAAAGTAGCAATAAGTTGACAGGGCCTGCAGCACAGCAGCTCATTAGTATGTGGTGCCATTGTCTCCACCCAAATACCATGTAATGTGAGAGTATTCCCTTAACAAGTTGTCAGTCCTGGCCAGTTCATTAAATCCAGCTTTTCACAGGTTTAAGGAATTTTGAAAAGCCAGATGTGGGTGATAATAAAATTGTTTATAACTTTGAATTATGTCAATTTGGCATTCATCACAATTCCATCTCTTGAAGTGAAATTTGTTTTTGCTCTAATCTTTATTTGTGCTTTCAACAGTCAACACACTCTTTATAATCTCTCTATTTATGGCTGTGGAGAAACCTCAATTGCAGTTTGCTAGTCTCAGTTACTGATTTCCCAAATTTGTCCATTACACAGTGTATAATTTATGGTCTCTTCATTTCTTGTAATCTTTATTTATCTTGATCTTAAAGAATGCAAATATTATTCTAATCTATATCTTGTGTTTGTATGTCTTGTGTGATGTAATATCTAAGTTATAAATTTTTTTTCTGAAGATTGTATAAAAAAAAGATAATCTAGAGGTCTAAGCCAAATTATTTGTTTTACTCAACAATTTTATTTTTTTCCTAAAATTGTTATATCTTTGAAGCCCTGAACTAGAGAAATCCGCTTAATATTTATAAAAAGTGTATTAGATTCATTGTTCTTTCATGTCCAACAATAGAACTGGGTTATTTGATGTATGATGTAAGCATTGTTTTTGTTGTGAGATATTTGATTGACTTAGGAGTGATTTTGTGAGAGTATGGCTAGATGAAAGGGAGTAAAATGCTAGGAGGTGTTAGGGAAGTGATTAAGTCAGTTGTTTGTGGGTACACAGGGGAGTAAAGCAGGACATGCATCCAGGTTTATGATGTGTCCCCATCAATGACCATCCCCTTGATCTTTTCATCACACTTTTCACATCTTCCCAAATACCCCCCTAAACCTCCACTCAAATTACATAATGCACAAATTGCCCCAGGGACAATAACTATACTTGCCCACTTGACACTTGTTCTTTTGCATACCAGATGTCTGTCCCTACTATTAGAATGTATGAGCAAAATTTGGGCTGAATTTACCATAAAAAAAGAAAGTTATTACTTTGTTATAGTTGGAGATTTGAATGCACTGGCCAGCCTACAATGTGTTGCTTTTAACAATAGTTGCATAACTGCCTTTTGTGTGTGTGACATAATTGTGTGTAAAAGAGAAACTGACACTCCTCTTTGTGATAAAGTATCCCTCAAAAAGATAGAATGCCTTTACTTCACAAGTCCATTTTGTATGTTGCAACACACAGGTGAATATAACAGTTTGTACTTGTATTTGCATCCCTACAAAATGTAGATCCTCAGAACTCAAAGAGGAGTCAGAATACTGACAAGAAACCATTTTGTGCTGCAAGTTGACCTTTGTGGATTTTAGTGGCTTTTAAAAACCAAAAGTAAAAACAACTATTAAAGCTTTTGTCAGTGATACAAAATAAATCACCCTGGACTGGAATGTTGCATAAATTTGGAAATGAGAAAGAATATGATAAATCTTTTAAAGCTCAAGGTTGTTTTAGGAAGATGTACCAGTAAGAAGGGGTGTTCTCCACTGACATGAGATGAGTTCAGGGAAAAGACAATTCTGAATAAAAGCCCTAATTAGAAAAGCCATCAAAGCCATCAGTCAAGTGAAAGCTGTTACATCCTGTCAAACATTGCTAAGTTTTCCCTGGTATGGCTTCTGTTTTAAGTTATTGTTGGAATAAACCTCTCTTATCTTGGGATTATAATTTTGGTAGTGGTTAATAGATGGATTATATTTTATTAGGTTGTCCTGTTTGCATATAATTCAATCATTTACAATAGTGTAGAACGCACAACAATACATTAAAATTGTTCAAAGCAAACCCAACCTGATGTAGGCTTATAAGACACTACAAATCAAACCTAATAACAGACCGAGATGTGAAGATTTAAGAAAATTCATCTGGTTTATGAATTTGTTATTAAATCAGCTCAAACACAGCTGATTTCATAATAATGAACTATATATATAAACTAAACAAGCTTCTCTTACGTAAATACCATGCTTTTTCTACATAACTTGCTAGAGAATATACCTTTTCAGTTGAAACAGGAACATTAGGGTTTTGGAATTTTGGTGGAAATTTAAATTAGAAAATGACATTTCTTTCAGTCAAATTATTTACAGCACAAAGTTTTGAATTATATATAGCTTTTAACACTGTAAAATCAGGGTCTTGTTATTTTCTGCTGATCTAATGATAAGATTGTAAATAAAGATATGTAAGTCAATGGAAAGAATTGATTGTCACACCAATCTGCTTGACTTTGTTTCCAGTTGGAGAGCAGTGAAAGTAAATCAGCTTTACTGCAGTGACAGTTTTAACTTGGGTATCTGTGTCATTGGGTGACAGTTAAACAATTAGCTGGTCTAAGCTGTGCTATTTGATGTCTGGAGGTTAGCCTGCTTAACCCTGTTGCAGCCTAATTCCTAAGTAGCAGTCCTCTCAATGGGACATCAAAGCACTCAAAGCCTTCCATTGTTAGTACATGAAGACATTATCACACCCAGTGGGTCACCACTACACTGACCACAACACTACATGGGTGGCCTTTGCTACAGGTCAGCTTACAAAGTGCTTGCCTCCATCACATATAAGTCCAGTCAGAGCCAGTCAGCTGGAATATGAGCAGCCTTTCACTGACCAATTAAGTGGGAGGGTCCTAGCTCTTGTACTTGCTATGTAAAAGTGTGCCAAACAAATGTTTGTTCATTTAGGATGTGTTGTATGCAGAGTGGATAACTGATTAAATGAAGTGGCTCAAACTTGCAAACAACAAATTAATATCCAGTGGTGTTTTTTATTCAAACCCAGTTTAGTATATTACCTCACTTCTAAAAACAAAGTTCATGAAAGAAAAACATTTATACTTCTATTTTTCGGAAAAGTGGTTAGAATTTTGTTAAGTACATATGATTAATAAACAAGGCACTTGGGAAATTTAATTAAAGGCGATTATTACACATTATTGAGGTTTTGTGGATAGAAAATTGGAATTTAACATGTTGTTTTGTGGGCGTGTAAATGAGAGTTTTGCTCAGAAAGAGTCTCAGCACATGGTATACAGGGAGGACATACAGGGATTGAGTGCAGAAGACATGGCACAGTTTGGAACCTATCGTATCCCTGAGACCTGGGAGGAATCAGTTAGTACCAAGTCCTGGCTGGGAAGGCTCAGTGCTGTGTACAGGCATAGCATTGGAGGCCACAAAGGATTCAGCAAATCTAGGATATCCTGTGGGGCAACAGCCACTGGTGGAAAGAGTTCAGGGAAGAGAGCTGCAGATCACAAAGAAAGTTCCAACAAAAAACGCAGGAAGATGGAGTCCTCAGAGGTCAACAGTGTGGACATACCCAGGAGACACACCAGCTCCTTCACAGGTATCAACAAACTCCCTAGTGTAAACCGTGACCATACCAGGAAGTCAACCCTTGGGAAGCTGTTAAACAAGAGGAAGATACACCAATTGGAGGACACTGTGGGGCACTGTGACAGCATTCCTCCACTAAAAGTACAACTCCTCTCCAAATCCCCAAACTCTCACCTCAAAACACACAGCCGCATCCCAAGGAAGGTGGTAAGGGACTTGAAACCTAGACATAACTGCATTGTTCCAGAAAAAAAGCCTGTCATGTTGGAAAGTAAAGTAGCGGTGAAAACAAGTACTCCAACTAAGGGAACAAAGACTGCAGACATTAAAGAAGTAAAGGCATGGAAGGAATATGAAAAACAGTTCTTAGAACAGCAACATCGTAATATATTTTCCACAGAAAAACTTATGGACAAAAATAACCTACCACAATTACTCAGGACTAAGCTAAAGTTAGAAAACTATAAAAGAAATGTTATTGTGGAAAATATCAATAGAGATCACTGTTACAGCAAGGTGGTGAAGCAGAATAGAAAGAGGTTATGTAGTTTGATACCTGTTAAGACCTCTAATATTGCTGGGACTGGTTCCCAGGACAGAAATAGTTGTAGTATTGGTGGCGAGGTGGTTACCAGTGAGGACTGTGATAGAACATGGAGTGATGAGTGCAGTGCACTGGACTCCACCCTAGACAGCTGTGATACAACCCTAGTGCTTAAAGAGGAGCTGCTGGCAGACTCTTCTCACTCTACACTGGATGAGCAGGACTCTCCTTGTCTAGTCATAGAGGAGAGTGTGCAGGCATTCCCTGCCACACCTACTGCAGGTAACAATATCTCCCAGATATAAGGACTGTCTCATCTACACGTACAGTTGACCAAGTAATTATCCCGATTATAGTGTGTCTTGATTAGTGAAATGGGGAATATAAAATTCAGTGATATGTCAGATACATTCACCACAAAGTCTGATAAAACAAAAAGATGACTGGACGTGCATTTAATTTGCAGGTTTAATAAATAAGAATTTATTTGAATTTACTTTAATTTGAATTTTGTGTGTTGGTTTAGGCGGTAGCTATGTGGAGTGTGGGTCGCCGGCGGCAACACACTTAGTTGTGAGCAGTGGCGTTCAAGACATTGATGTAGATGTCCCTCAGGGTGTCCATGTGGTGACTGATGAGGTAAGATACCTTTCCTCCTGAAAAATAACACCTATCCAGTAGCTAGACAAAAAGATTTGAATGATAGCCATTTTTAGATGTGGTTTTTTTTTTTTTTTTTGCCTATCTCCTGCATTATTATTACCCTTCATTCATGTAAGCCCCCTTTAGTGCAGTTTTTTTTTTTTTTTGCTTAAATCATTAAGGTTTCAATAAGGTTTGAATTGTTCTAGTTATGGCAAGGTCAGAAGTTATGATAAGAACTAATTGACTTTGCATTACATATTTTGTAGTGGATATGGGAGAGTGTGATGTTATCGGCCTGTGCCAGAGAAAACCAGTACAGATGGGGAAAAGAACAGGTACACAGTCATTTGCATTTAATGCGTAAAAAAATTAATGAAAATAGCTTTCATGAAATAGGTAAAAAACATCAAGATTAAGGTATAGATAATTGGGGAAAAATTATGTCAAAGTCTTTATCGAAGTGTTATAAGAAACAACAATATTTCTTTACAAAATCAGGCAAATTGAAAACAGACTATATTAAGTGAAAAAATGTGGCTAATATGAAAAAATAAAAACAAATATTTACTGACAAAACTGTGTCCCCTTTTAATGAAACCCAATTCAAATAAAAGTTTTATGTTTAAAGTTTTAGTGTGAAAACTTACTTCTACAAGAAGGACTTGTTAGTCAGATGTTCTTATTCAAGGAACTCGGTGATCTGTGGGATTATACAGATCCTGGTGCTGTTAATTCTACTTCACCAAATACATTTCATGGCCGTACTTGTAAAGTGTACCTGTTTTGATTGTTTAGGGCAAGTTCCGCACCCCTGGTACACCAGGAACACCCCGGGCCAGCTCCTCCACCCCAAAGACCATTTCTGGCTCCAAGTCTCGGAAACGCAAGAAACTGCGAGAAAACCTGGCTCAGTTGGCCTCAGAGGGAGAGCTGGACACACCCATGTACAAGAGGAGATCCAGTGAAATGGGTCAGTTGTCTTGTGGTCAGTCCTTCCTTGATGTCACCCCAGATGTGTCAGCAGCGGGTTTACTACATGGTATGTACTTGTGTTATATAATACACGGGACACTAAACTGGTCAAAATAAACAGGAAATACAACATACATATTTATACGAGGCTAAAAGTTGAGAAGATTGCCGATACACGTCCTTCCTGTTTGGGTGACCATGTTCAAATGAACTGAAGTGTCTAGTCATTAAAGGTAACCAAGGTGATGATTTTTCTTATCCAATCCCATTGAAGTTACTGGATAATGCACAAGTCACCATGCCCATTTTGTGAGGTCATGATGGTGTCATACATGGGGTCATTATGTTTAGTGATGTCACAAACGCGTAGCTCATACCAGAGAGTTGCATATGTATGGGTGTAGGACCCTTCACGGTTTCGTCAAGGAGACTCATCAGACACATAAGGGGTTGTTTTGTGGTTTGATGAAATAGGGAAATGTAATGGTTTAGGATGAAACACATGTAGTGGATGCTGAAAGCATATCCACCTTTCGTAAAAAAAAATAAAGTGAAATACAACATACCAGTGCCATCCTCTGTATCACCCTTGTTTGTGAAGTGAAAAAGCTACCATTTATATCTTCAAGTTAACTCCTCACCAAATCATTGTAACTTCTTCAAGCTGTTATTTTGATATTCATACAATAATCAACAAAATTACTCATTTGCAGAGTGCATTGCATATTTATGCAACACATTTGCTGTTCCGTTTTAACCAGAATAGCACTATTTTACAGAGAAGACAGTGAACAAGGAGGGTTCTGTGGGGTCGCTGGGATCCCCAGTGAAGGAGCCAACAGTCAAGTGGACAGCCAGACACAACACAGTTATGGAACTCTTCCAGACTGAGAAAAACTATGTGGGGATCCTGCATACGCTGCTTAAGGTATGGGACACTCCACTCAGTTTTCATCGCTTTTTCGTTTGTAAACAATTCTATTATAAGTGGCATTTTATGCTGCAAAAAGTTATGTTAGCACTGCTAACATGTTTCCAACAAGTAGATCAGGTTTACCATTAAGTGTTAACAGTCATTGTACAAACTGGTGTGTTTTGTGCACAGCTGTTCAAAGAGGAGATAGAGAAGCCTGACCAGCGTGGAGAAGCACTCCTTGACCCCACCGATGTCAAGATGATCTTTGGGAAGATCCCACCTATCTATGACGTGCACATGAAGATGAGGGATGAGCTGAGTGAACTCACTCATGACTGGGATGAGAACTGCCTGGTGGGAGACATCTACATCAGAAATGTGAGGACTGGGAAAAGTCATCATTAGTAATATCATTGTACATCTAAACTAAAAAGGTCATTGTTGCCAGAAGTCTTTACAATATCAGCTAGAAACACGAGTACTTTCTAATGTCTTAATAATATGAACAAACATCTTAACTAGAAACACACATACTTCAAATGTCTTTATGATATCAACATAGGAACTAAAGATTGAAGTTTCGTCAAAATCCCCAGTTTAAGAAAAAGCTCTATAGGAAATGTGACAGTATAAGATTTTCAGTTGCATGCATTGTAAAAGTATTTATGTTGTTTGTTTCAGGCTGAACAGCTGCTAAAAGCATATCCACCTTTCGTAAACTTCTTTGAGAATATCAAAGAATCTATAAAGAACTGTGATAAAACAAAGCCCAAATTCCACGCTTTCCTGAAGGTGAGTTACTTTGTGAAATATTGAGTAACTCTTTAATTACCTACACTTTTTCCAACACCTTTTTCCACTAGTTTCTAAACAGTCTGTTAAAATTAAAATTATATATGTTACAGGCAATCTGTGTAACCAGGCATTACGCGTAATGACTGAACATTTCAGTCATTTCGCGAAATGCCTAAACAGTTTAGCCATTACGCGAAATGCCTAGGCATTTCATGTAATAACTGAAAATGAGCTCTAGGCATTACGCGTAATGCCTGAACGTAGTTTTTTAGGCGGGTTGCGTGTAACCAACCCGCCTATTAGATTGATGTGTCCGACGTCCGTCTGTCCGTCCACATTTTTCGTTTCCGGACTCTAACTTTAAAACGGTTTGACCAATCAAATTCAAACTTCACAGGGAGATAGATCACCATCATAGCTAGGTTCCTTTCGAAATTGGTGAAATTCCGTGTGTTCGTTTGTCCGTTTTTCGTCCGTTTGTCTGTCCATCCATCTGTTTGTCCACATTTTCGTTTCCGGACTCTAACTTTAAAACGGTTTGACCAATCAAATTCAAACTTCACAGGGAGATAGATCACCATCATAGCTAGGTTCCTTTCGAAATTGGTGAAATTCCGTGTGTTCGTTTGTCTGTTTTTCGTCCGTTTGTCTGTCCATCCATCTGTTTGTCCACATTTTCGTTTCCGGACTCTAACTTTAAAACGGTTTGACCAATCAAATTCAAACTTCACAGGGAGATAGATCACCATCATAGCTAGGTTCCTTTCGAAATTGGTGAAATTCCGTCTGTTTGTTTGTCCATTTTTCCGTCCGTTTCTTCGTTTTTGTCCGTTTTTCTGTCCATCCATCTGTCCGTCCACATTTTTGTTTCCGGACTCTAACTCGAAAACGGTTACTCCAATCTAATTCAAACTTCACAGGGACATACATCACCATCATAGCTAGGTTCCTTTCGAAATTGGTGTAAATCCGTCCGTTCATTTGTCTTGTTTTTACTTTACAAGTCCTTCACAGAATAACAGGGTAATTAAATTGCCAGATAGTTTGTTGTTTTCATTCTGCATTTAGTCAAGTTACACACATTTTGTATGCAACAGTATGCCCCAGTCATGAATGGCTAAAAGCTATCTACTTTTGCAGAAACTTTTGTCTGGGGTATTTTGTCTGAGATTAGGTGCATATTTCAGTGGGAGTTAACTGTTTAATTTAGTGTACTAAAGTGCTAAATATATGAATTGTAATCTTCTTCATTGTTTTCATTTCTTGTGATATATAACTTGTGTGATGTAATACATGGTAAAGGTAGAATTGATACATGTCTGTATTGTAATGTTGATGTCTTGTTCGGTTTGGGTACATTTATAACCTGTAGAATTTTATATTTACCTCCGCCAAGGAGGTTATGTTTTCGCCTGGGTTTGTTTGTGGGTTTGTGAGTTTGTTTGTGCGTTTGTGAACAAGATAACTCAAAAACTTATGGACAGATTTTGATGAAATTTTTAGGTGGGTTGTGTGTAACCAACCCACCTATTAGATTGATGTGTCCGACGTCCGTCTGTCCGTCCACATTTTTCGTTTCCAGACTCTATCTCGAAAACGGTTTGTCCAATCGAATTCAAACTTGACAGGGAGATAGATCACCATCATAGCTAGGTTCCTTTCGAAATTGGAGTAATTCTGTCCGTTCGTTTGTCTGTTTTTTGTCCATTTGTCTGTTCGTCAACATTTCTGTTTCCGGACTCTAACTCGAAAACACTGTGTCCAATCAACTTCAAACTAGACAGGGAGATACATCACTATCATAGCTGAGTTGCTTTCGAAATTTGTGTAATTCCGTCCTTTCGTTTGTCTGTTTATAGCATAGATACAATTATGTAACCTAGATTACAAGTTTTACGTTTCTTAGCACGTCTAACACATTCACCTTAACTGGGTGACCTAACATTTCTTTCCTTGTTTCTAAATGTAATTACAGCAGTCGCTAACCTTATTGCTGCCTGCGCAACCCGCCTTTTGGGGCATCTTTGACCCTCTTGTTATCATTGTTGATGATTATTCATAATTATTTTGATATTATATACTTTTATCCTTGCTTCTGGTATACATAGAGAAGATATTATATGTCCATTCATGACCAACTATAATGAAAATAGTATGATAATTAAAATATCTCATTTTATTGAAACTGTTTTGTTACTGATATGTTTATCTATGCATGCAAAGTATCCAGAAAACATAATAATACATAATTACAAATACTAGAGAATGTTAACCATAAAGTTGTTCTCATCAACAGGGTTAATCTCATTACACATATATTGTTCTGTGAACAAAGTAAGCAGTGAAACTTTATTATCAGTTTTATGTTTCTTGAATAGCTCAGTTTTAAATTTCTCTTCAAAAGTTTTACTGAGTAATATATCAGTAATCTGTCTTGTCAAGAAATTATATCAGTTATTTAAACTAAAAGACTGCCCACATGTGAGTTTTAAATCATTAAATCCTTACTCAGGTTCTTGTACCTTTGATGTTTTCACATAAAATATTATGTCATGCATCAAAGCTGCTAGTACCTTTCCATGGGGGTATTTGTACAGAATACTCACTTTTGCCTAACAAACTCAGGCTGAATGATTGAATGCTAAAATAGGCTGTGGAGTCCTAATTGCAGTTAAGCTTGTTTCATCAAACAGGATTAACATCAAAGTTTTCTGCATTTGTTTCATGTAATTAATGAAGCCGCCCCCACCCCCCACCCCCCACCCCCCACCCCCTCCACATAACAAGACCAGAAAACAAACTCTCTTGAAACAAAAAATAAAATGAACTGGACCTATCTGCCCTTCTTACAACTAAATTTAAAAAGTTATAGAATATATGACTATTATTGATCAGATTGCAAAACTGCTCATTTATTTATTCAATTATACAAAAAAGTACAAGAGATATCAAAATGTACCTTAATTACATTACAAATTTTTGAAAAGATAGTCACACAGACTGCTTGAAAACTCAAACCAAAGTTTAAGTATTTGATATAGTTAAACAGTTAAACAAACCACATAACATTAGATGATATACTAAGAATTAAAAAATGATTTGAATGTAGTACCCTTCTTATTAGTTAAATGAGACTAAGTATGAAATGTATCATTATGAATGATTATATAGTAAAACTGTTTCTTTAATAATTTATGCAAAAATGTATGAGATATATCAAAATATATCTTCATTAATTTTCATATAGTTAAAACTACATCATGAATTGCTCATAGCAAGAAAGAATCAGTTTCTATCAAAAAGACACTTTAAAAAGATGATTACACAGATTGCCTGAAATCTCAAATACTTGTTTAGGCAATCTGTGTAACACTGAACCTTACATTTCAGTCATTACGTGAAATGCCTAGGCATTTCGCGAAATAGCTAAACTGTTTAGGCATTTCACGAAATGACTGAAATGTTCAGTCATTACACGTAATGCCTGGTTACACAGATTGTCTGTAACATATATAAGTGGTTCAGGTTGCGTAAAATACAATGGACTTGAGATATTTGCCAAAAAGCATGAAGTAGTAATTTAATAAAGAAGATGTTTGGTGTGGTGGTAGGTTCAGTTGATTTAGTGGATTTTATGAATGGTGTTTCAGATTTGTGAGAAGAAGCCAGAGTGTGGACGACAGTCTCTGACTGAGCTGCTCATCAGACTAGTGCAGAGGCTACCTTCTGTCATACTACTGCTCAAAGGTATGTGTCCTTGCTGCCCACAAGTCAGCAAATACCCAAATAGTGTTATCCAAGGCATTGTAGAATAATTAATATCAAAAATAGACTTGCTAAATTACAGATAAACATAACATCTGTGTTCATGCTTTGTAAAATATAAAAACAAATACATTGTGGTTGTGTTAGTGTTATGTTGAGTTTTTCTATTCAAAGCATTTTCACCATTTTCATGGCTATGTTTTGTGGCTGGGTTTTGGCTGAGCATTGTTTTGTGTGTTACAGAGATTGGTAAGAGGACAGAAGTGGGTCACCCTGACAAGGAGAGGCTGCAGCAAGCGGTCAGTGCAGTGGAAGAGGTTATGACGTGAGTAGTCTCTGTTAATATGTATGTTCCCATAGAGAAATCGGTGTAGTAACACTGTAGTGTGGGCTGAGTATGTCATTAATACTGCGTGTATTTATAAAATGTCAAGAAATAGTACAAAGACAAGCTACGCTGACATACAAGTCTAATTCACAAAATGCTATTGTTCTCTTTAAAATAGTGTAGTCATTCCAGAAATGACATTAGAATGAGTAAGAATATATTGTGCTTGGTCAAGAAAAGTGATCTCCCATACTTTAACATACTGTATTTGTCGAGTACAGAACACCTTTCTTATTGATTTACAGACATATCAATGAAGACAAGAGAAGGGCTGATGGACACCAGATGTTATTCGATATTTTCAATGACATTGAAAATGTTCCAGTAAGTACTTAACTTCTTTCTTAATACACAATCATTACTATTATGCCACTTGTATAGACTGTAATGATCTCTGTGAAGTAGATTATACTTGTCGATGTGGTATTTGTAAAGTAAATGTGTGTATTTTTACAGCCAGACCTGCTTTCTGCCAGAAGAGCCTTTCTAAGGAAGGTGGATGTGATGGAAGTGTCAGACGTCATGTTAGGCCGGGGTGAAAACGCTTCTCTCTTTGTGCTCAGTGATCAGATTGAGGTATGTGAGCATGTCTGTATGCAATGTAAATGTGAACCACACAATTTTATGCATTGATTTCTGCAGTAATAAATATCCTTGAGAAATCATCTCTGTAAATGTAATTGGTTACAATGTGTCTCACTGTTAGCTATTGGAAAGTGGTGGATATCCAAATGTTAAGCGCTTAATATGCTTCTGTCTAAGTTCTCTATTGTAACGTATTGTACACTGATGCACGGTTGTATTTATACAGATGTGCAAGCGTCGTGTGAAGGTGTTGAGTGCCAAGTCACCGGGCAACGTGGGCAGTAAGACTCCACAGAAGGCCTACAAACACCAGGTGCAGCTGCCATTCAACCACATCAAACGTGTACTCAACATCAAAGACACCCCTGGTAAGTTATAACCATATCATTCACTGGTACTTATGGAAAGATATTAAATATTTGTAAATCAAAATGAGAAAGACAAAATGATTTGTAGTGAAGGCAAGTGTGTTCTCTTTAGCTTTACAGTATAATCTCTTATTTTTATATTCCAGAGTGCAAGCAGGTGTTTGGTCTAATTACCCGGGAAGGGCAAGAGGAAGAGAAGCTGTACGCCTTTACTCTTGTGGATGATGTTATGAAAAAGGAGGATTTACTCAGCCTCATCTGCAGGCAGCTTGCCAGCTACCAGTCCCGTCTGGACCATGTAAGTTGACACGGGCATTTAGATTTTTGAGGTGACATGCCTTCATATGAAGGCAACTCTCCAGATACTATGTTGACATAGTGTATTAACAATACATTTGTCTTACCTGGATCAGTCAGCAAAATGTTATGCCTTGTTATTAAGTTTTCTGTGTAAAGTGTGAAGTTGTATTGTTGTATTTTGAATTTGTGTGCAGTGCAAGTTAGCCAGTCATGTAGGAGTCATATATTTTTTAATCATCTTAGTTGTTCTGATTAAAGAAGATATGGAATTCTAGTGCATCAGAAAAGTTTCACAAAGTATCACAAATATCTGTATTTTCTGATGGAAGGGTATAAACTATTGTCTAGCACACCAAATAAGTCCAGAGTTTACTGTTATTTCATGTTTTCCCAGGAATCTTTGCTGGCCACAGTCGAACCTTCTATGGTACAGCTTGACCTTTCTGACCTTGGAGCCTCAAAAATATTGGGAAAAGCTGCAGCAAGGTAAGTTGAAAATCTTCCAAGTCTTCACTATTTCGAAGTATAGTACAGAAATTTAATTTGATTTTGTTTACACATACATGTATGTACATTATTAGTATGGCAACAACCTTTTGAAGAGTGGGAAGTAAATGTGTCTCTCTTTGGCCAAATGGTGCTCACATCCTGACTGAAGTCATTGTTGTGGTAAGTGTGCATCGTTGAAACTTCTATTCTAGAACAATGTGTGTTTTAGGTTCAGTAAGCGTGTGTCACGAGCCTTTTCCTTCAAGCAGACACCGCGTAAGCTGAAGCGAGCGATTTCCAGCATGGTTATGGCATCTCCACTCAACAGACGCGACAGCACGGCCTCCATGTCTTCAGCCACCCCCAGTGGCAGTGGCCTTATCAGAGCCAACCGCATGGCAAGCTGCAATGACCTCGCGGTGAGTGGATGCTGGCTGGCCACACAGTTTGTGTCACTACTTCAAATTATCATTCAAATATCACTAACTATATCACTACGTAGAGTGAGTGAGCACTACATAGCACTTGCCTGATACACACTGCTACTGTAGTGCAATTACCATCACTGCTCATTTATAACTGACTTCTATCTCCACCGCAGTCATTAACAGTATATTTAACTGGTGAATGGACAGGTCACTACTCCTCACTTTGTTTATCCTGTATAACACATATGTAATAGAATGCTCATTTTATTGCCATTGCACAATTATAACCTGTTATACAAGACCTAGCAGTACTGGGTCCACCTGTATATACAAGCTGCTGTTTGCTATTTTGTTACAAGTTTTGTGGTGTGTTAAGTACATGCACATGTTATTTACCAAATCTTGTTAATCTCACCTGGTGTTTTTGCACCACATTTTGGGTTTGAGAGTTTGCGTTTATTGAGGTTTGGGGGTGTATTTTTAGGATGAGAGCTGTTACCTGGCAGACAGTACAATGGCTGACATGTTTTCCACCCCGTCACACTTCCAGCACACACTCTCTGTAAGTCAGACTAGGTGTCCAGGGCGTACTAGCCCTGATCGTACTTCTGTGTCCTGGTTATGGGATTTTGCACAAATTTCTGGTACCTCACTTTTTGCACTATATTGGTTAGCTTCTTGCTTTGGTGTCATGATTTTTGTGTTTTAAGTTTTTTCTAATTATTTTTTTTTTCTTTTTTTGTACATTGTTATGTTGCCATGGGTCTAACCTTGTCCTAAAGTTTCTTAACATTAGATAGACTTTGGCTCTGTATCAAACCAGAATTGGAAGACACTTGTCTGTAGGATGTACTTGTGTTTTGTTATTCTTGGCCTCTGACATGTACATTGTTCAATATTCTTGTGTTGTATTTCTGACTTACTAGTATCTACTTACCGTGGTGTTCTAGTAGTGTACAACTTTTGATTGGTGTTGGTGTAGGATGCAGACCCGCCCATCTATGTGAGCCCAGACCACTCTCCAGTGACCAGTGAGTGTAGTGGTCAGTTGTCCTTTCACCCGCCTGGCATTCTGGACCTGGCTTTTCATTCACCTCACCGCACTCCACGCAGACAGAGCTTCATGGCCGCAGTAAATCACATACACCATCTAGTCCAGCCCAGAAGTGCCCTCAAGAGGGTGTCCACTGACCACTCAGATAAGCTGACCAATGGTCAGCACAGTAAGAAGTCGCGTGTCAGTTTCAGCCCCTTTAACAGGAGAGCCAGTATGTCAGCCAGACTACAGCAATACAGCCCAGAGGAAGGAGTGGACATACTGACCAGCAGACCACCGCTTCCCACACACTCTGTAGGATGGGTCTAGTTACAGTGAAACTCTCCTCTCTTCTCCTTTGTTCTACATGTGACCTTTTCAGTGTTGTATCTCTTGTTGTTGATGCTTGGTGTACTCTTCATGTTCTCAGTTGGTTATTTTTGTTTGTACACACACACAGATGAAATACTTACATCTGAGTTACAGTTTTTACTCATTTAGTCAAGTGAAACCTCTAACTTTGTTGTAACTGTTGTCAGTGGTTCTTGTTTGGGGCTTGTATTTTGCCATGATATTTGTTGGTGTTGTAGTTTGTTTAGTATTTGCTAAAATAGATTAAGTATCTCGATAAATTATTCTCTTTATTAAGCCTGGTTGATTAGCTGTAGTTCAGTTCTAATATCAGAAGTTCCAACTTGAAAACTATTGGAAGCCTTACTTCCTAATTCAGGGAATGCATTCCGTTATTTTCTCTATGAATATTAATCACTTGCCATTAACAATTTTCACCAGTCAGTTGTTTGTTGTGGACTAACCCTGTAACCTGTACAAAGTTTTTGCATGAATTAATCTACATTATAATGCCTTCTAATTTTTAATTTTCTCTCCGGGTAAAGGAAAACAGTTGACTCTACATATACTTGTAATTATTACTTTCATACTACGGTTTGTGGTGTATCTTCCTTGTCTTCAGTAATTCTGGATGACTGCAATTAATTTGACAGGTGTCATGCTATTTCCATCTTTGCATAACTATTTGTACATATTTTGCCATGTAAATTTGTAAAACTTGCGATCTTATGTAACATGTATTTTAATTAACACCTGTGCAATGACTTCAATACTAGTATCAATCACAGATATTTTCTTTGTGCTCTATCCCTGCTGTGCCTGTATATAACTGTTTAAGCACACTGCCTGTGTAGGCTCTACCTGTGTATATCTGTAAGTGAAATGGCTGTACATTGCCTGTCGGAGAATGTACCCCTGTACATGAGTGAGTGTGTAGTATAGTGGCTTTATCTGTCCATCTTGCCTGTAGGAGCTGGATGAAGTAAGCATCAGTAGCAGCATCACTTCAGATCTGTCCGCCAGCCTCACTGTGGCCAGACATGGGGAACTGAACAACCACTCGGTAAGTCTGTTTTACAGCAAGTCAATAGCATGTACTAGATTTACACCTTTCATCAAAATTGTGTAGTTAGCCCAACCACAAGAGCAGAAGTTCAGCTAAACCACAGGTAAAACTATATTCCAAAACCATATGGTCCTACCACAAGGTAAACCATCAAACATGAAGGTGAGTGTGTATCATAGCATGTACATACAAACTAACTCCTGCATAAATTAGCATCTGTATTTGACAAAACCTCTACTGTTTAACCTCACAGTAATAACTTCTGATGTCAAAATATCTTGGCTTATTCATATGTAAAATCTTAATAATTAACAAATTCATATCAAATCCCCATTATTTTTCATGTGGTGTTTGTACTCAATCTGAATTACTTCATAATTTATTAAAGAGTCTTTTTATTTAAGAATTAAAAGCACTTGTACTTCTTTGATGCAGAATTAGTTCTCTTGTCAAAATTATTGTAATTAGCAAGGGTACAAATTCTGATTCAAATTAATCGTAGGCTGTAGTTTAATAAGTTATGATGATTATGTGTATTTTGACTTCTGATATATTAAATTGGTTCAAATATTATTCTCTTGTTAATGTATAGCCATTTTATTATGTGTATTGATTTCTAATATATTAAATTGGTTCAGCTATTATTCTTAAATATTGTATAGCTATTTTATTAGACAGGTTCTGTTATTCATACTTGTATGGTTTATTCAAAAGACAGCATCCTTTATATTTGTACATTTTGTATGACCTCGTCTTCAGGCTTTAGAATTCTCAGATATCTGCCTTTGTGTTTCTACTACCATGAAAGAGGATGCTGTTGGGGAGTGCAATTCTCACACCTTTGCTTTAATTCTGTATATTATTGTACTTGTCCTGTCTCACAACAGCTGTGAAGGTGGGATTTGTAATGCTTACCTTTATCAGGGTGCTTGTTACCTGTGTACAATGTTCTATTCATTTCCTCTGTATGCCGCTGTGTAGGATGGTTTTGTTGAGGAGTGCAGTTCTCACAGAGCAGACATGCTGGCCAGACTTCAGCCCGCCAAGAGGCCCCGCAGACTCTCCAGTCTATTCAGTGTAAGACTCTCTTCCCCATCTCTAGGTCTTTGTGTGCTCTAGTCTTCCAAAATATGGCCCAGATGTTCATCAGGTCCAAATTCAACCAAGTAAAGCACTAATTTTGAACCAGAACAAAAGGGTGTTGACTGTTCTACACCAGACATTCGAATCTGGGCCGTGTTTTGGAAAGTGTTGTGTAGTAGGACTTAAATAGCAAGTGTCTAACCCTCTGTGTGTGTATTAGACACCTACTAATTGTAGTATTAATGTGCATGGTCTGTATGTCTCTGCATGTGTTTGTAGAGTGGGGGCTCACCCATGAACAGTCTGCAGGGAACGCCCCTCTTCTCAAGAAAAACAGCCAGAACTAACTACTCTAAAAAATTCTGAATGAGCCTCCACACCCTGGGTAGGTATAGGTTGATGTGTTTACAGGTATACACTTACAGCTAACCCACTAGTCAGTCTGCCTCACAATACAGGAACAGAGTGGGACACGAAGGCAGCCGTCTGCATTTGTTTGAAACTGTATTTTGGCTGTTGTGTTAGTTTGAAATAGTCTGTGTATCTCTGTCCTTTATTTCATTGGTACAGCTGTGTGTTTTATGCATGTGATTCTATTGAGATTCGCAAGTTTTATCTTGTGTTATTTTGCATGGGATAGGTTTGCCTGACATTTACACATATATTTAGCGTGTAATTGTTTAAACATGTCATAAAATACTTAAGACAAAAAGTAACAAATTTTACTTAACTTTAGTTAATGCTTGCTAAATGGTACTTGAATTTTTTATCTGAAATTAAATTTTGAAACTCCATTACTTTAATAAATTGTAATGCAATAGTAAATTTGTCAATATTCAGATATTTAAAATTCTTTGTTGTAAGTAATTCGTAGAAACCAATAAGTATACCACCATCAAGTAACTGTAGTGTGATAGCTAAGTTTTACATTAGTTTTCTCCCTGTATTTACAGAAGACAAGTTTGTTCAGCCACAAAGACAAGGAGTGACCAGACAACTGTAACCACAGCCGCTTTGTTTATTTATTGCCTCACACTGACTGCTAACACTCCGCACTCACTGTTCAATGTGTGTCTCTGTCAGCAAGTGTCATTGGTGCTAGGTCTTACTGTTTTATATGCCAGTCAGAACTTTAGTGAGTGTTATACTACCTCCATCCTGTACAGTTAGCAAAGTGTTGTCACATCATATCACCAGTAAATAACTAGTAGTTGCATAAAAAGGAGGTATATTTATTTGTGTCATAGCTTATAATATTCTGTAAAAAGTAGTCCATAATTGTTTTAGTTTGTCTTTACATGACACAAGTACTTAAGAGCTCTGTCATATGTTTGTGGTCTATTTTATTGATCTTACTGCTGGTTGTATAAAAGATGAAAGGGACAGACAGTAATGCATTTCAGTTGGTAACTTGAACTATGCATCATTAAATATTATGAATTTTTTCATCCATTTTGGTTCCATTCTTTCAAAATGGATAACAGATGAGAATCTGTATCACATTGATGTTTTCCTGTCACTTAGCAGTGTTTTGTAACATTATCAAAGAGAATGAATATTGTATAAAGTAAAAATTTTTCGCATCTAAGTTTGATTAATTGATACAGCTTCTTCATGGTTTTAAGCATATTCTTCTGAATAAACCTCATTTATTGAGTAGAGAACAATTTAAGTTTTCTTTCACTTTTTTGTTACCCAAATTTTATGTTTAATGTAGAAATAAACTACGTATGCGCGGACTTTATTGGCGATTCAATCACAAAAATAACCTCAAATAAAGGACGAGGGCCGAAGGCACGAGTCCTTTATTTAGAGGGTATTTTTGTGATTGAATCGCCAATAAAGTCCAAGCAAAAGTAGTTTATTTCTATTATAAAACGATTTTTGTAGTTTTATCCAATGTTCACTGATTTTGTTTGTTTTCAATTTTATTTTCGAGATTATGTTGCGCAACCATGTTCGCAGATTGGAACAGTGTACATTTGTTCCTCTATAAAAGTACTTTCACGAAATGCGCAGAGACGCATTTTCGTCGACTGCGCAGGTGTCCGTTTTATAATATCATACATCTACACAGATAATGTGTCACGTGTGTGCTTGGGTCTACCAACTTAACCTGTTCAACCTTTCCCTGATATTTCATACATTAGAAAATATAAAAAACCCTGTATAAAAATCTTTGCTGCGATGTTGCCTTCAATGTCAAATCCTGTGGAATAATACTAAGAAACAATATACTTTCTCTGATGAAATCCAAACAATCCATCAATGTATTGTATTGTCTCCTAAACTGATCAATTCTGTTAGTGTGGGTTTTTTTTATGCCCCCAGAAATTTTGAGGGTGGGTTTTTTGTGGATTTTCCAAAATCAGTGGGGTTTACTATGATGGGGTTTACAATGTTGTTGTTTTTTATGTAAATCCTGCCAACCCTAGAAATAAAAATTCATTGGTCCCAATGAATAGTGTCCTCCAACTTGGCTAGTTAGCATGTCTTCAAAGTGTTTGAACCCCAATAAACTGGGTTCGTTGAAGTGTCATCACTTCTGTTTTGACTATCATCTGCACAACTACTGTCCCACTTGCAGAGATGCAGGTTAAGGGGATGATTTCTGTGTGACTGGCAGCAGACCTTGTGTACTGTGTACATCGTTCTCTGATTAGCAGCACAAGATCATGAATCGGAACTGCTTTTAAACAAAAAGCCAGAAATTCAATTCATTCAAGATGAATTGGAATTCTTAGGTCACCTGGAAGTAGGAGAGGTTATGTTTTCTGGCTCACATAAAGAACTGGAGGAATCGGCAGATTTCTTACCACAGTCCTTACAAAGTCCTTACAAAATCAGATTCAGACTCCTCTGAATGCTACAATTTCGAAACCCCAGTCGGGTCCTGTGGGTAGATCAGACCACTAACTCAGACCCTAAAACTAGTACAAGTCAGGTTTCGGATTTCATCTGATTCCACAAAACCTCAGCCATCCAAGTGAGGCAATGGGGTTGAGTTTATTTGATTGACTCGTCATTCCCAAGAACATTTTTTTTTTTTATTTGGGGTTTAACGTCGCTTTCAACACTGTACATGTCATATCACGACGGGTAGTTGGAAGGGCAGAGGAAACCAGTACATAGAGTTCGCTAGGGTTGTGTACTGTAAACTGCCGACCAACGGTAAGCAACTACCAGCTTTCCCACTTGAGCCCGTGCGGGGATCGAACCCCAGCCTCAGAGGTGGGAGGCGAGAGTGTTACAACTCTGCCACCGTGGCCCCCATTCCCAAGAACATGAATCTGGACTGATTCAATTGGCCGACTCAGTTTCTGAATCAGATCACCATCACTCGAAAAAGCCCAAGAAGCACTGATAAACGTAAATACAAATCTCGCAAGCATGTAAGCTCGTCCTCAAAGGACTCTGATCTAACCCTACAAATCAAAACTCTGCAGTTGAGGAACCTGTGAGAGAGGGGGGAATCTAGGGAGTCACATCAAACTATTGTATACAGGGACCTTCAAACATAAGGATACACTTAAGTAAAAAAAGTCCACTTATCCTGACCCCATCATTTCAATGGAAGTAGACGTGTCTGACTTGCCCTCCAAGCACACCAAGGACATTGAGACATTCAGACAAGTAATTAATATCACCAACCCCAGGGACAGTATGCCAGTTTTCTCAACCTCAGTGTGGGATCTTAACCAGGTTGCCCAGAAACTGGAGCTCAGATCCAAGGTCCGTCTGCTGCTAAGTGATCCCTGCTTTGAAGAAAAAATTGCAGGAACTGAATACAGACTTTGCAAATATTTTGCATTTGTCCTAGGCCCTCTGGAGCCCCTTCGGGTAAAGGTCCCCTTTAAGGTGGTCAAGGAATTTGAACAGCAGGTTAGACAAATGATCTGAACCCTCAATTTTAGGGTCTCTTTAACCAGGTTATCTCTGACTGCAACCTAGTCATGGGAAAACTGCAGGGACAGTCAAAGCAACAGCCAAACGGGTCAAAAGTCAAATTGGAAAAGGTGACAGCCCAAAGGGTAGCCAGAAAGGGCTATGAAAGGACCTGTGACTATTTGGATATCCTGGATAAGATGATCCATATTCAACATTAGTGCCTTACCCTGCCAAAGTAAGGCTTTATCTCGTATTACAGAGAGAATTTTATGGGGCATTCCGGTCTCATTAGCAGAGGTGGAAATGGCCCATCTCTAACCCAACTTGGGTGAGACCAGATGCCAACTACTTAGGAACTCTCTTTTCTCCCCCTCCCTATTATTTCATTCACAACTGGCAAAGGAAGAAGAGTTCCTCTTCAAAGAAAAAAAATCTCGGGATTTCAGACCCCATCAAAATCAGGCCTTTTGTGGCCCCCAATGTAACAAAAGAGGCTCCTACTGAAAACGTCCATATGGAGGATACTCCACCCCAAGCAGTAACCAATCGTTTGCCTCGGGCAGGGGGAACTTGACTAACAAGGCAACAAGGGTGGTTTAAGACTACACGATAGGGGCAGAGGGCATGGAAACCCCTCTCCCCTATGACTTCCAAGCCCCAAACAGTCCACCAGTGGGAGGTTGCTTCCATTCTTTAAGGGGAGCCTGGCTAAAAGAAAATTGTTCAGACAACATTATTACAGATGGCTACATTCTACCTTTTATTGCGTTAATACATCCTATCCAATGGACAATAGCTTATCCGGTCGGCGCAGACCGGCCCGCCAAACGCCAGAAAAAGACGTCCTGTGTTGCCACTAGCTGGCCGGTCCGTAGTACTGTGCACTCCCCAGATGGCGCCTCGTACTTCCTTCCTGTCTAGACAACCTGACGTCATAGCATCTTTTTCGTTGCTTGCCTTATTGTACAGCATACTTCATCAGTGTATCAGTTAGCATCTTTTTCGTTGTCTAAACCTATTAGACCCCTAGTAAGTTGAAAGCGGGGTCGGTGGGAGGGTCTTGTGTGTCCATTGGATAGGGTATTAACTTATAAAAATTTAATTTACTTATTAAATTTGCAAATTCATCATGAAGCCGAAATTAGCCAATTAGCCCCTGATCATCTCAGGATACAAGGACCAGCAGAAGGACCTGGCCTTAGCCTCTTGTACCCAGTCTCAAGAACGCAATCGAAAGGTTGGAAAAAGTTGTCTTGGTTTTTACAGTCACTTGTTTCCATCGCAAAACCTCAAGAGATGGATGTCTGTCATAAAGCTAAGCAGGTTAACCACTTTTTAGTAGAAGAAAAGTTCAAAATGGAAACTTTCATGTGTCCATCAGGGCCTGTCTGGTTCCAGGAGAGTGGGTGCCCTCAATAGAAATCTCAGACACCTACCTTCACACCCCCATCCACCCAGCCTCAAAGAAGTTCCTTCAGTTTACTCAGTTCTCACCTCTATTCCCTTCGGGTTAGCTACAGCACCACAAGTCTTCATGATGATAGCAAGGAGGTGAAGCTTATCGTCCTCTCCAGGGGAGTCGGACTTAATAAGTACCTAGGCGATGGGCTTATCAGAGCCCAATCTCAAGGAGAGGCAAAACTGAACACAGAGGTCATTGTGAACCTAACTCAGTCCTTGGGCTGGATTATCAACCAGAAGTCCAAACTGACACCCACTCAGGTGCTTTTCTTTATGGGCTAAGAATATCATCTACATTCAGCCCTTGTAAAACCCACTCGAGACAAATAGCTCGGGAGATAAAATCAAAGTCTGAGTTGACTGCAAGATGTTTGATGTCACTGATTGGGTTGCTTACCTCAAAGGAGAAGATTGTTCCGGAGGGTCGCCTTCACATGATACCCTTTCAGAGGCACCTCAAGGAGAACTACAGAAATCCTCAGTGGCTGGACATCCTCCTTCCTTAGTCAGAGACCATATCGGCTCACCTAGATTGGTGGCAAAATCCCATCAATGTGCTGAAGGGTTCTGACCTCCATCCCAAAGACCACAAGAACAAATTGTCCCATTTAGGCCAATGAGAAAAGGTAGCTTTCCCCTCTTCATATTTAATAGCCAGCTAGCAAGAGAAGGTTCCCAAAGTGTATCACCAGTGATCGTTCTTGCTCTGACCACTTTATTGAATAGACAATTCAAAGAAAACAGGACCCCTTGTCCGGTTTGGGCCCTGGGCTGGTATTCACGAAGGGTCTTGGACTTAGCCAGGTCTTAGGCTTAAATGTGGTCTTAAAGTTGAGACTTTTGTCTCAGCTAAGTTTTGTCTTAAATCCGTATTCACTAAAAGGGACTTAGCAAAGTCCAAGATTATCAAATAACCACAGTGGTTTTATGTGTCATGTGACCTTTCTTTTCTACTAGTATTTCAAACTATGCTACTGGTGATATATATCATTCATTTAATGCATTTTATCAAAGGAAAAGTGCTGTTTTGAAATGGAAAACCTTGTTGCCACACATAAACTCCCAAAGACTGCTTTAGTGAGGTGTTCTGTATAATTATACTTAAGTTACAGCCATTTCAAATTTTGAAGTGGAGAAAAGTTTATGGCGGCCATATTTAAGTCCTCTTTACAAAATTTAAGCCCACTCCCAACCAGTCTTAGAGTTGAGCCCTTGGCTAAGCCTAAGACCGGTCTTAAATTCTTTGTGAATACCACTAAGCCTAAGACAAGGGTTTTAGCAGATTTTGGGCAGAAACTTGAGACAAAAGTCTCAACTTTAAGCCTAAGCCCTGGCTAAGACCTTTCGTGAATACGGGCCCAGAAGTACTACCTGGATTGCACTCAGGATCTGAGAGGTGCTAGGTCCGTACTTTAAGAAAGGAAATACCTCAGACATTCGACCAGCTACGATGTCTTTTTGGTTAAAACAAGTATCCCCTTGTGCTATAAACAAGCAGATCAATAAGCCTAAAGTAGGAACTTCACCTGTCCTTTTTTCTTCATCCGTGTCCATTATTGCCCGTATCCGTGATACCCTAAATCTTTTGGTATAAAAACAGTGTACCAGCTGTCTGTGTCCGTGAAGAACGAATTTTTTCCTTCCTGCTCACGGACACGGGTGAGTTCACTGTTTTATACCAAATGATCCAGGGTATCACGGGTACAGACAATAACGGATACGGGTGAAGAAAAAAGGACAGGTGAAGTTCCTACTTTAGACCAAAGTAAAGGCTCACAATATTACGGCCTTCGTGGCATCTAAAGCCTTTTACAGGGGGGTGTTGGTGGACCAAATCATGCAAGCTTGTCACTGGAAGGCACACCATACTATCACAATTTTATACCTAAAAGTCTTCCAGAGCCTAACATACAGGATCATCAGGTACCATGGTTACCACCTCAGAATATCTGGAAAGAGTAAAGTTTCCCCTTTACGTGTATATTATTATTATTTGTCTCTTAATATATCATTAGTGGCAATATGTATCATACGAGATAATTTCAAGGCTTGTATTCGTAGATAGTGAAGCACTTGGGGGCTACCGGTCAAATTAGCATAGACATCACTTCCTGTCTTCTATTTGTGACTATTGTTAAGGTTTTGGGCTTTTTACAGTACCTGGTTTTGGTGTTCTGTAATTAAAACTCAGACTGGTACTCTAAAACTATCATCTTACATAAAATCACAAGAAAAAATTCACATAATGCTTTTAGTCTCAAATGTAATCCCTCTGCCTAGTGGTTGGATTCAGCACTTAGTCCCACATGGTAAGTTATTGTAGTGCAATAAAAAAGAAAATTTTAATTAACTAAAATTTAATTAAAATTTTTAAATTAAAGTGTCTTAACATCCTGAAAATGAGGGCTCAGAATTACAAACATTTCAGCAACAGCTTTTGTACTACCCTGTTGAGACAAACGCACAGGTGAGGGTCATTCCGTGAATGTTCGGAGTGTGCCGCCTGTAGACTAATTTTACTGATCTGGAAATTGAAAAGATTTATAAATGAGAAAGAATTCTAATTCGACTTTTAAAGCGCTTAATCTCCACCGAGTAGTGGACTCTTAAGGCACAACTAGACAATAGCAATATGTAAATTCAAAGTCCAGGGACAGAAATAGGTCAGCACCACGGAGAAGCCATAAGAGAAAATGAGCTAAGGAGGATATGCCTTTGCATAGAGACAGGTTTTGAGCTTCTTTCTAAAAGAGGCAATAGTGGGTGATGCACGAATGTCTTCAGGAAGTGAAATCCAAACAGTGGGAGCATCACAAACTGAAGCCAAACTGCTTCATGAACTTGTGAATTGTAGGTTGAAATTTTTGTACATTGAGGAAATTGGCAACACTCTTGACTACGTCTAGCATTGTAAGTAGTATGTTATGTTGATAGATGTGGAGCAAAATATTTAGGGAAACCAGTATGAATAAACTTGTACACCAGGGTGGCCAGTTTGAACTGTGGCTCTCACTGAGCGAAACTGAATAGAGAACCAATGGAGTTTCCTGAGTACCGGAGTTATCCGAGTGTATTTACTCGAATTTGTAACAATTCTAGCTGCACTATTTTGGATAGACTGCAATATACGAAGATTGAATTTGGAGAGACTCCTGAAAAGTGAGTTAAAGTAATCCAACCGACTACTAACAAAAGCATTGGCAACCGACACAGCTGCATCTTGAGTCAAGAACTGCCTAATATTTCTAAAATCCCTCAGTTGAATAAAGCAGCCTTTACAAACATTCTGGACATGTTTAGAGAAGGAAAAATCAGAGTCAAACCACACACCCAGGTTCCTGACTGACTCGGTGGGGTGAAGGGGTTGCCAAAGATGTCGATTGAGAAACGTGCATTTAACCTTTCTCTCTGTTTCTTGGAGCCAAAAAGTATAAAATTTTATCAGGATTAAGTTTAAGTTTGCCAGCTGACATCCATTCTTTGACATCTTGAAGGCATCTGTTAAAAAATACTGAGGCATTTATGTGTGACAGATGGACGTAAAGTTGTGTATCGTCTGCATAGAAATGGAAGTTTATGTCTTTGTGTTTACCAATCAGTGTACTAAGGGGAGATGTGTACAGAGAGAATAGCATAGGACCAGGAAGAAAGAAACAGGAAAGAAAAAACATAAAAACCCTATATAAAGGAGATATGCTTACAGCCAAAGCTGAGTGAAATCAGACACTATGCAGGATTGTAGGAGTTCCCCATTCATGCCCTTCACTCTGTACCATTCACAACTGGTTCAGGAGGTTGAGGAATTCCTGCTGAAAGAAATCATCTCCAAGTCTCCATACCCATGTCGGCTATTTTGTGACGCCCCTTGAGGCTGGGGCCTACAGGCGCACATCAAGCTGAGCCACTAACTGATCCTACTCCTCAAGCCAAGGAAGTTCAATTCATAGAAATACCAGAGACCGTTTTAGACCCCATTGTAGGGACAGATGATGTGATGCCCCCTAAACAATGTCAAAGTTCCAGACACGTAAGGCCCTATTCTCTTGTATCCAGTCTCGGGTAAAGATAAGCACTGGGAAAAGTAGAATGTACAACAGAAATAGATTTAAACAGACTAAACAAATTCCCAAGAGTGGGAAAATTTAATATGGAGACATTAGAATTATTACATCAAGGAGAATGTGTCTTAGCAATTGACCAGTAAGAGGCCTAACGTGATATCTATATATATTTCAGATCAAGAAAGTACCTGAGATTTGCATACAGGTCATTGTTTTACTAGTTCAGGTCAATGTCCTTTCCACTGGCAACTGCCTCATAAGTTTTCACAATGATCTTCAAAATGAAACTTTTAGCCCTTTTAAAGGGAATAAGAATTCACCAGTACTTGGACCCCTGGTACCACCAGTACAGACTCACAAGGAGGCTCTCCACACCACACAGATGGTTGTGTTCTCAATGCAAAGTCTGGGTGGAGGATAACTCAAAGAGACCTACTCGGGTGTTATCTTTCGTTGGCTACAAGTGCCACCTAGACTAGAGAGAAGTGGCAAAACTTCATAAATCCTCAGAATAAATATTGAGTGCAAGATGCTATAGGTCTCTCATTGGATTGCTAGCTTTAACAAACAAGGTGGTGCCAGAATGATGTTCTCAATTGAGACCTTTAATTGGCCCTTGAAACAAAACTGGAAAATTCCTCAGTCGCTGGACAGGCCCTTCCCTTGGTCAGACACCATAATACCTAATATACACTGGTAGTAGAAGCCCGGAATGTTCTGTAAGGTTCATACCTTCAAGAGAGCACACAAGAGCACAACATTTTGATTTTACAAACGCAAATGTAGGCTGTGATGCTCATTTAAATGATAAAAGGCCTGTGGTAAAATCTAGAGAAATGGTTACACATAAAGGTCTTACAAATTAAAGCTCTAGATCAACTCAGACACCGTCAACTGAGTGGTCACAGCAGACTTCAGTGTTCAAGAAACTTTGTAAAAGTGCCCCACATACAGAACCTGTTGGCCACAGGTCTGAACCACAAACTTCCACGGTGTGTACCCCGAGTTCTGCATCAAAGGCATGGGGAACAGATAGGATCAAATAGACCAGTTCAACATGAATTGGTAAGGTCCAACAGATTATGCTTATCCTTCAACTATTCTCATTCAAACGATATGACAGTACGAATTTGTAATAATACTGATAGTGGAATCTTTCCGTTGTGTTAAGAGAACTTTCAAAGAAACCATTTGATTCCATGAAAGATGCAGATATCAAACATGTGACCCCAAAAAAACAGCCTTCCTCCTAGCCCTAGCCTCAGGAAATGGTAAAGCTGAATCAACGCCTGGGTTACAAACTAAGTGTCTAACTTAGGTCAGTGGGAAAAGATTGCCTTTCATCTGACCATTTGAAAGTATTCACTTAGTTCACATTAAAGAACTATTCAGAAAATAAAGAGCATGATTGTGGGAGCTCTGGCAATTCCAGAGACTAGACCAAGGACGCATCTGTGGTCAGATGCATGATGTATCCACCGGAAAAGGACAACTAGTTTCAAAGATAAACAGCATTTTTCAATAATAAGCAGGTTGTAAGCACTTTTAAGTTTGGCTACCCTCATTTGATCTTGAAACAGTGGTCCAAGGTCAAATCTGACCACATCAGAGGATTCCTAGCTCATGGTTTCCTATAGGTTTGTTTCATATTGTTAACCTCTAGGACCAATAATAAGCGAGTTATTAGCACTTTTAACTTTTTTATCCTCGTTTGACCTTGAAGGAGGGGCTCAAGGTCAAATCTGACCACATAGGAAGATCCTAGCCCATGATTTACTATAGGTTGGTTTCACATTGCAAACCTCTGGGACCAATAATAAGCGAGTTATAAGCCCTTTATAAGTCTGCCTATCCTTGTTTGACCTTAAAGGGAGAAGCCCAAGGTCAAATCTGCCCACATCAGGAGATTCCTAGCCCGTGATTTCCTATAGGTGGGTTCCACATTGCAAATCTCTAGGACCAATCATAAGCGAGTGATAAGCACTTTTAAGTTTGCCTATCCTTGTGTGACCTTGAAGGAGGGGCCCAAGGACAAATCTGACCACATCTGAAAATTCCTAGTCCATGATTTCTTATAGGTTGGTTTCACATTGCAAACCTCTAGGACCAATAATAAGCGAGTAATAAACTGTTTTAAATTTGGCTATCCTCATGTGACCAAATGTGACAAATCTGACCTCATCAGAAGATTTCGAAGCCCATGATTTGCTGTAGGTTGGTTTCACATTGGAAACTTTGGGACCAATAATAAGGGAGATATAAGCAGTTTTAAATTTGGCTATCCTTGTGTGACCTTGAAGGAGGGGCCCAAGATCAAATCTGACCACATCAAAAGATTTGCAGCCCATGATTTCCTAGGCATGATTTTATGGTTATGAATACAATTTGAGAAGTCTACCTATAATACCCTGGGGCCGTATTCACAAAAGGTCTTAGCCATGTCTTAGGCTTAAGTTGGCTATATTTGTATACAAAAGTTAAGCCTAAGACTTGGCTAAGACCTTTCATGAATACAGCCCCTGGTCTTTAGAGGGGTAACGAGAAAATCTCTACACACTGCAGCGGTGGCATACCCATACGTAATCCATAGTATCCACTTCAATATTTTCCAGTGTTTTTTTTATTTTTTTATTCAGGGCTTTTTTAAATTTCAGCCAAAGTTTAAATGGCTGCACATTTTTTGTTGCTCACCTATTGTTAATATCTGTTCTACTGTTAAGGTAGCACGGGAGTCACCCTGGTTTTGTTGTCCCCGGTTCTTGTATGTGTGCAAGGGCTATCTTGTAGTTGCCATAAATTCAGCATCATCCTGGGAGTTTTGGGGCTATCTATGTAGTAAAATAGGGATCGACAATAAATTCCAACATGTCTAAAATCTGTCCCAATTTTGATTCACCAGATTCATCTTGGACTTTCCAGTGGGGGGTGAGCCACAGGTGAAGCATGTTCCTGAATTGGCTTATCAGGTTGTAGTTCGGGAAGAAGTTTATCAGGAAGAGACACATGTTGAGAACAAGATGAGCCAACACAGGATTTATTACACCATCTGCATCAAAGAAGTATAAGAAGTCTGACACGTAGGCTGTGGCTCTCACTGACAAAGAACAAGTCTTTCTGGACTGTATTAGGGACCACAGCCATATGCTGTTCAACAAGAAGTGGTCTGATTACAAAGACACTGTCAAGAAAGAGACCTACTGGGGAGAGATACCCTCAATGATGAATCGGGACCCCAAAGAGCTGAGGTGGCGGTCTGTCACACAGAGGACAATGTTTGGATAACTCACTCATTTGTAAGGTGGACCAGATCAGCCCACAACTCAAGCAACAGAGTTGGGGGGAAATTTTTGATTTCATGAGGCCTGATATCATCCACCAGAGTGTTAGGACACCACTCTTTAATCAGAAGAAGCCATCAGCACTTCGTGAGTGCTAGAAATTAACTACACCCTCGCCTGAGACATCTGAGTGAGTCGTAATGGGAGTCTTTATTTAGCACATTCAGAGACATGCAGAAAATTTAGAGGAGCCATACCTTACAGAATACAAGATAAATACATTTGCACTTTTAAAAACTCATGTCAGAGCAGCATAAGCAACATCGGCAGTCTCACCCTCAGTCTCACATCCTTTGCTGTCATATAACCGGTCAGTCTATAAACAAGTCACAAGAACAGCAGAACAGGTTCAGTATCAAAAGTATGCAACACAATACAGCAGTCAACAACACCAGCAAAAGAGTAGTATCAGCCGCGTGCACCAGCTCTACAGTATCCACAGCTGCTGACATCAGCTCAACAACAGTGTCAACAGCCATCTGCACCAGCTCAACAATGGCCACAGCCATAGCACCCAGCAACACCAACAAAACAGAAAAGGACCACGAGTGGTTGCACAGCATAAAATGGGGACATTGGTTCTCTACCCATCTCCACACTAGCACCTAGTCCTTTTTATTTAGGGGACATCCCTTTGGTCCAAATATTTAACCTCACAAAAATACACATTAACTTTAGGTTAGTCTTAAACTGAAGGGTTGACTGCATGCTGCCTCCGAAGCCACATGAACATCACCATTTTCCTGGATCCTGGCTATGAAGGAAATCCATTTGCAGCTACCCAAAATGTAGCATGCATGGCTACTGAAATCTGAATTCACTATAAACACGATATGTTATCTATATATAAAAAAAATCTTAACTGTCTCGATCCATGAAAATGCCTTTCCATACTGCCATTGTCACAAAGATAAAGGAAGAAAGTACAGGATTAGTGTGATTCACTGTGATGTAAAAAAAGCTATTACTTCACTATGGAACTCACTTTGGACGTGAAATAAATTTACTCAAGGTTGGCTATCAGTGCTATTACTCGCTTCACTATGAACCAAGGTCGGCAAAATCAGCAAGGAAATGGAATACACAAGAAACTAAGCAAAATTATTCAAGGAAAGGACAATGCTTCATTTAGTTATATTTCAGTGACAAACACAGCACGGGCATTTCTATGTTGAGCAATTCCGATATATAGTCATTGTTGGTGTTAATTTCTCTTTGGAAATTGCTGAACAAAAGGCATTTATGTTTATCAGTCATTAAATATGCAAACCAACAGCGTGATAGAAGCGTGAATCAGTTTATGAGTATAATTTGGGTGAATTTTTTTACTTTGAACCGGAATAACACAAAGAGTATTTCACATATTTTCAATGTTAATACCTCAAATAATAGGTGTGTTAGCCCTTTATTACTGTGTTAAATATTAATTCCCTAATATTTATACAAATATTAAAAATATTGCCTTTTCTGTCTCTAATTGACCAAAACCCTTAATCAGTTTTTGGGTCTATTTTGAAAAAAAGGTAAACACTGAATGAATACTTCAACTATATGAAGTGTACCATATATGGCATATTAAATGTGGTCAGTAATCAAATAATGAGCCTGTTTTACTAATTCCAAATGTGAAGTGGTGTGTCTGCATGTTTATATTTCTACAATATGAAGTGTTTTTGATGGAAGTAATGATCAGTTCATGGGTCTAATTTTGGTATCTTTTTTAGTTCAAACCTTAATAACACATCCAGTATTTCATTTGTTTTCATGGTGATAGCTCAGGTGTTATCCCTTTCTGATTGTACCAGTTATCATTTTCTAAATATTTGTAGAAATATTAAACACATTGTCTTTTTGGTCTCTTAATTATTGCTGAAAACCCTGTGATCAGTGTATGGGTCTATTTTGGAAAACCAATGTTACACTTGACTTATCACTTCAGAGATTTATAATATCTGTACTGTCACCTGTGGTCACTTTGGTCGGCAGTTTACAGTACACAACCCTAGCGAACTCTATGTACTGGTTTCCTCTGCCCTTCCAACTACCCGTCGTGATATGACCTGTACAGTGTTGAAAGCGACGTTAAACCCCAAATAAACAAACCTGTGGTCACTTAGGACTGACCAAATCATGATTTCAAATTGTCCAAATGGAGGTATTGTTTTCACCCATGGCATCTAGCTTTGGTGACAACTGAACGGATGGGTGGGTAGGTGGGCAAGGGTAAATATCTTGTCTGGCCTGTATCTCAGAATCTGTTACATGTTACCAAGGATGTTGATACTTGATAGGGGTATAGGTTAGGGGTTAAAGATGTGCAATGTCATACTGTGACCTTAGTCTAACCTTTGACCTGGACTCTGTCAAAATGTTTTCTACAGTAATATTTCAGACATATTTCTGTCATGACAATGATATATAGAATGCTGCAATTGATTATTACCTCCACCAAGGAGGCATCATTTTTTTAACGGGGGCCAAGGAGGAGCAGTGGTAACACACTCGCCTCCCACCTATGAGATCAGAGTTTGAATCCCGGCATGACCCCAAGTAGGAAAGTGACTGGCCCTTGGCCAGTAGTTTAAAGTACAGAACCTTGACCAACTTTATGCACTGGTTTCCTCTTCCCTTCCAACTACCCGTCGTGATATGACCTGTGCAGTGTTGATAGCGACATAAAACCCAAATAAATAAATATTTTTATAACTCTGCTTGTCTCTTTGTCTGCTTGTGCCTTAGCAGGATATTGCAAATAATATGAATTGCATCTTCCTGAAAAGAAATCAGAAGATATGTCCAATTTTACAAGCTACAACCGTCACCTTATCTAAAAAATTTACAAAAACTTTACAATTTGGGGGACAGGGCTACAAACATTGCCCATACTTGCCTCAGACTGGGTTACAGTAAACTAAACTCACATTGAAAGAAAAATATGTATGTAAGAGAATGTGAGTCTTGCCCTCTGTGGATTTCCAAATGAAGATCCTAACCACTTTTTCATCAGTTGCCCTTTGTATGCCAACATCAGGCATGATCTCTTAGAATCCCTTCACTTTATACAAGGCCAAATAACAATAAATGCCAATTTACTCTTATACGGAAGCAGAAATTTAAAATATGATCAAAATAAAGTTATTTTTAATGCAGCCCACAGATTTATTGCTCAAAGCAAGCGGTTTTAATTGTGCAAGGTATTCATGATGTAGTGCAGTCTCATTTCATTTATCATTGTAAATAAATCCCATTGTGCAAGAAGGCTTGATATAATTGTTAAATCAATTGTTGCCTGTGAATAAAATATGTTTAAACTAACTATGTCCACCTTACATCCCGTTAAATTGTTAGAGTGATCTGGATTATCATCTGGATACAAAAAATAACTTGGATTTATCTATTTACTTATTATTACATGCATTGGTAGAGGTATGCACTGTCTCAGTGCTCTGGTAAAAGGTAATTCTACCTAATTCTGTTATTTCCATTGACAGCAATACTTCAATTAATAAATTTTAATGCTTCACAACTTTTAGTTTACCAATCAATGATTTGATATTGCCTTGTTTTGATACATTGCATACATTTTATCCCTCTTAGTTGTTATTTGTATTGCACCTTAGTATAGCATACAATGCAACTTCTTTATGTAATGTTGTCCAATGCTATTTCCCCAGACTGTTATATTTTATTAAGAGTGATGAACAGAAAAATAAAAATGTAATAAAACACCCCAAACATAAATATGTGTTTACATTTGTAGTTATACATCAAACACACAATTGAAGTACTTGAAGACACACCACTACACAAAATACTTGGCCAAAATAGGCTCACAATTTGGTCAGTGTCCTTGTGTTACAGTCTATATATAGTGAACTTGAAACAGCTGGGGGTTCAGTCAAGTGTGACATTTTTTCAAAATAGATCCAAAAACTGATTCAAGGGTTTTGGTCAATTAGAAACAGTATAAATATTAGGGAATTAATATTTGGCACAGTAATAAAGGGATAACACACCTATTATTTGAGGTATTAACATTGAAAATATGTGAAATACTCTTTGTGTTATTCCGGTTCAAAGTCAAAACTTCACGAAATTAGACCCATAAACTGATTCACGCTTCTACTTATAATGCCCCACATATTTCAGTTTATTTTGGTTTAAATATGTGTAACGTAAATGGGTACATTATGGATTCTAAAACAAATAAAAGAGGAAGAAATAAAAAAATGATGCTCCAATTTTCTGTTACATATTGTAGAAAAGACCTATGTTTTTAATCTGGGAAAGGATAAATTTGTAAGTATTTTTTAACTGAACCATCAAAAGCTCTGAAAATTTTAAGTCCAGCAGAATTTCAACAGAACTAGACTTTCCTCAAGCCATTTTGTCTTAGGTATTATACGATGACTGAATGACTTTTTTTTTCATGAATTTGGTGCCGACAATTGTATTTCATGAGAGAGTTGGGTACCCCACCCATCAGATGGATTCATAATGATTCCATGTATGTCAGATTTGGTGTAATAAGAAATACAAAGACTTGGAGCAAGTCTGCAACAGAACACAAGTTCCAAATGACCCAAGTTTATTCCTTCCTGGTAATTTAAACAAACTTATATATAATTATTGTGAAGTCTATCAATCATGTTGTTGTTAATCTCTTGTAACACTCGTGCCTCCCACCTCTGGGATCGGAGTTCAAATCCCTGACCTCAAGTGGGAAAGCTGGTAGTTACTTGCCATTGGTCGGCAGTTTACAGTACAGAACCTTGACAAACTGTATGCACTGGTTTCCTCTGCCCATGAAACTACCCATTGTGATATGACCTATACAATGTGTTAAAAGCGACATTAAAACCCAAATAAATAACAATTTCAACTGTTTTACTTACTTTTCTTACTGGTATTCTATAAATAGCTTAGTCCCAGGAAGCCTGTTTGTCAGTCCCCGACTCATAACAGATCTTTGAAGTTTCATGCGTGTGAAAGTGGATCGGTTTCATTAGTCCCGGGAAGCCTCAGACCGTCTCAGGTGTCCTGGGACTAAGAAATCTGGGTCTGGGACTAAGCCCCGACTAAGAGAAGCTGACCCTAACCAATCCAAGCCGGCATCCTCAGGCCCCTGGGACAACACAAATTTAGTCTGCGGCGGTCTGAGGACGCCCCAGGAGGCGACTGTTTTCCGCGCGTTCTTAAATTAAAACGAGGCAATGAGGGGGTCTGAGACTATATAAGCGACCGCGCACACATTCTCGTTGTTACTGACTGGTTGACTACTGAGAGACGTGTGTCACTGTTTTGTAGGGGTTTTCAGTTTTTTAAATATCATATAATACTTGAGCTTAAGGCAAATTTTACAGTTAGGAGACACATTTTAGTTTTTTACTTTTTTTGGCTATTGACTGGAGTAATGAGGAAAGAGAAAGGAGGGAAGAGAGGAAAGAAGAAGATGGATGAGAGGCAAGAGGTGAGGGAGAAGGCAAGTGGAGAGGTGGAGGAAAGGATGGAGGAAAGGACGGAGGAGGGTACACAAGAGACTGAGGAGCGATTGGAACTTACTGAGGAAGCTTGCGAAGAAAAAGAGAGGTGTGAGGAGGATTCAGAGAGTCACTCGGCAGTCAAGAGAGCCAGGGTCTGTGCAACTTTCACTGACAGTCAAGAAACTGCAATTGTGGAGTTTGTGAAGGAGCATCCAGAGCTCTACAACAAGGAGCATGCACGTTTCCACGACAGACAGAAGAAGGAGGCCCTCTGGGGAGAAATCTCTGCAGAACTGAAGCTCCAGCCCTTTGATGTCAGAAGATGGTTCGAATCCCAGCGAACGCGTTATGGCAAGCTGTCAAAACTACAATCTGGCCAAGCCCCAAGGGAAATGACCAAGAGACAGTCCTGGGTCTACCAGCAGATAGGTTTCCTTAAAACCCATATCAGACGAAAGGGGGCCAGCAGAAGTTCAGGGTTCGAGGCCAGTCCAAATACCAGCGAGCAGGACAAATCTCGTGGATCTACTACTGATACAGAACACCTTGAGTCCAGTGTCCTCAGGGAGAGTAGGAGTCAACCTATGTTCACATCTACACCAGTTTCAACAGACTCCAAGATACTCGAGGACTTTGACCACATGAGGACATTGATCTCAGGTTTCCTGCAGCAGAAGTCAGACAGGCAGCCCTTCTTTGACTACATGGCATCAGAGGCTGAAAAGATGACCCAAGAGGAATTTGAGGACCTCAAGGGCAGAATTTTTAGAGATATTGAAAGCATTAAAAGCAACCGTAGACGTCAAGCACTACCCAGAAGATCAGCCACTATTACCACAGAGTCCCAGAGGGTCGGGATACTGCCAACAACCACTCAACAGGTGTCTACTTCCACCCAAGCAGCAGCTAGCAGCAGTTACGTCTACTACACACCCAGCCCACTTGGCTTTGGCAACCCTCCATCAGTTCTAACAGTACAGGACGAGGGCAGTAGACACCACTTAAGTGGAATACTAAGCCAGCTACCAGATCTGACATCTACACAGATCATTGAGCAGCCTCAGCAGCAGCAGCAGCAGCCGCAACTCTTCACTATCACCACTACAGCACCGCCTCAACAGCAGCAGCCTCCTCAGTAGCCATCCAGTCAGGGCGGGTCTTTGACCTGTCAGGCCCTTTTCAGGGCCACCCAAATATTCCAAAAATAATTATTCAGCTGCAAGTTATTCCAATTCCCTTCCCAAAACATAACAGTTCAGTACAAATACTTATCACAAAAAAAAGGTCCAACACCATCACCACCCCAAACATGAAACAAATAACCCATGGTAGCACACATAACCAAAAAAGGCCACATAATAGCCAATAATCAGCCCATTTTTAGCTTAAAATCCATGGGACTGGTTAAAATCTTTAATAAAAAAGTCCAACACTTACATCATCCCTAGAGTTAAAAGGCATTATCACATACTTACCAACCCACAAACACACAAACCCAATACCAAACCTAACCCCAACTAACAAACACGCAAACCAAATACCAAACATAACCACCAACTAACAAACACACAAACTGTCGGGATATAAAAATGTATCGATGTACTGGAGAATGGATAAAAAATATAAACAGTTGTCGTACTTGAGATAACACCTGTTTTGTATCGTAGTGTTTCCATAAAAATCCCATAGCCTGACATGGTGTCAGAAGACAAAGTTACCTGTAGTGAGTGAAACAAATTAAAAACTGCTAGTTGTCAGAACATAGCTGTAACCTCACACAGGCCTTGGGACTGAAGGGAATACACACACACACACACAAGTGGAGTACAGTACATGTGCAGTTCAACCAGGAAGTGAATACTACTGCAGTATATGAACACTACGTCAAAAAAAAAACAAAGGCTCTGGTATTTCTGTGCATAAAATTGAACTGGCCTGTTCCACTCTCATCATTAGACTACAATGGCAAAATTCAATCCTCCTGACTCTTTCAATTTCACAAAGCCAGGGCAGTGGAATGAATGGCTGACAAGATTTGAGAGATACAGAATTGCTACAAAACTGTTTAATGAAAATCAAAAAGTGCAAGTTGCTAGCCTTATTTATGCCATGGGCCCAGAAGCTGAAAACATTTTCAAAACATTTGATTTTGAAACCGAAGGGGATGAAAATAAATATGAAACTGTCTCACAAAAGTTCACTTCCCATTTCATCCCTAAAAGAAATATCATACACGAAAGAGCTATTTTCCATAGAAGGAATCAAGATACCACAGAATCTGTAGAAGAGTTTATAAGAACATTATACGAACTGGCTGAACATTGCGACTTTGCAGATAAAGACCAGCAGATTCGTGACCGAATAGTTATCGGGATAGCCGACCGGAGAGTATCCGAAAAGCTTCAACTGACTGCCGACCTCACACTAAACAAAGCAATCGAGATTGCCCGGCAATCTGAGATGATTAAGGTACAACTGGATGACCAGGTAGCCAAGCAAGGCGCTATTGATTTTGCAGCATATGGAAGGCCAAAGAAGCCTTACAGGAAGAAACCGTGGAAGGGAAATACCACTACACCCACTCAGAATTGTTCACGGTGTGGCAAAGATGCACATGACTTTGACAAGTGTCCTGCCAAAGGTAAAAGGTGCAGAAAGTGCAACAAGATGGGACATTTCAAGACCTGTTGTAAATCTAAAATACACACTGGTCAAAGACTTCAAGAAGTTAACTGCAACTTGGAAGAGTTATTCCTCGGCGCCATTGACTGTCCAGACAAAGCAACAGGCGAAACGTGGTCTGTATGTTTGCCTATTCACGGACGTGATGTAAGGTTCAAAATAGACACTGGTGCTGATGCATCAATTATTTCTAAGAACACATTCCTCAGCCTTAAAGAGAAACCTGCACTCCATACTGCACAAAAGGTCCAATTGCACAGTCCAGGCGGTAAGCTGAAGATTATTGGACAATTCAATACAGACACTGTCTTTAAAAGTCAGAGATACTACTTTCGAATCTTTGTGGTAGATGCCAATTGCAACAATCTTCTCTCGCGATCAGTGGCTACAACTATGGGTCTGGTGAAACTCATAAATGACGTCAGTGACTCACAAGTGTTTGGAGATTTGGGAATCATGAAAACTGATCCAGTAAAAATTTGCCTGAAGGATGGCGCTGTTCCATATAGTATAAATGCGCCGAGGAGGATAGCAATTCCCCTCTTGGACAAGGTCAAAGCCGAGATCTTGAGGATGGAGAAATTAGACGTGATCCAAAAGATAGAAGAACCAACTGAGTGGTGTGCGCCAATGGTTCCAGTTATCAAAAAGACAAACAAAATCCGTTTGTGCGTTGACCTGAAACAGCTGAACCAATCAGTGCAGAGGGAGGTCCATATTTTGCCAACAGTTGACGACATTGGACATCGTCTCAAAGGAGCGATCATCTTTTCCACTCTGGATTGCTTCAGTTCTTTCTGGCAGTTACCATTAGACAGTGCCTCTGCAAAACTAACCACATTTATTACCCCGTTCGGGAGGTACTTCTTCAAACGCATGCCGTATGGTCTGTCCTCTGCGACAGAGATTTTCCAAAAGAAACTGGAAGATCTACTGAAAGACATTCCAAATTGCTTCGTAGATGTCGATGATGTCCTTGTCTTTGGTAAAGACAAAAGTCAGCACGACCAGACTTTGAAGGCAGTCCTGCACCAAATCAATGATGCTGGCCTGAAACTAAACAAATCTAAGTGCAAGTTTCGACAGTCCAAAGTAACCTATCTGGGGCATGAATTTAGCTCCAAGGGTATGTCTGCTGCACAAGAAAAGGTTGAAGCCATCAAGGGATTGCCTCCACCAGGAAATGTCACAGAAGTTCGTCAATTCACTGGTATGGTGAATTACCTTGGACGGTACATAGAGAAGCTTCAGGACGTCATGCACCCAATTACTGAATTACTTCAAGGTAACAAATCATGGAGCTGGGATAGCCCTCAGAAAGCGGCATTTCAAAAGGTTAAAGAGCTGATTTCGACAGCCCCAATGTTACAATACTTTGATCCAAAGAAGGAGACTGTGGTGTCAGCCGATGCTTCTAGCTATGGTCTGGGTGGTGTACTACTACAAGAGGGCCGTCCAATAGCCTTCTGCTCAAAAACTCTCAGTGGAAGCGAGAGGAACTATGCCCAAATCGAAAAAGAGTGCTATGCCGCTGTATTTGCATGTGAGAAGTTCTCCAGATATCTCGTTGGGCTTGAAAGTTTCAAACTACAAACTGATCATAAACCTCTGGTCCCATTGCTGAACAACAAGCCATTGGACAGTGCTCCACTGCGTATCCAAAGACTCCTGATACGCATGATGAAATACAATGCTATTGCTGAGTACACACCGGGCAAGTACCTCGCTGTCGCTGATGCTTTATCCAGGAATCCTCTGCCCGCAACAACATCATATGATGAGCTAGTGGAAGAAATTCAAGCTCATGCAGACTGTGTTCTTCAAACCTTGCCTGCTTCTGAACAGAGATTAAATGATATTGTAGAACACACTAAGAAAGATTGTCAATTACCCTCAGTTATAAATTACGTTTTACAAGGTTGGCCCACTCATGAGCGAAATTGCTCAGAGTCTGTAAAGTGTTTCTTTCATGCAAGGAATTGTCTGTCATACAGTAGGGGTTTATTGTTGTATGGTTCTAGAATTGTCATTCCAACTGCTTTGCAAGGTGAAATTTTGAGAAAAGTACATGATGGACATCAAGGTGTAAACAAGTGCCTGCAAAGAGCTCAGGATTCAGTATGGTGGCCCAAGATAATTTCTGATATAAAATCCATGGTTGCTTTGTGTGAGCTATGTCAAACCTTGAGGCCAAATCAACATCGTGAACCTCTGAAGCCAACTGAATTACCTAGCGGTCCATTTGAAAAATTAGGGACTGACTTGTTTGAATACAATGGAAAGAAGTATTTAGTTATTGTTGACTACTATTCCAGGTACATAGAGATTTGTGAGTTGTCCAGGACAACTTCCCCGTTAGTCATTGGCAAATTAAAAGGTGTTATGGCCAGGTTTGGGATTTGCTCTGAGTTGGTATCTGACAATGGTCCCCCTTTCAATAGTCAAGAATTTGCTGATTTTGCAAAGAGTTACAATTTTACACATAGATTTAGCTCACCATTTTATCCCATTAGCAATGGTGAAGCAGAAAGGGCTGTTCAGACAGCTAAAAGGATACTAGCTACCCCTGATCCCTATCTAGCCCTCCTGGCATACAGGTCCTCACCACATTCTATTACTGGATTCTCTCCTTCAGAATTATGTCTAGGTAGAAAACTAAGGACAACCCTACCAGTACTTAGTGAAAACTTAGTTCCCAAAACCATAGACCCTAATCTGGTTAAAGCAAATGATGCTTCAAAGAAAATGAAGATGAAGCAATATTATGACAACCGCCATGGGGCCAAATTGCTAACTCCACTAAACAAAGGTGACACGGTAAGGGTGAAGCTTCCGGGTGAAAAGCGCTGGGGGGAAAAACAATCAGTTAGCCAAAAGCAGGGAGAAAGGTCATATATTGTCAATTGTAGTGGGTCTGAGCTATGTCGGAACAGAAAACATCTGCAAAAAGTTCCCCAAACCAGTCCCGATGAAACTCAAGACAATAGTCAAACCAACATCCCTGATTCACCAGTAGCGAATCAACCAACCCACTGCGTAACCCCAGAAAGTGTAACAGGGTCCCAACTATCCGAAAGGGTTTCTCAGTTTGGAAGGGTTCTCAAACCTTTGAGAAAACTTGATCTGTAAATTTATGAAAGTGGTTTACTGTCTAAACATTCTGTATGTGTTTATGAATGACATGGTACTAATTAATAGTAATTTTATTGTAGTCATCATTTGGCAGTACGTCTGCATTAAAAGACATTTTATTTCACAGACATGGACATTGATAGACGTTTGTTTACATTTTATTTTATATTTGACATGTACTAGTTAAAAGTGTTTTGTAAAAAAAAATATAAAGAATAACTACAAAATGGTCTAGACTAACAAAGACTTTAATTCTTGTACAATAATGAGAAAAGTTATATCTGGGGGGGAGATGTCGGGATATAAAAATGTATCGATGTACTGGAGAATGGATAAAAAATATAAACAGTTGTCGTACTTGAGATAACACCTGTTTTGTATCGTAGTGTTTCCATAAAAATCCCATAGCCTGACACAAACCAAATACCAAACATAACTACCAACCAAGAAACAGACAAACCTAATAGCAAACAGAACCCAAACCAAAGAACTGACAAACTATTTTACAAACATAACCCCCATCATTGTAAAGAAAACCATTTTGATGGTTATATTTCCTAAAGATTTATGAAGTGGAGATTTTAATTTTAAGATTTCCAGGAAAATATTTCTGTTTCAAATATTCCCCCCCCCCCCCCCCCCCCCCAAAAAAAAAAAAAAAACACATGTAAGTAAAATTAGGATGTAGCTTTAAAAATATTTGCCATATTTATTCCATTTAGGAAGTTATGTTTGGCTTTGTGTGTTTCTTTTGAGAATTATGTTTAGCACTGGGTTTGTCTGTTTGTTAGTTGGGTGACTTCTGTAAGGCATTTATTTCTGTCTGTTTGTTGGGTGGGTGACTTATGTTGGGCATTGGGTTTGTCTGTTTGTTGGTTGCGTGACTTGTGTCGGGAATTGGGTTTGTCTTTTTGTTGGGTGGGTGAATTATGGTGGACATTGGGTTTGTCTGTTTGTTGGTTGTGTGACTTCTGTCGGGCATTGGGTTTGTCTGTTTGTTGGGTGGGTGAATTATGGTGGGAAATGGTTGTGATAAATGGAACAAGCACAGCTGATTAATTGTTTATGGAATATTTGGTAGTCCTGAAAACGACTGGTTATTAGTCCTGAAAAGGACTGGTTACTGCAGCAGGAGTTATATTCTGCCATCTTGCCAGGCCATTGCTCCCTCATTATTGAAGTAGTCCTTGAGGTAATCCCTCTGTCTTTTGGCTTCTCTAGCAGGGTTTCTGTCTGGACCACCACCAGCAGCACCACCAATCAGTTGACAATCACCAGGCACATCATCATCATCCCCAGGCTCTTGACCACCATGTTGACCTTGATACTGGCTTCTCAGTATGTTGTGCAGAACCACACAGGTCATGACCACATCCCTGGCTGTTTCTGGGGGTAGTTCAATAGTGGTCAACATCACTCTGAATCTTGAGACCAGGATGCCAAAAGCGTTTTCAACAACTCTCCTGCCCCTTGATATTCTGTAGTTGGCAATCCTTTCCTCTCTAGTTAACATCCTTCTGCCATAGGGTTTCATGAGCCAGGTCTTCAGGGCAAAGGCATCATCTGCCAGAATGAAGTAGGGGACATCTCGACCACCCTGGGTTATAGGAGCGGGGTCAGAGAAGCCTATCCTGCCATCCTCAATCCTCCTCTTCAGCTGACAGGCATTAAATATCTGGGCATCTGAGCAAGATCCAGCTGTACCAGCATCCACCCATCTGAATTTGTACTGCCCATCTACCAAGGCCAACATTACTATGGAAAAGAACCCCTTGTAGTTGTGGTACAGGGCTCCAGAGTTCTTGGGTTTCTTCAGGGCCACATGCTTGCCATCAAGGGCTCCCAGGGCATGTGGAACATTCCACCTGATCCTGAATTCCCTTTCCAGTTCTTTCCACTCATCTGGAGTAGTAGGACATCTGAGGTACTCTCTGGTGAACTCATCCTGGATGGCCCTGCAGACCTCTGGTAGAAACTTGGAAATGGTGGATCTGCCAACCCTGAACTGACAGGATAATGATGTGTATGACTCTCCAGTGGCCAGATATCTGATGGTGAGGGCTAACTTCTCCCCAACACTGATTGGAGCTCTGTAGTTGGTGGCCTGCTTGGCTAGACATGGTTCCAGTCTGGTCTTTATCATTTCAAAGAATTCTGGGGTCATCCTCATGTAGTTGGTGAATCCTGGAATGTCTGTGGCATACAGTTCAGCCATAATGTTGTGGTAGGCCCCCCTCTCCTCTCTCTGTAGTAGCCATGGCCTGACCCACATGTTGTGCCTTCTTCTAGGTCTTTGTCTGGCTGGTGGTGGTGGTGGAGGTGCTGGTGGTGGTTGCTGTGGTCGACGTAGAAATAGCAAATACATCATTATTTGTAACTGAATAAAAACTAAAAAAGCCGTAAGTTGTTGCTGAAGCTGTCTTCCATTAAAAGGTGGCATCCTGCTGTGTTCCTAGAAAAGTAATGATGATTAGATCACGGAATTTATATCTATATACCCAGAAAATCCAGCTTTTCTGCAAAACAAGAATCAGCCACATTGGTCTGGGGAAGACTGAGGAGGCCTGAGGAAGCCTAGACCGAGTTTTCTGTCCCTTCGCCAATTGCTATTGATATGTACTGATGGACACAATGGCGAGGGACAGAGCTCACATGTACTTGTTTTTTGTGTAAATTTGAACGGCATATTTATGCACATATTGCCACAAATATAAAGTGTTATTTGCATTCTTTGAGGTATGTAAGTGTGCCGTTCACTACTATTTCATGCCAATCAAACTGCCATGTATATATTTCAACCTATTTTCAAAATGTAAACAAACCTTCAACATTACATAGTTCTCTACAAAAAAATTCCTGGCATCTAAAAGCAGTTTAATTTAACAACATATGTATTGGAAACTGGATACAGGTATAATAGACATAACAATAATTTTTTTAAGTGAATGCAATAATTCCCCACAGTTCAAGGTTTACACAGAAAACAGGTACATGGGAACTCTGTCCCTCGCCATTGTGTCCATCAGCTTTTCAAAGCAATTGGCGACGGGACAGAAACTCGGTCTAGAGGAAGCCAGGACTTATTCAGGGGTTAGTCGGGGCTTAGTCCCAGGAGGCCTGAGGCGTCCTGGGACCCAGTCAGTATGTGTACGACAAGATCGTGGTTGAAACCGACCAGAAAACTGGCTTAATCGGTTCTTAGTCCCAGAACAGTCGGGGACTGTCTGGGGCCACCTGGGGCCTCCTCAGGCTTCCTGAGGCCGATCTGTACTTAATCCCTGACTTCAATACCGATTCAGTATTCCCGCCCATTTTACCATTTTCTTCACCGACTGTCCACAATTAAGGGTCGCCGACAGGATCGGGCCTTAGTCCTTTGGTGGAACAGGGGCATTTGATTTTTCTCACAGCCCCAACCGACAACTACTGTACCGACCCTTACAGTACAGAACGTCTAGGACTAAGCCAATTTTTGAAACTGACTCCCAGAAAAACTTAATTGTGAGCCTTACTGCTCAGCCAGTGAATTTCGTCACCCCAGTGAAGTTCGTCACTCGTATTTTATGACAGTATTACAATTACTTCTTTACTGTGATGTTCCTGCAAACAATTATACCTTGCTCTCCAAGGCAACTATTCCACTTTTTTAAAAATGGATATTGCTAGTCCTTGGACACTTTTATAGCAGGTGACGAACTTCACTGGGGTGACGAAATTCACTGGCCGACCAGTAGTAGTGTGGTGGAACACCCACATAAATGTCATGTTAAGCATTGTTTAGCTATATTTTGTTGTTTAGTTTGTGTAATTTCTTATTTACACCACTTACATTTAAAACTTTGAAGACCGTTTATATCTATGACCGTTCATCTTTGTGACCATGTAGATCATGTTAGTTTGTCATTTGTATAAAAATAAATCGCACATCAACCAGTAGAATCTCTACAACTTATATATCGAACTGTCTTCTTGTTGTGCGTGTTAAATATACTTCAGCAATATGTATGTAAATCCTGTTCTAATATGGTAATATGGTTCTAATACCAAGTCATACTGAAAGGTGTCAAATACCTGCTGTAGATTCGGGTTTACTTGGGACACATTGGGGGAATGTATGAGGACAAATGCCTATGAATATGTAGAATCCACAAGTTACAATAGTATGTAGGTACTTAAAGGTGAATCAATGTGCTTCTCCAAATATGGAACGCAAAAGTACGAGATTATAAGGCTTAATCAATATGCGCAGTGTGCAGTGGGTCGATGTTCTCAGGTATGTATGTTGTACCACAAGAGTTCAATACTGACACAGATCGACACCTGAAATTCAGTGCTATATAAAGTATAACTCACCACAAGGATACACTAATTAACCAGGAAAGAATCTAGTAATGAGCCAGTGACATTGGGATTTTGTGAGGATTAGGGTTTGGCTGGAATGAGACACAAAGCAGGCGCTTTACAAAGGCATAACAATTAAGAATACTGGGCAGGTGAGACCCACTTGTTACACTGTAAAACACACTCAGGTGTTTACTTGTTGACGTGAATTTTGCGTTTATTTCTGTTTGTGGATATCACACAGGTGAGTTTGGTGATTTCTGGCTCAGTATATTAATTGACAGGGTTTGTATTGTCCCGAGTGGACGTGTAGACACTGAGATTGGTCAGCGAATCTGACAGAACTGAAGTCTGTACATTCAGTTGTAAGCAAAGCTGTGAAAATAAAAAAACACATCTCGGTTGTTGGCAATGAGTGACGTCACAAAGCCTAAATTAAGGCATGTTCACACATTTCTGTATATGTCTAACAACTCGCTCTTAAATTTGCTTCATACCTCCATAATTATAACTCCAAAATGAGACCTTTTATCTTGGTACATATTTTTGTCATATCAGAAAGTCCGATCCATCGGAATTTCAAATCCTGACATCACAAACTCCAATTGGAAGTTCTGATGTCAGAAAGTCCAATCTTGTTATTGGATTAGAAAATTGCTCTGAGGTACGAATTTGAAGTTCTGACATCAGAATTCTATTCAGACAGATTGGATTTTCTTATGCTCCTGTATCAGAAAGTCCAATCCATCAGAAAATCCAATTCTGTTCTTCTTTTATTGTGAGATTGCTTTGAGGTATGAATTTGAAGTTCTGATTTGAAATTGTCATGGATTGGATTTCCTGATTCTTCTGTATCAGAAAGTCTAATCTATTTCTAATCCTGTTCTTCTTCTATTGTGAGATTGCTTTGAGGTATGAATTTGAAGTTCTGATTTGAAATTCTGATGGATTGGATTTCCTGATTCTTCTGTATCAGAAAGTCTAATCCAATTCTGTTGTTGCTTTTATTGAGGGATAGCAATTATTTTGGATAAAGATAAAAGTGATTGTTTAAGTAAACTTTATTTAATACACAACTGTTTATTTTAATACACAATTTTCTTTGTCACATTTATTTGTCACATGATAACCACAAATAAAAGCACAAAACTTCATGAAGATACATTTCAAAACAAAGGTTATTATGATTTTAGATTTTATTACCACACAGCCCTTAAGGGCTGTCGGGGTATTGTTTTCACCCATGGTGTCCGGTTGGGCGGGGGCGGGAAAATGTTTGTCCGGGCTGTATCTCAGAAACCGTTAGGTGTAGGAAGTTGATACTTGGTAGGGGCATTGGTTAGGAGGTGTAGGTATGCAACGCCATGGTGTGACCTTGATTTGACCTTTGAGCTTGCCGTAGTGACCTTGACCTATAAAATCATGTCTGGGCTATATCTCGGAAACCGTAAGGTGTATGAAGTTTGTACTTGGTAGGGACATTGGTTAGGGGGTGTAGGTGTGACACATCATGCTGCAATCTTGATTTGAGCTTTGACCTTGTCATAGTGACCATGAGTTTTATAATCTTGTCAGGGGTATTTCTTGGATTCTGTAAGATGTAAAACGTTGACACTTGGTAGGGACATTGGTTAGGTTAGGTTCTATATCTCATGGTATTGAAAACTATTTCCCCAGGTACGGGCATCTCTGATGGAATTTTTCTGACAAGCAATGTTGCTGACATCACCTTTTGTTGAACACTTCACATCCTTCTTCTTACAGCAGCATTAACTTGATTACAACAAAGTAGTTTGTAGGTATTAAGGCCTATCTAAAAGAGTTTCGATACTCAGGAAAAACATTGACATAAGTGGTTGCTAACTAACTTGATTTGAATAGTATGTGGGAAACACTTACCAGAGTGGCCTTGTTCTTAGGAAAAAAAAGAAACATAAAATATAATAAAAGTAAATAAAAAATGAACTTCAATACTAGGATTTGAAGTTCTGACATCAGAAAGTCCAATTAGAGTTTCTGACAAATAGGTTTGTCAGAATTTAAATTGTGACAAAAAATCCATCAGAAACTCCAATTGGACTTTCTGACATCAGAACATCCTATTGGAGTTTGTGATGTCCGGATTTGAAATTCTGATAGATTGGACTTTCTGATATGACATATATATGTCCATCACTGTTAAAACCTTATTTTCTGCCACAGATAAACTAACTCCACATTGATGAAGCACTCTCCTCTTCATCTGTTTCATCATTTCCTCTAAGATGACAGTTTCATAGGTGACTCATTTATATGTAAGAGAACAGGAATTAAAAATGACTGGTAAAAGGCCATAGATTTCACATCGCCTAGGAATATTGATGCCAATCTGCTGTTGTTAGTGACAACTCTTACTTTTCCTTGAATTTTCTGCAAGTAAATTCCATTGCCCCAAGGGTATGAACTTTATATCTGCCCTGAAGCTCCCAGAGTCTGCTATATAATCAAATGGTGTTTGGATTGAGAATGATACCAGCATATTTCATAAACAATGAAATAGTTGTGGAAAAAATGGCTGAAACTCCTATCCCTGTGATAAGCCTATAAGGTTTAGTTTTAAAAATAATAAAAGTTGCAGATGCGTGAAGATCAGACAGATCCAGTTAGATAAAAAGATATTTTTGCCATAAATTAATGTCAGAAGTGCTACAAGTCGGTATGTCAAGAGGTTTTAATCGTGGAATGTGAGACCTATGTGAGAAAGTTGGTAGTTGCTTACAAATGCCTGGCAGTGCACAGTTGAAAATCTTGACAAACTTGTATATACTGTTACTGGTTTCCTGTGTCCTTAAAAGTACCCATTGCATATGATTTATACAATGTGTTGAAAGCAACATTAAATCCAAATGAATCAAATCAATGTGTCCCAAGTTTTTCAATTTTTTTCTAAAAAGTTAGAAAGTGTGGGCACTTGTTCAAAAAGTAGAACTCTTCATTTCTATATGAATGAGCATATCTGCAATGGATGCAAATTTAACACAAGTATACTCCCAAAGATACAAATGTATATTTAAATCTTCCAAAGTATCACCTGTTGTTGCAATGAAACTGTTAGTACATATTCACTTTATCCTACCAGTGCAAAATTTACATTTTAATTTGAATAAAAGATTTTATCTTGAAGGTTGTAGGTGCATATTTAAATTAATCCATCAAAACTGCATAACAGTTGTTGTTGAACACAAGTTTATGTTTTGGCTTTACTTGTCAGTGATTCATGGCTGTGTGACATCAGTTAGTTGCACTGAGAACTGTCTCATCAACCAACTGTTGCTACAGGACTGGCAAAATCCAGCTATTTACAGGGAACAGCCTGTAAACCAATAAAATACAACAGTTTAAACCCCATTTCATCCTAACAGTCTAATAATCAGTTTGACCTCGGCACTACTTTTCTGACTAGTGAGGCCTGGCGTGTAGGATGTCAAATTTATCACCCAGGTCGAGTTCTCACGTCTGAGGTTGTGGGTTTAAATCTACCTCGAGTCAACAGGCTTTGTAAGCGGGAAGTCTACCCAAGTATAAGTTTAGGTATTCAAAGGACATAAATGCATTGAGAATCAGGGTATGTTTTGAGAGCTGTTAGGTCTGATTACCACTCAATGAGAGTTTGTTTTTATGTATTGAGGTATGTGTGTGAGTATTGGTGTGTGAGACTGGGACACCTGTATATACATCACACTGGGCTCTGTCACCATTTTGTTCTGAGCACCTTTGCTGCACCGTTATATGTCCATACTCAGCTTTTCACCCCAGAAGATGTGCCTCTATATAAGGAACTAATTCTGAAACTGTCTTTATACAATAGTTATCAATAAAATCTACCCTTGTATGCTATCTGTGTATGTATGCCACACAAAAAAAAATCTGATGAATTGCAATTGTCCACATTATTACAAAAAGTAATTAGTCATTCAACAGAAAAATACCCCCACTTATCCTTCTGACATGCAAGTAAAACTAATTGAAAGGGAACATACAGAAATAAAACTACACTACTGAAAGAAGCACCACAAAGGACTGTTGTTTTCCCAACAAGTTTCTGTGTTGAGCCAAGTAAGATGATACATGTTTACTGTGACTGGCACCTGCCACAGTATCTCTGTAACAAAGCAGGTCCAGGAAAGTCTGTCATACAAGGAACAAATCCTTACTGCAAAGAGAAGTATGTGTGTTTGGTCTGTTTGAAGACAACATAATTTAACCTTCATGTAGTACTTGTAATTAATGTCAGGTGGAATTAATGCCAGTGACTTTTCTCTGGGGGGGAAATAAATGGTATTGTGGACATTTAGGTTTGTACATTGTAATGGCCACTGAAGTACATGTACATAAATTACTATTCTGCTCTCTAACTCATTGGATTTTCCTTTATATTAAGGTCATTGGGAATCACTTGTGTTATGACAGAATATAAATATATAAATTTGGACCTCAGGACGATACCGTCAATTTTATCAGCAGGGTTTTAAGTTCTTTCAACAGGATTTAACATTCTGTCAGACTTTAAGTTGTGTCACTGCCACTTAATTTGTATATGTTTAAGGTTGGGCCAAATTAAAGCTCATTATCAAAGTTGAATCACTGGAAGATATTTACAAGCATTCCTGGTGGTTATTAAGCGTCCCCAAGAGACGTTTGTCTGTATACAGGAGAAAATTCATGCGGAAGGGGCCACTGGCTGTGCTGGTTCCACCGGCTCCATCGTCTCCCGCATAGCTTGGCAACCACTAGGCGGATTCTCTTCAAATTTGGCACATGTATGCAGTAGCTCTGGGAAAATTTTCTGAAAATGGTGTCATGACATTTCGAATAATGAGAGAAGTCACATGACCAAAAACTTGTTTTTAAAAGGGGCCTACTTGTCCAGATGGTTTGTTATATAGTTGTCTGGAAATCATAAACTTTTGGGAGTGAGCCAATACAAAATGGCTTGTTAATTGATTAACTAAACCTCACAATATCTCTTAACAATGAAAATGAAAAATCTTTAATATTCCCCGAAATTGTGGGAGGTAGAGTGATTTGGATGAAATTTTTGGCCCGTGGTGTATATGCAGAGTCAGATGGCCCTTTTTGCCAAAATTCATTTCCCTGCCATTTTTGGAGGCCATTTTGAACAATTTTTCTTGAGGATGAAAGTGAAATATTTTTAATATCAGAAACAGTGTGAGATTGACGAAATTTGGATGAAATTTTGGCCTGAAGGGTGTACACAAAATCACATAATCATTTTCCCGCCATTTTTGGTGGCTATTTTAAATTCTTGCGCCAAACGCAAGCACCATTTGTCTCCGAAACAGTGTGAGATAGAGCGATTTCAACGAAATTTAGAGTGAATTTACAGAAATTTGTTACCCCCAGGTTTTATGCAGTCATCTGGCACTTTTTGCCAAAAATTATTTTCCCGCCATTTTTGGCGGCCATCAAGAAATTTTGCATAAAATGCAACAACACATTTATCTTGGAAACGGGGCAAGATACAGTGGTTTCGACAAAATTTTTTATCCCCTGGGTATACGCCGAGTCATCTGGCACTTTTGGCTAAAAATTGTTTTCCCACCTTTTTAGCAACCATCTTGAAGTTCTGTATAAAATGCGAAAACATATTTATTTCAGAAATGGTGTGAGATAGAGCAATTTCAAGAGAGTGTACTCCTGCTATTTTTACAGGCAGGTTGGATTTTTGCACAAATAGAAAAACTTTATTAAGCAGAGCAAGATAGTCATTTCGGCAAAATAATTAATGCTCATTGGGATGCTTTGTTTTTGGTGTGCATAAACAATTTCTATTTCTCTTGCAAAGCAATACTCTAGTTTATACCTTTGTTTACAAATGCACAAGTTGTGTTGACTATTCTTGGTGAATGTAATATCTAAATCACTTTATTCTTGATTCTATAATCAACAAACTTGCACATTTTGGGCCTTAGAAAATAAGTCCAATAAATATTTCCATGTAACATCTTTTACTATGTCACTATCAAATGTTCACTCTCAAAAGAGATTGTCTCAACAAAGCTTTTTACTTGGTGCAGAATTCTGCATTTTTTCTGAGTTCAGTCCTGCTGAATTCCAAGAATGTTGGTGTTTACACTGTGAGTTCTGAAGCACATACTTATATTATTGACTATAATTTTGGGCAATGCAAATAAAAATGAATACATGCATCTGCTGCCTTATATGGAAGATTTATTGACTGTAAATTAAATAATGTCTACATATTAGTTGACAGGAAAAGTTCTCCTGTGGGGAAGTATTCATTTGGAAAAATGGGACTTTGCAATATGTTAAGATTTCCACCACTCCTTGAAGGTGAGGTTATAAGTTCATTTGAGCTGAAGTATTTAGATATAAAGAATACATAAGGACATGGCCACACAGCTTGTGTTTGATATGAGCCCTCTCTTTTACAGGTGGCTTGACAAGAGGTAAACGCACACTTGGCAACTTTCCATGGACAAGACGATTTACAGAGTGACTGCCAGCATACTGACAAGGTCTGTGAGTTGGCTTTCAGAAGAGGAAGTAATAACGGTGTGAAGACTGTCAAATTGTCACAGGGTAATCACTGGAGTCTATCACATGCTTACAGAGGATATTGTGTTTGGATAAAGATAGTGAGCATTATGTGTAGTGGATGTATGTGTGAATATGAATATCTTTAAGAGCAGGAAGAAGTTTGAGGTGAGTGAGCGGGACCCAACTCACAAGGTGAAGTACCTGGGTAATGTACAGACTGCGCTGATGAAGGGAGATGGGTGTGTGGACAAGCCCACTTCCATTCTGTGGAACAACTACACCAAATCCAGCCAGTCTGTGGGCATTAACATGGGTCTGACCATCTGCAATGCAGGCATGAAGGCTCAGACTGAGGAACAGGGGCTTACTGAGTACCGTGCTCACCGCATCTCCTACTTCATTGCACACCCCAACTACCCACGCGTTTTTGTGTGGGTCTACAGACACGAAGGTAGAAAGATGAAGGTAGAATTGCGCTGTCATGCTGTGCTGTGCAAGACAGAGGACCGTGCTAAAGCTATGGCAGTACAACTCCATGACAAGCTCACCTTCTCACTCAATGAGTTCATGCGTGACAAAACCCGCCGTCAGAATTCACGGCTCGCTCTGCAACGCACACGCAGCCCAGGAAATAATCCCATTGCTGTCAATAACAACAACTCAGGCATTAATCCTGGTGTGCCTCTGAGACAGAAAATGCTTAGCACAGGTGGCAAGTTCAAGCCCCCTGTGGAAAGGTCTTCCACTGCACCCAAACTTCTGATGATCACTGAGGACCATGAGGGAGAGGCAGAGCATGAGGAGAAGGAAAGCTTGACAGAGATAGATGTGAATCCAGCACATCCACAGTTAAACAGGTGAGTGAACCCAGCACACACACAGTTATACAGGTGAGTGAACCCAGCACATACACAGTTACACAGGTGAGTGAACCCAGCACACACATAGTTACACAGGTGAGTGAACAGAGCACATACACAGTTACACAGGTGAGTGAACCCAGCACACACATAGTTACACAGGTGAGTGAACCCAGCACACACAGTAATACAGGTGAGTGAACCCAGCACATACACAGTTACACAAGTGAGTGAACCCAGCACACACACAGTTACACTGGTGAGTGAACCCAGCACATACACAGTTATACAGGTGAGTGAACCCAGCACACACACAGTTACACAGGTGAGTGAACCCAGCACATACACAGTTATACAGGTGAGTGAACCAGCACATACACAGTTACACTGGTGAGTGAACCCAGCACATACACAGTTATACAGGTGAGTGAACCCAGCACATACACAGTTATAAAAGTGAGTGAACCCAGCACCTACACAGTTTTACAGGTGAGTGAACCCAGCACATACACAGTTATACAGGTGAGTGAACCCAGCACACACAGTTACACAGGTGAGTGAACCCAGCACATACACAGTTACACAGGTGAGTGAACCCAGCACATACACAGTTACACAGGTGAGTGAACCCAGCACACACACAGTTACACAGGTGAGTGAACCCAGCACATACAGTTACACAGGTGAGTGAACCCAGCACATACACAGTTACACAGGTGAGTGAACCCAGCACATACACAGTTACTCTGGTGAGTGAACCCAGCACACACACAGTCACACAGGTGAGTGAACCCAGCACATACATAGTTACACAGGTGAGTGAACCCAGCACATACACAGTTATACAAGTGAGTGAACCCAGCACACACAGTTATACAGGTGAGTGAACCCAGCACAAACAGTTATAAAGGTGGGTGAACCCAGCTCATATGCAGTTACACAGGTGAGTTAGCCCAGCACACACACAGTAATACTGGTGAGTGAACCGAGCACATATACAGTTATTCTGGTGAGTGAACCCAGCACATACATAGTTACACAGGTGGGTGAACCCAGCACGTACACAGTTACAGAGGTGAGTGAACCCAGCACATACACAGTTATACAGGTGAGTGAACCCAGCACAAACACAGTTATACAGGTGAATGAACCCAGCACATACACAGTTACACTGGTGAGTGAACCCAGCACATACATAGTTATACAAGTGAGTGAACCCAGCACATACACAGTTACACAGGTGAGTGAACCCAGCACATACACAGTTATACAGGTGAGTGAACCCAGCACACACAGTTACACAGGTGAGTGAACCCAGCACAAACAGTTATAAAGGTGGGTGAACCCAGCTCATATGCAGTTACACAGGTGAGTGAGCCCAGCACACACACAGTAATACTGGTGAGTGAACCCAGCACGTACACAGTTACAGAGGTGAGTGAACCCAGCACATACACAGTTATACAGGTGAGTGAACCCAGCAAAAACACAGTTATGCAGGTGGGTGAACCCAGCTCATACGCAGTTACACAGGTGAGTGAACCCAGCACACACACAGTAATACAGGTGAATGAACCCAGCACATACACAGTTATACAAGTGAGTGAACCCAGCACATACACAGTTACACAGGTGAGTGAACCCAGCACATACACAGTTATACAAGTGAGTGAACCCAGCACATACACAGTTACACTGGTGAGTGAACCCAGCACATACACAGTTATACAGGTGAGTGAACCCAGCACATACACAGTTACACAGGTGAGTGAACCCAGCACATACACAGTTATACAGGTGAGTGAACCCAGCACATACACAGTTACACAGGTGAGTGAACCCAGCACACACACAGTTACACAGGTGAGTGAACCCAGCACATACACAGTTATACAGGTGAGTGAACCCAGCACACACACAGTTACACAGGTGAGTGAACCCTAGCATGTTCAATATAAAAAGTCAAATAATAGAGGTTCTACTGTGGTATATAAAGTATAAAATATGCAACTTGAGGTCAGTGATTATGTGTTGCAATTTTGTTATACAAGCAGAGACCATTGGACATTAGACATTGCATGCAGGGTGTAGTTGTCAGGTGAACATTATTTTTGCCATTGATGTTGATGATAAAGGGGACAGTGAGCCAAGAAACTGTGCTACATGTGTTGCACTTGGAGTGTAGTCTAACACTTGCAGTGTACAAAGTGCTCTCCACCAGATACTCAGCACAGACTGAAAAGGCCACCATAAACAAAGACAGTGTAGTATACTAAAGCAATAATGTGTAATCATGGATCCCTTCATCTCCAGCTTTATGGGACATCTGATATGATACACCAGACAATGAGATATCTGTGAAGATGTATTGTAAAAGACTACTGTATTATGTTTCAAGGGTACCTGGGATTACTGGAGACACTAATTACTGTTACTGAGTATGTGTTACTTTTATTGATCTCATTGAGTCACCAGGTATTATGGTTGTGTCTGTTCAGTAATTTGCAGTGTAACAGTTTTATCAGTCTTTTAAGTTACACAGTACAAGTAAAGAAATTAAAGTATATAAGGCAGCATTGTTTTATCTGTAGTTCTCAATGTTATTTTTCACATTGTGTGTTTTTTCTAGGAGTAAGTCAGAGGAGAATGACATGGAATCTGACCTAAGCTTTGACCCTGAGGTGCATGACCTCACTGGGGCAGTATATGACCTTGAGGTGGGCAATGACATTGAGGAGCTGAAGTCAGATCACCGTGTACAGCGACAGATGAAGCATAGTGTGGACTCAGATGACAACAGCTCAGAGTCAGGATTCTCTGAGCAGGATGCAAGGGAAGGGGGTGGAGGGGGAGAAGGTGGAGGAGAAGAGGGCGGAGGAGAGGTTGATGGGTCAAGCGAACAGTGCAACAAGAACTCAACGAACACAAAGACTGCAGAGCAGCAACAAGTGCATACGCACCTATGATATTACATGTTCTAGTCAGTCCCCATCACTGGTCAGCATTGTATTATGAGCTGTGTACTGCACAACCGTGTAGCCTACAACAACAGATCCAACTCAAACAATAAGCCCCTCTGTATCTCTGTACTGTAATATATGTGAAAAATCTTATGTCTCAGTGCATTGTTGGAAACCGTTTTATTTTTCAAATTAAATATCGCAAGCACATTGTATATACATAGCCTGTTAATACTTTATAAAGTAGAGTTGAGTTGAATGAATTTAAATGGGACCTTATTGCAACCCCTACAACAAGATACATGTGGCCCTCCTCAGTGCCAGGACTAGGTGTGAACTTGTGTCTTTTATGTTTATTATATGCACATTTGTTCAAATTGACATTTGGTTCAAGTGAATACTTGAACAAGGGTCCTGAATACAAATTTTAGAACACTTTGAATACTTGCTACTGTGGTAAGTGAAATAAATACCTGGAAAACTGATGACGTGCGAATCATTTGTATCATAAAATCATCACCATGAGTGGATAAAGTGAGCAGTGTTCTGGAAAGAGACTTGTGTTTTGTGTGGACTATTACTTGCTTACATTCCCAGGGACTTGGACATTCCCAGTGTTGTAACTTCCATGCACAGGGGATGTGGTAGTGTATAAGACTTTGGTCCTATAACTCTTGCATTTAGTCTGTTACTGTACATGCGAGTGTCTCAGTGTTTTTCTGTGTTCTGGATATCACTTGTGATGTACATTGATTTTGCCACACACGATCTTGCCATGACTTTTTATGGGTATTTTCACCCTCACCTGTAAGAGGAGGAATGCTACTGTGAAAATGTTGTAAAAGTGTGGAAACAGTTCTTTGTGGTGGTCGTGTGTGGATGCAACTCGGTGCTTTACATCACCATGTCCGGTGAGATGTTTTCTCAGTTCTGGTGTCAGCTTGTCATTACATATCATCATCACCTACTTGTAAGAGGATTTATTTTGGTGGATTACCACAACAACAAAGAGGCATACGCATCGTGACAGTCCAGTATAAGACAGTGATTTGTGTGCTGCAATGACCTGTGAATGACTGGTGACCACCTGACGTTGTGAGCATCACAATGTGTGAGCCTCTCTCTTGTTATCTATGTGTATATGCTTTGTAAGTAGTCAGCATGGACAGGTCTAGTGCATCTTCACTCTCATCACTGCGTATCCATTGTATAATATGTATTGCAATCAGGATAAACTGAACTATATGGTAAAATAGATAAAGATACAAACCTTTTTGTCATTCCTTCACTTTACATTGCTCACATTATTTACATATGAATATCATGTACATACCTAAATATTGAATAATGTCTGAAGCTTAATGAAGAACTAAACCTGAATCATTGAAAAAATGGAAAATTAAATGCCATTATTTTGCCAGTTGTTACACTCATTAAACATATACCTCCATTGAATACTACCTAGCTTTAACAATCAATGTTTTTGTGTGTGTACTGTTTTCTTATACAAGATGTGCCGTAATGTGGCCATTGAACACTAATCGAACAATGGTGCATTGGACAGATTCTTGATGCTTCCCTGACAGTCACATAGATTAGCACAGATATAGATGTGACCGTGAATATATGTAATCAGGGAATACACGTATTCCCGAAAATTTTCAGGGAATATGTGTATTCCCTGGTTGGCCTTTTCAACTAACTTAAACTATAAACTCATCCTTTAGAATAAAATTCTTGTTAGTTTTTGTATTTATTAAATAGTTCTCCTTTAAAACTGTCTTTTGCTCGAGTATCCATTATACTACTCTTCTCTGATACAGTGTAGTACAGTGTAATATTTTATATTCTGGCTTATAAGTCCTGTGAATTAACTGTACTTATTATGATCTAAAATGTGTCCAGTATGAAAAATATTGGGTAAAGGATTAATAACTAAATACTGTATTAAATTGAAACAACCTAATCTCTTAGTTTTAATTTAAAAGCACCCAATAATTAAATATAGAGCCAAAGTAAACAACTAAATGAAATTTAGTTTCAAATTTAAATATATTTCTGGCAAAAATAAAATAAGAAGCTGGAAATATTACATATTTTATTTATAAACCAAGCTGCATTAGATTTATTAGATATCAGCATGCCATAGTAATTTTCTCTCAAGGCTTTAATTATTAATTGTATATTCTCAGTTAATCCAATTGGTGTCCCAGTCTTATGATTTGTCTTTACTTAGCTCTATGATCTTTAATCCTTTCAATCAGAAAGAAGCCACCCATGCTTCAGTGATCAAATTAGGCGATGAAGAGTAAAGAAATATTTCCATAGTTATTATAACTTATATTCTAAGGAAGCCATTCAGTTTGCAACTAAAATCTCTATCAAAAATATTGGTCAAGCATGAATAAGTAAAATTATATTAGTTTGTTAAAAACCCATCCATTTTAAATCGTCAAGTACACAGATAAAGTAAACAACTAAACAAACTTACAAGTTTAATATATATTTTACCTCCCAAAATATGAGAAACTGACTTGTCACAATATTACACAATTTACTTATTAAACAATATATATCACTTATTAGCTATTTAGTTGTTATATTTTACTACAATGCACCTTTTCCCTCCTTAACTTATTCATACTCGGAAACTGTAACCAATCCTTCTAGTATACTTTATAGTATCCTTGTGTATGCCTTGCAGTAAACTTACGAATAGTAATGCATGATGAGATGTGAGGCATAAAATTGTTAAATTTATATGTGAAGTTTCTAGCTTATTTCTAGTGTAGTAGTGCAGTAGTACTTTAAATGATTTTAATTTAGTGAATATGTGAAGCAAGGGAATACGTGTATTCACTGAAAATTTTAGGGAATATGCATATTCCCTGACCATTTCAGGGAATACACTTATTCCCTGAAATTTTCAGTGAATACGCATATTCCCTGATTACACATATTCACTGTAACATATTTTCCATGAAGTTAATTTACAGAGAGATGGTGTGATTGTGAATAATTAACTTACACATTGTCCAAATATACCATTCTCTGTACATAATACATTTGCTTCATTCAGATACATTAGTACAGTTCCTTGTGATACCTTGTAGGTCCTTGAGCCCAATGTTGAAGTTAGCATAATTTATTTGTTTTATGGGACATGTGCTTTGATATTTCTGTGATTGTGAGTTGTTAATGTTTTGGACAGTAACTGTTGCATGTTTGATTTATGAGTGAATTTCATATCAGCTGACTTATCATGCTCTGAGTTTGTGTAATATAGAGTCTCCAACAGGTGATGTGGCATTAGTTTGGCTTTTGTTGGTCTGTCCCAATATCGTATTATTTTGGTGTTTTCTAGAATTAATCTTTATCCTAGACTATGAGTATATTGTTGTTCACAGCCGTTTTAAGACATCACTTGTTAAGTAACTTAAAATGAAAACTTCAGGGTTTAATTCCATGCATGACTGAAACTTTAAGTGAATATGTATTGCAATGTGTAGTGTTTTAATAATCGTTTTAATTTTAATCACTGTATGTTTTAACACTGTTAATATTTTAGACAATTCATTCTGTGAAATGGGCAGCCATTGTGAGATTGTTGTTTCCCAGCCTGTCTGCAACAGGATACATTTTGTGTCCATGAAATACCTTTAAAACAGTTTTCACCTTAGTTATCATGGTTGTTTCTCAGTCTATGTTTAAATATTACTTGGAAATACTAAGACAAAGTATGAAACCTTTGGAATGTGAGTACATTGTTTCATTCCCAAAGTGACTAGTTGTTTATCCAGTTACTGGTTGTTTTGGTCATAAGTTGCAAAATCAGTTATAAATTTGTAAAATCTGATGTGGCACTCAAATGTAACATGTAAAATTTCCTTCAAGTTTCAGTCAGGATTTCAAAGAAAATGTTTATCAAAAGTGCATAGTTCATACATACATAGTTCAGTAAGTCATTTAGCACCAAAATTGTTGAATATAGATAATTTTCAGGAGCATTTCCCAATAGTCACTATTCTAGTTATATTCTTCTTGGGTTCTATTGTGTTTGGATTATTACCAAACATCATATAATGACTTGAAGAACTGTATCTATGCCATTCTAACCATCGCAGATAGATCAGGACATATTCCTTACCTTCAGTAAATGTTCTTTAGTGTTCGAGCATTGTTGTGTGTGGTTCGCAGTGATATTGGAGTTTGCTTCATAATGGCCAGGGATTAAAACGTTATTCAACAGTCCCTTGGTATGCATCACTTAAGACAGATACTGTAAACATATTACTGTAGTACTTTTGCAGCTCAGTTGTCCTCAGTGGTGGGTTTGAATTTCCATTCCATATTTAAGAACTGAACTGGTTAACACATGTGACGGTATCTTACTGGAAACAGGTTACAAAGGGCATTCTAACTAGAATTATCTTGTACATTTATATGTTACACTTGACACATAATTCTTTACAATGTTCTGTACAGAACTAGGCTTTAGGATTGTAGTATCTAATCTGAAGACGTCAGTATTTGGTGTGTACATATGCATTGAACAGTTGAAAGTGTGTAACTATTAATTTATTGTACACGACACAGGTAGAACCTGTATACAGACTAACATTCCTTCACTCCTCTGTGCACATAGTGAACTTTCCCATATCTGTATACCAGTGCCTCTCATCAATACTGCCTGCTACCCTGTTTTCTGTTCTTTGTTACTTATTATGTGTCAGTATATAATCTGTTGTTGTTGGTCTTTTAATGTTTTACTGTTACAATTTTAACTGTTACTTGATGGACCAAACTGTCATAATCTGTATAATTGGAATTCACTACTATATATATTTTTGCAAAATATAACGTTAAAAGTGAACAAATAAAGCTACCTGCAGATGAAACAACCAGTTTTATTGTTTTTCATACTATTCCCTTGTTTTTAAACTTTGTGCATAATACGGGTATACAACTGCTCATCACAATCTCCCAAACTTCCAATTAGGGTACTAAATGAGGAATTTAGATCTTCAAAAGTTTGATAGAGTGACACCTTTCTCCATTCAGTCACAGGTCATATCTAAAACAAAGGAGTTTCAACTGATAACTAGAGTCTGTCAGGAATGAGGCTTCAGTATACATGTACTTGTATATGACTTGTGAGGACCAAATGGCATTTGACCTTCAAGAAAAAATTGACATTTTGTCTACTTACTGTTACATAGTGACCTTATTTGTTATCTCCCCTTTGGGCCTTGGAACTATTTGATGTTATTGCTCACATTTGCTTTTCTGTCTCAAATGATCATTAAATATTTAAAATTTAATTTTAACATCGTATATTCCCATCTGTATTCCAAGTTTGGCTTGGTAGAAGCCCCAATTGGACTTCATTCCAGTACAATTTCAAGCTCTACAGATTTGACTTTTTACCATCCTAGTAGAAATTCAAATTTAGTTGAATATGAAATGCTGCCAGGTAGGACTCTCTTTAATGATGCGTCCCTGAAAGGGCGCTTATTTGTTTTCATTTCAATTTCCTCGCCGCCGCCGGTCTCCCTTGACTATCTCCCTTATTATTGGAAGCTTTTTGACCATATTTGGCAGTAATATACCTTAGGCATGGAAAAAAACTTCCACATGCTTAAACTTGACCTTTGACCTTTACAAGGTCGCACAATAAAAAACAATTTTTTGGGGGGTACACCTACCCGTCATCACCGCTCAGCAAACTCTACTAACCACAGAGGCTTGTAATTTCATAAACATGTTTATATTATCAAAATCACGAGCTGATTAGATTTTGGGAGTGATCCGATGAAATTTGACCGATTTATGAGCGATTTTCTCACAGGTACCAACCAGAAAGCTTAAAATTCATATGAACCCCACTATTATCTTCTTAAGTATTGCATCTAGAGCCATAAAATGTATTGGGAGGTAGTAGGAAACCATTTGTGGAGAGTCTAGAAAGCAAGTTAAATCACCCCCCCACCCCCCACCCCCACCCCACCCCCCAATTTCTCTGTAGGGGTGAAACTGTGGTCATAAAATAGCCGATTTTGTATCTCCTTTATTATTGCTTTTAGAGCTTTAGAATGTATTAAGAGGTATTGGGAAACCATATGTGGAGAGTCTATTTAGCTGGTCAGATTCACACACACACACACACACCCCCATGGGTCAAACTGGGGTAATAAAATAGGCGAGTTTGTGTTTTTGCCTTATATCTCCTTTATTATTGCTTTTAGAGCTTTAGAATATATTAAGAGGTATTGAGAAACATTATGTGAACAGTCTAGACAGCCAGTCAGATTTACCCCCCCCCCCCCTCCCCCCCCTTATGGATCAAACGGGAGTCGTAAAATAGCTGATTTTGTCTTCTTGCCTTAAATCTCCTTTATTAATGCTTCTACAGCTTTAGAATGTATTAAAAGGTATTGGGAAACCATAAAAATGTGCAGAGTTTATATAGCTGGTCAGATTTACCCTCTGACTCTCCTTTATGGGTCATACTGGGGTCATAAAATAGCCGATTTTGTGTTTTTTGCCTTATCCTTTATTATTACTTTTAGAGAATTAGAATGCATTAAGAGGTATTGGGAAACCATATATGGAGAGTCTATTTAGCTGATCAGATTTACCCCCTGACCCTCCCTTACAGGTCACACTGGGGTCATAAAATAGCCAATTTTCTGTGTTTCTCTATACTCTTTTTTTTTAAAACTACTTGCAAACTATAGCATTTATTAAATTTTCTTTCACAATTTATGACCATAGAAAACAAAAAGCTTACATTTTTCTTTCATGTTAATGCATAGACCTCCTCTCTGTCTGCTTAACTTTCACTTATTCTCTCTGTGCTGCACATTTTTCTTTTCAAAAACCTTTTTCTACTTTAAACTATATTGCATCTAACCTTTGGGGACGCTTTGTTTTTGTTGGCAAAAGCATTTTTTTTAATTTAAAATTTTAGCAATCATGAATATAGTTAAAGTGTTGTTGAGGGTGCATATTATTTTGTAGTACTATTTAAAGTTTATATATTTAATAAATAGCATGTGAGTGTAGGTTCAGTTATTCATCATTATGGGAAAACTGCTTGTGTCCATTTGGACCTTCTACCGGTAAAAACTCCAATTGTCTACCATGACATATATCAGTATTGGCTGAACCACTGGCTCCGTTTTCTTCCCTACACATGTTTTTAAGTTTCCTCTGACAAATCAACAAAATTCTGATGATGCAAGTTTTCTCAAACTTCATCAGACCTCTGCCAGAGTAGACTCGAGACGTCTTTTTCCAAGAAATTAACTCATAAAAATTTAATTTACTTATTAAATTTGATGTTTTAATTCATAAGTATGAAATGCCATTACCCTAAACCGAATTTGCCTTGTGGATTGCTTCGAGCATCAGCAAAATCATTTATTTTTCTTCATTACTTTTAGTGTCTCGGTTTTTGAAACATTGAAAGTAAAACTAATAGAATGATGATTTTGTCAGCCTCACAAGAGTAGTGTGTCCAACTATGTCACAACCTAGGGCTAAATTTACAGCTTTCTGAATTAGTGATGGGTTTCAGCGTATGCATTCCCTGCCTTGCTGTTATTGATCTTTTAACTTAGTGATAATTTGTTACACACTGAACATAAAAATATGCCATTATTATTCCTCTCTTCTAATTTTGTGTGTACACTAAAACAGCTGGACATAAACACAATACCCAAAGATTTACTGAAACAAAGCCAAGTTGTTGTGATTACAACTTGAAGATCTCTTGGCTTGCAATCTGTTTACGTCAAACATAACACTTGAGACAGATTAACTTAACACTGCTTACTGCTGATCATGTATCATTATATATATATGTTACGACCCAAGTGTGAAATTGTCCATTTCGTGAAATGGACAAGAAAATTGTCCATTTCATGAAATGGACAGCCTCACTGTCCATTTCGTAAAATGGACAAATCCATATACATTTTGCTATCCATTTCATGAAATGGACAAAGTCATGTACGAAAGTTTAACTTTCATTCATGGTCAATCTTTTGGTTTAATTTATCACTTTATTCCCCTATAAAAATGATGTGTATATTATATACCTTACATTAAGTTAATAGTTAAATAGTTATAAATATTTGAAATATATTTGAAATACAAGTGTCAACTAGAGGATCGCTCGCAAAAAAAAAGATAATGTTTTTGCATAGCAAAAACAAAGCGTCCCGAAAAGGATATAAAGGTGAGTGCTAAAGTATTAAGAAAATGCTTCGTTTCTAGCCTTATACTGTTGTGGCAACCAAAGTCAGCGCAGTCTGCTCTATCTAGCACGGTTTTCAAGATATAAGCATTTTTGTGTTTTGCAAAAAATAAAAAAATTAAAAATGTCCGCTATATTTGGCGAGACAAAAATATTTTGAAAATTGGCATGGCTACTCTGCAGAGATACCCAGCAGGTCCAAAATTTTGTTGAGTTCACTCCATATAGCACGGTTTTCGAGATATAAGCATTTTTGTGTTTTGCAAAAACTTTGAAAATTCAAAATGGCCACCATTTTTGGGGAGACAAAAATTTTGTCAAGACCACTGCCGTGGTGTGTATCTCCCGCCGAGCATTAAAGCAGAAGAAATAGCTTTTCCGAGATATTCACAATTTTTCATTTTCGTGTGTGAAAGGTCTTCCAAAAGTAGGTGAATGAGTTATTTGAGAAAAATTGGCTATCTGCAATACTTTTAAGAGATAATTCGCATTTACTCATTTTAAGTAGGTGAGTAATTATCTACGGGTCTGAAACTTCACCATGTGAAAGCTCTCCCAAAAGTAGGTGAATGAGTTATTTGAGAAAAATTGGGTATCCGCAATAGTGTTTGAGATAACTAGCATTTACTCATTTTGAGTAGGTGAGTAATCAGCTACGGGTCTGAAACTTCACAGAGTGAAAGCTCTCCCAAAAGTAGGTGAATGAGTTATTTGAGGAAAAATTGGCTATCTGTAATACTTTTAGAGGTAATTCGCATTTACTCATTTTGAGTAGGTGAGTAATTAGCTATGGGTCTGAAATTTCACCATATGAAAACTCTTCCAAAAGTAGATGAATGAGTTATTTGAGAAAAATTGGCTATCCGCAATACTTTTAAGAGATAATTCGAATTTACTCATTTTGAGTAGGTGAGTAATTATCTATGGGTCTGAAACTTCACCATGTGAAAGCTCTCCCAAAAGTAGATGAATGAGTTATTTGATAAAAATTGGGTATCCACAATAGTTTTAGAGATAATTAGCATTTACTCATTTTGAGTAGGTGAATAATTAGCTACGGGTCTGAAACTTCACCGAGTGAAAGCTCTTTGGGATAGCTGCTCTGCGGAGATACCCTGAAGATCAAAAATTTCATCGAAATCATCCGATGTAGCACGGTTTTCGAAATATTAGCATTTTTGTGTTTTGCAATTTTTACGCAAAAATTCGAAAATTCAAAATGGCCGCCATTTTTGGCAAGACAAATAAATTTTTTTTGAAAATTGGCACGGCTACTCTGCAGAGATACCCTGTGGGTCAAAGATTTCATCGAAATCGCTCTATCTAGCACAGTTTTTGAGATATAAGCATTTTTATGTTTTGCAATTATTGCGAAAAATTCGAAAATTCAAAATGGCCGCCATTTTTGGCGAGACAAAATTTTTTTGAAAATTGGCACGGCTACTCCGCAGAGATACCCTGTGGGTCAAAAATTTCGTCGAAATCGCTCTATCTAGCACAGTTTTCGAGATATAAGCATTTTTATGTTTTGAAATTTTTGTGAAAAATTCGAAAATTCAAAATGGCCGCCATTTTTGGCGAGACAAAAATTTTTTCAAAATTGGGATAACTACTCCCCAGAGATACCCTGTGGGTCAAAAATTTCGTCGAAATCGCTCTATCTAACACGGTTTTCGAGATATAAGCATTTTTGTGTTTTCCTTATTTGGAAAATTCATAATGATTAATTAATCATTAATTACTCGGCCATTTCTTAACCAATCAATGCCAAAATCTAATGATTTTCAGATTTTAATAGAATGAATGTATTTGCCAAGTTTCAGGTGAATTAATAAAATTCCTTTCAAGTTATCATCCGGACAAGCTTCCCCATCGAAAAAAGACATTTTTGGTCATGTGACCTCTCTGATTGGTTGAAATGTCACTGCAGCATATTCAAAAAAATTCCCCAAGGCTACTGCCTAAACCTGCCAAATTTGAAAAGAATCCGCCTAACGGTTACAGAGTTATAAGGAAAACAAAATGCGGAGCCGGCGGAGCCTGAAGGTCTCCCATACACAAACAAGCGTCCCGCAAGGGACGCTTAATTATGTAAAGCATACTTTTTAATGGGGATAATTATTTAAAATTACACTTACACTTTTAAAAAGCATATTGGTACCTGGTATGTTAATTTTTACCGTTTGCTTAAAAGAAATATAATAGAGTTTTGTCTCCTTTGTGCACTAATCTTCTTTAAAAGGCTTTCCTTTAATGATTAGATCTGAGGAATTGTAGCCTACCCTTTGAAGATTAGATCCAAGGGTTATTAAAAGTAACTGTCAATTTAGAAAGGTTGAAGCCATCCCAAAGGTTACAAAAAGAAGTGGGCTAATTACAATTAAATCCAACTTACTAGTGGTGAGGCTTTCTTTTAATGAGATCTGAGGATTGGAGACACACATTTGAGGATTAGATCTAAGGATTAATTCAGTGCCCATCATAAATCTTATGATAATGTGGACAAGCAAATAACAACAGTCATATCAACATTTGCAATTACTAATGTAAATACTAGTAAACTACCAATGTGGCTTAGTGTTAAAAGCTCTTAATGTTGTAAAATATATGTTGCAGTTTAGTCTCACCTAGATTCTATCTCAAAGTTTTAAATTTTTAATAAATGTAAATGCAGATATTAACAAATACTTAATTAATCTTGTAGCTTAATAATATTAGGTTCATGGTAAATTTTATAAGAAAATGTTAAAAGAATTATAATAACCTGCACCTCACCAGTAGACTTTAGGTTAAGTATAACCATTGATGTATTCTAATGCAATGTTTCAATAAAAAAGCAACAAGTTTTTTCGCTGTGAATGAGAGTAAAAATTTCGTACATTTTGTTGTCCATTTCATGAAATGGTCGGTATATTTTTGTCCATTTCACGAAATGGACAGTTGAGTTGTCCATTTCATGAAATGGACACTTTCCTTGTCCATTTCATGAAATGGACAATTTCACATTTGGGTCATAACATATATATGTAGTGAAAACTAATCTCGGAAGTTATCAAGATGTACCTTGGGATGTAAACCATTGATATGTATTGATAGTAACTCTTAATTATATATCAAGACCATAAATCAACTATAGCAAGACCATAATCTCAAATATTTCTTTCCACTAAAAGTCGGTCATGTTACAGTTGAAATCAAGTTAAAAATTCTAATTAAGACAAAGAAGCTGCTAAAATAATAGCAAAGGCCAACACTTTCCTTCATTAACTTGACCAAATCAAGACTTGTCACAAGGCTCAATTTTTGTGTCTTGAGTATCTGTATTAGGCACATGATAAACTATTCCTCAGAAACCCTGAATACTGCTCAGCAATCAGGCACAGCCACTGATTCAGAATGCCCTATTGTATGGTAGCTAGGGATTTTTCTTAAAAGTCCAAAGACCAAGATTTGTACCAAATAAAAGTCTGAGCTTTTTTCGGACAATAATTGTTCTTTTATTGAAGCTGACAAAATCAAGCCACAATACTTCTAAAAATTGCGTGTCACTTCAATGAACTCCCCTCAAAACAAATGAATAAATGGTCATTGGCTTAAAGAACTTAAATATGTTAAACGACTTAAAATTCAAACTAACTGGAAAACTCTTGAAAATATACATTTTTCTTTTGTAAGACCAGTTATACATAAGACCACTCAGACAGCGTGTACCTCTGCCAAGGCCAAAAGCCTCCAACATCTGTTCCCCGAATCCAGGAAAAAAGGGGCCCAGGAAAAAAGGGACCTAGAAAAAAGGGGCCCAAGAAAAAAGGGGCCCAGGAAAAAAGGGGCCCACAATTTTTGGAAAAGGGGAAAAAGGGGCCCAGTATTTTTTTTCCAATTTTTTTTTATGATTATGCCTAAAGATTTATTAATAGTATGTAATATGACCAGAAATTTCCTTCATGCAACAAACATTTAACATTGTTTTTCAAACTTCATTATGTTTTAACCTACTTTAAAGGCTTTAAATTTGTAATTGCAATACAGAGTAAATACATATGATTTATCAGATTGTTTGATGGGGGCTACTTAAAAGGGTCTTCAATTTTAAAATGCAATCCAGAGTAGATGCATGAATTGCTTAGATTGTTTGATGGGGGTTATATGAAAGGGCATTCAATTGTACATGCAATTTCGAGTTGCATTTTGTTTTTTGTCCCTGAGCAGGTAAAATCCCTTTTAAAGGTTGAAAAATTTTAGGTTTATCATTATTCACTAAGTGCAGTCATGGAGTTTATTACTAATAATAAAGGAGGCATCAAGTTCTGCTATGAAGGATTTGGTGGACGGACGTTTCGGCCACGGACGTTTTGGCCTAGGACATTTCGGCCTAGGACGTTCCGGCCACGGACGTTTCGGCCAGGCCATTTTCAAGGGCGGACATTTCGGACAAATCTAAATTTGTCATGGACTTAAAAAATTTAATTAAATTTATACAAATAATTGAATCTTTTTTTTCATTGAAACCTACTCAGGATTGCACTGCTCAGGTGATTGATCTCAAGCTTTGGGGATAAGTAATAGAAAATCTAAATTGCAATTGAGAAGCCCTTGGAGAATATAAATGGGGGCAATTGTTATTAGACATTAGTATACCAATTTAGGACCAACAACATATCAGAAGGATGGAATAACATGTTTCAGAGCCTCATTGGTCAAAGCCACCCAACAGTGTGGAAACTTATTGAGTGCTTGCAAGTGGAATGCGCTCGGGTCTCTGCTGTCCTTCTTCAGGATGAGCGTGGTGTGACACCAAAGAAGAGGACCAAGAAAGTCTACACAGAACTTCAAGGTAGGCTGCGCAATCTCTGTGAGGACAGATCCCTAGGCCGCAAGTCCATACCAGACTTCCTTCGGGGTGTGAGCCATAATCTGAGAGGTGGTCAGCCAAACATTTAAAATGACAGTGAATTGTATGTAATTAATTGTGTAAAAATGATACATGTGGAAAATGTGGCACAATAAATGTTTGTATTTGTAGTTATATTGTTGTATTATTTGGATGTTTAATCATCGAAAATGTATAAAAAATTTAGATTTGTCCGAAATGTCCGCCCTTGAAAATGGCCTGGGCCCCTTTTTTCCGCGCACCCTGTTCCTCATGCCTTTCTTGACAAATCCTCAATAATCCCTATTATTACTCACCACCATCATTGTTTGCAAATGTTTGATGGTAAACATTCAATAAACATTCTGAAAATATGGGTACAAAAATCGTTTATGACAGAATTTTGTCAAAATACTTGATAGAAAACGTTTCCAAAATGTTGTAAAATGATGGGCATTAAAGTCCACAGTGCATGAAAAAAAGTTTCTTTAAAACTTTAATTGTGTGTGTATGGCAGAGAGTAAGACAATCTCAGTAAAGAAAACCAGACATGAATCAGAGCATCCCCCACTGAGACACAGCCTCTCAAAGTGGCATACAGAATAACATCCCTGAAAACATGTATGGAGGAGTTGTGACGAAACAAAAGGTACACAGCAGTTGTTATTAAATGTTTGTAAAACACTTTTAGAGCAAACATTTGCAAAGCATTGTCAATAAATGTTGTTCAAATGTTTTATGTACACAATTTACATGATTTATGACGCATTTCATTATGAATGTTTGAAAAACATTTTCTGCATAACCTGGAGCTATTTTATAAATGTTTAAAAAACGTTTCCAGTTAATCTCAGTTTCTTGAGTTATTTTATAAACATTTCATTAATGTTTTCAGCAAACACATATGTATAGAGAATGTTTATCAAATGTTTTAAAACATCGCGATATAATTAAATATTTACTTGGAAGTGATCTGCTGGAAATGTTTACTTGGAAACGTATAGTAGTAACCCAGAAGATGGGTTTAAAATAGGGTTCAAAATATTTGAAATGTTTACTGTGGGAGTGTTTGGGCTAGACATTGACTTTTACAAGTGGGAGGGAGAGGTGGATTTTAATTTAACCTTGATTGATCTATTTTTAAATGTGGAATCATGTTGAACGTAGATGAATGCTCGCATCTTGAGGTCCAACAACTTGTCACTGTCTAATGAAAGGAACAGATGGCTGATATGAGGACGTTATGTGTACATGAATTGCACGAAACTTTCTGCATGAACAACTATCTACTTTTTCATAATTTATTTGGTCAGCATTTTGTTGCAAGATCCATTCAACAATTTGCCAGTCATTATATGAAACTGACCAGTAAACATATTTGTATGTGCAGTCAAACGTTCCTGCAGGCTGTGTTTGTATCTGACATTGTCTCGTGCACACTATATAGCCTGGTGAGAGGCGTGAGTTGGTAACAGCAACCCATTCTAATGCTATACACAACACGAGAGAGGACATTAGGTTCTCTTGAAACTGGGGTGTGGCTTAGACATTAAAGGTTGGATTTAAAGGTAATACCAGGTCACACCTTTCCATGGAGGTCTCACGAACCACATCCGAATGAGCTTGTCTATCTTATAAGTTGTGGTTGGACCACATTTGATCCACTTTCTATCATGCTAGGATGCATTTGGTTGAATTTGCATTTGGGTATAATGCCTGCATGAGGATTTGACTCAACTCAGAATGTGTTTTTCATTCGGGTCCACTTTTCAAATCTTTAAAATAGTTATAATGACTTCTCAGTAGCCATAATAAAATCTACACGTTGGAGGGTGGGGGTAGAGGGTGGATACATGGGCTGGCTAGTTGTTCACAGTGTACACAAACTATAGGCTTCAGGTCTCTGTTTTAAATATGCTGAAGAGGTCATCAAGCAGAAATCAAATACGAATGGATACAAGATTCATAAAGAAAGGTGCTGCCTAAGTACAAAACCTGTTATGGGCGAATATGCTTTTGTTTTTATTGTACAGAAATTTTGTTTTCCTTGGGTTTTCACTTTGGTGTTTTTGATTTCCAAAAAGGTATACTCTGATAGTCAGAAGGAGCCAACATCAAAAGACAGCAAAAACAGGCTCACACGTGATTGCTTTAAAATTTTTCACCAAGGTTTATAGCATTTAATGGGAAGCAATGCAATTTTGCAATCTTTATTTAAATGACAAAATAACACCCATGGCAGTGAAATGGTATCACCCGATGTCAAAATGAACCGAAATTGTACATAGTATATAGTACGGGTGTTATGTGAAATGTAGCTTTCAAACTGATTCACTCTTCATACAAATGGTTGTTTCTTCTAAATGTCGAAAACATTATTTCTGATTTCTTTATGTTGAGCGTCTGTGAATTGTTTATCTTTTGAGCCTTGAGCCAATGCTATGAGTTGGCAGTCATCTCATTTCAGAAGTCTGTATCCGCTCTGTACTGCTGTACTGTTACTCCAGTGAGAGCTATTGCCACTGGATACTCACTGAATCAACGTCATTAGATCCCACTAGAAACCAGCCCACTGGTCAACTGAAGCTTCTGTGTGTATATTATTGATATATGAGGGAGTAGGCATCAGTACTCTGGAAAATTTATCAAATTTACAGCAAGTTTCATTTCCTGGTGGACCTCCTCATGACAAACGGATACTGCGTCATATATAGTTGCCATTAAAACTTCCGAGTGTTTCAAACACTCCATGTTGTGAATTTGGAAGACAAAATAACACCCATGCATTGCTTAGTCCAGAACTCCATTTCATAATTATCATGTAAAAACTGTGGAGGGGTGTAGAGAATGTGACAATGGATACTGCACAGGACAGTGACTCCACTGATTCCGCCGAGCGTTCTGAAGAGGTGATAGCAGAGAAGTGGGAGCTTTGTGTGAGTTGGGTCATCTTCATCTTTGTGTCACATCTTTCTGAGAAGTTTGTACATTTATGTTGATTTGCATCAAACTTGTAGGGAAGCTTTGAGATAGGTCTTTCTGCCAGTCATCTTGTGCTTAGATGTAATGCTTTGGGAAATGGAAACATATAAAATTCATATTGTTGTTATGAGTTATTGTTAGTGCATATTGTTGTTATGAGTTATTGTTAGTATGTCTTTATTTTCACTTCCTGACTTGTAATACATTTTGGTAGAAAGTTAAAACCTGTTGATTGCAACGTCAGTTGTTTCAGGGAGGCACATAAGCTTTGCAGGTAATCTGTGTAACCAGGTATTATTTGTAGTGACCGAACATTTCAGGCATTTCATAAAATTCTTAAACAATTCAGGAATTTTGCTTATGCCTATAGACATTTCATGTAATGACTGAAATATAAGGTTCACTTTACATCAAGTTTCTTTAATTATATCAAATACAAGGTTCTGTAATTATATCAAATAACCAACTATCAAATAAGAATCTAGTATCTATATTCTAGAAGCTTTTAGATATGACAATTACAAGATGTTTGATGGAAAAATATCAAAGGTGCAAGAACTAAAGCAAGGATTAATCAATTAATCAATTGACTCTGAGCAAAATTTTGCCATTTTAATACCTGATATCGTTCTTGACAAGACAGTATGACAGTGATAAGCATACTGACACACATTTTCATTGTCAAGATGGCAAAGCTTTTGAAAAAAGGCCAAAAGGTGTTTCGGTCCCCTAGTGCGAGTGCAAAGCACTCTGAAGCAGTAACCCATCCCAGTACTAACAGAGCCCATCCCCGCTTAACTTTTGTCATTGCAGCCATGCCACAATTCATGAAAGTCCAAAACAAATTAAAAAAGTAATTCCTAGAAGTGCGAGCCTCGGTAAAAAATCTAAAACTGAGTTATTAAAGAAATGTAAAGCTGATAGAAAGTTTTGATACCGGAACAGCAGTATACTTCAATGAATGATGAGCTGAAATTATTTGCCACTTCTAAACAAAAGATCCAGCTTTCGGGTAGCGAAAGACAGATAAGATTTGAGCTCAGAAGAGGCGAGTAGTACCCCTGATGTGAAAGCCAAGAAGACAAAGAGTTCAGGAGAGTTGAGTAGCAGAAATGTGAAAGACAAGAAGACTGACTCATCTGTGACTGGAGACAAGGGCAAGGCTGTTAAGAAACCATCACCGGCCAAGTCGTCTAAGCCTTCCACAGACAGTAAGCTTGAGGGAATGGACCAGAAGTGGTCAGAACGTTTTAGTAGATTAGAGGTTATGCTCTTGTCCAAGACTTTCAACAAGCCTGACCCTGTTTTCCAGTCAGTTGTCGTCTCTCCAGCCAAGCCTCCACCAGCCGGTGCTGTTGACATCATTCAGTCCTTTTTACCCCACAGCGCTTAAGGGCTGTCAGGGTATTGTTTTCACCCATGGTGTCCGGATGGGCGGGCGGGTGGGCGGGCGGCGGGAAATAGTTTGTCCGGGCTGTATCTCAGAAACCGTAAGGTGTAGGAAGTTGATACGTGGTAGGGACATTGGTTAGGGGGTGTAGTTGTGCAACGTCATGGTCTGACCTTGATTTGACCTTTGACCTTGCCGTAGTGACCTTGAGTTTGAAAATCTTGTCCGGGCGGTATCTCGGAAACCGTAAGGTGTAGGAAGTTGATACTTGGTAGGGACATTGGTTAGGGGGTGTAGTTGTGCAACGTCATGGTCTGACCTTGATTTGACCTTTGACCTTGCCGTAGTGACCTTGACCTATAAAATCTTGTCCGGGCTATATCTCGGAAACCGTAAGGTGTAAGAAGTTGATACTTGGTAGGGACATTGGTTAGGGAGTGTAGTTGTGCAACGTCATGGTCTGACCTTGATTTGACCTTTGACCTTGCCGTAGTGACCTTGACCTATAAATTCTTGTCCAGGCTATATCTCGGAAACTGTAAGGTATAGGAAGTTGATATTTGGTAGGGACATTGGTTAGGGGGTGTAGGTGTGCAACGTCATGGTGTGACCTTGATTTGACCTTTGACCTTGCCATAGTGACCTTGACCTATAAAATCTTGTCCAGGTTATATCTCAGAAACCGTAAGGTGTAGGAAGTTGATACTTGGTAGGGATATTGGTTAGGGGGTGTAGGTGTGCAACGTCATGGTCTGACCTTGATTTGACCTTTGACCTTGCCATAGTGGCCTTGACCTATAAAATCTTGTTCGGGCTATATCTCAGAAACCGTAAGGTGTAGGAAGTTGATATTTGGTAGGGACATTTGCTAGGGGGTGTAGGTGTGCAGTATCATAGTCTGACCTTGATTTGACCTTTGACCTTGCCGTAGTGGCCTTCACCTATAAAATATTGTCCGGGCTATATCTCAGAAACCGTAAGGTGTAGGAAGTTGATACTTGGTAGGGACATTGGTTAGGGGGTGTAGTTGTGCAACGTCATGGTCTGACCTTGATTTGACCTTTGACCTTGCCGTAGTGACCTTGACCTATAAAATCTTGTCCGGGCTATATCTCGGAAACCGTAAGGTGTAAGAAGTTGATACTTGGTAGGGACATTGGTCAGGGAGTGTAGTTGTGCAACGTCATGGTCTGACCTTGATTTGACCTTTGACCTTGCCGTAGTGACCTTGACCTATAAATTCTTGTCCAGGCTATATCTCGGAAACTGTAAGGTATAGGAAGTTGATATTTGGTAGGGACATTGGTTAGGGGGTGTAGGTGTGCAACGTCATGGTGTGACCTTGATTTGACCTTTGACCTTGCCATAGTGACCTTGACCTATAAAATTTTGTCCAGGTTATATCTCAGAAACCGTAAGGTGTAGGAAGTTGATACTTGGTAGGGATATTGGTTAGGGGGTGTAGGTGTGCAACGTCATGGTCTGACCTTGATTTGACCTTTGACCTTGCCATAGTGGCCTTGACCTATAAAATCTTGTTCGGGCTATATCTCGGAAACCGTAAGGTGTAGGAAGTTGATATTTGGTAGGGACATTTGCTAGGGGGTGTAGGTGTGCAGTATCATAGTCTGACCTTGATTTGACCTTTGACCTTGCCGTAGTGGCCTTGACCTATAAAATATTGTCCGGGCTATATCTCAGAAACCGTAAGGTGTAGGAAGTTGATACTTGGTAGGGACATTGGTTAGGGGGTGTAGTTGTGCAACGTCATGGTCTGACCTTGATTTGACCTTTGACCTTGCCGTAGTGACCTTGACCTATAAAATCTTGTCCGGGCTATATCTCGGAAACCGTAAGGTGTAAGAAGTTGATACTTGGTAGGGACATTGGTTAGGGAGTGTAGTTGTGCAATGTCATGGTCTGACCTTGATTTGACCTTTGACCTTGCCGTAGTGACCTTGACCTATAAATTCTTGTCCAGGCTATATCTCGGAAACTGTAAGGTATAGGAAGTTGATATTTGGTAGGGACATTGGTTAGGGGGTGTAGGTGTGCAACATCATGGTGTGACCTTGATTTGACCTTTGACCTTGCCGTAGTGACCTTGACCTATAAAATCTTGTCCAGGTTATATCTCAGAAACTGTAAGGTGTAGGAAGTTAATACTTGGTAGGGATATTGGTTAGGGGGTGTAGGTGTGCAACGTCATGGTCTGACCTTGATTTGACCTTTGACCTTGCCATAGTGGCCTTGACCTATACAATCTTGTTCGGGCTATATCTCGGAAACCGTAAGGTGTAGGAAGTTGATATTTGGTAGGGACATTTGCTAGGGGGTGTAGGTGTGCAGTATCATGGTCTGACCTTGATTTGACCTTGCCGTAGTGGCCTTGACCTATAAAATCTTGTCCGGGCTATATCTCAGAAACCGTAAGGTGTAGGAAGTTGATATTTGGTAGGGACATTGGTTAGGGAGTGTAGGTGTGCAACATCATGGTGTGACCTTGATTTGACCTTTGACCTTGCCGTAGTGACCTTGACCTATAAAATCTTGTCCAGGTTATATCTCAGAAACCGTAAGGTGTAGGAAGTTAATACTTGGTAGGGATATTGGTTAGGGGGTGTAGGTGTGCAACGTCATGGTCTGACCTTGATTTGACCTTTGACCTTGCCATAGTGGCCTTGACCTATACAATCTTGTTCGGGCTATATCTCGGAAACCGTAAGGTGTAGGAAGTTGATATTTGGTAGGGACATTTGCTAGGGGGTGTAGGTGTGCAGTATCATGGTCTGACCTTGATTTGACCTTGCCGTAGTGGCCTTGACCTATAAAATCTTGTCCGGGCTATATCTCAGAAACCGTAAGGTGTAGGAAGTTGATACTTGGTAGGGATATTGGTTAGGGGGTGTAGGTGTGCAATGTCATGGTCTGACCTTGATTTGACCTTGCCATAGTGACCTTGACCTATAAAATGTTGTCCGGGCAATATCTCGGAAACCGTAAGGTGTAGGAAGTTGGTACTTGGTAGGGACACTGGTTAGGGTGTGTAGGTGTGCAACGTCATGGTCTGACCAGGATTTGACCTTGCCGTAGTGGCCTTGACCTATAAAATCTTGTCCGGGCTATATCTCAGAAACCGTAAGGTGTAGGAAGTTGATACTTGGTAGGGATATTGGTTAGGGGGTGTAGGTGTGCAATGTCATGGTCTGACCTTGATTTGACCTTGCCGTAGTGACCTTGACCTATAAAATCTTGTCCGGGCTATCTCTCAGAAACCGTAAGGTGTAAGAAGTTGATACTTGGTAGGGACATTGGTTAGGGAGTGTAGTTGTGCAACGTCATGGTCTGACCTTGATTTGACCTTTGACCTTGCCGTAGTGACCTTGACCTATAAATTCTTGTCCAGGCTATATCTCGGAAACTGTAAGGTATAGGAAGTTGATATTTGGTAGGGACATTGGTTAGGGGGTGTAGGTGTGCAACGTCATGGTGTGACCTTGATTTGACCTTTGACCTTGCCATAGTGACCTTGACCTATAAAATCTTGTCCAGGTTATATCTCAGAAACCGTAAGGTGTAGGAAGTTGATACTTGGTAGGGATATTGGTTAGGGGGTGTAGGTGTGCAACGTCATGGTCTGACCTTGATTTGACCTTTGACCTTGCCATAGTGGCCTTGACCTATAAAATCTTGTTCGGGCTATATCTCAGAAACCGTAAGGTGTAGGAAGTTGATATTTGGTAGGGACATTTGCTAGGGGGTGTAGGTGTGCAGTATCATAGTCTGACCTTGATTTGACCTTTGACCTTGCCGTAGTGGCCTTCACCTATAAAATATTGTCCGGGCTATATCTCAGAAACCGTAAGGTGTAGGAAGTTGATACTTGGTAGGGACATTGGTTAGGGGGTGTAGTTGTGCAACGTCATGGTCTGACCTTGATTTGACCTTTGACCTTGCCGTAGTGACCTTGACCTATAAAATCTTGTCCGGGCTATATCTCGGAAACCGTAAGGTGTAAGAAGTTGATACTTGGTAGGGACATTGGTCAGGGAGTGTAGTTGTGCAACGTCATGGTCTGACCTTGATTTGACCTTTGACCTTGCCGTAGTGACCTTGACCTATAAATTCTTGTCCAGGCTATATCTCGGAAACTGTAAGGTATAGGAAGTTGATATTTGGTAGGGACATTGGTTAGGGGGTGTAGGTGTGCAACGTCATGGTGTGACCTTGATTTGACCTTTGACCTTGCCATAGTGACCTTGACCTATAAAATTTTGTCCAGGTTATATCTCAGAAACCGTAAGGTGTAGGAAGTTGATACTTGGTAGGGATATTGGTTAGGGGGTGTAGGTGTGCAACGTCATGGTCTGACCTTGATTTGACCTTTGACCTTGCCATAGTGGCCTTGACCTATAAAATCTTGTTCGGGCTATATCTCGGAAACCGTAAGGTGTAGGAAGTTGATATTTGGTAGGGACATTTGCTAGGGGGTGTAGGTGTGCAGTATCATAGTCTGACCTTGATTTGACCTTTGACCTTGCCGTAGTGGCCTTGACCTATAAAATATTGTCCGGGCTATATCTCAGAAACCGTAAGGTGTAGGAAGTTGATACTTGGTAGGGACATTGGTTAGGGGGTGTAGTTGTGCAACGTCATGGTCTGACCTTGATTTGACCTTTGACCTTGCCGTAGTGACCTTGACCTATAAAATCTTGTCCGGGCTATATCTCGGAAACCGTAAGGTGTAAGAAGTTGATACTTGGTAGGGACATTGATTAGGGAGTGTAGTTGTGCAATGTCATGGTCTGACCTTGATTTGACCTTTGACCTTGCCGTAGTGACCTTGACCTATAAATTCTTGTCCAGGCTATATCTCGGAAACTGTAAGGTATAGGAAGTTGATATTTGGTAGGGACATTGGTTAGGGGGTGTAGGTGTGCAACATCATGGTGTGACCTTGATTTGACCTTTGACCTTGCCGTAGTGACCTTGACCTATAAAATCTTGTCCAGGTTATATCTCAGAAACCGTAAGGTGTAGGAAGTTAATACTTGGTAGGGATATTGGTTAGGGGGTGTAGGTGTGCAACGTCATGGTCTGACCTTGATTTGACCTTTGACCTTGCCATAGTGGCCTTGACCTATACAATCTTGTTCGGGCTATATCTCGGAAACCGTAAGGTGTAGGAAGTTGATATTTGGTAGGGACATTTGCTAGGGGGTGTAGGTGTGCAGTATCATGGTCTGACCTTGATTTGACCTTGCCGTAGTGGCCTTGACCTATAAAATCTTGTCCGGGCTATATCTCAGAAACCGTAAGGTGTAGGAAGTTGATATTTGGTAGGGACATTGGTTAGGGAGTGTAGGTGTGCAACATCATGGTGTGACCTTGATTTGACCTTTGACCTTGCCGTAGTGACCTTGACCTATAAAATCTTGTCCAGGTTATATCTCAGAAACCGTAAGGTGTAGGAAGTTAATACTTGGTAGGGATATTGGTTAGGGGGTGTAGGTGTGCAACGTCATGGTCTGACCTTGATTTGACCTTTGACCTTGCCATAGTGGCCTTGACCTATACAATCTTGTTCGGGCTATATCTCGGAAACCGTAAGGTGTAGGAAGTTGATATTTGGTAGGGACATTTGCTAGGGGGTGTAGGTGTGCAGTATCATGGTCTGACCTTGATTTGACCTTGCCGTAGTGGCCTTGACCTATAAAATCTTGTCCGGGCTATATCTCAGAAACCGTAAGGTGTAGGAAGTTGATACTTGGTAGGGATATTGGTTAGGGGGTGTAGGTGTGCAATGTCATGGTCTGACCTTGATTTGACCTTTGACCTTGCCATAGTGACCTTGACCTATAAAATGTTGTCCGGGCAATATCTCGGAAACCGTAAGGTGTAGGAAGTTGGTACTTGGTAGGGACACTGGTTAGGGTGTGTAGGTGTGCAACGTCATGGTCTGACCAGGATTTGACCTTGCCGTAGTGGCCTTGACCTATAAAATCTTGTCCGGGCTATATCTCAGAAACCGTAAGGTGTAGGAAGTTGATACTTGGTAGGGATATTGGTTAGGGGGTGTAGGTGTGCAATGTCATGGTCTGACCTTGATTTGACCTTTGACCTTGCCATAGTGACCTTGACCTATAAAATGTTGTCCGGGCAATATCTCGGAAACCGTAAGGTGTAGGAAGTTGGTACGTGGTAGGGACACTGGTTAGGGTGTGTAGGTGTGCAACGTCATGGTCTGACCAGGATTTGACCTTTGACCTTGCCATAGTGACCTTGAGTTTAAAAATCTTGTCTGGGCTATATCTCGGAAACCGTAAGGTGTAGGAAGTTGATACTTGGTAGGGACATTGGTTAGGGGATATAGTTGTGCAACGTCATGGTCTGACCTTGATTTGACCTTTGACCTTGGCGTAGTGACCTTGACCTATAAAATCTTGTCCGGGCTATATCTTGGAAACCGTAGGGTTGAGGAAGTTGATACTTGGTAGGGACATTGGTTAGGGGCTGTAGGTGTGTATTATCATGGTGTCACCTTAATTTGACCTTTGACCTTGTCCTAGTGACCTTGACCTATAAAATCTTGTTTGCACCTTTGGGTCTCTCTTTTGATGCAGATTAAGCACTGTTAAAGTCATATTAGAATTTATTAAGAATTTTACTTTCATAACTTCCCATTGTAAGAGATAGAATTTCATCAAGTGAGCCACAGATTTTGCTCCAACTCCACACATAAGCATTCATTAAATGTATTACCACTTCTATATGCATGGTAATATTCAAACCATCTAAACCATAATTTGGCCATGCAGATGTAGATAAAGAGGGTTGAATTTTAGTTTGCTGATTAATGCTGTCATCTTGTTATTGAATTATCTTGTTTTAATACTTCATCTTTATATGCATGATCTTTCTTTTAAACATTATTTGGACCTTTATATAACTGACAGTGCTCTGAAAGTATCCTAAAGTTTATACTGATACAGTACTTCTGTATCTCATGGTGTTGAAAATATTTCTCTAGGCTGTGGGGTACGGGCATCTCTGATGCTATTTTTTGAGCCTACACCAACTGACTGACCGTCCACTCTTCATCAGCAGCAACCGACCAACCCACCGGCCACTGTTCATCAGCAGCCTTTTAACCGGCCTCAGACTGATAACCGACCCAGTGCTACAGACCAGCCACATACTGACCAGGTCACTGAGCATGCACCCTATACCTCAACTGTGGACGTCCAGCAAACACCAGAGACTGATATGGACACTAGTTCTGACTCTGACTCAGACTCTGTAGTGCATGAGCTTCCTACTGGCCAGGCAGAGGAAGCTGAATTGTCGGATCTGGAACAGGATGTTTCTGTAACCAACACCGACCAGGCCTCTACTGAAGAGCAGAATTATAGAGAAAACATGTGTGATGTGTGTTCATAAATGTGCTGGACACATACACCGGACATTGATTCTGCTGCTTCCAGTGCTGAGGATAAATCCTTTGCATCACCCAAACAACAGCCAGTGGGTGAGATTCGTGTCAACTTCCCCAAAGATGACTAACTATGCAGAAAAATGCAGTTTGAACCTCACACTTGTGCAAGGATACCCGTCCAGAAGTTCTGAAACAGGGGGTCTGCAGAGGGACCAGTTTGTGAAGCCGGCTAAATCACATGTCAAGTGGTATGGGCTCCACCCCAACCAGGATAGGCCAGTTGGATCAGTCTCTTATTTGCACTGTGACTCTGCCAAGCTGAAGGTCATCCAGACTCACAACACCGGCACCGACTTCTCACATTATTGCACAGGACACCCTCAGAAGGTGGGAGACTGCTGCACATTAATCATCTTATGCCTATAATCAGGGAGTGCAGTCACAGCTGAAAGTGTTACAGTCTGAATAGACCAAAGGAAAGTCGACTGGTAAAGTGGGCACGGCCACAGAAGAGCTACAGTACCTGATGAACTTTAAGGCATCTGACTTTGCTTTTGTTTCAGTTGCAAATGTGACATTAGTGAGAAGTGATTCTTACTTGGCTCATGTATTAAAATAGCAGCTCCATCAGGCTCAACTAGACTTGCCTACACTGTTCCCTGACTCTGTACTAAGAAAGGCTGAGGAAGTTTGGGGACAAGGGTTGTACTCACACTCAGTCTACTGGTCGCAGGGACAGTTGCTACCACCCCAACAGAAGGTCGGATAAGCAGACACAGGACCAGAAGTCCGGTAAACATGCCTGGAAAACTCTAGAACACTTGAGCAAGAAGAAGGTGGTCATCAGTCTAACAAGTATTCATTGCGTTTGGCCAAGGGTTAGTCAACATATAAATGACAATTACTGTGTAAATGCTCGTATACCAAGGTGACTGACCCGGAGCAAAGAGACTGTAAAGTTAAAATATGCATTACCTGTGTATAATTTAGACTATATTAGGGACAATAATGTTACTTTCTCAGTTGATGATGATATCTTCCTAGAAACTTTGTTTTTAAGAATCCGTGGAGAAACCGTAAAATTTTCCAAGTTCCTAAAAAAAAAGGAAAAGGTACTTGAATCAAATTTGAAAAATGATATAGCCTGGTTGGAATCTAATGTAAATGAAAGTAATATGAAACTATTAGATGACAAGAAAGCTGAATTGGAAAGTATTAGAAAAGAAAAAATTAAGGGGTATATCACTAGAGCTAGAATACAATGGCTTGACCAAGGCGAAAAGCCTACTTCTTTCTTCTGTAAACTAGAAAGTAAACAATTTACAGAAAAGACCATTAGGAAACTGCAGCTTGACAATGGCTTTATTATCAATGACCAAAAGATGATTTTAAAAGAAGTACAGAAATATTATACAAATCTTTTCAAAGAAAAGGAAACATTTTCTGATTTCAACCTTGCCAAAAATATTACAGGCAATAAAGTAAATCAAAAGAATGATATAGGAAAAAACATTTCTGTCATGGAACTTGGTGCTGTTCTTAAAAAAATGAAAAACAACAAATCTCCTGGGATAGATGGCCTGTCATCAGAATTTTTCAAAGTATTCTGGGGTAAATTAAAGCATTTTACAGCCAATGCGATAAATTCATGTTTTTTCAAAGGCTGCCTTTCAATATCTATGAGGCAGACAGTGATAACATGTCTACCTAAGGGACAAAAAGATAGAAATTTATTAAAGAACTGGCGTCCTATTTCACTGTTATCGGTAGTCTATAAATTGGCATCTGCCACTATAGCTGAAAGGTTAAAATCCACTCTACCGCATATTATTTCGAGTCATCAGTCTGGCTTTCTATCTGGCAGAAGTATAGCAGACTCAACAAGGCTTGTATATGATTTAATGAGCCATACAGAAAAAAATAAAATTCCAGGACTTTTAATGTTGATAGATTTTGAGAAAGCATTCGATTCTGTATCTTGGAGTTTTCTTTACAAAGTGCTAGACTTTTTTGGCTTTGATAATGACTTTATTAATTGGATAAAGCTTTTTAATAATAATGTTATCGCGTATGTCATTCAATGTGGATTCCTGTCTGACCCAATACCAGTGAAAAGGGGCTGCAGACAAGGAGACCCAATTGCCCCTTATTTATTTCTATTGGTTGCTGAAATTTTGAGTCGTATAATTGAAAATTCTTCATCAATAAAAGGTATTACAATTGGTAAACATAACTACAAGCTTACACAATTTGCAGATGACACAACTATTTTTTTGGACGGGAGTACCAAGTCTTTACAGGCAACTCTTAATGTCTTGGAAACCTTTGGGAGCATCTCAGGTTTAAAAATGAACACTGAAAAAACTAAACTCATCTGGATTGGCAGTAAAAAACATTGCAAAGAAAAGTTAAATGTTTCATCTAAACTGCACTGGGGGGATTCTGACTTTAACCTTCTTGGAATTGATTTTTCGATTGAACTAACACAAATGCCAGAACTAAACTATGAAAAGGCAATACTAAGAGCAAAACAAACTCTTAATTCATGGCAACACCGTTACTTAACACCAATTGGAAAAATAACAGTCATTAAAACATTGATTTTATCAAAATTTACCCACCTATTTTTGTCTGTGTCAACCCCTCCTCATTTGATCAACACACTTAATAAACTGCTATTTAGTTATATTTGGGATGGCAAGCCAGATAAGATAAATAGACAACAAATTTGTAAAAAAATCTCAGATGGAGGACTTGCAATGATCCATGTGTACAACTTTGAAAGGTCACTTAAAATAAGATGGGTAAAACATATCATTTCTGGCCGAAACTGTGCATGGCTGACTTTATTAAATCATGAAATTAAAGACCTGAATAAGCTGGCCCTTCTTGGAGGGGATTGGCTCAATCATCGAATATCAAATTTAAATCCATTTTGGAAAACCGTATTTTCATATTTTATGGAATTATGTAGAAAAGTAAAAGTCCATTCTCGTCAAGATATCGTCTCTAGTAGCCTATGGTTCAACACTCACATTGGTACTGACAATCTTTTCTTTCCAGACTGGTTTAAGCACGGTATATATAGTATTGGAGATATTATTCATACAAATGGAAACATTTTAAGTCTACCAGAAATGAAGAATAGGTATAACTTTTCAATTAACTTTCTTAACTACTTTACAGTTAAGAAAGTACTTCAAAACTTTATTACACTTTACCAGCAGAGCAATACATTCGGCTTTCAGAGACCATTTATCCCATTTCATATAAAAGACTTGCTACTTCCAGGACGTGGACATAAATCTGTTTATTTTCAGCTACAGCAGAAAATAAATAAACCACGGAAAAATGAATTAAAATGGTGCTTAGAATTAGACATTGTACAGGATAATGACTTTTGGAAACAAGTTTATAAGATCTGTTTCTGTGCTATAAATGATAATGAATACATTTGGTTTCAATACCGCGTACTATATCGTATCCTGGGCGTAAATGAGCTATTAGTTAAAATGGAAAATGCAGAGAATGATACGTGTAGGTTATGTCATTGCCATGTGGAGTCGCTAACCCATTTATTTTCTGAGTGTACTGTCACAAATGCATTATGGAATAATGTTGTATCCTGGATAGAAACAAAAATATCAATAAAGCTTCATCTGGATAAGATATCAAAAACTCTGGGATATCTTGAACAGGATAACTTTTTCTGGCCACTAAACTTTTTTTTAACTATTACTAGGTATTATATTTTTACTTGTGCATATAAACATCAAGACCCAAACATATACTGCCTTCAGAATACAATGAAACAAAAGTTCTTTGAACAGGAGATGCTATCAAGGGTCAATAATACAAATGAAAGATTTGAAAAGACTTGGTCTCGTTGGTGTAAAATTCTAAAAAATGACACTCAATAGTTGGATATTTCTCTCTGATGGATACCAGTTGGAAAATGTAGAGCAGTACTTCAGTTTTTACTGAGAACATTAAGATGTAATGCATATTTTTCAAGAAAAAACAAGTAAATGATATAACTTCAGTATTGTAAACCGGTTATAAACAGGTTTGTGCTTTCCTTTTAGTGAATACGTCTCTGTCCGTGTCTTTCTTGTTATTGTCCTTGTGATTTTCATGTTCTGTATATACATGTTTATATATATAATGTAAAATATCAAAAATATCAATAAAAAAAAAAAAAAAAAAAAAAAAAAGTTTGTAAATTTGTGTCAGCTCTGCTGGTCCGGACCAGAGTTTGTAGTGAACAAAGAGACTGTAAACTTGAACCAGTGTCACAAGAGAGGAACAGTTTCCAGAGAGATTTTAAAAGCTCAGTCAGTAGAAACAGTAAAGATTTGTCACACCAGTTCTGTAAACACAGTTGTTATCTCCCGCCGGGCTTTAGCCTGGGAGAGAGATTATGAAATGATACCTGTGCATACGTGTGTGCGTTAGTGTGTCACGCAGATTTCTCCAAAGCTACTACAGCTACAGATTTTTTGTAAATTAATTGTCCCAATGAATTTTCACACCCTTGAAACCTAAGCTATCACATAGTAAAGTTTCAGACCTGTTGCACATTGCATAGCTGAGTAATAGCTACTTTGAAATTCTGACTGTTGAGTAAATCCATTGTAACTCCAAAACTATTGCAGTTAGAGTTATTTTCCTAAAATATGTTGTTCAGCTACTTTGTCCTTAACTATAAGATGACATATAGTTTGGGGTTCTATTGCATGCCATAAGTGAGTAATAGCTATTTTCTTATTTGTAGCAAAATAATGACATAAGTAAATGTCAAATAGCTTCAAAAGTATTAAAGTTAGGGAAATATTTTCAAATATGTTATTCATGTAGTTTTTGATAAGCTATCAGATAGTAAAGTTTCAGACCTGTTGCACATTGGATAGCTGAGTAATAGCTACTTTGAAATTCTGACTGTTGAGTAAATCCATTGTAACTCCAAAACTACTGCAGTTACAGTATTTTCCTAAAATAATTTGTTCAGCTACTTTTTCCTTAACTATAACATGGCATATTGTTTGGGGTTCCATTGCATGTCATAAGTGAGCAATAGCTATTTTCTTATTTGTAGCAAAATTATGATGGAAATAAATGTCAAATACCTTCACAAGTATTAAAGTTAGGCAAATCTTTAAATTTGTTATTCATCTAGTTTTTGATAAGCTTACTTTCCTGTGTCCTTTATATTTTTGTTGCTTTTGCAGATCTAGGTCAATAGCTAAGTGAGTAGATAGCTGAGTAATAGCTACTAAAATGAGTAAATGTCTTTTATCTCTAAAAGTATTATAGGTAGGCAATTTCTTCTAAATAAGTCATTCACCTACTTTTGGCTGATCTACCACACAGTGAAGTTGCATAGCACACTCATAGCTACTAAAATGAGTAAATGTCTTTTATCTCTAAAAGTATTGCAGATAGGCAATTTCTTCTAAATAAGTAATTCACCTACTTTTGGGTGATCTACCACATAGTGAAGTTGCAGAACTGTAGCTCTTTGCATAACTGAGTAATAGCTACTAAAATGAGTCAATACCCTTTATCTTTAAAAGTATTACAGATAGGCAATTTCTTCTAAATAAGTCATTCACCTACTTTTGGCTGATCTACCACATAGTGAAGTTTCAGATCTATAGCTCTTTGCATTGCTCAGTCATAGCTACTAAAATGAGTAAATGCCTTTTATCTGTAAAAGTATTGCATACACACAATTTCTTGTAAATAAGTCATTCACCTACTTTTGGGTGATCTATCACATAGTGAAGTTGCAGAACTGTAGCTCTTTGGATAGCTGAGTAATAGCTACTAAAATGAGCAAATGTCTTTTATCTCTAAAAGTATTACAGGTAGGCAATTTCTTCTAAATAAGTCATTCACCTACTTTTACCTGATCTACCACATAGTGAAGTTGCAGATTTATAGCTTTTTGCATAGCACACTCAGAGCTACTAAAATGAGTAAATGTCTTTTATCTCCAAAAGTATTACAGATAGGCAATTTCTTCCAAATAAGTCATTCACCTACTTTTGGGTGATCTACCACATAGTGAAGTTGCAGAACTGTAGCTCTTTGGATAGCTGAGTAATAGCTACTAAAATGAGTAAATGTCTTTTATCTCTAAAAGTATTGCATACACACAATTTCTTCTAAATAAGTCATTCACCTACTTTTGGGTGATCTACCTAATAGTGAAGTTTCAGATCTATAGCTCTTTGCATAGCTCAGTCATAGCTACTAAAATGAGTAAATGCCTTGTATCTGTAAAAGTATTGAATATACACAATTTCTTCTAAATAAGTCATTCACCTACTTTTGGGTGATCTACCACATAGTGAAGTTGCAGAACTGTAGCTCTTTCCATAGCTGAGTAACAGCTACTAAAATGATTAAATGTCTTTTATCTCTAAAAGTGTTATGAAAAGGTAAATTCTTCTGAATAACTGATTCACCTTTTGTGATATACCACATAGTGAAGTTAGACATCTATAGCTCTTTGCATAGCTGAGTAACAGCTACTAAAATGAGTAAATGTCTTTTATCTTTAAAAGTATTTGACATAGACAATTCTTCTAAGTAAGTCCTTCACCTACTTTTGGGTGATCTACCACATAGTGAAGTTGCAGAACTGTAGCTCTTTGGATGGCAGAGTAATAGCCACTAAAATGAGTAAATGTCTTTTATCTCTAAAAGTGTTACAGATAGGCAGTTTCTTCTAAGTGTGTTCTTCGCCTACATTGGGTTGATCTACTACATAATAAAGTTGCAGAACTGTAGCTCTTTGGATGGCAGAGTAATAGCTACTAAAATGAGTAAATGCCTTTTGTCTTTAAAAGTATTACAATCAAACATTAAAGTGCCTCTTGCTTGTTGTCACTTCTACATGTGCCTTCATCTCAAGAAAATTTATATTCCACTCTCTTTAGTACATCTAATGTATATGGCGGGAGATAAATGTATGCATCAGAATGCTTGTTGTAAATGATTCACATATTGTAAAAGGCCAGCCATAAAAGAAAGGCGTAAGTCAGGCTGTTGTAAGACATCAGTCATTAAAATATGTGAACAATGTTTCTTGTGTCGATCAATTGAGTTTTGTCAAACATGTACCTAATGTCCAAACTATTGCACAAGATCTGCCTGTAGGGGCCAGGCTAAACCAGTTTTGGGAAACTTGTGAAGCCTTGGGGGCCGGACCAAAGGTATTACAAATGGTGAAAGAGGGCTACAGCTTCCCCTTCTGGACCAGACCGAACTTAGCAAGGTCATTGATCATCATAAGCTGCTATGTCAATCCTCACAGGAACCTCTACCTGCTGTAGCCATTACATCAGCTTATGAACAAAAATGCAGAAGAGTTGGTCAGAAATAAAAAATCTCTGGGGTTTTCAACCAACTATTTGTGGTCCCAAAACCAAACAACCGGTGGAGACCCATCTTAGACCTCAACAATCTGAACAAATTCTTCAAGGCAGAGAAATTTGAAATGGAGACACCGGAAACAAGAAGAACCTCCCCCAGACAGGGGAGTGGGTGACTTCCATAGATTTCAAGGACACCTACTTCTATATACCCATACAAAACCAAACAAGAAAATACCTGCGAATTCACGTCCAGGGTCAAACATACCAGTTCAAACACTACCATTTGGTCTGTCCACAGCACAGGAGAAACGAAGTTGCACATAAACTACCTGGAACTAAAGGCGGTCTTTCTGGCCCTAAAAGAGTTCCAAGACCTGTGCTTAAACAACATAGTTTTCATAGGTACAGACAATACCACAGTGGTTCCCTACATAAACAAAGAGGGGGGGATGAAGTCGGGCCCTCTCTGTGCCCTTCTGTGGAGAATCCTAACCTGGTGCTCTAGAAAACAGGTTATTCTTAAAGCCCGACACATTCCAGCTGGCTGTATGTGGTAGCAGACAACCTATCCAGGCTAGGCCAACCCTTTCAAACAGAGTGGTCTTTCCACCCAGGGGTCTTCCAGTCAATATGCAACAGGTGGCATCAACCTTGAACCTTTATGCTATGAGTTTCAACAAACTGGCCCAATTTGTGTCACCAGTACCGGACCTCCTGGCTTGGGCAGTCAATGCACTCAGCCTGTCTTGGGGAGGATCTGGACCAATATGCTTTCCCACCAAAAGCCATCTTGGGCAAAATGGTGGAGATGTTACAGGACTACCCATGCAGGAGAATCATTCTGATTGCTGCAGGGTGGCTCAACATGCCCTGGTTTTGGGATCAAGTGGCCATGTCAAGCCAGATCCCATTGTGCCTGCCCAACCTGCCCAGTGTACTCACTCAGGCATTCAATCAGCCTCCACACAGGAATCTGTCAAACCTAGATCTACATGCTTGGCTCCTAGAGCCTCCGAAATCAAAGAGCAGGGCTTCTCCGAGGCAGTGGCAAGAAGAATTGAAGCTCCTCAAAGAGGATCAACCAGATCAGTCTATGAGGCAAAGTGGCGCCTCAGTAATCAGGTGGACTTCAGGGCACCCCCTGTAAAGTCAATAGCTGACTTCCTGCTGTACCAGTTCCAGGAAAGGAAGTTACTGCCCAAAACCATTGATGGTTATAGATCAGCCATTGCTGACAAACTGAGGAATTCACCCATTAACATCAGCAAAGATGAGAATCTCACTCATCTCTTGGATAGTTTCCACAGAGACAGACCCAAGGGGTGGAGGGGTATCTCCTGGAACCTTTCCCTGGTGTTACACCAGCTGACAAAGGCTCCATTTGAACCAATAAAGGAGGCCTCCTTAAAGCATTTGATATTCAAGACTGGTTTCCTCTTGGCCCTGGGCTCGGGTAAACGCAGGAATGAGATCCATGCTTGGCAAGACAAGAACCATCAGACACCAGTCAGACTGGTCAAAAGTGTCTCTATACCCATCACCCAGCTTTCTTTCCAGAACGCTGGCCAGAGGGTCCAGACAGTGTGGCCCCAGTGGTTATTCCAGCCTTGGCCCAAACTCAGGATAAGTCCCTCAAGTCTAATAGGTTCCTATTTCTGGACAGAGCACTGTGTTACTACTTGGACAGGACCTCAGACCTCAGGCAGAACAAGGATTTGGATTTTGTCTTCCTCAAGAAAGGCTTCGACAAAGACATCTCCCCTGCCACCATCTCCTCATGGATTAAGCAGACTGTGATCCTATGTTATGTGCTTTTGATCAGGAGGCCCTCACTTTGCATCAGGTTAAGGACCATGATGTAAGGGCTTTTGCTGCTTCTAAGGCCTTCTGGTTGGGAGTCTCCTTAGAACAAATCTTATCAGCCTGCCACTGGAGGTCACATAACACCTTCACACAGTTCTGTTTGAAGGATATGGCTTGGGCTGATTCAGAGATTTTTCAGTTGGGCCCAGTAGTGGCTACTCAGCAGATTTACCAGTAGCCCTTATATTGAGGAGATTTGTATATATGTATACATACTGTAAATAGTTTATGAAACAAAAAAAAGTTTTAAAAAAACTGTGCTTCCTTCGGGATGTTTATTTTCCTTCAGGGTCTGAACTCACTCTCTCTTCCCTTACCTCAGAGCAGGTCTGTTAAAGGGGGGGGGGGGGGGGGCAACATCGGTATATCCCAGGCAACTGGGTATTGGTGACCAACCCTAGGCCTTCAGGATTCCTGACACCAAGTCAAACTAGGCCTGATGAAAAATTTAGTTATTTATGAGTTCACTTAAGTCCCTAGTAACTTACCCGCTGACCAAGTGGTAGTTATAAAGCAATTGTCTATTGGATAGGATGTATTAATGCAATAAAATTGTAAATTTAATAAGTAAATTAAATTTTTATAAGTTAATACCCTATCCAATGGACAGGCAAGCCCCTCCCAACCAGCCCCGCTATCAGCTTAATAGGGGTCTAGATAAGTTTAGACAACAAAATAAATGCTTTGACATCACACTGTCTAGAAGGCAGGAAGTACAATGCGCCACCTGACGAATGCACAGTGGGACCGGCCAGCCGGTGGCTACACAGAACCACTTTTTCTGTCGTTTGCTGGGCTGGTCTATGCTGACCGGATTAGCAATTGTCCATTGGATAGGATGTATTAATGCAATAAAATTGTAAATTTAATAAGTAAATTAAATTTTTATAAGTTAATACCCTATCCAATAGACAGGCAAGGCCCTCCCAAGGGTCCGCTATCTGCTTACTAGGGGGTCTAGATAAGTTTAGACAACGAAAAAATGCTTTGACATCACACTGTCCAGAAGGAAGAAAGTACGATGCGCCACCTGACGAATGCACAGTGGGACCGGCCAGCCGGTGGCTACACAGAACGACTTTTTCTGTCATTTGCTGGGCTGGTCTACGCCGACCGGATTAGCAATTGTCCATTGGATAGGGTATTAACTTGTATAAATTTAATTTACTTATTAAATTTTTAATTTTCACTGCCCACTTGGATATAGTTTGTTTGCTTCTTCAGAGTGCAGGGGCAAGGTGTGACTCTCTAGGCTCTCTGTCTCCTACTTTTCTGTGTCCTGAGTCTCACTCTTTGTGGCCTGATGGGTCTGCTGGATCTTTGGGATGACATCTAGCACCCCCCAGTTCTCGCTCTGGTTCCATCTCCATGGTTTGCAATTGCCCCCTTGCCTTCTTTCTCTCATTTTACTAATATTCTCAATACAACTTTGTAAGATATTTCTTGTATTTAAAAGCTTGAGTTATTGTCCGAAGTTGAAATCATATGTGAATAAAAGTTGAATGCTCCGAGAGTGTTTATACTCAAGCAACCTATCTTTCACTGAATTATAAAAAAATTGTCACTCTTGAGTGATCTTCCCAGTTATACCACATTCCTGGTTTGTTTTATCTTTACACTTATCTGTTCACTTGGGTTGGCAGTAAACAATTATTCCCCAAACCCAGCTGAGTGGCTCCAATTACTTGTGGGAGTTGTGGTGTTTATTTGGAGACTTGTTGGGGCATTGGTCATAAGGTTATTATCTCCCACCTGCGGCCGAAGGCGTTTTATAATCTCCCGACCACGGTCTTAGCTTTTCATGGTCTGTCTTTACATTCTGAAGCCATAGCACCAATAATAAGGGAGAAATAAGGATGTTTTAGTGTGACAATCCCATTAACCTTGATGCAGGGGTCAAAGGTCAAATTCAACACCTGTAAAATATTCCCAGGCCTTGACTTCCAACAAGTTGTTTTCACATTCCTATTCCTAACCTCTAGGAGCAATATTAGGGGAGACATAAGGCCTTTTTAATAGGATAACCCCATTTGATATTAAAGATGTGATATAGTAGCCATTTTGTTTTTTGAACTAGGCAAAAAATACTATCAGGCTAGCTTTTTTAGCCATATATCTTTTGTGCAGATTTGATGAAGCTAGCTGGAATATTTCCAGTTACAGAGCACCTTAACGATTTTGAAACAATTGGCTATGGCAGTCATTTTGTTTTTCAAAATGAGGCCAAAATTTTGCACAAACAGGTTTTCATAGCCATAAACATTCCCTGCAAATTTGGTGAAGATATCGTTATAAATGAATGAGACATTAAGGTTTATGTGAAAAGGTGATGAACTGACGCACATGCGGAAAGCGTTTTATAATCTCCCGACCACGGCCTTTGGCCGCAGACAGGAGATAATAAACCAACTAGTATGCACTGTTTTCCTCCCCCTCTAAAACTGATTATTGTATGACTCATATGATTGGTCTACTATGGAAAAGAAAAAAAAGGTTCTTTACTTTAAATTGGTACAAATGTCCTTTCTATATTAATACATATTAAGTTACAAAATTATTTGAACTCTAAGAGATAAAGGAAGAGTGGAAATTGATAAAGTGTGGAAACTTGATATTCTTCTTTCTATCTGCAGAGGCAATTTTAAAAGTGAAAGTGAGGGTGAGCTATTGTTGATTTTGAAAAAAAAGTTTCTCTATTAAGAAATGGTTGTTTTGGTTTAAAGTATCATTTTTCACATTCAAAGGCTGCAAGATTTTTGCTGGTTATATGTGGCAGGCAGATTGTGGACAATTGAGTGGCACATTAATACATGAATGGAAGAACATAAATGTGAGAGATTCCTCACATGTACATGGCTTTGGACTGTGTTTTCTTTATTGATATCCATACTCTGGTGTAAAAGTTGTTTGGAAGTCTGTCTGTTTGCAGTGGAGAGTCACTGAGTGATTGGAGTTTGTTAATCCAGTGAACAGAACTCTGAGCAAACACAGTACATTTGTGACTCTGTGTAAACACAGTGATTTCTGCCTCACTAGATTAACTAAGCCTTAGAGCCACTTGAGCAGAAGCAGGTAGTCAATACATGCTGATCTTGTATAGGTTCAATTATTCAAGTTATTTATGCCCAGTGTATATGAGTTTGTTACATATTGGTGTATTGGTTCTGTTGTTCATGATTTCAGCAGGTATGAGGTAGTGTTACATATTACTATACATTTGCTGTTGTTCCTGTTTTGAGCTGGCAAGTAAAAGGAATGTATATTTAGTGTTCATGTTTCAGAATGTCAGGCTTCTGTGCTGTGTGGACAGTGACGGTTTAACTGTCATACTGGTAAATGTACTATGTTATAGGTAAGGTTAAAATCAAGAGTACTGTCTCAGGGGTGGAGTTTAATGAAAATCTGTTTTTTTCTGACAGTTACTTACCTGGATACACATACACTGAAAGGATGTTCATTAACTCATGATCAAGGGAAGCGAAATGTTCACAGGTATAAAGCAGTCATATTGTTGGAATATTGATAAGAAAGACTATAACAGGCCGCTGAAACTCTGTATAAAATGATCAACAATGAGGAAATCTGTGATATCATCGACTGACAAGGTAAATGATAATTTTTAAGGATATGTTGTAAACAGACATCTTGGAGTGTAACTGCCAACTGGATCTTCAAAATCTTATCCTTTGTTGTTTGTGAGCTAATGAGGTGGACTGTGTGACTTTATAGGTACTAATATTCTCTCATATTGTTGTTATACCATTTTCACACCTGACTTGGTGGCCAGTTGGGAGGGCAGTGGAAAAAACTTGTGTGGGCTTTATCTTGGAAGCAGTGAAGTATAGGAACTTCATACTTAGTGGGGGACATTGGTTGGGGGTGTTGCTGTTTCATACCATTTAACCTTTATTTGACCTTGCCAAAGTAAGCCCTCCTTTAAAATCTTATCCAAATTATATCCCAGAAACTGTAAGGTGTAAGAAGTTGATACAAGTCAGGAATATTGGCTGGAGAGTGTAGGTATGTATCATGGTGTGATCTTGATCTGACCTTTAACCTTGCCAAAGTGACGATAATCATTAAAATATGGCCTGAGCTATATCTCGGAAACTGTACAGTTCAGGAATCTGTTACTGATGCTATATTTTCAGGATGTGGGGTACTGGCATCACTATTTGCTATTTCTCCTCAATGGTGAAATACACTCAGCCAGATCTGGATTCATTTGCAGGGTGAAATGTAAATCCCGTCCAACATTTTTAAGTGCGAGCTGTAGCGAGTCTAGGCACTTCTAGGAATCACTTTTTTGTTTTTGTTTTTTGTCTCTCGATTTTCATGAATTGTGGTGTAGTGTGATGGGTGACTGTCTCTTCATTGAAGTTAAGAGGCAATGGGCTACGTTTAGTACTTAGATAGGTGACCAATTCAGTGCACTACTGCTGTCTCTGATGGCTTTGCGGCTCACGCTAGTAGACCGAAACCCCTGTCAGCCTTCTTTATTAGAAGCCATACTGCTACAAATGATTCGGCTAGAACATGTTTTTATCAAGGTATCAGCCCAGTGTATCCCCCTACCCTGTTCATAACTTCAATCAGCATGCACATCAGAATCTGGCTCAGTGTGTTCACACCGTTAGGGTGTGCAGTTGCCTCCCGTCCAAGCTATTGGGATTCAAATTTTGACCCTGGGCTTAGTAGAAAGGTAGCTTAAGTCCTGGTCCCACAGTGGCGAATTTTAATTGCAAATATCGGCGAATAGCAAATTCTTCAATATTCTTGGATTCACTTGCCAATTTTCAGCGATTTTTAAGTTTACCATGAGAATTCGCCACTGTGGGTAGCATATTCTTTTATGTCATAGCTCTGTAGTAGGGCATTTGCTGACGATTCGTACTAGCTTCTTGTTTTCAGTAAATTTGCCGGAAATTATTCCTTGTCCTCAAGTGGTTGTTCCATTGTGGTAAAGGAGTCTTCACAGATCACATTCATTCTCCCCTACCTGTAGCTAATTCATGGGTAATTGTAGTAATATCACCAGATATCTTCACTAGTTCACAAGGTGTTGTTAGTATATTCTTGCTTTGTGGAGGGTTAATCTAAGGACAGTCAAAGAGCATTGTAGGACATCGTAAAAGGGTTCTAAAATATGAAGATCTTTTATGATGTGATCACACTTTCCCGCCTTTTTCTGGTGAATTTTGGCGAATTTGAAGTCACCATTATTCTTCTAAATTTGCCGAGATGATGGTAGCACCCTCTCCATTGTGGGATCTGAGCATTATTGATGCCTGCATACGCTGTTACAGAGCTAAGAAAATCTATTGCTCTCCTCCATCCCTTCAACTTGTTATGATCCAACAATATTTTAAAGTTATGGTGGCCAAAACTTACCACAGACAAACTGATAAATCTCATGAAGAGACAGAACAGGGTAATGTGAAAGAGCATATTCGGTCCATTCAAAAAAGGTTCATCAGGTGGCAAATTATTGCAATTGAATGCATGTTTGTCAGTAATACAACACGATAGTTTGTTCTGATGTTCTGATAGATGTTCTTATGATTTCAGTGCTACTATTGAGTGCATTGTGTTTGTGGATTACATGTAAATAAATAGAGTATTCAGCAAGAAAAATGAGCTCCATTGTAAACAAGATTAAATCATGCAATTCTCCAACAAATGAACTAGTTTTTCTCATGTGAATACAATAATGTAGAGAAAAAGACAATTTTATGAGAGAATAAAATTTATGCAAGTACTTAATGTGCAAGTGATGTGTGTCTAATTGATATGTAAGGCACTTTGTGTGGTGTCAATAGAAGGGTTTTTGTTGTTGTCATTAAGACTTGAGTTATTCACAGCAGATTGCTAGAGTCTGTACACAAATCCTTTCTTGATTCAATCTGCTATTCTTTGTGTACATGCCATTCAATTTGTATTGGGGACAAAAGTAAACAGCGAGTCCCAGCTCTTTTTACTAACTGCCTCCTATTGAAAATGTATGGGACTGGAAGCTAGAAATTACATATATATGGTTGAGCGAATGTCTTACAAAGCTTAGTATAAATCCATTTACACCCAGTGTCAGCATTGCTCTGACAAATAACAGACATGGATCGGTACCTTTGTCCTGGATCCTATTTCTCCCTTGTTTGTGGGTACATGAATCAGGCTGTGTGCATTGGAGTGTAGGCCTGTGGCCTGAGGATATTGGTTCTCTCTCCCGCATTGTGTCAGGTCAACAGGGAAAGCCATCAGTCACACTCAGGTAAGGCTCAGTGTGTCCAATGGGAACTGCAGACATGGGAGCCAAGTTAGCTGTAAGTCTGCAGTCACTGTTTGAAATACTGCCATCTCAAGTCTAGCATTGATATAATACAAGAGAGGTGCTAAAATGTTAAAATGTTAAGTATTTTAGGGAATCTTTGAAGAAAATAGAGCTTTTAGATCATGGTTGTTATGGCTTATGGTGATGTATAAGATGACGGTTCTCCAGGATGCTGGCAAGCTCTGATTTATCATGCATACTGCAGGTTGTGCATTCATACATATATGTATGAAGCATATTAAAACTGATAGCAATACCACAATAATGTGATTTAGAATTGTTTAGTGCAAATGTTGTGTGCATTTTTGTACATTTACTCTATCACACTGCTGTAGTGGTTACAGAGCCTGAAAGCACACGGTAAACTTCTCTGGCACCTGCTTTAATTTTAGTAGCTGATAGGACGCTGTCATTGGATATTTAAGGTATCTTATCCGATATAACTGTATCATGAGATGTATAGATTTCAGCTGATTTTTGACTCTATCCTTTGTTATGTGAGTATTGTAAGCTCATGTTTTCCAAGGTGCTGTTGGTATCAGATGTGTAAATGTTGACATATGAGTTGTGTCTGACCTACAAAGTCTGACATGTAACTTTGTTCCAACATTGTCAGAGTTTTGTGTAGAGTGACATGTCAGGCTGTCAGATTACAAGGTGAGGCTTGGATGTGTGATTTTGTTTTGTTTCTCTACTGTCAGAGTGCTGTGAAAGTGGATGTGTCGGATGTGTCAGTGGTGTCAGACTACAAGGTGCTGGTGGTGAGCCATGACAGTACAACACAGGATGTCATCCACTCACTGCTCAGGAAGCTGCACATGAAGGAATACGACAGTCAGACATTTGTTATTCAGGCAGAGCTGTTCTCACAGACAGGTCAGTTAGTGCATTTAACTCAGCTCACTTGAAGTCTGTGTTTCCTAATTGCCCATTCCCGACCCGTCATTGCCAATCACTGACTAGATGTAGCTTTATGTATAGACATGTGACTTAGACCATGGAGTGCTCGGCACGTAGAAACCTTAATGGCTGATTTGTCACAAATAAACATCAAGAAAAGTATACTTGTATTTCAGTGTACATAAACATGCTTGGTGTGATAATATTTGAAGTATTATATTGATGAGTTAGGTAAAACAATAATTAAAACTAAAAACAAACTCTGTCATAGATAAGAATGCAAGAACAAAGTATGGTTTTGTCTATATATACACACTGATGATAATATGGAATAAGCTCAAACAATATGATATTTATTTTGAAGATTACTAGTAGAAGATTGGTAGGTGTTATCAGTATAGGCCACAGTGCTCCAGCTAAATTAACAAGAGCTTAGTAATCTATGGCCTGCTTTTAGAATTATTTGGAATGAGTGAGCAGACCTGGGGACTAAAATATAGGATTGGACTATATGGTGCATTTTAAATTGGACTGGGTTCAGATGAGTTTGGTGGGTATGGGACTTTGGTATTGGCAAAGTCAGGAGTATATGATGACACACTATAAGAAAGACTTATTAAAGGAATAGAGCGATAGTAACCAGGCATTAGGGTCAGCAGTGTGCGATGAGGAAACTCCCCATATGTGTTCTGTGGATGCTTGGTGTGTTCTGCACAACTCTAGCTTATTGCTCACTGTGTGTTGTGAAACCTTGAAAAATGAATTACAAAGATTTTGTTTCACAGTTAGTTTATTATTTTCATCACAACAAAACTTTTCTGTTGTTAAATGTACATTTTTGCAATCTTGTGATGTTTTCTTTTGTCTGTTGTGTAAAGGTATTTTTTCCTAATTTACGGCCATATCATAAAGGTATTGAAATAAAAAAACCTTGCCTTTAATATTTCTTACGGTAACGTTTGACGCTTGTGACATTATTTTTTACATTTTAATAATAACTTAGTTACATTTACAATTTAGTTTTGCCAAATTTATTTGGCAGTGATTTTGACTATTTGGTTAAGATGGTTGTGGCCATTTCTCTATACACACTCTTCAGGCTTACGTCAACCAAACTAATCTAATCCAATAGTAAAGGTGGAAGCTAAATCACAAACTTGCATAAATGATGCTACAATTCAATCAAAAATATTATGATTTTTATTTTGAAGAATTCTTTAATTTTTATCAAATATATATTGTCAGCAAATGGCAAAGATTCCTTTATGCCAACCAACTCTATAGTACTTTGGGATATTAGATGTACATAACAATTTCGGTAGTTTCGACTTGTCATTCATTGCCATTCTCGGATGCATTTTGAATCATTTTAACTAATCAATCTTTTGGTTTCTTTGCATTTCTTCCGTCACCTAAATAAAAGGCCTTTAAATGAATTTCTTTTAGTGACATATTTGTAAGTTATAACCTTTGATCTTGAAAACGGGAATGAACCTATGCTGATAAGATCAACTTGGCCGACTACAACTAAACATCAAATTAATCGAGGATATTCTTGAATATATAAACCAAGAAAATCCAAGCTGTGACAATCGAAAATATTTACAAGGGATTTCTTAACTCAGTTATATTGTATGAATAACACTTTACAAACTGTGGTATACACTGATTTAACCCATGAAATACTTCCTCGATTAACCAATCAAATTCATGGACACATCCATTTCTTTTTAGAATACTCTTTGCCAACGACTTAGTTTGTACATGCGGATCTCTACCTTTTTCTGTCATTTATCACTTCACAATTTCAAATACTGCCACAAGTTTAAAGAAAAGGGTAAATTGTTAATTCAAATAATTTATTAATATAAAATATGTCGTTTATGAGTACCTTGTATCTTATTTGTAGTTGTGTAGGTCGACGGTGACCAGCAATACAGCAAAAATAAATATATGCTAGATTTATGTGTGGGTTACAAATATATTTGGAAAACGCTTGCAAAGTCGTCATTTCGTTTGCAATTTCCTGGGGTTTTCTCAAAATATTTGTGGTCATGTATAGTCCTGGATGTTGAAATCTGTAAACCCTTCTATAATTGAATATTAATTTTGTAGGGAGAAGTCATAGTTTAAAATTGAAGTACACACATAAAAACAATGACCACAGCCTGTCAATCATTGGTCATTTTCTATACTTTCATATACTAAGTGATGTTCATATTTGATTGCTTGTAAACTTGATAGTATTAATAACAATATGCAGGACAAGCATGACTTAACTTGTCAGTCATCAATGTCTGTGCCAGCTCTATATGTGATGGATTTATTCGGTCACTGATTGCTTGTTTTCAAATTGTTTTCATGTTTTTGTTCAGTTTAAAGGAGGCTCTGATCTATTGTACTTGATTAATTTGGCAAATACAGGGGTTGTTTTCTACACATTTCTTACTTTTTGTACATGGTTCCCACAAGGGAAATATATGTCTGAAAACAAACAGACTACTTTCAAAATGTGTTTCCCATTTAAAGGATTTATCACCAGAAAAAATAATGATGTTACATACATAAAGTTTGATGTCAAAATATAGTATGTTAATGGATCATGACCTTATCTTCTAATAGCAGACTGGCATTTTGATGTGTTAGTTAAAACAGTCCTTTAAAGATAATCAAGCATTGCAAATGGACAGTCTGCTATAGTAGGAAAACTTGTGTTTAAATTTATTACCTCAGTGACAGCAGAAACCTGTATTGTGTTAAATCCTTTTTATGCTGTGTATTTATGCTTTTCCTTCCATTGCATTTGTGACAATTTTGTTTAATTTGTGTGTTTTGCTTATTTTGCACTGTGTGTTGATTTTTTTTTGCTGTGATGTTGGCCCACTTTGTTGCAGAGATTGCTGTATTACAGTTTGAGGACTCTGACAAACTGATGCATGCCTACAACCACTTTCCCAAAGGTTCCCTCAGGTTTGTCACACCCTCACCTCTTTTTTCTTATGTACAGCTAGCTGTATTTATATCCCCGGACAAAAGTCGGGGATACTTAGATTTTAGCATGGTTAGGCAGCCACCGCTGTCACTGCAGAGATTTCCTTTCACAAGTGATAACTTAAAATATATTTTGTGCCCCTGTTCCACCAAAGGACTAAGCCACGACCCTGTCCCCGACTCTTAATCGTGGACAGTCTGTGACAAAAAAGGTAAAATGGGCGGGACTACTGAAAGTCTGGGATTAAGTTCAGATCGGCCTGAGGAGGCCCCAGGCGGCCCCAGACAGTCCCAGACTGGTCTGGGACTAAGAACCGATTAAGCCATTTTTCTAGTCGTAGACAAACCAACTGGGTCCCAAGACGCCTCAGGCCTCCTGGGACTAAGCCCCGACTAACCCACGATTAAGTCCCGACCCTCCAAGGTGTCCTGAGGCGTCCCCAGGCTTCCCCAGACTGAGATGGCCGATTCTTGTCTTGCAATGGGACTAGGGTCGCAGGAGGCCTGGGACTAAGGCACTAAGGGTCTGGGACTAAGGGTCGGGGACTAAGGGTCGCAGGCGGCCTGGGACAACATAGGACTGTGTAAATTTGGTCTGAGGAGGCCTGAGGAAGCCTGGGACTGGACATTTTGTTTATGGCGGGAAAAAATAATCGGTTGGGGTCGGGAGAAATATCAAACATGTTTGATTTTTCACACGGCCTCAACCGACCCTTACAGGACGCCTGGGACTAAGCAAATTTTTGCAACCGACCCCCCAAAACCCTTAATCGGGAGCCTTAGTCCTCTGGTAGAACACCCACATTAGGTAGTCTTCCAAATTTGGGAAGTGGGTATATATTGGTAAGACTTTGGAGCCTAATGTTTTGTGGTCCAGGCCTTCTAGAAGACTGACGGCGATCTTCTAAAGTTTAAAATTGGGGTATTTCTTCACATTTGGACCTAGTACTCACATATAGAACGTCAGATCATCCTGTGACTGATACACGTACGCATGCAAAATTGTTACCTTTGACCTCTTTTTTCAAGGTCATGGCTGGCCTTCTAACACTGGCCTTTGGACTTTTTCTCCTGTAGAGATTTCGTTTCACAATATACAATAACTCCAAAAAAATTTAGGTAGACCTTTCAAAATTTGGTGTGTGGGTTTATAAGGGTGACAATCAGAGCATATTGTTTTGTAGTCTTTGCACTAGAAGACCAATGGCGGCTTTCTTCACATTTTGGCCATTCAGATGCAATAGCTTTAAAAATTATTTATGCAGATCTTTAAAATTTGGTAAGTGGGTATGTATGAGTAAGAAATTGAAATTGTACAAATTGAAATTGTTGATTATCTTAAAAAGCATTAGAGATTTCAAGCAATTTTGGACCTTTTAGGTACTATAGACCTTGGATATAATGTCTCTGAAAAATGTTTAAGTTTCCAAATTTCAGCCGCTATCTTGAATTTTGGTGGAAATGGAAAGTGTCAATAATTGACAATAAGAAAATAACTGTTAGAGATAGAGAGATTTGGACCCCTTTACACTAGAGACCCTGGATACTGGATATAATGCCTTGGAAAAATTTTTAATTTTCCAAATTCTGGCTGTCATCTTAATTTTTGGCGGAAATTGAAAATGTTGATTATTGCGAACAAATTACTCGAGCAATTTTGAGCAAATTACAGACCATTTGGGTACTAGACACCCAAGATATAGAACCTCTAAAAATTTTTACTTTTCTGAATTTAGGCTGCCATGTTGAATTTTGTCGAAAATTGAAAATATCACATTTCAGAATCGTTGAATTCTCTATAGGTTAGATTGTACCATGCCCCATCTGGGGATACACTTTGTCAAATTGACACAATTCTAGTTACAGTAGGTGCAGGTGTCAACCCTAATTAGCACAACCTCTGATGTTTGACCTCATAACTAGTTCTATCTGTATTTATATTTGAATTTCACTGGCACTAGTTGTACAGGTCTTACACTGTACCCGGTATATTGTTTTGGCAAGCTCTTTTGTTTTATACTTTAAAGTCAATTCTGTGAAAAAAGAACCTCAGAAAAAATGACAGCAAGACAAAAGTCTGATAACAATCAGAGATAAACTTGTTACATGGTGAACCTCTTTGTATCTATTCTCCATTATGAAATGAGGGACCCTTGCTGGATCAAACCACCCTATTTCTGGTTTGTAGCCTTATGGTTCATAAGTGATTATAGTAATTTACACATGCACACCTGTTTACGCCATGTTTCCAAATGGTGGCCTGTCAAGATGACTCAACAGAGAGATATGACACAGATTTAAACAGCAAAGTCAGCTTTTGACATACAAGCAATATTCAAAGTTCAAAAAACAGTTTTTGAAATTTTATGAACATTTTCCTCCAAACTAATCACAGAAAATTTTATCATATAAAGTGACTTTAAACTCCAAAAATAGTGAAATTTTTGTTTTGCTGTTGGAAATTTAGAAAAACTCCACAATGTTGACATCAGTATCCAGTTTTTGTGGATTTCAGAGTTTTGATAATATTACTTGAACTTGTGCATTATGGATTGTATCTTCATATTTTTGTTGTTTCAGTTTATATTTGAGGAGAAAAATGGAAGCTTCAGAAAATGTAAAGGTATGTGTAATTCACAGTTGTACAACTAATACAATATAATTTCTGATTTTTGATTTTCTATTATCAGAATATTTAAGGTTGTGAATTCATGTGTTGTCTGCCATAGTGTTGTCTGCCATAACTATTTGCCAGAGTTTTACACTAAAATAACTTTTATTTTAGTATCCTTCTGTTGTCCATATAAAATCTCACTCCTAGCAGGTTCAGACAATGGAGCTTCCACTGTACAGGTAGGGATTTATATGTGTGAGTTCACTTGAGAACCTCTGAGGCCTATCCCTAGACTTCTGATCCAAAATAGAATATTGTTCATGTATCTTAGGTAAATGTGGGGACATGGCCTCTTAAATATTATTGTGATATATGATTTGTACTAATGTCATACAACTTAATGACTCTCCCAAGCTATTCCAGCCATGACCCAGTACAATGGTACAGTTTGGTATTATGTTTGGTCAATATGGAGGAAGCATTCCTCATCTCTTGTGTTTCTTGTGTTCTTTGTATTCAAAAACAACTGACAAGTGTTTCATGCTTGTCTTTATCAGTGTTATACAGATAGTGGTAAGTTTGGAATTGTCCATAATAAATATATCATAAGAGCTTCTCCCTTAAGTAGGTCACATGACAAAACAAACTGTGCACCACAAGAATATTAACAGGGATATTTCTCATACAGTCAATATCTCACTCAGAATGTCACCTCTTACTGGCATTCTTATGTCTTACTTTTGGCAAGCTGGTAAAATGTTTTCCAGTAGTAACATGGACGGTGAATATCATATTTCAATCATTAAGCAGGTACACAAGTTTGAATTTGGCCTGAGGTGCAGCTTTTCTTCACTTTGCACCATGTTCTGAGGTGTTTAGTTGGCTGTAAGCTTGAAGTTTATGTTAGTATTTATACAGGTCAGCTGCCAATCTGTTGACAAAAGCCTCTGTTTTATCAGCAAACCACAGTGCACATGATTAGATCACTAACACTCTCTTATCATTCAGTTACAAAAAAAACCTGTCTCTTGGGTGGAATGATTGATCCAGTATTGAAGGACTAGTAAATAACACTTTACCATTTACCACGTATCAATAAACTCTGAATAAACTGGATACCAAGATCTGGAGGTTTTGGGAGATTTGTGGAATTTATAGGTCACTCCATACAACCTGCAAGCCATGGTAAAGTGATTTTATGGTAACACAAATCTGATACTTGGAATGCATATGTCAATGATAGTGGAATGTTGTGTACTTCTGAATCCTCAGTGCTGTTCTGCAGAAAATTGCAAAAAAAAAAAAATGTTGTGATACATATATACTGTGGGTGTTATAATGCTGGTATTACTGGATTAATAGAAATGTGTCTATTGGCGCTTTCATCATTTAGTTTTCTTATCCCAGGGATATTATGTAGGTAGTATGAGTTACGGTATGTATTAAAAAAATCAATAAGTATAAACCTTGAGATCAATTTTCACAATCCATTGTGATGGTACAGAGAAATATCAAGGCAGTATTAAACTTTTTTTTTTGCAATTTCCTACAGAGCAATTGAATTTAAACAATTATGGGTCACACTGGGGTCATAAAATCACACACTGTTGTGTTTTGGATTATTTCTATCTCATTATATCCCCAGATGAAAGTCGGGGATATACTGGTTTCATGTCCGTCGCGCCATCCGCCATGTACGTTTTGACTTGTGTGCACGATAGCTCAAAAAAAGCCTTCACAGGTTTCATTCAAACTTGGCACACACATGTATTTGGGTCAGGAGAGGAACACTATTTTAAGGTGACATGAAACTCCCAATAATAAAAGAAGTTATTAAGGTCAGGAATTTGACCTTTGGCCACTTAAATATTCTCTGTCACAAACTATGTGGTTTATGTGGCTCAAATTTTACCTGGGAACACATTACTATATTCTCCTTACATATGCCAAAAATCAAGACATTATGTTGTGGATAAACTTGTGTTTGAGGCCCATAAAACCCTACATAGAGATTTTTTGACATTTTTCAAATATTTTGCCCTGTAAATTGGAAATAGTAAGTGTGAGAAGTCTCAAACTGTGTTAGATATAACTTCTCTATGTATCTCTGTCTGTAGAAAATTTGAAGTTTGTAGCTTAAAATTTAAGGTCACCTTAAAGGTCTCTAATATGCCCACAGAGATCCAATGTATAGACTTTTTGTCACTTTTAAGCCCAATAATTGTCATACTATGTGAATGATAGAGCTGAAATCTTATCTGGGAATTGTATCAGTATATTTTTTCATGTGCCAAAATCCAGGCGTTATGTAGACATTTAACCTATGTATGATGACCCTAAACACCCACCCGAGTGACACTTATTTTAACATTTTTCACATATTTTGCCCTGTAATTTGGAAATTGTAAGTCTGACTAGTCTCAAACTGTACTAGATATAACTTCCATATGTAATGTTTGTCTGTAAAACTTTCAAATCTGTAGCTTTACTTTTAAAGTCACATTGAGGTCTCTAAATTGCCCAAAGAGACCCAATTTATGGATATTTTGCTACTTTGAAGCCGTATAGCTGTCATCTGAGAATACATGTATATTAATATGTTCTTTTTACATGTGCCAAAAATCAAAGCTGTCAAACTATGTGACTGATAGAGCTGAAATAGACAATGAACCTTTGTATGAGGACCCTAAACACCCACCCGAGTGACTATATTTTGACATTTTTCACATATTTTGCCCCGTAGCATGGAAGTCGTAAGTCTGACAAGTCTCAAACACTGCATTAGGTATATAACTTCTGTATGTAATCTTTGTCTGTGAAAAATTTGAAGTCTGCAGCTTTAATTTTAGGGTCAACCTGTGGTCTCTAAAATGCCCACAGAGACCCAATTCATGGAGTATTTGCCACTTTGAAGCCCTATAGCTGTCAAATTATGTGACTGATAGAGCTGAAATCTCATCTGGGAATATATTAATATGTTCTTTTTACATGTGTCAAAAATCAAGGCTTTAAGTAGAATTTAACATGTATATGAGACCATATTGTTTGCTTTGTAATTTGGAAATGGCGAGTCTTACTAGGCTGTTACTCTACCTTTCCCACATCCCAGTAAACATAAAGGTTTATCAGGTGATAAATGATTGTTTGGAAAGTGATTGATTATTTTTTTATATAAAATTTTTCTTAGTTTTATCTTATCTTGCTCATAGCTTCTAAAATACAGAAAACTTTTTAATGTAAATCACATGCAAATCTAAGCTCTTTACCTGTAATACTTGTTATCATCAATCAACAGCAATCAATAAATGAAAAGACAATATAACATTTGTAAATGGTATTGTATTTGGGATTTTTATGGTGGGGATTTTCTTTGGGTTTGCAAATATCTTGGGTTTTTCAAACACAATCCTACAATTCCTATTACCATTTAAACCAGAACTTAACCGGTGTACTGTGACAAATATCAGCATCTTTCTGTCAGTCTTTTCCCCTTCAATATCTCCTTACCCCCCTCCCCCATTTGAACATCCTTATACCCTTTTTTGCGAGTTGCTTGTAATCAACCGGCATATTATATTAATGTGTCCGACGTCTGTTCGTCTGTCCATCAACATTTTGGTTTCCGGACTCTAACTCGAACATGCTTCTACTAATTGATTTGAAACTTAACAGGGTGGTAGGGCACCACCTTAGCTATGTTGCTTTCTAAGTTGGTGCCATTTGGAAAAACAAGGTGGTCACCATAGCTGCCACCATAAAATTCTGTTTCCGGACTGTAACTCGAAGATGCTTTAACCTATCGATTTCAAACTTCATGGAGTGGTTGTCTTGTTCCTGTCTCCTCCTTTGGGGGGAAAGAATGGTCGGGTATTGCCCACAAATCTATTCTCCCACTTCCTACCTTCCAGTCAGCCATTTTATAGGTCAGTATGTTTCTTTACAATGGAAGAAAGATCAGAGCTCCACACATGCTCAGTGTAACTTTTTACTATAATTTCCATTCTCACGACAGTATCATCACCCTAAGGCAAATAAGTTCATTTTTCCATTGGTCAAATAACAATGAGGTAGCAGATGTATACTTCTGTATGTCAAGGTCATTTTGGCAGATACCAGTACCTTGTTCTGTGAAAATAGACTGGTGGCCAGTCTAGAGGGCTTGGTAGCTCAGGGTGGTAGAAAAGCAACCAGGTTAGGTTGTTAGGCAGGTTGCATGTAACAAACCGGACTGTTAGGTTGATGTGTCCAGCTGTCCATCTGTCTATCAACATTTTAGTTTCTGAACTGTAACTCAAAGACACTTTGTCAAATCAATTTGAAACTAAACAGGGTGATAGAACACCATCTGTGCTTGGTTGCTTTTTGGGCATTTACTTTGGTTTAGCGTTCACTACGCCGCCGCCGCCGCGCGTAGAGAGATTTTCGGCGTTAACGCTCTAAGAGGAAAACAACAGCAGCTAGGTTCACCAAATTTGCAGGATATCTTCATTGGGGGGTAAGCTTCTCTGGGAAGGAAAATAGCCTCATTCTGAAAAACAAGATGGCCGCCATGGGCATTTCTTTGAAAATAATCTACATTTTTCTACTGGCTGTTCCTCATAGGTAGAAGGTTGAATCTCTTCATAGGTGATATGTATGACACATATACATGTCCTCTACAACCTCGCACACATTTGACCTTGAAGCTCCTAACTCAAGGTCATCCACGGAGTGCCGAAGTAACCCACATAGAGGACTTTAAAAGTGCCTATATCTCCCTTAAAAGTGCTTAGAACTTGCTTATTATTGGTCCTAGAGGTTTTGGTGCATTGTCTTTACGGTGGATACAATTTGCATCGGTTTTCCGATGCGCTAGGTCTAGTTGAAATTGGGGTCCCTTCATGTGCCCATTTTGGGCATTTACTCATCTGAAATATTTAGGTTTCCGTACTCTAACTCAAGGGCACTTTGTCTGATCAACTTGAAACTTAACAGGGTGATTGAATACCACAAGGGCTTTGTTGCTTTCAAAATTGGGGTCGGTATGTTTGCTGTTTTGGGTGTCTGCTTATCCGAATTTTTTTGGTTTCCAGACTCTAACTTTAAGATGCTTTGTCTAATCATCTTGAAACTTAACAGTGTTCGGTCCATTTGCCCACTTTGGGCTTGCAGTCATCCAAAATATTTTGGTTTCCAAACTCTAACTCAAAGACACTGTCTGATCAATTTGAATCTTAATAGGGTGACACGACACCACAAGGGCTAGGTTGCTTTTGACATTGGTGTCTATTGTCTATTCTATTCTATTCTGAACATTTATAGTGCTTAATCTCTGCCAAGGCAGACTCTAAGGCGCACCACCAAGTCCAATTCAATAATCATCATTCCATAGACATAGCCAGGTCGACACCACGGAGACGCTAGGAAGTTTACGTGCTAAGGTGGGGAAGCCTTATGAAAGAGATAAGATTTGAGCTTTTTCCTGAAACAGGCGACAGCAGAACGAACATTATCAGACAGATCATTCAAAAGTGTGGGAGCATCAAAAGCAAAACTGTGACCAAAGTGTTTTTACCCCACAGCCCTTAAGGGATGTTGGGGTAGTGTTTTCACCCATGGTGTCCGGATCGGTGGGTGGGTGTGTGGGCGGTGGGAAAAAGTTTGTCCGGGCTGTATCTCAGAAACCGTAAGGTGTAGGAAGTTCATACTTGGTAGGGACATTGGTTAGGATGTGTAGGTGTGCAACGTCATGGTCTGACCTTGATTTGACCTTTGACCTTGCCGTAGTGACCTTGAGTTTGAAAATCTTGTCCGGGCTATGTCTCGGAAACCGTAAGGTAAAGGAAGTTGATACTTGGTAGGGACATTGGTTAGGGGGTGTAGGTGTGCAACGTCATGGTGTGACCTTGATTTGACCTTTGACCTTGCTGTAGTGACCTTGACCTATAAAATCTTGTCCGGGCTATATCTCGGAAACTGTAAGGTGTAGGAAGTTGATACTTGGTAGGGACATTGGTTAGGGGGTGTAGGTGTGCAACGTCATGGTCTGACCTTGATTTGACCTTTGATCTTGCTGTAGTGACCTTGACCTATAAAATCTTGTCCGGGCTATATCTCGGAAACCAAAAGGTGTAGGAAGTTGATACTTGGTAGAGATATTGGTTAGGGGATGTAGGTGTGCAACGTCATGGTCTGACCTTGATTTGACCTTTGACCTTATCATAGTGACCTTGAACTTTAAAATCTTGTTTCACCTTTGGGTCTGTCTTTTGATGCAGATTAAGCACTGTTAAAGTCATATTAGAATTCATTAAGAATTTTACTTTTACTACTTCCCATTGTAACCGATGGAATTTCATCAAGTGAGCCACAGATTTTGCTCCAACACCACACATAAGCATTCATTGAATGTATTACCACTTCTGTATGCATGGTAATATTCAAAACATCCAAACCATAATACAGCCATGCCAGATGTAGATAAGGTAAAGAATGTCGTAATGTTTAGTTTACTGATTAATGCTGTCATCTTGTTATTGATTTGTCTTGTTTTAATACTTCATCTTTACACGCATTATCTTTCTTTTAAACATTATTTCTCCATTTAAACATTGTTTGGACCTTTATATAACTGACAGTGCTCTGAAAGTATCCTGAACTTTGTACGGATACAGTACTTCTATATCTCATGGTGTTAAAATTATTTCCCTAGGCTGTGGGGTACAGGCATCTCTGATGCTATTTTTTAGATTTGTGTAGTGATGGGTAGTATTGAGGAACTTCCAGGAACCTTTTATCTGGGTGGTTGTATCTTGTGCCATATCTTCCACAACAAATAGACAGATGAGGGCTGAAATAGCTTGGGTGACTGCTGTGAAGAAACTTATAAAACAAAGTGGCAGTTTTAAAATACACCAAAATTGAATTGGCAACCAATGGAGTTTTTAAGAATATGAATCACTCGTGACTTGACCTAAGTAGACCTAACTTGAAATATAGCAGTGATATGACACCACCAGGGCTAGGTTGCTTTTGAAATTGGTGTTCGTCCATATACCCATTTTGGGCGTGCGCGCATCCATATTATGCTTTCGTGCCTGTAACTGGAAGATGCTTCCACTGATTGATTTGAAACCAGGGTTGTAGGACACTATTGTAAAAACACTCAGATAAATTTCCATATAAAAGCTTCCCTTTTGTGGTACTAAACTGCCAGCTATACCATAATTCTGCATTCCAAGGAGAGATTATTCTATAATAAGATTAATAGGACTTCTCATCCAGGTGCTAATCAATTGTCTGTGGTTTTCAGTGTAAACTTTGGCCACTTTGATACACTTTGCTCTATGCACCTGTCAAATCACCTGTCATGAGGTAGCTTTTAGTGTTGAAGGTAATGCTAACATAATTAAATTGAAATTCTGTTACTTTTTTGTCCACCTGACACAGAGGGACGCTGACAAGACCAGTCTGAATGGACACCAGCTAACTATTCAGAGGATCCGCCGCAGCCTGGAGAAACTCAAGCGTAAGTCCACTGCAGTCAGTGGGGAGAAGCCAGCCAGCAGCCATTCCAGTGGTCACGCCAAAGAACAGGGCAGAGATGACCAGAAAGTTGAAAAACCTGACCACTCACACATGATTAAAGGTAAGGGTGAGTCTTATGGTCAGTCTACAGGTCAGGAGAAAGGATAACCACAGTGTGAACAAAACTGACTCATCATTTAAGGTACAGTCTGGTTAGTGCATTGGTCAGTCCACAGAGAGGAGACAAATGACCGGAGAGCTGAAAACACTGACCAACCATCAAACATGATAAAAGGTAAGGGTCAGTCCTGTGATCAGTCCATAGAGTAGGGCAGCGATGATGAGCTGATAGTTGAAAACACTGACCAACCATTAAACATGATAAAAGGTAAGGTTCAGTCCATCAGTCAGTCCACAGAGTAGGGGTGAGATGACCATAGAGTTGAAAAAACTGACCAACAGAAATGGTTAAACATAGTCTTCTCAATCCATTGGTCAGTGTGCAGCAGGATGGCAGGTCTCCTCATGGTTAAAAAACGCTGACTAATACTGGGATATGGCTCTCACTGACAATATACTTCCATAAAAAATTTGCTGGTTAACATCATAATTCTTAGACGTATACAATGTACCTATAAACCATAAAAAAAATCTGTTCATATTTTCCATGATTCACGCTTTCACAGTGGTGCAGTAATACAGCAAACAGTAAAATCAAACAATGACCCTCCATAGCAATTAACTCATGGTATAATGGTGCCTGCAGCAAAACAAAGTGTCTCAGTGTTGTGTGTGTCCATGAAATGGTACAAGTCATTTGATTGAATCTCTATAATCACATGTAACAATCTGAGTCCTGGAAATTTTGTGTATGTGATAACTGTTATCCATAGAACTTGATTCACTTAAACTTCATGTTGCTTTTTTCAATAGTAATGGACTTTTGAATAGAAGACTTAGTCAAAACTGAAGATGATAAAGCCATCAGCGATTTTTAATCATGAATAACCACAACTTTGAATTCTTTCATCACTAATACTACAATCTGCTTAGGTTGTCATAAGTCCTAGTTCATTGTCTACCGTCTATCTTCCTATTGCTGCAAATTATGTCAACTGTTGGAAAATTTTGTCATTTGTCTCTACTCTACTTTCTGCCATATTGTCACCCCCTTTCCATAGTACACCTGTTAAGTCTGTAGCAAACCTGTAGTGATCTCATCTGTTATTGTATCAGTTACCACATTTCTTAGGACAATTTTGGAAGATCTGTCATGTGACATCTGCGGTTGACCATGAATATTCTCATCTTCATGAGAGGCAGCATAACCAGGGATTGATCTTCATAAGTTGTCCATTGTCTTGTCACAGTCTTCCTCAGTTGCCAATGGTCTTACCACTTGTGGTAGATCGTCATATAATTACCTTCATTAACCTTCCTGTTTCTGTCATCCAAAATCATACAAAGTTTGGCTTAAACCACAGCATAAACATAACAGAGTGGTGACACTTTTTCAAGGCAGATCATTTGACCCCATTTCCCTCGCCCAAATTCGGTCACGAATGAAGACTTGCGATTTTATGGCTAGTCTTTGTCTATCGCTGGTATTGCTGCAGTAGTCTTCTATGTGGAACAAAGGCATTATTAAAAACAAACACGAGATTCTCTATATTTGTTGAATAGGAAATAAGTGAAAATACAGTGAAATATCACTGCTACAAAACATTATTGTGCAGATTTGTGGAATGTGAAAGAGTTTTTCAGTCAGTATATCCTGTTAGAGCTGTAGTGTGGTTGCTGAGTTCACAGTTCCAGTGACTCATTATCTCAGCAGACTGTTTGCATGTTAGAGGTTACAAATATGGGCATATAAATTGGTGATCAGATGCAGGGTAGGCGTGGGTTTTCCAGATGTCAAAACTTGACAAGCAACCCAAGTAGAAAAAAATTCTTAAGGTTGGAAAAAATCCTGAATAAAAGACAGAATTTCTCCAGAAATACACTCAGGTCTGTTGCAGCAAGCTACTGATGGTACATGTGAAAGACTGATAATTTCTTCAGGAACATATGAGACAAGTCTAGTAGAATCTGCAGTGACCTGTGTATACTCTTTAAATACTGTAAAATTCCACGACTTGAAATGATACATACAGTTTTTCCAAGGTGTGCAGAACTCATATTTTGGCCTGATCCTTTTATAATTTTATCTTGCTAATTTTATTACACTATATCAAAGAAGTGCTTGTGTTCCTCATCTATCCATGAACTTTGATCCATTGAATTATATGTTTTTATACCCGATCTAATTAGGGATCTCCGGGATTTTTTCTACAAGATTTTTTTTTTTGCTGTGTTTTTTCATATGGGTTTTTTCTAGTAGGGTTTTTTCCCCGTTTTCCGTCGAGAGTATACATAGTGACTTCAACCATCAATAGCTTTGTGTGATATGGCCTGTCAGTTATGACTGTTATGGGTCCAACTGTTATAGCCTACCCAGAAGCATGTACTATCCATATAAGTAACAAAACAAAAATCTGACTCAACCTCAACTCATTCCTGAAAGAGAAAACAGTGAAATACTTGTACCTGTGCAATTTGTTATTAAGTTTAATCGCAACAATACTTAATAAAGTAATATAAGACTAGGAACAACTTACAGATCCATTTATATCAGTATTTAATTATTGTTTACCAATTAGTTCATTACATTTCCCTTTGTAGTAAACACTTTTGTGAAGCACACAATACAGAGCCAGGAATGATGTTTGATGTTTGTGAGGCTTTAGTTTATGTTTAGTGAGGAGGCTGATTACTTCTGTATACAAAGCACACACAACACTATACACCAGGCCAGATGTGTTTGTGTAAGAGGAAGAAATCACACCCAAAACAAATCTTTCATGTAAATGCATTCACTGGGTTTGTTTTTGTGGAGTGTTATTTTGCTTGTAAAAAAATCTTGCCCTTATTTGGGACAGAACTATACATTTGATTATGTATATATGTTTAGTGTATGTGTGTATCATGTAGTTTGGCTCAGAAATTCGTTTTATTGGGATATTCTCTAACACTCATCATTATAAAAAATATTCCTTCAGTGAACAGAATTGAACCAGTGAATTTGTAATCCATGGATATCTTTAGAACAATGTATGGTGAGGTTCAGGTTTTTCATTGCACAAAAACTTATTTTCTCAATAAGCTGTCAAAACTATCAGAATAAACTCATTTACAGAGGTTACATTTTGTAAACATTACTGCCTTGCTAGCAGTTATTGTCAGGTACCAATTATTGCCACCAATAAATGTTTGTATTTCAGTAATAGTCACATATTTTGAACAAATTTGAAAGCCTTGTGTTGTGTATTTGTCGCATTTGTTTTGGAAATGGTTCTACCCTATTTACCAGACATGTGATGTACTTTTGGTCAAGTTATGGCTATCTGAATTCTGTCTGGCGATAATTGGTACACGGCGATAATGGATAGCAAGGCAGTAACATTTAAAAAGACATTCAACGCAAGTCCCAATTCAAGGCATCCCCATTCTGTCATCTTTGCTTGCGGAAATATCTCTATTTAAAAATTCATTTGCTTTCAATTTTGAGTTTGAGGAAATGTGCAGGTCTTTTACTGTACAATGCTAATATTAATGTGATCATCAGTGTACACTCAGTATGTACATTGTGTCTTTCTGTGAGCATGTATTATGTATAAGTCAGTGCACAGGACTGCAGGATGTTTATGTATGTACACAAGTGGACAAAAACTTATACCTAGTGCCAACAGTTACACAGAATATACTCCAGTTGTCTTTTGTATAGATTGGTTACATGTGACCGTGAAACTCTGAAACCTATGTGTCATTCATTGTATATTTTTACTGAAAATCTTTGCAATGATGTATTTGTCCATATTGGGCTGATTGTATGATAAATTCATTAAAATGTAAATATGTAATAGCTATGTACACAAGTCACCAGAATAAACCTGTAATTTCAGCTGATGAACTGTATAAAGAGCCAAGGCGTGAGCACAGAGGACGCCAGGGTAGACCCCGTAAACATGACATTAGCACACCACGTTCTGACAAAAAGCTTGCATCCAGTGAGAGTCTGCGTTCTGACAAACCCAGGGGACATTCCAAGGCAGGACCAGCCTCACTGCACAGTGAAAGCATGTACCAGTTTCAGGGCTCTACCTACAAGACAAGCACTCTCCCGCAGGGAGGCACAATGGTGTCTGTGGACACGGACTGCATGATCTTTTACGACAACACCTCAGATGCAGGCTCCATCCACTCCATGCCTGTGCCTTCAACCCACAGCCACCCCACAACTCGTGCTCACATCATGCCACACCACCTCAACCACAAGTCTGACCTGCACCTCAGCAAGCATAGCAGTGCTACAATAGACAAGAAGATCCATGCTTTCAGGAACCTGGAGGATAGTGGTATAGATGTCAAATCCCCACCACAAGTGCCTGCTCAGCAGACCTCTCATCCCCAACGAAATGGAGCATTACAAAGTACGGGTAAGGAAAGGCCAGGGGGCAGTAGCTGTGATGCAGAGGTAATGCGTGCACTGCAATCTCAGAATAGCTTTTTGTCCCCCACACTCTCAGACTCAAGCCCCTTCTCTCTATCGGGAGGCACTGAAGTGAAGAGGTCTGGCTCTTTTTCATCCATGAAGAGCCTTCCTGTTAACATGTACAAGGACAACTCCACCCCAAACTCATTCACATTTGAGACCATAGACCACAGGGATGACTTGAGGTCCAAGTCACAGTCCTGTACAAATCTCACAAGAACTAAAGTGGTGAGGAGAAGAAGCCTCCCTCCTCTAGATGTGTCGCAGGAAAAACTGGAACAGAAAAAGACTTCCTTGTCAAAGAGACTGGCACGCAAAATCAATAGGTACCGTGAAAATGAGAAACGGTACCCAGTGTTACCCAGCCCTCACTCCTTTAGTACTCAGAACACCAAGAAGCCACCTGACCCTGATGATATGTCTCTAGCAGACATGGAGGTGGCACACATACTGGAGGGCAAGCCAGAACACCCTACTGACTCAGATGTGGAGGACTACCTGGCCTGTGTGGAGTCTGCAGAACCTCAGACTACAGCCAAGTCCAAAAAGACCAGTAAACCACACAAAGACACTGTCCAACAACAGTCTGAAGACATGGAGAAAAGTGGATACTATCGCTACAGAAACAGTGCAAAGCTAGAGAGACAGCAAAAACAAGACACTGCAGAACTCACACAGTCTGATACACACAGTAAGGGGGAAGTCACCAAGGAAAACCCTCAGACTCACAAACCCAAATCACTCAATAAGTTTGTGGACCAGTCTATGAAGTCTTTCTTGCATCACTGTCATGATGTGAATATGGTGAGTAAACATGACACATTGGAGTTACACCAGGCAGCTCTACATGGTGTGCTCCCCACCAGTCCATCAGCCCAAACCCACAACCCACTTGAAGCAAGAAGTCCAACTAAAGTCACTGATAGCCACAACATGAAGTCGCGCCACAGTCCCACAAAGTCACATACACACTACAGTGCAAAGAGACCCACAGAGCTGCACACCACAGGACTGCTCCCACAGAGCCCCACAAAGACTGCAGACCACCAGAGTCCTCTCAAGAGTCCAAATACTCAGAAACATAGTCCTGTCAGAACATCTCTCACTTCCTCCAGAACCTCAGCATACAAAAGTCCCTCAGATTCACCACTTAAAAATTCCACCAAAGCATATGTTCAAAGTCCCACCAAGTCAGTGGCTCAGAATTCTGCAAAATCTTCAATTCAGAGTCCAACCAAACCTCCATCTCAAAGTCCCACAAAAACTCTTCCACAAAGTCCTGCCAAAGTAGCAGAATACCTCAGTCTAGATAAGCCATTACATAGCATCAGTGAGAGGGACAGTTACCCAGTACACAACTCCACCAAAGCCTCAGGCTACAGCAGTACTTCTCACATGATACATGGCAGTCAAAACAGGTCAGGAAGCCTACACACTCAGTCTGAGTCCAGTTCAAAAGGCAACCAAAGAACAGTAGCACAGATACAAATGAGTGCACCCCATCCAAGCAATGAATCAAAGGTATTAACGCATATTGTGGATAATATAAGAAATGCCAAAATTGCTTCAAAATATGCAGTAGAAGATAGATTAGAAATTAACACATCAAAAACTGATGACATTCACAAGCACAGTGACACTTCAGTATCAGATCCACAGGAAGTTTCAACTAAAAATCAGCACATGGAAAGAATAGTGCAAGACATTCCAGATGGGAGTGTCAATTCAAAGAAATACTCCTTGCATGTCACGCACAATGGCAACAGAGAAAATCAAAAGGACACAAATGCATTTAATTGTAAAGGCAGCTATTATCAAAGTCAATCAACTGATGGCTTAAAAAAGATGCATAATGAATCACATACTGATTCACAAACAGTGTTTGAAGAATTAGAAAATCAAAGTAATCACCAGACACAGTCCCAGTACTTATACTCCTGTGATAGTATTCCAGACAAAGTACAGCACAGTAGTGGGAGTCATGTGAAGTCAGGTGTCACCTCTGCACAGATGAACAGTCAGGAGATTGTGACTTTACCAGGGGCTGTGAGGGAAGTGAATACTTCAACTTCTCAGTGTGGGCAGCAGAAGATTGATGTCAGTGATTGCAAGTCCAATGGCTCTAGACCTCCTCCCTATTCAGTGGATGGGGGCGAGGGTGTGGTGCTTAAGTCCCTCAATCTCTTCAGTCTGGTCAGTTCCCACATGTTGTGTGCTGTGTACCTAGAGAAGACTACTGGTCAGTCCTATGGAATATGTGTGAGGAGGGGTGAGTTCAGGGAGACCAGGCAGGCCTGGCATGTGGAGGACACACCTGTATACAGTGTGGTCCAAATCACAGAGTTACAGCCCCAATCCCCTGCACAGGCCAGCAAGGGAAAACTACTGCCTGGTGACATCATTGTGGAGGTAAGCCAACTTAACGAAATCTGTTCAGAAATTGTAAATACATTCTCCGTTGTACAGACTTGCCCGAAAATCAAAATTTTGAGGGACATTTTAGTAACAAACAGTAAAAACAAGCTAGAAAATGAGTTCATAATTTCAATGTCAGATAATAAAAGATCAGATAATACTGCTACCCTGCATAAGTTGGCCGCGGCTCATCTACAGGCTCCAGAAAGACAAATAGGATATTGTACACCAATGAAAACTGTTGCATATAATAACTTTAACAATAATACATGGTTTCCGAGTGTAGTAGGCCACTCATGTTAAAGCCCTGTGAAGCTGTGGTGAGGGCGGCCAACCTATGACTGCGGCTAACTTATGCAGGGAAGCAGTAGAGATTTTATTGTATTACTCTTTTGGCCTCTCAGAATTTCTGAAATGTTATTACTGAAATCATGCATTATTTGGAAACTTTAACAGTTTGTATGGCTTTCCAATGTTAGCAAACACTATCTGTGTATAAATACTTGAGAGATTCCCAAATTTGTTACACCATCAAAATCTTTATCAGTAAAACACAACAGTGAAAAAGTAACAAAGCAAAGCCTTGTATAAGGAAGTTTGACCCTTAGGTAAACATTTCCCCATAAAAACACAACCCTTGCATTTTTATGTTATTGAGAGTTTGTGTTGGCTGCCAAAATTTCATTTCCACTTTGGATCATGTACTCCTCACAATATAAGTGTTATAACAACCTAAACTTGAAGTTAATACTAAGATTAAGGGTCGTCTTAGAATCATTGAGATGAAAAGCATGCATCACATGCAGTCAATTAAGAGCAACAAAATTATACGAAATATAAATAGAAGATATAGTTGTGCTATATTTTTCAAAGTATACTTGCATTTATTTGTACACTTATTCATTAAAATGATGTTTCATTTGTAGAAGTTAAAATTTTAAATGGACTAATAAGTATCATATGCACACACATATTATGCACATTCACTTTATCATGATTTTGCACTACAAACTGTAGTCTGATCAGTGGTACTAGTGTGTTTTGTCACCCATGTACCTCTGTGTCTGTTATATATTTGGATAAGTTTGTGTCCCGTGAAGTCTAGGCTTATGATAACACTATTCTGTCATCTTATGTTGTAGCTCTGTATGATATTGTCTTTATTATATCAATGTCCATCATATATACTACATGTCAGTAATGGGTCTTGCAAATCTCTAGCAAAGCAATGCAGGTTGTACTGGCTTTACCACACTGAGTCCTGTATATTGCATGCAAGTGGACACTATGTCCTCCAGTCCTCAAGCTGTTCTGCACACATTACATGATGCTAGCACCTCTCTGCGCTGATGCTACTTGTATATTCCAGCCAGTTTCTGTGTATTGTAGGTAAATGGTCACAGTGTGCTCCAGTCCTCTGACAAAGTAGTCCGCACGTTGCTTGATGCCCGCACCTCTCTGCATCTGGTGGTGGGGCGGCCACATCATAGAGAACACCCAGACACTGTGGATAACCTAGATATTCTCAACCTTACTTTTGACAACATGGAGCAGATTCCTGCTGACTTTACTACTGACCACAACACCAGTCAGCCTCTGACCACCACTGACCACAAATCTGATCGCAGCAAAGCCTATCAGACTCTCTCAGCAGAAGAAAGAGGTAGTCATCACATCCAGCCAGCAGGCAGTAACATTGATCAGACAATCTCAGGTTTGGAAAGTCATCACAACCAGCCAGCAGTCAATAGCTGCTACAAAAAGCTCCCAGTGGAAGGGAGAGCAGGCCAGTACAGTGTCACTGACAAGACTTCAGGGTACGGGGGAACTACCTTCCTCTTGTGATAATGTAAAAATACTCACTGGAACTCAAAATTAAATCCAAAGCAAAGCCTCACAATCACAGTAAAGTTCAAGCAGTGCAAGTCACATGTACTCAGAGTTTGAGGGAATTACATTACTGTTTTAGTCTGTATAAAATCAATCCTAAAGCCTAAAGTGTCACTTTTGATAGCAATGGATGATAACACCTGGTAAGGTGCAAGAGACAGTGTCAGTACTTGTTAACCTCTAAATAAACGATCAGTGCTGCACGTTCTCATATGGCACTGTGATGAGGTCCTTCAAACCATGTGTCAAACTATAATATTGATGTCAAATACTTTAAATCCTACAGGTTATCAGGAGACCTTAGCAGCCCACTTGGGAACACTTGATTACTTTGTCCTCTGATTTGTGAGACTATAATTTGGTGATATTTGCACTGTTGATCTGATTTTTGAAGTCAGTTCTCTTCAATATACAGTTATTTTCAGCAATCCTTCACTGTATACTGTGATGATTTTGAGGTAGACATCACTACCCAACCATATGTGTATAATAATGTACCATGTCCATGATAGTATTGATATTGATGGTGCTATGTCAGGTGTTGAGTATTGTCTTTCTGCCATTGCTTTAGTTGACACAGAGAAGTAGCTGTTAGTCATGTATTTATTTCTAATCTCTTACTTTCCATACCTCATATTAGTAGGGCTGGGACAGGTGCAAAAATGGATTAAGGAATGTGGTACGGACAGTTAATATACCTGTACCCCAAGAATCACAAGACTACAATATTAATTATGAGTCTTGTAGACCAGGACTGTGGTGTATTTGTAAACAAGAAATGTATGTTGAAGTCTTCATCACACTGTATTAATAAACAATAAAGGTTTTACAAAAGGAATTGGGTACTTGTATCGTTCAATAATCAACATCCACTCATATCTCTTTGATCATAAAATCAAGAATCAAACTATAAAACAAGCAGTGCTTGAACTAACAGAAAAAATGAGCTCAGGAGTGATGACTGTGTATCCGTTGCAGTATCGCAGGTACGCTTCTGACCTTGTTATGATAGTTTTGTCATCAATTCAACCCAGTACTTTCTGAGCACTAATAACTTGGATGTTACTGTTTTACAATATCTGTGAAACACCTACTTCATACAATAGTCTAGAATATATATTTTTTCCAAACAAGCAAATGTGACTTACGAATGTAATTAATGCACACTATGCATGTATTTGAATACGATGTAATTGGAAAATCACTGGGTAAAATGAGTGAACAAGTGTCACATTGTGTATGACGGACATTGTGTAATTTTTGCATGTGTCCGAATGTGTGCATTTTGGTAGTGATTTTTAAGAGTGCATTTTCAACTTTTGATATGTAAATATTGTATCACAGTATACTGAAAAGAATAAAAAGAAAATCATCTCTCCATTCTCTCCTGAGTTATTAAGTCCACCCCCCTGGGGGGTGGATATATTATTTTTGCTTTTTCCGCCGTCCGTTGTCCGATGTCCGGCGTCACGCATGGTTTCCACTCATTTAAAGGAAAAGTATTAGAGCTATTGTCACCAAATTTGGTATGCAGGCTTATTGGGTCAGTAGCTTGCTTGGGATTGCTTTTGGCTGTTGTACCTCTTTTGCTTACTGAGTAATACTTAAGTACAGCTATTTTCAGTACCCATTGGTTTCCGTGCATTTAAGCCAAAATAATTAAAGATATTTTACTACAATTTTGAATACAAGATTGTTATGTCCATAGCTCGCTTGGTATTGCATTTGGGACTGATAGCTTTGTCAGTACATGAGTAATAGCCATTTAGGTACTTCATTGTGTATTTTCAGTACTACTTTTGAGTAATTTGCTAATATCTCAGAAACCGTAAGAGATAGAGCGATTTCGACAGAATTTTTGACCCACAGGGTATCTAAGGAATGCAATCTATGCAATTTTCCAAAAATTTTCCCCTCCCCAAAAATGGTGGCCATTTTGAATTTTTGCCAAAAATGGCAAAACACTAATTTGCTTCTATCTCCTTAACCGTGCGAGATAGAGCGATTTCGGCAAAATTTTCGACCCGCAGGGTATCTGAGCATTGTACTCTTGCCAATTTTTAAAAAGTTTTCCCCTCCCCAAAAATGGCGGCCATTCTGAATTTTAGAATTTTTGCCAAAAATGGCAAAACACAAATTTCCTTCTATCTCCTTAACTGTGTGAGATAGAGCGATTTCGTCGAAATTTTCAACCCACAGGGTATCTAAGGAGTGTACTCTTTGCAATTTTCAAAAAATTTTCCCCTCCCCAAAAATGGCGGCCATTTTGAATTTTCGAATTTTTGCCAAAAATGGCAAAACACAAATTTGCTTCTATCTCCTTAACTGTGTGAGATAGAGCGATTTCGTCGAAATTTTCGACCCACAGGGTATCTAAGGAATGCAATCTTTGCAATTTTCAAAAAATTTTCCCCTCCCCAAAAATGGCGGCCATTTTGAATTTTCGAATTTTTGCCAAAAATGGCAAAACACTAATTTGCTTCTATCTCCTTAACCGTGCGAGATAGAGCGATTTCGTCGAAATTTTCGACCCACAGGGTATCTAAGGAATGTAATATTTGCAATTTTCAAAAAATTTTCCCCTCCCCAAAAATGGCGGCCATTTTGAATTTTCGAATTTTTGCCAAAAATGGCAAAACACAAATTTGCTTCTATCTCCTTAACCGTGCGAGATAGAGCGATTTCATTGAAATTTTCAACCCACAGGGTATCTAAGGAATGCAATCTTTGCAATTTTCCAAAAATTTTCCCCTCCCCAAAAATGGCGGCCATTTTGAATTTTCGAAGTTTTGCCAAAAATGGCAAAACACAAATTTGCTTCTATCTCCTTAACCGTGCGAGATAGAGCGATTTCGTCAAAATTTTCGACCCACAGGGTATCTGAGCATTGTACTCTTGGTAATTTTTAAAAAATTTTCCCCTCCCCCAAAATGGCGGCCATTTTGAATTTTCGAATTTTTGCCAAAAATGGCAAAACACTAATTTGCTTCTATCTCCTTAACCATGCGAGATAGAGCGATTTCGTCGAAATTTTCGACCCACAGGGTATCTAAGGAATGCAATCTTTGCAATTTTCAAAAAATTTTCCCCTCCCCAAAAATGGCAGCCATTTTGAATTTTCGAATTTTTGCCAAAAATGGCAAAACACTAATTTGCTTCTATCTCCTTAACCATGCGAGATAGAGCGATTTCGTCGAAATTTTCGACCCACAGGGTATCTAAGGAATGCAATCTTTGCAATTTTCAAAAAATTTTCCCCTCCCCAAAAATGGCAGCCATTTTGAATTTTCGAAGTTTTGCCAAAAATGGCAAAACACAAATTTCCTTCTATCTCCTTAACCATGCGAGATAGAGCGATTTCGTCAAAATTTTCGACCCACAGGTATTTGAGCATTGTATTCTTGGCAATTTAAAAAAAAATTTCCCCTCCCCTAAAATAGCGGCCATTTTGAATTTTCGAATTTTTGCCAAAAATGGCAAAACACAAATTTCCTTCTATCTCCTTAACCATGCGAGATAGAGCGATTTCGTCGAAATTTTCTACCCACAGGGGAGGGGGGCACAGGGTAATCTAAGGAATGTAATCTTTGCAATTTTCAAAAAATTTTCCCCTCCCCAAAAATGGCAGCCATTTTGAATTTTCGAATTTTTGCCCAAAATGGAAAAACACAAACTGGCCTTAACCGTGCAAAATAGAGTTATTTCGTTGAAATTTTCGACCCATAGGGTATCTAAGAAATGTACTCTTGGCAATTTTCAAAAAAATTTCCTTTTCCCAAAAATGGCGGCCATTTTGAATTTTCAAATTTTTGCCAAAAATAGAAAAACAGGAATTTGCTTCTATCTTCTTAACCGTGCAAGATAGAGTGATTTCGTCAAAATTTTCAACCCAACCAATGCAAAAAGGCATGAAGCTGAAATAATTTACATCTACACTAACAAATATTTAAGCATCATTGATATATTTTACAAATGAAACAGGGTCTTGTAAGACTACTGTACAATTTGGGCAAAAGGTTCATGGGTGGACATTACACATGATAATGTGTGTTCTTCTATGCTATCCTGTTTCTATTCGCATCTACTATCAACAGGGCGGCCTATTTCTAGTTTTGAAATGATTGTAAATATTAAAAAGTCACATCCGTGTGTATATGTTTTTTGAAGATAAAGTCCTGTATTTCATCATCTGTCCCACCTGTGCTCTTCACTCTGGTTTCTCAGTCAAAACAACCCTTGGTTTTGCTAACAACACAAATTCTCCAATGTGAAAAGCAATCTTTTCCAAACAGAACAGTATGTCCATTCACATATGTAAGGCCTGTTGAATAATGATACTCTATTTGAAGTTCGTACTCAAATATTTTCAGCAATTTCACAAAATTACTGGAAATTATGGAAATTTCGTGAAATTACTGACCAAATCAGTAATTTTGCAAAATCATTGAAAAATTCAGAAATTACTGGTTACACAACATTCTTGTAACATACACACATAGGGTTCATACTGACAAGCCTGCATGACTACATGGCTCGTACTTGAACAGGCTTGATTATTAACAAGAGGTGGTATGCAAATATGGGCTGTCAATGATGGAGAATTTTTTTTATTGTTGCAACATAAAAAATCTGGAATTTGAAGTCCTAAACTCACTTGAACATGTCATTAAAGTCACAGAAATGCTGTTAACATATGACAATATATAACACAACAGAATGCTTCAAAAAGTTTTGGGAAATAACAGTTGAGTTAACTACTGGAATTCTAGTTCAGTACTTCAAGTATGTTTTGTGTACCAGTGACAGTCATAAATAACCATATTAAAAGATCTCGTGAAAACTAATATACTAGTTTTTTATTCAGACAAGTAATCAGTTGGTCTATGTGTCACTCTGTGTTTGTGCCCACATGAAATGAAAAAGATTCCTTGATAACCAATACCTTTCAGTATAAAGAGGCTTTCTCTTATATTAATATAAAGAGCCTTTCACTTATATTAACATTCTGAGGTCATTGAGATTACTTAATCTGCTTGAAAAGGTATACACTATACTAAACATTGATCTCAATATCTAAAGATTTTATTGTCCTCTGCCAAATTCCTATATTGTCTAGAAGGAAAGTTACTTTCTGTTTTGTTCAGGTTTAACTTTGTATTGTGAAACCAAGTAACAAATTTTCCTTACACTGTGTTTCATGAAATTGACTGGATATGATTTATGAGGGCTTACATACTTGAAGCAAAGACACTATTAATACCTATGACCTAATCAATAGTTTATTGTTTTTTCTGCCATCTCTTTACTGGTTACTGGGTAACAACAAACCGCCTGCATTAAAACTGTCCACATTTTTACAGAATCAGGAAATAAAATCTTACTTGTCACAAACTTTTGCAAGCTTCACTCCCCGATCCATCACTTATACATGTGGATTGTTTTCTAAACACATTTCACAAAGTACACTCAGTGTCAAAACTAATTAAGATGTCACAGCACCTGTGTCTGTACAGGTGTCTAGGGTAGTGCTGACCCATGATAATGACATAAGCTTTGAGTAAATGATAAATACAGTGAAAAAAGATATAAACTTCCATTAACACGGTGAATTGTAGCTTGTTCCAGCCTAAACATGATAAAATATCAACCCCACTATTCTTTGTTCCTGTGGAAACCCAAGAGGAGTACAACTACTCAACAGAGCTTTCCTCCATATTACATATTAGCTTATCTCATAGTTCAGGGGTATGGGCCCAGAAAAACTGCACCAACAAACCTCACACACAGCATTTACCTCTGTTCTCCATTTAAACGTGAAAAAATAGCAAAAACCAGCATTAAGTGATTGAGTACAAGAATACAGGAGAGGTTCTTATTGGCGTTGTGGTTAGCAAGTTTGATATGACAGCCTGTCATCTCTCTATGGATTCAACTCCCACAAGTTGCCATGTGGAGGGACTGTCCCAATATGGCTGTTTAACAGAGATAAAATTTGAATTTTTGAGCTCTGGACAAGACAACAAGATGAGGACTATTTTGTAATGTCCTTGAGAACATGCTTCTAGACTAACAAAAGGATATCGAAAACAATTCTGCATGTGGCAGAAGGCATACAGAAGTTGTCCAGACAGTGGATTGCTGCCCTGTGTATTTATAGAGAAGTTGGTTACACCATAATTACCCAAACTCAGAGATAAATGTGAGACTTTTTCGATCTCTTTCATTGTATTCAGAATTCGTTTACATTTTTTTGAAGCCAAAAACATCACAATTTCTTAAACCTTGATACTGCTTCCTAGATAAGTAGCCTGTTACTGAATTGTCTGTGCAATTTTTACATGCCAAAGCAAGAGCAGTTATAGTCCTTAATCCTATGCGTCACATCTTTTACTCACCTCTTGGGTCTTTTTAAATTTAAACATATTTGTGTTTGCGCATTTGATTTAAAATTTCACTGTTTGGCTATTAGTGACAACATTGGATCTTGTTTTTTATGTCAGCTGACTTGTCAGTCAGCTAACATTATGTCATCACTCTGCGGTGTGGGCGTCCGCGTGAACAACTTCTTCTCCAAAACTACAAGGCCTAGAGACATGCTGTTTTTTTTAAAAGATACCTTATCTATCGAGGATGAAAAATTGTTCAAGGCATGCAAATCTGTCTGTTCGTCTGTTTGCTAGAGACATTACAAGGGGGGTACCCCCACCAAAAGTGTGAAAATTTCAACTTTTTATCACAATTTTCTCAGTGACTATTGCAGGGATTTCTCTCATATCTTGCATATATGTACTAGGCCAGAGGTAGATTCTCTTGTGTGAGTATGAGACCTGGATCTGTCTTACTTTTTTTAAATAAATTTTTTTAATAATTTTTAATGCATTAAAATTCATGAAATCATGCACTAAATCACTTATAACTTCAAAAGTGTTGCATTTACAGGATTTTGTGAAAATATGTTGTTCAGCTACTTTTTTCATAGCTACAATATGGTGAGTAAGTTGGGTGTCTGTCTCAATAGCTAAGTGAGTAATAGCTACTTTTGGGCTTTTCAGTAACTTCCGTTATGAGTAAAATCACTTGTAACTTAAAAAGTATTGCATTTAGAGAATTTCGTATAAATATGTTATTCAGCTACTTTTGGGCCAGCTATAACATAGTGAAATTTCAGACCTGTAGCTCATGGCATAGCTGAGTAATAGCTACTTTTAGGTTATCACTGTTGAGTAAATCGCTTATAACTTGAAAACTATTGCATTTAGAGAATTTCGTATAAATATGTTATTCAGCTACTTTTGGGTCAGCTATAACATAGTAAAATTTCAGACCTGTAGCTCATGGCATAGCTGAGTAATAGCTACTTTTAGGTTATCACTGTTGAGTAAATCACTTATAACTTGAAAAGTGTTGCATTTAGAGCATTTTGTTAAAATATGTTATTCAGCTACTTTTTTCATAGCTACAATATGGTGAGTAAGTTGGGTGTCTGTCTCAATAGCTAAGTGAGTAATAGCTACTTTTGGGCTTTTCAGTAACTTCCATCATGAGTAAAATCACTTGTAACTTAAAAACTATTGCATTTAGAGAATTTCGTATAAATATGCTATTCAGCTACTTTTGGGCCAGCTATAACATAGTAAAATTTCAGACCTGTAGCTCATGGCATAGCTGAGTAATAGCTACTTTTAGGTTATCACTGTTGAGTAAATCACTTATAACTTGAAAACTATTGCATTTAGAGTATTTTGTTTCAATATGTTATTCACCTATTTTGGGGTCAGCTATAACATAGTGAAGTTTCAGACCTGTGGCTAATTTCATAGCTGAGTAATAGCTACTTTGAAGTTCTCACTGTTGAGTAAATCAGTTATAATTGGAAAACTATTGCATTTACAGAAATTTGTGCAAATATGTTATTCAGCTTCTTTTGAGTCAGCTATAACATAGTGAAATTATAGACCTATAGCTCATGGCACAACTGAGCAATAGCTATTCTCAGGTACTGACTGTTGAGTAAATCAGCTATAACTTGAAAAATATTGCATTTGGAGTATTTTGTTAAAATATATTGTTCACCTTCTTTTGGGTCAGCTATAACATAGTGAAATTATAGACCTATAGCTCATGGCATAGCGGAGCAATAGCTATTTTCAGGTTCTCACTATTGAGTAAATCAGTTGTAGCTTGAAAACTATTGCATTTACAGTAGTTTGCTTAAATATGTTGTTCACCTACTTTTGGGTTAGCTATAACATAGTAACATTTCAGACATGTAGCTCATTGCATAGCTGAGTAATAGTTCCTTTGAGGTTCTCACTGTTGAGTAAATCAGTTGTAACTTGAAAACTATTACATTTAGAGTAATTTGTTAAATATGTTATTCACAGAATGTTTGGTCAGCTATAACATAGTGAAATTGCAGACCTCTATGTCATGGCATAGCTGAGCAATAGCTACTTTCAGGTTCTCGCTGTTGAGTAAATCATTGTATCCACTGGATAACCGCAGTGTGTAGAGAGAGATTTCACCATTACTGCTCTTGATGAAAAAAAATATTATAGCTAGCTTTGTTAAGTTTGCAGTATATATTAATAACCATAAAATTTGTCTGGGAATATTTTTGGCCTCATTTTGAGAAACAAGATGGCCGCCACAGGTGTTTTTTGTCAGTCATGAAAAGTGCTTATATCTCCCTTATTATTGATCCTAGAGGTTTGGGATGATAAACCAACCTGTAGGAAATCATGGGGTGGGAATCTTTTGGTGTGGTCAGATTTGACCTTCAATGACCCCTCCTTCAAGGTCAAACAAGGATAGCCAAACTTAAAAGTGCTTATAACTCGCTTATTATTGGTCCCAGAGGTTTGGGATGGTAAACAGACAGGAAATCATGGGCTGTGAATCTGTTGATATGGTCCGATTTGACCTTGGAACCCTCCTTCAAGGTCAAATGAGGATAGCGAAAATTGAAAGTGCCTACAACTCGCTTATTATTGGTGACAGAGATTTGGGATGGTAAACCATCCCATAGGAAATCATTGGCTCGGAATCTTTTGGTATGGTCAGATTTGACCTTTGGACCCCTCCTTCAAGGTCAAATGAGGACAGCCAAGCTTAAAAGTACTTATAACTCATTAAGCGTCCCGCAAGGGACGCTTGTTTGTGTATGGGAGAGCTTCCGGCTCCGCCGGCTCCTGCAGCTCCGCCGGCTCCGCATTTTGTTTTCCTTATAACTCTGTAACCGTTAGGCGGATTCTTTTCAAATTTGGCAGGTTTAGGCAGTAGCCTTGGGGATTTTTTTTGAATATGCTGCAGTGACATTTCAACCAATCAGAGAGGTCACATGACCAAAAATGTCTTTTTTCGATGGGGAAGCTTGTCTGGATGATAACTTGAAAGGAATTTTATCAATTCACCTGAAACTTGGCAAATACATTCATTCTATTAAAATCTGGAAATCATTAGATTTTGGCATTGATTGGTCAAGAAATGGCCGAGTAATTAATGATTAATTAATCATTACGAATTTTCCAAATAAGGAAAACACAAAAATGCTTATATCTCGAAAACCGTGCTAGATAGAGCGATTTCGACGAAATTTTTGACCCGCAGGGTATCTCTGCGGAGTAGTTATCCCAATTTTCAAAAAATTTTTGTCTCGCCCAAAATGGCGGCCATTTTGAATTTTCGAAATTTTCGCAAAAATTGCAAAACACAAAAATGCTTATATCTCGAAAACCGTGCTAGATAGAGCGATTTCGACGAAATTTTTGACCCACAGGGTATATCTGCAGAGTAGCCATGCCAATTTTCAAAAAAATTTTGTCTCGCCAAAAATGGCGGCCATTTTGAATTTTCGAATTTTTCGCAAAAATTGCAAAACATAAAAATGCTTATATCTCAAAAACCCTGCTAGATAGAGCGATCTCGACGAAATTTTTGACCCGCAGGGTATCTCTGCAGAGTAGCCATGCCAATTTTCAAACAAAAAATTTCTCGTAAAAAATGGCGGCCATTTTGAATTTTTCGCAAAATTGCAAAACACAAAAATGCTTATATCTCGAAAACCGTGCTAGATAGAGCGATTTCGACGAAATTTTTTCACCCACTGGGTATCTCTGCAGAGTAGCCATGCCAATTTTCAAAAAATTTTATCGTGCCAAAAATGGCGGCCATTTTGAATTTTCGAATTTTTGCGCAAAAATTGCAAAACACAAAAATGCTAATATTTCGAAAACCGTGCTACATAGAGCGATTTCGACGAATTTTTTTATCTTCAGGGTATCTCTGCAGAGCAGCTATCCCAAAGAGCTTTCACTTGGTGAAGTTTCAGACCCATAGCTAATTGCTCACCTACTCAAAAAGAGTAAATGCGAATTACCTCTAAAAGTATTGCAGATGGCCAATTTTTCTCAAATAACTCATTCACCTACTTTTGGAAGAGCTTTCACATGGTGAAGTTTCAGACCCATAGCCAATTACTCACCTACTCAAAATGAGTAAATGCGAATTATCTCTAAAAGTATTGCAGATAGCCAATTTTTCTCAAATAACTCATTCACCTACTTTTGGGAGAGCTTTCACATGGTGAAGTTTCAGACCCATAGCTAATTATTTACCTACTCAAAATGAGTAAATGCTAATTATCTGTAAAAGTATTGCGGATACCCAATTTTTATCAAATAACTCATTCATCTACTTGTGGGAGAGCTTTCACTCTGTGAAGTTTCAGACCTATAGCTAATTACTCACCTACTCAAAATGAGTAAATGCGAATTATCTCTAAAAGTATTGCAGATAGCCAATTTTTCTCAAATAACTCATTCACCTACTTTTGGGAGAGCTTTCACTTGGTGAAGTTTCAGACCCATAGCTAATTACTCACCTACTCAAAATGAGTAAATGCGAATTATCTCTAAAAGTATTGCAGATAGCCAATTTTTCTCAAATAACTCATTCACCTACTTTTGGGAGAGCTTTCACTCTGTGAAGTTTCAGACCCATAGCTAATTACTCACCTACTCAAAATGAGTAAATGCGAATTATCTCTAAAAGTATTGCAGATAGCCAATTTTTCTCAAATAACTCATTCACCTACTTTTGGCAGAGCTTTCACTTGGTGAAGTTTCAGACCCATAGCTAATTACTCACCTACTCAAAATGAGTAAATGCGAATTATCTCTAAAAGTATTGCAGATAGCCAATTTTTTCTCAAATTAATCATTCACCTACTTTTGGGAGAGCTTTCACTTGGTGAAGTTTCAGACCCATAGCTAATTACTCACCTACTCAAAATGAGTAAATGCGACTTATCTCTAAAAGTATTGCAGATAGCCAATTTTTCTCAAATTAATCATTCACCTACTTTTGGGAGAGCTTTCACTTGGTGAAGTTTCAGACCCATAGCTAATTACTCGTCTACTCAAAATGAGTAAATGCGAATTATCTCTAAAAGTATTGCAGATAGCCAATTTTTCTCAAATAACTCATTCACCTACTTTTGGGAGAGCTTTCACTTGGTGAAGTTTCAGACCCATAGCAAATTACTCACCTACTCAAAATGAGTAAATGCGAATTATCTCTAAAAGTATTGCAGATAGCCAATTTTTCTCAAATAACTCATTCACCTACTTTTGGCAGAGCTTTCACTTGGTGAAGTTTCAGACCCATAGCTAATTATTCACCTACTCAAAATGAGTAAATGTGAATTATCTCTAAAAGTATTGCAGATAGCCAATTTTTCTCAAATAACTCATTCACCTACTTTTGGGAGAGCTTTCGCTCTGTGAAGTTTCAGACCCATAGCTATTTATTCACCTACTCAAAATGAGTAAATGCTAATTATCTGTAAAAGTATTGCGGATACCCAATTTTTATCAAATACTCATTCATCTACTTGTGGGAGAGCTTTCACATGGTGAAGTTTCACACCCATAGCTAATTACTCACCTACTCAAAATGAGTAAATGCGAATTATCTCTAAAAGTATTGCGGATAGCCAATTTTTCTCAAATAACTCATTCACCTACTTTTGGGAGAGCTTTCACTTGGTGAAGTTTCAGACCCATAGATAATTATTCACCTACTCAAAATGAGTAAATGTGAATTATCTCTTAATAGTATTGCAGATAGCCAATTTTTCTCAAATAACTCATTCACCTACTTTTGGAAGACCTTTCACACACGAAAATGAAAAATTGTGAATATCTCGGAAAAGCTATTTCTTCTGCTTTAATGCTCGGCGGGAGATACACACCACGGCAGTGGTCTTGACAAAAAATTTTGTCTCCCCACAAATGGTGGCCATTTTGAATTTTCAAAGTTTTTGCAAAACACAAAAATGCTTATATCTCGAAAACCGTGCTATATGGAGTGAACTCAACAAAATTTTGGACCTGCTGGGTATCTCTGCAGAGTAGCTATGCCAATTTTCAAAATATTTTTGTCTCGCCAAATATAGCAGACATTTTTAATTTTTTTATTTTTTGCAAAACACAAAAATGCTTATATCTTGAAAACCGTGCTAGATAGAGCAGACTGCGCTGACTTTGGTTGCCACAACAGTATAAGGCTAGAAACGAAGCATTTTCTTAATACTTTAGCACTCACCTTTATATCCTTTTCGGGACGCTTTGTTTTTGCTATGCAAAAACATTATCTTTTTTTTTTTGCGAGCGATCCTCTAGTTTATAATTGGTCCTAGAGGTTTGGAATGGTAAACCATAGGAAATCATGGGCTGGGAATGTATTTGTGTGGTTAGATTTGACCTTGGACCCCTTCTTCAAGGTCGAACGAGGATATTGCATTTGTAGTATTTCTTTAAATATGTTTTAACCTATTTTTTACACTTAAACAATTACCTTGTTAGTTTCCTTCATAATACCATTTACAGGGCACAACTTTTTTATCCTTTTCTTCTGTCAGCTTTGAAATTTCTTTCGAACTTGCTGTTCAGTTACCATTTACTGTATTTCTGTACAGCGCTTTTCCTGATAATTATTCTGTCCTCTAATCACCTTCACAAATCAAAAACACTCAGTCAGCTGACACAGTGCCCGTTCACGGGCACTCTCTTGTTTAATACATTTTAACATAGTTTTTGGGTCCTACTGTAAAAAATAGAAAATAATATCAGAAATTCCCACAAGCTACAGCCTGATGAAATACTGTTGGAAACCCTGAGATATAGAAGAGGTGGAAAAGTACAATTGATAAAGAGTTTTGTGAGAAGACACAGTGGAGTTATGTAAAAGTGTGGGACAAACAAATGTATGTGAAAACAAAGTATCAAAACTGGTGGCTGAGCCAGTACGGCTTCAGCAGCCACAGCTTCAGTTCCGGATATTTCACGAGAGACCGAATCTGAGATGGCATAAGATGTTACTCATCCACCGTTGAACACAAGCCCTTCACAACGACCACCAGCTATCACCACCACCACTGCTGCAGATCCAGTTTTAGATCAGTTCCAGCTGATGAGGTCAATGATTTCCAGTTTTTTGGGTGCACGTTAGGACCCTACTCCAAGTCCAAGACCGTCATTCTGCAACTATCTCCGCTCTGAGATTGTGCACCTGGAGGTGCAAAGAGACTTTTTGACCTTCAGGAATGAGACAGTGACATGAATAAATACTCACCAGACCAGATACTCAACCAGTTTCCATACCAGTTGTGCAGCCTTCTCAGATAGCCACGACGCAGCCAGCTACAGTGATTGCCAAAGTACAGCAACCATCAAGGCCTTCATCAGCGTCAGCACAACCAGCATCTTTCCTAATTGTGGATGACCAGCAGCCTGGGACTTCCAGACAACTGATGTTTACTTTGAGCCCATTAAAGACAGTTAACAGGGCTTCCCTTGCATCTGGACAACAAGAGGAAAGTCACACTTCTGGATTGTCAAACCTCTTTGGTGGGATTCCAAACCAGTGCCATCTTCCACTCATCAAGAACAATCAAGACCTCGAAGCCAGTCCAGCCAGCAAAGTCAGCCCAAATAAGTAATTCAGCCTACATTACGTCGCACCAACCGGCCCTTATAAGGACCACCCAAATCATCCAAAAACAATTTATTGAGCTATTTGTTGTTGCCCTAAAAATATAAAAAGCACATCGTCCAACACTTACACTTCCCCCAAATACATAAAAAAAATTGTGTGAATGAGTGAATGAATGTTTAACACCAAAAAATAAAATTTCAACACACAACCCCCCCCCCCCCCCCAAAAAAAAAAAAAAAACAAAAAAAAAAAACAACAACAACAAAAAACCCGCAGACCTGAATTGACACCCACCCACCCCACCCACCCCCCCAAAAAAAGAAATATATATATATATATAATAAGTAAAGTGTCACTTTCCCCCCACCACCCCCAAACAAAAATATAACACATGAAGTGACACCCCACCCCCACCCACCAAAAAAACATAAAAAATTAGTACACACAGTACAGACAAACAAGTATGAAACACACAATACCTAAAAGCACAAAGTGCTATGAATGTGTGGATGGACTGACAGACAAACAAAAGGTGTAACGAAACAACACCTCGCATGCCACAAACATCCCACAACCTGGCTGTTGATTGGGTGACTGACAGACTGACTTGAATACATGTATTACCTTATTGGTAAAACTGGATTAACTTAAAATTTTTTAAAGGTTTGGGTTTTGCAAAATTACCTGAAAATGATTAAAAAACAGTTTTTTGCCAGGGATGAAATTATTATTATTTTTTGGGAATAATGTTATTTTATCAGGGTTTGACTTTTGAACTTTGACATTAGAGGCTCGGGTTTCAATCTGCGTGAGACTGGGTTTAACTTTTGCAATAACATTTTCCACAATATTTTTAGGGGGTGGATATTTTTGTTTTGAAAATTGGGTTTAATGTTTGTGTAACACTTTTGCAATAAAAGTACTTGGATTATTTGGGTAGTCCTTAAAAGGACTGATTCATGACAGTTTGTTCCCCCCTCAGTCTTCTTAAATTCTGTCCCCCTGCCCAGCCAGTACCCCAAGGTTGTTAAAGTAGTCTTTCAGTAGGTCTCGATGTTTGGCCTCCCTCGATGGATTTCTGACGTTTTCATCCTGTTCCTGGTCCCCCTGGTAATTCTGTGGTCCTTGTATGTCATCCGCACTGTTTCCGAGATAGATGCGCTTTTTCGTTTTAGACAGAAATTTAAGATGGTCGCCAAATGTGGCCGGAAAGTGATTTTTGCGAAAAGTCGCCAGTAGCCCATAACAATACCCTGTGGGTAAAAAATTTCGTCGAAATCACTATCTCGCACCGTTTCCAAGATAAATGCGCTTTTGTGTTTTACACAGAAATTCAAGATGGCCGCCAAAAATGGTGGGAAAGTGATTTTTGGGGAAAGTCGCCAGTAGACTACATATACCCTGTGGGTTGAAAATTTTGTCAAAATCACTCTATCTCGCACTGTTTCCGAGATAGATACGCTTTTGTGTTTTAGACAGAAATTCAAGATGGTCGCCAAAAGTAGCAGGAAAGCAATTTTTGGGGGATGTCGCCAGTAGACTCTGCAGATACCCTGTGGGTTGAAAATTTTGTCAAAATCACTGTATCTCGCACCATTTCTGAGATAAATGCACTTTTGCGCTTTACGCGGAAATTCAAGATGGCCGCCAAAAGTGGTGTGAAAGCGATTTTTGGGAAAAGTCGCCAGTATACTCTGCATATACAGTGCAGGTCAAAAATTTCGTCGAAATCACTCTATCTCACACCGTTTCTGAGATATTAAAGATTTTTCATTTTCAGCGTTAAGAAAAAACGTGTTGTTTAGTTAATCGTTAATAAGTCGGCCATTTTGTATTAGATCACTTCCAAAATGACATCCATATAACGAACCCACTTGCCAAATTTCGTGTCAATAGGTATAGCGCTTTTTAAGTTATCATCCGACAAGCACACCCCTTTAAACTAGAGATTGCGTCTCGACGCAGTGTATCCCCGGACGGGACATAGTTAAGGCGTGAATATGTCGGTCTTGAGCCTGTTTCCTGGAGCACCAGGTCAGGATTCTCCATAGTACCAGATTACTCCCAAAATTGAAAATTTTAATTACTTAAATGTAGCTTTTATAAGCTACAAGCTTACCATGTGGGACTTAATGCTGTTCTCGGGTTGCCACACCCGGGGCTAACGTCTTAGAAAAAAAGATCGTTCTTGTTAGCCACCGGATATACTGGTAGTTGTCGTCACGTGATAACTTCTGACCAATCGCCCTACTTTCTTGTTGAAATTTTCTAAAAACCTACCCCTCAGCTGTAAACAGCGGGGAGGCAGGGTGGGACTCTTCTAAGTCCCACATGGTAAGCTTGTAGCTTATAAAAGCTACATTTAAGTAATTAAAATTTTCAATTTTATTACGCTACAATAGCTTACCATGTGGGACTTAATGCTGAATTCAACCGCCCGGTGGCGGGATTACAGCTGAGACTGGAAGATATGTTATTTTTTTCTAAGATTTGAATTAATATGTATAGAATAGTGCCAGAAATACCAGTCTGAGTCCCATTTACAGTGCCCTGATCCCGAAGACCGGGCCTGTAACGAGCCAAAAACCTAAGTAAAATGAGGGACAGTGCTAAAACTGTCTAGATGTTTGATTGTAGGACGGAAGTGCAGCAGTGCTCACTTCGAGGTCTAAGGGTCCCTGAGGGCCCTTCACGTGTGACCGACCAACCCAGTGGTTGGACATCTCATAAATTTTTGCCACCTGAATATGAGATTAATGACAACTTAATAAGTCCTTAATACAAATTACTTGTTAACTAAAAAACAAAATGACCTTACCCGTAACATCTTGAAGGTAAAGGAATACCTAGATCCTGGGAGAGACTCCTGAAGACTTGGTTGTAGCGGATGTGCCCCCCCCCCCCCCCCCCCCCCCTTTTTTCTTTCCGAGGACAACTGGTCTGAGGGGAAGGATCTAGGACTTGTGCCGCCACTACGGGTCCCAGATACATATTGTTGTCGGTGTCCGACCAAGTAAGGTCTTTTAGGTAAAAATTTGTAAAAGTATTGTGAGCTTTCCAGTGACAGGCTTGCATGATTTGGTCCACCGATACCCCACCGTAAAAGGCCTTAGAGGCCGCGAAGGCCCGGATGTCATGCGCTTTAACTTGGACCAAGTCCAAGGCTTGTTGATCTGCTTGTTTGTAACAAAGTAGGATGGTTTGTTTCAACCAGGAAGAGAGTGTAGCGGGTCTGATGTCTGAGGTATGTCCTTTCTTAAAGGAGATGAAAAGGAGGGAACGAGACCCTGTCAGGTCTTTGGTTCGGTCCAAATAGTACCTCAGGGCCCGCACCGGACACAGGGTCCTGTCTTCTTTAAATTGTCTATCTACAATGGTAGTCAAAGCAGGAATAGTCACCGGAGACACACTTTGAGAACCTTCTCTTGCTAGTTGGTTTTTGGCTATGAAATCAGAAGAAGGGAACAAGGTGACCTTTTCCCATTGGCCTAGATTAGATACTTTGTTTGTGACCCAGGCATGGATTTCGCTACGGCGTTTGCCGGAGGCCAAAGCTAGCAAGAAAGCAGTTTTGAGAGTAAGATGTTTGAGGTCTGCGTCTTTCATGGGCTCAAATGGTGCTTTTGTGAGCTTGTTGAGGACAACAGAAAGGTTCCACTTTGGTAAATTTCTGGAACTTTTGGGACAATCCCTGTGAAAACTAGAGAGTAACCTGTGAAGGTCTGCATTATGTGCAATATGGTGTCAACGATTGCAGTCCTGTAACCATCAATGGTCGAGGGGCGCCTGTTTAGGTCTTGGTACAGGTACATGAAAAAATCTGAGATTTGTTTCACAGATGGAGTGGAGAAATCCACCAAATTTTCTCTGCACCATTTTTCAAATAGGGCCCACTTTGACCTGTAGATGATCCTTGTTGATGACCGCTGAGGTGCAGCAATTCTCTCAGCCACCTCCACAGAGAAGCCTTGTTCTTGGAGTTGTCCGCTCCTAGACACCAGGCGTGGAGGTTCAGCTGTTGTGGGTTGTTGTGGAACACATACTTGTGGGACTGTTTGAGTAGGGTCGTTGACACTGGGAGTTGTAGTGGGATCTCTGTTGAGAGCTGCACTAGGTCCCAAAACCAGGGCATCCCTGGCCAGCCTGGGGCTATTACAATGATCGGGCAATGGCATTGCTTGATTTTTTGGATCACCTTGTGAAGGAGAGCCGTAGGAGGGTAAGCATAGGCCGTGAGGTTCGTCCAGTTTATGTTTAGAGCATCTATGTCCCAAGCCTTTGCGTCTGGGACGGGAGATACGTACAGTGGAAGTTTGTGGTTCAGGTGAGTGGCAATTAAGTCTACATGAGGTGTGAACCAATTCTGGCAGATCTGTTTGAACACCTGTGGGTGCAGAGACCATTCTGTTGACTGCACTTGGTTGGACCTGGAGAGTAGGTCGGCCATCACATTCAGGCACCCTGGAATGTGCCTGGCTCTTAATGTTATGTAGTAGTGATGGCACCAGGTCATGATCTTCCACAGGAGAGCACACATCTCTGCTGAGTGAGTTCCCCCTTGTTTGTTGATGTAGGCTACCACTGTTGAGTTGTCTGTTGCAACTAACACTGTTTGGTTCTGGCACTGGTCCTTGAAGTCTCGAAGGGCCAGGGAGACCGCCTTCAATTCTAGGACATTTATGTGTAGTCTTTTTTCCCGATCTGACCACAGACCCTTTGTAGAATTTTGGTCTAAGTGAGCGCCCCAACCTTCGTTTGAGGCGTCGGTAAAGAGTTGGATACTTTGATCTTTGGGATGAAGGTCTGCACCTTTCATCACATTTGAGGGATTTTGCCACCAATCTAGGTGGGCTGCAATGGCTTCTGTCCAAGGAAGGAGGTTGTCCAGCAACTGAGGATATCTCCAGTGCTCCTTGAGATGAAACTGAAAGGGCCTCATGTGAAGGCGTCCCTCCGGGACCATTTTCTCCGTTGAGGCTAGCAACCCAATTAGAGACATCAAACATCTTGCAGTCAAAACACGTTTTGACTTGAGTCGTAGGATTAAATCCTGAAGTTTGAGCCATCTCTCTTGAGTGGGTTTTACAAGGGCTGAATCTAGGTGGTATTCGTAGCCCACGAACGAAAACACCTAAGTGGGTTTCAGTTCTGATTTTTCCTGATTTATTATCCACCCCAAGGACTGGGTTAGGTCTACCACCGCCTGAGTGTCCATTTGGGCTTGGGACCTGATCAGCCAGTCGTCCAGGTATTGGTGAATTCTGAGTCCTCTTGAGAGGGCCATTAGTTTCACTTCCTTTACAATCATTGTAAAGACCTGGGGGGCTGTGGCTAGTCCGAATGGGAGGGAGGTGAACTGGAACACCTGAGCCTTGTAGCAAAACCTTAGGTATTTCCTTGAGTTGGGGTGGATGGGGATGTGCAGGTAAGCGTCCGACAGATCTATCGACGATACCCACTCCCCTGGAATCAGGGAGGTCCTGATGGACTCTGGAGTTTCCATTTTGAACTTTTCTACATGTAGAAAAGTATTGAGCCTGCTTAGGTCTATGGCCTCCACCTTTGGCGAGGCTTGGGTACTAAGAACAGGCGACTGTAAAACCCGAGAGATTTTACATTTTCCACCCTTTCGATAACGTTCTTTGACAGGAGAGACTGGATACAAGTGGCCAAGGCTTGGTCCTTTTGTTGGGCCTTGTACTCTTGACAGAATCAGAGGAAATCTGACCAAGTTTGGCTTTGAAAGGAATGGCAGTACGTAGCCATTGGTGATAATGTTTAACACGTTTTGAGAACATTTGTTTGTTCGCCAGTCTCTCCTGAAAGAACGGAGGCGACCTCCTACTGGTGGACTGAGTGAGGCTTTGGAGGAGTCATTGGGAAGGGGGGTTTCCACGCCCCCTTCCCCTATTGTGGGGTCGAAAACGACCCCTGGAGCCTCTGAAGTTGGGTTTTCCTCTTCCTGAGGAAAAGGATTGGTTACTGCTTTGAGAGGTATTGCCCCCATAGGGGCGTTTCCTGTAGGAGCCTCTTTTCTTGTGGGGACCACGAAAGGGCTTATTCTGGTAGGGTGTGAAACCCTGAGTCTTTTGAGGTGCCTTTTTATGTCAGCTGACTTGTCAGTCAGCTGGCATTATGTCGTCACTCTGTGGCGTGGGCGTACGCGTCCGCGTCCGCGTGAACAACTTCTCCTCCAAAACTACAAGGCCTAGAGACGTGCAGTTTTTTTTAAAAGATACCTTATCTATCGAGGATGAAAAATTGTTCAAGGCATGCAAATCTGTCTGTTCGTCTGTTTGCTAGAGACATTACAAGGGGGGTACCCCCACCAAAAGTGTGAAAATTTCAACTTTTTATCACTATTTTCTCAGTGACTATTGCAGGGATTTCTCTCATATCTTGCATATATGTACTAGGCCAGAGGTAGATTCTCTTGTGTGAGTATGAGACCTGGATCTCTCTTACTTTTTTTTTAATAAATTTTTTTAATAATTTTTAATGCATTAACATTCATGAAATCATGCACAAAATCATTTATAACTTGAAAACTGTTGCATCTAGAGCATTTTGTTAAAATATGTTATTCAGCTACTTTTTTCATAGCTACAATATGGTGAGTAAGTTGGGTGCCTGTCTCAATAGCTAAGTGAGTAATAGCTACTTTTGGGCTTTTCAGTAACTTCCATCATGAGTAGAATCACTTGTAACTTAAAAACTATTGCATTTAGAGAATTTCGTATAAATATGTTATTCAGCTACTTTTGGGTCAGCTATAACATAGTAAAATTTTAGACCTGTAGCTCATGGCATAGCTGAGTAATAGCTACTTTTACGTTATCACTGTTGAGTAAATTGCTTATAACTTCAAAACTATTGCATTTAGAGAATTTCGTATAAATATGTTATTCAGCTACTTTTGGGTCAGCTATAACATAGTAAAATTTCAGACCTGTAGCTCATGGCATAGCTGAGTAATAGCTACTTTTAGGTCATCACTATTGAGTAAATCAGTTGTAACTTGAAAACTATTGCATTTACAGTATTTTGCTTTAATATGTTGTTCACCTACTTTTGGGTCAGCTATAACATAGTAAAATTTCAGACCTGTAGCTCATGGCATAGCTGAGTAATAGCTACTTTTAGGTCATCACTATTGAGTAAATCAGTTGTAACTTGAAAACTATTGCATTTACAGTATTTTGCTTTAATATGTTGTTCACCTACTTTTGGGTCAGCTATAACATAGTAAAATTTCAGACCTGTAGCTCATGGCATAGCTGAGTAATAGCTACTTTTAGGTCATCACTATTGAGTAAATCAGTTGTAACTTGAAAACTATTGCATTTACAGTATTTTGCTTAAATATGTTATTCAGCTACTTTTGGGTCAGCTATAACATAGTAAAATTTCAGACCTGTAGCTCATGGCATAGCTGAGTAATAGCTACTTTTAGGTTATCACTGTTGAGTAAATCGCTTATAACTTGGAAACTATTGCATTTAGAGTATTTTGTTTCAATATGTTATTCACCTATTTTGGGATCAGCTATAACATAGTGAAGTTTCAGATCTGTGGCTCATTGCATAGCTGAGTAATAGCTACTTTGAAGTTCTCACTATTGAGTAAATCAGTTGTAATTGGAAAACTATTGCATTTAGAGAATTTCGTATAAATATGTTATTCAGCTACTTTTGGGTCAACTATAACATAGTAAAATTTCAGACCTGTAGCTCATGGCATAGCTGAGTAATAGCTACTTTTAGGTCATCACTATTGAGTAAATCAGTTGTAACTTGAAAACTATTGCATTTACAGTATTTTGCTTTAATATGTTGTTCACCTACTTTTGGGTCAGCTATAACATAGTAAAATTTCAGATCTGTAGCTCATGGCATAGCTGAGTAATAGCTACTTTTAGGTCATCACTATTGAGTAAATCAGTTGTAACTTGAAAACTATTGCATTTACAGTATTTTGCTTTAATATGTTGTTCACCTACTTTTGGGTCAGCTATAACATAGTGAAATTTCAGACCTGTAGCTCATTGCATAGCTGAGTAATAACTACTTTGAGGTTCTCACTATTGAGTAAATCAGTTGTAATTGGAAAACTATTGCATTTAAAGAATTTAGTATAAATATGTTATTCAGCTACTTTTGGGTCAACTATAACATAGTAATATTTCAGACCTGTAGCTCATGGCATAGCTGAGTAATAGCTACTTTTAGGTCATCACTATTGAGTAAATCAGTTGTAACTTGAAAACTATTGCATTTACAGTATTTTGCTTAAATATGTTGTTCACCTACTTTTGGGTCAGCTATAACATAGTAAAATTTCAGACCTGTAGCTCATGGCATAGCTGAGTAATAGCTACTTTTAGGTTATCACTGTTGAGTAAATCGCTTATAACTTGGAAATTATTGCATTTAGAGTATTTTGTTTCAATATGTTATTCACCTATTTTGGGGTCAGCTATAACATAGTGAAGTTCCAGACCCGTGACTCATTGCATAGCTGAGTAATAGCTACTTTTAGGTTATCACTGTTGAGTAAATCGCTTATAACTTGGAAACTATTGCATTTAGAGTATTTTGTTTCAATATGTTATTCACCTATTTTGGGATCAGCTATAACATAGTGAAGTTTCAGATCTGTGGCTCATTGCATAGCTGAGTAATAGCTACTTTGAAGTTCTCACTATTGAGTAAATCAGTTGTAATTGGAAAACTATTGCATTTAGAGAATTTCGTATAAATATGTTATTCAGCTACTTTTGGGTCAGCTATAACATAGTAAAATTTCAGACCTGTAGCTCATGGCATAGCTGAGTAATAGCTACTTTTAGGTCATCACTATTGAGTAAATCAGTTGTAACTTGAAAACTATTGCATTTACAGTATTTTGCTTAAATATGTTGTTCACCTACTTTTGGGTCAGCTATAACATAGTAAAATTTCAGACCTGTAGCTCATGGCATAGCTGAGTAATAGCTACTTTTAGGTCATCACTATTGAGTAAATCAGTTGTAACTTGAAAACTATTGCATTTACAGTATTTTGCTTTAATATGTTGTTCACCTACTTTTGGGTCAGCTATAACATAGTGAAATTTCAGACCTGTAGCTCATTGCATAGCTGAGTAATAACTACTTTTAGGTTCTCACTATTGAGTAAATCAGTTGTAATTGGAAAACTATTGCATTTAGAGAATTTAGTATAAATATGTTATTCAGCTACTTTTGGGTCAACTATAACATAGTAAAATTTCAGACCTGTAGCTCATGGCATAGCTGAGTAATAGCTACTTTTAGGTCATCACTATTGAGTAAATCAGTTGTAACTTGAAAACTATTGCATTTACAGTATTTTGCTTAAATATGTTGTTCACCTACTTTTGGGTCAGCTATAACATAGTAAAATTTCAGACCTGTAGCTCATGGCATAGCTGAGTAATAGCTACTTTTAGGTCATCACTATTGAGTAAATCAGTTGTAACTTGAAAACTATTGCATTTACAGTATTTTGCTTAAATATGTTGTTCACCTACTTTTGGGTCAGCTATAACATAGTAAAATTTCAGACCTGTAGCTCATGGCATAGCTGAGTAATAGCTACTTTTAGGTCATCACTATTGAGTAAATCAGTTGTAACTTGAAAACTATTGCATTTACAGTATTTTGCTTCAATATGTTGTTCACCTACTTTTGGGTCAGCTATAACATAGTGAAGTTCCAGACCCGTGACTCATTGCATAGCTGAGTAATAGCTACTTTTAGGTTATCACTGTTGAGTAAATCGCTTATAACTTGGAAACTATTGCATTTAGAGTATTTTGTTTCAATATGTTATTCACCTATTTTGGGATCAGCTATAACATAGTGAAGTTTCAGATCTGTGGCTCATTGCATAGCTGAGTAATAGCTACTTTGAAGTTCTCACTATTGAGTAAATCAGTTGTAATTGGAAAACTATTGCATTTAGAGAATTTCGTATAAATATGTTATTCAGCTACTTTTGGGTCAACTATAACATAGTAAAATTTCAGACCTGTAGCTCATGGCATAGCTGAGTAATAGCTACTTTTAGGTCATCACTATTGAGTAAATCAGTTGTAACTTGAAAACTATTGCATTTACAGTATTTTGCTTAAATATGTTGTTCACCTACTTTTGGGTCAGCTATAACATAGTAAAATTTCAGACCTGTAGCTCATGGCATAGCTGAGTAATAGCTACTTTTAGGTCATCACTATTGAGTAAATCAGTTGTAACTTGAAAACTATTGCATTTACAGTATTTTGCTTAAATATGTTGTTCACCTACTTTTGGGTCAGCTATAACATAGTGAAATTTCAGACCTGTAGCTCATTGCATAGCTGAGTAATAACTACTTTGAGGTTCTCACTATTGAGTAAATCAGTTGTAATTGGAAAACTATTGCATTTAGAGAATTTAGTATAAATATGTTATTCAGCTACTTTTGGGTCAACTATAACATAGTAAAATTTCAGACCTGTAGCTCATGGCATAGCTGAGTAATAGCTACTTTTAGGTTATCACTGTTGAGTAAATCGCTTATAACTTGGAAATTATTGCATTTAGAGTATTTTGTTTCAATATATTATTCACCTATTTTGGGGTCAGCTATAACATAGTGAAGTTCCAGACCCGTGACTCATTGCATAGCTGAGTAATAGCTACTTTGAAGTTCTCAATGTTGAGTAAATCACTTGTAATTTGAAAACTATTGCATTTAGAGAATTTAGTATAAATATGTTATTCAGCTACTTTTGGGTCAGCTATAACATAGTAAAATTTCAGACCTGTAGCTCATGGCATAGCTGAGTAATAGCTACTTTTAGGTTATCACTGTTGAGTAAATCACTTATAACTTGAAAACTATTGCATTTAGAGTATTTTGTTGCAATATGTTATTCACCTATTTTGGGGTCAGCTATAACATAGTGAAGTTCCAGAGCTGTGGCTCATTGCATAGCTGAGTAATAGCTACTTTGAAGTTCTCACTGTTGAGTAAATCAGTTGTAATTGGAAAACTATTGCCTTTACAGAAATTTGTGCAAATATGTTATTCAGCTACTTTTGGGTCAGCTATAACATAGTGAAATTACAGACCTGTAGCTCATGGCACAACTGAGCAATAGCTATTCTCAGGCACTGACTGTTGAGTAAATCAGCTATAACTTGAAAAATATTGCATTTGGAGTATTTTGTTAAAATATATTGTTCACCTACTTTTGGGTTAGCTATAACATAGTGAAATTACAGACCTATAGCTCATGGCATAGCGGAGCAATAGCTATTTTCTGGTTCTCACTATTGAGTAAATCAGTTGTAACTTGAAAACTATTGCATTTACAGTATTTTGCTTAAATATGTTGTTCAGCTACTTTTAGGTCAGCTATAACAGAGCAAAAATTCACACATGCAGCTCATTGCATAGCTGAGTAATAGTTACTTTGAGGTTCTCACTCTTGAGTAAATCAGTTGTAACTTGAAAATTATTACATTTAGAGTATTTTGTTAAATATGTTATTCAGAGACGTTTTGGTCAGCTATAACATAGTGAAATTGCAGACCTCTATGTCATGGGATAGCTGAGCAATAGCTTCTTTCAGGTTGTCACTGTTGAGTAAATCATTGTATCCAACCTGTAGGAAATCATGGGCTGGGAATCTGTTAATATGGTCCGATTTGACCTTGGAACCCTCCTTCAAGGTCAAATGAGGATAGCCAAACATAAAAGTGCTTATAACTCGCTTATTATTGGTCCCAGAGGTTGGAATGAAAACCAACCTATAGAAAATCATGAGCTGGGAATTTTTTGGTGTGGTCGGATTTCACCTTGGACCCCTCCTTCAAGGTCAAATGAGGATAGCCAAACTTAAAAGTGCTTATAACTCATTTATTATTGGTCCTAGAGGTTTCGAATGGAAAACCAACCTATAGAAAATCATGGGCTGGGAATCTTTTGGTGTGGTCGGATTTGACCTGGGACCCCTCCTTCAAGGGCAGTTGAGGATAGCCAAACTTACAATTGCTTAGAACTCGCTTATTATTGGTCCTACAAGTTTGGGATGGTAAACAAGCTACAGGAAATCATGGGCTGGGAATTTTTTTGTGTGGTCGGATTTGACCTTGGACCCCCTCCTTCCAGGTCAAACGAAGATAGCCAAACTTAAAGTGCTTATGACTCGCGTATTATTGGTCTTGGAGGTTTGGGATGGTAAACCAACATATAGGAAATCATGGGCTGGGATTCTTTTGGTGTGGTCAGATTTGACCTGGGACCCCTCCTTCAAGGGCAGTTGAGGATAGCCAAACTTACAATTGCTTAGAACTCGCTTATTATTGGTCCTACAAGTTTGGGATGGTAAACAAGCTACAGGAAATCATGGGCTGGGAATTTTTTTGTGTGGTCGGATTTGACCTTGGACCCCCTCCTTCAAGGTCAAACAAGGATAGCCAAACTTAAAAAGTGCCTATAACTCACTTATTATTGGTCCGAGAGGTTTGGGATGGTAAACCATCCTAAATTCTTTGGCTGGGAATCTTTTGGTATGGTCAGATTTGACCTTTGGACCCCTTCTTCATGGTGGAACGAGGATATTGCATTTATAGTATTTCTTTAAATATTTTAACCTACTTTTTACCCTTAAACAATTACCTTGTTACTTTATTTCATAATACCATTTGCAGGGCACAACTTTTTTGTCGTTTTCTTCTGTCAGCTTCGGAATATCTTTCGAACATGCTGTTCAGTTACCATTTACTGTATTTCTGTACAGCCCTTTCCCTGATAATTATGCTTTCCTCTCATTATCACCATCACAAATCAAAAACATTCAGTCAGCTGACACAGTGCCCGTTCACGGGCACTCTCCTCTTGTTTGAGAAGGAAGTCTTCACCTTCCTTCACAAGTTGAGACTCGAACAAGGACGGGTCCCAAAAGGACGAGTTCCTAAGTTCTTGACGCCTCGTTTCACCTAACTGTGGGTGTAAAAGAGTCATCTCGGCTTCGCGCCTAAGCAAGCCGGTATTAGCCATAGAATATAACTCCCTCTGGAGAATATGGGCTAGAGATTTGCTGAGACAGGTGAGGGCCCTGTGTTGAATAAGGACTGTCTTATTCCAGAAATCCATGTACTCAGCGGCTTCCTCATATCCGCGCTTTGCTGCTTTCTCAGGATTGGCACCTTTCTGAATCTGAGATTTAATCTTCTTGACAGTTGACTTGATGCTATGTTGACATTTCTCCAAGGAAGCATTGCAAGAAGAAGAAGTTTTGGCAAAGGCAGCAGTGAAATTGAGGGTTGAGATATTTTGTCTAGCCTGATGTTCCAGCTCCTTGAGAACTGGCATGGGGACTTTGGCTACAGGGGGCCCAGGAGGTCTAGGAGTAATATAGATCTTGGCAAAGTCTGTATTCAACTCCTGAATTTTATCTTGAAATGTGGGCTGTCCCACCTTATACCACTTAGAAGTGGAAGGAGGAGGCTTGACAATTTTTTTTTTATTTGCCCTCAGATAAATTGGCAGCCTTAAAGTCATGTTGAAATTTATCAAAGGCGTCCTTGATAACTGAGCTAAGGGGTAGAATAGAGGAAGGACCTCTAGGTCTGAGCTCTTGACGGCCTTTTTCATCGTCCAGACCCAACACTGAAGTTGAAGACCTAGGCATAGATTCCCTGGGGTCAGGGAGAGAAAGAATACGCCTGAAGGTGTCGACCTCTTCAGAGTATTGTGAGGGCATGTCAGACAAAGCTACTTCCCTATAATAAGGGGGGTCTGGGTCATGTTGTGGGAGGTCTTGATCAGAAGCAGCCCCTGAGGGTTGAGCCCTAGAGGGCTTAGAAGACCTGTGTCTGGCTACAGGGGACTGATCTTCCCCTGAAAAAGATGACACATATCTGGACCTTGATTTGTGTTTACTCTTATCAGAGTGCTTTTTAGGTCTGGAAGAAGGAATCCGAGGTTCGTCGGAATCTTCATATAGTTGGTCCGAGGCAGATCCTGGATCAACTGGCTGCCTATGGCTTTGCTTTTTGTGAGAGTATGAGACCTCTTTCGGTAGAACCTCAGAGGGAGCAACGTACTGATCTGAGGTAGGCTGGTTGAGTACTAGACGAGGAGGGAGTGCTGGACCGTAGTCCACATCCATTGCCTCGGTCTGAACATTAGTACTAGATCTCGGAGGGGGTAGGTCCAGATGAGCAGTATTGTCACTGGATGTACCAGGTTTGGAAGCAGGAAGCGAGGATTCTACCTCGGCTTTCTTTTTTGTAGTCAACTCCTCTCGAAGTGACTGGAAAGCTTCCAACATGGATGCCTGGTAGGAACCCATTTGCTGCTGTAAATGGATATTTAAGAATCACCCAGGGATTTTTCAATATTTTTCTGGATTTTATTTTGCAAAGCTGTACCTGGGGTGGCTGGAACAGACTTGGCTGAGGTCTTTAAAGACAAAGAACTGAAGGCAAGAGGTTGACGACAGGGGGGTGAGGTAAAAAGATTGTCAGCAGCACTCTCGAGGTCTGCATTTGAGCCAGTGAAGGAATCCCCGTCGCCTTCACCCAAAAGATCGAGTTCATCATCTTTGGAACTAGTTTCCGCCTTTTGCTTTTTAAGATAACGTTTCCTGTGCTGGATTTTCTTCAGCTGTTCATCTGTAAAAGATGTACAGATTTGACAGGGAGTTTCGAAGGTGACACAGGGGTCATCTCCCTTGCCAGCCTCCCTACAGGTAGGGCAGTTGTGTAAGTCGAAACTGAAGCAAAAGTGGCGGCATTTCTGAGCTCTCGGTTTGTCTTTATTCGCTTGGTGAAGAGACATTTTAAACGCAATAAAAGACGTGCAATATAATTGCCTGTGCCGAGGAAAACTCAAAACACGCGAAAGCAAGAAATATACTTATCCTGTGAAAATAAGAATTTTACAGAATGATCTATGATATATATTAAAAGAAATATCCAAATATTAGCCTCCAACAATAAGTAAAGTCTGAGAAATAAATGAAAATGTCTGTATATTTACAAACTGCTACCAGTCAATCGTGGCCAACGAGAAAGTAGGGTGATTGGTCAGAAGTTATCACGTGACGACAACTACCAGTATATCCGGTGGCTAACAAGAATGATCTTTTTTTCTAAGACGTTGGCCCCGGGTGTGGCAACCCGAGAACAGCATTAAGTCCCACATGGTAAGCTATTGTAGCGTAATAAAAGCTAATCACTAGTTCTTTCACTTATATCGGTCTTTAAAAATTACATTTCATAGATCCAGAAGATCCATATAGTGATCCGGATCACTTGCAAAATTCAATCATTTCATCCTTTTACCTTTTCAGACATATTCTAAAAATTTCCTCAAAATCCATCCATAAGTTTTTCAGTTATCTTGTACACAAACACATCTGGCAGCCTGGATCCACATGATCCAGACAGTGATCCAGATTACTCCCAAAAACTAATCACTTGTTCTTTGTCCCATTTAAGACATTTCCTGAAAATTTCATAAAAATCCATCCATGACTTTTTGAGCTATTTGTCTTTAAAAATTACATTTCTTGGATCCAGAAGATCCAGATAGTGGTCCAGATCACTCACAAAATTGAATCATTTCTTTCTTTTACCACTTCTTCCTTTTACCATTTGTAACATATCCTAAAAATATCAAAGTCCATCCCAAGATTATGTGGCAGCCTGGATCCAGAAGATCCAGACAGTGATCCAGATCACTCCCAAAATTTAATCACTTGTTCCTTGCATTTAGGCCATTTCCTGAAACAATCCATCCATAACTTTTTGCGGTATCTGTCTTTAAAAATTACATTTCATGGATCCAGAAGATCCATATAGTGATCCGGATCACTTCCAAAATTCAATCATTTAATCCTTTTACCTTTTCAGACATATCCTGAAAATTTCATCAAAATCCGTCCATAAGTTTTTGATTTATCTTGTACATAAACACATCTGGCAGCCTGGATCCAGATGATCCAGATCACTCCCAAAATCTAATCACTTGTTCCTTGTCCCATTTAGGACATTTCCTGAAAATTTCATCAAAATCCACCCATGACTTTTTGAGCTATTTGTCTTTAAAATTATATTTCATGGATCCAGAAGATCCAGATAGTGGTCCAGATCACTCGCAAAATTGAATCATTTCTTCCTTTTACCACTTCTTCCTTTTACCATTTGTAACATATCCTAAAAATATCATCAAAATTCATCCTAAAATTCAGTTGCAGCCTGGATCCAGATGATCCAGATCACTCCAAAAATGTAATCACTTGTTCCTTGTACCATTTAGGTCATTTGTTGGAAATGTCATCACAATCCATCCATAACTTTTTGAGGTATCTGTCTTTAAAAATTACATTTCATGGATCCAGAAGATCCATATAGTGATCCGGATCACTTCCAAAATTCAGCCATTTCATCCTTTTACCTTTTCAGACATATCCCGAGTTTTTCAGCTACATTGTACACAAACACATCTGGCAGTCTGGATCCAGATGATCCAGATAGTGATCCAGATCACTCCCAAAATCTAATCACTTGTTCCTCGCACCATTTAGGTAATTTGCTGAAAATGTCATCACAATCCATCCATAACTTTTTGAGGTATGTCTTTAAAAATTACATTTCATGGATCCAGAAGATCCATATAGTGATCCGGATCACTTCCAAAATTCAATCATTTCATCCTTTTACCTTTTCAGACATATCCTGAAAATTTCATCAAAATCCGTCCATAAGTTTTTGATTTATCTTGTACACAAACACATCTGGCAGCCTGGATCCAGATGATCCAGATCACTCCCAAAATCTAATCACTTGTTCCTTGTCCCATTTAGGACATTTCCTGAAAATTTCATCAAAATCCACCCATGACTTTTTGAGCTATTTGTCTTTAAAAATTATATTTCATGGATCCAGAAGATCCAGATAGTGGTCCAGATCACTCACAAAATTGAACCATTTCTTCCTTTTACCACTTCTTCCTTTTACCATTTGTAACATATCCTAAAAATATCATCAAAATTCATCCTAAAATTATGTTGCAGCCTGGATCCAGATGATCCAGACAGTGATCCAGATCATTCCAAAAATTTAATCATATCTTCCTTTTACCATTTTGGACATATCCTAAAAAATTTATCAAAATCCATTGTCAGTTTTTGAGTTATCTTGTTCACAAACAAACAAACAAATAGAGGGCCAAAAATGACCCTCGGTCAGGTACTTTGGCGGTCAGTGGATGACCTTAAATGAAGATCTGTAACCGGTAAGCCTGGATGCTGGTACTCCATCATGTACTCAACCTCCAAAGCCATTTTCAATAGTTTTGATGCAATGTAGTCAGCATTAAGTGTGAAAATATCTCCAAATTTGCCATAAATGACCCTTGGTCAGGTACTTTGGCGGTCAGTGGATGACCTTAAATGAAGATCTGTAACCAGTAAGCCTGGATGGTAGAAGTCCATCATGTACTCAACCTCCAAAGCCATTTTCAATAGTTTTCATGCAATATAGTCAACATTAAGTGTAAAAATATCTCCAAAAAGACCAAAAATGACCCTCGGTCAGGTACTTTGGCGGTCAGTGGATGACCTTCAATGAAGAGCTTCAAGGTCAAATTTCTGCATGCTTACAGAGGACATATATACTTTCTGTATAGGAGAACTGGGCCAAAAAGTGAAAAAATGGCCAAAATCTGACCTTTAAGAGGCCACCAGTGACCTTGAGATTGAAGGTCAAGGTCACAAAACAATAGCGTTCGTGGCATTGCCCATATATACCCACATACCAAATTTGAAAGTTCTAACTAAAATATTTTTTAAGTTATCGCGTCCAAAAGGAAATCTCTGTGGCGGCGGCGGCGTGACCGTACTGTGACCGGGGATACAAAAACATGTTTTAGGTCATGTGACTTCTCTGGTTGAAATGTCATGACACCATATTCAAAAATTGGCAAGAGTACATTTTTGGATACCCTGTGGGTCGAAAATTTTGACGAAATTGCTCTATCTCGCACAGTTAAGGAGATGGAAGCAAATTAGTGAAATGGCCGCCATTTTGGGGGCCAGGATATTTTTTTGAAAATTGTCAATAGTGCATTGCTAAGATACAGTGTGGGTCGAAAATTTCGACAAAATCGCTCTATCTCGCACAGTTTAGGAGATAGACATACTTATGTTTTTTTGCTATGTAGCTATTACTCAGGAGGTTAAAGCTATTATCATCAACAACAATACCAAGCAAGCAATTGACCCTATAAACCTTCATACCAAATTTTACAAAGATGAGTTAAATATGTTTCCTTTAAAAGAGTGAAAACAGAAATGCAATTCAGAGTAGGCTCAAAGTAGCAAAGCAGCTATTATTCAGATACCTACAAAGCTATCATTGACCAAAAGCTATCCTGGCCAAGCTATTGACCCAATTATCCTTCATATAAATTTTTGTGAAGATAGAAAACATTGTTTCATTAAAATGTCCAGAAAAAAGTCAACTCAAAATAGAATAATAGCTATATAGCACAGTAGCTATTACTCAGTTTGCTATAAAGATATTATCACCAAAAGCATTCCCAAGCAAGGTACTGATCCAATAATCCTCCATCCCAAATTTTGTGAACATAGGTGAAATACTTTTCCTTTAAAATGCTTAAAATAAAAAAGCTACTTTGCCTAAGTCGCTATTACTCAGTCAGTTATATAGCTATTATCACTAAAAGCAATCACAAGCAAGCTATTGACCTAACTATTGCTGATACCAAATTTGGTAAAGATATGTCAACTATTTTTCCTTAAAATGCCCGAAAACAAAAGAGGTACACAAAAGTAGCTAAGTAGCTATTACTCAGAAATTGTAATCATCCATAGCTTAGTGATAGAAAAAAAATGGTCTCAAATGTGGCACAAGAAGACATTCCGGCAGAACCAAGGTAAAAGGTCAAATCAAAGTAACACACTCCCATCCATGTACCTGCTAAGTCAAAGAACAAATTTTGTGGTCATACTTTCTTCCCAGTCATTTGATGCAGCAAAATGTGTCGCCGAAATTTGACAGAAAAGAAAATACATGTCAATGTCCACACAGGATGCATTGCATGGAGAATCTGTACTGTGAGAATTTTTTTGTATCAGGAAAATATTCATTCTTAACCCCTGAAAACCAAAATCAAGAAGAGAGGTTAACGGGTACCCATATTTTAAAGGGAGAATGAAAGGTGCAATCTTAAAAGAAAAACTATTGCTTGAAGTATAACTGAAACTTCTGTTGAAATTGAAAAAGCTTAGAGGGATATATAGCAATTTTTGCAGATATTGGACAAACACCATTGAAAGCCCAGAATATTTTTGTGATAGTTAATAGCTCACAACATATTTTAATTTGGTTAACCTTCAGCTGTGACATGTAAAAACTGACTAAAGAGTGTAGAGTCCACGGTCAAACAAAGCATACAAAACACTGTTACTGTGAATGCTGGACAATTAACTAGTGTTCTGCGAGATAACCTGACCAACGATATATTTGTGCAATACAAATGACACAACAAAAGTCAATTGTTTTATTGCTTTATTAAAAATTAATATAAAATACTCTTATCAGAAAAAATACTAGTTTTGAAATTTTGGGGACCTTTTTCTGTCAAACATTTCCAACAGGTTGACAGAAAATATTTCCATGGTAATCAGAATGACTGCAGTGATCAACACAGGTATGTTGATATCAAATTACTGGTATATCTGCATTACACTGAAGTGTATACTACTCAACAAACCAGCAAAATGTTGTATCTCCAGGACACTTTCACACTTTACTCTCAATGTGATGAAAACACACCATTTTGTGGACATATTTTATAACCCTGCAATGAGGAGAGTAACATTGATGCAATTCAGGCGTGAAAAATCTACACAAACTGGTTTCAAATGCACTTTTAAAAATTTAAAAAGCTTTAAAATAGAATTTTGCTATTTAAATGGCAATGGTTGATTCCAAAGAAATCAATACATTTGGTGCAAATGACCAACATTTTGACAACCTGATATCCCAACATTTGGGAAGTCCTCATTTTCAATGAAACCTGCAAGAAAACTACCAGTATTGACTGATGGTAATATCCTGAAAAAAGCAAAGTCACATTGATTGGGGAGTGTATCAGTCATCACCAGATACTTCCCATCCATTGTCAATTTGAAAGTAACCTTCATTAATGGACAATTCATCAGACTATCACTGTTATAAAGGAATTTATTGAGCTCACAACTTTCCACACACAATACTGATATTAAACTCTGTACACATTGAAAGAGATCAATATTAACTATGTTTTAAGTAGTTTCTCCCTGAAATCTACTGGCTATTGGAAAATATATCATAACTGTCATTGAATGTAACATGAATAGCTTCAAGTTTCGGGTTGTGAACACAGCATGAGGCCAAATAGCATTAAAATGGTGGTTAGTTTCTACTGGAATCTGTTTTCAGCTCAATTCTTTGTCAATTAACCATCAGACATTAAAATTGTCATGTTAGGAGTGAGCTGCTCAAGGAAATGAAAATTATCAAATTATTTTTAAATTTTCTTACTATATAATTTGTGCCATTTTTCATAAAAATAGACCCAATGTTTTGGCTGAAGACACAATTAGAAATATGTTGCAAGTAATATACATGTACAAATATATTACTGTCCACAAGCTGGTGACAGAAAACTATATTCACTGGTTAGAATTTACATATATATACATTATATACAACATTGTTAATGATATACAATTAGTAAATAACTTTTCTCACATTAAAATTCACTGAAAGTCTGGACTTGAAAGTGAAATCAGATAATGAGTGGACAAACTGAATACAGGGTCAGAAGTAGACCCTGACTACACAATCACCCAGCTCTATGTGGTTTGATCTAAAATATTCTGTCTTTTGTATGTCACACATGGTACCTTTGTATTGGTTATACTGTGATGGGTAGCTAGTATTTATATTTATTTATTTGGGTTTGAACATCTCTTTCAACACTGTATAGGATACTGCTAGAATGTATAAGACATGAGAACATATAATTACCTACACCACCATTGTCAAAAGCAAGTGTTTTGACAATGTAGGAAAATGAACAGGTCTAGAAAGCACAGTCCACTGACTCAGCCACCAGTGAGCCTTTCCTTACACCTGTTCCAGTAACCTCATCAGATCACTGCTACATGTATTCTGTAGATATACATCTCACAGACTCAAACTTCAATTCTACTTTTTGGTGATTAAATTTACATGTCTAACAGTTACATAATCCATACTATAAATCTATTTGGTTAAAAGTGACTAAAACAAGATAGACTCATGATGACACTGCAGTTTTACTGCATGCAGTACACAATTCTGTGTATATTCTGTCACATGTCTCAGGTGATATGTCCAGTGTTCAGGGTATTACAGCACATTGTGTTAGCTCATTCTATATATCCACCCAGCAAGAAGCAAACCTATCAGTCCCACACTGCCATGTACTCTTCTACTGCCAGATGTCAGTTGCACTAAAACATACAGGAAAACAGGGAGCAACTGAAATTAGAATGCTCAATATTATGCTTATCCTGGGTTTAATTAAAGGTTTATTACTAGATATAAGAATTGGAGAAAATAGCATCAGAGATGCCCGTACCCCACAGCCTGGGGAAATATTTTTAACACCATGACATATAGAAGTACTGTATCAGTACAAAGTTCAGGATACTTTCAGAGCACTGTCAGTTATATAAAGGTCCAAACAATGTTTAAATAGACAAAATAATGTCCAAGAGAAAGATAATGCATGTAAAGATGAAGTATTAAAACAAGACAATTCAATAACAAGATGACAGCATTAATCAGTAAACTAAACATATTACGACACTCTTTATCTACATCTGGCATGGCCGAATTATGGTTTGGATGTTTTGAATATTATTATGCATACAGAAGTGGTAATACATTTAATGAATGCTTATGTGTGGTGTTGGTGCAAAATCTGTGGCCCAATTGATGAAATTCCATCTGTTACAATGGGAAGTTGTAAAAGTAAAATTCTTAATGAATTCTAATATGACTTTAACAGTGCTTAATCTGCATCAAAAGACATGCCCAAAGGTGCAACAAGATTTTAAAGGTCAAGGGTCAAATCAAGGTCACACCATGATGCTGCACACCTACAACCCCTAACCAATGTCCCTACCAAGCATCAACTTCCTAAACCTTACGGTTTCCGAGAATTAGCCCAGACAAGATTTTATAGGTCAAGGTCACTACGGCAAGGTCAAAGGTCAAATCAATGGTCAGACCATGACGTTGCACACCTACACATCCTACCCAATGTCCCTACCAAGTATCAACTTCCTACACCCTACGGTTTCTGAGATATAGCCCGGAGAAACTTTTTCCCGCCGCCCGCCCGCCCCTCCGGACACCATGGGTGAAAACAATACCCCGACAGCCTGTGGGGTAAAAACTGCATGGAAACCCAACCATCTTTGTGTTCTATTCAACAAAATATAAGGGGTATCTAATCTATTTTGGAGAGCAAACTTTGGTTGAACTAATATCAGTGATAAGAACAGGACAAAAAGTGAATGGGTGACTGCATCTGAAGGATTTGTATTCTTTCACATGGTCCTGTGAATGAATCACAAGGGAAATGGTACAGGACTATTTGGTAGTGGATGGAGGATCAAGGTCATATTTTGTAAATGAATAGAACAGTTAGTGTTTTTGTCACAATAACAAAGACTATTGTATCGCAAGATCTAAGGCCACAAGATAGCTCACACCCTGTTCACATTGATAATAAGCTCATTTTATCCAAAAACTCAAAAAGGCTCTTAAGCAGAATTAATTAAAATTTTTACTAGCAATATGTTTAATGAATATTTCAGTTACAATATTAACAACAAATAAATTAAATAAATGAAAGAAATAAAAAGCACAGTCTTGAGTCACCATAACAAAGAGGCTATAACTTTAACCATTCATTTACTTATTAAAACAGGAACTCTAATGAATTCTGAAATATTTTTATGATATCAAGTCTAAAAATCATAATCAGTAAAATCATCCAACAGCACCTTTAGTCTATTTCAACAGTACAACTAAAAACCACAACAAAATTGCAAAATTGATTCAAACTTAATTAACAAAGGCCCAAACTCTTTCAAAATTTTCCCAATCAAAATTTGATCTGCATGTCATAACCTTAAGACTTTTTCACTTAGTTTGTTGGTTGCTGAACTGAGAGAGAAAAACTTAGTAATGACCCTGATGACAATCAATTAGTCATTTGGCCTTGTTAAGGATATTTGTAAGAAGTAAGGGGTCTGAAGTGGCATATTGATCAGCCCACAAAACCATTTCTTCTTTTTACAACATCTGATAACACTTTCATTTGCTTTCCTGTGTTCAAAGACTAGGTCACAATTATATTCAGCAAGACAAATATTTGAAGAAATCATGACAAGCTTGGTTTTGATGGAGCTTAATACCTTGGTTAATAAGCCATTATTGATCCGTGGAAAATTTACACTATTATGGTTTAAGCGAGAAAGCCTGAATCCACCACCTAAATTCAAAATACATTATTTAGACCTCAAATTTTGTACCACTAAGAGGGGAGGAGTCTGTGATGGTGAAAAAAGTAACTGTTCTGTGCAAAATGACAACACTGCTCTTTGCTAAAATTTTAAATTAATGTTCCAACAGATGGGCTGCAAGTCAGAATGTGTTACTTATATTTCTACATGGTTGAACAGGACATGACCAATTGTCTGCTTTAGTGTCATAATTTAAAAATTTTTTTTTTCAAAACCCCAATCAAGACTGCCCGTCATTGGCATTTTTCACTACTTGAGAGCAATAAGAAGGAAGGACAGACATCTGCACATAAAACTATCAAAACAAGTGCAGATGTGCACTTCAACTGGATACCCTTGTGATGATTTCAAACTTCCCAAATAAAATTGACAATCAATTAGCAACACTAAAAATATAAACCAGTTATACGAAGAGTTAATTAATATCTCACAACAGAATCCCACATCTGACTGATCAAATCTGACCTGATTCTGACTTTCATAGCAGTTAATCTCTTTACTGACAGATTCTAAGGCACATAAATTACCATTCTAAAAATAATCTCAAAAAGCAAGTATCGATTGTTAACCATGATGATATAATGTGGGGTCAGGAACTGTTTAACAAACCGACTTCACCAGGCCGCTATTTGCAGTTTTACTCACATGTGTGCGGTAGCCCCTCTGTGGTCTGGCTCTTGCCCTCTGAGTTGCTAGCCTCACAGTACACTGTGCCTGGCTCAGTCAGGATCTGCGGAGTCACTGGTTTGTTCTGTGACAGATCAGGTGGGGGTGGAGACACGACAGTACGACCATCTGATAAGGTCAAGGTCAGGCTCGGGGCAGGGTCACCCTTTGAAGTGCAGTTCACCTCGTATCTACAACACCCAGAAAATGTGAAAATGGATCAAATCATCTTTTCAAATAGAACTAAACTGTGTGGTTTTACATGCCATATTATCCTCTATTTATTATAAATTATAATCATAAAATGATTATTAAAGCATATTATAAAGACCGGAAGTATGCAGACTACAAAAAACAATGGAGTGCGCATATTTCTGCATACAATTATCTGAGGCAATAACTGGACGATCGCCGATAATAAAGAAATAAATGATACAGACAAAATGTAGTGCGACAACTAGGTGGTTAGGCGTGTGTCCGTCGAGGGAAGTAGCGTTTTTCAAAATTAACCGTTTCTCGTTGTAAACTTCACCATTAATATAACAATCTGTCTCTCCAAACCCTAATCCTTCGCCAACTCAAATCCCCCTCAACACACTGACTCTGATCTCATACCTCCTGTTTTCTCAGCTTTTTCCTCTGTTTCAGAAGATCAGGTAGCTAAAATCATCAAAAACTCCCCTAGCAAATCTTGCTCGCTTGATCCTTGGCCAACATTCCTTGTAATTGAGTTTTTAGATATTCTCATCACCCCTATCACATCAGTAATTAATGCATCACTCCGTGAAGGAAGCTGCCCTAAATTTTTCAAACAGGCCCATGTAACTCCTCTCCTAAAAAAATCAACCCTTGATAGAGAAGTCCTTAAAAGCTATAGGCCTGTCTCTAATTTAAACTTTGTTTCAAAGATCTTAGAGAGAGTGGTGTCGTCCCAACTCCTGTCTCACCTGGACGAGTCCTGTCTTTTGACTGGTTTCCAATCTGCCTATAGAAGGTTCCATTCTACGGAAAGTGCCCTCCTAAATATACAGGATGATCTTTTCCTCAATATGTCTGAAGGCAGTACAACAGCCCTAACCCTCCTTGATCTCTCTGCAGCTTTCGACACGATTGACCACTCGATCCTGTTCCATAGGTTACATGACTGCTATGGCATCAATGGACTGGCTCTGAGTTGGTTCGAGTCTTACTTGTTGGACAGGACTCAATCAGTCAAGGTAGGCTCAGTACTGTCACATCCCATGGATTTGATATTTGGTGTCCCGCAAGGCTCTGTCCTGGGGCCACTCCTTTTTTCCATGTACACAAATCCACTCAGTTCAATTATTCAATCTCATAGGGGTATCAAACACCACTTTTATGCAGAAGACACTCATTAAATACATTACTCTTTCACCATCAAATTTCAGTCAGTCTATGACAGCTCTAACGGACTGCCTAAATGATATACAAAATTTCATGGCTGCAAATAAACTCAAATTAAACCCAGACAAAACAGAATTCATCCTTATTGGTTCAAAATACAGTCGTAAACAACTTCATTCGCTTTTTCCCACTGATATTCTTGGGAATAAAGTGGCACCTGCCTCAAATGTCAAAAACCTACGAGTGGTGTTCGACCCCAACCTGACCCTCACCCGCCAGAAATTTGTGAATTATCTGGGGTTATAAATCACAAAACAGAGGACTTTATTTCTACACTATAAAACCTGCTAGCCAGATATTTCTACAAAACGATGGTTTGCCCAATGATTTTCTCAGTTGAATCACACAACTAATCACTAAACACAAAGACATTTCACTCAGATACTTTACTCACCATTACTTTTTCAACCAAAAATAAAACAACACTTTAGCATTTCTTATGTGATCTAAATATAAGGGTATTATTATCTCCCGCCAGTGGCTGAAGGCCGTAGTCGGGAGATTATAAAACGCCTTCCGCATGTGCGTGCGTCACATTTTTACATAAACCATAATATCTCATTCATTTATAAAGATATCTTCCCAAACTTGCAGAGAATGATTATGGCTATGAAAACATGTCTGTGCAAAATTTTGGTCTCATTTTGAAAAACAAAATGGCTGCCATAGCTAATTGTTTGAACATCATAAAGATTCTATAAATCTTGAAATATAGCAGCTAGCTTCATCAAATTTGCACAAAATATATATGGCTCTGTATATCTGAACTAACTTCTGGCCATCACACAGTACATCTGAAATAATCTATGTTTCATCTTTCTGTATATTTACCTGTAGTCATCTCTCTGTACATATGTGACCAGTGGCTGTGATGGGCGGGAACACTTGAACTCTTTGAGTTGGAGTTGGGTGATTGCAGTATGTGTGGGAGACCGGCACTCCACCTGGTCTTTGTCCAGAGTTTTGTCCACAGCATTGACATAGAACTCTGCCAGCCAGTGTAGGTTGCAGTTGCAGTGGAACCTGTTCCCAGCCAGGTTCAGTCTTTTCACTGCAAAGAATAGTCCGTACATGGACTGAGGGATGGTTTGGAGCAGGTTGTGGTCCAGGTCTAGTTCCTTGAGTTGGGGCAGGTCTTTGAGCCAGTCCCAGTCCAGGTGCTGCAACTTGTTGTGGCTGAGGTCCAGGTGTTCCAGATTGACGAGTTCAGGGAATATGTCTCTTTTTACCTCCACAAGCCCATTGTTGTAGAGTTTGAGGGTCTTCAGGTGCATGAGGTTTTTTGAGGGCCTGAAATGTATCCTATGTAGATGGGGAGAGCCTGACACTGTAAGGAGGATAGCCTTAAAGTTGTTGTCATTCACAAAGGCCAGGCCCTCACTGCGCAGCTGTGTGTTCTGTAGACTCAGCTCCATCAAGGCGCCCATGTCAGTGAAGGTGTCTGGGTCTATCTCCTTCACCTCGCTGTCTATGATGGACAGACACTCTACTTTGGAGAACTTTTGAAAGTGCTGCTTGGTGAGGTGGGACAGCCTGAAGTTGGAGAGGGAGAGGTAGACAGTGTGTTGTGGTAAGTTCTGAGGCACTGTATACTCTGTACCCTGTCCATCACACGTCACCAGCACACCATTCAGCATGCGGTGGTGACAACTCCGCCGGTCAAACCGCACCGTGCAGCCATCAAACGCAAGGGTGGGGACGAACAGACAGAGTGTGAGTAGTGTGGTGGCAAACATTGTGCAGGTCTCTACTGCAAAAAAAAAACTCCAAATACACAGTACCCCTACTCCAAATACTGCTCTACAGTAATATACACAACAAGATTACTCCTTGATTCAAAAGTTCAACAAAAGTACTATTCTCATCTGATATCAATATTTCAATTCTGATTACTGCTCAATGACAATGTTGAATGGCACATTGGCTATTCCTGATTTACAGCACAACTTTACAAATTCCTGGTTTCAAGTCAGGATATCCTGACAAAACACTCTTGTCATTCAAACAATGTACACTAAAACAGGTAAAAAGCAGGATGTTTTCTATGAATATCCTAGCCCTATCCTGAAATACAGCGCAATTGACACTTTCTTCAAACTTCCATCACATCCTTATTCAGTAACAGGATAACAATGTTGCTTCGCCTATCCACTCCACACAAACTGGTGTAGTGAGAATAACTCTGGTAGGACAGGTCTGAGTTGAACCCTGTGGTTGAGCCCTATACCCAGTCTTGTGATGATTTGTTCCTGGGTGTCAGGTCTCTCACACAAACTGTCTCAGTGTATCAGTCACAAACTGTTGTGTTGGGACTACCTTGAGCAGACTTCACCTGAAAAAAATGTACAAACAACACTGAATGACCTATTCCTCTCAGTAAATCCCCACTGATATTGAAATAGAATTTGAAATGTAAATTAACCACATAGATCCACAAGTACTGGCTTTGGTATTTCGTCCATTTACAAATTAAAGACCATGTTGTTTTACCCCACGTCTACATATAAGGCTGTTTTTGTGTAAGTTTGCTTTCCATAAAAGGCAGTGTGCGTGCATGAAGCCACAACATGCACACAGACGGTTGGTATGTTGGCTATCTGATGTGTAGGAGACGTATATAACACCCAGTACACGGTGATAAGTGTACACCAGTACTATCAGTCCTTTATCTCACTGTTACACACTTATAAAACCATTTCAAGACTTAGTTACACAAGTAAATATCTGATACATAGACAAATGACACCTCACGCAGTCTAACTTTTACTGTATACACTGAAAACAAATATCTGTATTCTAAACATATACTTCATCCAACAATCACCACAAAACTCTCACAAATGAACACGAAAAACATATTGCCCCCCACAGAATATTATGCATGAATAAAAGAAATGCTCCTAATGTTTAATAATGTCGTGTTGGGTACTGTGTGAGGTGTACATGGAAAACAGCACAGTTTAAATAGATCACTACCGTATATGGTCATGTATGCGAAAACAGGACACACAGCCAGTTGAAATCCACGTTACATCATTGTCATTATCAAATAGAAACACATTTAGCTGTTAATCTAACTTACCCCAACTTTCAGTCACTTGGTAAATACACAAGTTAGTCCATTAAGACACAAATATTCTTTGACAGATCACCCATTAAAAGACCTCACTAATCGTCCTGTCCAAATATCCGCCAGCTTTGCCGAGTGTACAAACACACAAGTAGGGGATTACAACATTTGTTTTCTGATTTGACGACATGCCAGGAAAGTTGTCAGTTCAGATAGTGTTGACAGAACTGGTAAAACTCATAAACTCGTGAAAACAACACCCAGTGAATACAGGTGTACTCAAACCCTGGGCACAATGACAGGCATTGATCTGAAACTGTAATAAACTGAGATCAATAACCAGTGATCAGAGAGGAGTGATCAATCACACATCTTATCTGTACACATGTGATAATGGGTGTACACTCTTCACAATACACTGTGTGTGGGAGATGTGGTCTATGTGCAGTCACCTACACAATGTCCAAACAGGAATACCACTCTCCACTGAACCCTTGTATTCTGTGACCATTACACGGGAACATCATCATATGGAAACTCAAAAATAAGTAGCACTATGCATGCAGTTGTAGAATGTCTGGTCCTGTTCTGTACACCGGAGTTTGAGAAAAATCTTGTTCTAATTACTCCCTTTTCTCGCGCTCAAACAACTCTATTATTTCAGTGTAATTAGACACTTGTCAATTAAGCAATTCAATTGCAGTCAGCCATTGTAAATCTTCCATTCATCTCCCCAGTAACTGTTTAGATTAGGCAGGCTGATTACCACACAACTCCGGAGATTACATGTTATCAAGGACGGGGCCATTGATTAGCGAGTCTTTGTCGGGATACCCATTTCATTTAAGTTACAATCATTAAAGTGTCGTAAAGGGAAATCCATGCAGGAGTAGTGAGATCCAGGGCCTCAGCACCCTGACACAGGGGGGAGGCAGTAGAGTTGGAGGTCACCACTGTACATAACACCCGCTGTCACTGCAGTAACAAATAGACAGGCTTTTAGTCCGTTAATTAAGTTCTCATTACGTGGGAGACCGTCAAACGGGTGGTATTTCTCTGTCAATTGTACCTGTAGCTTTATGCCCCACCCTAACAACAAAAGAAAATATCATGACAAAGTACAATTTTAAAAAGCTTAGAAGGTTTCAAGTTTTTAATGTGTCTATATCTTAGAAGTGTGAACTCCTCTAAAATTGTAAGTTGTTCTGTGACTTCGACAATACACCAAGGGGACTTAGAGAGTGCATACCTCCCCCACATAGGCCCAACAACTCCGATATTCTTTGTGAGAGCCATGGTACAAAATCCTTCAAAATTTCTTGGTGCAGAAGGTGGTCCGGATCACCATCAAAACAAATGATCTGTTCCCTGTGACATTGTTGTCATTTCTTGGAGAATTCGTCCAAATACGTCCTTTTGAGTTACTATTATAAGAAAGTTTTTTTTACAAGAGAAACACAACCTTTTTAGCTGACATAACTACTTCTATGACCACCAGTATCGGTCATTGAGTCAAACCCACTCACGCAGTCTCTGAGTTCTGTCTTCGTTCAATATGACAACAGCTGTCAACAACTGATTTTTACCGAAGGAGTTCCCCGACAAAATTTCGATTTGTGTTTTGTTATTTCAATTTTGCGGTGTTGAAATTTAAAACACTTTGAGTGGAGCAGGCTTCTGATAGTGTCAGAGTAATTCTGACAGTGCCATAGTAATTCTGCAGTCACGTGTCCACTGTATTCAGTGGGATGTGTTGTCGGTGGGGAGTGACTTGTACTGTATTAACAGACACAGAGACTGACAGTGCTGTCTGTTTATCACCCCTCCTCACACCCTGGAGACTAGTGTGTCAGAAATGATCCATTGCTGCATTAGCACTGCTCTCCCCGGAGTGGTTTTTACACAGCTCTGATCAATAAACCAATGGGGCAAGGCAGCAGATTTATCGGGCAGAATGCCTCGTCTTATTATAAACTCGCCAGAAGTAATAACATTAGCCTTGATGTTTGCTGGTCTGTTCCTGTGTTCAGTGGACTCACTACAAGGTTCATGTCTCTATCTCTCTGAACCTATGTTATCATATGTGGGTGTTCCACCACACGACTAAGGCTCCCGATTAAGGGTTTTTGAGGGTCGGTTTCAAAAATTTGCTTAGTTCCAGGTGTCCTGTAAGGGTCGGTTGTGGTCGGTTGGGGCAGTGAAAAATATCAAACATGTTTGATATTTCTCCCGACCCCAACCGATTATTTTTTCCCGTCAGACCAAATTTACACAGTCCTATGTTGTCCCAGGCCGCCTTAGTACCTTAGTACCTTAGTCCAAGGCCTCCTGCGACCCTTAGTCCCATTGCAAAACAAGAATCGGCTATCTCGGTCTGGGGACGCCTGGGGATGCCTTAGGACACCTTGTGGGGTCGGGACTTAATCGTGGGTTAGTTGGGGCTTAGTTCCAGGAGGCCTGAAGCGTCCTGGGACCCAGTCGGTTTGTCTACGACAGGATCGTGGTTCAAACTGACCAGAAAAATGGTTTAGTCGGTTCTTAGTCCCAGACCAGTTAGGGACTGTCTGGGGCCGCCTGAGGCGTCCTGAGGCTTCCTGGGGACGATCTGTACTTAATCCCAGACTTTGAAACCGATCCAGTTTTCCCGCCCATTTTTTTTTTTTTCACCGACTGTCCACGATTAAGGGTCGCCGACAGGATCGGAGCTTAATCCTTTGGTGGAACAAGGGCAATAGTTCTCCACTCAATGCCACCATTTTAGAGACAGGGAAAATCCTACCTATAGTAGAAGTGTTAATCAGTTTATGTGACCAATTTTGGTGATTTTTTTATTTTGAACCTCAACACAACTGTATTTGGTATATTTTTAATGGTAAAAGCTCAAATAATAGGTTGGCTATCCCTTTTTCACTGTACCAAATATTATTCCCCTAGTATTTATGAAAATATTAAAAATATTACATTTTCTGTCTGGAATTGAATCAGTCTTCATGTTCAGTCTGATTACATTTATTGATCTATGTGACCTAAATTAACACAATGAACCTACAGAGAACAAGAAGTTTTAAAGCAACAACTGAAGAAAATGTCCTGAAATAATCGTGAAATATAAATTAATGTCAAGAATAACACCAATTTATGATGAAAGATATTACCACTCATTTTTCTAGATTATCTATATTTTCTATACATATGCAGACTGCAGCAATGGGTTTATGTGCAACTTTGACTTTTTGAAGCAACATATCAAGAGATAGGATGTTATAAGAAACACTCTTCGGTCCATGAAGCCACAGTCACAGCTATAGTTGCTGCCACACCAGTCCAATCCTCCCACCTCTGCCACAGCTACAGTTTTCATTGCACTAGATTATAACAGTGATGGCACAGATCCGGATCAGCAGTAGATGACACTGAAAAAATAAGGACCTGTCTGTAGACACATCCTCTCCCACCCCATCACAAGCTACGAAGTAGAGGCAGATTCCCACCCCTGAATCATTTGTTGAGCCTGCCCTGCTGAAGGAAGTCATAGAAAAAATCTGAGAAAGGTAAAAAAATAACTAAATGGTATGGGTTATTGCTGGAAGTGATGACTAAGGGGTCTGGGCAAACAGAACACCAACGTAGGGCATGGGGAGACTGGCTGTACCATGAGGTTATGGAGATGGATGATATACACTTTGACCAGTTTCAAAATAATATATTTGACTTAGTAGAGACAGAGGAAAGACCTAGCAGATGAACTGGCCGGACCTACTCTCTCATCGTTTTCCTCCATCCAATCACAGCCAGCCCCATGTACATATGTGTCGCAACTCATGTGACCTCAATACATTTCAGCAGCAAGTGCAGTCAATACTGCACTGTAAACAATCTTTCAGCCAATCTAGTGGATATCAGCAAATGCAGCAGAAAACTCAGCAGATACACCAGCCTACAGATGCCCTATCCACCTGGTCAGGTGCTTGACGGTCCCTCCATGGTCACATCCACACAGTGATGTCTGACTCGTTTGCCTCTTTGCATGAGGTATTGAAACAAAGGAGTATCGACAGTCAACAAATTTCTCTCGATAAGAATCATCATAATTGCTATACCTAGTAGTTCATAAGCACACATGCTGACTCTTGGCAATCACAGGAATGTGGGTATAATTTTAAAAATGAGGATCCATGAGTTTTCATATGAATCCCCAGACCTGAAGACGCATCCTGGATCATCCAGGAACCAATGCCTGGTTGATCCAGAATGGCCAAGAATTGGCCCCATATATGTCCTAATTCTGGAGCGGTACCTGTCTAGATATGAGTGAAACTGGAATAGTTTTGAAGGTATTTGCCCCAGTGTAGGCAATACAGGGATGTATTTGGGGAGATTTGGCTGGATGTCAGTGTAACCATAAACATCCTTGGATATATGTGAGCAAACTCGCATATTAGCCCAATTTTTACCCTTATCAGGTAATGGTCCTGCTTGAAAAATAGGTTGAGCACTGGAGTAGTACAAAAATGTATGTGGCAGCACTGAGAACAGATAGGGAATGCCTTAAAAAGGATGAAGTATACAGCTTCCAGATCACAAACTCGGACCATCCTCCAAAATGAAAGTGCCACTTATTAAATTGTGTACGCGATTCATCTAGGGGTGACTTGCCTGAAACTATCCTAAAGATATGGCAGATCTTCATTCTCGTGTATCCTGACACAGTCTCGTGTGTCCTGAAACTTTCAGCATTTTCTGACAGACATCAAAGTATAGATATGATGTTCTCTGTGTCATTTAACAGCAAGATAACCTGCTGAGCAGTACAAGACATATTTTTGTGACTGCTCCATCAACCCTAATGAATTGTAGTCATGTATTGATCCTGATGTACTCATACACTTCCTATAGCATCAAGACTTTGATCAACCAAACTATGTTTTCATTACAAAGACACTTTTTCAACAGTGAGTTCCGGTCTGCCTCTCCCGTCCATCCACCACTGATCTCTCTGATTCTACTACACAGAATAATCAGTGTTAGCTGGGTTTATGCCTCACTTTACAGACAGGGCCACATTCAGTAAGCAGTGTTTTACTTCTCATCAACTGGATTCACAGATGAGAGCTATTTACCTATTTACGTTTTTACACACATTTGATCTGTAGACCCCTACCATAAACTATTTCAAAACAAGGCCAAAAATTCTTTCGATCTAAAGGTGTGAGCTACATAGCCATCAGTGGGGCACTGACATCAGATTATTCTGAAGCATTCAGAAACACCAGCAGTGCACAACTGGAATGCCAGATCCTTTGCTGCAAGTGGAGATTCCATCAAAGTCTGGTTATATAACAACAACAACAAGGCTGAAAAGTCTTTCTGTCTAAATGCACAAGCTGTAAAGTCATTAGAACTTATGAAAGTCTGAATCAGATGCATCTCATACATGGCCTAGAACTCAGACGATCATCCATCCAAGTTCTGACCCATTGCTACCTTCACTGATGAAACAGGTACTCATCGCGCTACTCAACAATTCGTAGAAGTCCTCTAAAGCTTAAAACTCACTAAACATGCGTATGCTTGTGCGTATACGCAAGAAAAGCTTTCAATGTAAATGACAGTCATTAAACTCACTGTCTGCGTTGCGTATATTGCGTTGCGTTGCGTATGAAAGCTACAGGGGGCTTTTTTACACATACGTTTTTACACATAAGTTTCTTTGCAGTTAGGGAATGTTTTCAGTTCAGATAATGGAGTTTCAGTTTCTGTAATGTACATGTAATGACTTTTACAGCAGCATACAGCTAAGAGAAACAATATTTTATTAAAGCGATTTTGCCTAATTGCTTTAATAAAATATTGTTTATGAAAAAAAGAGAAAGATACAGTTCGATCTCTTAACATGTATGAGTGCTTTATGAATACTAAATATCTGTGTGCGTTTGAAAAGATATCATACAAATTTGAGCCTTATGCAAGGCTAGTGTTACGTGTGCTGTTTTATAATGCTTGGCTTGTTTGGGGTTATGGACTACTCGTCTTATCTAGGCACCACGCCCCACTGCCTAAAATAAATATTTTTATATCCCCATAGGTGAGGGGTCATAATAAATCTACAGGAAGAAAAAAATACAGCTGAACATACCAGAACAGTACATTTTCTGTTGATATCCACCCCCGAGTTTCGGCATGTTTCACTGTCACCTCTGTGTGGGCCTGACTCCAAAAAGTAGCTACCCTGAGGGCCTGTCTCAACACGATATGGCCGTTGGACCTTAATGAAGGAGTGAAACTACATTTTGATGGAACAAGGAGCCATGTGAACAGGCCATCAGACCAATCTACAACGCCCTCTTGCACAACATATCTGAAACCGGCGACACTTTTATGCACTAGTATACTAGGACGTTATGGTTTCAACTTAAGTTATGGTTTCAACGTTATGGTTAAACATAAGTATTATTGGTTTTTGAGGGTTTAAATGGCAGGTGACGAAATTCACTGGCTGAGCAGTACACTGAAACATGGATAAATCCAAGTCTGTGAATAGCCACACAGCTTGACTGAGTTCTGTTACAATTAAGTTACCACCCCATCTTGTAAGAGGGTTCATTTTAATCTACATATTGATTTCAACTGATTGTGTTAATAAAATACAGTTTATTAAAGCAATCGGCCAAAAATCTAAGTACACAACAGGAACTCGGTCTAACAGAAACCAAGCTAAAAATATTTGTAGATTTTACAGTCTACTTGCACTCTCACATAAAGATCACTATAATCATTCTTCCAATACATGTCACACACCTTTCTGTACGTTAACATCTTGTGTTTGTGAAATCTGATAAGTTCACCCACATCTTACTCCTGTTGCGCCCTGCCTTCCAAAAGAAACAAATGTAACACCCCCGCACATGGAAAAGCTTGCTGTTGGTCTGGTACACAGAGGATTTGACAGATTGATTTTATGACACAGTATGCAACATCACGAATTGAATGAGCATTTCACTGATTTTCTTTACATGTGCAGTTCAACAAGCCATAGCTGGCAAAACCAACTAACCACGACAACCCACGACAGAGAGGTTGGTTCACCATGCCAGCTAAACAAGCCATTACTTGGACTGTTTGTCAGTTTTAATGTCACACTTATTAACAGTGACACAATGTTAAAATGGTGCAGAGATACCTTTGTACCTTCTGGCAAAGCGAATTGCATCCACAGCAGTGCTATGTACACCGACCGCCCCCCAGAAGTATAAGTATTTTTTGACAATTTTACTACATGTATCAGTTTTTTTTACTGGCGGTCCATGTCTAAGTCACGTAAAGTATTTTATAAAGCAGGGTATGTTAAGATGAAAAATGCAAAGTGACAAGAACCACATTGGGCGCATTTCACCTGAAAACACAAAAATACGGTTCGTGTGTGTCACGGAAGTGTAGTTTTTATATAAATATATGAAAATACACAATGTCCAATTAATTGTACTCTCTAGTGTCATTCCTACAAACATTTCTTATTTACTGCAAGAAAATGTCAACATTTTTCTACCTAGTTTGACCTTACAGTAAAACCAAAGTTTTCCCAATTAATAAGCGTTGTAACTAAAGTTTGAGGTTTCCTGTATATTTTTATATATGTTTCCTCCATGTCACAATAACCAGGATCCCAGTGACCTGAGGAGTCTTTCAGTGATGAGGTGTCTGCTTACACAGTGTCGTAATTGTCATATCTTACAGGATCATGATGACATCTCACTGTGCTTCTACTGGGACAGTGCCAGTGAATTGTGACTTCCGCTTCCTGCTGTATAACAAGAGTGGATGTGAGATAGTTAGCAGACGACTATTGTGTTCACACATTGGCCTGGGGGTTAAAGAGAATTGGTCCATACTGGACTGTCAATAGATATGGTCATGAGAAAACTATGTATAAATACAGTGGTGTGTCAGTGTGGAACGCTCCACATCACTGGACAAAGTGGTCAGAAACTGAGAAGTCATTTTAAATATTCAGATCTGAAAGTTAAATCACAGGTGTTTCAACTTTTAATAGTATGCTTCTGATGTGACAACAATTAACTACATGGCATAACTTGATTAATCAGAACTGGGATAATTATTGAAACTGACATGGATGTTATTTGAACAGAGTTCACTGGGAACAGATAGCCCAGATTGATCTGAGTAGGCTTTTTGTTTTAGTTGTAACCAGTGAACCTGTGTGTAATTGAAAGTCTTGGCGTTAGCTGTAATGAATCTGTCAAATGTATGAGTGATAGTTCTGCTTCTCAGTGTTCAGTGGGGTGTGTGGCAGGATGGAGCTCACCTCTAAGCTGGCGAGTGTGAGGGGTCACAGAGGTGTGTATCTTGGGTTTGTGCCCTCGTCTCACAGTACAGGGCTGGAGTGCATCACATACTGTGTTGAAAAGATCCTGGACTGCTGCAATATACGCGAGGTTCTCATGAGGGACGCTTTCCTAGACATCCAATCTAATCACATGAGCCTGTACTTTGTGAACGATGTCTGTCAGGTGAAGGACCGCAAGCGCTATGACCTAGCTCGCATCTCCTACTGCTGTGGTAACCACATCAATGACCCACGCATCCTGTCATGGATCTACAGACAGGAAGTGGATGTGGGATTCCAGCTAGAGTGCCATGCAGTCAGGTTTGATTCGGACGTAAAGGCACGCTGCGTGGCCTCCCGTCTCTACATGGCTGTCACCTCGCTGTACTTGGAGATAGAGAGTGCAGTGTCACAAACTGGAGTGCTCTGGAAGCAAGCAACCGGAGGTGATACACAAACAAAACAAATACCGGAAAAGGAAGCAAAGCTCCCTACAGACAGGAAACCCAGTTACCGAGATAACCCGGCATTTGACAACATAGAAGAGCATTGCCTGGGCATGGAATATGAAGCAGACAGTGTGTTCACCGAGTAGTATTTCCAAAATTCCAATTACCTGGTGTATTAACATGGTAAATGATCAGTAGGTATAGTTACTATTTTGATCACTGCCCATGCATACTCAACAAGTGGGTGAATGACATCCTACCTCATCATCTTTGTCACTGATGCATACTTCTATCACTAGTGCATAAGTAATTGTGAGCATTCGGCTTTTAGTGGACTGATTATATACAATCTCAATAATTCATGAAGAGGATCATTTTTCATGCACAGTTTTTATGCTACTGTTCCACGTATCACGACTTCATGGATTTCATGTTAATCTTATGAACAGAGTGAGCATGTCAATTGAGCGAATGTGACTGTCAGCAGTATACTCACACAAGTGGTATGGCTGAGCACCTACCCAGTATGATCCTAGCTGTTGAATGGGATTGTAATTTTATACCCAGTGTTATGTAATGCTATTGTGTCTGACATTGTGAAATGTTGGTTAGTATAGTGGGATACAGATTAATCTGGTCTGTATTAAGTTGTGAACACGTGATCTATGTGCCAAAGTGCACATGAATTTTATGGACTGTGCTTCATGCTTCCATTAAATTTGTAGTGTCATCGATCTCTCGACTCTTACTGTGGGTGTAAATCGGATTCACTGCAACACAACGAAAATGAGTCCATTCTTCATACAAATAGGCAATTATTTATGACGTCCTAATGGAGTTTTACCTTAACTGTCACACTGTGGTTTTACATACCAGTGTGTGGTGGATTATGTACTTATCAATTATCACAAATTATGTTTTAAAGGGACCTTTCATAATTAACCGGCCCTGAAAGGGCGCCAATTTGTTTTCACTTCATCAGTTTCCTCACTGCCGCCGCCGCATTATGGTTTCCCTTGAATATCTCCCTTATTACTAGAAGCTTTCTACCCATATTTGGCAGTTATATACCTTAGGCCTGGGAAAATTTTTCAACATGCTTAAATTTGACCTTTGATCTTTATCAAGGACACATGATCAAAAAATAGTTTGTTGGGGTACACCCGGCTGTCATCGCCACTCAGCAAAATCTACTGACCGCAGAGGCTTGTAACGTCATACACATGTTTATACTATCAAAAACGTAAGCTGATTAGATGTTGGGAGTGATCTGATGAAAATTGACCGATTTATGAGCGATTTTCTGACAGCTTCCAACTGGAAAGCTTATAATTCATGTGAACCCCCCTATTGTCTTCTCAAGTATTGCATTTAGAGCCATAAAATGTATTGGGAGGTAGTAGGAAACCATATGTGGAGAGTCTGGAAAGCAAGTCAAATCCCCCCCCCCCCCCACGACTCTGACAGTTTGCCTCATATCTCCTTTATTATTGGTTTTAAAGCTTTAGAATGTATTAAGAGGTATTGGGAAACCATATGTGAAGAGTCTAGATAGCCAAACAGATTTACCCCCAACCCACCTTATGGGTCAAACTGGGGTCATAAAATAGCTGATTTTGTGTTTTTGGTTTATATCTCCTTTGTTCCTGCTTTTACATCTTTACAATGTATTAAGAGGTATTGGGAAAGGTAAACCATATGTGAAGAGTCTATATAGCCAGGCAGATTTACCCCCTGACCCCCTTTATGGGTCAAACTGATGGAGCTGATGGGATACAATGCTTGCTGTCTCGGTGCATCAATTAAACACTCATATTGGAGGTTTCACGCTGTAGACAATAGGGCTGTTTAGTACTATAGTCTAAATACAGTAGCATAGTGGGTTGTGTGTGGGGTATGCAGATGGATTGTGTGATTACTTCCAGCTTTCTGTGATTGCTGCAACTGTAACAGACCAAAGTCAATCATATTGCAGACACAAGAGGTTTTGATGTGTTCAATAACTACATGATAACGGATCTGTTTCCGGTAATTCATGATTGGGATAAGAAGTAGGTCATTGAATAAGTCATTAATCATTTGTAACAGATACTATCTTTACAGGAATAGATTCTCCAAATATTCTAATCTTCTTTAAAAATTCTTGCATCACTAGTCACTTAAGATGACTGACCACTGAACATACTTACCTACACTGACTTTGCTTATTCTGTGTGGTCTGGATCATCAATAAACCATATCTGTGCAATGAAAATACATGGGGGGTCACAAGGATCGGAACAAACCATCTTAAAAATTTTATATCTTGCAAGATTAAATTTACCACTTTAGAACAGATCAGATATATTCTGAAGGTATCTCCACATCAAACAGCCTTCATTGAACTAGTTATATGAAGATAGAAAACCGAAAATTTTAATTTTGACTTAAATTTACAATGGTCTTGTGACTGCCCCATTGTCTAGCTTCACATGTCTCTGAGCAGTTCTTACACAAAGATCAAGTGGATTCTGATCCACAAGATTTACACAATAATTGTCATTTAAACTGCTTAGTATTCTTGGCTGCTTGGTGGAACGAATGACATTAGAACCTGTATTGGAGCCCCTGCCCCGGCCTCATGCTGGTTTGCCCCTTGCAGAGGACCTCGATCATGCTGGTTACCAGTTATGTCTTGAAGATTGGGAACATCAGTCCTGTGACTGGTTCCAGGAGGTTTGTTAACGGCTGATACCTGTTATTACACCTATTACCAAACCCCCCAGCACCCAAATGTTGTCAGGCAATAATGCCCCAATGTGAAGAAGTGCATTCCTTAATCCCGACCAAGTGTCTATTTTAACTCCTCATTTTAGATGTTCTAAGAAAAAGTCCCAACGTAGCAGAGCAATATTGACCATTTGGACAAATTATGTGTTCAATAGATGCTGCATCATTTTATTCATCATGAAGGAGACATTTTGATAAAAAGCTAACATGTCCTTCAAGTCCTTTTATGCCTCACTTGTCTGCTTTGAAGACTTTCCTTTTACTCAACTCTTTCTCCGAAATCCTAACCCTTTCTTGAATGTTAGTTTGGAGTTTTGTAATGTATCTATTATACCCTGCAATTTGGTTCCATACATCTGAAGACTCCTTAAGTATCTTCTTCCAGTTGATGGCAGTGTCCTGCAGGAGTGGTCTACAAGCAGGAAGAGTGGCTAAAGGTCCTGATGGCTTACCGCCGAGTACATGCTATGGAGAGTCGCTGTATCATTCTTCCAGTGAGTAACATAACAACCCGGTCTAGGTACAGCAGAGGGGTAAGCTCTAGAATTTAGGCTGTACCAATGACTCTATGACATGGGAGGGCATATAAATTGGTTCCTCTTGCCTGGTCTCCATAGCAGCCAATATGATTTAAAGACACCAGCTTCCTGCACAGCCAATCTTCAGGAGGCATGTCAACACTAATCCTTGGCGACATTAAAGATTTTTCATTTTCAGCGATAAGAAAAATCATGCTGTTTAGTTAATCATTAATAAGTCGGCCATTTTATACTGGATCACTTCCAAAAGTTAAAAATTTCCAGACACCCATATAACACACCTATTTGCCAAATTTCATGTGAATAGGTGAAACACTTTTTAAGTTATCATCCAGACAAACATACCCCTTTGAAAAACATGTTTTTTGGTAATGTGACTTCTCTGATTGGTAGAAATGTCATGACACCATATTCAGAAATTTTTCCCAGGGCTACTGCATACATGTGCTAAATTTAAAGAGAATCTGCACAGTGGTTGCTGAGCTATAAGCAATAGAAAATGAGGGAACCGGTGGACCCACTCTCTCTCCCCTCTCCCCTAAATACAAATAACGCTTAATTCTCTAAATCAGTTACATAAGAGCAGTCTATATAGAACCTAACAGCCCAGATTGTCTTGCAGTAAGACTGATCCTCTGACAAAGTCTTATCTCCCTCTGGTTGTTGATCAAAGTTCTGCTTGAGATCATCTCAAGTCGACAAAAGAACTAACTCAATATGTTAAGCTGTTTCGACTGGTTCATTGGAAGAGGGTGCCCATTGAAAGAGAGCCCTCCTGACTGGTCTGGATAAAGTCCTTGGGAGGTCATATTAGTGGCATGGCTATGTTTCTTGTCCTGTGCTACTGGCCTGAAGGGAAGGATGAGTAACAGCAGTACAAGTGGTTTGCAGGAATGGTGATCTAGATATAGTCCCAACTGATAGTGATGACGCATATGCATGGGTACCTGAGTGAAGACCGGCTGATTAGATCCTCTAGTTAACAATAAGAATGCTTCTATTCTAGCAAACTTGGCTTCTTTTCAACTTAAAGATCTAATAGAGCTTGTTTATAAGCCGAATCCACAGAAACAGGCGGTTGAGGAGTAACATGCACACTGTCACTCACCAGAGATCCAGATTGTTAAAAAGATTCAGTAGACAAGCTAGAAAGCATGGTAACATCAGCCAGGTCTACAAGTTCCATAGCCTTGTCCACCTTTTGTTTCTTTTCCTTGCACAGCTTGTAGGATGAACAGACAACTGTTGAAGTTGTAACACACAGGAGTCAGATCATTGACCTCTTCCTCTGCATCTACTCTAGCACACTTTGGTTGGCCATCAAACAAGGTCATCTTATATATTGTAGCTGCATCAGCTGCACTTTGACCTGGAGATCCCATTATTCAGACATACAGACTATGTATCCACACAGTGTTAATCTAGACAATTAAGTGTGTAATTACAGTAAAAAACACAAAGAACACAAGTTCCTAAAAATACTGCTGACTGATCCACGCAAGCCAAAAATATGACAAGCGCAGGTTTTGGCTCCACCAAGTGATTGGTGAACTAGCCCCCTGGTGAGTACAGGGGACACTACCGGCCTGGCCAGAGCATTGCTTGTAGAGTCCTTTTCTGATATTTGGTGGAACTAGCTAGTGATAGACAAGATATATTACCACACACATAAACAAGAGGAGAGTGCCCGTGAACGGGCACTGTGTCAGCTGACTGAGTGTTTTTGATTTGTGAAGGTGATTAGAGGACAGAATAATTATCAGGAAAAGGGCTGTACAGAAATACAGTAAATGGTAACTGAACAGCAAGTTCGAAAGAAATTCCGAAGCTGACAGAAGAAAAGGATAAAAAAGTTGTGCCCTGTAAATGGTATTATGAAGGAAAATAACAAGGTAATTGTTTAAGTGTAACAAATAGGTTAAAACATATTTAAAGAAATACTACAAATGCAATATCCTCGTTCGACCTTGAAGAAGGGGTCCAAGGTCAAATCTAACCACACAAATACATTCCCAGCCCATGATTTCCTATGGTTTACCATTCCAAACCTCTAGGACCAATTATAAATGAGTTATAAGCACTTTTAAGCTTGGCTGTCCTCATTTGACCTTGAAGGAGGGGTCCAAAGGTCAAATCTGACCATACCAAAAGATTCCGAGCCAATGATTTCCTATGGGATGGTTTACCATCCCAAATCTCTGTCACCAATAATAAGCGAGTTGTAGGCACTTTCAATTTTCGTTATCCTCATTTGACCTTGAAGGAGGGTTCCAAGGTCAAATCGGACCATATCAACAGATTCACAGCCCATGATTTCCTGTCTGTTTACCATCCCAAACCTCTGGGACCAATAATAAGTGAGTTATAAGCACTTTTAAGTTTGGCTATCCTTGTTTGACCTTGAAGGAGGGGTCATTGAAGGTCAAATCTGACCACACCAAAAGATTCCCACCCCATGATTTCCTACAGGTTGGTTTATCATCCCAAACCTCTAGGATCAATAATAAGGGAGATATAAGCACTTTTCATGACTGACAAAAAACACCTGTGGCGGCCATCTTGTTTCTCAAAATGAGGCCAAAAATATTCCCAGACAACATTTTATGGTTATTAATATATACTGCAAACTTAAGAAAGCTAGCTATAATATTTTTTTTCATCAGAGCAGTAATGGTGAAATCTCTCTCTACACACTGCGGCTATCCAGTGGATACAATGATTTACTCAACAGTGAGAACCTGAAAGTAGCTATTGCTCAGCTATGCCATGACATAGAGGTCTGCAATTTCACTATGTTATAGCTGACCAAAAATTCTGTGAATAACATATTTAACAAATTACTCTAAATGTAATAGTTTTCAAGTTACAACTGATTTACTCAACAGTGAGAACCTCAAAGGAACTATTACTCAGCTATGCAATGAGCTACATGTCTGAAATTTTACTATGTTATAGCTAACCCAAAAGTAGGTGAACAACATATTTAAGCAAACTACTGTAAATGCAATAGTTTTCAAGCTACAACTGATTTACTCAATAGTGAGAACCTGAAAATAGCTATTGCTCCGCTATGCCATGAGCTATAGGTCTGTAATTTCACTATGTTATAGCTGACCCAAAAGTAGGTGAACAATATATTTTAACAAAATACTCCAAATGCAATATTTTTCAAGTTATAGCTGATTTACTCAACAGTCAGTACCTGAGAATAGCTATTGCTCAGTTGTGCCATGAGCTATAGGTCTATAATTTCACTATGTTATAGGTGACCCAAAAGTAGCTGAATAACATATTTGCACAAATTTCTGTAAATGCAATAGTTTTCCAATTATAACTGATTTACTCAACAGTGAGAACTTCAAAGTAGCTATTACTCAGCTATGAAATGAGCCACAGATCTGAAACTTCACTATGTTATAGCTGACCCCAAAATAGGTGAATAACATATTGAAACAAAATACTCTAAATGCAATAGTTTTCAAGTTATAAGTGATTTACTCAACAGTGATAACCTAAAAGTAGCTATTACTCAGCTATGCCATGAGCTACAGGTCTGAAATTTTACTATATTATAGCTGGCCCAAAAGTAGCTGAATAACATATTTATACGAAATTCTCTAAATGCAATAGTTTTTAAGTTACAAGTGATTTTACTCATGATGGAAGTTACTGAAAAGCCCAAAAGTAGCTATTACTCACTTAGCTATTGAGACAGACACCCAACTTACTCACCATATTGTAGCTATGAAAAAAGTAGCTGAATAACATATTTTAACAAAATGCTCTAAATGCAACACTTTTCAAGTTATAAGTGATTTACTCAACAGTGATAACCTAAAAGTAGCTATTACTCAGCTATGCCATGAGCTACAGGTCTGAAATTTTACTATGTTATAGCTGACCCAAAAGTAGCTGAATAACATATTTATACGAAATTCTCTAAATGCAATAGTTTTCAAGTTATAAGCGATTTACTCAACAGTGATAACCTAAAAGTAGCTATTACTCAGCTATGCCATGAGCTACAGGTCTGAAATTTCACTATGTTATAGCTGGCCCAAAAGTAGCTGAATAACATATTTATACGAAATTCTCTAAATGCAATAGTTTTTAAGTTACAAGTGATTTTACTCATAATGGAAGTTACTGAAAAGCCCAAAAGTAGCTATTACTCACTTAGCTATTGAGACAGACACCCAACTTACTCACCATATTGTAGCTATGAAAAAACATATTTTCACAAAATGCTGTAAATGCAACACTTTTGAAGTTATAAGTGATTTAGTGCATGATTTCATGAATTTTAATGCATTAAAAATTATTAAAAAAATTTATTAAAAAAAAAGTAAGACAGATCCAGGTCTCATACTCACACAAGAAAATCTACCTCTGGCCTAGTACATATATGCAAGATATGAGAGAAATCCCTGCAATAGTCACTGAGAAAATTGTGATAAAAAGTTGAAATTTTCACACTTTTGGTGGGGGTACCCCCCTTGTAATGTCTCTAGCAAACAGACGAACAGACAGATTTGCATGCCTTGAACAATTTTTCATCCTCGATAGATAAGGTATCTTTTAAAAAAAACAGCATGTCTCTAGGCCTTGTAGTTTTGGAGAAGAAGTTGTTCACGCGGACGCGTACGCCCACGCCGCAGAGTGATGACATAATGTCAGCTGACTGACAAGTCAGCTGACATAAAAATAATAATACCATTGCACAGAGTAACCCCTGTTATAGACTGACAAGATTACAGGGTTTAAACCAGCAGTGTCCACACTTGCCAATATTTCTAACTTGAAAAACTGTTCCAAGGACAGCTGAAAAGTGAATTTCTAATACATGTAAACACATCTCAAATCTCCAGGACATGAGACATCGTGTCCTTTTTTATGAAATCTGGGAATGCAAAATGAAAGAAAAAAATAAAAGTGAGGTATTATACGGAGAGGATCTTTCCCTGGATAAACTGGGCCCATGATTCTCATGTACAAATCAGCTTGCCAACTTTCACTGCTCCAGGTGCCAAATTTTGTGCAAAAGATTACCTACAAGACATTTTTTTCTGTGTCTTGAATAACTGTTGAGGACATCCAGCTCCAGGTGGAAACAGAGAGTAAACATGTTCTGGTTCATCAATTCCAGATCTCTCCTCAGTATGTAAAGCTATATGATTCAGAGAGTTGTCTGCACACTGCTTGTTGCAACTAGTGTATGTAACCCAGTAATTGGGAAGGTAATCTTTTCACCAGTTTTTAGTTTTGTGATTTATCACAACTATGTGAGGCTGATGTGTCCATCTTCATGACTTTGGTGATGAGATGCAGACATACATGTAGTAACCTGAGGCCACAGACACAAACCTATGACACTAGCTAGTCAATGCATCATTAGGCAACCTGTGAAATGCATAGCAATTAGAGAAAATCCCTCCAGCTATAACCATTACAATATCTCTGACCTTAAACACAATAACACTTGGCATTGGGTCATATAAAGAAAATTCTGCATGATTTTCAAATTCTTTTTATTTTTAACCAAGACATTGTGAATTTATAGATTCTGAAGAGTACAAAATATCATTTAAAATAGTGTCCTCAAATTATAGAAATCAATGATTGCACAAACTCCTAATATTTACACATAATAATAAATTTCCTACATGTTGGCGATAAAAGTGAAGTCAGGTCTCATACCAATTACACAAGGAACCTCAAGTATTATATAAACTGTAACCAACCACCATGGATGTGGTGTCCATGGTAACATAGGTATATTACTTAATTGGATCCAGTACTACTCTTTTTGATTTTCAGTGTGAAACTTGTGGGATAGACACCTGTGTACTTTGTTGCAACTGATGAGATATAGAACACCAGAAAGAGGATCCACATATATCTACAGGCGATGGTCACATGCTAGCCAGGATATTAAGGTTAATGTTCCCTAGGGTTGTTAATATTTAAATCCTAGTGCATTGAATGGCAAACAAAGAAGAATTGGCCTGCAGCTACCGGGCTTGTGGTGCAAACTATCCTTCATTTGAAAATCAATTGTGGTTGTGTTGACTTAATTGAGAAACAGACTTTTGTGCATAAAATAATAAAACATACAATTTTTTCTGTCCAATGACTTGAAACATAAATGACTCATATGTTTAGGGAATAAGCATATTCCTTGACCATTTCAGGGAATATGTGTATTCCCTGAATTTTTCATATTTCCTAATTTCCCTCCACAACATATAAGGCACTGAGTGGATCCCAGTACAGGACTGTAACATGCTGCAGTATAACACACGATAAGACCATGGTTGTGTCCACGGTAACATATATGTTGTAACATCAGCTGGAGCCCAGTATTGTGGATGTGAATATTTGCTGCAGAATGTTGGGCAGGTTTCTGGTGTCCATACAGATGAAAGCTTTGCCTGAAGGAAGCTGCTTCAGTAACCTGTATATAACGCATGGACATGTTTAAATGTACTGTATTAAACACACACAACAGATTCATACACACTATAACATAGCACATACTGACAAACACTGCACAATACAATACATTCAAAATACACTGAATAACACATTACCTTAACATTGAATGTTGACCTGACCTCATGTGGGAAAGGTGGTAGTTACTTGCTGTTGGTCATTGACCAACTGTATGTACTGGCTTCCTCTGCCCCTCTAACTACCAATCAAAATACAACTGATAAGATACTAGGTGTGACGTAAAACACTAAATAAATAAAATGCTCATTATATTAACTGCTCAAACAAGAAAATGGATATATGGCGTTTAGCTTTAGCAACAGATCCTCAAAGAACTCGCCATCTTGTTGGTAGGATGAAATTACATGAAGATATTTTAAAAGAAAGTTCTAAAGGAAAGCTTTTTTTAGCTAGAAGTGATTTACTCAACATTGTGAATGTAAAAGTAGCATTTACTCAGCTAAGCAATGAGTAAGAGATCTGCAAGTTGACCATGAGTTAGATCACCCAAAAATTGTTCAATATCATATTTGAAAGGAAATTGGCTACAATATTTTTGATGTCAGACACTTTCTCATTCTTAGAACTGCTTAAAATGAGAAAAAGGTTATATATGTCTGTAGCAGTAGACCTTGAAACAACTAATCATCTTTTTGTTAAGATGAAGTGAATAAAGAACACATTTCAAGAAAATACTTTAAATGTAATTTTTTTTTGAGTTTCAAGTGATTTACTCAGCAGTGAGAATCCGACAGTAACTATTGCTTAGCTGTGCAATGAGCTACAAGTCTGCAACTTCACTATGTTAGAGCTGATCCAAAAGTAGATGGACAACATGTTCGAAAGGAATAATCTAAGGGCAATACCTTTGAAGAAACAAGATATTTACTCTTTCTAAAATTTTTCTAAAATTAAGGAAATGGCTCTTACTCACTGAAGTACTGCAATAGAGCTACTGTGTACATACTATGTTGTAGGTCAGGAGAAATAATATGATAAGAAAACACTTGTCCAGCGTAAAATTGATGAAGATCCTCTGAAGCAGCTGAACAACATATTTTAAGAAATTTTACTCAAATTGGCTAAAAGTGCTATTACTCAGTTAACTTTAGACCAATGTTCTACAACACCCCCAAAACACTGAAGGGCATAAAAATGCATTAGGACAAGTTATTCACCAAATGAGTAAGTATAGTAGCTTTAGAAAAATCTAAGTGACACACTAATGGATACAAAAACACAAAATACCTATCATAATGAGATAAAAAAACAAAATGCTATCAGATTTTCTCTTGTTGAAATTAATGCAGTCATCAGTTATCATCATGTAAACACCAAATGATAGATTTCAGCTTTTCAAAACAAAGCTAAAGATTGATCATTGCGCATTTCAATACAAACACTGGTTAAAACTTCAAAAAATAGTTTCAATGATTGGATTGGATGTCTAACTGTTTCAAGGAACATGTAGATCAGAAAACAAATCAAATCTGATAATACTGTTATTCACTAGCAGATTGTAAAGTACTTGAAAAAACTGATAGTTCCAGATTGGAAAAATGTGCACTGGTTGTAAATCTCACACAAACTGCATCCTAGCAGAATTAAAGAGAAAAGTTCTGCTAATTGAAATGTAAGCCTCTGCCTTCAACAGGTCAGAGATACCATGACAAACATCAGAACACTTAGCCTCTGAAACTTTGGAATGTCTAATGAAATCTGTTGTTAAATGGCTGTAATCACCTGTTAGCCTGGTCCCCCAGTGAGCCGATGAAGATGACGTATGCATTCACATCTTCATTGGCGTTTAGTATGTCAGCCAAATTTTTGGGTCGAATGCCATACCTTTCCAAATTGGCGTCACTCAGTACAATAACAAAGTGTTCATCCGCCTCCTAAATCACAGGAAAAAACAAAGATATATCCTGAGATATAATGCTCTCGAGAGATGCATGTACAATCATCATGAACTCACTCAGTACATGTTTACAATATTGCTTGCAAACAGATTTGACAAAACAAATTAAAACATTCGTCATTTGGCATCCATAAAATTATAAATACTTAATATATTGTTGTTGTTTCATACCTATCAGTGAAAAATTGATTTTTTTTAATAATTGGATCAAACAGGTATTTTATTTAAAAAAAACCACTGATATTATTCAGTCACATAAGGCAATTCTATATGGTTAAAACAGGCTGCACATAAATACCATACAAAGGTGTTTAACTTGCCTGTCACAGACAAAATAATTCAACATGTCCAGCCTATATAGGCTTGCAAATATTCATATTGCAATAGTAAATTGCATTATGTCAAGTGGGCTTGTCAAGTGACAACCCGTGACTCACCTGTTCAGTAATGGTGTGTACCTGTGACTCACCTATGAAGTGATGTACCTGTCACTGACCTGTTCACTGGTGTATATCTATAACTCACCTGTTCAGTGATGGTGGTGATGGCATGTTTGGCTGCCTCTAATGTGCTGTCTCCACTAATACAGAACTGAGCATGAGCGTGCAGTGTCTGAAGTAACAAAAAAATTAATTGTAATGTGGTACTCTGAAAAATTGCAAATTTAATAAGTAAATGAAATTTTTATAAGTTAATACCCTATCAAATGGACAATTGCTTTACCGGTCGGTGTGACCGGTCCCGCGAAATGACAGAAAAAGCCGTCCTGTATATACTACCGGCAAGACAGGCCACGGAGTGTACATTCGCTAGGTGGCGCACCGTACTTCCTTCCTGTCTAAACATGCTGATGTCTTCGCGTCTTTTTTCGCAGTCTAAACCAAGTTAGCCCCTAGTAAGCTTGTTGATTTATACTTATCTAAGTACATATACCGGTATATACAATATGTACTTTTATACAAAAAACATCTCATCATCACTGGGCCTGATGGTGGATCTGCTGAGAAGCCACTACTGGCCCTAAATGGAATTGCTCTGAATCAGCCCAAGCCACATCCTTCAAATAGAACTATGTGAAGGTGTTATGAGATTTCCAGTGGCAGGCTGATAAGTTTTGGTCTAAGGAGACTCCTGACTGGAAAGCCTTAGAAGCAGCAAAGGCCCTAACATCATGGGCTTTAACCTGATGTAAGGTGAGGGCTTGCTGGTCTGAGAGCTCATAGCATAGGATCACAGTCTGCTTGATCCATGAGGAGTTGGTGGCATGGGAGATATCATTATCAAACCCTTTCTTAAAAGAGACAAAGACCAACTCCTTGTTCTGCCTGAGATTCGAGGTCCTGTCCAAGTAATAATGCAGGGCTCTAACTGGACATAAGGACCCGTCACCCTTAAGTGACTTATCCAGAGTGGGGGCCAGGGCTGGAATTACCACCGGGGCCACACAGTCTGGACCGTCTTTAGCCAGCTGGTTTTTGGAAAGAAAGCTGGGTGAGGGGTACAGGGACACCTTGGACCAGTCTGATTGGTGTCTGATATTTTTGTGTAACCAAGCATGGATCTCACTCCTGTGTTTTCCTGAATCCAGTCTTGAATGTCAAGTGTTTCAGGGGGCCTCTTTTAGGGGTTCAAAGGGAGCCTCTGTCAGCTGATGCAGTACCAGGGAAAGGTTCCAAGAGGGGATGCCCCTCCGACCTTTGGGTCTGTCTTTGTGGAAACTATCCAGGAGACGAGTGAGATTTTCATCTGTGCTGACATTAATGGGGAAATTTCCCAGTTTGCCAGCAATGGCTGATCTATAACCATTAATGGTGCCCGTTTTTAACTTCCTGTCCTGAAACAAGTACAGAAGGAAATCAGCAATCGCTTTCAGAGGTGGTGCCCTAAGTTCACCTGATTACTGAGACACCACTTTGTAAAAATGGTCCATTTTGCCTCATAGACTGATCTGGTTGATCTCCTTCAAGGAGACTCAATTCGTGCTGCCACTGCCTCAGAGAATCCCTGCTCCTTGATTGCTGTGGCTCTAGGAGCCAGGCATGTAGGTTCAGGTTTGACAGATTCCTGTGAAGGGTCTGGTTGAATGTCTGAGTCACCAGATTGGGCAGGCTTGGCAGGTACAGTGGTATCTGACTGGACATGGTCACCGGGTCCCAAAACCAAGGCATGTTGGGCCACCCGGGCCAATCAGTATCATTCTGCTGCACGGGTAGTCCTGCAACTTCTCCACCACTTTGCCAAAGATGGCTGCTGGTGGGAAGGCATAGGGATCCAGCCCCTCCCAAGAGAGGCTGAGTGTATCCACTGTCCATGTCTGGGTGTCCGGAACTGGTGAGACAAACTGTGAGAGCTTTTTGTTGAATCTGGTGGCCAAAAAGGTCCACTCTGGGCTGGTGCCACCAGTTGCATATTGCTTTGAAAACGTCTGGATTGAGGGACCATTCTGTTTGAATGGTTTGGCCAAGTCTGGATAGCTTGTCTGCTATCATGTTCAGCCGGCCGAGGATGTGTCGAGCTTTGAGAGTCACATGTTTTCTGGCACACCAGGTTAGTATTCTCCACAGGAGGGCACATAATGGGCCCGACTTCATCCCACCCTCTTTGTTTATGTAAGCAACCACTGTTGTGTTGTCTGCAGTGTGAGAAATTCGTTGCAAAGTAGTGGTGGCCCGATAGGGCCACAAGGTTCTGAAGTTCAGTGGCCCCTATTAAAACTTGATGGCCCAAACTTTTTAAAAACTAATTTTTTTTTCTAACAAACTGTCTTTTTAATTTATTAAAAGTGACAAGTCAAAAGATACAAAAGTGATTTTTGTAAATTTCTTTATTTAACTTCAAGCTTGAATACAAATTATACAAGATGCACTCAGAGAGAGCAAAACGCTCGACTCCATGTGACCAGTCTCTCAAGTGATATAAAGTATTGTAAAGAAAACAATAAAAGAAAACCAAACATGTAAATTAATTTTTGAAGAAATATCAAGTAGAAAGCTAAAGTCATTAAAAATGCATTTAAATGGGACCCCTGAAAACTCATGATTATTTTTGAAATGCCTTCCTTTCGTGACACAAAAAATATATAAAATAAAAACCAACACCACTTTTGTGCACACTACTCCAAAGAAAAATGTCTCACTAAAATTTTGCATGATTTAGATTTTTATTAACTTTAGATAATTTTTTGTAGAACTAAAAAAATAAACTAGCAATATATTTTATGTTTTTACTTTTTTTAACTGTCAAACATTGCACTAATTGAAAATTTAAAGAAACTGTTACTTGAAAAAGTAAATCATACAAATTAATCTGCTTGTTTTTTGGATTGATGTGTATTCCATTATGTCCTCATGCATAACAGTTAAGTATTGTTTTTTTGTCATGACAGATGGGCATCTTTACTTTTTTTTCATTCAACTTTGACAACTTTTCACCCGTAACTAAGGGCCTAGGAATATGAAACAAGAACTTAATATATTGGCATGTATTATGTTTGAGTAAATGAATAGTTTTTCTGCATAAGTTATGTTGCTTGTGTGTTGTGTTAAGGATTATATTCTCATATGAAGTGACTCCCTTATAACAAAGCTCAGTATCATCTGAAATATGAAGAAAAATTTTGTGCCAGTCCCAGAGCCAACAATGCCAAATCAACATTGATCTGTGGTTTTATTTCCCTCCTCAAGTACAAGTGTATACATATTACATACATACATAGGATTTTGTTTCTCACACAAAGTGGAGTTGTGGGGGGAGAGAGAGAGACTGAATGTTGGGGAAAAAATCAATAGTTCACACTGGGTGGATTAGATTGGGTCGTTTTCTATCCCAAAACACAAAGGATTTCTTTAATAGAATAAGAAAAATAGAAATAAAATTGTTTTGATGCAAATGATAAGAAATATCTCTGTTTCCAGAAATAGTAGGAATGCCAATGTAATAAAAAGTAACATTTATTACATGGCAAGGGCTACATAATGCACATGTAAAAGTTCAGGAGTCAGTGGTATTTGTTTAGTCTTAAATAACACCTATAGAGATAACAAAAGTGAAATTTATGTTTTGGAATGAATATTTCCCTCTTACACAGTAGTTGCATCATTACTAGAAAAAAACTGACAGCATTTAGTGTAAATAACAAATTTAACTACAGGATAACCAGCTTCCAAAAATAACCAGTTCCCCAATCTAACCTCCCTGCTGTCTTCTCTGAAATTTCATACACCAGTCACTGCTTAGCTTTAACATGTTGGGGGGGGGGGGGGGAGGTATGTTGGCCTGTGTGTGAAAGACACAACAGAGAAACAGTGTCAGTTAATTAAGGGTGAACTCAATCTGGAATATGCAAAACAATGCATAATTAAAGACTTAGCCATGGGGAAAGAAAACCAATTTAAAAAAAAATGACAGCACACTGGATTGTATTACCACATGAGGCATGTTGTAGTCAATGTGGTGGCCCATTGGGGCCCATGAAAGTCAAGTTGTGGTGGCCCTAACTTAAAAAGGGGGGGCCCCTGGCCACGGGGCCATGGTGAATTTCGCACGCTGGTTGTCTGTAGCTATGAGGACCATGTGTTGTTCGCACAGAGGCCCTGGAACTCTTTAAGGCCAAAAGGACCGCTTTTAGCTCGAGATAGTTTATGTGCAGTTTGCTTTCTGGAAGTGACCAGTATCCCCTTGCATTGTGCTCGTTTAAGTGAGCACACCACCCTTCTTTTGATGCCTCTGTAAAGATCTGCAGAGCATGTTTTAGTGGGTGTAATGGTTGACCTGTGAGTACAATGTCTTCCTCCTGCCACCATTTCAGATGTGAGTGGAGTGACCTTGGGATGGGGACGACCTTTTCCATTGTCTCTGGAACCCTCCAGTTGTTTTTGAGATGCCATTGTATGGGTCTTATGTGTAACTGGCCTAAGTGCAGTTGTTTCTCTGTAGCAGTCAGTAGCCCAATTAGGGACATTAGTTTCTGGACCAGGCATACTGAGGCCTCTTATTTTTGTCTGTAGGGCCTGCCAACGCTCTGGCGTGGGTCTGACCCTGTCCTCTTTCAGGTCGAACTGGTAACCTACGAAGTTGAAAACCTGTTTGGGGTCCAGTTCGGATTTGTTTTTGTTCACTAGCCAGCCCAATTCTTGACAGAGGGCTATCAAGGTTTGTGTATGCTGGACACAGGTCTGGTGGGATCTGGCTCTGACCAACCAGTCATCTAGGTAGTGGTGGATCCTTATACCCCGTTTCATTTCCAGAAACTTGACCACTTTGACCGCTACTGTGAACTCCATTGGGGCTGTGGACAGGCGAAAAGGTAGTGCGTTGAATTGTTATATTTTGCCCTGGATGTGAAAACCCATGTACTTCCTGGACTGACTGTTTATTGGTATGTGGAAGTACGCGTCTTTGAAATCTATGGAGGTAAACCACTCCCCTGTCTGTAGGGAGGATCTTATTGTCTCTGGTGTCTCCATTTTGAATGACTGTGTTTTTAAACATGTGTTCAGTGTGCTGAGGTCCAGGATAGGTTTCCACTGGTTGTTGGGTTTGGGGACCAAAAATAACCGGTTGTAAAAACGCAGGGATTGCTGATTTTGGACTAACTCTATTGCATTTTTGTCTAACAGCTGATGTAATACCTCCAACAGGTAGCTGTTCCTGCGGGGATTTACATAGCAGCTTGTTATTGTGGGTGCCCTGTGTCAAGTTTGGTCGGAACCGGAAGGGTGTAGCATTCTCTGAGGACTGTTAACACTTTGGGGCTGACACCTAGGGCTGCCCATTTCTTCCAAAACTGGTGTAATCTGGCCCCTACAGGTAGAACTCGATTGATCTACACAAGAAACACCTTTCACATGCTTTATTTCTCGACAAAGGTGACAATAATTGGGAATTACGCCTTTCTTTTACGGCAACCCGGAAACAGAATGAGCATGATTTACAACACAGGAATTTACAGTCAAAGTTCTTAAATTGTCTTTCTTGTTGGCTATAGAACAGTCCTGGTTTCCAGTGTCAACTTCTTCTCCAATCACATTTACACAACTCTTGTTTCTGGTTACACCGTTTACAAAACAAGTTTAATTGCCAGTCACAGACACATTCACTAAACTGCCGGCTACACAACTCACACAATAATTGTCATTTATACTGTTTCTGTGTCTTGGCCGGTCACAGAGAGAAAGAAGCAATCTTGCCCTTGTAAGATCTCTGATCACGTCTTCTAATCTGCTTCCATGCTGGGGGGCCAGACTTCTGGTCCATTTCCTGTTGCTACATGGAAGGCTGAGAATAAGGGTGGAAGTGTTGAGGCTTTCTCTGGGAGGGTCTGGAAGTACGTTTGTCCTCATGGTGACATATTTCCTCCTCTGCTTTAGCAATAATGTGGTCCGGGAATAATGCACTTAAATGGAGTGGAGCAGTTCTGAGGGATGTTAACGTATCCTGCTTAATTCCTGCTTTGATATACTCCAAGTAACTGTCCCTACATGCTAGTGTCAAGTTGGTCACATTGATAAACACACCATCAGAGAGATCCTGCATGATACGGACTATTGCTTGTGTTATGCTGTGGTTAAAGGTCACAAGATAGTCCAACTCGTCTGCTGCTTGCTGTATTTTGCTGGTGACTTTCCCTTTGAACTGACACTCTGTATAATCTTCAACTGTGAAGACATATTCTCCTGCAGTTTTGTGAGACACTGGCTAAAACCTGCAGCCTGGTTGCACATGTACGTCTGATTACATGCAGCCCGTTCCCATTTCCTCAACGTGTCCTGTGATACAGGTCTGGAGGCATGAGACGATAGCAGAGACCTGTTAGCAACTAGAAATAGGACGCCCTGTTGATAGTTGATGCGAATAGAAACAGGATAGCATAGAAGAACACACATTATCATGTGTAATGTCCACCCCATGAACCTTTTGCCAAAATTGTACAGTAGTCTTACAAGACCCTGTTTCATTTGTAAAATATATCAATGATGCTTAAATATTTATTGGTGTAGATGTAAATTATTTCAGCTTCATGCCTTTTTGCATTGGTTGGGTCGAAAATTTTGACGAAATCACTCTATCTTGCACGGTTAAGAAGATAGAAGCAAATTCCTGTTCTTCTAATTTTGGCAAAAATTTGAAAAATCAAAATGGCCGCCATTTTTGGGTACATTCCTTAGATACCCTGTGGGTTGAAAATTTCGACGAAATCACTCTATCTCGCACGGTTAAGGAGATAGAAGCAAATTTGTGTTTTGCCATTTTTGGCGAAAATTCAAAATGGCCGCCATTTTTGGGGAGGGGAAAATTTTTTGAAAATTGCAAAGAGTACATTCCTTAGATACCCTGTGGGTGGAAAATTTCGACGAAATCGCTCTATCTCGCACAGTTAAGGAGATAGAAGCAAATTTGTGTTTTGCCATTTTGGGCAAAAATTCGAAAATTCAAAATGGCCGCCATTTTTGGGGAGGGGAAAATTTTTTTGAAAATTGCAAAGAGTACATTCCTTAGATACCCTGTGGGTTGAAAATTTCGACGAAATCGCTCTATCTTGCACGGTTAAGGAGATAGAAGCAAATTTGTGTTTTGCCATTTTTGGCAAAAATTCGAAAATTCAAAATGGCCGCCATTTTTGAGGAGGGGAAAATATTTTGAAAATTGCAAAGAGTACATTCCATAGATACCCTGTGGGTCGAAAATTTCGACGAAATCACTCTATCTCGCACGGTTAAGGAGATAGAAGCAAATTTATGTTTTGCCATTTTTGGCAAAAATTCGAAAATTCAAAATGGCCGCCATTTTTGGGGAGGGGAAAATTTTTTGAAAATTGCAAAGAGTACATTCCTTAGATACCCTGTGGGTGGAAAATTTCGACGAAATCACTCTATCTCGCACGGTTAAGGAGATAGAAGCAAATTTATGTTTTGCCATTTTTGGCAAAAATTCGAAAATTCAAAATGGCCGCCATTTTTGGGGAGGGGAAAATTTTTTGAAAATTGCAAAGAGTACATTCCTTAGATACCCTGTGGGTGGAAAATTTCGACGAAATCGCTCTATCTCGCACAGTTAAGGAGATAGAAGCAAATTTGTGTTTTGCCATTTTGGGCAAAAATTCGAAAATTCAAAATGGCCGCCATTTTTGGGGAGGGGAAAATTTTTTTGAAAATTGCAAAGAGTACATTCCTTAGATACCCTGTGGGTTGAAAATTTCGACGAAATCGCTCTATCTCGCACGGTTAAGGAGATAGAAGCAAATTTGTGTTTTGCCATTTTTGGCAAAAATTCGAAAATTCAAAATGGCCGCCATTTTTGAGGAGGGGAAAATATTTTGAAAATTGCAAAGAGTACATTCCTTAGATACCCTGTGGGTGGAAAATTTCGACGAAATCGCTCTATCTCGCACAGTTAAGGAGATAGAAGCAAATTTGTGTTTTGCCATTTTTGGCAAAAATTCGAAAATTCAAAATGGCCGCCATTTTTGGGGAGGGGAAATTTTTTTGAAAATTGCAAAGATTACATCCTTAGACACCCTGTGGGTCGAAAATTTTGACGAAATCGCTCTATCTCGCACGGTTAAGGAGATATAAGCAAATTTGTGTTTTGCCATTTTTGGCAAAAATTCGAAAAATCAAAATGGCCGCCATTTTTGGGGAGGGGAAATTTTTTTGAAAATTGCAAAGATTACATCCTTAGACACCCTGTGGGTCGAAAATTTTGACGAAATCGCTCTATCTCGCACGGTTAAGGAGATATAAGCAAATTTGTGTTTTGCCATTTTTGGCAAAAATTCGAAAAATCAAAATGGCCGCCATTTTTGGGGAGGGGAAAATTTTTTGAAAATTGCAAAGAGTACATTCCTTAGATACCTTTCAATTGCAAAGATTACATTCCTTAGATACCCTGTGGGTCGAAAATTTCGACGAAATCGCTCTATCTCGTACGGTTAAGGAGATAGAAGCAAATTTGTGTTTTGCCTTTTTTGGCAAAAATTCGAAAATTCAAAATGGCCGCCATTTTTGGGGAGGGGAAAATTTTTTGAAAATTGCCAAGAGTACATTCCTTAGATACCCTATGGGTCGAAAATTTCGACGAAATCGCTCTGTCTCGCACGGTTTAGGAGATATGAGCACATTTGCCTTTTTCAGTATTCAAAATAGCTAATTACTCATTTATTTAATTAATTACTCACTCATCTATGAAGCAATTCCCCCCAAAAGCAATCCCATACAAGCTATTAACCCAATGAACCTCCATACCAAATTTCAGAAAGCTAGGCTTAATAGCATTCCTTAAAATGTCTGGAAACCAAAGAGCTACTCAAAAGTAGCAAAGTAGCTATTACTCAGTTAGCTATAGAGCTATCATCACCAAAAGCAATCCCATACAAGCTATTAACCCAATAAACCTGCATGCCAAATTTGGTAAAGATAGGATAAGAACTGTTGCCTAAAATGTCTGGAAACCAAGTGGGACGCCGGACGGCGGACGGCGGAAAAAGCAAAAATAATATGTCCACCCCCCAGTGGGGTGGACATAATTCTAGGGAAAGTACTGTTCATTCTTGCCGGTTCATTAGTCCAAGTGTACACCATGGAATGTGAGAAGTCCTTCTTTTCACAGTGAATCCCATACAATTTTAGTGTCTTTGGTGGCTTGATAAATTGGTCCCTGTTTAAACCTGCAGTTTCTGAAGTACGGGATGAGTAGACTTCCTGAACAGTTATACTGAGTTTCTCAAATTCCCTGCACAACCATTTGTCCACAGGGACCTTTACTGACACTTTCTTGGTGTGAGATGTTCTTGAACCGATGAATGGGTTGTCATCCTGTGAACTGGAGGAAGAGTCAAACTCCGGAATGTCATTCCAAGCCATAAAAGATCTCACACCACGTCTCCCTGTAGGTTTGCTCAGCAGTGAGTTCCTGCTCCACATCTAAGAGCTCTTCATGATCTGGACCGATAGATTCCAGGTCAGACACCTCACCTTCATCAGCACAGCTTGAAGCCTGATCATTGAACTGTTCTGACTCAACTGCCGGTTCCTCAACACGGGCTACAGAACCGGAAAGAGACGTGGCACTCTGCTTGAAGAATGTAGCCAGTTGAGCAGTAGGACCTGGGGGCTGAACCTCGGGTCTGTCAACTTCTGCAGGCAGGGAAGATTTCTGACCAGTGTGGTGTGTCACACATGCAGCACCGGGAGCCTCAACAGGCCGGGTGGCTAGCACAGCATCGGGAACTTCAACACATTGGGTGGCTTTCTTCACTTCCCTCTGTCTGGCTGCACCGGAAGACTGCTTCTGACCAGTAACACAGGTAAGCTGCTGTGTTGGTGGGATAAAAGGTCTCTCAGTCACCACCACATCTAAATTCTTAACCGGTTCCACCAGTACTTGGAAACTCTTGGCCAGGAACATAGCTTCCAGTCGGGTAAAACGCTCTGACCACTTGTCATCCATGGATTTCAGGTCAGATTGAAAGTCTGCTGAGGTTTTGCCAGCATTTTTTCTTGGTAGGGGACTTGTGAGAGGACTTCTTGGGTTTCTTAGTGGGAGTTTCGCCTCTATCACCAGTCTCATCCTTGCTCTCTACCTTCCCCAATACAGTGATGTCAGCAGGATCAACAGCCTGGGAGGGAGAGGTTGCCTTCTTCTGGAGCTCCTTACGTGCCCTGTAAGTAGGGGTGGCCAGTTGCTTCTTTGATCTTCAGAAAAATTGTCACAGATTTGGCATTGCTTCCTTTCAACACAGGGGTCTTGGCCAATGCCCTTCTCACGGCAACGTGCACATTTGGAGTGGGCATCAAAAAGTGCCATAATGTGGCCACACGCTTCTCTCTTTTGTCCAGGGGACGCCATGATACTCCAGAAACAATACAATTCACTTAATATGAAAATAAAGTAAAAAAGTTTGTAGTTGTCTTCAAAAAATCTTCACTTAAATACTCTGTGAAAAACACGTCTGTACACTCCACACGCCAAACGAAAAAGAAGCGATGACGTCAGCATGTCTAGACAGGAAGGAAGTTTGGTGCACCACCTAGCGAATGTACACTCCGTGACTGGTCCTGCTGGTAGTATATACAGGACGGCTTTTTCTGTCGTTTGGTGGGACCAGTCGCGCTGACCGGTAAAGCAATTGTCCATTGGATAAGATGTATTAACGCAATAAAAATGTCTTTTGGAATGAAACATATACTCTACCTACACTTGTAGCCATTCATATAAATATCAAATCACATTAGTTCATCATGAATTCAAAAGTGTATTCCACATTCAGAAACAAGTGGAATACAATTGGAGAGCATCGCTTTCACAACATAGCCTCATAAAACACAAATTTGCAAATTTAATAAGTAAATTAAATTTTTATAAGTTAATACTAGTGTTCTCAATAAACCCTTTTTAGTAGGACCGGGTATGCAGTGGTTTCAGCGGGCGGGTACCCGGGTATCCGCGCCGATGGGCGATAATAGATGAAGCTACAAATATCTCCATATTTACAGACTTAAAACCTACAGAAATAATGGGATCCAACCATTTGCTTTATTTCTTGTTGGCCACGTTTTTGCATTCAAAACAGTATTACACGAAAGAAATGTGAAATAAAAAAGACTTCTTGCATTCAAAACACGGTTGTTTATATAAAAACGGAGTCACATGACCTATCACAAAAAGCATTAACTGCTGCTCGAATGTAGTTTCGGAATTGAAACTTCATTTTTATTTCAGGTTGGTAAGTGAATTTTATTAACATAAAATTATTAACTACTGTCTGAAAATATTGTATTCTTATTTATTTGAGGACTGCATGTCACTATATAGCCAATATACAGCGTTTTATGGACTCGGAATTAAGTAACTGTTTTGATATACTGACGATTTTCAAAGGGTTCCGGTGATTTGACAATGTATAAACAACCAAAATAAAAGACAAATAAAATACTATAAATGGTGTACAAGGGTGAGAAAACAATATTATTGTGCATTTTAATTGAATAGTTTCATTTTTAAATGAATTAATGAAGTCCAGATACGTCTGTACTTGGTCAGCCAACGTGGGCGATATTAACAGAAACAAACTTAGATTCGGGTACTCGGGTATGAGATGTCGGATTCGGGTAAGTATTCAGGGTTCGGGTACCCGGATATCCGGGTACCCGTTGAGATCACTAGTTAATACCCTATCCAATGGACAATTGCTTTACCGGTCGGCGCGACCGGTCCCGCCAAACGTCAGAAAAAGACGTCCTGTATATACTACCGGCAGGACCGGTCACAGAGTGTGCATTCGCCAGGTGGCGCAAGGTACTTCATTTCCTGTTTACCTATTGACGTCATAGCATCTTTTTCGTGTCTAATCCTAGTAAGACCCCTAGTAAGCTGATAGCGGGGCCGGTTGGGTGGGCCTTGCCTGTCCATTGGATAGGGTATTAACTTATAAAAATTTAATTTACTTATTAAATTTGCAATTTTATTGCGTTAATACATCCTATCCAATGGACAATTGCTGAATAACTACCGCTTGGTAGGCGGGTAAGCAGCTAGGGACTTATGTGAACTCATAACAACAAATTTGAACAGGCCCATTTGACCTAGGGTCAGAGAACCCTGAAAGGTCAGGGTCGACCACTAACTCACCGGTTAACCGGGAGCCTACCGACGTTGCCCCCCCCCCCCCGTTTTCTTTCCTTCCAGAGATGGTCTGAGGAGGGAAAGACAGAGAGAGAGGGGCTGAGTTCAGTCCCAGAAGAAATAAACTTCCCAAAGGAAGCAAGTCACAGTTTTTTTTGTTTTTTTTTTTGTTTTTTTTTTGTTTTTTTTTTAAAATATATGTACACTCAACATATTTACATTATGTACATATCTAACATATTTACAATATGTACATATTTACATATATACAACATCCCCTCACTTCTGGGCCTGGTGGTGCACCTGCTGGGCAGCCACTACAGGTCCCAGGTGGAAAAGCTCTGAGTCAGCCCAGGCAACATCCTTCAAATAGAATTGGGTGAAGGTGTTGTGAGATTTCCAGTGGCAGGCTGACAAAATCTGATCTAAGGAGATCCCTGATTGGAAGGCCTTAGAAGCAGCAAAGGCCCTAACATCATGGGCTTTAACCTGATGTAAGGTGAGGGCCTCCTGGTCAGAGAGCTCATAGCACAGAACCACAGTCTGTTTGATCCATGAGGAGATGGTGGCAGGTGAGATGTCTTTATCAAAACCCTTCTTGAAGGAGACAAAGACTAACTCCTTATTCTGCCTGAGGTCTGCAGTCCTGTCCAAGTAGTAGCGCAGGGCTCTAACTGGACATAGGGACCTGTCACCCTTGAGTGACCTATCCAGAGATGGTGCCAGGGCTGGGATGACCACTGGCGCCACACTATCTGGACCTTCCTTAGCCAGCTGGTTCTTGGATAGGAAGCTGGGTGAGGGGTACAAAGACACCTTAGACCAGTCTGACTGGTGTCTGATGTTCTTATGTAACCAAGCATGGATCTCACTTCTGCGTTTACCTGAACCCAAGGCCAGCAAGAAAACAGTCTTGAAAGTCAAATGTTTCAAGGAGGACTCTTTCAGGGGTTCAAAAGGAGCCTTTGTGAGCTGATGTAAAACCAGTGAAAGGTTCCAGGAGGGGATGCCCCTCCTGCCTTTAGGTCTGTCTCTATGGAAACTATCCAGGAGACGAGTGAGATTCTCATCTTTGCTGACATTAATGGTGGAATTGCCCAGTTTGTCAGCAATGGCGGATCTGTAGCCATCAATAGTGCCTGGTTGTAACTTCTTGTCCTGAAACAAGTGCAGGAGGAAGTCAGCAATGGCTTTCAGAGGTGGTGCCCTGAAGTCCACCTGATTACTGAGGCACCACTTTGTAAAAATGGTCCACTTTGCCTCATAGACAGATCTGGTTGATCTTCTTTGAGGAGCCTCAATTCGTGCTGCCACTGCCTCAGAGAAGCCTTGCTCCTTGATTGCTGAGGCTCTAGGAGCCAGGCGTGTAGGTTCAGATTCGACAGGTTCCTGTGAAGGGCCTGGTTGAATGGCTGAGACACTAGGTTGGGTAGGTTGGGCAGACACAGTGGGATCTGGCTTGACATTGCTACCAGGTCCCAAAACCAGGGCATGTTGGGCCACCCTGGGGCAATCAGAATTATTCTGTTGCAGGGGTAGTCCTGGAGCTTCTCCACCACTTTGCCCAAGATGGCTGCCGGTGGGAAGGCGTATGGGTCCAGGTCCTCCCAGGAGAGACTGAGTGCATCCACTGCCCAAGCCTGGGGGTCTGGCACTGGTGACACAAACTGAGGCAGTTTGTTGTTGAACCTGGTGGCAAACAGGTCCACTTGTGGCTGGTGCCACCTTGCGCATACAGCTTGGAATACTGCTGGATGAAGTGACCACTCTGTTTGAATGGTCTGGCCAAGTCTGGATAGCTTGTCTGCTATCACGTTCAGCCGGCCGGGGATGTGACGTGCCCTGAGGGTTACCTGCTGTCTGGTGCACCAGGACAGGATTCTCCACAGTAGGGCACACAGTGACCCTGACTTCATCCCCCCTTCTTTGTTGATATAGGCAACCACTGTTGTGTTGTCTGTAGCTATCAACACAGTCTTGTTGCAGACCAGGGTTCGAAACTCCTTTAGAGCTAGAAAAACTGCTTTTAGCTCTAAGTGGTTTATGTGCAACTTGCTTTCTGGAAGGGACCAAGTTCCCCTTGCAGTGTGGTCGTCCAAGTGAGCGCCCCACCCTTCGTTTGATGCGTCTGTAAAGATCTGCAGAGCATGTTTTAGAGGGTGTAATGGTTGACCTAGTAGCACATTGCTTTCCTCCAGCCACCACCTTAGATGAGGGTGGAGGGACTTGGGGACCGGGATCACCTTTTCCAGTGACTCTGGGACCCTCCAATTGTTTTTCAAGTGCCACTGTATGGGTCTCATGTGGAGTCGCCCTAAGTGGACTTGTTTTTCTGTTGCTGTGAGGAGACCTATGAGGGACATGAATTTCTGGACCGGACATACCGGATCCGACATCATTGATCTGATCTTGTCTGTCAGGGCCTGCCAACGTTCTTCTGTTGGTCTGACCTTGCCCTCTTTCAGGTCGAACTGGTAACCTACGAAGTTGAAGACCTGTTTGGGTGCCAGTTCTGACTTTTCTTTGTTCACCAGCCACCCTAGCTCCTGACAAAGTGTGACCAGGGTTTGAGTATGCTGGAGACAGGTATGGAGGGTAGAGGCTCTCACCAGCCAGTCGTCTAGGTACTGGTGGATCCTTATACCCTTCTGAAGGGCCATGAGTTTGACCTCTTTGGCCACCACTGTGAACTCCATGGGAGCCGTGGAAAGGCCAAAGGGAAGGGCTTTGAACTGATAGGACCGACCCTGGAGGTGAAAACGCATGTACTTCCTGGACTGACTGTGAATAGGTATATGGAAGTATGCATCTTTGAAATCTATGGATGTGACCCACTCCCCTACTTGGAGGGAGGTTCTTATGGTCTCTGGGGTCTCCATCTTGAACGACCCTGTGTTTAAAAAGGTGTTCAAGGTGCTCAGGTCTAGGATGGGTCTCCACCGGTTGTTGGGTTTGGGTACCAAAAATAGCCGGTTGTAAAACCCCAATGAATTTGGATTGTCCACCGGTTCGACTGCATTTTTGTTTATCAGCTGATACAGTGCCTCTATAAGGAAGGACTGTTTGATTGGATTGTGGTAGTTGCTTATTACAGTCGGTGACCTTGTCAAGTGGGGTCTGAACCGGAAGGGGAGAGTGTAACCCTCCCTCAGTATGTTTACCACTTTTGGATTTGAACCCAGGGTTTCCCATTTCTGCCAACACTGGTTTAACCTCGCCCCTACAGGGGGATCTAAAACAGCATGTTGGGCATTGGTGACAAGCTTTACAGAAGGTAATTGACCTACACAAGAAACATCTTTCACATATTTTATTTCTGTGTACAATTGACATATATTGGGATTTACACCTTTCCTTTGTGGCAACCCGGTGACAATATGAGCATTTGCAACATGAGAGTCTACATTTAAAGTCAATTTGCTGTTCTTCTGATCTGTCACTGGTGGTGGGTTCAAACCCTCCATCTTGTCGGATACAATTACAGAGTCCTTCAATCCGACCACATTTGAAACACAATAATTGTCATTTATGCTTCTTAAACCCTTTGGCCGGCTTCTGGTTGAAGTTTGAGGCTTTACCCCCACCTTTCTGACCAGTTTGCCGGTCTCTGATTTGTTTCCAAGCCGGTGTAGTGGGTTTCCGGTCCGGCTGGTGTGAAGGTCTAGTACTGGAGGGAACGTACGGATGAAAACGTCCGGGTTTCCTCTGTGTGTTACCCATAGAACGCCTCTCCTCACTACGGGAAATCTCATCTTCTGCCTTGACCAGTAAGCTGTCTGGGAACAGTGAGAGTAAGTGGACTGGAGATGTACGCAAGGCAGCTAAGGTGTCAGGTTTAACTCCACCACGGATAAACTCCAGATAGCTATCCCAACGTGCCAGAGTGAGGTTGGCCATGCTGATGAAAACTCCCTCTGAGAGATCCTGCATGGTGCGTTGCATAGCTTGGGAGATTGACCGGTTAAAGGTCACCAGATATTCAAGTTCTTCAATAGCTTGCTGCGTTCTCTCAGCACTCTTGCCCTTTGATGACTCTGACCGGAGAGACTTCAGCTGGGTAACCATTGAATCCTGCACTTTAGTAAGGCATCTAGATAAACCAGCAGCGTGATTACACATCACGGATTGTTCCCTGAACGCCTTCTCCCACCTTCTAAGAGTATCTTGGCTGAATGTACGGGAAGCTGGAGCAGAAGGTAAACTTCTTCTTGCGACCCTAGAGAACATGCTGTTCAGCTTTGCCGGTTCCGGAGACCAGTGGGATACAGCCTGGGTAGACGCGTCGCCCTTCTTAACTGCTTGCATTTCGTACCACTTGGAAGAACGTGGAGTCTTTACAAACTGGTCACGTAGCAGTCCACTGGTTTCAGAATTTCTAGCTGGATAACCTTCAGCAATAGTTACATTCAGTTTCTCCAGTTTTTTGCAAAGCCATTCATCAACCGGCAATTTAACTGACACTTTACCGGTAGTCTTCACTCTAGAACCGGCAAAGGGATTATCATCCATAGAGGCAGCTGAGTTGTCATAATCCGGGATGTGATGCCAGTTCATGAAACTTCTAACCCCTCTAATAGTTTCCCTGTAATTGGCGTCTTCAGAGAGGTCCTGATCTGTAGCTGTGTCCGGTAAATCACCCTGGCAGTGAATACTAGCCGGAGATGACGGTTCCCCATCCAACTCAGCCTCACTATCAGATTGCCTAGCAACGTCAGATTCCTGGCCAATGGGAGGCGACTGGCTATGCAGCGTAGTTTCAACACCGGCAGGTAGAATCTCAGGACCCGCACCAGGAGCCTGTGAAGGCTGGGTGGCCGTCCCTGCACCGGGAACCAGTAAAGGTTGGGTGGCTAACACTGTAGAGGTACCGGGGCCCTGAACAGGGTGGGTAGCACTCTCAACACCATCTCTCTCAGCCTCAGTACCGGGAACCCCCAGCGGAGGTTGGGTAGCCGTCAACTGCGTAGCAACGTCACCAGTGCCCTCAGAAGACATAACACTAGTAGAAGCACCCGGATCAAAGAAAGGGTGTTCTCTGGGCACCACAGAGGCAGAGGTCACCGGTCTCACCAGAACAGCAAAGGATTGGTTAATCAGCATAGCTTCTAGACGTGAAAATCTCTCACTCCACTTGTCATCAGGGGACTTGAGGTCGTCTGAAGTAGGTTTGCTGCTATGCTTCCGTTTACTCGACCTTGGGGAGCCATCAGAACGCTTCTTCTTCTTTGGAGTAGAATCAACAGGGGAGGACTTGTCACAGCTAACCCGTCCCAACAGTGTAACTTCTGAAGGGTCCACGAGAGTGGGGGTCGTGCTTGCATTACCTTCAGCCCTCTTCTGCTCAGAACGTTCTTTCCTTTCCTTGTAGGTCGGAGTTGCTAACTGGTGGATCTGTGCAGGCGTAAAAGACTTACAGATCTGGCAATCCAGCTTTTTTTACACAGGGGTCGTCCCCCACCCCCTTGTCACGACAACGCGCGCATTTCTGGTGGTTGTCGAAAAGGGCCATAACGTGCCCGCAAGAACCTCGTTTCTGTCCAGGAGACGACATAATGATCAGTAACGTTGTAGAATTACTCCGTACTAATAAAAAACAAGAAACTTGGAAGAGTTCGTTGTAAAACTTCAAAAACGTATCTCTGAAGAAAATCTTCTGCATACTCTTTCGCGCCAAACGAAAAAGATGCTATGACGTCAATAGGTAAACAGGAAATGAAGTACCTTGCGCCACCTGGCGAATGCACACTCTGTGACCGGTCCTGCCGGTAGTATATACAGGACGTCTTTTTCTGACGTTTGGCGGGACCGGTCGCGCCGACCGGTAAAGCAATTGTCCATTGGATAGGATGTATTAACGCAATAAAAACTATAAATCTATATTTCAATGAACTGTCAATCTTAAAATAAAAAACCAAAAATATGCATGTACCATATTATCCAGTAAAACTCAATAAACCTGGCTTCTCCACAAGTACTGGTGGAAACTTTAACCACAGAGTTCAACCATTATCAATACAACAACAATGTTAAAGTAATGGAATATAATGAAAAAGTAATATCATCATTCCTAATTATAGCTCTGTGTTTTCTATACACATACAAGTTCACCTTGATCACATCCAGCCTGTCTTTGTTATTTTTGGGAGGTTTGTCCTGCTTCACCATATCAAACTTGAACCCCTCTCCTGAATGGCCCACAATGTCATACTGGAACGAGAACATTGCAACACTCATGTCAGAACAACCAGTGTTTTAGTAGAACCAGGGTATCCTTTTAAATTGAGCTAAAGCCAATGAACTGATAACCATCAATATCCTTATTGTTTTTCTTATAATGAGGTTATTAAATTAAAGTGTCTTATTAAGTACAACTAACAAGATATTTAAAGATTAAGTGTAACCTATTTCTATTTCAGATCAAGGTTCACATGGCTTGTCTTTATCAAGGAATTATTCCAATCAAAACACCTACTTTAATTAAAGAAATGATCCTGAATTTTCTTTACCTCTGTACATTAATTTACAGCAAACTTAAAATAGATGTACTATTTATTTAAAACATTTCTTTCATATGAGTTCATCTTGTAATATAAATAGTCTGTAGACATCTTCATGTTATGTTTGTACCTTCATCCTTTGTAAATACCTGTATCTTGTGTTTGTACAAATTTATCTTGAGTGTACACACCTTTATCTTGTGTTCGTAGCTGTCAAAAGCTTCCATCACCATGAGCATGGCCTCCAGCTGTCTCTCCAGGCGACCATCGTGGCCGTTGAAGCGGTACATGCTGCCAGACACATCACAAAGCAGCTTGATTAGTTTGGGCTTCTGCTGCGGAGCACCCGGCTACACAAACAGGAAAACAGAAATATGATGCATGACAAAGAATATAGAGTAAGGAGAGGATACCTGTGAAAACAAAGAAATAGAATAAATATGTTACAGAACAGGTAAGAAGATGACAGAAAGCAATAACTGCCATAAATTTAAAGAGCTTTACTGGAGAGTGCAAATATGATAAAACATGTACAAGTTAAACTGTCATCACCAGAAAGAAATAAAACCATAAACCTTGTTACACACACAAAGCACCATAAACCTTGTTACACACACAAAGCACACTCTCACTAATAAAGGGGTGACATAGTCATGTCTATAAATACTGGCAATCCCTGCTTGACACAAGAGGCTTGTCTGTGACAACTTATCTCTGCCATGTTTATGAAGGTTTTGTATCATACCATCAACCAGTTACTACCACTTGACCTGAAAATGGTGAACTTCTTTAACCTCATTTACTCCCCTCTTTTACATTTCACACCCCTGTGTCTCTAAAATAGGCCGGTCCAATTCAATCGCAGTGACCTTGCTTTATTATACCTTTTATTCTATTTTACACCATTTTTATTTGACACCTGTTTAAATAACCATCTGGCTTACTCACCTGCCTCACAATCTGACTCCTGTGTTTGTCAAGAATGTCATTTCCTGTTCAGTTTTACCATAACCTGCGTTTATGCTTTGTTTACAGCTGGTTTACTTGCCGCACAATTTACTTACATCCGGTTCCTTCTCCCCCCTGCGTTTGTAGATGGACCTCTCGCCTGTCAGACCTTCTATCAACTTGGCATCATCCAGATCCCCATATGTCTGGTGCTTTAACCATTGGCGCTCCTTTCCCTTGGCCTAAAACACACAGTGATTGACCATAATCTATTAGAAACAAAAACAACCCACTACACTAAAACTACTATATATCTGCTGTTTGTCAGCCACTGCTTTTCTTGAACCCTTGGCTTTAAGCATACACAATATGATACTGGAAAAATATCAAATTCAACTCTGGAATCATCCTCAAGCATCAAGAAGCAAACTTCACTGAAACTTGCCAAAAGAATAAACAAATGGACTGATAAACACATCACAAAATCAAACAAATATGGGAAGAGAATTCAAAGTAAAGTATTGGTGGTTTCCCCAGTGGAAAATTTCACACAAACAACCAAACACACAACCACCATATACAGCAGTATTCTGCTGCTTCCACAACCACAACTTGTTTCCTGTGACCTAAAAAATACGTGGGTGACAGCAAATGAAAACAACATATGAGGCTAATTCATTGATATTCTTTCCTGTGTTCTCAGCAGACTGATAAATGAACACTATGAGTTTTAAAAGAAATAACTTTCAAAACTTTTATGATTGAGACTCTTTTTTAATAGTCTGAAAGCACACATATTAGAAATAGTGAAGAGATAGGACCATTTTAAAAAAAAATGAACAATGCCCCTGGACAAAGCTTTCTATTTATACAGTCATCCATCACAAGCTGAATCTTTTCTACTGATTATCCTGTATGACTCTATTAGTCTTACCTGTATATTGTGATATATGACCCCGAGTAACTTATCTGTAATTTGTTAAGAATTACCTTGTGCAACCTACCTGTAGATTGTCCAGTATGACCCTCAGTAACTTACATGTAGATTGTCCAGTATAATCCTCAGTAACTTGCCTGTAGATTGTCCAGTATGACCCTCAGTAACTTGCCTGTAGATTGCCCAGTATGACCCTCAGTGACTTACCTGTAGATTGTCCAGTATGACCCTCAGTGACTTACCTGTAGATTGTCCAGTATTACCCTCAGTGACTTACCTGTAGATTGTCCAGTATGAACCCTCAGTGACTTACCTGTAGATTGTCCAGTATGACCCTCCGTGACTTACCTGTAGATTGTCCAGTATGACCCTCAGTGACTTACCTGTAGATTGTCCAGTATGACCCTCAGTGACTTACCTGTAGATTGTCCAGTATGACCCTCAGTGACTTACCTGTAGATTGTCCAGTATGACCCTCCGTGACTTACCTGTAGATTGTCCAGTATGATCCTCAGTGACTTACCTGTAGATTGTCCAGTATGACCCTCAGTGACTTACCTGTAGATTGTCTAGTATGACCCTCAGTGACTTACCTGTAGATTGTCCAGTATGATCCTCAGTGACTTACCTGTAGATTGTCCAGTATGACCCTCAGTGACTTACCTGTAGATTATCCAGTATGACCCTCAGTGACTTACCTGTAGATTGTCCAGTATGACCCTCAGTGACTTACCTGTAGATTATCCAGTATGACCCTCCGTGACTTACCTGTAGATTGTCCAGTATGACCCTCAGTAACTTACCTGTAGATTGTCCAGTATGACCTGCAGTGACTTACCTGTAGATTGTCCAGTATGACCTGCAATGACTTACCTGTAGATTGTCCAGTATGACCCTCAGTGACTTGACCTGGCCCCTCACATTCTTGCTGTACTGTTCGTACAAATCTCCATCATATTCACTCATCTTAATCTGTCGTAGACGTTCCTTGAATGCCTTCTGTCCCATCTCACGTGCAGCCTGACGCACCTGTACAGGTAAGCAAAAAATATTGATCACATATCCTATCTCATTGCAAGGTCTCTTATTAATATAATACCTGTACTGAAAAAAGAAACAGTAAGTAGTAACTCAACATAGAAATGGAAAAACTCCAAGTATATTAATGCAGTTGTTGGACATTACTCATAATTGACATTCTGTACTGTATATTTTCACATCAAACATGTACACCTTTCTTGGACCAAACATGTTCAAATTAAAACAATTAGTGTGGAGTGTAACATGTGCAAACAGAACAGAACCCACTCCCTCAAAACAACTACTGTGCAACCTGTGCCTTTTAAAGAAGAAATGTGGAAGTTACCTCCTCCGGAACTCTATCTTTCTCCACCTGTGAGACTTGTGTGACATCATGGCCAGCATCCAGTCTGTATGGCCCTCCTACTCCTCCCAGTCCTGCTGTGTCTCTACCACCTGATCACACACAAATATATACTATTTACATGACTTCAAAGCACACCATCCAGTCTGTATGGCCCTCCCCCCCTCCCCCCATGTATCATGTCTCTACCACCCAATCACAAACAAATACATGCTAATTTTAGGGCATCAGATCACAGAATACAGTTTGTCCCAACACCCATCTGGTCAAAATATATATATAGCATCCAGTCTGCATGGCTCTGCTGATTTCAAATGTAACGTTTCTGTAAGTGGCTAAAACAAAGTGACTTTGAGGGTCAGTGTTTTAACACTACTTCAGGCTATTCTATTTTCAGACCATTAAAAATACCATGTGTAATCATCCTATACCATCAGTGTCTTCTTGAGATGGTAAACAAGACCTGATAAGTACTGTGTCAATACTACAAGTCTCACTGTAAATAATAATGTGGTCACTGGGTAATGGTGACCAGACTTTATAGTTTTCTGACTCAAATGTTGAGTTTCAGTCACTTATCACATAGATTATATGCTTACTTATGTCTGGATTCTGCACAGCATGTACAGTTTTTTGCACTATATGAGCCTCAGAGTTATACAGCCTGTTGCAGTGGTGTTATAAATTTATTTACAAACCAAAACATTCACCATTACATAGCTAATATGTGACAGGTGAGACATACCTGTACCTCCCGCCCACTGGTTTCCACCCACATGGGGTGCTCCTGTAGGGTCTACACGACCGTGTTTTGGACCAGTCACATCCTTACCCAGCTCCTCCTTGTCATACGTTACCTGAAAGTTAATACAAAACACAGCTTACACTCGTAAGGAACTTTATGTATGAAGTCCAGTTTACCGTGTCACTTCTAAGTATAATTTCATTTCCTGCCCAAAAAGCCATGCTGGCTGCAGATTACCTTCCTAGGATTCATATTTGTCTTGGTGCCACTAGGTTAAATCAGGACACGTGTATGGAAAGTATGTCATCAGTAGCAAGATTCAAACACAATATAGCGTCAAAAACACAACCAGCTTATGCCTTGTCTAGCTTTATTTGCATTTTCCACTTAATTATCTGTAATATTCTCCCCGGTTATACCTGTATGTGACTCACCTGTAACTTGCCCATATCTCCCTCTCCTATCAGTCCTCTCCATTGTGTCATGGACTTGTCCAGATTCATCAGTGCAGTCTCCCAGAGTCTCACACAGCCTCCTGTATCCACGGTAACCACCCCGTCATTGCTCATTCCAGCAGTCACCAGGTTGATGTCTGAGGCACTCGTGTACCACTGGTGGTAAATGTTTGTGTTTGTGGCTCTAAACATACACAAGTTTTATTGTAAACACTTACAAAATATGGGCATAACTTAAGTATATGGACACGGTAAATGTCCTGTGTCATTATGGTATATTATGGTCTTTTATTGCACTTTAATCTGGGTGCACTGTATATTTATCTGTATATAGGGAATGCAGCTACATTTAAGCCATGTGTAACGCATAATACATAAAAAAGATTAAATACTATTTATTTTATTAAGAAATATGGCTGCTTTACAAATGCAGACAGAATACTCTGGAGTCATTTAGCTTATGATAAAACCTATTGAAAAAATGTAAGTGTAATATATGATTGCCTAATATTTATTGGAAATAGATATAAAATCCATTTCATTACTTAAATTATGTGGCTGAGTATATAGAGTGCAGCCACATTTAGGTGGAACAACTTACCAAAAACATCAAAATGTGCCGTATCATAACTGTAAACTAACAATAAATCTACTGTGTCCATATACTTACACAATGCCAAAATATGTTCTCTTAATAATCTTTGAAACAACATATTTTTATTAATTTAAAAGTTATCTTTTGATTCTTTCAATTCTGGATGATTACAATGTACAAAATCCAGATGTTACAAAATCAGTGCAAAATTTCCCGAACTGAGGTACAATTTCTCATTTGACTTTGAGGGATATATCAGCCACCTAATTTTCTGCAAGAGGTTTCACATTCTGAACCATTTAGATCTATAATACAAGAGACTATGTGAGATCAGTTCATCATATCAGTGAGGCTGCAGACTTACCCTGGCACAGGAATGTATCTCACAGTTTTGTTAACTGGGTTTGTCACCTCCAGGAAGCCTGACAGGTGCTTGGGTCTCTTACCTAAAATATGTCTGCATTAATAAGTTTCAACTGCCCACTGTAGATGCAGAAACTAATAAATGATCATCATTGATTTTATAAATATTAGTGTTTCATTACAAAGATAACCCATCGAGTCATTCCACAGATACCATCTTTTTTCTATTGGCTGCACTCAGTGTAAATACCACATAGCTTAACTAGTGATTTCTGGATAACAGACCACAAAATAGAAAATATACAGATGTAGTTTTGGTGCCTACAATCCCAGTTAGATCTTTGTCACAAAAAGAATTTCTATTTATATATATCTATTTAAAATGTATATCACGAAAAGAAATAAGGCCCAAAAAAAAAAAAAAAAAACCCACTGATTTATGCAGAGGAAAGAAGAGAAAAACCTTAAACATAAGGTTAGTTAAATTTAAATATTTAAAAATATTTTGATTATGAAAGTTAATGACCATTTAAAACCACTGAGAACCAACCTTTCAGAGACTGCATTTACCCTTATAGTCTCCATAAAATCATGCAACTCACCCACAGAGAAGAGGTTCAGTGGTATTTGTTTCTCATGCACTGCCCAGTGGTACAGACAGATACAAAGCATTTATTTAGAATAGCATCAGAGATGCCCGTACCCCACAGCCTAGGGAAATATTTTAACACCATGAGATATAGAAGTACTGTATCAGTACAAACTTCAGAATACTTTCAGAGCACTGTCAGTTATATAAAGGTCCAAACAATGTTTAAATAGAGAAATAATGTCCAAGAGAAAAATAATACATGTACTTTATCTACATCTGGCATGGCCGAATTATGGTTTAGATGTTTTGAATATTACCATGCATACAGAAATGGTAATACATTCAATGAATGCTTATGTGTGGTGTTGGAGCCAAATCTGTGGCTCACTTGATGAAATACCATCTGTTACAATGGGAAGCTGTAAAAGTAAAATTCTTAATGAATTCTAACATGACTTTAACAGTGCTTAATCTACATCAAAAGACAGACCCAAAGGTGCAACAAGATTTTAAAGGTCAAGGTCACTACGACAAGGTCAAAGGTCAAATCAAGGTCACACCATGATGCTGCACACCTACTACCCCTAACCAATGTCTCTACCAAGCATCAACTGCCTACACCTTACGGTTTCCGAGATATAGCCCGGACAATATTTTATAGGTCAAGGTAACTACAGCAAGGTCAAAGGTCAAATCAAGGTGAGACCATGACGTTGCACACCTACACCTCCTAGCCAATGTCCCTACCAAGTATCAACTTCCTACACCTCACGGTTTCAGAGATATAGCCCGGACAAGATTTTATAGGTCAGGGTCACTACAGCAAGGTCAAAGGTCAAATCCAGGTCAGACCATGACATTGCACACCTACACCCCCTAACCAATGTCCCTACCAAGTATCAACTTCCTACACCTCACGGTTTTTGAGATACAGCCCGTACAATTTTTTTCCCGAGGCCCGCCCGCCTGTCCGGACGCCATGGGTGAAAACAATACCCCGACAGCCCTTAAGGGCTGTGGAGTAAAAATGATATGAACTCACCCTCTGGGAAGAGATCTAGGGGCACTTGGTAGTCAGGCACTGTCCGCACAACTTGACTGGAGTCAGGCAAGTATACCACAGGGTCACGTGCCCGCAGTTTGCTGCGAGGTGCGTGAATGTATCCTTTGAGACGGTCAGGAATATCCACTTCCTTGTGCTCCTTCCTGGCACATGCATGCAACTCCACTGTACTCTGAATGGAGGGATTCATTCATATACAGCTGACATGTTGATACATTATGTGAAGAATATTTATATAAAATGATATGTGTAACATCAATGCAGTAAACCAGGAGAAAAATATCATCAGAGTTGTCTGTACCCCACAGCCTGTGGTAACAGCATTGGACAACATGAGGTATACACAAGTCTTCTCTTTCTCTTAGAACAAACATTGTAAGTTATGTAAAGGTGGTTGAAAAATAACTGTAACAATAAAGAAAGAGAAACTGTATGTAAAGACAACATATTAATATGTGACAATTTAATAGCAAAATAACAACATTAGTTTAAAAACTTTAAGTTATAAAATTTATTAATTTGCCCATTTATTAAAGTATAGCTGTCAATGGACACACCTACACACCCCACATTAATGTCCCCACCAAGTATGAACTTTCCTATACCTCACAGTTTCTAAGATACAGCCCAGACAAGGTTTTTCCTGCTGAACACCTGCTGGTCCAGTCAGATGCCAAAGGTGAAAACAATACCACACAAAATTAATTGTTATAACTGAGTCTATAAATTTGGTGCACCATGTCATAACTTTACATGAAATTTCTAAAACTATTTTTTTTTCTCAGAAGCAGCTTCATTACTTTTACATTGTCTTACAAAGTCAGTGCAGCATAGAGAGAGTTGGTGAGTACTCAATTGGTCTGGCAATTGATCCTTCATATTGTAGCTACAAACAAAGGTTATTATAACGGAGTCTGTGAGTGTAACTTCTGGACACTCACTAGTTCTGGTAGTCCTACAGCAGCCACATAGTAGTTGTATGGATCAGACAGCACTCTGTTTGGAGAGGTCATTTTGTGACCTAACACAGCACTGAGGTGGCTCTCATGCATGCCCACGCCCCCACACACATCCAGAGAGGTCATGTTCAGGTCTGTAATACATGTGAAAGTCTGTAACCAAGTATAAAACCCATAATCAATGGGACAAAGATTCACAGTTGTCATCTCATCCCTTAAAGTTTTGCAAAAATTTTGGGAAAATTTCATAATGTAACAGGGGTGTTTCACTGGGGCTGTCTTGTTTGTAACTAAGGAATTTTTGAGGGTCGGGAAAAATGTTTACAGAGTCGGTTAGTTTGGGTTATGGTTTTCTGGTTTGACTTGATGGGTAGGAAACATATCAAACATGTTTGATACTTCACAGACGCTCCACAACTCTAAATCCCAACTGTGGATCTGCCCACCTGGAAACCGGTTTATCTGATCACTTCCAGTCTTGTTCTTATCACTTCCAGTCTTGTCCTTTTCACTTCCAGTCTTGTCCTATCATGAAACCGCCTTGTCTTTGTCACTTAAGTCTTGCTCATTTGCAGTTCACTCCAGTGTAATGTGAGATAAAGAAATATGACCAAAAATCCAAATCTAGGTCAATACTAAATATTTGGATCCCATCAGGTGACCTAAACTACTAGATTGACATTTTTGTGTTTTTTAATTATGGTTTTCAGGTTTGGGCTTTAAAATTACGAAAAAAAAAACATCAACCTATTTCTGATTCTGATAATATGAAAGAAAGGACCATTTAAAATAGAAAATTTCCATTTGCAAGGTATTGCATCTTACTTAAACAAGCAGACGGAGATGTTCTTCTCAGAATATCTCAAGTGACAATGACAACCCTGTTGCTTGTTCCTGGCTTTTATACTCCCAGGTTGGACCTCTGGGAAAGACAGCTTCTAAATTTTGTCCCTGTGAGCAATTTCCCTACACGCTATCAAATTCTCCCAACCCTCATATTTATCATCCTTAATCAAACCCAGTAGCCTTACTCGTGGAAATCGGCTTTCTCTTTCTTCAGTTCGTCCCAAGAAGGCCATTGGCAGGCGAGGTTTTGCAATGGCTTCTCCCACTGAATGGAACAGACTCCCACAATTGGTATGATCTCAGAACACAATCATAAGGTTTCGAAGCCACCTAAAGACCTACTTGTTTAGACTTGCATACCCCCCACCATAGTATTTCTCCCCTTGCGGTGCTAAATCAGGATTTTGACCCGGCATGTCCCTCAAATTTCCCTTTTTTGCCTTAAGCGCATTAGGGGATGTTGCATCAATTTTGCGCTATATAAATCATTCTATTCTATTCTACACATTTATTCAGTATTGGCCTAGTTTTCAATTTTTTGATAAGCTGACACTTGATGCCTCTTTTCCCCAGAAATTGCTGCATGGAAAAAGGTTTGGCAATACCAACTGCAAGTCTGGTTGTGGTGACTGTACACTTTTCCAGTCTTGTCAGGTCGTCACTACAGCTTATCGTGGTTTGCTACGACTTGTCTTTTGTGCCTCTAGCGTCGTTTAGGGTCAGCTTCAGTGGAACACCCCCTTATCTTCTACTCATACCCAGAAACTTATCTTGAAAAGTAAATATGATTCTTTTTAACATACAGTTTAATTAGATTCATTAAAAGTTTGATTTTCAGTAAATGTCTACTTAAGATCAACATCTCAGTGACATCAGTGTCATGTTGGAAACTTGACTGTTGGGATTTGGAACTACTTTTCAATGTACTGGTGGTAGCAGATAATCAGAGGTTCTATTGTTGAAATATCTACCTGATTTGTCTTCAGCTTCCTGTAGTTTGTACTCAAACTGGTTCTTCTCAGTATTACTCAATACAAACTTCCTGCATAATACAACACAGTGTATATATCACACTGCACCAGACTGGCTTGCATGACAAGGAAACAGTTTATGAATGTTCAACAGTCTTCGATATACACAATTATCGAGTATTACAAGGCTGTTATTTTCCACTATGTGCCATATATGGCCTGTATAGGGGGATATGCAGGACAGGATAGATTTTTTTCTTGATAATATTTTGGAAGATATGTAACCTACAAAGCTGTTATAAATATCATTAGAAAGATATTTCAACAGTGCTTCTGTTCATATTAATTGCATAAAAATCCATACAGAAATAGCTGAGATATCTCAAGTTAAAGATTGAGGCTTTTTTCCATTGGCTCTTGCATATATGGCAGCCTTTTTCACATTTTCCTTATAGACGTGTTTAATTCATAAATCATAGAAAATGGTGGATAATAAAAGCAAAACATCCCTCATCAGACATATACAGAAAAAACATATATCACTCATGACAGTTAAAAATATAATACTCATGCAACACACATAATATTGTTATCTTCATTCATGTATATTTTTTCTGTATCTCTCATCTGGGTAGTTTTCCTTTTAATTGCACAACACAATCAGCAAAAATCAATTCACTAGCAGGTGTTGCTTATTCTAACTTCTTCACTGATGTGGGTGATACCCATATTTAAACTTAAGAGTAAATGTTTTTTTTCTAAATTATCAAAAAACACCAGGGACATAATCCCACAGATATCACAGTATATACTATTCATTCATATTCTTTAACAGTGTGTTACTTGTGAGTGGTGAGTTCTGTGAGAAGCCAGCTGTGTCTGGACATCATGTGGATGTCTTGAATCTTGAGGGGGAGGGAGATGCTGTGACACCGGCCCTCCAGCATCTGCACTACATCTATGGACTCTCTGCAAGTAAGGTGTGCACTCATACAAGGCTTAACATTGCATTAATGCTTTGTGTTTGAACTTACATACAGGACACTTGTAGATAGTGTATTTACAATTAAGGACACAGATACACAACAAGATTTAAAAGCACATGCATCATAACAGCCAATGTACACATCTCATTTATGCAAGACTGGAAAATATGTGACAAAGGAGTTAAATAAAGCCTTCATAAGTTAAAGTTATGATTTTATGGGGATATTATCTGAACTCATGAGGACATTCTCTCATAGTTTTATTGTTTTAAGCCACAAATAAATGAAGACTCTCACCCTTCCTGTTTGTAGAATAGCACCAGCCCATCTGGTTCATGGCTGAAGTCCCCACACATCCGGAACGTTCCCTGTACAGAGAACACAGGCTTTGAAATGATCAATCAACAACCAAAGACAATAGTTTTAATAAGAAAAACATGTTCAGTTTATGCCTCCTAATTATGCTTTATAGAACAACATCTTGCAAAGCCACTGCTACAATAAAGTATTTTAACAGCATTACACATGTTATATTCACTGGTACACAACAGGCAAAGCAACAAACCAGGCTCTACTTTGGTAATTTAGTTGAAAACATCATTTTGGGCATCTTTATTTGGGCACTGAAAAACATGTACACCAATATCTTTTTGTAACATGATATTTGGGGCCGGTTTCAGGAAGCCTCCTTTGTTTTTTCCTTCCTTAAAGAAAAGGAAGGGGGATTTCTAACCTTTGGCAAAGCTTCCCTTAAATCCTGTTTCACAAAGCCTCCTTTATTCCACCTTACCAAAGATTTCCTTAAAACAAAGGAAGGGCGATTCCCTGTATAACCACACTGCTTGGAATTTCCCCTCCATTACTTGTATAACCTTCACACAATTTATTTTAATATTAAGAGAGTAAATTGCATTTTAGCATTTTAACTATTTTAATCTTGGTACATTAGGTACATTTTAATTTTCAGATATATTATTTGCATTTTTATTTCTTTTGGGAGTTGTTTCCAAAACCTATAAACACACCAATGTTTTTCTTTCACTGTAAGTACATGTGTACTTGTACACTTATTTTGTACCTAAATTACCTTATGGAGGCAATGTCCTTATTGTAACAATGTCAAAGATCAGTGAAGTCAGTTAATCTATATTATACTATATTTTAATAAATTTTGTAAAATGCAGATTGGTTGCAATTATATTTTGCAAATTAATACAGTAGGTCACATGACAATTTTTTACCCAACGTAAGGGAGGGGCCCTTTATGTTCAAGGAAACTCCATGAATAAGTTTCTCACTTCAAAAGTTTGAACATCAATTTTTTAAGAATTAAATAACCAAATTGTATGAAATAAACAGCAAAACATTGTTTGTGAATGTAGGTTTGACAATAATGTTTCAAGTTCTATATATTTAGGTGGATTCACCTTAAAATGTTCATTAAAGTTAATAAACATTCCTTGAAGGACAGTTCCTTAAATCTAAGGTAGGTCCTTAGCTTCCTTGAAATTCAAGGGAGTTTTCAAGGTCTCCTTTAAGGAAGGAGGCTTTGTGAAACTGAGATTTTTTAAAGGAGGGAGAAAATCAAGGAAATTTGAAAATTTTAATTACTTAAATGTAGCTTTTATAAGCTACAAGCTTACCATGTGGGACTTAATGCTGTTCTCGGGTTGCCACACCTGCGGCAAGCGTCTTAGAAAAAAAGACAGTTCTTGTTAGCCACCGGATATGCTGGTAGTTGTCGTCACGTGATAACTTCTGACCAATCGTCCTACTTTCTCGTTGAAATTTTCTAAAACCTACCCCTCAGCTGTAAACAGCGGGGAGGCAGGGTGGGACTCTCCTAAGTCCCACATGGTAAGCTTGTAGCTTATAAAAGCTACATTTAAGTAATTAAAATTTTCAATTTTATTACGCTACAATAACTTACCATGTGGGACTTAATGCTGAATTCAACCGCCCGGTGGCGGGATTACAGCTGAGACTGGAAGATATGTCATTTTTTCTTAGAATTTGGAATTAAGATATATATAGAATAGTGCCAGAAATACCAGTCTGAGTCCCATTTACAGTGCCCCGATCCCGAAGACCGGGGCTGTAAAACCAAAACCCTAAGTAAAAGAGAGACAGTGCTGAAACTGTCTAGATGTTTGACTGTAGGACGGAAGTGCAGCAGTGCTCACTTGAGGTCTAGGGTCCCTGAGGGACCTTCACGAATGACTGACCAACCCAATGGTTGGACATCTCATAAATTTTTATCACCTAAATATGAGATTAATGACAACTAAGTAAGTCCTTAATACAAAATACTTGATAATTAAAAACAAAATGACCTTACCCGTAACATCTTGAAGGTAAAGGAATACCTAGATCCTGGGAGAGACTCCTGAAGACTTGGTTGTAGCGGATGTGCCCCCCCTTTTTTCTTTCCGAGGACAACTGGTCTGAGGGGAAGGATCTAGGACTTGTTGTGCCGCCACTACGGGTCCCAGATACATATTGTTGTCGGTGTCCGACCAAGTAAGGTCTTTGAGGTAAAAATTTGTAAATGTGTTGTGAGCTTTCCAGTGACAGGCTTGCATGAATTTGGTCCACCGATACCCCACCGTAAAAGGCCTTAGAGGCCGCGAAGGCCCGGATGTCATGCGCTTTAACTTGGACCAAGTCCAAGGCTTGTTGGTCTGCTTGTTTGTAACAAAGTAGGACGGTTTGTTTCAACCAGGAAGAGAGAGTAGCGGGTCTGATGTCTGAGGTATGTCCTTTCTTGAAGGAGATAAAAAGGAGGGAACGAGACCCTCTCAGGTCTTTGGTTCGGTCCAGATAATACCTCAGGGCCCGTACCGGACACAGGGTCCTGTCTTCTTTGTCTATTTACAATGGTAGTCAAAGCAGGAATAGTCACCGGAGACACACTTTGAGAACCTTCTCTTGCTAGTTGGTTTTTGGCTATGACATCAGAAGAGGGGAACAAGGCGACCTTTTCCCATTGGCCTAGATTAGATACTTTGTTTGCGACCCAGGCATGGATTTTGCCAAAGCTAGCAAGAAAGCAGTTTTGAGAGTGAGATGTTTGAGGTCTGTGTCTTTCATGGGCTCAAATGGTGCTTTTGTGAGCTCATTGAGGACAACAGAAAGGTTCCACTTGGGTAAGTTTCTGGAACTTTTGGGACGATCCCTGTGAAAACTGGAGAGTAACCTATGAAGGTCTGCATTGTGTGCAATATGTGTCAACGATTGCAGTCCTGTAACCATCAATGGTCGAGGGGCGCCTGTTTAGGTCTTGGTACAGGTACATGAAAAAATCTGAGATTTGTTTCACAGATGGAGTGGAGAAATCCACCGAATTTTCTCTGCACCATTTTTCAAAAAGGACCCACTTTGACTTATAGATGGTCCTTGTTGATGACCGCTGAGGCGCAGCAATTCTCTCTGACACCTCCACAGAGAAGCCTTGTTCTTGGAGTTGTCCGCTCCTAGACACCAGGCGTGGAGGTTCAGGTGCTGGGGGTTGTTGTGGAACACATACTTGTGGGACTGTTTGAGTAGGGTCGTTGACACTGGGAGTTGTAGTGGGATCTCTGTTGAGAGCTGCACTAGGTCCCAAAACCAGGGCATCCCTGGCCAGCCTGGGGCTATTACGATGATCAGGCAATGGCATTGCCTGATCTTTTGGATCACCTTGTGAAATAGAGCTGTAGGAGGGTACGCATAGGCTGTGAGGTTGGTCCAGTTTATGTTTAGAGCATCTATGTCCCAGGCCCTTGGGTCTGGGATAGGAGACACGTACAGTCGGAGCTTGTGGTTCAGGTGAGTGGCAAATAAGTCTACATGAGGTGTGAACCACTTCTGGCAGATCTGTTTGAACACCTGTGGGTGCAGAGACCATTCTGTTGACTGCACTTGGTTGGACCTGGACAGTAGGTCGGCCATCACATTCAGGCACCCTGGAATGTGCCTGGCTTTCAATGTTATGTGGTAGTGATGGCACCAGGTCATAATCTTCCACAGGAGAGCGCACATCTCTGCTGAGTGTGTTCCTCCCTGTTTGTTGATGTAGGCTACCACTGTTGAGTTGTCCGTCGCAACTAACACTGTTTGATTCTGGCACTGGTCCTTGAAGTCTCGAAGGGCCAGGGAGACCGCCTTCAATTCCAGGACATTTATGTGTAGCCTTTTTTCCCGATCTGACCACAGACCCTTTGTAGAGTTTTGATCTAAGTGAGCGCCCCAACCTTCGTTTGAGGCGTCGGTAAAGAGTTGGATACTATGGTCTTTGGGATGAAGGTCTGCACCTTTCATCACGTTTGAGGGATTTTGCCACCAATCTAGGTGGGCTGCAATGGCTTCTGTCCAAGGAAGGAGGTTGTCCAGCGACTGAGGATATCTCCAGTGCTCCTTGAGATGAAACTGAAAGGACCTCATGTGAAGGCGTCCCTCTGGGACCATTTTCTCCGTTGAGGCTAGCAACCCAATTAGAGACATCAAACATCTTGCAGTCAAAACACGTTTTGACTTGAGTCGTAGGATCAAATCCTGAAGTTTGAGCCATCTCTCTTGAGTGGGTTTTACAAGGGCTGAATCTAGGTGGTATTCGTAGCCCATGAACGAAAACACCTGAGTAGGTTTCAGTTCTGATTTTTCCTGATTTATTATCCACCCCAAGGACTGAGTTAGGTCTACCACTGCCTGTGTGTTCACTTGGGCTTCCTCCTGAGACTGGGACCTGATCAGCCAGTCGTCCAGATATTGGTGAATTCTGAGTCCTCTTGAGAGGGCCATTAGTTTCACTTCCTTTACAATCATTGTAAAGACCTGGGGGGCTGTGGCCAGCCCGAACGGGAGGGAGGTGAACTGGAACACCTGAGCCTTGTAGCAAAACCTTAGGTATTTCCTTGAGTTTGGGTGGATGGGGATGTGTAGGTAAGCGTCTGACAGATCTATCGACGATACCCACTCCCCTGGAATCAGGGAAGTCTGGATGGACTCTGGAGTTTCCATTTTGAACTTTTCTACGTGTAGAAAAGTGTTGAGCCTGCTTAAGTCTATGACTGGCCTCCACCTTTGGTGAGGTTTGGGTACTAGAAACAGGCGACTGTAAAACCCGAGAGATTTTACATTTTCCACCCTTTCGATAGCGTTCTTTGACAGGAGAGACTGGATACAATTATTATTATTATTATTATGTATTTATGTATTTTTTTTATTATTAGGTATTTATACTCAGCGCAATATCTCCATATACTACAGGACTCAAAGCGCTATTTCAGCAATCCGACTGTACAGGTACAGCCCAACTCACAAGTAACTGACATTCCCCTAACTGAAAGATAGAGGCTCAAGGATGACCATTTATCAACGTCCTTGAGGTTCTTTAACCTGCCACTGGGGATAGCACCCAATGATAGAGGACCGCCATTTTAAGTGGTCATCCGAGCCACTATGTATCTGCCTGTACCTGGGATTGAACCCACGTCCTCTGAGTTCCTAGACAAGCATGTTACCCGCTAGGCCACAAGTGGCCAAAGCTTGGTCTTTTTGTTGGGCCTTGTACTCTGACAGAATCAGAGGAAATCTGATCAAGTTTGGCTTTGAACGGAATGGCAGAACGTAGCCAATGGTGATAATGTTTAACACGTTTTGAGAACATTTGTTTGTTAGCCAGTCTCTCCTGAAAGAACGGAGGTGACCTCCTACTGGTGGACTGAGTGAGGCTTTGGAGGAGTCATTGGGAAGGGGGGTTTCCACGTCCCCTTCCCCTATTGTGGGGTCGAAAACGACCCCTGGAGCCTCTGAAGTTGGGTTTTCCTCTTCCCGAGGGAAAGGATTGGTTACTGCTTTGAGAGGTATTGCCCCCATAGGGGCGTTTCCTGTAGGAGCCTCTTTTCTTGTGGGGACCACGAAAGGGCTTATTCTGGTAGGGTGCGAAACCCTGAGAATCTTTTGAGGTGCCTTTTTTGAGAAGGAAGTCCTCACCTTCCTTCACGAGTTGAGACTCGAACAAGGAAGAGCCCCAAAAGGACGAGTTTCTAAGTTCTTGACGTCTCGTTTCTCCTAACTGTGGATGGAGTCATCTCGGCTTCGCGCCTAAGCAAGCTGGTATTAGCCATAGAGTATAGCTCCCTCTGGAGAATATGGGCTAGAGACTTGCTGAGACATGTGAGGGCTCTGTGTTGAACAAGAACTGTCTTGTTCCAAAAATCCATGTACTCGGCTACTTCCTCATATCCGCGCTTTGCTGCTTTCTCAGGATTGGCACCTTTCTGAATCTGAGATTTAATCTTTTTGACAGTTGATTTAATGCTATGTTGGCATTTTTCCAAGGAAGCATTGCAAGAAGAGGAGGTTTTGGCAAATGCAGCGGTGAAATTGAGGGTTGAGATATTTTGTCTAGCCTGCTGTTCCAGCTCCTTGAGGACTGGCAGGGAAACTTTGGCTACTGGTGCCCCAGGAGGTCTAGGAGTAATACAGATCTTAGCAAAGTCTGTATTCAACTCCTGAATTTTATCCTGAAATGTGGGCTGTCCCACCTTGTACCACTTAGAAGTGGAAGGAGGAGGCTTGACATATTTGTCAAAGGTGTCCTTGATAACTGAGCTAAGGGGTAGAATAGAGGAAGGACCTCTAGGTCTGAGCTCTTGACGGCCTTTTTCATCATCTAGACCCAATACTGAGGTAGAAGACCTAGGCATAGATTCCCTGGGGTCAGGGAGGGAGAGAATACGCCTGAAGGTGTCTACTTCTTCAGAGTATTGTGAGGGAATGTCAGACAGAGCTACTTCCATATAATAAGGTGGGTCTGGATCATGTTGTGGGAGGTCTTGATCAGAAGCTGCTCCTGAGGGCTGAGCCCTAGAGGGCTTAGAAGACCTGTGTCTAGCTACAGGGGACTGATCTTCCTCTGAAGAAAAGGATACATATCTCGACCTTGATTTATGCTTGCTCTTGTCAGAGTGTTTCTTAGGTCTAGAAGAAGGGATCCGAGGTTGATCGGAATCCTCATGTGGTTGGTCCGAGGCAGAGCTCGTATCAACTGGCTGCCTATGGCTTTCCTTTTTATGAGAGTACGAGACCTCTTCGGGATGACCCTCAGAGGGGGCAACGTACTGATCCGAGGTATCTTGGTTGAGTACTAGGCGAGGAGGGAGTGCTGGACCGTAGTCCACATCCATAGCCTCGCTCTGAATGTTAGTACTAGATCTCGGAGGGGGCAAATCCAGAGGGGCAGCATTGTTACTGGACAAGCCAGGTTTGGAAGCAGGAAGTGAGGATTCTACCTCGACTTTCTTTCCTCTCAAAGCAACTGAAACGCTTCCAACATGGATGCCTGGAAGGTACCCATTTGCTGCTGTAAGTGTATATTTAAGGAATCACCCAGGGAATTCTCAAGGTTTTTCTGGATTTTATTTTGCAAAGCTGGACCTGGGGTGGGTGGAACAGACTTGGCTGGGGTCTTTAAAGACAATGAACTGAAGGCGAGAGGTTGAGGACGGGGGGGGGGGGGGGGGGGGGGGTGAGGTAAAAAGGTTATCAGCAGCACTCTCGAGGTCTGCATTAGAACCAGTGAAGGAGTCCCCGTCGCCTTCATCCAAAATATCTAGTTCATCATCTTTAGAGCTAGTTTCCGCTTTTTGCTTTTTTAGGTAACGTTTCCTATTTTGAATTTTCTTTAATTGTTCATCAGAAAAAGACGTACACACTTGACAGGGAGTTTCAAAGGTGACACAGGGGTCATCACCTTGCCAGCCTCCCTACAGGTAGGGCAGTAGTTGTGTAAGTTAAAGCTGAAGCAAAAGTGGCGGCATTTGAGGGCTCTCGGTTTGTCTTTATTTGCTTGATGAAGAGACATTTTATTACGCAATAAAAAGACGTTATGAAATTGGGTGAACCGAGGAAAGCTCAAAACACGCGAAAGCAAGAAAAATACTTATCCTGTGAAAATTAAAATTTTACAGAATGATCTATGATATATATTATAAGAAATATGCAAATATTAGCCTCCAACAATAAGTAAAGTCTGAGAAATAAATGAAAATGTCTGTATATTTACAAACTGCTACCAGTCAATCGTGGCCAACGAGAAAGTAGGACAATTGGTCAGAAGTTATCACGTGACGACAACTACCAGCATATCCGGTGGCTAACAAGAACTGTCTTTTTTTCTAAGACGTTGGCCGCGGGTGTGGCAACCCGAGAACAGCATTAAGTCCCACATGGTAAGCTATTGTAGCGTAATAAAACCTAGAATTTAAGGTGACCTTTATCTTAAGGAGGCTTCGTGATACTGGCCCCAGGACCCGTATTCACGAAAGGTCTTATACTTAGCCGGGTCTTAGGCTTAAATCCAGTCTTAAAGTTAAGACTTTTGTCTCAGCTAAGTTTTGTCTTAAAACATTCACAAAGGGTGACTTAGCTAAGTCCAAGATTATCACATAACCACAGTGGTTTTCTGTGTCATGTGACCTTTCTTTTCTATTCAAACTATACTATTGGTGACATATATCCTTCATTTAATGCATTTTATCTAAGGAAAAGTGCTGTTTTGAAATGGAAAATGGAACATATAAACTTCACAAAGACTACTTTAGTGAGGTGTTCTGTATAATTATACTTTATTTACAGCCATTTCAAATTTTGAAGTGGAGAAAAATTTATGGCGGCCATATTTAAGTCCTCTTTACAAAACTTAAGCCCACTACCAACCAGTCTTAAAGTTGAGCCCTTGGGTAAGCCCTAAGACTGGTCTTAAATTCTTTGTGAATACCACTAAGCCTAAGACAAAAGTCTAAGCAGTTTTGGGGCAGAAACTTGAGACAAAAGTCTTAACTTTAAGCCTAAGCCCTGGCTAAGACCTTTTGTGAATACGGGCCCAGGGCTGGTATTCACAAAGGGTCTTAGACTTAGCCAGGTCTTAGGCTTAAATGTGATCTTAAAGTTGAGACTTTTGTCTCAGCGAAGTTTTATCTTGAATCCGTATTCACAAAGGGTGACTTAGCTAAGTTCAAGATTATCAAATAACCACAGTGGTTTTCTGTGTCATGTGACCTTTCTTTTCTATTCAAACTATACTATTGGTGAAATATATCCTTCATTTAATGCATATTATCTAAGGAAAAGTGCTAGTTTGAAATGGAAAACCTTTTTACCACATATAAACTTCCAAAGACTGCTTTAGTGAGATGTTCTGTATAATTATATTTTATTTACAGCCATTTCAAATTTTGAAGTGGAGAAAAGTTTATGGCGGCCATATTTAAGTCCTCTTCACAAAATTTAAGGCCACTACCAACCAGTCTTAAAGTTGAGCCCTTGGCTAAGCCTAAGACCAGTCTTAAACTAGAGATTGCGTCTCGACGCAGTGTATCCCCGGACAGGACATAGTTAAGGCGTGAATATGTCAGTCTTGAGCCTGTTTCCTGGAGCACCAGGTCAGGATTGTCCATAGTACCAGATTACTCCCAAAAGCTAATCACTAGTTCTTTCAGTTATATCTGTCTTTAAAAATTACATTTCATGGATCCAGAAGATCCATATAGTGATCCGGATCACTTCCAAAATTCCATCATTTCATCCTTTTACCTTTTCAGACATATTCTAAAAATTTCATCAAAATCCGTCCATAAGTTTTTTAGTTATCTTGTACACAAACACATCTGGCAGCCTGGATCCACATGATCCATACAGTGATCCAGATTACTCCCAAAAACTAATCACTTGTTCTTTGTCCCATTTAAGACATTTCCTGAAAATTTCATAAAAATCCATCCATGACTTTTTGAGCTATTTGTCTTTAAAAATTACATTTCTTGGATCCAGAAGATCCAGATAGTGGTCCAGATCACTCGCAAAATTGAATCATTTCTTCCTTTTACCACTTCTTCCTTTTACCATTCGTAACATATCCTAAAAATATCAAAGTCCATCCCAAGATTATGTGGCAGCCTGAATCCAGATGATCCAGATCACTCCAAAAATTTAATCACATGTTCCTTGTACCATTTAGGCAATTTGCTGAAACAATCCATCCATAACTTTTTGCAGTATCTGTCTTTAAAAATCACATTTCATGGATCCAGAAGATACATATAGTGATCCAGATCACTTCCAAAATTCAATCATTTCATCCTTTTACCTTTTCAGACATATCCTGAAAATTTCATCAAAATCCGTCCATAAGTTTTTGATTTATCTTGTACATAAACACATCTGGCAGCCTGGATCCAGATGATCGAGATCACTCCCACAATCTAATCACTTGTTCCTTGTCCCATTTAGGACATTTCCTGAAAATTTCATCAAAATCCACCCATGACTTTTTGAGCTATTTGTCTTTAAAATTATATTTCATGGATCCAGAAGATCCAGATAGTGGTCCAGATCACTCGCAAAATTTAATCATTTCTTCCTTTTACCACTTCTTCCTTTTACCATTTCTAACATATCCTAAAAATATCATCAAAATTCATCCTAAAATTCTGTTGCAGCCTGGATTCAGATGATCCAGATCGCTCCAAAAATGTAATCACTTGTTCCTTGTACCATTTACATCATTTGTTGAAAATGTCATCACAATCCATCCATAACTTTTTGAGGTATCTATCTTTAAAAATTACATTTCATGGATCCAGAAGATCCATATAGTGATCCGGATCACTTCCAAAATTCAATCATTTCATCCTTTTACCTTTTCAGACATATCCAAAAATTTCATCAAAATCCGTCCATAAGTTTTTCAGCTACATTGTATGATTGTACACAAACAGATCTGGCAGCCTGGATCCAGATGATCCAGACAGTGATCCGGATCACTCCCAAAATCTAATCACTTGTTCCTCGCACCATTTAGGTCATTTGCTGAAAATGTCATCACAATCCATCGATAACTTTTTGAGGTATCTGTCTTTAAAAATTACATTTCATGGATCCAGAAGATCCATATGGTGATCCGGATCACTTGCAAAATTCAATCATTTCATCCTTTTACCTTTTCAGACATATCCTGAAAATTTCATCAAAATCCGTCCATAAGTTTTGGATTTATCTAGTACACAAACACATCTGGCAGCCTGGATCCAGATGATCCAGATCACTCCCAAATTCTAATCACTTGTTCCTTGTCCCATTTAGGACATTTCCTGAAAATTTCATCAAAATCCACCCATAACTTTTTGAGCTATTTGTCTTTAAAAATTATATTTCATGGATCCAGAAGATCCAGATAGTGGTCCAGATCACTCGCAAAATTGAACCATTTCTTCCTTTTACCACTTCTTCCTTTTACCATTTGTAACATATCCTAAAAATATCATCAAAATTCATCCTAAAATTATGTTGCAGCCTGGATCCAGATGATCCAGACAGTGATCCAGATCACTCCAAAAATTTAATCATATCTTCCTTTTACCATTTTGGACATATCCTAAAAAATTTATCAAAATCCATTGTCAGTTTTTGAGTTATCTTGTTCACAAACAAACAAACAAATAGAGGGCCAAAAATGACCCTCGATCAGGTACTTTGGCGGTCAGTGGATGACCTTAAATGAAGATCTGTAACCGGTAAGCCTGGATGCTGGTACTCCATCATGTACTCAACCTCCAAAGCCATTTTCAATAGTTTCGATGCAATGTAGTCAGCATTAAGTGTGAAAATATCTCCAAATTTGCCATAAATGACCCTTGGTCAGGTACTTTGGCGGTCAGTGGATGACCTTAAATGAAGATCTGTAACCAGTAAGCCTGGATGGTAGAAGTCCATCATGTACTCAACCTCCAAAGCCATTTTCAATAGTTTCCATGCAATATAGTCAGCATTAAGTGTGAAAATATCTCCAAAAAGGCCAAAAATGACCCTCGGTCAGGTACTTTGGCGGTCAGTGGATGACCTTAAATGAAGATCTGTAACTAGTAAGCCTGGATGGTAGAAGTCCATCATGTACTCAACCTCCAAAGCCATTTTCAATAGTTTCCATGCAATATAGTCAGCATTAAGTGTGAAAATATCTCCAAAAAGGCCAAAAATGACCCTCGGTCAGGTACTTTGGCGGTCAGTGGATGACCTTCAATGAAGAGCTTCAAGGTCAAATTTCTGCATGCTTACAGAGGACATATATATGTATTATATATACCAGCCATAGGATGATCTGACTTTCTGTATAGGAGAACTGGGCCAAAAAGTGAAAAAATGGCCAAAATCTGACCTTTAAGAGGCCACCAGTGACCTTGAGATTGAAGGTCAAGGTCACAAAACAATAGCGTTCGTGGCATTGCCCATATATACCCACATACCAAATTTGAAAGTTCTAACTAAAATATTTTTTAGGTTATCACGTCCAAAAGGAAATCTCTGCGGCGGCAGCGGTGGCGGCGGCGGCGGCGTGACCGTACTGAATCCTAAGTATCCCCGACTTTCGTCCGGGGATACAATTCTTTGTGAATACCACTAAGCCTAAGACAAAAGTCTTAGCAGGTTTTGGGCAGAAACTTGAGACAAAAGTCTCAACTTTAAGCTTCCATGAAATTCAAGGGAGTTTTCAAGGTCTCCTTTAAGGAAGGAGGCTTTGTGAAACTGAGATTTTTTAAAGGAGAGAGAAAATCAAGGAAATCCTAGAATTTAAGGTGACCTTTATCCTAAGGAGGCTTCGTGAAACTGGCCCCAGGGCCCGTATTCACGAAAGGTCTGAAGTGGAGAAAAGTTTATGGCAGCCATATTTAAGTCCTCTTTACAAAATTTAAGCCCACTACCAACCAGTCTTAAAGTTGAGCCCTTGGCTAAGCCTAAGACCAGTCTTAAATTCTTTGTGAATACCACTAAGCCTAAGACAAAAGTCTTAGCAGGTTTTGGGCAGAAACTTGAGACAAAAGTCTCAACTTTAAGCCTAAGCCCTGGCTAAGACCTTTCGTGAATACGGGCCCAGAACTGCATTTTAATGGCTGCATACCATTCTGTCATAGTTATACATATAATTAACCCATTAGCTATGATGTAAACATGTCATACAGTATTCCAAATTTGTTATTAAAGGTCTCTAAATAAATACTAAGCATGTGGCACATTCTGATACTTTCCAGTTTGTCCCTCAACATTTTCACAAAATCAAAGAATAAAACTGTTCTGTCACTCAATATACATCAGTATAAGCCATATACAGCAGTAGAAGTGATGTTCCAAAAAGTGATCCCCTCGTTTATTACTAAATGTGCTACTCTTTATCTCATCATTCCACCTGTTGGTACAGCAGTTAAAACAGAAATTGTATGGAGGAGATTGGTGTTCCAATTCTAGCTGTGACTGTAATTATTCACAAGCCATAAATTTACGGTTATGACTGAATTGCACTTTTACTTTTAACTTTATGGAATTTTTATTTATTCCTAAATCTAAGGCGAATCAAGTTATGATAACTCATGATCTAATAGCTGTTTTTATACCTGATAATTCACGATCTAACAGCTGTTTTTATACCTGATAAGTCATTATCTAACAGCTGTTTTTATACCTGATAAGTCATTATCTAACAGCTGTTTTTATACATGATAAGTCATTATCTAACAGCTGTTTTTATACCTGATAAGTCATTATCTAACAGCTCTTTTATACCTGATAACTCATGATCTAACAGCTGTTTTTATACCTGATAATTCACGATCTAACAGCTGTTTTTATACCTGATAATTCACGATCTAACAGCTGTTTTTATACCTGATAAGTCATTATCTAACAGCTGTTTTTATACCTGATAAGTCATCATCTAACAGCTGTTTTTATACCTGATAATTCACGATCTAACAGCTGTTTTTATACCTGATAAGTCATTATCTAACAGTTGTTTTTTTATCCCACACATTGCCTGAAAAAGACATTTGCCATCTTTCATAGTTAATGTTTCAATGTTTTTGGTGTTCTACAAAAGCAAAAATATCTGGGATTCTAAGGCTGCTATACACTATTTTAGATATTATTGTTTCCCTTATCATTCTAGATGATGCACCATTCCATATCTTATTACTCCTTACCATTTCATAGGTGTATACATCACATTAAATAGGTTGCAACCTATGACACTAGTGGATCCGGGGGGGGGGGGGGGGGGGGGGGGGGGGTTCGAACCCCCTCCCTTGAAAAATAATGTAAAGGGGTTCAACCCAAAGTACAAAATTATTTCTTGACAGTGGTGTTAAATTTACAGGAAATGCACTCTATTTTTACCAAAAATTAATTTTTTTCCAGGGGGGCATGCCCCCCGACCCCCTTAGTTATAATATGTCTGATGTGAACCCCCACCTTACTCGATGAGAACCCCCACGTTACATAAAAGCTGGATCCGCCCCTGCTATGACATGGTTAATGTCTTAATTATAACAAAATGCCCTCTTCCAAGAAAAATTCCTTTCTCTACAGATCTGTAAGATGCAACTTATTTTTTTGAGACATTCATCATAATTAAATTGAATTCTTAGTTAAGGATCCTTTGCAAATGAGATACCTAAACTATTAAAAAGACCTTTATATACTTTATATACACCTGCTGTGTTCTGAAGTTGCGAGTGAAGGAGTCGGTGGCAGCCTCTACCAATGAAGAGAGATCCAGTCTCCGTACCTCCCCAAACTCATAGTTCACTTCCAGTACTGTATTGGTCTGTGGACAAACACACAAAAAACGCATCAAAATGCCCTTACACCACAGCCTGGGGAAATAGTTTTCAACACAATGAGATATAGAAGTAATAAAACAGTACAAAGATCGGGATACTTTCAGAACAGTGTCAGTTATATAAAGCTCCAAATAATGTTTAAGTAGATAATTAATTTCAAAGAGAAGAAACTGTACGTGAAGATAAAGTATTAAAACAAGACAATTCAATAGCAAGATGACATCATTAACCAGTATACTAAAATTATGAAGCTGAAAAAAATTATTAACTGGAGAATAGCTGAGAAATAGCACAATTATGTAAATGTACATATAATAGTCAGTTGCAGCAATCCATGTGTCTTTGTCGTAAGAGGAACATGTCTCAAATATGGCAGGTGAACACACTTTGGTGCATACCTACATCTCCTAACCAATATCCTTACCAAATGTCAACATTCCACATCTTACCGAATCCAAGAAATAGCCCAGAAAAGATGTTAAAACTCATGGTCACTATGACAAATGATGTTGCACACCTACAACCCCTAAGCAATGTCCCTCCAAAGTATCAACTTCCTACATTTTATGGTTTCAGTGATATTGCCCAGACAAGATTTTATAGGTCAAGGTCATTACAGCAAGGTCAAGGCTCAAATCAAGGTCACACCATGACGTTGCACACCTACAACCCCAAACAAATGTCCCTACCAAGTATCAACTTCCTACACCTTACAGTTTCCGAGATATAGCCCAAACAAGTTTTTATAGGTCAAGGTCACTACGACAAGGTCAAATCAAGGATATAGCCCGGACAAATTTTCAAACTCAGGTCACAACGGCAAGGTTAAAGGTCAAATCAAGGTCACACCATGACGTTGGACACCTACCCCCTCAACCAATGTCCCTAACAAGTATCAACTTCCTACATCTTACGGTTTCTGAGATACAGCCCGAAAGAACATTTTCCTGCTGCCCGCCTGTCTATCTGGACACTATAGGTGAAAGCAATACCCCCGTCAGCTCTTAAGGAAAATTCACATCACCTACTGATAGTTCAATGGATGTGCTGGTCTGCTGTTAGACCAGGAGTTGCTGCCTGATACACAAATATAACTACATGTATACTAATAATGGATAAGTTATCCAACTTATATTCTACAATTATAATGGGTGGGGCATCTGTAAATCACACCCTCTCCAATTTTTTCCAGTTCATTCTACTGACTTGTAGTTAAACTAACAAAGAAAAGTAAAAATCAGTTGTTTTTTTTTGCGATGCATTCTTTGAAGTTTATATTTACCAGAATTTCCTTTGTAGTACTGGAGTACATTGTAAAATTCTACTTGAACTGAAAATATTCACAACTGTTTCTTTTTCAGCATTGAAGCTTAATCTCTGAAGATGTTTATCTTACTGTTATCATATCTACATACCAGCTGTTCATGTACCAGCACTCTGGTGTCAAGGGGGAAGCCTAGTGGTGTGATATGAAGCTTGGGTCTGAACTGTGACATTCGGGTGCTTGGGAACATGTCGTACAGGTCTATACAGCTGAGGGAGGCAGAGCGGGGGTTCATGGAGTACAGAGAGATGGGGCTGATAGTGGCCATGTGGATTATGTCTCCCTGCATAGTACCTGGCTGTCTATATGAACCTTCAGTGGATGAAAAATGACTGGTCAACATTAAAACTTTAAACAGAGAGTACTTCTTTGTGATTAAATAATACAAAGTATGTACTTATAAATAGGATTAATTACATAGCATAAGTCAACAAATGCAAAAGTAAAATGTTAAAAAGAGTTCTTCTCTATTTATTTGATTATGCAACAGAGATTTCTGACAAAAAAAAAACTGAACTGAATTCACAAATTTAACCAGAAAAGGCTTTTTGAAAACAAAAACATAGCATCCCAATAAGTTGAAAAATTAAATTATGTTAAAGTTTAAAAGAAGGGAAAAAGTAAAGGTATGCTGTTGAAAATATCCTCACACAGAAATATTCATCACAGACACACTTTTGTAAAGTTACTGTTAAATACTACACTGTAGAAGAGATGCGATTTTAAGACCCCAGTTTAACTCGCAAGGGTTCCAGGGGGGTAATCTGAGCAGTTTTTTAAAAGCTAAGGTATAGAAGTGCCAATTATGGTTAGAAACTGCCCACTATTAAGGGATATATTCAACAGAGACAATTTTGCAGCAGTGGCGGTGAGGGAAACTCGACCCAAAAACAATTAAACACCTTTTTCAAGGGATGCTTGATAAAAACTTAGGGTCACTGACCTTTAGTGACAGTCACATCGGAGATGACGCTTGTCTCATGAAGTGGAATGTTCCAGAAAGCCTCCTGCTCAGAAAACAGCAATGAGCGAGCCTCACTGCGGTCCAGGGGAAAGCTCTGGACAGGCAGCAAAAGGGGGCCCTGTAGTAAAGTGTGGATGTTACAATACAGACTACAGGATACATTGAGGGTAACACCATTACACTAAAGTCACAATCTGACACAACTGGGACAATGAAAAGTATGGAATATGATAATTCAGGCTTACTTCTCACTTATTAAAAATAACAGAAAAAGAGGGCTCAATATAATTGATTTTATGACTGTTGACTAATTGCTAATAAAATATGTTTAAATCAAATATAACAGAAAGAGCATGTAGACATTGAATGTTTCTTACAAAGAGGGAGACAAGTCATCAGTAAACTGCTTTGACACGCTGAATTAGGAGCCACAATCACAGAGGTCACAGGAAAGGGTTTAAATGTAAATGAAAGGCATGCACGGCTGCTGCCCTGGTAGAGGGGAGATATGATCAAGCAGTTGTAGAGGTGTCCTGTAGAAGTAGACCGATTAATCTGTCTCTCAGCCAATATTTAAAAGATGGATGTATTGACGAGAGACAGATGGCATAAGTATGCAAAAAACATAAACGTCCTGAAGGGCAACAAATGGCACACATCCTGAGATTAAACATGTACTAGGCTGCTACCTTGAGTATCAAGGATGTGCCCTGCATTAAAAGAAATAAACTTTTTGCATAGTTAATTGATATATTTACCAAAATTTATCTCACTTGCAAAATTTCATCATTGTTTATACAAACAGAAAGTGCAGAAAAAGTGTCAATATTACTGCAAACACAGAAAATTGTGTTCCTGCATCTAAATGCTTTATACTGTGTTACATATATTGGACACTATATTAGTACATTGTATATTACATATATTAGGCACTCTATTAGTGCATTGTTTAATTTAAGCTTTATGTTTATACATTGTCATAAAAGATAATTGTGTTGTTGGTTCTTTTTGTGTGTTGACATTTAAAGTAAGGGAGTTATTGACTTTTGTGTTTTAGTGTTTATTGATCTGTTCACAGACTGGGGGAAATCCTCCCCTCAGTGGTTATGATAGATTTGGGGAAACCCAATTGCCAGTAGTTTCTAGAACTTCCTCCTTTGGCCTAGATGGCTCAAGCATTTTTGAGTTGGTTCTGTACAATTCCAGAGAAATCTGTGAATGTATATAAGGAATGTACATCTGACCACAAGTGAACTTTGTATTCGCTGGCTATAAGGAGAGCTATTGTGTTTTGGAATATAATATAACTTGTGTTGCTGTGAACTTTTACTGGAGTGAACTAGATACATTGTCTGGACAGATTTATTGCACTTTGGATATTTTTGGATATTGTACAGTTATATAACAGAGAGTGGATTTACTGCATTTTGGACATTGTCCATATCTTGGAGCAGACAGTACAATTGTGTTATCTCTCTAAAAATCTCCAGACAGACCTTCTGTGTGACTGGATATATAAAGGATAGCAGGACAAGCACCTTTTGTGTTGTTGAGTGTGGGACAGGTCACAGAATATAGACATCTGTGTGCGAGTGAACGCTGGACAGATCACGGGATAGACCACAGGACATTGGACAGATCACAGAATATACCACAGGACGGATTACAGAACAGATTGCGGGATACGGCGGATAAACTTATTCTTAATCTCAGTGGTCAGGTCAGCTAGATCTTATTATTGTATTAGTGTGTTTAGTTAAGAGCATACCAGTTGACTGTAATCATTATTGTTGACTATTAAATAAATTTGTTAAGTTTAACTTTTTGCTTTTTCTGTTACAACTTAAAGACAACCGGTAATTGCTACCGCGCTTGCCCGTGACCGTAACAGGAAAATTGGGGGCTCGTCCGGGATTCAACCATTTGATTACAACCATTTGATCAACTGCTCAATTATCATTTTGAAAATCCATTTGATTTAGTAATTGGTTACAGTCAACAGTGCTCAAAATGGCTAGTGCTAAAGAGTTTGTACAGTCACCATCTATGGAAGTTCTAGAAACTTTTAAAAAAGATATGTTAATGCAGATAGCACAAGAGTTACAGTTAGAGGTAAAAAGGTCAACACGTAAACATGAACTTAAAAGGCTTATTGTTGAACAGTTGGTTGATGAAGATGTTTTACCTGATAGTTGTTTAGAAGTGTATAAGCCTCTACCGATGGAACCTTCTGGGCAATATGAGATCAGGCGATTAGAAATTGAAAGAGAGTTAAGACTTAAAGAGCTTGAAGCTCAACAACGAAAAGAAGAGCTTGAAGCTCAACAGCGAAAAGAAGAGCTTGAAGCTCAACAACGAAAAGAAGAGCTTGAAGCTCAACAGCGAAAAGAAGAGCTTGAAGCTCAACAGCGAAAAGAAGAGCTTGAAGCTCAACAGCGAGAAAAGGAACTTGAGCTTAAACATGAAAGAGAAATGAGAGCTTTAGAACTCAATGCCCGTAGAATTGCCCATGAAGAGTCCATTGCTACCAAATTTGATTTGGGTAAAAATGTGCGACTGGTACCACCTTTTAATGAGTCAGAGGTCGATAAGTACTTTCAACACTTTGAAAGAGTAGCTCAAAATTTGAAATGGCCTATAGACCAGTGGCCTTTATTGCTGCAAAGTGTTTTGAGGGGAAAGGCCCAGGAGGCATACACGGCTTTGCCAATTTCTGAATGTGTGGACTATAACTCTGTCAAAAATGCTATTTTGAAAGCATATGAGTTGGTACCAGAAGCATATCGTCAAAAATTCAGAAATTATCGTAAACAAGAAAGGCAAACTCATGTTGAATTTGCCCATGAGAAAGAAGTGTACTTTGACAGATGGTGTAATTCTAGGGAAGTAGGTACAGACTTTGAAAAACTTAGGCAAGTTATTTTGATTGAAGAGTTCAAAAGGTGTGTTCGTGATGACATTAAAACCTATCTAGATGAACAAAAAGTTGAAAATTTGGCAAAAGCAGCAGCTTATGCTGATGATTATGCGCTAACTCACAAGTCCACTTTCAACAAGAATAAGTCCTTTGGTCCTGCTAAAAAGTCGTATCCAGAAATAGGAAAGAAATCTGAAAATGTAGCTCCAGAAAAGAGTTCAAATAAGGGTCAAACGTCAAATCAGACTATGAGTAAGGATAGGAAGCCCAGATCCTTTGCTCCTGTGTGCCATTATTGTAAGAAACCTGGGCATGTTATGTCTGACTGTTGGCTCTTAAAGAAGAGAAGAGAAAAGGAGGCAACGCCCAACGCCTTTGTGTCTAGCAAGTCTAACTGGCGTTCAAATCCCAATAGAGCAGAGTCTAGTATTGGTTTAGACAAGTCTGAGATTATTAGGGAAGAGTTCAAACCTTTTGTGTCTGAGGGTTTTGTATCCTTGGAAAGTAGTTCCAGTCAGGTCCCCATTAAGATATTAAGAGACACTGGAGCTACTCAGTCCTTACTTTTAGAAGGTGTATTGCCATTGAGTGTAAGCACATCTACTGGTGAGAGTGTCATTGCTCAAGGTATTGAAGGAGGCTGTGTGAACGTTCCCTTGCATAAGGTCAAGTTAGTATCAGACTTAGTTACTGGTTCTGTTGTTGTGGGTACCAGGCCCACTTTACCCATTAAAGGGGTATCTTTGTTGTTGGGAAATGATCTTGCAGGTGGAAAGGTAGTTGCTGATCCTAAGGTTACTTCTAAGCCGATCACTTTGGTTAGCACTGAGAAATTAGAAGAGGTTATTCCTGGTATTTTTCCCTCCTGTGCTGTGACTCGAGCTATGGCCAAAAAGGCCCAAGAAGAACCAAAAGATTGTAAACAATCTACAGATGTCTTAGTTGATTTGTCAGATACATTCTTAAACAACTATGACCATGATGTGCAGAATTCTAGTGATACAAATCCCAAGGCCAGGGTAGATTCTGAAAAACAGGACTCAATTGACTGTCAAGATGTATCGCTTTCAAAATCAAAATTGATTTCAGAGCAGGAAAATGACCCTGAATTAGCTCCTTTATTTAAGTTGGTCTTGCCACCAGTAGAGCTAGATAAGGTCCCTGTAGGCTATTATGTCAGAAATGGTGTGCTTATGCGAAAGTGGAGGCCACCAAATGTCCCTGCATCTGAAGAGTGGTCAGTAGTACACCAGATTGTTGTGCCAAAAGTGTACCAAAGGGAGATATTAAAATTGGCTCATGAATCTCCAATGGGTGGCCATTTAGGCATCAACAAAACTTACAACAAGATAACCAAACATTTCTATTGGCCTCAAATTCGGCACTGTGTGGCAGAATTTTGCAAGACTTGTCACATTTGTCAAATGGTAGGTAAGCCAAACCAAAAAATTCCTGTAGCTCCTCTCAAACCCATTCCAGCATTTGAGGAACCATTTAGCAAAGTGATAATTGACTGTGTAGGTCCCTTACCAAAAACTAAATCCAGAAACCAATATCTTTTGACCATTATGTGCGCCTCAACCAGATTTCCCGAAGCCATACCATTGACCAACATAACAGCTCCCAAAATCTCAAAAGCTCTGGTTAATTTCTTTACTCTAGTTGGCTTACCAAAAGAGATCCAGTCAGATCAAGGGTCAAATTTTATGTCAGGACTATTTCAACAGGTTGTATTTCAGTTAGGTGCCAAACAGATCAAATCTAGTGCATATCACCCAGAATCACAAGGTGCACTTGAAAGGTTCCATTCCACTTTGAAAAATATGATTAGGACATTTTGTTTAGATAATGAAAAAGACTGGGATGAAGGCATTAGCTTATTGTTGTTCGCAGTTAGAGAGTCTGTTCAAGAGTCTTTAGGCTTTAGTCCCTTTGAGTTGGTCTTTGGCCATTCAGTCCGTGGTCCTCTCAAGCTGTTGAAGGAAAACTGGTTATCTGAGAACACCGAGAGCCTAAATCTGTTAGATTATGTCTCAAGGTTCAGAAATAAGTTAAAGAAGGCTTGTGAGCTGGCGCAACAAAACTTGAAAACTTCTCAGTCAAAAATGAAGATGCTTTATGATAGGAAGTCACAAAACCGTATTTTCAAACCAGGTGACAAGGTTTTAGTGTTACTACCTGTCCAGGGAAATACGTTACAGGCCAGATATCACGGGCCATACAAAGTGTTAAAGAGAGTCGGTGAACTGGACTATATCATTGAAACCCCGGACAGAAGAAAGTCAACCCAACTATGTCATGTAAATATGGTAAAACCATACTTTGAAAGGGGTGTGAAAAAGCCTGTTATGGTTACTGACTGTAATATAGAAAGTAACAGTAATCAGGAGCATGAAATATGGGACGACACTCCTGATCTTGATGTTGAATGTAAAATTAGGTTGAGTAATTCTGAGATCCTTGATGATTTGGAAACCAAACTGAGTCATGTACCACCAGATAAGAGGGTTCCACTTATTGAATTGCTCTTAAAGTATAAGTCAGTGTTCCCAAATGCCCCTAATAGGACAAATATACTCATGCATGATGTCGATGTCGGCGATGCCCGTCCGATCAAACAGCATCCGTATCGGGTAAATCCTATGAAACTCGAAAAATTAAGGCAGGAAGTGCAATACATGCTAGAAAAAGATATAATTGAACCAAGTCAAAGTAGTTGGGCATCTCCTTGTGTTTTGGTCCCGAAACCAGACGGTTCAATCAGATATTGCACCGACTACAGAAAAGTCAATGTTTTGAGTAAAACGGATTCCTTCCCTATCCCAAGGATGGAAGACTGTATTGATCGGATTGGCAATGCCAAATACATCACAAAGTGTGATTTACTGAAAGGATATTGGTGTGTACCTCTTACTGAGCGGGCCAAAGAAATATCAGCCTTCGTGACCCCTGATGGTCTATATCAGTACAAGGTAATGCCATTTGGCATGAAGAACTCCCAAGCCACATTTCAAAGACTAATGAATATATGTTTAAAAGACTTAGAAGGTGTTGAAGTGTATGTGGATGATATTGTCATCTTTAGTGATACTTGGGAAGAACATTTAAAAAGGCTTGAACAAGTCTTGTTTCGGCTCAAAGAGGCAAACCTCACTGTAAATTTGTCAAAGAGTGACTTTGTAAAAGCAAAGGTTGTGTACTTAGGGCATGTAGTAGGTCATGGAGTTGTGACACCAATCAAAGCTAAAGTGAAAAGCATCATTGACTATCCCATTCCTGAAAATAAGAAAAGCTTAATGAGGTTCCTTGGAATGGCGGGATATTATAGAAAATTTTGCAAAAACTTTTCAGAGGTCACTGCTCCACTGACTGAGCTACTGAAAAAGAATGTAAAATATCACTGGTCAGAGACTTGTCAAAAATCATTTGACAAAGTAAAGAACCTTCTCTGTTTAGAGCCCGTACTAACTGCTCCGGACTTCAGTAAACCTTTCCAGCTGGCTGTAGACGCCAGTGATGTGGGTGCAGGTGCAGTTTTACTGCAATGTGATAATGAAGATATTGAACATCCCATCTGCTATTTTTCAAAAAAATTTAATGTCCATCAAAAGAACTACTCTACAGTAGAAAAAGAATGTTTAGCACTCATTTTGGCCATCCAGCATTTTGACATATACATATCTTCATCATCAAAACCCACCGTTGTATACACAGATCACAATCCTTTAGTCTTCTTGCACAAAATGAAAAACAAAAATAGAAGATTATTGAACTGGAGTTTAATGTTGCAAGAACACAATCTTCAAATAGAACATGTTAAAGGAAAGGATAATATCTGTGCAGACGCCCTGTCCAGAAGCTGTATTTAATGTATGATTTATATACCTGTAATTAGTAAGTTTATAAAAGTTATACATGGTATCAATTTTACTTTTGTATTTAGATAAATATGTTTTGTAAAAAGTTATTACCTGTGTGTATATACCTGGTGAAAATCTCTTGTAAAATTTTGTAACCCCTTGGTTTCCAAAATTTTTCTTTAAGGGTGGAGGTGTTACATATATTGGACACTATATTAGTACATTGTATATTACATATATTAGGCACTCTATTAGTGCATTGTTTAATTTAAGCTTTATGTTTATACATTGTCATAAAAGATAATTGTGTTGTTGGTTCTTTTTGTGTGTTGACATTTAAAGTAAGGGAGTTATTGACTTTTGTGTTTTAGTGTTTATTGATCTGTTCACAGACTGGGGGAAATCCTCCCCTCAGTGGTTATGATAGATTTGGGGAAACCCAATTGCCAGTAGTTTCTAGAACTTCCTCCTTTGGCCTAGATGGCTCAAGCATTTTTGAGTTGGTTCTGTACAATTCCAGAGAAATCTGTGAATGTATATAAGGAATGTACATCTGACCACAAGTGAACTTTGTATTCGCTGGCTATAAGGAGAGCTATTGTGTTTTGGAATATAATATAACTTGTGTTGCTGTGAACTTTTACTGGAGTGAACTAGATACATTGTCTGGACAGATTTATTGCACTTTGGATATTTTTGGATATTGTACAGTTATATAACAGAGAGTGGATTTACTGCATTTTGGACATTGTCCATATCTTGGAGCAGACAGTACAATTGTGTTATCTCTCTAAAAATCTCCAGACAGACCTTCTGTGTGACTGGATATATAAAGGATAGCAGGACAAGCACCTTTTGTGTTGTTGAGTGTGGGACAGGTCACAGAATATAGACATCTGTGTGCGAGTGAACGCTGGACAGATCACGGGATAGACCACAGGACTTTGGACAGATCACAGAATATACCACAGGACGGATTACAGAACAGATTGCGGGATACGGCGGATAAACTTATTCTTAATCTCAGTGGTCAGGTCAGCTAGATCTTATTATTGTATTAGTGTGTTTAGTTAAGAGCATACCAGTTGACTGTAATCATTATTGTTGACTATTAAATAAATTTGTTAAGTTTAACTTTTTGCTTTTTCTGTTACAACTTAAAGACAACCGGTAATTGCTACCGCAGTTGCCCGTGACCGTAACAACTGTTAATACATTTAGGTGGATATTTTAAAAGTTTAAAGTGACGGTAATTTTCAGATATTGAAGTTTTTTGTGTGGCAAGGAACTCTGTCCCAAAATGCCATCCATCAGTTTTAAAAAGGCATATTTTGGGACAGAAAACTCGGTCTATGTGGAAGGAGAGAATTCCCACAGCATGTCTCCTGCCTTGTATCAAACCTGTGAAAAGGAGAACTGCTGACTCAATATTAACCTTGTCGAATAGTAACACTGAGATACTTTTCAGTACTAAAATACACCCTAGTCCTCCATTTCACACCACTGCATCAAGTCATTAAACTCCAGACACTTACTTTTTTATGATCGGCTTCCTTCTCCTCTTGGTTTATTTATTTATTTGTGTTTTTACGTCGATTTCAACACTGTACAGGTCATATCACGATGGGTAGTTTTATGGGCAGAGGAAACCAGTACATACAGTTGGTCAAGGTTCTGTACTGTCAACTATCAGTAAACAACTACCAAATTTGAAATTTCGGGGGATTGAACCCCGACTTCAGAGGTGGGACGCGAGTGTGTTACCACTGAACCACCGTGACCCCTCCTCTTGGGTTCCCTTCTCTAATAATTATATTTGCAATGACAACCCCCTGCCAGAGCCTTTGGGGATTGTAAATTAACACAATTGTCAGCATAAAATACACCATGGAATACGTTTCTTTACAGTGTTTAAGGTTCCAACATTACACAGGGACTATTGAGGGAGGGAAGCAAATTCCCTGCTGAATGCATTGCAATTTACCCCAAATGACTTACAATCTTGTACATTTTACACAATTTACATAAAACCTTGTGCAAAATCATGCTAGTGTGTACCATCAATTTATATACTCTAAGAACACAACCCATGTGAAGTAAACTTTTTTTTATTTTATCATTCAAGGTGACAAAAAGCCATCCCTGTCCTGTAGGACTCTACTGACTTGTCTTGTGACAGCAATTGTAAGTATAGATGGACAGGTAATTTACCTGTAATTATATTCCTCACATCCAGTTTTCTCTGCCACATACATTCAATTTTATGCACCAATGTCAATGGATAACTTTCAGTTTTGAAAAAAAACTAGATTAGCAATAAGATCTTCAATTCAAACGTCGATAATTGGTGAAACCGAGTTTCCTGGATTATCAAAAAATCATGTCAAATGTAAATACTTTCTTTATATATATATATAGGTTGTCATTGCCTTTCAACATAGTTATGAACTGTAAATAGTGTTATTTGATGCTTCAAGAAACAGCCTAATAAGCTTATCTGTCACTCAAAAAAAAATAAGGTCGGACGGGGGGGTGTGTGTGTGTGTGTGTGTGTGTGTGTGTGTGTGTGTGTGTGTGTGGGTGGGGGGGGGGGGGGGGGGGGGTGTTTCATTTTTTGACAGAAAAGGATATATTTAATTGTTTAATTGTTAAAAAGACAGAACACCAAAATATTTTTTGGGTTTATGAATTCCTTAAAGATATTTTAGATCAAGCATATTTGGTTTGCGTTCAAGTAAATATGAAAATTTTACCAAGTGTTAACCAAAATTAAGGGTGTGATGTATTTTCCAAGATGAACTTTAAAGTATGTTTTTGTTTCTTTTACAAATGCATTGTTGCCACACAACTTTTCATTGAGGTACAATTGCCATCTCACCAAGTTACAGGCTAATCATAATACCAATTGGAATATATAATGACAGAAGTAAAGAATAAATCAGTTGATGTGTACAGTCAAAATCCTGTAAGATTACCCAGCACAAACAAAAAAGAGATAATACAATATTTTCAAGAGCGAGCCTCGATAGAGCTCGTGCTTCTACAGATCACTCCCCCCCCCCCCCTTTTTTTTTGTCTCCGGACTTTCATGAATAGTGGCTCAGTGTGATGAGTATTTGTCTTCTCACTGAAGTTAAGCAGCAATGGGCTATATTAGTACTTGGATGGGTGACCATTTGAGTTCTACACCAACTGTTGGGATGTGTTCGAGTTGGAACTTCTTTGTTTCACCAGACTTTTGTAAATTCTAGTGCACTACTCATGTCTCTGATGGCTTTGCGCTCACGCTAGAGGACCAAAACACCTTTTGGCCTTGTTACCTCATAGTTTTAATGATCCATGGCCAATGTCAAATAAACGTACCTCATTTTTCTGCTAACAGAGAACGTCTTTAAAAGCTGCAAGTTGTGCATATACATGTATAACTGTGTCACTTCAACCAACTTGGCAAAGTAAATAGTAATGCTGAACATATGAAACAGCACAAAAGAAAACAAAGGGAATTTCTGCAGATATTTATTTCCTAGGAAATATTATTATTCGCACAAATACATGTAGTGCAAGATGTGTTTATTTACAATATAACTAAAACCACTACAATTTTCCTAAAATAGTTATATAAAAGAACTGTCAGTTATTTAATTTGCTTTGTACAATACAACATATGGATAATTTTGTAACTTAACTTTTACATCTGTTAAGTGTATTTTTGGTTGCACCATGACATTACTCTCGTGCAGTATTATTGCCTTGAATCTGATCTCTGTGAAGTAGTATGTTTACCTTGAATCTGATCTCTGTGTAGGAGTATGTTTACCTTGAATCTGATCTCTGTGTAGAAGTATGTTTACCTTGAATCTAATCTCTGTGTAGAAGTAAGTTTACCTTGAATCTGATCTATGTGTAGAAGTATGTTTACCTTGATTCGGATCTGTTTGTGGGAGACTGGCAGTGGGCTGGGGTTTTGGGTCCTGAACTGCCACTCGCCACGGAACTGACACGGAGGCAGAGGGAACCTGAAAACACATGCCACATTGCCAGTCAGCCACAGACAGAAACACTCAATAAACCACACTGACTAAATGAAATGAACTATCAGTTATATTAGTTAGCTTTTCTATCAATTTTAATAGCTAAGACCATACTGGGAAATGAAATTAGTTTTAACCCATACATACTGGCATGATCTAGATTTAAGCCCAATATCACACAGGTGACAGACAAATGGTTTCTTTCCCTACTAGTTAATTCCTATATCACTGAGGCCCTGACTTAGTTGAAGTAAGATTGTGACTCAGAGTACATATTGCAACAAATTCATGATTCTGATGACTTAACAGTAATTAATTTCATTAAGCAATTGTTTAAACAGTGTTTAAATTCATAAATAATTACAAGCTTTCAGCAGTTCCTTCGACAAACACACTAGATTATCACTGATATCCCAAATGAAACCAGAATTTTAAAAATATGTATTTTATGACCATTTTTAAAATTTCTTACATAATTTTTCAATTTATAAAACTGTATGACAAACTGATCCAATAAATTAATAAACCAAAACCTGAGAAGGAGAACAGATTACAAGAAACTTTGATATTTGTAAAACAAGTCAGTGCATTTGTTCACACATTTCTCCATAGACTCTCTGTATATGATTTACATTTCCTATGATAACGCAGTTTGTATCACAAGTGAGGAGTCCTACTCTTTAGCAAGCTGCACATTTCTGGGGTCTGCTCCCACTGGAATGCCGTGTTTGTGTAGTGTGGTCACTATGGTTTCTGTTAACTCCTTATTGTAAGAGTCAAAGTCAAACACATTACGCACCACATTGGCAAGACCTTCCTCTGGGAATTTCTGAAAATACAATGGCTTTGGCATCAAGTAAACTCAACACTTCAGAGAAATACAAAATCATGGCTTAACATTAACTTTAAAGTCATGCGTGACATAGCTGAAATTATGAAAAAGTGTTTAATCATTTTGACCATCTCTCTGGTCACTCACATGTATGTATCTGACCATGCTGACCACCTCTCCGGTCACTGACATGTATGTATTTAACCACATCTCTGGTCACTCACCTGTATATGATTTGACCATTTTGACCACCTCTCTGGTCACTAGTGGTGTGAACGGTACACTGGCATACTGCATTTCATTTTGTTTAGGTAGAAATGACAAAATCCGCAAAGTTTATCAAAGTACCAGTTATTGGAAACATCATTATATTAGTTTTCTACTGGTTAATACTTTGTCCAAGAAAAATTAAAAACATAAATTTGATGAAATATAATTACATTTTTACTTTATATTCAATGTAAATGAAGTTTATAAGCTACAAAATATCTTGCAAATTGTAACAAATTTTATTGTAATTTAACTTTTTGTAAGTTAAATACTTACCTTATCCTCACAAATGCTTACTTGGTTTTGTGGAGGCAAAACGCGGCGACCAACAAGAATATTTAAAAATTATTCTTGTTCGAGAGGTGAACCCCGTAGTTAGTGATAGGTGCGCATGCGCACAACACCTTGTCGGTTGGACTTTGTCGAGAGATCCTCATTTAATTTTTGGTCCCCTATGAAAACAAACTTCTGAGGGGAGGAAGGGTGGGACTGTCCTTGTGAGGATAAGGTAAGTATTTAACTTACAAAAAGTTAAATTACAATAAAATTTGCTACATTTTATTGCGTAAAATAGCCTTACCTTATCCTCACAAATGCTTGATTCCAACCATAACAGGAGGAGGGGTTTGTTTTGCAACCTCCCTGTTAATAGAATATGGGGTTCACCATGAAAGCATTTGAAGGAGAGGATAAGATAAGGTTAAGTATGCTACAACAGAATTTTTCATTACTGTAAAATATCTGTAAAGATAAGTAATGATAGCTAATCTCATGAATATTCATGATGTACTGTTGTAGTTGACACTTGTCCCATGTAGCATAAAGTTGTCCTAAATCTAAACCATCACCCATAAACTGTGTGGTGAGAAATGGCTTCCTGGGTCCCTCGAGCTGGGAGCTGTCATCCAGCAAGAAGGCACCCCAAGCTGGCTTCTGTGTTTTACAAAATACAGCCATGAGGCCATCTGCCACAGCAGAAGACATATGTCCATATAAGATACAGGTATGGAAGGAAGAGAAAAGTATGTAAGCCATATGAAATACTCAAGAACATACTCAAAGCCAATCATATGCTGAGCAGAAGCCACTGGGCCTAATTGTAATCTGTTTGGTCCGTGGACTGCCAAGACACATAGGTTAAAAGGTAGAAAACGTGATGTGGCTCTTCCAATGGCAGGAGCCTAAAATCTGCTCTAGGGAAACCCATCCTTGAACACTAAAGAAGCAGGCATGGACCCAACATCATGGGCCTTAACCTGTAGGTCCTGTGTATCAAAATTGGATGACTGATAAGCCAATAAGACAGTCTGTCTGATCCAAGAAGAGATAGTAGATCCCATGAGACCTCTGTCAAAGCCTTCCTTAAAGGACATAAACAAGAGATACTTTCCCTTCCTTAAAGCACTAGTTCTGTCTAGATAGTATCTAAGTGCTCTGACAGGGTATAAAGTCATATCCTCAGTGAAGCCTGAGCTCAAAAAAGGTTAAGAGCTAGAATGCCCACCGGTTTTAGCGAATCTGGGCAAACAGAAGCCAACTGATTCTTTGCTAAGAAGGCAGGAGAAGGAGAAATAGTGATCTCCTTCCAGTGAGGTTTTGTGTCTGAGGGAAGAATATGTCCAAGCATGCACCTCCCCCCTCCTTTTGCAAGATGCCAAAGTCATCAGGAAAATAGTCTTGAAAGCCAAAATCTTACGACTAGCAACCTTCAAAGGTCAAAAGTCAAAGACAAAAGAACCAAAGCTAGGTCCCAAGAGGGAATACCCCTATTTGCAATGGGTTTGTCCCTGTGAAAGCTTACAAGAAGTCTATTCAAGTGTAAACTCTTGCTCCCTTCCTGGCCGAAATATCCCAAAGATTCACTATTGCAGTTCTATAGCCAGCAATTGTGGCAGGATTCATCCTTTAGAGGCTCAAAAGGGGCCTTAGTCAAAGCCATGAGGACTAAAGACAGATCCCAGGCTTATCTCAATAAAAGCTTGCAATAAGTCTGTTCAGATTCAAACATTTGCTAACCTTCTGGGCAAAATGATCAGCTATGGCAGCCCTATAGCCAGCAGAAGTGGCAGGCTTCAGATTTTTAATAGCAAATAAGTGATTCAAAATTCTGCTGAGATAGTAGGCTCTGAGCTGACCACCTGATTCTGTTGGCACCAGAGTTCAAAAAATGGACCACCTTAACTCAGATTCTTCTAGATGAGGGTCTTTGAGGTGCCTTAATTCTATCTGCCACTTGCTCAGAGAATGATTCACGTGATTCTGAGGTGTCTAGGTGCCAAAACATGCAGATTCAGATACATGAGATTCTGATGGAACTTCTGACTGAATAGTTGCTTTAACTGATGAGGCCAGTGAGATAGTTGTAATGGAGGTTTGGTTGACAGATTCACTAGATCCCAAACCAATGCATTCTGGGCTACCCTGGTGCAACTACTATCATCTTGCACCTGTAGGTGTTCATTTCCTGTATCACTTTTGGTATGAGTGCTACAGGACAAAAGGCATAGCCGTCCAGACCCTCCCAGGAGATGTTCAATGCATCTATGTTCATAGCATTTGCATCTGGGACTGGTGAGACATAGATTGGTAGTTTGTGATCCAATTTGGTGGCAAACATGTCGACCATTGGTGTGTGCCAAACTTTGCAAATTAGACTGAATATTTGAGGATGAAGAGACCATTCTGTCTGAATTATTTTGTCTTTCCTGGAGAGACTGTCGGCTATGACAATGAGGCAACCCTGAATGAGTATGTTTTGAGGATTGCAGTAGGCCAAGATGCACCAAACCAGGAGACACCTGTCCCAAGAGTGTGTTCCCTCTTGTTTGCTCAGATAACTGACTACAGTAGCATTGTGTGTTGCTATCAGAACCCTTTTGTCTAGAATTTTGTTTTGAAAGCTCTTTTAAGGCCAGAAACACTGCCTTTAACTCAAGGACATTGATATGAAGCAATTTTCTTGATCTGTCCAATTGCCACTGACTGAATGTCATGTTTTCTAAATGAGCTCCCCAACCTTAATTTGATGCATCTGTGAAAATAAGGGTATTGTGTTCCTGTGGATGAAAAGGATAACCCATTTTTTAGATTTTTTGGATCTTTCCACCACTGAAGATGACTTTTCAGAAAGTTTGAAACAGGAATCTTCAGGTCTAGTGACTGGGGATACTGCCAGTTTGTTTTTAGGTACCACTGGAAAGGGCGCATATGTAACCGACCCATTGGTATTGTCTTTTCTAGGGATGCTAGTACACCTATCAGGGACATAAGCAACCTTGGGGTTGTTTGTGATGCGATCTCCATGTCCTGAACAGATTTTCTAGAATTTTCAACTTATTTTCGGTTGGAAAGACTTTTCCCTGTATCAAGTCAAAATTTAACCCAGAAAGTCGATTTTTGTGTAGGTTCGATCTCTGATTTTCGAAGTTTATCACAAAGCCGAGTTCTTGAATCTCATGGATGAGTTCTTTTGTGTGGAGCTGACACTGGTGTCTGGTATTTGCTCTTAACCAGTTGTCCAGGTATTGGTGAACTCGAATTACGCAAGACTGAAGAACGAGCCTCTTTTACAATCCGCATGAACTATAGCAGTGCAATCACCAACCGCAATGGCAGTGCTTTGAACTGATACGTTTGCTTGTCTACATGGAAACATAGCCAATGTTGAGAATCTGGGAGTATGGGCACGTGAAAGAACGCATCTTTCAGGCCTATCGAAACTAGCCATTCTCCTTTTATGACCGAGTTTCCGAATATCACTGCTGTCCCCATTTTAAAATTTGGAACTAACAGGAATTTGTCCAGGACACTGAGATCTATCACAGGGCGCCATTTATTGCCGGGTTCTGGTACAAGAAATAATCTGCTGTAAAACCTGGAGTTGTGCAATCCTTGAGGTAGTAAATTGTGCCTTTTTGAAGCATTTGCGACACTCTTAGGTAGCCATGTTTTTCCTGTCTGTAACCGCTTAAAATTATGGGATGTACAGACATGGGCGGATTCGACTGGAAAATTATTCGATAAACCTTCTCAAGATTTGCACAACCCTTGTATTTGGTACGGAGATCTGTTGAAACTGGTCATTAACCTTTTGTGACCGAGTTTCTTTATAACATTTGTCAACTCCATTTCACAGCTTGGAGGGACAAACGCATGTTGAGGACACAGAGATCTCTACTGGCCAAAGATATTGTGGGATTAATGCAAAGAAAATGCCAGGAATAGTCATCCATCCACGGACTAACCTTGCCCAATGCTGTTTAACTTCCTTGAATAGAGAAGAACTCCTGGTGCAGCCTATCCGTACTGTACACTTATAAAGCACATAGCACATCAACGATGTATGTCTTGATAAACAAAACAATATTATCAGCAACATGGCGGATTGTTTTTCTGTCTGTAGCACCTGCAGTAGAGCTACATGAAAGGGGAGTTTCGATTGGAGGGCTACATAGTACCCATTCAAAAACTGCACAACTCTGAGATGGCAATAATATTTCCACTTAAACCAGCAATTTATAGTTATTTCTTCTACTACACCAGAATCCCCTATTTCATTGAGAATATTGGTGGGAAAGCATATGTATTATCTTCTATATAATGAAGTAATAAATGGTCCACCAGCCAGTTGTAGAATAAAGACAAGGCAATGGAGGAAATTAACCATCTTGATGCCTGGTTTGTAGGTTGAAAGCAACGTTGATAAACTTCTGAAGAAGATCTTGTAGGACTGGCTGTTTTTCAGGCTACAGGAAATCAGCTAACTGCTGGTATGGTAGAGTACTATTGAATGGTTACTGCTGCATTCATTCATAAAAACCACCAGGACTTCATGAGAGGGATTTGCTATTGGATGATCTGAAGAATATTTTTGGATTCACAGAGTCATCTTCTGTGTGTCTACCAAGTAGACAGGCTACTAGCTTTCTGGAGGTTTAATAAATAACCCCAGAAAACGAGTTTTAATCTGCCCAGCTATCAAATTTCAAAATCATCTGGTGTTGCAAAAGCAAACTCTAGTAGATCTTCTACTGCTAGCTGTTTTCCAATCGCAGGAGACCTCTTAACGCCATCTTCAGGAAAATGTGGCTAGTTGAAAGACTTCTGTAACAGATCCTCTACCAAAAGCTGTTTTACAGCCAAGGGGGATCTAAGAATGCTGTCATGGATTACTCAACCTTCAGCATGAAATATTGTACTTCAGATCTGTAGAATAGGAAGTTTTAAACTTCTTTCTTCTTAGCACGAACTCTATGAATTCTAAAAGAACGCATCTGCCGTCTTGGAAATGGGCAGAGTTGAAAAGCTTCACGTGTTGCCTCCTCGACGACCAAAAATTGAATGAGGATCTCTCGACAAAGTCCAACCGACAAGGTGTTGTGCGCATGCGCACCTAATGCGCACCTATCACTAACTACGGGGTTCACCTCTCGAACAAGAATAATTTTTAAATATTCTTGTTGGTCGCCGCGTTTTGCCTCCACAAAACCAAGTAAGCATTTGTGAGGATAAGGTAAGGCTATTTTACGCAATAAAAACATACATCTGGTTTAACTCATGGATCATGTATGCTTGTGGCAAATTTTCACTGTATCAGTGCATCCATTCGAAATTCCAGTTTTTTTTCGGTTTCTTAGCCTCGGAAATCGGTTTCCATATTCAGAACCAGTCCAACCACTACTGGTCACTCACCTGTTTATATCTGACCATGTTGACCACCTCAATAGTCACTCACTTGTTAGGGTTTGACCATGTTGACCACCTCTTTGGCCATTCACCTTTATGTGTTTGACCATGTTGGGCACCTCTTGGTCACTCACCTGTAAGTCTCACACCATACTGACCACCTCACTGGTAACTCATCCGTAAGTCTTAGACCATACTGACCTCCTTTCTCGTCACTCACCTGTATATATTTGACCATGTTGACCACCTTTCTGGTCACTCACCTGTAAGTGTTTGACCACGTTGACCACCTCTGGTCACTCACCTGTAAGTGTTTGACCATGTTGACCACCTCTGGTCATTCACCTGTAAGTGTTTGACCATGTTGACCACCTCTCTGGTCACTCACCTGTAAGTGTTTGACCATGTTGACCACCTCTCTGGTCACTCACCTGTAAGTGTTTGACCATGTTGACCACATCTGGTCACTCACCTGCAAGTGTTTAACCATGCTCACCACATCTGGTCACTCACCTGTAAGTGTTTGACCATGCTGACCACTTCTCTGGTCACTCACCTGTTAGTGTTTAACCATGCTGACCACCTCTGGTCACTCACCTGTTAGTGTTTGACCATGTTCACCATCTCTGGTTACTCACCTGTAAGTGTTTAACCATGCTCACCACCTCTGGTCACTCACCTGTAAGTGTTTGACCATGTTGACCACCTCTCTGGTGGAGTAGGGGTAGTTGATCATGCCTTGGTCTGCCAGGTCTCTGAGTTCTGAGAATGTGAGCACCAAGCGTCTGAGAATCTCGTCAGGCACTGCGGGCCCGTACTGCTTCAACATGGCAATTTCTGACTCAGTGTCAGGATTATCTACTGCATGGCAGCTGAAAATGTCACCTGAAACAGAAGTAAATACAGGTCAACAGTCCCTATTAAAAGGTAATCTCTGCCTGTGAACTAGATTGCACTGACTCGATGCCAACATATCCCGAGACGGGCCATTTCTCATGTCATGGGCATTCATTGGGTACACTTTGTAGCACCATTTTGTGTAATTCACAATTACTAAAAACAATTTCAGTTTTCCCCCCCCAATCTTCCGGTAATGATAAGATCGATCCTTTCTCAAAGTATTTAAATGGTTTACTGTACATTCTAAAATAGTAGCACAAAAATTTTGTAGGGATTTTATGCCTTTAATATATTAGTGGAGGGATGAAATATCATAAAATACTGTGATCAGATCTTAGGAGATTAGAGTAGATGTTATATCTAGTACAGTCTGACGTTAATTAGATTAGCCATTTCGAATTTACAATGCAAAATATGTTAAAAATGTTAAACAAGAGACTGGGGTAGTGGACCCCATAAGGCGGGCTGCGTAATCAGTATGAGGGATGGTAACACACACTAGTACTTGTCATGTCTACAGGACAGATGTATGCTAGATGTATGTAACACGATAGCTATAATACTGGTCCTGGACGTATCAAAATAGTACTGGGTTCTGTCCTTCCACTTTGTCAAGTTTGAAATCGATTAGCAGAAGCATCTTCAAGTTACAGTCTGCAAACATAATTTCAAGATGGTGTCCATCTTGTTTTTCCAAATGGCACCAACTTCGAAAACAACCTTACCGTAGTTGGTGCAATATTACCTGTCAAGTTTCAAATTGATCGGCAGAAGCATTTTTGAGTTACAGTCTGAAAATACAATTACAAGATGGCAGCCATGGCAGCCATTTTGTTTCTCCAAATGTCACCAATTTCAAAAGTAACCTAGCCTAGGTGATCGACCTACCACCTGTTAAGTTTGAAATCAATTGGTGGAAGTGTGTTCGAGTTAGAGTCCGGAAACCAAAATGTTGATGGAGAGATGTCGGACACATCAATATAATAGGCAGGTTGGTTACATGCAACCCACCCAAAATGTCCCTGGGTGGGTGTTTATATACCTAATACAGAGTTTAAACGTGCACTTAAAACCTTGATTTTTACTACATGTAAAAACTAGATTGGGCCAACTCGGCGCCAACATATCCCCAGACAGGTCATCACTCACGCCACAGGTTTTGATCGGGAATTTTTTAAAACATAATTACCCATTATTATATGAACTTCAGCACATCAATCTACTCTGTTTATATCTTCCAAGGAAGATGGTGTATCCCCAGACGCCGAATACATAACTCAAATTATATTTTCAATCTTCCTGCAATGATAACTCTAAACCTATTTTCAAAGTATTTAAATGATTGATGATTGAATGTCCATTCTAAAATAATAATCCCAAAAGAGCATATCTGTTTCTATATTTGTTGACAAATAAAATATTATTTTTAACTCAACTCATCATACTTTTCAATCTTCCTTCAAAGTATTTAAATGATTGATGATTCAATGTCCATTCTAAAATTCATAATCCCAAAAGCGCATATCTGTTTCTATATTTGTTCACAAATAAAATATTATTTAAAAAAAAATTATTTATATTATTATTTTATTATATTATTTTTAGAATTTGCAAATTGTTTTCAGTTATTCATTTCCTCTATACCTATATATGTGGTCCATATATATGCAACCTAAATATGTGACACAATCTCAGTTCTGACTCCCCTTTGTGTTATATGTAATGAAGCCCACCACCTCCCACCCCCACCCCTCTCCCCTTCTCCACACCTCTCTCACTATTACACAAGATCTGCAACCCCATTGAGTTCTTTGTTTCTCATCTGATATCATTAAATACCTTTGTTTATTTAGTGTCACTCAATATAGCTGGAGGTCCCAGAGGTGGGTGGGGGGAATCCGGGTGGGGGATGCATAAATGGTAAACAAACAATCTATATAAAAGGGGTACTCAAATACAAAAAGAATTGAGAATTTTAAGTATGTGATTATCAACTGAAATGAGTTCATAACTGTAGGAGCTGTGTCAAAATTAACTGAGGCAAGTTGAATAAAACTGGGCTAGTTGAGGGTTAAAAATCCCCTACTTTTACTACATAAGGATATAATTTCATTAATATTGGGACTTAAAGCTCACTTAAAGTGTCCATTTTGTCTACTTGAATATGTTTAACCAGTTTCATTTTAAAAAGTTAAAAACTCAGCAAGCAGAGGTATAACACACAAAAATAATTTCTTAAAAGACTAAGATAGCCATAACATTATTAATATTCAAAATTTAAATAGACAGGCATTTCCTTTTAAAAATTCAAAGATTTCAGCTCTATAACCCACATAGTTTGACAGTTACTGGGCTTTAAAGTGGCATAATGTCCATAAATTGGGTTTCTGTGAGCATTTTACAATTGTTAAAGAGACCTTAGCAATTAAACAACAGATCTGAAACTTTTTGGGGGACATACATAACAAACAAAAATTATATATAATACAGTTTAAGACTTGTCACACTAAGCATTTCCAAATAACAGGGCAAAATACGGAAAAAATGTCCAAAAAGGCACTTGGGCGAGTGTCTATGGCCCTCATACACAGGTTAAATGTCTACTAAAAACCTTGATTTTCGGCATATGTAAAAAGGACATAATAATGCATTCCCAGATGGGATTTCAGCTCCATCAATCACATAGTTTAACAGTCACAGGGCTTAAAGGTGGCAAAAAGTCCAAATATTGGGTCTCTGTGGGCCTTTTAGAGATCTCGATGTGGATTTCAAATTAAAGCTTCAGACTTAAAATTTGTTACATACTAAGATTACACATAGAATATGTATCTAATAAAGTTTGAAACTTCTCAGACTTACCATTTCCAAGTTACAGAGCAAAATATGTAAAAAATGTCTTAAAAGGGTCACTCAGGTGGGTGTTTAAGGTCCTCATACACAGGTTAAATGTCTACTTGAAGCCTTGATTTTTGGCACATGTAAAAAGAACATAATAATGTATTCCCAGATGAGATTTCAGCTCTATCAGTCACATAGTTTAACAGTCACAGGCCTTAAAATTGGCAAAAAGTCCAAATACTGGGTCTTTATGGGGCCTTCTAGAGACCTAAATGTGGCCTTCAAATTAAAGCCTCAGACTTAAAATTTGTCACATACTAAGATTACACATAGAATATGCATCTAATACAGTTTGAAACTTCTTAGACTTACCATTTCCAAGTTACAGGGCAAAATATGTGAAAAATGTCTAAAAATGGTCACTCGGGTGGGGATTTATGGTCCTCATACACAGGTTAAATGTCTTCTTAAAGCCTTAATTTTTGGCACATATATAAATAACATACTAATATCTTCCCAGATAGGATTTGAGCTCTATCAGTCACATAGTTTGACAGTCACAGGGCTTAAAAGTAGCAAAAAGTCCAAATATTGGGTCTTTGGGAGCCTTTTAGAGACCTCAATTTGACCTTCAAAATTAAAGCTTCAGACTTAAAATCTGTTACATACTAAGATTACACACAGAATATATATCTAATACAGTTTGAAACTTCTCAGACTTACCATTTCCAAGTTACAGGGAAAAAGATGTGAAAAATGTCTTATAAGGGTCACTCGGGTGGGTGTTTATGGTCCTGATACACAGGTTAACTGTCTATTAAAGGCCTAAATGTTGGGGCACATATAAGAAAACACATAGATATATTCCCAGATGATATTTAACTTAGATGAGAGACATAGTTTGAAAGCTACAGTGCTTGAAAGTGGCAAAAAGTGCATAAATTGGGTCTCTGTGGGCACTTTTGAGACCTTAAGTCGACCCCTTTGGGTAAACCTACAGCCCTAAAATTTTCTACAGACAAGGATTACATATCAAAGTTATACCTAGCGCAGTTTGAGACTCATCAGAATTACCACTTCCAAATTATAGGGCAAAATATGTGAAAAGTATAGCAAAAAATCCCCAAGTGGGGGTATTTATGGGCCTCAAACACAATTTTCTCCTCAACTTAAAGTCGTGATTTTCGGCACATGTACTAAGAACATATTAATGTGTTGTCAGGTAAAATTTCAGCCAGCTGAGCATCATAGTTTGTGACCTACAGGGCTCTAAGTGGCCAAAAGTCCAATTTCTGACCTTAAGGTGGCCATAAGTTCTTTTTTACTGGGAGTTTAAGGTCACCTTAAAATAGGGATCTTCCTTTGGGCACCCTTAACATGTGTACCAAGTTTGAAAAAAAAATATTAATTTGTTTTTGAGTTATCGCGTCCACAAGGAAATTTCTACGGCGGCGGCGGCGGCGCGACGGACCTGAATCCAATATATCCCCGACTTTCGTCTGGGGATATAATAATATATTCTCAGGTAAGATATTAGGTGGGTGAGCCAATATAGTTTGCAAGAACCAAGGCTTAAAGTGACAAAAAATGCATACAAATGGTCCTTGTGAATATTCTTTTAGACCTAAAGGTGACCTTAAAATTTAAACTACAGAACTAAAATTTTCCACAGACAAAGATGACATACACATGTTATATTTACTACAGTGTGAGGCTTGTCAGACTTTCCATTTCCATGATACCAAGAGAATTTTGGAAAAAAAAAAAGTCTTTCGAGTGGGGTAACAAGCATCATAAACAGATTAAATGTCAACTTAAAGCCTAGATATTTGGCATACAGAAAAAGAAGATATTAATATATTATCACACAAGATGGACATGGTATGAAAGTTACAGGGCTTAAAGTGGGAAAAAAGTCATAAAATTGGTCCCTGTGGACATTTTTAGAAACCTTAAAGTGACTTTAGAATTAAAACTACAGACCTCATATTTTTTACAAACAAAGATCACATATAGAACTTATATCTACTACAATCTGGTCAGACATACTGTTTTTAAGTTACAAGTCAAAATATATGAAAAATGAAGAAAAAAGTTTACTGGGTATGGTGTTTATAGGTCTCACACACAGGTTAAATGTCCTGATATTTGGTACCTGGAAAAAGAACATATTAAGTTACTCCTAAATTTTAGATGAATGAGATTTTAGGAGAATGAACCACATAGTTTTTAAGCAACAGGGCTCAAAAATGACAAAAAATCCAAAAATGGGTCTCTGTGGGCATGTTAGAGACCTTAAGGTGACCTTAAAATTAAAGCCACAAACCTCAAACTTTACACAGACAGAGACTATACACAAAGGTAATATCTAGTACAGCTTGGGACTCATCAGAATTACCATTTCGGAATTACAAACCAAAATACATATTTGTACAAAATGTAGGAAAAAATGCCTAAGTAGTGTCTTTACGGGCCTCAAACACAATTTTAACCTCAATATTAAGTCTTGATTTTTGGTACATGTAAGAATAATATACTAATGTGTTCCCAGGTAAAATTTTAGCCAGATGACCCTTATAGTTTTTTACCTAGAGGGCATTAAGTGGCCAAAGGTCCATCTCTGACCTTAAGGTGGGCATAACTTCTTTATTATTGGGAGTTTAAGGTCACCTTAAAATAGGGTTTCTCTCCTGACCCAAATATATGAGTGTACCAAGTTTGAATGAAATTTATGAAAGTGTTTTTGCCTTATCGCACACACAAATCAAAACGTATGGCAGTGGCGTGATGGGACGTGAAACCATTATATCCCCGATTTTCATCTGGGGATATAATTACAATAGGTGAATTTTATTACTGTAAGGACAGATAACTAGACATAGGACGCCCTGTTAACAGTAGCTGCAATATATGAAAAGAAACAGGATAGCATAGAAGAACACACATTATCATGTGTAATGTCCACCCCATGAACATTTTGCAACAATTGTACAGTAGTCTTACAAGAGCCTGATTCATATGTAAAATATATCAATGATGCTTAAATATTTATTAGTATACATGTAAATTATTTCGGCTTCATGCCCTTTTGCATTGATTCAAAATTTGCTCAAAATCACTCTGTAAAGGTTTTTGAGATAACCAACATTTTCGATTTCCAATAAAATTGAAGATGGTGGGCGAAATTTGAGAAATTTTTCAGAAGCAATATACCAAAGATCTTTAATATCCAAATGGTCAAAAATTAGCTTGAAATTGCTCTATCAGTTTTCGAGATAAATGAAATTTTCAATTTCCGCCAAAATTCAAGATGGCCGACAAAATTCTGGAAATTCAACTTTTTTCACAGGCACCATATCTAAGGTCTCTAGTACCCAAAGGGTCCAAACATTGCTCGAAGTAGCTTTATCTCTGAGGGTTTTTGAGATAAATGACATTTTCAATTTCCACCAAAATTCAAGGTGGCAGCCAAAATCTCGTTCCCAAGATAAATGCGTTTTTGCATTTTACGCAGAAATTCAAGATGGCCGCCAAAAAGGCGGGAAAGTGATTTTTGTGAAAAGCCACCAGTAGACTCAACAGATAACCTGCAGGTCAGAAATTTCGTCGAAATCACTCTATCTCGAACGGTTTGCCAGATAAATGTGTTTTGCGTTTTACGCAGAAATTCAAGATGGACACCAAAAAATGGCGGGAAAGTGATTTTTGCAAAATGTCGCCAGTACACTCTGCAGAAACCATGCGGGTCCAAAATTTTGTCGAAATCTCTCTATCTCACACCGTTTCCAAGATGAATGTGCTTTTGCACTTTATGCAAAAATTCAAGATGGCTGCCAAAAGTGACAGGAAAGCGATTTTTGCGAAAAAGTCGCCAGTAGACTCTGCATATATCTTGTGGGACAAAAATTTCGTCAAAATCGCTCCATCACACACCGTTTTCGAGATAAGTTTTTTAAACGTTTCATGCAGAAATTCAAGATGGCCACCAAAAATGGTGGGAAAGTGATTTTTGTAAAAAGTCACCAGTACACTCTGGACACCCTGGGGGGGGGGGGGGGGTCGAAAATTTCAAACAAAATCGCTCTATCTGGCACGGTTAAGGAGATAGAAGCAAATTTGTGTTTTTGCATTTTGGCCGTTATTTTTAGGGAGAGGAAAATCTTTTAAAAATTGGCATGAGTAGATTGCTGAGATACTCTATGGGTCAAAAATTTCGACGAAATCGCTCTATCTCGCAATTCAAAATGGCTGCCATTTTTGAAGAGTAAAATTTTTTTGAGAATTGCAAAGACTAGTTTGCTAAGATACCCTGTGGGTCGAATATTTCGACGAAATCGCTCTATATCTCGCACGGTTAAGGAGATAGAAGCAAATTTGTGTTTTTACAATTTTGGCAAAAATTCGAAAATTCAAAATGGCTGCCATTTTTGAAGAGAGTAAAATTTCTTAAGAATTGCAAAGAGTAGTTAGCCAGGTTACCCTTTGGGTCGAATATTTCGACGAAATTGCTCTATCTCGCACGGTTAAGGAGATAGAAGCAAATTTGTGTTTTTGCACTTTTGGCAAAAATTCGAAAATTCAAAATGGCTGCCATTTTTGAAGAGAGTAAAATTTTTTGAAAATTGCCAAGACTACATTGCTTAGATACCCTGCGGGTCGAAAATTTCGACGAAATCTTGCATGGTTTAGGAGATAGACATATTTATCTTTTTGCTATGTAGCTATTACTCAGGAGGTTAAAGCTATTACCATCAACAACAATACCAAGCAAGTAATTGACCCTAATAGTAGTATAAACCTTCACACCAAATTTTACAAAGACGAGTTAAATATGTTTCTTTTAAAAGAGTGAAAACAGAAATGCAATTCAGAGTAGGCTCAAAGTAGCAAAGCAGCTATTACTCAGATGCTAAAAAGCTATCACAACCAAAAGCTATCCTGGCCAAACTATTGACCTGATTATCCTTCATATAAATTTTTGTGAATATAGAAAACATTGTTTCATTAAAATGTCCAGAAAAAAGTCAACTAAAAATAGTACAATAGCTATATAGCACAGTAGCTATTACTCAGTTAGCTATAAAGGTATTATCACCAAAAGCAATCCCAAGCAAGCTACTGATCCAATAATCCTACATCTCAAATTTTGTGAACATAGGTGAAATACTTTTCCTTTAAAATGCTTAAAATAAAAAAAGCTACTCAAAGTAGCTAAGTAGCTATTTCTCACGTCAGTTATATAGCTATCTTCACCAAAAGCAATCCCATGCAAGCTATTAACCCAATAAACACCCATACCAAATTTGGTAAAGATAAGATAAATAATTTCCCTTGAAATGACCGGAAACCAAGCGTGACGGATGGCGGACACGCCGGAAAAAGCAAAAATAATATGTCCACCCCCAGTGGGGTGGACATTAATAACAAGTTACACATCAGTATATACAAGGTACATTCACGCGTAATATACAGGTAAATTGTAACAAATTTTATTGTAATTTAACTTTTTACAAGTTAAATACTTACCTTATCCTCATAAGTGCTTGTTTGTTTTGTGGAGCAAACGCATCGACCGACAAGAATTTTTTAAAGAAATATTCTTGTCACAAGAGGTGACCCCTTTGTCTGCGCATGTCCGCGCTTGCGCAGTACTCGTTTGTCGACAGACGATCGTCGAGAGCTCTTCATTATATTTTTGGTCCCCAGAAAACAAATTATGCGGGGAGGTAGGGTGGGTTTATCCTTGTGAGGATAAGGTAAGTATTTAACTTGTAAAAAGTTAAATTACAATAAAATTTGTTACATTTTATTGCGTAAAATAGCCTTACCTTATCCTCCAGGCAGAGGGTATTTGTTTTGGCCACACTGTTAGATGATTGTCAGACAAGGGGTCACCAAATAAAGCACTTGATAAGAGGATAAGATAAGCTTCCACACACCACATCTTAGGTAATATATTACTTCCTCATCACAGATAAGTAATCTGCTAACCTCAACAAGAGATCCATGATGTGGTCATCATTGTTGCTGCTGTTGCTGTTGTAGACAATTTTACAACAAATCATATAGCACTATCAACCATCACCCGGTATTGGCTGGAGATGTCTGCCTGTCTCCCCAAACAAGATGTCATCATCTGACAATGAGAATATCTCCAAGCAGGCAAAACTGAACTGCATAAACTGCAGATATGGGGACATATGTAAGTTAAGGAAGACATATGTCAGTGACACAACACTTGTATAACTGGAGAGAACATAAATATGTGAGTGATATCAATAACATGTATGAATACACAAAAAATGAGTACATGCTGAGGTGAATCCACAAGACCCAATTTGTTCATGGACTGGTCATGGGATTGCCAAGCTACATCTTCGAGTAGAATGTAGTAAAGAATTGTGGGTCTTCCAATAACAAGAGTTTGATATCTGCTTAGGTAAGACCCCACTCTTGAAAACTAAAGAGGCAGCCATGGATCTAATATGTGCCTCAATATATAGATTCTGAGAATCAGGATTGATGGACTGGCAATCTAATCATGCAGCGAGATTGATCCAGGAAGATATAGCAGAACTCAAGATATCTCCATCAAGCCTTCCTTAAAAGATATGAGCAAGATTCTTCCCCTCCTTGAAGTACTCGTACTGTCTTGATAGTAACTAAGTACTGTAAGAGGGCAGAATGTCACATCAGTCCAACGTCAGCTCAAGAATGGTTTGTGAGCTGGAATGACCACTGGTTTGAGCCATCTGGGCCATCAGAAGCCAACTGATTCTTGCTAAAAGGCAGGAGAAGGAGACTTTCCCTTTTCTCCAAGCAGTAGTCCTGTCCAATATGGATCTAAGTGCTGTAAGAGGACAACAAATCATGTGTCCAGGCAATTTGAGTTCAGGAATGATCTAGAGCTGAAGTGACCACTGGAGCCAATCTAGACCAATTGAGGCTAATAGGTTTTTGTTGAAAAGGTAGGAGGAGGGAGAAACTGTAACCTCCTTCCAAAGAGGCTTGTGTCTGAAGGAGCCAAAGTCCCAGAATACACCTTACCTTGTTTTGCCATATGTCAATGCCATTGCAACAGTCTTGCAAGTCAAACTTTTTTAGATTGACCTCCTTTAAAGGTTAATAAGGAGCCTTTGTGAAAACCAACAGAAGCAAAGACAAATCCCTTGATGCTACACCTATGTTAGCAGTGGGCTTCTCTCTATAAACACTTGCAATAGGCCTATAAAGATCCAGGCTTTTGCTCAACTCCTGCCCAAAAGATATAAATGATCAGCTATGGCTGCTGCGAAGTCAGCCATAGTGGCAGGTTTCAGATTTTTGCAAGTAAGTAGATGAAAAAATCTGGTATATTTGAGACAGTAGGCTCTGAGATGACCACCTTATTCTGTTGGTACCAGAGCTCAAAATGGCCCATCTTGACTCATACATTTCCAAGATGAGGGTCCTTAAGATGCTCTAAATCTCTTTACCCCTTGCTCAGAGAATGATATAAGAGATTCTGAGTGGTGTTAAGGTGCCAATCATGAAGGTACCAATGCAGCAGATTCTGATGGTATTTGTGACTGAAAGGCTGTTTCTGAGACCAGTGAAGTAGCTGTAATGGAGGTTTGGTTGATTGATTCACCAGATCCCAAGACCAATACATCATGGGCCACCAAGGGGCCACTACAATCATTTTGCACCTGGTATTCACTTGTTCAATGACTTTTTTGGAATGAGTGGTACAGGACAAAAGGCCTAGCAGTCCATACCCTCCAACAAGATGTTTAATGCAACTATGTTCAGAGCATTTGCATCTGGGACTGGCCACATAGAATCGGAGTTTGTGATTCATATTTTCCTTCCTGGAGAGGCTGACTGTCATGACATTTAGACAACCCTGAATATATCTGGCTCATATAAGAATATCTCAAGGACTGCAGTAGGCCAAAATGCAGCATACCTGCATAAAAAACCTATTGTTGATTTGTGCCAAACTTGCACATTGTCTTGAACCATAAAGGGAGTAAGAACCATTCTGTACGGATTTCTTTTGTCCCTTCTGTAGAGGTTATTGACTATGACATTTAAGCAACCCAGAAAATGTCTATCTCTTATAAGTATATTTCAAGGCTTGCAGTAGGCCAGGATGCACCAAGCCTCTGTCCCTTCTGAAGACGATGTTGGCTATAATATTTAAGCAACCCACAATATGTCTGTCTCTTTTGAGTATATTTCAAGGATTGCAGTAGGCCAAGATGCGCAAACTAGGAGGTATACGCTCCCCCCTGTTTGTTCAGATAACCGAATACAGTGGCGTTGTCTGATGCTATCAGAATTCTTTTTTAGAAATTTATCTTGAAAGCTTCTTAGGGCTAGACACACTGCCTTTAGTTGTTGGACAATAAAATGTAAAATTCCTCTTGAACTGTCCAAATTCCACTGACTGTCAAGCTGTTAGATGGAATCAGCAACCTTGGTTATATGCATCTGTGAAAGTAAGGGTATAGTGCTAATCTGCCAGGAAAGGGCAACCTATTTCTCATTTTGTTATAATTTCCACCAGTAAAGATGCTTTTTCAGAAGGATTTGAAACAGGAACCCTCAGAACTAGTGACTGGGGATATTGCCAGTTGTTTCAGATACCACTGAAGGAGGACACATATGTAACCGACCCATTGGTATTGTCTTTTCCAAAGATGCTAGTACACCATCAGGGACACAAGCAATCTTGGTTGTTTGTGAAGAGATCTCCATGTCCTGAATAGATTTCTCTGGTACTTTAATTTATTTGTGATTTGAACACGCAACCTTCTGATCTGGAGTGAGACACGCTACCGTTGCGTCACAGAGTCCTGTTTGTTAGAAAGAAGTTTCCTTGTACCAAACTCAGTGGTAACCTAGGAAATCGATATCACGAAGCCGAGTTGTTGAATAATTTGGATGAGTTCTTTGATTTGAACCAAATACTGGTGTCTTTTACGTACTCTTAACAACCAGTGGTCCAGGTAAATGGTGAACTCCTATTCCACGAGACTGAAGAATGAGTTTTGCCTCTTTACTACTCGTGTGAAACTGCAGAGGGGCGGTCGCTAATCCGAACTTCCGTGCTTTGAACTAATAGGTTTGACCGTGTACATTAAACTGAAGTAGATGTTGAAAATCTTGTGAGTCGGTACATAGAAGAATGCATCTTTTGTAACCGAATTTCTAATAATTTCTGCTGTCTCCAGTTTAAATAATGGGACAAGCAGGTATTTATTGACATAGTAAACGAACTTCACTCGTGGGCAGTGACCGTTGAAGTCTTAGTTAGAAATCAATTCAGGACACTGAGATCTATCAGAGGTCGTCATTAGCAGAGTTTCTATACAAGAAATAAACTGCCATAGAAACCTGGAGTTCTGCAATTCTTGAGTGGATAAATTGCTTTCTTTTGAAGCATTTTCCAGAAGTATTTAAGCGGTATTTACTGTAGCCATGTTTTCCTGTCTGACGTCATCGCTTTGCATTGTGGGTAGTACAGGCATTGGTGAATTCGATTGGGGAATAATTCGACAATCCCAACTGAAGATTCGCACAACTCTGGGATGGCAATAAAACCTCCCATACCTGCCAGTAACACTGCAAAAACAGCTTCCATGGTGATTTGCATATATATGTAGCCACGTTCTTCTGTATCCACCTCTCCTGGTATTTTAGGAAGAGTGATCGGACGATACTTTGTAGGTTGCATGAAGGTCTGTAAAATTACTGCTAGTCCTGGGTCTCAATGTTTTCCTTCTACATATCAGACGGTAACATGACAAACTAGAAATAGGACGCCCAGTGTTTCCTGAGCCTCTTTTTTCTGGAGGTCAGTTGACCCCCTCCTTTGAAAACCGGGGGTCAATCAAAATTTTTGAGGGTCAGTTAGGCTTGACCCCCTTCTACTTAAACTGCCGGTTAGAAAAATAATGGACAAACAATACCTAAAATACCTTAAAAAGACAGTGTGTGTGTTAGAGTTACGAAATGTGGGGTACCATGCATGTACCCATGGGCCATCGAATATGGGGTACAAGTGATATTCTGCCAGATTTTCGTCAAAAAACAATGTTTAGATACACCCAGTTACTAAAAAGCAATAAATCAGATTTAAATTTATTGATGACTTTGAAAATAAATTATAGTACACTGTACATTGTTGTACATTCATAAAAATATCTGAAGGTATATCAGGGTAAAGAAAACAGTCAAAAAATATATTTGAATTTTTCCTCTTATTTTTGGATGATTTTTAAGGTAGCAAAAATGAACAGAAGCACTAATGAACTACTGAATATAGTATATGTTGATAGTTTCTAAAAAATTATTTTATTTACACTACAAATATGATATCTATACTGTTTGAAAGACAAATTATTGTAGTTTAAGTTGCTTTTTATTTGACAAAAATCCATTGAGTGGTTCCAAAGTTACAGTGATTTTGCTACAACCCCTGTAAATATTTTTGAATTTCAGAGGTAATATTTTCCGGGGTTAAATATTCAAGAATTTCCGAGATTTAGTAGAACGTATCCCCCCCCTGCACAAGGTATTTGTCATCGTTCGGAAACGTTGTTTCCAATGGTGTCCTGGCACAGATCACCTTTTCTTTCGATATGTAACGTTTCGAATAAGATTTGCAAGGGTACATGAAAACACTGGCCGTCGAAGATGGATCTGCGTAGCTCTCATCTCACATGAAATTTTAAAATATATAGCTTATCTTCAGTGCTGTTTTTATTGCATGTGCATCTATCTTTCATTAAAAAATAAATCTCGAGTCCTTTCTTGACTAACGCGAATGCGCATGCGTGACCTCGTGAACTCTTCACCTCTCGACCTTTTGATCCCACGCATGCACATTGACAGGTAAACAAACAAGAAATCGGCCATTTTTGTTTTGAAATTGGAATAAATAAAGAATTGCTGCATATATTGACGAAATATCAGTATTTCTTTTTACAAATACTTCTGCGTCAGTCTGACGCTCAGTTAAATATTATGTGCGTAAATCGCTTGATGTCGACGTAAATTTACGCACGTTTGTGCGTAAACGGAAACACTGACGCCCTGTTGATAGTAGGTGCGAATAGAAACAGGATAGCATAGAAGAACACACATTATCATGTGTAATGTCCACCCATGAACCTTTTGCCAAAATTGTACAGTAGTCTTACAAGACCCTGTTTCATTTGTAAAATATATCAATGATGCTTAAATATTTGTTAGTGTAGATGTAAATTATTTCAGCTTCATGCCTTCTTGCATTGGTTAGGTCGAAAATTTCGACGAAATCGCTCTATCTCGCACGGTTATGGAGATAGAAGCAAATTCGTGTTTTGCCATTTTTGGCAAAAATTCAAAATGGCCGCCATTTATGGGGACGGGAAAATTTTTTGAAAATTGCAAAGAGTACATTCCTTAGATACCCTGTGGGTTGAAAATTTCGACGAAATCGCTCTATCTCGCACGGTTAAGGAGATAGAAGCAAATTTGTGTTTTGCCATTTTTGGCAAAAATTCGAAAATTCAAAATGGCCGCCATTTTTGGGGAGGGAAAAGGTTTAAAAAAATTGCCAAGAGTACAATGCTCAGATACCCTGTGGATCGAAAATTTTGACGAAATCGCTCTATCTCGCACGGTTAAGGAGATAGAAGCAAATTCGTGTTTTGCCATTTTTGGCAAAAATTTGAAAATTCAAAATGGTCGCCATTTTTGGGGAGGGAAAAGGTTTAAAAAAATTGCCAAGAGTACAATGCTCAGATACCCTGTGGGTCGAAAATTTTGACGAAATCGCTCTATCTCGCACGGTTAAGGAGATAGAAGCAAATTCGTGTTTTGCCATTTTTGGCAAAAATTTGAAAATTCAAAATGGTCGCCATTTTTGGGGAGGGAAAAGGTTTAAAAAAATTGCCAAGAGTACAATGCTCAGATACCCTGTGGGTCGAAAATTTTGACGAAATCGCTCTATCTCGCACGGTTAAGGAGATAGAAGCAAATTCGTGTTTTGCCATTTTTGGCAAAAATTTGAAAATTCAAAATGGTCGCCATTTTTGGGGAGGGAAAAGGTTTAAAAAAATTGCCAAGAGTACAATGCTCAGATACCCTGTGGGTCGAAAATTTCGACGAAATCGCTCTATCTCGCACGGTTATGGGGATAGAAGCAAATTCGTGTTTTGCCATTTTTGGCAAAAATTCAAAATGGCCGCCATATATGGGGACGGGAAAATTTTTTGAAAATTGCAAAGAGTACATTCCTTAGATACCCTGTGGGTTGAAAATTTCGACGAAATCGCTCTATCTCGCACGGTTTGGGAGATATGAGCACATTTGCCTTTTTCAGTATTTAAAATAGCCAATTACTCATTTATTTAATTAATTACTCACTCATCTATGAAGCAATTACCCCCAAAAGGAATCCCATACAACCTATTAACCCAATGAACCTCCATACCAAATTTCAGAAAGCTAGGCTTAATAGCATTCCTTAAAATGTCTGGAAACCAAAGAGCTACTCAAAAGTCGCAAAGTAGTTATTACTCAGTTAGCTATAGAGCTATCATCACCAAAAGCAATCCCATACAAGCTATTAAAGATAGGATAAGAACTGTTGCCTAAAATGTCTGGAAACCAAGTGGGACGCCGAACGGCGGAAAAAGCAAAAATAATATGTCCACCCCCCAGTGGGGTAGACATAATAATTACTGGACATAGCCCCTGTCCTGTATATACTGTGCAAACACACTCTTAAAGGTTGGAAGCAAGGAATTTAACACCATATCTCATCTAACCAGTTCCTGTTCAACAGGGCTGAAAAGACAAGCAGTGCACATACTGCCACAAAGATGTCTGTTGGATCTTCATCCAAATTTACAGCAAAGGAAGGTAATCTGTCCCTATTTTCATGTCTGAGAAGCAGGAAGTTCACTGTACCTGCTGGGAAGCAAAATAATAATTGCAAGGATCAATGGATGCGCTTCTGTAGGCATTCTTGTGGAGGGAGACCTGTTACTGTACCAGAGTGGCACTCCACCCCCAGTAAAGAATGTACGACCTCCGTTGCCATGAAAACTGCATTCTTTCTTCTTTGTTTTCGAGCACAAGCTAATACTCATGCTGTGCCATCAAATAAGGGACAATAAAGCAGTTTTCCACTGAAAACTTTACAGCAAAATCTTCTCTGCATCCCTTTCATCGACAAGGAGGTAGTTCCAGTCGAATAATGGGCGAGTACAGCCAAAGATATACACCGTCTTCCACTGAAGACTTTACAGCAACATCTTCTTGCACAATATCTTATTCTGACCCTTTTAGGACAAGGGAAGCAGAATTAGTGGTAGTACCAGTCGAATAATGGATAACTACAGCTAGGTGCACACTTCAAAACTTCATAGATTTTCATCTGTATATGGACGATAATAAGAAAAAATACGTGTTGCTCCCACGTCAACCAAAAATATTATGAAGAGCTCTCGACGATCGTCTATCGACAACGAGTACTGCGCAAGCGCGGACGTGCGCAGACAAAGGGGTCACCTCTTGTGACAAGAATATTTCTTTAAAAAATTCTTGTCGGTCGATGCGTTTGCTCCACAAAACAAACAAGCACTTGTGAGGATAAGGTAAGGCTATTTTACGCAATAAAAAAAAACTAGACCTAGCCCATCAGAGAACCAATACAAATTTGTAATCACTGGAAAGACAACTAACCAAAGCCAGTGAATCATCATTTGACCTTGAAGGAGGGGCCCAAGGCAAAATCTGACCACATCGGAAGATTCCGAGCCCATGATTTCCTATAAGTTGGCTTCACATTGTAAACCTCTAGGACCAATAATAAGCAAATTATAAGCATGTTTAAGTTTGACTATCCTCGTTTGACCTTGAAGGAGGGGCCCAAGATCAAATCTGACCACATCAGAAGATTCCCAGCCCATGACTTCCTACAAGTTGGCTTCACATTGCAAACCTCTAAGACCAATAATAAGTAAGTTATAAGCACTTTTTTTAAAGTTTGGCTGTCCTCTTTTAACCTTGAAGGAGGAGCCCAAGGTCAAATCTGACCATAACAGAAGATTCCCAGCCCATAATTTCCTATAAGTTGGTTTCACATTGCAAACCTCTAGGATCAATTATAAGTGAGTTATAAGCATGTTTAACTTTGGCTGTCCTCGTTTGACCTTGAAGGAGGGCCCCAAGGTCTAATCTGACCACATCAGAAGACTCACAGCCCATGATTTCCTAAAGGTTGGTTTCACATTGCAAACCTCTAGGATCAACTAGAGGATCGCTCGCAAAAAAAAAAAAGATAATGTTTTTGCATAAAGCATCCGAAAAGGATATAAAGGTGAGTGCTAAAGTATTAAGAAAATGCTTCGTTTCTAGCCTTATACTGTTGTGGCAACCAAAGTCAGCGCAGTCTGCTCTTCCTAGCACAGTTTTCAAGATATAAGCATTTTTGTGTTTTGCAAAAAATTAAAAAATTCAAAATGTCCGCTATATTTGGCGAGACAAAAATATTTTGAAAATTGGCATGGCTACTCTGCAGAGATACCCAGCAGGTCAAACATTTTGTTGAGTTCGCTCCATATAGCACGGTTTTCGAGATATAAGCATTTTTGTGTTTTGCAAAAACTTTGAAAATTCAAAATGGCCACCATTTTTGGGGAGAAAAAATTTTTTGTCAAGACCACTGCCGCGGTGTGTATCTCCCGCCGAGCATTAAAGCAGAAGAAATAGCTTTTCCGAGATATTCACAATTTTTCATTTTCGTGTGTGAAAGCTCTACCAAAAGTAGGTGAATGAGTTATTTGAGAAAAATTGGCTATCTGCAATACTATTAAGAGATAATTCACATTTACTCATTTTGAGTAGGTGAATAATTATCTATGGGTCTGAAACTTCACCAAGTGAAAGCTCTCCCAAAAGTAGGTGAATGATTTATTTGAGAAAAATTGGCTATCTGCAATACTATTAAGAGATAATTCACATTTACTCATTTTGAGTAGGTGAATAATTATCTATGGGTCTGAAACTTCACCAAGTGAAAGCTCTCCCAAAAGTAGGTGAATGATTTATTTGAGAAAAATTGGCTATCTGCAATACTTTTAGAGATAATTCGCATTTACTCATTTTGAGTAGGTGAGTAATTAGCTATGGGTCTGAAACTTCACCAAGTGAAAGCTCTCCCAAAAGTAGGTGAATGAGTTATTTGAGAAAAATTGGCTATCTGCAATACTTTTAGAGATAATTCGCATTTACTCATTTTGAGCAGGTGAGTAATTAGCTATGGGTCTGAAACTTCACCATGTGAAAGCTCTCCCACAAGTAGATGAATGAGTTATTTGATAAAATTTGGGTATCTGCAATACTTTTACAGATAATTAGCATTTACTCATTTTGAGTAGGTAAATAATTAGCTATGGGTCTGAAACTTCACCAAGTGAAAGCTCTTCCAAAAGTAGGTGAATGAGTTATTTGAGAAAAATTGGCTATCTGCAATACTTTTAGAGGTAATTCGCATTTACTCAATTTGAGTAAGTGAGCAATTAGCTATGGGTCTGAAACTTGACCAAGTGAAAGCTCTTTGGGATAGCTGCTCTGCAGAGATACCCTGTGGCTCAAAAATTTCGTCGAAATCGCTCTATCTAGCACGGTTTTCGAGATATAAGCATTTTTATGTTTTGCAATTTTTGCGAAAAATTCGAAAATTCAAAATGGCCGCCATTTTTGGCGAGACAAAATTTTTTTGAAAATTGACATGGCTACTCTGCAGAGATACCCTGTGGGTCAAAAATTTCGTCGAAATCGCTCTATCTAGCAGGGTTTTCGAGATATAAGCATTTTTATGTTTTGCAATTTTTGCGACAAATTCGAAAATTCAAAATGGCCGCCATTTTTGGCGAGACAAATTTTTTTTAAAAATAGGCATGGCTACTCTGCAGAGATACCCTGCGGGTCAAAAATTTTGTCGAAATCGCTCTATCTAGTACGGTTTTCGAGATATAAGCATTTTTGTGTTTTGCAATTTTTGCGAAAATTTCGAAAATTCAAAATGGCCGCCATTTTTGGCGAGACAAAAATTTTTTCAAAATTGGGAAAACTACTCCGCAAAGATATCCTGCGCGTCAAAAATTTCGTCGAAATCGCTCTATCTAGCACGGTTTTTGAGATATAAGCATTTTTGTGTTTTGCAATTTTTGCGAAAATTTCGAAAATTCAAAATGGCCGCCATTTTGGACGACACAAAATTTTTTTGAAAATTGGGAAAACTACTCTGCAGAGTTGCCCTGTGGGTCAAAAATTTCGTCGAAATCGCTCTATCTAGCACGGTTTTCGAGATATAAGCATTTTTGTGTTTTCCTTATTTGGAAAATTCGTAATGATTAATTAATCATTAATTACTCGGCCATTTCTTAACCAATCAATGCCAAAATCTAATGATTTCCAGATTTTAATAGAATGAATGTATTTGCCAAGTTTCAGGTGAATTGATAAAATTCCTTTCAAGTTATCATCCGGACAAGCTTCCCCATCGAAAAAAAAGACATTTTTGGTCATGTGACCTCTCTGATTGGTTGAAATGTCACTGCAGCATATTCAAAAAAATTCCCCAAGGCTACTGCCTAAACCTGCCAAATTTGAAAAGAATCCGCCTAACGGTTACAGAGTTATAAGGAAAACAAAATGCGGAGCCGGCGGAGCCTGAAGGTCTCCCATACACAAATAAGCGTCCCTTGCGGGACGCTTAATAATAAGTGAGTTAGAAGCACTTTTAACTTTGGCTGTCCTCGTTTGACCTTGAAGGAGGGCCCCAAGGTCTAATCTGACCAAATGAGAAGATTCCCAGCCCATGATTTCCTAGGAGTGGGTTTCACTCTGCAAACCTGTAGGACCAATAATTGTAACAAATTTTATTGTAATTTAACTTTTTACAAGTTAAATACTTACCTTATCCTCACAAGTGCTTGGTTTGGTTTTGTGGAGCAAAACGTATCGACCGACAAGTATTTTTTAAAAGAATTTTCTTGTCGGCAGGTGACCCCTTGTCTGCGCATGTCCGCGCATGCGCCGTACTCATTGTCGACAGGCAATTGTCGAGAGATCTTCATTGTATTTTTGGTCCCCAGCAAAACAAATTATGCGGGGAGGTAGGGTGGGTTTATCCTTGTGAGGATAAGGTAAGTATTTAAGTTGTAAAAAGTTAAATTACAATAAAATTTGTTACATTTTATTGCGTAAAATAGCCTTACCTTATCCTCACAAGTGCTTGAATACAACCATAACAGGTGGAGGGTATTTGTTTTGGCCACACTGTTAGATGATTGTCAGACAAGGGGTCACCAAATAAAGCACTGATAAGAGGATAAGATAAGCTTCCATACACCACATCTTAGGTTAAAAGTTACTTCTTCATCACAGATGAGTAATTTGCTACCCTCAACAAGAGATCCATGATGTGGTAGTCGTTGTTGCTGCTGTTGCTGTTGTAGACAATTTTACAACAAATCATATAGCAGAATTAACCATCACCCAGTATTGGGCGGAGATATCTGCATGACTCCCCAAACAAGATGTCATCATCTGACAATGAGAATATCTCCAAGCAGGCAAACTGAACTGCATAGACTGCAGATATGGGGACATATGTAAGTTAAGAAAGACATATGTCAGTGACACAACACTTGTATAACTGGAGAGAACATAATATGCGAGTCATATGAATGACATGTATAAATACACAGAAAATTGACTACATGCTGAGGTGAATCCACAAGACCCAATTTGTTCATGGACTGGTCATGGGATTGCCAAGCTACATCTTCGAGTAGAATGTAGTAAAGAATTGTGGGTCTTCCAATAACAAGAGTTTGATATCTGTTCAGGTAAGACCCCACTCTTGAAAACTAAAGAGGCAGCCATGGATGTAATATGTGTCTCAATGTATAGACTCTGAGAACTAAAGGACTGGCAATCTAATCATGCAGCCAGATTGATCCAGGAAGAGATAGCAGAACTCAAGATATCTCCATCAAGCCTTCCTTAAAAGATATGAGCAAGATTCTTCCCCTCCTTGAAGTACTTGTACTGTCCTGATAGTAACTAAGTACTGTAAGAGAGCAGAGTGTCACAACATCAGTCCAACATCAGCTCAAGAAAGGTTTGTGAGGTGGAATGACCACTGGTTTGAGCCATGTGGGCCATCAGAAGCCAACTGATTCTTGCTAAAAGGCAGGAGGAGACTTTCCCTTTTCTCCAAGCAGTAGTCCTGTCCAAGAAGGATCTTAGTGCTGTAAGATGACAACGAATCATGTGCCCAGGCAATTTGAGTTCAGGAATGATCTAGAGCTGAAGTGACCACTGGAGGCAATCTAGACCAGCTGAGGCTAATAGGTCCTTGTTGAAAAGGTAGGTAGGAGGGAGAACTGTAAACTCCTTCCTATGAGGCTTGTGTCTGAAGGAGCCAAAGTCCCAGAATACACTTCCAATGGCATTGCAACAGTCTTGCAAGTCAAACTTTTTTAGACTGACCTCCTTTTAAAGGTTAATAAGGAGCCTTCTGTGAAAACCAACAGAAGAAAAGGCAAATCCCTTGATGCTGCACCTCTGTTAGCAGTGGGCTTCTCTCTATAACACTTGCAATAGGCCTATAAAGATGCAGGCTTTGGCTCAACTCCTGCACAAAAATGTAAATGATCAGCTATGGCTGCTGCAAAGCCAACAATAGTGACAGGTTTCAGATTTTTGCAAGTAAATAGATAAAAAAATCTGGTATATTTGAGACCGTAGGCTCTGAGATGGCCACCTTATTCTGTGGGTACCAGAGCTCAAAATGGCCCATCATGACTCATACATTCCAAGATGAGGGTCCTTGAGATGCCCTAAATCTCTCTATCCCTTGCCCAGAGAATGATATAAGAGATTCTGAGTGGTGTTAAGGTGCCAAGCATGAAGGTGCCAACGCAACAGATTTAGATGGTATTTCTGACTGAATGTCTGGTTTTGAGACCAGTGAAGTAGCTGTAATGGAGGTTTGGTTGATTGATTCACCAGATCCCAAAACCAATGCATCATGGGCCACCAAGGGGCCACTACAATGATTTTGCATCTGGTGTTTACTTGTTCAATGACTTTTTGGAATGAGTGCTACAGGACAAAAGGCCTAGCAGTCCAGAACCTCCAACAAGATGTTTGATGCATCTATGTTCAGAGCATTTGCATCCAGGACTGGCAACATAGGATGGAAGTTTGTGATTCATATTGGTGGCAAACATCTCTACCATTGGTATTTACCAAACTATGCAAGTCAAATGGAACATTTTAAGATGAAGAGACCACCCTGTCTGTATCATTTTGTCCTTTCTGGAGAGACTGACTGTCATGACCTTTAGACAACCCTGAATATATCTGGCTCATATAAGAATATCTCAAGGATTGCAGTAGGCCAAGATGCAGCATACCTGCATAAAAAACCTATTGTTGATTTGTGCCAAACTTGCACATTGTTTTGAACCATAAAGGGAGGAAGAACCATTCTATACGAATTTCTTCTGTCCCTTCTGTAGAAGCTATTGACTATGACATTTAAGCAACCCAGAATATGTCTATCTCCTATGAGTATATTTTAAGGATTGCAATAGGCCAGGATGCGCCAAGCCTTTGTCCCTTCTGAAGAGGATGTTAGCTCTAATACTTAAGCAACCCACAATATGTCTGTCTCTTTTGAGTATATTTCAAGGATTGCAGTAGGCCAAGATGCGCCAAACTAGGAGGTACATGTGCCCCCCCCCCCCCTTCTGTTGTTTGTTCAGATAACCGAACACAGTGGTGTTGTCTGATGCTATCAGAATTCTTTTGTGTAGAATTTGTGTTGAAGGCTTTTAAGGGCTGAACACACTGCCTTCAGTTGTAGGACATTGAAATGTAATATATACATTTGAATTGTCCAAAAGCCACTGACTGTGATGCTTTTAGATGGGATCATCAACCCTGGTTTAATGCATCTACAAAAATAAGGGAATTGTGCCCCTGTGTATAGAAAGGGCATCCTATTTCCCATTTTTTGGCATTTTCCACCACTGAATATGCTTTTTCAGAAGGATTTGAAACAGGAATTCTCACAACTAGTGACTGGAGATATTGCCAGTTGTAGTAGATACCAGTGAAAGGCACACCTACATAACTGACCCATTGGTATAAGTCTTTTCCAAAGATGCCAGTATCCCTACCTGGGATATAAGCAACCTTGGGGTTGATTGTGATGAGATCGCCATGTCTTGAATAGATTCTCAGGTATACAATTTATTCGAGGTAGAAAGAAATTTCCTGGTACCAAATGCAGTGGTAACCGAGGAAATCGATATCACGAAGTCCAGTTGATGAATAATTGGATGAGTTCTTTGGTTTGAACCCAATACTGGTGTTTTTTACGTACACTAAACAACCAGTAGTCTAGGTATATGGTGAAAGAAATTTCCTGATACTAAAATGCAGTGGTAACCTAGGAAATCGATATCACGAAGCCCAGTTGAAGAAAAATTGGATGAGTTCTTTGGTTTGAACCCAATACTGGTGTCTTTTACGTACACTTGACGACCAGTGGTCTAGGTATATGGTGAACTCCTATTCTGTGAGACTGAAGAATGAGATTTGCCTCTTTACTACTCGCATGATACTGTAGAGGGGTCGCTAACCCGAATTTCCTAATGCTTTGAAGTGATAGGTTTGCCAGTGTACAGTAAACTGAAGTAGATGTTGAGAAACTTGTGAATCGGTACATAGAAGAACGCATCTTTTGTAACCGAATTTCTAATAATTTCTGCTGTCTCCAGTTTAAATGATGGGACAAGCAGGTATTTATTGACATAGTAAACAAACTTCACTCGTGGGCAGTGATCGTTGAATTCGTAGTTAGAAATTAATTCAGAACACTGAGATGTATCAGAGGTCGTCATTAGCCGAGTTTGTATACAAGAATAAACTGCCATAGAAACCTGGAGTTCTGCAATTGTATAGTGGATGAATTGCTTTCTTTGAAGGATTTGCAGCAATATTTCAGCGGTATATTTACTGTAGCCATGTTTTCCTGTCTGACGTCATCGCTTTGCATTGTGGGTAGTACAGGCATTGGTGAATTCGATTGGGGAGTAATTCGACAACTCCGACTCAAGATTCGCACAACTCTGGGATGGCAATGAAAATCTCCCATCACTGCCAGTAACCCTGCAAGAAGAGCCTCCATGGTGACTTGCATTAATGTAGCCACGTTCTTCTATATCCCTCTGACCTGGTAAACTAGGCAGAGTGGTACGACGATCTTTTGTGGTTAGTAGGGGAAAATTACTGGACATAGCTCCTGTCCTGAATATACTGTGCAAAATACACTGTAAAAGTTGGAAGCAAGGACTTCAACATATAATATAATATAACATAAAATCTCATCTAGCCAGTTTGATCTTCGTTGAGTTTGCAGAAGAATTAACTCAAAAGTCACAGTATTCTTTCCAATGGAGACATGGCCATAGGAAGGTTTTATTATCTAGTTATTGCAATTCTTCAACAGGACTGAACAGACAAGCAGTGCACATACTGCCCCAAAGATGTCTGTTGGATCTTCATCCAAATTTACAGCAAAGGAAGGTAATCTGTCCATATTTTTAAGTGGATACGCTTCTGTAATCGTTCTTTTGGAGGGAGACCTGTTACTGTACCAGGGTGGCGCTCCACCCACAGTAAAGAATCTACGACCTCCGTTGCAAAGCCAACTGCATTCTTTCTTCTTTGTTTTCCACTGAAAACTTTACAGCAAAATCTTCTTTGCATCCCCTTCATCGACAAGGAGGTAATTCCAGTCGAATAATGGGCGAGTACAGCGGAAGATATACACGTCTTCCACTGAAGACTTTACAGCAACATCTTCTTGCACATCTTATTCTGACCCTTTTCAGGACAAGGGAGGCAGAATTAGTGGTAGTACCAGTCGAATAATGGATAAATACAGGTAGGTGCACGCTTGCACGCTTCAAACTTCATAGATCTTCGTCTGTAAATGGACGATAATAAAAGAAAATACGTGTTGCTCCCATATCGACCAAAAATATAATGAAGATCTCTCGACAATTGCCTGTCGACAATGAGTACGGCGCATGCGCGGACATGCGCAGACAAGGGGTCACCTGCCGACAAGAAGATTCTTTTAAAAAATACTTGTCGGTCGATACGTTTTGCTCCACAAAACCAAACCAAGCACTTGTGAGGATAAGGTAAGGCTATTTTACGCAATAAAAAAGCAAGTTACAGTCACTTTAAGTTTGCTTACCCTCTTTTGACCTTTCAGGAGGGGCACAAGATCAAATCTGACCACATCAGAAGATTCCTAGCCATGATTTCCTATAGTTGGTTTCACATTCCAAACCTCTAGGACCAATAATAAGAGCGATACAGGCACTTTTAAAGTCCACTACATGGGGTAATTGACACTCTGTGGATGACCTTAAATGAACAGCTTCAAGGTCAAATGTCTGCAAGGTTGTAGAGGACATGTTTATCTGTTATACATATCACCTATGATGATATTCAACCTTCTACTGATGAGAACCAGCCAGTAGAAAAAGGTAGATAATTTTCAAAGAAATGCCTGTGGCAGCCATCTTGTTTTTCAGAATCAGGCTAATTTCAGTCCCAGAGAAGCTTAACCTCCCAATGAGGACATCCTGCAAATTTGGTGAAGCTAGCTGGTGTAGTTTTCCACTGAGAGCGTTAACGTCTAAAATCTCTCTACACGCGGAAGCGGCGGGGGCAGTGGTGTAATGAATGCTAAACCAAAGTATTCACCGGATGCATGTGGTGGATACAATAAATGTCTAACATTGCTTTCACAAGGTATATCTTTGCTATAGTCATATGTCATATAAAACCAAATATGAATACAAAACATATCATTTTTAGTAATTTTCAGTTTGGTAACACTTTATACAAAAACATATTACTTGTTCAAAGATTGTTTACATGTATTTTCTTTCTATATTTGTGGGAAGTATGCCAAAAAGCATGTCAGTTCTTCCAAAATGATTCATTCTTTTAATGGATGAGCTTACTGCAATAACAAAGCTTCACTCCAAGAACAACCAGCAGGTTGATAAAATAATATGAGCTTTACAAACCCATAGCTCCGAAGAAGTCATTTCCCAGGAAAGGAAACCCCGGCCTGTTGGCAAGCACAATCATCCTGAAGTCTGGGTGACACACAAGCACTGATGGAGAGGGTTTTAGACCCGAGTTAGCTGCAACGGAAAACAAAAAACCTCTGCTGAACAGATATAAAACAGCAATAAGAATGAATGCAGGTTTGTGTTCTAATATCCAAACCATTGATCATGTGTTATTCAAGATGATTTATAATTTTCTGACTCTGGTGACATCTATACAATAAAGGCTGACAACAGTTGGCACTTTTCAGATATCTAAACCATTCACTAAGTATAGTTCCTGAGGATGTATACCTCAATATCTTGTTCAATTACCACAGTTATAAACAAATGAATCACTGGCTCTTTGTCCACTAGACACACTTAGCCTTTATTGGCTGCTGCTGATGTATATTTCACATTTTATTCATATAACCTTGAACCACTCATGATGTACAATCTTACAGTGAGTTTGATACAGACACACACCTGTTCATACACATAAATGATTAGTAATCACAGGGAAGTTACGCTAATTTTTGGATTAAGTTTTGGATTAACCTGAATCAACCCTTCAAAGTAAATTAAACTTTGGATCATTAAATATAGTTGAATCTGCTGCACTTAATCCAAAAATCTTCATAACTTTGTGAATACCAGAAGATTTAATCCAAAAATCAGCTGAGCAACTTTTCTTAAAAAGTTAATCATACATTTTACTTAACTTATTCCATTTTGTGAATTCAGTCCCAGTGCGCTTACAACAGTACCTACCATGTACAATCCTCCTTCCATCTGACAAGTGCATTTCCCCGGACTCCACCAGTGTCTTGAGGATGCATGTGACATTTGTGGGTGCTTTGTCTGCCTCATCCACCACCAAGATATATCCACGGGAGACTGCACGCACCAGTGGGGAATCCTCGTATACAATCACTCCATCCTTCACCGTGGGCTGCAGGGTGAGGGTCTGCACAGTGGTGTCTCTGCAGCGAGGCAAGATTTAATATAATTTTATAAAAACCACACTACCGGCCACACTATGACAACGTTCATTCTTCATATTAAAATTGTAAACTGTGCCTAGCAAAACAGACACAATTTTAACCTGAAAGATAAAAACTAAAGGGTATCAGAAATCTCGTCCAGGCAACAGAGTTCTTGGGCATCACTTCTGCCTCTCAACAGGCTCCTTAGATGACTGTCATAATATTAATTGGCTTATAGTTTTGGCAGACTGTTGAAGACTTGGGAGGAAGACCATTCTTATACAGCCTCCAAGTAACAAGAGCCTGCCTCCCATTCAGTGAAGTGTCCATTTTAAGTAGTCATCCAATCACAAGGACTCTCCATCACAGTGGTAGATGGATCTACTTATAAGTAATCAAAACCAACAAACATATGCCAACTGTTTGCAAGATACCTAATTTTATACTAATATAATTCTATTTTGTGAAAAATCAAGTGGCTAATCTCTACAGTAATACTATTTTTGGAGGTAAAATTTTGGAAAACTTTCAGAACATTCGATGATAGAGACTTTTATGGTGGGCTCTTATGAAGATATTCATGAGATTTCCAGTCTTTGTTTAAATTCATGTACACACAAATGCCATCGCACATACACAGACCTGTGCAGCTGTAGATACTCCCTGGGTCGACTGAGGAGGTGGAGAAACCTGTCAACTATCTTGTTCTTGCCGACGCCCTGGTTACCCACAAGAAGTAGATGTTCTCCCAGTAAGAAGTCCTTCAACATGTCCTCCATCACAGACATGTGCTGAAACGCACAGGAAGTCATACAAATGAATCATAAGAATATAGCGAATATAGAATACTGAAATCAGATTGTGCTGACTTGATGTCAACGTATCCCCAGACAGACCATCTCTCATGCCACAGGCACTGACTGGGTATTTTTTGTGGGACCCATTATCTGTACCACAATTATTAGGAATCATTTTTCACTATTTTATTTTTAATCAAAGATCACATATAAAAGTTATATCTAGTACAGTTTCAAACTGGTGAGACTTACCATTTCCAAATTACAGGGTAAAATATGTAAAAAAATGTAGACAAATGTCCCCAAGTGGGATCTCTATGGTCCTCATAAACAGTTTAAAAATGTTAACTTATAGCCATGATTTTAGCAATGTGTGAAAGAAACATATTATATATCCCCAGGTGACATCCAAATTCCAAGGGAAAATAAGTGAAAATGTAGAAAAAAAGGCCACGGGACGGTGGGGGGGGGGGGGGGGGGGAGGTGGCAAAAGGGTCCATTTCTGACCTTAAGGTGGCCATAAGGTCTAGTAACTTTGAGTTTAAGATCTCTTTAAAATAGTTTTCCTTTCTGGCCCAATTACATTTACGTGCCAAGTTTGAATGAAATCCATTAGAGTGCTTTGAGTTATTGTGCACAAATGTACACTGGTGCAACAAGGATGAATCTAGTATATCCACGATGTTTTACTGAGGATATAATAACGGAAATACAGGAAATAATAGAACTTCAGGAAATAATGGAAACACAGTCTACATGTTAGAAATTCACAATATGCATTATAGGATATATATTGCCAGTCAGAGGTAACAGCAAATAGTTGCTTTAGACGGCAACAGCTGAGCTATTTCTGAGGTGAAAACAGGTGACCTGTGATGCTGATGCTTACCTGTGGGTTTTCATAGAACAAGACATCAGGCACTTTCATGAGAGTGTCTGGTTGGTAGACATCCACCTCAGTCTGACCAATACGCAGGCGTCCACCCTTAATCTCACCTACAACAGTGAAAGTACATGCTCAGTCACACACGACAGATACATACTGGTACTCAAACAAAAAACAGAGCAGTCTCAGAATAGGATATCAAACACACGGTGTGGGCAATGTACACAGATGTACAAACCCTGCTATCCAACACTACTTGGCAGAACAACTTCAGTAAAAAACTCAAAAATAAGGGGCATTTTAGTATACCACACTTTGAAAAGACAAATTTGATAGGGTGGAAATAAGTTCATAAGTTGAATAGGGCAGATTACATAACACATAAGTATTCATTAAAAACAACCTGCCTGAAACAGACAAACAGATGATACACTACACATAACACTATTGGATTTATTGTCCTTTCAGCTGTTATAAAATGGTCTACACAAGACACTGAACTGTACTGTCTATACGGCTAAAACATAAAAAGGTAAACATTTTTTCTGATTGCAAATTGTTGCTATTGCTAGCTTAAGATGTCTGCATGTTTGTAATACATACAACTACTTATGCCTACACTAAACATATACTATTAGACTGTATCTCAATCTTTTCAAACTTTTAACTGGTATTAGAATTTGTGCAGAAATTTGTGTGTAAACCATCACTATAACTGAACACAGTTCTACATGACTTTGTACAGTGGCTGAGTACATACATGAGTAGCGTTTGTCTAAGGAGTCCACATCTTTGGTGACTTCCGGCTTGACAATGCCGTGTTGTTCCAATTCTGTCTCCAGGGCAGTCCGGGCAAGTCGTGGCAAAAACCTGACAAATAATCACTTGAATCTCATTCTAGTGGTCATGGGTTCATTTCCACTCATGGTGACAAGTGGCATATACTGCCCACAATAACACTAGCTGTTTAAAGGAATGCAAACCTAGTTCTAACATGACATAGCTGCGTTGGCTCTTACAATAATAACCCTATGGAAAGTAAAATTGATGAAATAGCCTTGTTTAATGTTACCTTTGTAATAATTAATACTGTTAATGTATCTTGTCATGTTAGAATACGATTTTCGCCTTCATGGTTTATAACTTCAAATCATGCTGACAAGTGGCATATACTCACAATACTGTAAAAGCCAATTCTCATGGTTTATTAAAAGCATTGAAACTACATCTGTACAAAATAAATTTAATGTGGCCACTGTAAACCTGGAAAACAAGAAATAGGGGGGTATGAATGACTAGAAGCCTTTATAATATAACTATCGTACAGCATATCAGTGAGACAGACCTTAGGAGTAAAAATAGCATCAGAGATGCCCGTACCCCACAGCCTTGGGAAATATTTTCAACACCATGAGATATAGAAGTACTGTACCAGTACAAACTTCAGGATACTTTCAGAGCACTGTCAGTTATATAAAGGTCCAAACAATGTTTAAATGGAGAAATAATGTTTAAAAGAAAGATAATGTGTATAAACTTGAAAAATTTTGTTGTAATTTTAATTTTTATTAGATAAATACTTACCATTTCCTGACCATTGCTATATGTTGGTGCCATCCAACTCACTGGCCAACGTTGAGAAACGTTTTAAGAAACCTTAAGAGGCCAGTGAGTGAGTGTGAACTAGCATGTCCCCCTAGTGGTCATGTGACCACGCTAGTAAACAACCTTCATTATTTTTGTTGCAGAAAATACTCCCCTAGTACTGAATCTGCGGGGAGGTAGGGGGGGGGACTATCCTGGTCAGGAAATGGTAAGAATTTATCTAATAAAAATTAAAATTACAACAAAATTTTTCAATTTTATTGCGAAAAATACACTTACCATTTCCTGACCATTGCTGAATGCAGCCTTCATGGAAGGAGGGCAGTACTAGAATATAAAGACCCAGTACACCACTCTGCACAGCTATCATACACAGCACAATCCTATATGCATTCAGATCCAAACTCACCTCCCAGATGAGGCAGTGGAACTGTTGAGCACTACAAAACAACACAGCCTTGTTGTTGTTGTTGTTGTTGTAGGAAGGAAGTAACCATTACAGAGACTCACTACCTAGCCTACAACTAAAACATTATGAGAAGTTTACATTGAAATTTACATGCATACAACAACATATAAACTTCCAACAGTCACCACATACCATACAGATCCCCTAAATCATAGTATGTTGTTGAAGTTCTCACAAATTGACAGTTATTGCCACAGTTGAATGCTGTATCTAGACAAACATCCAATACCCACACAGGTGACACAAATGTTGGAAGTGTCATCAGCATATTGTGTAATTCCAAGTCTGAATGAAGTCAACAAATCTGCCTAATATAAAAACAGATAGTATGACAGACATACAGCTGCAAATGCATACTAAAGTATCAATATAAGTATCACGCATATACTTATAAGATAACAAACTATAGGACACAATATCCAAGTCTGACCACAAGCAAACCAAGCAGGTGAGACTGAAAATTGGTAAAAAAGTTATGGTTTCCAGTAACATGCATCTAAAAATTCATATACAGAAACACTATCCTAAAACCTAAAGATTATTGCTTTGACTCGCTGCTGTTGAGAGTCAGAATTTGACTTCTCCTCAGTCAAAATAATAGTCTGCCTACAGCAAGATAAGATAGTTGACATGAAAATATCTGCTGTAAAGCCTTCCTAACTAGGCACAGACAAGACATAATAATTCCTCATTGAATCCTTTGTCCCAAGTAAAAGTATTTCAAAACCTCACAAGACAAAGAGATCTATCTTGAGTAAAACTGCTGTCTCAGTGATTGAGAGCTGGCATATCGACCGGCTTACTTGAAGTAGGCCCATCCGAAGCCAACTGATTCTTGTCTAATAAATGACCAGAGCCACTTGTGAGCAATACTCATTTAAAGTAAGGGAAGACAATGCTAACGAGAATACCCTTCTTCCTTTGCCTAATGCCAAAGTCAAAAGAAAGACCGTCTTGAAAGTTAATAACCTCCAAGAAATCTTCCCCAAAGGCTCAAAAGACTGTCTGGTGAGACCAAACAAGACCAGAGACAAAAGGTAAAGAAGGCTTAACCTATTGGCTACTGGATTGTCTCTATAGAAATATGTCAACAATCTATACAGCTGAAGAGTTCTAGAGACTTATTCCCCTTCAAGGAAAGCAATCTACCATTGTTATTCTGTAACCAGCAATAGTAGATGGCTTAAGATTCTTTTCCTTAAAGAAATAATTAAGGAAATTTGCTACATCTAGAAAAGTAGTATCTGAGAAGTTCACCACAAAGAAGCCTCAGATGTGCATAGATCTACCAGGTCCCACAACCAAGAACATCCACCATGACCATCATGATTCAATCATGATGAATCTGCACCTGAAGGTGGGCATCTTCTAAATCACCTGAAGAATCCTTGGCTATCCTGGTGCAACCATGATGATTCTGCACCTGTAGGTGATCATCTTGAATCACCTGAGGAATGAGAGCCACTGGAACAAACACAAAGCTGTCCAGATCCTCCCAAAAAATGAGTAATGTATCTGTTCCCCAAGCCCCACAGACTAAGGCAAGGAAACACATACACTGGAAGCTTAAGATTCAGGTTGTTGGATACCAATGGCAGAATGATTGAACTCACCTGCAAGGGAAGCCCTAAAAGGAACCTTTGTGGAACAGATCCACCAGATCCCAAAAATAAGACATCCCTAGCCACTCTGATGCAATCAAGATGATTCTGCACCTAAATCTTGGAGTAGCCCTTCTTAATAGCTACAAAAAGAATTTTCTTGCCTTTCCTGAGATCTTTTGACTTATCAAGACAACCTCTCAAGGCTCTCACTGGACAAAGAAACTTATCTGGCACCAAAGCATAATCTAAAGAAGGTTTCAAAGCAGGAATGACTACAGGTTGAAAAAACCAAAGGAGCCTTAGAAGCCAAATGATTCACCTGCATCACCTGAAGAATCAAGGTCACAGGACCAAACAAACTGTCCAGTCCATCCCAAGAAAAGTTGAAAAAGATAAGCTTGTGGTTCAAACTAGTTTCAAAAGAAATCTATCATTGGTGATTGTAATCAAAGACATATTTGATTGAACACCTGAATCAGAATAGAAGATTCAAAAGTCATCCAAAAACACATTCAATTTGAATCATCTTGACTCTCATGAACAAAGAATTTGTTGGAATATTTGTATACCCTGGGAAGTGATATGCCTGAATCTGAACCCATGGCATTCGTCCAAGGAATGATTCTTCAGATAAGGAAACACATTCCTGAAAGTGGGTACCTCCCTACCTGTTCAGATAGGAAACCACTGAAGAAATATCTGGGGAAATCAATAGATTCAGAATCCGAATCAGACCTCCAAATGATTCTAAAGGTAGTAGCCCTGTTACTGTGGAGTCTTGACCCCTCATGATACAACAGACCACTGGCTGTTTGATGCCATAATTGTGCATCCCAACCCTTAAAGAAAACATCTAATAACAGAAGGAGATTGTGCTCCTTCTGATGAAGTAAAGGGAGCTCCTGCAAACTGAAGATGATCCCTAAGAACCTGAGAACAGAAAAACTGGTACATTATCTGTGTATAATGTGTGGTATCTGTGGTACATTAGCAGCTAAACAAATGACCCAATGGCACTGTTTTGTCCTATGAAGCCATACCACCACCAAAGAAATGGCTTCCTTAGAAACCATTAGCCGGAGAAAAAGCTTGTTATGAGTAAAGATGTACCCTAAGGTGGAATCTGCAATCCAAACTAAAAATCCTGGTGCTTTAGACAAGATGTTTTTTTTTTTTTTTTTTTTTTTTTTTTGTATATAAGCTGGTGAACACCCAATGCCTTCTACTGCAGCCATCAGGTTCACTATCCGTTGATACAATAGTAAAGTCGAAAATAAACCATTTCCAAGAGCAAAGCAATGAAATGGTCTATATACTAGTAAAGCATGATGCGTTCTTATAGATCCCACAACCTCACCATGGACTAACATAGCAAACAGGCAGTGAACCGGTGTGAACTGTCATCAACAGGGAAGTGAAGATAACAATTCGCGTGAATCTGGCTATGGAAGAATGCAACTGTACTGTAAGGAAACGCGTTAACACACCCATTCACTTACAAGTAACAACTCGCAAAAAACCCAACAATATGAAAATAAGGTACTTAATTAGGCTTATTTACCTTAACTATTAGTGGTAGCCATCTCTTCCCAGCTTATCACAACCGATAAACTGTAAAATTGTAGCGATATCACCATCTTACTGGTGTTATCGCCCTTTTGTCAATCATTTCATACACAGCTTTTATGCAAACTGATGTCTCCCGCATTTTATTCATTTATTCTTCAAACACATGTCCACAACTGCTTTAGGAACATGAATAAGTAATCCTTCCTGCTACTGTTGCTTCTGTAAAAGGTAAAGTATGGTTGAAAGAATCCTCTTACTATGTTGAGATGTAAAATGTAGAATATCTGCCACTAGTGGACAAACATTCCTATTAAAGATTACTCCCAACCCCTCTAAGTCTTACAGAGGAAGAGAGTTTGAAACAGAGTTGGAGGATTAATTATCATAATGGGAACAAAACTGCCCTGGGGCACTAATCCCCTTTCTAGCCATGAGTAGGAGTTTGCTCCTTCCCAGACAGAAGAAAACACTATACCCGAGATCACAAAATGAAGTTTTCCTGGACATTTGACCAAAAGTTCAGCAGGAGAAAACCTCATAAAGAGTGAAAAATGCACTTTTATTCTACCAAAATCATCTAAGAGATAAGATAGAGAAAAGTAAGACTTGTAACACTCCTGATAAGTAACAAGTTGAAGACTGATCCCAGCACTGCCCAACAAACAATTCCTGACTACTGAGGCTGTAATTGCAAACTCTGCACACAGCCCAAGGCATAAAAGAAACTCTGTGAGATCCTGCAATCCTTAGCTCCTTGAAGACGTCCTGCCAGAGGTCCTGTTAGACCACTTCAAAAAATTATCCAGGCTTTAACATGCTCTCTGCAGCAGAAACCCAGAGAACCTGTACTCCCGAATAATAAATTGACAATGGTTACTAGTTCATAAGTACCGGTGCCGGTCTGAGAGCAGCCGAAAAACCGGTAAGAAACCACAGAAACAAATGCCCATTACTGGGATGAATCACAGCTCCGGGAATCTGACAAACCGATTTCTGACCTTTTGGGAGGTATGGAAACTCGATTGTATTCGGATGACGTCATGCAGGTATTTTCCTCCGTGAAAAGTTCCGACTGAACCTCACCGGAGGAAATAAACGGTGTAAAAGATCCACTCTGCATCCGGAACTTGCCCACGATGTAGCTTCCAAGAAAATCAATGATGTCTGCCACCACGGGGAATTCCAACCGGTGACCTATTCGGTAGAGCATGATGTGGTGAGATCTTTGCTACCAAACGCCTGGCTATACGAACCCGACGTGTGATAAGCTTTGTGACAATCGAATTGTCTCCATTGTTTCCTTTGTCGCCTAGCAACATGTAAACTGTCCCTGCCGGAGCTAGTATGACTGCCGACAGTTTCAGTGTTAATAAATGAAGTAAATCTTCAAAACTGCATAAAAAAAGAACTCCCATATGATGTAATACGAGAGTTATGAAGAAAAACAGGCATTCTGAGCAGCAGAAGATCTTCATCCAGCGACAAACATCCCTGTCGCCATTTTACAAAAAGTGGTAAACAATCCGCGAAGAAATGTCTACAAAAGCACTTTTCCTCTGTGCTTTTCCTCTTAATTTTGTCCTGAGAAGACATTGTCAACACAGACGTCTTATAACAGAACTCAAAACCACAAAAAGTCCAAATACTTAATAAAAATCCGAAAAGAAAATAAACATCCACACTCTAGGATGGCCAACAAAAATAATGAAGGTTGTTTACTAGCGTGGTCACATGACCACTAGGGGGACATGCTAGTTCACACTCACTCACTGGCCTCTTAAGGTTTCTTAAAACGTTTCTCAACGTTGGCCAGTGAGTTGGATGGCACCAACATATAGCAATGATCAGGAAATGGTAAGTGTATTTTTCGCAATAAAAATGAAGTATTAAAACAAGATAATTCAATGACAAGATGATAGCATTAATCAGTAAACTAAAATTCAACACTCTTTATATACATCTGCATTTCCGAATTATGGTTTAGATGGTTTGAATATTACCATGCATACAGAAGTGGTAATACATTTAATGAATGCTTATGTGTGGTGTGGTGTAAAATCTGCGGCTCACTTGATGAAATTCTATCTCTTACAATGGGAAGTTATGAAAGTAAAATTCTTAATAAATTCTAATATGACTTTTGCTTAATCTGCATCAAAAGACAGACCCAAAGGTGCAACAAGATTTTAAAGGTCAAGGTCACTACGGCAAGGTAAAAGGTCAAATTAAGGTCACACCATGATAATACACACCTATAGCCAATAACCAATGTCCCTACCAAGTATCAACTTCCTACACCTTACGGTTTCCGAGATACAGCCCTGACAATTTTATAGGTCAAGGTCACTATGGCAAGGTCAAAGGTCAAATCAAGGTCACACCATGATGCTGCACACCTACACCCCCTAGCCAATGTCTCTACCAAATATCAACTTCCTGCACCTAACAGTTTCCGAGATAAAGCCCGGACAATATTTTATAGGTCAAGGTCACTACAGCAAGGTTAAAGGTCAAATCAAGGTCAGACCATGACGTTGCACACCTACACCTCCTAATCAATATCCCTACCAAGTATCAACTTCCTACACCTTACGGTTTCTGAGATATAGCCCAGACAACATTTTATAGGTCAAGGTCACTACGGCAAGGTCAAATCAAGGTCAGACCATGACGCTGCACACCTACACCCCCTAAGCAATATCCCTACCAAGTATCAACTTCCTACACCTTACGGTTTCTGAGATATAGCCTGGACAAGATTTTATAGGTCAAGGCCACTACGGCAAGGTCACAGGTCAAATCAAGGTCACACCATGACGTTGCACACCTACACCCCCTAACCAATATCCCTACCAAGTATCAACTTCCTACACCTTACGGTTTCTGAGATACAGCCCGGACAAACTATTTCCCGCCGCCCGCCCACCCACCCGCCCGCCCGGACGCCCGCCCGCCCGACCATCCGGACACCATGGGTGAAACAATACCCCAACAGCCATTAAGGGCTGAGGGGTAAAAACAATACCATAACATCAAAGTAGTTTTCCAATCATCAGTAACTTAAATTGAAAGCACTGTATGATTTCCAGTATGTCAGTATGAAATTTCTGATGCAAATAATACACTCTATTTTGCCATTGATCAATAATCTGAAACAAATGGGACAAGTGTCACATTGCCAGTCTGTTTCATTGATTGTGATAAGCTCATGATCAGTCTATACATCCATAAATATCTCCATAATTTATTGTCAGCCTGAGAATTTACCAAATCAACAACGGAACTGAGGTATGCAGTGACCTGATACTCCCCTTTAATTTAACTTTTGTACATGTGAGATTTGCAATTATTCTGTGGCAATGAAAATGTAGCAGGACTGTCTGTTGGCAGTTGCTTGTCTACATCAGAGCATTACCTGGCCAAACAGGCCTTGTATACGGTGGCATGCAGCTCTTCCTGTGGGTAGGCAGCCAGTCTGCGGGCAACTCTCAGCAGTTGTCTGGTGGACAGCGAGGTGGCCACTGACTGAAGCTACAGAAAATACAGAGTACATGTATACACAATACTTTACAAACATGAGCATACCTAATACTGTACAAACATGTGTCAATGACAAGGGTGACCGCCGACTGCTCACAGGAATGTGTCAATGACAAGGGTGACCACCGACTGCACACAGGAATGTGTCAATGACAAGGGTGACCACCGACTGCACACAGGAATGTGTCAATGACAAGGGTGACCACCGACTGCACACAGGAATGTGTCAATGACAAGGGTGACCACCGACTGCACACAGGAATGTGTCAATGACAAGGATGACCACCGACTGCACACAGGAATGTGTCAATGACAAGGATGACCACCGACTGCACACAGGAATGTGTCAAAATTATCACATTATTGTATTTGCACAACGGCACATCACATCAGTACACATTTACAGTACTTAACAACAGCAAAATATATTCCCAATAAAACAAGATAGAACTGAAGAATCTAAAATTAACCCCCAAATTTATTGATCTGTATTAAAAGATTTTCAACAATTCTAAACTCTAACAGTTAGCATAATTGAATTATGGAGTGACATTGGGTTTTATCCTTGATTTTTTTGTCTTTTAACCAGGACATTTTACAATCTCCACTTCGTGAGTGTATAAAAAACACCAACTATATCACACAGCGGCATCCATTTACTCAAAGATTCAAAGTTAAAACCATCATTGATATAAACATGGAAAGAAAAGGAACAAGATTAAGAGTACCTGTGAAAAGCTCTCAAATGTTTACAAAAGTTACTTACATTGGTGTCGTGTGAAAGACGTAGTTTGTGTGTTAATGCAATCAACGGCTCCATTTTGGACATATTCATTACCTAACAAAGCATAAATAATTATGTTGGGTACTGATTAAAAAATGATAAAGAAATCATTTATTTTTACTTTTTCAATATCAAAGTATTAATCACTATAAAATTCAACACACACTCACCCATTCAAATACAATCACCTTTTGTGTTAAGGTAGAGCTTACATAACCTTGATATAGATCTACTACAATTATATGTTCACTGTGTCTTGAAATGTGTTTGATTCAAGAAAGTAGATTGAAAGAGAACATATTCTAAACTATGTATTCAAACACATAAGGAGTAGATCAAGTTACTAGTAGTAATTTCTATTGTATTACATGTATTTCCTGAGAAAGTTTAAAATTTATTTTAATATGTTTTACAAGCTTCAATCTCCACTTAATGTGTGTTAAAATATTTACATTTAACATATTAATGCATTGTAATGTACAATTTAAAGTATTTGAAAAAGTACTGAAATACCTTTGAACAGTATTTGCACCCGAGGAAAATAAAAAGTATTTGCATTTGAAAGTATTTCACCCCATGTGTAGTTACTTTTAAGACATTTTTCTTGAAGAACAACAAAAAATACAAATATTAGTAAACACAGTAGGGAATTCTTGTTTACAAAGTGTACTCACTTTTGCAGAATGATTGTGTCAGGGTAGGTGTAACTTTGAATCTACCTGATTACAGGTAGGCTTAGTTCTGCAGACTGTTTTACATTACCTGTAATTATGAGTGTACCTGAGTGTTGAGTAAGCGTATCTCCTCATCTTTGGTCAATGGTCTCATGTTGTGGTACAGGAACATGGTCAGTAACTCAGCGGTCAGCCACTGCTGACCACTACTGCCCAGTACAGGCGGCTCAGCCAGACCCAACAGACGAAAAGACGGGTGAATACGCAGAACTCCCCTAAACACACACATACAACATTGTCACTAACTCAACCGGGCTACTAACTGGAAGATAGATTAATGCAAGTAACAGCCGTAAAAAACACTCACATGACCTCTGTTAAAAAGCGATCATTTTCACAAGAAAACACACACCAGAAAACACAGTGTGAGGATATTTTTATTGAAAATATTTTTTTTTTGTTATTTACCCTTTTTTCACAATGTGCAAAATAATCTGGGAGGGCGAGGTTATTAATGAAGATATTGACTATATATATATATATTTGCAGCAACTTTATATGTAGTACATTTATCAGGAACTATACTAACTGAGGTTTAGTAATTCTAACATTGTTTCATGCATTGCCTCTAACATGACAGTGTGACTGTTCATCTTGTTTACTGTTAAAATTTCATTTTCCCTCATCTGTTATTTCACAATACTTTTATGTTTTACTTGTATTTTAACATGAATGTGGTGTACTGAAGTCAATCTATTACTGTGACTGAAACAATCAGTGAATCTCTATTCTCAAACCTAGAACTCTGGACATATTCAGGTCATTTATTTATTGTCACTATCTGTTTTACACTGGTTGACCACTGCTACTGTAAGGGCAGTCTATTGTCTTGAACAAAAGCCCCTATCATACTGAATTGACCTTACCAAGTTCCAAGTTTTCCACTTGAAAATGTTTTTGCTAACAAAAACAAAGCATCCCCAAAAGCATAAATGTAATATCACTGAAGAAGCAGAAAATGACTGTATACAAATTTCACACAGCAGCAATATGCACATATTCATGTATTGTACTTGTTATCTCTCTCAAACAGTTTCAGTTTCCCACTGTTACATGCTAAACTAGACCAAGGACACATCTGTGGCCAGATGCAAGATGTATCCACCGGAAAAGGCCAACTAACATAGTTTAGAAGATAAACAGCATTTTTCAATAGTAAGTATGTTGAAAGCACTTTTAAGTTTGGCTACCCTCATTTGACGTTGAAGCAGGGGCCCAAGGTCAAATCTGACCACATCAGAAGATTCGCAGCCCATAACTTCCTAAAGGTTGGTTTCACATTGACAGGACCAATGATAAACGAGTTATAAGCACTTTTAAGTTTGGCTATCCTCGTTTGACCTTGAAGGAGGGGCCCAAGGTCAAATCCCACCACATCAAAAGATTTGCAGCCCATGATTTCCTAGAAGTTGTTTTTATATATTGCAAACCTCTAGGACCAATAATAAGTGAGTTATAAGCACTTTTAAGTTTGGCTATCCTCGTTTGACCTTGAAGGAGGGGCCCAAGGTCAAATCCGACCACACCACAAGATTCGCAGCCCATGATTTCCTATATGTTGGTTTACCATCCCAAACCTCTAGGACCAATAATAAGCGAGTTATAAGCACTTTTAAGTTTGGCTATCCTCGTTTGACCTTAAAGGAGGGATCCAAGGTCAAATCTGACCACATCAGAAGACTCACAGTCCATGATTTCCTATAAGTTGGTTTACCATCTAGGACCAATAATAAGAGAGTTATAAGCACTTTTAAGTTTGCCTATCCTCGTTTGACCTTGAAGGAGGGGCCCAAGGTCAAATCCAACCACACCAGAAGATTAACAGCCCATGATTTCCTATAGGTTGGTTTGACATTCCAAACCTCTAGGACCAATAGTAAGGGAGATATAAGCACTTTTCATGACTGAAAAGAAACGTCCGTGGCAGCCATCTTGTTTTTCAAAATGAGGCCAAAAATATTCCCAGGGAAGATTTTATGGTTATGAATATAACCTGAAAATTTGAGAAGTCTACCTATAATACCCTGGCCTCAAGAGGGGTAACGAGAAAATCTCTACACACTGCGGTGGCAGCGACGGCGTACTCATGCGTAATCCATAGTATCCACCGGATAGTATCCGGTGGATACAATAACTACATCTGTTTTAAAGATCTGTTGTGTAAAATCTTCTTCTCTTAACTTGTTCAGATTAACAGCATTTTACCGCACCAAATGACCTTACCTAGCTTTCATCTGCTCATCAGTTGCACTCAGTTCCTCCTTTACACTGTCGTATCTGTCAGCCCTCAGCAAGCGTGTACCATCAAACAACATCAACTCACGATCATGGATCAGCCTACAAGAAATTGTACAGTTTATGAAATACACAGAATACTGAACCATGTTAAAGTGTGGATAAATTTTAAGGTATAAAGCACGCCACGGTGCCACGGTGGTGCAATGGTAACACACTCACCTCCAAACTCTGAGGTCTGTGGTTCAAACCCCATACCATATGTGGGAAAGTTGGTAGTTGCTTTCTGATGGTCGGCAGTTTACAGTACAGACCTCTCATGTTATATCTCATTTGTGTCTTAGTATCTGACGTGTGTCTTAGTATGTGACCTGAGCATAGGTATCTGACCTATGTATTGTACCTGACCTGTATCAGATTTATTGATTACAATTGATACGTGTCTTAGTATCTGACACATGTCTTAGTATATAGCTTAGTATATATCTTAGTATCAAACCTGTGTCTTAATAGCTGACATAGGTCTTAGCATCTGACACATGTCTCAGAATCTGACTTGGATATTTGTATCTCTAAAATGTGTTTTAATTAGGGATGGATCGGTAGGCCCGGTATCTCGGTATCGAGAGCATTTTACTGAAATACTGTGATGAGATTTTACAACCGCCACTTCGCTTATCAGCATATATAATGTAGGAACAGTTAAAATATTAGAAACATATCCAAAATCTGAAGAAATTATAAGGTTTTATCCCCAATTTTCATGCATTTGTAGACTTTATACAGTACTTGCGATTGTATTGACCTTGTGGATGAATATCGCCTGTGGATTTGTGCCTCACCTTTACCTTACTATATTACGTGTATTTTTAAAAAAAATCTCAATTTGTAGTGTCCTTACTTTTAATCAATTTTCCCAACCTCTATATTCGTCATCATTAATCAAGTCTAGCAGTTTGACTTATGGGAAAAGTCTGTCAGTTTCCTCAATCTGCCCCAAACAGGTGATTGGTAAGCGTGGTTTTGCCACTGCCTCACCAGTGTCACTTAATCTCAGCTGTGCATTTGTCTATCACCTATTTACTTGTCTCTCATATTTATCTATGTATTGCATCTTGGCACTTTAAATCTCACTTGTGTATTGACACCTTATATCTGTATTTGTATCTCATCTGTGTATATAGATCTCACATATGCAACTGAATGGAACCTGTGTCTCAGTTTCTCATCTGTGTACAACTATCACAACAGTGCACTTGTATTACAGCTGTGTATTTTGATCTCCCCTTGGGTTCAAATCACACCTGAGTGGATGCTTACGACTGTGCATTTGTCTCTCCAGTGTCTTTATATATTCACTAGCTAGTATCTTACCTGTGTAGAACTGCGAATGTGCCAGGGTTGATCCTGTGTATGCCATCCAGTATAGCCAGACTGCCCTCCAAGGCAGCGGTCACCAGTGGAGAGTATCGCCAGGTTGTGTCACCATTAGGTAAAGTCATACGCTGCTGCAACAAGTCTCTGGAGGACATGTCCTGAAACACCAACGCAATCTCAAGCCAAAGCTATAAATTCATAAACTAAATACACTTGAAAAATATTACAGCAAATACTAAACACATATGACTCAATGTGCCTCAACTCTGCTTGGTACAATACAGGTTTCAAGTCAACCAGAAGTCTTACTGTACAATGTAACAAATATCTAATCAATTCAATCTTGTTCTTGAAAAACAAATAATGAAACTGAGAATACCTTAATATGGATAAGGTTAGGATTGCAATGCAAAACCAATGTGGAAAGCATGGATGATGAGGTATATTACCTGGTACAGCATGATGGTCTCAGTATGATAACCCAGCAAGTCGGCAAACTGCTTTGCAAGAACAGTCTTACCACATCCCTACAAATAAAGTTCATTACTTTGTTTCAGGTTTTCCATGACACAAGTGCTCAGAATTTTCAAAGTGTGGTCTTAGCAACATCTCCCATTATCCAAACAAAATTTCACTGTCCCCAGATACCTGCATAACAGAGGTTCTGAACCTGATACATAGAAAACCATACCCTGTGTCCTATGATGCTGAACATGTTAGGTAGTAAACAACACCCTGTCTCCTATGATACTGAACATGATACGCAGTAAACCATACCCTGTGTCCTATGATGCTGAACATCATATGTAGTAAACCATACCCTGTGTCCTATGATGCTGAACATCATATGTAGTAAACCATACCCTGTGTCCTATGATGCTGAACATGATACGTAGTAAACCATACCCTGTGTCCTATGATACTGAACATGATACGTAGTAAACCATACCCTGTGTCCTGTGATACTGAACATGATACGTAGTAAACCATACCCTGTGTCCTGTGATACTGAACATGATACATAGTAAACCATACCCTGTGTCCTGTGATACTGAACATGATACATAGTAAACCATACCCTGTGTCCTGTGATACTGAACATGATACGTAGTAAACCATACCCTGTATCCTATGATACTGAACATGATACATAATAAACCATACCCTGTGACCTATGATACTGAACATGATACCTAATAAACCATACCCTGTGTCCTGTGATACTGAACATGATACATAGTAAACCATACCCTGTGTCCTATGATACTGAACATGATACATAGTAAACCATACCCTGTATCCTATGATACTGAACATGATACGTAGTAAACCATACCCTGTGTCCTATGATACTGAACATGATACGTAGTAAACCATACCCTGTATCCTATGATACTGAACATGATACGTAGTAAACCATACCCTGTGTCCTGTGATACTGAACATGATACATAGTAAACCATACCCTGTGTCCTGTGATACTGAACATGATACATAGTAAACCATACCCTGTGTCCTGTGATACTGAACATGATACGTAGTAAACCATACCCTGTATCCTATGATACTGAACATGATACATAATAAACCATACCCTGTGACCTATGATACTGAACATGATACCTAATAAACCATACTCTGTGTCCTGTGATACTGAACATGATACATAGTAAACCATACCCTGTGTCCTATGATACTGAACATGATACATAGTAAACCATACCCTGTATCCTATGATACTGAACATGATACGTAGTAAACCATACCCTGTGTCCTATGATACTGAACATGATACATAGTAAACCATACCCTGTATCCTATGATACTGAACATGATACGTAGTAAACCATACCCTGTGTCCTATGATACTGAACATGATACGTAGTAAACCATACCCTGTATCCTATGATACTGAACATGATACGTAGTAAACCATACCCTGTGTCCTATGATACTGAACATGATACGTAGTAAACCATACCCTGTGTCCTATGATACTGAACATGATACGTAGTAAACCATACCCTGTGTCCTATGATGCTGAAGTCATGCACACTGTGTGACATCATCATGTCAGCAAGCAGCTCCTCATGATACGGTGTGCTCACAAAACCAGACTGACCACCACTATCCACTCCTCCACTGGCTACCTGCAACACGCAAGGTCACAAGTTTTCAAGATTCATATTTATGTACAATGCTCTCTATCTTTCAATAGTTCAAGCATTAAAAGGAATTTTGATAAAAAGCTTGAGCAAAAGTACTAGGGGATGAATACACATGGCAAAACTCATTTAAACATCTTTAGTTTAAGGTATTCCATACCTGTAGTACTACTGAGACAACAATTAATCCCATGTTACACCTTTAAGGTGTTCTGCACCAGCCAACCTGTACTAACATGTGAACAACATTAATCCCCATTCTATATCTGTAAGGTGTTCTGTGCCTGCCCGTCTGTGCTTACATATGGGCAACATTCATTCCTATGTCATACCTGTAATGTGTTCTGTACCTGCCCACCTGTACCTACTACTCAGACACCATTCATTCCCATATTTTACCTGTAAGGTGTTCTGTACCTGTCCACTTGTGCTAACATCTGGACAACACTCATTCCTATGTCATACCTGTAAGGTGTTATGTACCTGCTCACTAGTACCACTAACCAAACCACACTCATTCCCATTTATTACTTGTAAGGCATTCCTGTACCTGCTCGGTACTCACCTGTAATAACTCCCAGCAAACATTCATCCCTATGTCTCACCTACAACATATTCCTAGACCTGCCCAGCTCTACTGACCTGTAGGGTGTTCCTGGACCTTCCCATCTGTAACGTGACCTGAGCACCTTCAGGAGAGCGCCGTACTTCTTCTATCTGATGGGACTTCTTTTTATCCAACAGATTGAAGGACTGCAAGAAACAGAAACCATCAGATTCTTACAGCAGACTGCATGAAACTACACAAATTAACATCTATCTATTATATTATACAAAATTCTAGTCGGAAACCTAACAGTTGAAGTTCAAGTTGAAATACTGCCCATGAAACAAAATATAAATTGTATAAAGAGGAAGGTTTAACAACAAAATTCTCAATGATCATTTATTGGAGTAAAATTTTTAATATGACAATTAACAATCTCAGACATGTGGGTATCTTATCAAGAGAACTTATTTCTTCGGTTCTACAATAACTTCCATAAATATATGATATATTACAAAAAAAGTTTAAAAATATCCTCAAAAGTGCCAAATTCACAAAAATATATGCACCATTTTATAATGGACATGTTTCAATACACATCATTATTTTGCATGTATAAATACATCAATATTAGTGCTGATATACACCAAGCAGTTGTTACCTTAAAAGCATCATTGACTGCAGTCTGTCCTTCTTTACCCAGCATGGCCTGGTGAGGGTAGAGCATTTCTAGAAGCTTTTGACTAGACACTTGAGGAATGACACTCTAAAAATGGAAAAAAAATTGTGAGCATAATTTGCAGGGTCTATAGTATCCAAAGTATCGAAAATTAAGTAAAATCACTTGATCTCTAATGGATTTAGATCTAATCACCATTTTCCGATTCCGGCAATATTCAAGATGGCGGCTGGAATTTGAAAATAAAAAAACTTTCATAGGCATAATTGCCAGGGTCTCTAGTAACCAAAGGTTCCAAAATTTGCTTGAAATCGCTCTATCTCTAACAGTTTTTAAGAGATAATGGACATTTTCAATTTCCAGCGATATTCAAGATGGCGGCCAGAATTTGGGAAAAATAAAACTTTCTCATTGGCATTATATCCAGGGTCTATAGTACCCAAAGGGCCTCAAAATAACTCTTACTATCTTTAACGGTTTTCAAGATAATCAACATTTTCCATTGACAGCAAAATTCAAGATGGCGGCCAGAATTCAGTTAATTGAAAAATTTGTCATGGGCATTATATCCAGGGTCCACAGTACCCAAGGGTCCAAAATTTTCTTTGAAGTCGCTCTTTCTCTAACGGTTTTTGAGATAATCTACAATTTCAATTTGCGCCTGAAGTAATACCTCAAATTTGACCTTTAGAAGGCTTCTTGTAAAAGCTAAAGCTATTGCTCAGCTATGCCATGAGCTACAGGTCTGCAGTCTTACTATGATATAGCTGATCCAAAAGTAGGTGAATAACAAATTTTAACAAAACACTTTATAAATACAATAGTTTTCAATTTAAAAGTGATTTACTCTCCAGTGAGAACCCCAAAGTAGCTATTGCTCAGCTATGCAATGACCTATAGGTCTGCAATTTTACTATGTTATAGCTGACGCCAAAGTAGGTCAATAACATATTTCAACAAATGCAATAATTTTCAATTTACAAGTGACTTACTCAAGTGAGAATTTCAAAGTAGCTATTGACAGTTATACAATGAGCTACAGGTCTGCAATCTTACTATGTTATAGCTGACTAAAAAGTAGATGAATATCAAATTTCTACTCTAAATGCAATAATTTTCAATTTACAAGTGATTTACTCAAGAATCTCAAAATAGCTATTGTCAGTTATGCAATAAGCTACAGGTCTGAAATCTTACTATGTCATAGCTGACCCAAAAGTAGGTGAATAACATATTTCAATACAATACTCTAAATGCAATAGTTTTCAAGTTATAAGTGATTTACTCCAGTGAGAATCTCAAAATAGCTACTGCTCAGCTATGCAATGACGTACAGGTCTGCAATTTTACTATGTTACAGATGACCCAAAAGTAGGTGAACAACATATTTCAACAAAGTACTCTAAATGTAACAGTTTCCAAGTTAAAAGTGATTTACTCAACAGTGAGAACCTGAAAGTAGCTATTACTCAGCTCTGCAATGAGCCACAGGTCTGCAATTTTAATATGTTATAGCTGACCCAAAAGTAAGTGAATAACATATTTAAACAAAATTCTCTAAATGTAATATTTTTCAAGTTGACACTGATTTACTCAGCAGTGAGAATCTGAAAGTAGCTAATGGTCAGCTGTGCAATGAGCTACAGGTCTGCAAGTTTAATATGTTATAGCTGACCCAAAAGTATTTGAACAACATATGGGAATATAATAGGCTAAGTACTCTTTCAATAATTTAGCTACAATTAAGGAAATAGATCTTACTCACTTATATAGTGCTATAAAGCCCAGAAGTACACACCATTTTATAGGTAAGGAGAAGTAGTTGAACAACATATTTTTACAAAATCCTCCAAATGCAATAGTTTTAGAGTCAAAAGCCATGTACTTAGATTAGCTAAAAGTGTCATTACTGACTTAGCTTTAGCCCAAAGTTTAAAAAACCTACAAATTTTGATGGCATAAAAATCCATTGATACAAGAAATTTACTAAAATATGTACATGCAGTAGTTTTAGAGAAATCTGTGCAACACTAACAGACAGACAGATGCACGCACGCACACACAGGATGCATTTCATAATCTCCCTCCCATGCTAAAGCCCAGGAGGAGATAACTAGAGGCAGGATACTTAAATGCTCATTTGATTACTTTCTCAAGTAGGATATGATGTGCATCTCCAGTTTCATCTGATTTAAAGTACACTACATTATAATACACGTTTCTCATTTAAAAGCCTTAACACAGACTTGGTGACTGATAAAGACAGTTGGAAACTAGAAATAGGACGCCCTGTTGATAGTAGCTGCGACATATGAATAGAAACAGGATAGCATAGAAGAACACACATGATCATGTGTAATGTCCACCCCATGAACCTTTTGCCAGAATTGTACAGTAGTCTTACAAGACCCTGTTTCATTTGTGAAATATGTCAATGATGGTTAAATATTTATTAGTGTACATGTAAATTATTTCAGCTTCATGCCTTTTTGCATTGGTTGGGTCGAAAATTTTGACGAAATCACTCTATCTTGCACGGTTAAGAAGATAGAAGCAAATTTCTGTTTTTCTATTTTTGGCAAAAATTTGAAAATTCCAAATGGCCGCCATTTTTGGGAAGAGGAAAATTTTTTGAAAATTGCCAAGAGTACATTTCTTAGATACCCTGTGGGTCGAAAATTTCACCGAAATAACTCTATTTTGCACGGTTAAGGCAAATTTGTGTTTTTCCATTTTGGGCCAAAATTCGAAAATTCAAAATGGCCGCCATATGTGGGGAGGGGAAAATTTTTTGAAAATTGCCAAGAGTACATTTCTTAGATACCCTGTGGGTCAAAAATTTCGACGAAATTGTTTTATCTCGCATGGTTAAAGAGACAGAAGCAAATTCGAAAATTCAAAATGGCCGCCATTTTTGGGGAGGGGAAAATTTTTTTTAAATTGCCAAGAGTACAATGCTCAGATACCGCGTGGGTTGAAAATTTTGACGAAATCGCTCTATCTCGCATGGTTAAGGAGATAGAAGCAAATTTGTGTTTTGCCATTTTTGGCAAAAATTCGAAAATTCAAAATGGCCGCCATTTTTGAGAAGGGGAAATTTTTTTGAAAATTGCAAAGATTACATTCCTTAGATACCCTGTGGGTCGAAAATTACGACGAAATCACTCGATCTCGCACAGTTAAGGAGATAGAAGCAAATTCGTGCTTTGCCATTTTCGGCAAAAATTCGAAAATTCAAAATGGCCGGCATTTTTGGGGAGGAGAAAATCTTTTGAAAATTGCCAAGAGTACAAAGCTCAGATACCCTGTGGGTTGAAAATTTTGACGAAATCGCTCTATCATGGTTATGGAGATAGAAGCAAATTTGTGTTGTGCCATTTTTGGCAAAAATTCGAAAAATCAAAATGGCCGCCATTTTTGGGGAGGGGAAATTTTTTGAAAATTGCCAAGATTACATTCCTTAGATACCCTGTGGGTCGAAAATTTCGACGAAATCGCTCTATCTCGCAACGGTTAAGGAGATAGAAGCAAATTTGTGTTGTGCCATTTTTGGCAAAAATTCGAAAATTCGGGAAATTTTTTGAAAATTGCAAAGATTACATTCCTTAGATACCCTGTGGGTCGAAAATTTCGACGAATCGCTCTATCTCGCACGGTTAAGGAGATAGAAGCAAATTTGTGTTGTGCCATTTTTGGCAAAAATTCGAAAATTCGGGAAATTTTTTTGAAAATTGCAAAGATTACATTCCTTAGATACCCTGTGGGTCGAAAATTTCGACGAAATTGCTCTATCTCGCACGGTTAAGGAGATAGAAGCAAATTTGTGTTGTGCCATTTTTGGCAAAAATTCGAAAATTCGGGAAATTTTTTTGAAAATTGCAAAGATTACATTCCTTAGATACCCTGTGGGTCGAAAATTTCGACGAAATCGCTCTATCTCGCACGGTTAAGGAGATAGAAGCAAATTTGTGTTTTGCCATTTTGGGCAAAAATTCGAAAATTCAAAATGGCCACCATTTTTGGGGAGGGGAAAATTTTTTTGAAAATTGCAAAGAGTACATTCCTTAGACCCCCTGTGGCTCGAAAATTTCGACGAAATCGCTCTATCTCGCACGGTTTAGGAGATATGAGCACATTTGCCTTTTTCAGTATTCAAAATAGCCAATTACTCATTTATTTAATTAATTACTCACTCATCTATGAAGCAATTACCCCCAAAAGCAATCCCATACAAGCTATTAACCCAATGAACCTCCATACCAAATTTCAGAAAGCTAGGCTTAATAGCATTCCTTAAAATGTCTGGAAACCAAAGAGATACTCAAAAGTAGCAAAGTAGCTATTACTCAGTTAGCTATAGAGCTATCATCACCAAAAGCAATCCCATACAAGCTATTAACCCAATAAACCTGCATGCCAAATTTGGTAAAGATAGGATAAGAACTGTTGCCTAAAATGTCTGGAAACCAAGTGAGATGCCGGACGCCGGAAAAAGCAAAAATAATATGTCCACCCCCCAGTGGGTGGACATAATTCACTAAATACAACTGAACATCCAACAAAAGATACTGATGACTAGACTATGATATATACTGTATTCACTCTTTGAAGCGCCCTTTGGCAATGTGAGCAAATATTTACAAAAGTTGGGGATGGGCATTTACAACAATCCAAAAAAGGTAAGTGTTTTGAAAAAAATAACCTGAATCTTGGGAAACCGCATTTTAGTACACAACAACTGGAAGTAAAATATGCGGATGATAAACAAATCTCTGTGCAATAAAATGTGGAATAACTGGTAAAATAAGGAAAACTTTGTTGGAAATGGGATATAAAATAATCAAATGACACCTATTATTGGATTTTAATGGAGAAAGTTTACCTCAAAAAGACATATTAGCAATTTATAAGTGCTAACGCAAGATTGTGGACAAGTGCTTATGACAGGATGGGGGATACAGAATGTGGATTCAATCCATATCCAATGAAGTAAGAGCCAAGTTATTGTTTGCTTATCTTGATACACAGTAGACCAGTGAGGTCTGTGTGATACCTCAATCATGAAAGGACATGCTCATCTAATTACGTGTTTCTAATTATACCTGAATTTGAGCCAGTGTGTGCATGCAATCTGGATATGAGCCAGTGTGGGCAGGTTACCTGTATTTGGGCTAGATTGTGAAGGTTACCTGTATTTGGGCTAGATTGTGCAGGTTACCTGTATTTGGGCTAGATTGTGAAGGTTACCTGGGTTTGGGCTAGATTGTGAAGGTTACCTGTATTTGGGCTAGATTGTGCAGGTTACCTGGGTTTGGGCTAGATTGTGAAGGTTACCTGTATTTGGGCTAGATTGTGCAAGTTACCTGTATTTGGGCTAGATTGTGCAGGTTACCTGGGTTTGGGCTAGTTTGTGCAGGTTACCTGTATTAGGGCTAGATTGTGCAGGTTACCTGAGTTTGGGCTAGATTGTGCAGGTTACCTGTATTTGGGCGAGTTTGTGTAGGTTACCTCTATTTGGGCGAGTTTGTGTAGGTTACCTGTATTTGGGTAAGTTTGTGTAGGTCATCTGTATTTGAGCTAGATTTGTGTGGATTACCTGGATTTGAGCAAGTTTGTGCAGGTTATCGAGGGGAAAGTCAGGCATCCCTAGTTCATGGGCTTCAGTGGAGCAGAGGGTGTTTGCAAATGACAGCATCTGAGCCAGTCTGTCAGTCTCTACACTGGTGCCTCCAGACTGCAGGATCTCCATCTGTTCCTGTAAAAAAGTGCACAGTATACACAAGTCCATCTACATCTTTTTTTTTTTTTTTTACTTTCTATTTTTAAAACAGCTTTATGTGTAACTACACATGTAAGTATCTGCCAGTTTTTAACCAGGTTCTATTTTTTTCTGGATTGACACTAGTGGTACAGTCATTTGCAGTTAACTTGAGCTACTAGAAGGTAAATGTAGATACATCTATAAGGGAAAGCAGTTTTAGGTCACAATAACAGCAAATGTTATGCCTTTCATGAATACAAAAATTCAATATAAACAAGTGCAATGCAAATCCTGAGCAGTTAGGATATTTGAATTTTATAATTACATGGAATCAGCTGGATGGAAACTATTTATCACTAGGAGTTTCTCTATAGTTATAACTTCGTTGATACCTTGAATGGAAGTGGGTTGAGATCTCTGGCCTGGAATCTGGATCGCAGGGGAGGATCCAAAGGGTTGCCCTGGTAACGTGGTACAGGAAGGCCCAGTGCAACAACCCGAAAGTTTTCATTGACTCTGACAAGTTTCCAGGCATCCAGCTCTTCCTGCGAGTGGTCCTGATGGTACAAACAGGTAATGGAAATTTATATTTGAACAAAAAAAAAAAAAAAAAAAAAAAAAAAAAAAACCAATCAATCAATCAATCAATCTTCAAATTTATATACTTGAATATGAATAATGAATGTTCACAAGTGAATGGTAATAACTTTGTAGCAACATTATTTACACATCTACTTGGTGATGCACTATGGTAAAGGAAAGTCAAAAATAGCAAGACAGCCATGCCCCACAGCCTTGGGAAATATCATTGATCCCCATGATATATATGGAATAGGTAGAGCAGTACAGAGATCAGGAGGCATTCGAAACAGACAGTTTCAGTTATGTAAAAGATATTAGGTTAAAAGTTATGTAAAGATAAAAAAAAAATCAAAACACCATGACCAAGCACCAACTTGCTATAATTTATTTATTTTTTTTGTGATATAGCCCAGATGAGATTTTAAAGGTCAAGAACACTATGGCAAGGTCAAAGGTCAAGTCAAGGTCACACCATGACACATTACAAATACAGCCCCAAACCAATGTCCCTACTAAGTATCAACTTCCTACTCCTTATGGTTTCAGAGATACAGCCCGGACAAACTTTTTCTCACTGCCTGCCCGCCCATTTGGACACCATGGGTGAAATTAATACCCGCACAGCCCTTAAAGGAGTAAAAAAGTAATATGTATGTAGTTTGTATATCAATTTATCAAAACTATGGAGAATAGAAACAAAATTGGCAAAATTTTTCAATGAAAAGCTCAGAAATATTACTTGAGAAATATTTGATTGTAAACTGACATAATTTACAATATATAAAGTTAGTTGATACTGTTTAATACTAATTAGATTTAATTATGCAGTAAATCATTCTCTGTATAGTTTTATTCCAAAATAACGTGTACTGATAAAAGTCAAATTTTGTTAGGGGGTTGTGTCTTTCATCAGGGGGCTGGGAGAGCTTATTTCACACCCACATCCCCCCTCCCCCCCCGCCCCATGCAACAATACGGGGAGAGGGGTGGTGGCTCTTGCCAGGGGAGGGCTTACGTCCTACACTTCAAAGATGCATGAGAATGAAACTGAAATTCTCTCTCTATTATACTTTAATCTAGCCTCCTGCAATTGCAAGATAATGGGAAAATCTTAAACAAATCACTAGCTTTACACCAGTTAAACATTTAACACAGCAGTATTACTGTGGCCATTTCCCAGTACAAGATGGGTATTATTGTGACATTTGTTGAACTAGTTTCTCAGATCACTTAGGTGGAACGGACTTAGCTATTTTGCCTGTTTCTGACCATTTTTCAGAATTTTTACAATTTCAGATGGTTTTAACAAGCTTTGGATGATTTCAAACTAATTTTTTGATGAATTCATGTGTTAGTTTGTGACCTTGAGGAGCTTGTCGTATCTGTCAGCAGCCATGAGGAACCTGCCGTCATCCAGCTGCATCTCCCTGTTCTCCAGCAGGTTGTTGAGCACAGGGAGCACATTTCTCTCCGCCTTCTCAATCCCCTCCAGCACCAGTAGACGCCCCTCAGTGGCTGCACGTACTGCACTCTGTAACACAGTAACATGACCACCAGCCCACTTTCTAATCTTACTCATCTGCATGATTTCAGGCAACACAAAGGAGTATCCTTATAAATGTCATGAATACTGTATGAAAACTAGGTATCAAAATATTTAAAGTTTCAGTGTTAGAATAGCGTAATAATGCAATTATAAAACTAAGTTATGTAGGTATTTTTCATACAATTTTTCTTTCTAATTATTTATTGCTCTTCTCAAACATTTACATTGATAATACAAAAACACAATGCAAACAACAGACTGGCTTACATTAATTTGATAAATTTACAAAGGCAAGTCATGCAAAGAAAATAAGAAAAAGAATCCATAGCACAATACTGATTAGTGTGAGAACAATCAATACTGCTGACCAGATAGTGCCAATAATTGTTTATAAATCAATAACAAATTTAGAATCAGATCAGGTTGAAAACAAAATTCCAATTTCTATATAACTGAATGGTAGAATCTATTGCATAACTGTTCATCAAAAGCACGCTTAATGAAGCCTGGCTTAGAACCCTGTTTGAGACATTTAAAGACATAAAATTTTGTTGTTAAGGATTATAGCATTTAAAGAGAAAGCACTGACACTGTGACTGTGAAATCTGAGTAAGAATGATTGTTAACATCAAAAGCTGAACCAATTTCCTGACGGAGCCAATGTTTAACAGAAATCTGAGTAAGAATGATTGTTAACATCAAAAGCTGAACTAATTTCCTGACGGAGCCAATGTTTAACAGAAATCTGAGTAAGAATGATTGTTAACATCAAAAGCTGAACCAATTTCCTGACGGAGCCAATGTTTAACAGAAATCTGAGTAAGAATGATTGTTAACATCAAAAGTTGAACCAATTTCCTGACGGAGCCAATGTTTAACAGAAATCTGAGTAAGAATGATTGTTAACATCAAAAGTTGAACCAATTTCCTGACGGAGCCAATGTTTAACAGAAATCTGAGTAAGAATGATTGTTAACATCAAAAGTTGAACCAATTTCCTGACGGAGCCAATGTTTAACAGAAATCTGAGTAAGAATGATTGTTAACATCAAAAGTTGAACCAATTTCCTGACGGAGCCAATGTTTAACAGAAATCTGAGTAAGAATGATTGTTAACATCAAAAGCTGAACCAATTTCCTGACGGAGCCAATGTTTAACAGAGAGACAGACCTGATCTATGTAGAAGGCAGTGCCAGATTTGATCTCCCTGCGCTGCTTCAAGTCTGTCTCTGTGGTGTCACGAGACAGGGACACATACTCTACTTCTTTCTTGGTCAGTTCCTGTATTAAAATGTACCAGAGTTTCTTTCTTTAAATATATACGCAAAATTAGGGCTGGAATGGGTGCTAAAAATGGCACCGAGTACTCGCCCTCTGACAACCGGCCCGAATTCGAGTAACCACGAGATTTAGTACCTACCATTAGAAGTTTTTTGTAAACAAATAGTCAATTCCGGAAACGAAACTTTTGAAGAAAAACGTCTTCTATTTAACCAGATATTATAGAATATGGAGTAAATTATATGTTTTCAAGCGAAAACAATAACTTTAATTGATATTATGTGACGGAAATGTTGAATTGTAGCATATTTTACACAAGTGTTTCATTATGTGGGTGATAATACAATACCTCGCGAGTAACCAAGTACTTAAAATGGACTCGAGTACTAGCCAAGATCAACTCATCTATGGAGGCTCGAGTAACCATTCGCAGCCCTACTCAAAATCAGCTCAAAATCATATACAACTTACTTCTTGTATTACAATATCAACAGATCACTCATTCCTAAATGCAGTGCTGAAACATCATCAGAGCTCAGATATAAAATGACTTCCACATGGAATAGTTAGACATGAATTTCAGCAAATCCATTTTAGAAACACTAGACCAGACTTGCAGAGTTCATGGTTAATGTGTATGGTATAGTGTTAAAACTAATTATTTTCCTTTTCAATATCATAAATTCAGTAATACATTTTGCTCTTTGGAATTACCTTTTGGTTTAATATCAAGTTTACAACAACAGGACTGAAAAGACTTGTACAAAGTGTACTTACAGAATACATCATAGCCACTGCTCTCCTCAAGGGGCCAGGAGGTCCAATCAAAAACACATCTTGGCCCAGTAAGTCCTTTTGCATGATCCATCTCAGATGTTTAAGAGTAGACTGAGACAGTTTGTCAACAGAACCCACTAAAAAAGTGAATAATGAAGCAACAGAGATTTACACAACAATTTAAGGATTGGTTTTCTATTCATTTATACCTTCTTTAAAATGTATACAAGTCCCCACAAGTCCCCAAATATGCTAAGAATATGACTTATGTTGGGCCTGACAGACATTCAAAAGTGAAAACACAGACAAATATTAACCCAATAGTGCTGGTATCGAATGATAATATGCACATCGATATCAAACCATATTTTTGCCTTTCGTATCGATCGATATTGAAATATTGGGGTATTAGATGCTTTTCTGGGAGAGACCTTCCAAACTCTTTCGCGAGGTTTAGTATTTCCCGAAACGTAAACAAATATGGCGTTTCTGGTTTAGCGATAAGTGAAAGTTGATAAAAACTAGATTGGGCCAACTCGGCGCCAACATATCCCCAGACAGGTCATCACTCACGCCACAGGTTTTGATCGGGAATTTTTTAAAACATAATTACCCATTATTATATGAACTTCTGCACATCAATCTACTCTGTTTATATCTTCCAAGGAAGATGGTGTATCCCCAGACGCCGAATACATAACTCAAATTATATTTTCAATCTTCCTGCAATGATAACTCTAAACCTATTTTCAAAGTATTTAAATGATTGATGATTGAATGTCCATTCTAAAATAATAATCCCAAAAGAGCATATCTGTTTCTATATTTGTTGACAAATAAAATATTATTTTTAACTCAACTCATCATACTTTTCAATCTTCCTTCAAAGTATTTAAATGATTGATGATTCAATGTCCATTCTAAAATTCATAATCCCAAAAGCACATATCTGTTTCTATATTTGTTCACAAATAAAATATTATTTAAAAAAAAATTATTAATATTATTATTTTATTATATTATTTTTAGAATTTGCAAATTGTTTTCAGTTATTTATTTCCTCTATACCTATATATGTGGTCCATATATATGCAACCTAAATATGTGACACAATCTCAGTTCTGACTCCCCTTTGTGTTATATGTAATGAAGCCCACCACCTCCCACCCCCACCCCTCTCCCCTTCTCCACACCTCTCTCACTATTACACAAGATCTGCAACCCCATTGAGTTCTTTGTTTCTCATCTGATATCATTAAATACCTTTGTTTATTTAGTGTCACTCAATATAGCTGGAGGTCCCAGAGGTGGGTGGGGAGGAATCCGGGTGGGGGATGCATAAATGGTAAACAAACAATCTATATAAAAGGGGTACTCAAATACAAAAAGAATTGAGAATTTTAAGTATGTGATTATCAACTGAAATGAGTTCATAACTGTAGGAGCTGTGTCAAAATTAACTGAGGCAAGTTGAATAAAACTGGGCTAGTTGAGGGTTAAAAATCCCCTAGTTTTACTACATAAGGATATAATTTCATTAATATTGGGACTTAAAGCTCACTTAAAGTGTCCATTTTGTCTACTTGAATATGTTTAACCAGTTTCATTTTAAAAAGTTAAAAACTCAGCAAGCAGAGGTATAACACACAAAAATAAGTTCTTAAAAGACTAAGATAGCCATAACATTATTAATATTCAAAATTTAAATAGACAGGCATTTCCTTTTAAAAATTCAAAGATTTCAGCTCTATAACCCACATAGTTTGACAGTTACTGGGCTTTAAAGTGGCATAATGTCCATAAATTGGGTTTCTGTGGGCATTTTACAATTGTTAAAGAGACCTTAGCAATTAAACAACAGATCTGAAACTTTTTGGGGGACATACATAACAAACAAAAATTATATATAATACAGTTTAAGACTTGTCACACTAAGCATTTCCAAATAACAGGGCAAAATACGGAAAAAATGTCCAAAAAGGCACTTGGGCGAGTGTCTATGGCCCTCATACACAGGTTAAATGTCTACTAAAAACCTTGATTTTCGGCATATGTAAAAAGGACATAATAATGCATTCCCAGATGGGATTTCAGCTCCATCAATCACATAGTTTAATAGTCACAGGGCTTAAAGGTGGTAAAAAGTCCAAATATTGGGTCTCTGTGGGCCTTTTAGAGATCTCGATGTGGCTTTCAAATTAAAGCTTCAGACTTAAAATTTGTTACATACTAAGATTACACATAGAATATGTATCTAATAAAGTTTGAAACTTCTCAGACTTACCATTTCCAAGTTACAGAGCAAAATATGTGAAAAATGTCTTAAAAGGCTCACTCAGGTGGGTGTTTAAGGTCCTCATACACAGGTTAAATGTCTACTTGAAGCCTTGATTTTTCGCACATGTAAAAAGAACATAATAATGTATTCCCAGATGAGATTTCAGCTCCATCAGTCACATAGTTTAACAGTCACAGGCCTTAAAATTGGCAAAAAGTCCAAATACTGGGTCTTTATGGGGCCTTCTAGAGACCTAAATGTGGCCTTCAAATTAAAGCCTCAGACTTAAAATTTGTCACATACTAAGATTACACATAGAATATGCATCTAATACAGTTTGAAACTTCTTAGACTTACCATTTTCAAGTTACAGGGCAAAATATGTGAAAAATGTCTAAAAATGGTCACTCGGGTGGGGATTTATGGTCCTCATACACAGGTTAAATGTCTTCTTAAAGCCTTAATTTTTGGCACATATATAAATAACATACTAATATCTTCCCAGATAGGATTTGAGCTCTATCAGTCACATAGTTTGACAGTCACAGGGCTTAAAAGTAGCAAAAAGTCCAAATATTGGGTCTTTGGGAGCCTTTTAGAGACCTCAATTTGACCTTCAAAATTAAAGCTTCAGACTTAAAATCTGTTACATACTAAGATTACACACAGAATATATATCTAATACAGTTTGAAACTTCTCAGACTTACCATTTCCAAGTTACAGGGAAAAAGATGTGAAAAATGTCTTATAAGGGTCACGCGGGTGGGTGTTTATGGTCCTGATACACAGGTTAACTGTCTATTAAAGGCCTAAATGTTGGGGCACATATAAGAAAACACATAGATATATTCCCAGATGATATTTAACTTAGATGAGAGACATAGTTTGAAAGCTACAGTGCTTGAAAGTGGCAAAAAGTGCATAAATTGGGTCTCTGTGGGCACTTTTGAGACCTTAAGTCGACCCCTTTGGGTAAACCTACAGCCCTAAAATTTTCTACAGACAAGGATTACATATCAAAGTTATACCTAGCGCAGTTTGAGACTCATCAGAATTACCACTTCCAAATTATAGGGCAAAATATGTGAAAAGTATAGCAAAAAATCCCCAAGTGGGGGTATTTATGGGCCTCAAACACAATTTTCTCCTCAACTTAAAGTCGTGATTTTCGGCACATGTACTAAGAACATATTAATGTGTTGTCAGGTAAAATTTCAGCCAGCTGAGCATCATAGTTTGTGACCTACAGGGCTCTAAGTGGCCAAAAGTCCAATTTCTGACCTTAAGGTGGCCATAAGTTCTTTTTTACTGGGAGTTTAAGGTCACCTTAAAATAGGGATCTTCCTTTGGGCACTCTTAACATGTGTACCAAGTTTGAAAAAAAAATATTAATTTGTTTTTGAGTTATCGCGTCCACAAGGAAACGGCGGCGGTGGCGGCGGCGCGACGGACCTGAATCCAATATATCCCCGACTTTCGTCTGGGGATATAATAATATGAAAACTAATGTATTCTTCAAATATTGTCCTTTATTTGAATGAAAAACCCCATATTTGTACCTGTTAAGTAGTATATTTCGATATTGATATGGCACTCTACATTATTGATATCGGGAAACTTAGCGTGAACCGATAAATATTTCAATATCGATAAACAATACCAGCACTATAAGCCAACATCACAGAACCTCAAGCCACGCATTTACCTTTACACAGCATGATAAATGCTAGAAAACTTTCCTAAATAATAAACACAAAAACCAATAATAGATTGAGTAGTACTTGAATAGAAAATAAAGTAATAAAGAGGGGTACTTTATCTGTATATAAACAAGGTGTTGTGTATGACTTGAATCTAGTGTATTCCTGATTTTCACCTGGAGATGTAATAATTTCTTCCTGTTATAATATTGGACTTAACAAAAAGTCTTTCATCAAGAGAAGTCTTTGTCAAATTAGATGCCTAAAAAAATTGCAGCCATAATTTCCTACAAGTTACTTTCACATTCTGAAGCCTAAGGACCAATAATAAGGGAGATATAAGAGCTTTCTAGTATGATGACCCAGCTTGACCTTAAAGCAGGGCTCAAGGGTCAAATTTGACACTTGGAAAAGATTCACAGGCCATGATTTTTTATAAGTTCCTTTCACAAGATGTAAAGCCTTTTTCAGTATGATGACCCCATTTGACCTTGAAGCAGGGGAGATATTCAAAGGGCAAATTGTACACTTCTAAAAGATTTGCAGGCCATGACTTCTCATAAGCTATTTCACACTTCGAAGTCGTGGGACCAGTAATAAGGGAAACTGAAGGCCTTTTTAACATGATTACTCAATCTGACCTTGAAGCAGGGCTCACATATAAAATTTGACACTTGGAAAAGATTTGCAGGCCATTTATTCCTATAAGTTGTTTACAACCTCCAGGACTAATGATAAGAAAGGTATAAGGTCTTTTTAATACAATGACTCCATTTGATCTTACAGATGAGATACATGACCATTTTGTTTTCAATTATATACATGTTGTGCAAATGTGAGGAAGCCAGCTTCAATGTTTTAAGTTTTACAACATTTTAATGATAAGTGAATAATCAGCTCAGGGTGCTGTTTTCCTTATCAAAATGAGGCCAACATTGTTGGCAGACATGTTTTCATAGCCATAAATATTCTTTAAAATTTAGTGGAGAATGAATGCACACATGGATGCACACAAAGAATGCATGTTACAATCTCCTGACCAAGATCAAATATACAGGGTGAAACTGTGAACAAGGAAATAACTATTACAAGTGTCCAGTTACATGTGTTAATGAGATTTACATATTCAGTTTCATGTACTAGCATGTTATGTAATTAAGTATGATTGAATCCTTCGCATGCACAATTTCTTATTTTTTGACATTTCTACTTTCTCTTTACTGATTACCCACTACGTTAACTAATTCAGAGCAATATTAAAACAGTGTAATATGCACTGGGGGTAATAAAAACACGTTTTCAATATGTGTTATATCACTGCTATAATATCAGATAACAGAAAATCGGAGATTGATCACATATAACTTATATGTTGTCAATCTCTGATTTTCAGCTTCAAACTCAGAGAGATAAGATAAATTCACCAAAACCTTTGATCAGTAAACATACTCACAGTATTTAGTTGGCACAAGATGTGGATTTTTTGGTGTTGAAACTTTTATGGAAACATCACCGATGTTAACAAACTGATCATCGCCTAAAAAAGAAACATATGCAATAATGAGGCATAACTAGAGGATCGCTCGCAAAAAAAAAAGATAATGTTTTTGCATAGCAAAAACAAAGCGTCCCGAAAAGGATATAAAGGTGAGTGCTAAAGTATTAAGAAAATGCTTCGTTTCTAGCCTTATACTGTTGTGGCAACCAAAGTCAGCGCAGTCTGCTCTATCTAGCACGGTTTTCAAGATATAAGCATTTTTGTGTTTTGCAAAAAATAACTAGAAATAGGCCGCCCTGTTGATAGTAGATGCGAATAGAAACAGGATAGCATAGAAGAACACACATTATCATGTGTAATGTCCACCCATGAACCTTTTGCCCAAATTGTACAGTAGTCTTACAAGACCCTGTTTCATTTGTAAAATATATCAATGATGCTTAAATATTTGTTAGTGTAGATGTAAATTATTTCAGCTTCATGCCTTTTTGCATTGGTTGGGTTGAAAATTTTGACGAAATCACTCTATCTTGCACGGTTAAGAAGATAGAAGCAAATTCCTGTTTTTCTATTTTTGGCAAAAATTTGAAAATTCAAAATGGCCGCCATTTTTGGGAAAAGGAAATTTTTTTGAAAATGGCCAAGAGTACATTTCTTAGATACCCTATGGGTCGAAAATTTCAACAAAATAACTCTATTTTGCACGGTTAAGGCCAGTTTGTGTTTTTCCATTTTGGGCAAAAATTCGAAAATTCAAAATGGCTGCCATTTTTGGGGAGGGGAAAATTTTTTGAAAATTGCAAATATTACATTCCTTAGATACCCTGTGGGTTGAAAAATTTCGACGAAATCGCTCTATCTCGCATGGTTAAGGAGATAGAAGCAAATTTGTGTTTTGCCATTTTTGGCAAAAATTTGAAAATTCAAAATGGCCGCCATTTTAGGGGAGGGGAAATTTTTTTTTAAATTGCCAAGAATACAATGCTCAAATACCTGTGGGTCGAAAATTTCGACGAAATCGCTCTATCTCGCATGGTTAAGGAGATAGAAGGAAATTTGTGTTTTGCCATTTTTGGCAAAACTTCGAAAATTCAAAATGGCCGCCATTTTTGGGGAGGGGAAAATTTTTGGAAATTTGCAAAGATTGCATTGCTTAGATACCCTGTGCGTCGAAAATTTTGACGAAATCGCTCTATCTCGCACGGTTAAGGAGATAGAAGCAAATTTGTGTTTTCCCATTTTTGGCAAAAATTCGAAAATTCAAAATGGCCGCCATTTTTGGGGAGGGGAAAATTTTTTTAAAATTACCAAGAGTATAATGCTCAGATACCCTGTGGGTCGAAAATTTTGACGAAATCGCTCTATCTGGCACGGTTAAGGAAATAGAAGCAAATTTGTGTTTTGCCATTTTTGGCAAAAATTCGAAAATTCAAAATGGCCGCCAATTTTGGGGAGGGGAAAATTTTTTGAAAATTGCAAAGATTGCATTCCTTAGATACCCTGTGGGTCGAAAATTTCGACGAAATCACTCTATCTCGCACGGTTAAGGAGATAGAAGCAAATTAGTGTTTTGCCATTTTTGGCAAAAATTCGAAAATTCAAAATGGCCGCCATTTTTGGGGAGGGGAAAATTTTTTGAAAATTGCAAATATTACATTCCTTAGATACCCTGTGGGTCGAAAATTTCGACGAAATCGCTCTATCTCGCACGGTTAAGGAGATAGAAGCAAATTAGTGTTTTGCCATTTTTGGCAAAAATTGGAAAATTCAAAATGGCCGCCATTTTTGGGGAGGGGAAAATTTTTTGAAAATTACCAAGAGTACAATGCTCAGATACCCTGTGGGTCGAAAATTTCGACGAAATCGCTCTATCTCGCACGGTTAAGGAGATAGAAGCAAATTTGTGTTTTGCCATTTTTGGCAAAAATTCGAAAATTCAAAATGGCCGCCATTTTTGGGGAGCTGAAAATTTTGGGAAAATTGCAAAGATTGCATTCCTTAGATACCCTGTGCGTCGAAAATTTCGACGAAATCGCTCTATCTCGCACGGTTAAGGAGATAGAAGCAAATTTGTGTTTTGCCATTTTTGGCAAAAATTCGAAAATTCAAAATGGCCGCCATTTTTGGGGGAGGGGAAAATTTTTTTAAAATTACCAAGAGTATAATGCTCAGATACCCTGTGGGTCGAAAATTTTGACGAAATCGCTCTATCTGGCACGGTTAAGGAAATAGAAGCAAATTTGTGTTTTGCCATTTTTGGCAAAAATTCGAAAATTCAAAATGGCCGCCAATTTTGGGGAGGGGAAAATTTTTTGAAAATTGCAAAGATTGCATTCCTTAGATACCCTGAGGGTCGAAAATTTCGACGAAATCACTCTATCTCGCACGGTTAAGGAGATAGAAGCAAATTAGTGTTTTGCCATTTTTGGCAAAAATTCGAAAATTCAAAATGGCCGCCATTTTTGGGGAGGGGAAAATTTTTTGAAAATTGCAAATATTACATTCCTTAGATACCCTGTGGGTCGAAAATTTCGACGAAATCGCTCTATCTCGCACGGTTAAGGAGATAGAAGCAAATTAGTGTTTTGCCATTTTTGGCAAAAATTGGAAAATTCAAAATGGCCGCCATTTTTGGGGAGGGGAAAATTTTTTGAAAATTGCAAAGAGTACACTCCTCAGATACCCTGTGGGTCGAAAATTTCGACGAAATCGCTCTATCTCGCACGGTTAAGGAGATAGAAACAAATTTGTGTTTTGCCATTTTTGGCAAAAATTCGAAAATTCAAAATGGCCGCCATTTTTGGGGAGGGGAAAATTTTTTGAAAATTGCAAAGAGTACACTCCTTAGATACCCTGTGGGTTGAAAATTTCGACGAAATCGCTCTATCTCACACGGTTAAGGAGATAGAAGGAAATTTGTGTTTTGCCATTTTTGGCAAAAATTCGAAAATTCAAAATGGCCGCCATTTTTGGGGAGGAGAAAATTTTTTGAAAATTGCAAATATTACATTCCTTAGATACCCTGTGGGTCGAAAATTTCCACGAAATCGCTCTATCTCGCACGGTTAAGGAGATAGAAGCAAATTTGTGTTTTGCCATTTTTGGCAAAAATTCGAAAATTCAAAATGGCCGCCATTTTTGGGGAGGGGAAAATTTTTGGAAAATTGCAAAGATTGCATTCCTTAGATACCCTGTAGGTCGAAAATTTCGACGAAATCACTCTATCTCGCACGGTTAAGGAGATAGAAGCAAATTTGTGTTTTGCCATTTTTGGCAAAAATTCGAAAATTTAAAATGGCCGCCATTTTTGGGGAGGGGAAAATTTTTTGAAAATTGCAAATATTACATTCCTTAGATACCCTGTGGGTCGAAAATTTCGACGAAATCGCTCTATCTCGCACGGTTAAGGAGATAGAAGCAAATTAGTGTTTTGCCATTTTTGGCAAAAATTGGAAAATTCAAAATGGCCGCCATTTTTGGGGAGGGGAAAATTTTTTGAAAATTGCAAAGAGTACACTCCTCAGATACCCTGTGGGTCGAAAATTTCGACGAAATCGCTCTATCTCGCACGGTTAAGGAGATAGAAACAAATTTGTGTTTTGCCATTTTTGGCAAAAATTCGAAAATTCAAAATGGCCGCCATTTTTGGGGAGGGGAAAATTTTTTGAAAATTGCAAAGAGTACACTCCTTAGATACCCTGTGGGTTGAAAATTTCGACGAAATCGCTCTATCTCACACGGTTAAGGAGATAGAAGGAAATTTGTGTTTTGCCATTTTTGGCAAAAATTCGAAAATTCAAAATGGCCGCCATTTTTGGGGAGGAGAAAATTTTTTGAAAATTGCAAATATTACATTCCTTAGATACCCTGTGGGTCGAAAATTTCCACGAAATCGCTCTATCTCGCACGGTTAAGGAGATAGAAGCAAATTTGTGTTTTGCCATTTTTGGCAAAAATTCGAAAATTCAAAATGGCCGCCATTTTTGGGGAGGGGAAAATTTTTGGAAAATTGCAAAGATTGCATTCCTTAGATACCCTGTAGGTCGAAAATTTCGACGAAATCACTCTATCTCGCACGGTTAAGGAGATAGAAGCAAATTTGTGTTTTGCCATTTTTGGCAAAAATTCGAAAATTTAAAATGGCCGCCATTTTTGGGGAGGGGAAAATTTTTTGAAAATTGCAAATATTACATTCCTCAGATACCCTGTGGGTCGAAAATTTCGACGAAATCGCTCTATCTCGCACGGTTAAGGAGATAGAAACAAATTTGTGTTTTGCCATTTTTGGCAAAAATTCGAAAATTCAAAATGGCCGCCATTTTTGGGGAGGGGAAAATTTTTTGAAAATTGCAAAGAGTACACTCCTTAGATACCCTGTGGGTCGAAAATTTCGACGAAATCGCTCTATCTCACACGGTTAAGGAGATAGAAGGAAATTTGTGTTTTGCCATTTTTGGCAAAAATTCGAAAATTCAAAATGGCCGCCATTTTTGGGGAGGGGAAAATTTTTTGAAAATTGCAAATATTACATTCCTTAGATACCCTGTGGGTCGAAAATTTCCACGAAATCGCTCTATCTCGCACGGTTAAGGAGATAGAAGCAAATTTGTGTTTTGCCATTTTTGGCAAAAATTCGAAAATTCAAAATGGCCGCCATTTTTGGGGAGGGGAAAATTTTTTGAAAATTGCAAAGATTGCATTCCTTAGATACCCTGTAGGTCGAAAATTTCGACGAAATCACTCTATCTCGCACGGTTAAGGAGATAGAAGCAAATTTGTGTTTTGCCATTTTTGGCAAAAATTCGAAAATTTAAAATGGCCGCCATTTTTGGGGAGGGGAAAATTTTTTGAAAATTGCAAATATTACATTCCTTAGATACCCTGTGGGTCGAAAATTTCGACGAAATCGCTCTATCTCGCACGGTTAAGGAGATAGAAGCAAATTTGTGTTTTGCCATTTTTGGCAAAAATTCTAAAATTCAAAATGGCCGCCATTTTTGGGGAGGGGAAAATTTTTTGAAAATTGCAAAGAGTACACTCCTTAGATACCCTGTGGGTCGAAAATTTCGACGAAATCGCTCTATCTCACACGGTTAAGGAGATAGAAGCAAATTTGTGTTTTGCCATTTTTGGCAAAAATTCGAAAATTCAAAATGGTCGCCATTTTTGGGGAGGGGAAAATTTTTTGAAAATTGCAAAGAGTACACTCCTTAGATACCCTGTGGGTCGAAAATTTTGCCGAAATCGCTCTATCTCGCACGGTTAAGGAGATAGAAGCAAATTAGTGTTTTGCCATTTTTGGCAAAAATTCTAAAATTCAAAATGGCCGCCATTTTTGGGGAGGGGAAAATTTTTTGAAAATTGCAAAGAGTACACTTGTCAGATACCCTGTAGGTCGAAAATTTTGACGAAATCGCTCTATCTCGCACGGTTAAGGAGATAGAAGCAAATTTGTGTTTTGCCATTTTTGGCAAAAATTCGAAAATTTAAAATGGCCGCCATTTTTGGGGAGGGGAAAATTTTTTGAAAATTGCAAATATTACATTCCTTAGATACCCTGTGGGTCGAAAATTTCGACGAAATCGCTCTATCTCGCACGGTTAAGGAGATAGAAGCAAATTTGTGTTTTGCCATTTTTGGGAAAAATTCGAAAATTCAAAATGGCCGCCATTTTTGGGGAGGGGAAAATTTTTTGAAAATTGCAAAGAGTACACTCCTCAGATACCCTGAGGGTCGAAAATTTTGCCGAAATAGCTCTATCTCGCACGGTTAAGGAGATAGAAGCAAATTAGTGTTTTGCCATTTTTGGCAAAAATTCGAAAATTCAAAATGGCCGCCATTTTTGGGGAGGGGAAAATTTTTTGAAAATTGCAAAGAGTACACTCCTCAGATACCCTGTGGGTCAAAAATTTTGCCGAAATCGCTCTATCTCGCACGGTTAAGGAGATAGGAGCAAATTACTCAAAAGTAGTACTGAAAATACACAATGAAGTACCTAAATGGCTATTACTCATGTACTGACAAAGCTATCAGTCCCAAATGCAATACCAAGCGAGCTATGGACATAACAATCTTGTATTCAAAATTGTAGTAAAATATCTTTAATTATTTTGGCTTAAATGCACGGAAACCAATGGGTACTGAAAATAGCTGTACTTAAGTATTACTCAGTAAGCAAAAGAGGTACAACAGCCAAAAGCAATCCCAAGCAAGCTACTGACCCAATAAGCCTGCATACCAAATTTGGTGACAATAGCTCTAATACTTTTCCTTTAAATGAGCGGAAACCATGCGTGACGCCGGACATCGGACGCCGGACATCGGACATCGGACAACGGACATCGGACATCGGACATCGGACGGCGAAAAAAGCAAAAATAATATATCCACCCCCCAGGGGGGTGGACATAAAAAAATTAAAAATGTCCGCTATATTTGGCGAGACAAAAATATTTTGAAAATTGGCATGGCTACTCTGCAGAGATACCCAGCAGGTCCAAAATTTTGTTGAGTTCACTCCATATGGCACGGTTTTCGAGATATAAGCATTTTTGTGTTTTGCAAAAACTTTGAAAATTCAAAATGGCCACCATTTTTGGGGAGACAAAAATTTTTGTCAAGACCACTGCCGTGGTGTGTATCTCCCGCCGAGCATTAAAGCAGAAGAAATAGCTTTTCCGAGATATTCACAATTTTTCATTTTCGTGTGTGAAAGGTCTTCCAAAAGTAGGTGAATGAATAATTTGAGAAAAATTGGCTATCTGCAATATTATTAAGAGATAATTCACATTTACTCATTTTCAGTAGGTGAATAATTATCTATGGGTCTGAAACTTCACCAAGTGAAAGCTCTCCCAAAAGTAGGTGAATGAGTTATTTGAGAAAAATTGGCTATCTGCAATACTTTTAGAGATAATTCGCATTTACTCATTTTGAGTAGGTGAGTAATTAGCTATGGGTCTGAAAGTTCACCATGTGAAAGCTCTCCCACAAGTAGATGAATGAGTATTTGATAAAAATTGGGTATCCGCAATACTTTTACAGATAATTAGCATTTACTCATTTTGAGTAGGTGAATAAATAGCTATGGGTCTGAAACTTCACAGAGTGAAAGCTCTCCCAAAAGTAGGTGAATGAGTTTTTGAGAAAAACTGGCTATCTGCAATACTTTTAGAAATAATTCACATTTACTCATTTTGAGTAGGTGAGTAATTAGCTATGGGTCTGAAACTTCACCAAGTGAAAGCTCTCCCAAAAGTAGGTGAATGAGTTATTTGAGAAAAACTGGCTATCTGCAATATTTTTAGAGATAATTCGCATTTACTCATTTGGAGTAGGTGAGTAATTAGCTATGGGTCTGAAACTTCACCAAGTGAAAGCTCTCCCAAAAGTAGGTGAATGAGTTATTTGAGAAAAATTGGCTATCTGCAATACTTTTAGAGATAATTCACATTTACTCATTTTGAGTAGGTGAGTAATTAGCTATGGGTCTGAAACTTCACCAAGTGAAAGCTCTCCCAAAAGTAGGTGAATGAGTTATTTGAGAAAAATTGGCTATCTGCAATACTTTTAGAGATAATTCGCATTTACTCATTTTGAGTAGGTGAGTAATTAGCTATGGGTCTGAAACTTCACAGAGTGAAAGCTCTCCCAAAAGTAGGTGAATGAGTTATTTGAGAAAAATTGGCTATCTGCAATACTTTTAGAGATAATTCGCATTTACTCATTTTGAGCAGGTGAGTAATTAGCTATGGGTCTGAAACTTCACCAAGTGAAAGCTCTCCCAAAAGTAGGTGAATGAGTTGAGAAAAATTGGCTATCTGCAATACTTTTAGAGATAATTCGCATTTACTCATTTTGAGTAGGTGAGTAATTAGCTATGGGTCTGAAACTTCACCAAGTGAAAGCTCTCCCAAAAGTAGGTGAATGAGTTATTTGAGAAAAACTGGCTATCTGCAATATTTTTAGAGATAATTCGCATTTACTCATTTGGAGTAGGTGAGTAATTAGCTATGGGTCTGAAACTTCACCAAGTGAAAGCTCTCCCAAAAGTAGGTGAATGAGTTATTTGAGAAAAATTGGCTATCTGCAATACTTTTAGAGATAATTCACATTTACTCATTTTGAGTAGGTGAGTAATTAGCTATGGGTCTGAAACTTCACCAAGTGAAAGCTCTCCCAAAAGTAGGTGAATGAGTTATTTGAGAAAAATTGGCTATCTGCAATACTTTTAGAGATAATTCGCATTTACTCATTTTGAGTAGGTGAGTAATTAGCTATGGGTCTGAAACTTCACAGAGTGAAAGCTCTCCCAAAAGTAGGTGAATGAGTTATTTGAGAAAAATTGGCTATCTGCAATACTTTTAGAGATAATTCGCATTTACTCATTTTGAGCAGGTGAGTAATTAGCTATGGGTCTGAAACTTCACCAAGTGAAAGCTCTCCCAAAAGTAGGTGAATGAGTTGAGAAAAATTGGCTATCTGCAATACTTTTAGAGATAATTCGCATTTACTCATTTTGAGTAGGTGAGTAATTAGCTATGGGTCTGAAACTTCACCAAGTGAAAGCTCTCCCAAAAGTAGGTGAATGAGTTATTTGAGAAAAATTGGCTATCTGCAATACTTTTAGAGATAATTCGCATTTACTCATTTTGAGTAGGTGAGTAATTGGCTATGGGTCTGAAACTTCACCATGTGAAAGCTCTTCCAAAAGTAGGTGAATGAGTTATTTGAGAAAAATTGGCCATCTGCAATGCTTTTAGAGGTAATTCGCATTTACTCTTTTTGAGTAGGTGAGCAATTAGCTATGGGTCTGAAACTTCACCAAGTGAAAGCTCTTTGGGATAGCTGCTCTGCAGAGATACCCCGAAGATAAAAAATTTCGTCGAAATCGCTCTATGTAGCACGGTTTTCGAAATATTAGCATTTTTGTGTTTTGCAATTTTTGCGCAAAAATTCGAAAATTCAAAATGGCCGCCATTTTTGGCAAGACAAAATTTTTTTGAAAATTGGCATGGCTACTCTGCAGAGATACCCAGTGGGTCAAAAATTTCGTCGAAATCGCTCTATCTAGCACGGTTTTCGAGATATAAGCATTTTTGTGTTTTGCAATTTTGCGAAAAATTCGAAAATTCAAAATGGCCGCCATTTTTGGCGAGACAAAATTTTTTTGAAAATTGGCATGGCCACTCTGCAGAGATACCCTGTGGGTCAAAAATTTCGTCGAAATCGCTCTATCTAGCAGGGTTTTTGAGATATAAGCATTTTTATGTTTTGCAATTTTTGCGAAAAATTCGAAAATTCAAAATGGCCGCCATTTTTGGCGAGACAAAAATTTTTTCAAACTTGGGATAACACGGTTTTTGAGATATAAGCATTTTTGTGTTTTGCAATTTTTGCGAAAATTTCGAAAATTCAAAATGGCCGCCATTTTGGGCGAGACAAAAATTTTTTGAAAACTGGGAAAACTACTCCGCAGAGATACCCTGCGGGTCAAAAATTTCGTCGAAATCGCTCTATCTAGCACGGTTTTCGAGATATAAGCATTTTTGTGTTTTCCTTATTTGGAAAATTCGTAATGATTAATTAATCATTAATTACTCGGCCATTTCTTGACCAATCAATGCCAAAATCTAATGATTTCCAGATTTTAATAGAATGAATGTATTTGCCAAGTTTCAGGTGAATTGATAAAATTCCTTTCAAGTTATCATCCGGACAAGCTTCCCCATCGAAAAAAGACATTTTTGGTCATGTGACCTCTCTGATTGGTTGAAATGTCACTGCAGCATATTCAAAAAAATTCCCCAAGGCTACTGCCTAAACCTGCGAAATTTGAAAAGAATCCGCCTAACGGTTACAGAGTTATAAGGAAAACAAAATGCGGAGCCGGCGGAGCCGGAAGCTCTCCCATACACAAACAAGCGTCCCTTGCGGGACGCTTAATTAATATATTTTGCATTTAACGGTCTGTAGTGTTCTCGTGTTATTGGAGTTTTTATAATATAGTTATTTACTTATGTTAACCTGGGGTTGAGGTCCTCCACAGCTTATCATTATTTGTGAAAAAATACAAACTTAAACAATTCAAAATTAATATTTTTGTGTAAATTTCAAATAATATAATTCTGATGAATGAGAAACTATTTATAGCTTTTTTTCATAAATTGAAGTCTATCATCAAGTTAATCAGCAAAAAAAAAAAGGTTTTCAATGTGACCAAATGTTCATGTTTTATTTTTCAATTAACAGTACGGAAGCACCTGTTAATTAAGTCATAATCATGTGACACAGAAACTAAAGACTGGAATAAATACTCATACATATATATAATTTTGGTGCAATCAGTTTCGACTTAATGTCAAGATTAAATAATGAAAATATTTCTTTTTACAAGAATCTTTTAAAATATCCCAATATAATATACAAACAATCCATGTGACAAATGAATCAGTCTCACATTCTGAGTTGGAACACAAATTGAGGACAGACGAGATATGTCAACCAACAGTCCAAAACTAGCAACAAGCAATGACATATGAACACAACCTAGCATATGAAGCCAGGAGTTTAGGTTCTTACACCAACTATAGAGACAAGATTGAGGTAGCTACAGTTCTCTGAATTTGCCATGACAATATCAAAAACTAGTGCAGCAATGTATTTTACCGAAATGCTCTTAATTCAATACTTCTGCAGTTATAAATAATTTGCTTAATGGGGAACTATCAAAGTAGCTTTTCCTGACTTAGCTATGGAGCTAAACCCCTGAAATTACACCATGACACAGAATATCAAATGTAGGCTAGCCATATATTTCATCAAAATGCTCTTAATTCAATACCTTTGCAGTGAAATGTGATTTGCTCAATGGTGAACTATCAATGTAGCTATTACATTATTAGATATGGAGACACAGATCTAAAAACTGTCAATGACACAGTACATCAAACAATAGATAAACAACATATTTCACAAAAACACTCTCAATTTAAAAGCAATGTAGTTACAAGTGATTTACTCAATTACAAAAAGTCAAAGTATCTAAGACTCAGCTATGGAGCTATAATATCAAAAAGTAGTTGAACAAGGTATTTCACCAAAATGCTCTTAATTCAATACTTTTACAGTTATAAGTGATTTACTCAATGCTGAACTATCAAAGTAGCTATTACTCAGTCCACCATGGCGCTATATCTCTCACAAGTCCCCATGACATAGTACATCAAAAGGGGAGTGAAGAACATATTTCACAAAAATACTCTAAATTCATTAGTTTTGCAGTTACTTACTCAGTTGCTATGGAACTATAGCTGTGAAAATATGCCATGACACAGGTCATCAAAAGGTAGGCAAACAACATATTTGATAAAAATCCTTTGAATGCAATAGTGTTGAAGTAACCAGTGATTTACTCATTGGCTAAATGTGAAAGTAGTTACTATTCAGTCAGCTATGGACAGCTGGCTACGGAGCTTCCGGTCTGAAAATTTGAAATGACACAGAACAGTAAAAAGTAGCTGAACAACATCTTTAACCAAAACATTAAAAGTACAATGGTTACAAAGAGAAAAAAAAATCATTTACTCATTTTGCTCACTGCTAAAAATAGAAAATACCAATTACTCACTTAGTAATTGGTATAGACCTCTAAAAGAGATTCCATCTTGTAGTTACAGAGAAAGCAGCTGAACAAAATATTTTGCAAAATGCTCTAAATGCAGGCAATTAGGAGTTATACGCAATTTAATCAAAGTAGCTACAAGCGTTATTATTTACTCACTTACTATGGACCTATATCTTATAAAGTAGTAAAAATATAGAGGACATAAGAAACTAAAATATATTTTCATTGTGAAAGCTTAGATATTCAACAATTGCCAATGATTTAGTTTATAAACAGAAAGATAACAAGTGACATCATTGTAAACAATTCCTTAACACTGCTCATCTTATCTGGATAATATTCTCTTTAATGGTGTTTCCAGATAGACAAAATTTACATTGTAAATTTTACAAGAACATTCTTTTTTTAAGTAACGTATGTATGTTAATTTAAGAAACTTGTCCAAAAGTCATTCATTAAATGGAAAAAACAACCAAGTAAAGACACTGAGAGGTTATGCGGTTTCAATTATTACAAATGTATCAAAAAAATATGATTAATGACCACTCAGAACTGACACAAAAAAACACTTTTAGTACCACGATATTGACTTGATAATGACAACTGTATCTAGAGTTGTGTTCAACTGTATATGCTCATTGAATGTCTGAGTTCCTGGTTAGGTTTTGGAAGTGTGGTTACAGACTGGTTCAAGTCATACCTCTGTGACCGCTATCAGTGCATCAAAAATTGCCCTGTTTCATCCGATGCCAAATGGTTATTGCATGGTGTGCCCCAGGGCTCTGTCCTGGGGCCCATCCTGCTTTCATTATACACTACTCCCCTCAGTAAAGTTATTCATGATCATCCTGGCATATGTTTCCACTTTGATTCAGATGACTTGCAGTTATATATTCATCTAACACATAAGCATGTCACTGAGGCCTTTTACAGACTGAAAAACTACTTAGTTGATGTCAAACATGGCTTTTTGCAAACAAGCTAAATGCTAATAAGACAGAATTTATTCTGTTTGGCTCAAGGACTGTGCATGCAAACTTAGCAAATTTTCCCCAGCCAATATACTTCAAATTGGTAATCTCATTTCACCTGCTGGGGCAGTTAGGAACCTTGGTGTCTGGTTTGATTTGAATTTTTCCTTCTCTTGCCATGTCAGGAATACCTGTAATGCTTGTTTTGTTTATATCAGGTATCTTAAGTGACTCAGAGGGTATCTTACGCGTGAAGCTGCTCTTTTGGATGCAAATGCCTTGGCTGGAGGTCATCTAGACTATAATTCCTTGTTTAGAAGTCTCTCTGCTCTTGATCTTTGCAGGCTCCAGTGTCTTCAAAACAGTCTTACTAGAATTGTGGCTAATACCACCAAGTACTCACATATCACTCCTGTAAGGAAGAGTCTTCATTAGTTGCCATTAGAGCATCACCGTGTATTGGTTGACAAGTTCGGACATAGAGGTCATTCACAATACTTTGAACCTTTCCTTAAACCAAGACACAGTGTGTATAGAACTCGTAGAAGTCAATCTGATGGCATGCTGCTTGAGGTCCCACACTTTGCATCAATATACAAGTTTAAAAAGCATTTTGGAATCAGCTTTGCATATGGTGCCACAGGGATTTGGAATGATCTGCCTGATGATGTACACTCAGCCAAATCTCTTTCTTCATTCAGGAAGAAGTTGAAAACCTATCCCTTTACAAGAGCTTACCCACCCGAGTTTTTCTGGTCTTGTCATGGTCTTTCTCTGTTGTGCCAACCCCTGCAATATTTTTCAATTTAACGATTACAATCTCTGATTTCTGGCATTATGTGACTTAGATATCTTTTAATAGATGGAGATTAAGCACTATAAAAGTACTATAAGAGTTAGGATTTAGATATAAAGTGCATTAAGCAGCTTAAAATTGAAACTGATGTGCAACATTGTTACAAATTACGCTTAATTTTTCACAACCAAGATTTCATGCATGGATAGAATAGAAATAGAATAGAAACATTTATATAGCACAAAATTGATACAACATCCTCTGATGCGCTTGAGATCAAAAAGGGAAAGTCAAGGGACATATCAGGTCGAGATCCAAATTAGTGCCCACCGGGGAGATGTACTATGGTGGAGGATAGGCTAGTCTAAACAAATAGGTTTTTAGCTGACTTCGGAAACCTGTTATTGTGTGCTGAGATCAGACCAATTGTGGGAGTCTGTTCCATTCAGTGGAGGAAGCCACTGAAAAACCTCGCCTGCCAATGGCCTTTCTAGGACAAACTGAGGAAAGCAATAGCCAATTTCCACGAGTTAGGCTACTGGTTTTGATCAAGGATGACAAGTATGTGGGTTAGGAGAATTTGATAGCCTTGAAAGTAATTAGATTGTACTTAAACAAGATGCAGTATGTAATAGGGAGTCGGTGTAGTTTTTGAAGAAAGGGAGTGACACGACAAGTTCTATCAAGTCTAAAAACAATTCTGTAAAGCGCTTTTTGAATCTTTTGGAGTTTAGCCACATTATATTTACTTACGCAATGAAGTAGGGAATTGCAGTAAAGTCGACTGCTGATCATTGAGTCAGCAAGCAAGGCTGCAGTCTCCACACTGAGGAATTTGCAGATGCGTCTTAGATCCTTGAGGCGGTAATAACAGGCACGACAAACCTTTGTTATGTGGCTGGTGAAGGCATTTCAAAAATCAAAGGTGACACCTAGGTTCTTGGCTGTATTGCTAGGGGAGATAGAATTTCCAAGAAGTTGGGTTGGAAATTTTTGGACGAGGGACTCTCTGGCTTGTCTATCACCAATGATAATGAATTCTGTTTTCTCGGGGTTGAGTTTCAGTTTCACACCATCCATCCACTTTAGAACACAGGTAAGACACTCAGTGAGCTCAGCAAAACTGGAATCAAAGTTCCTATGGTCAAGTGCTAGATATATTTGGGTGTCACCTGCATATAGATGGTGGGTGACATTGAAACTCGAAATGATATTACTGAGGGGGGTAGTGTAAAGGGTAAAAAGGAGGGGACCCAGGACAGAGCCCTGGGGTACTCCATAGGGGACAGAAAAGACATCTGAAAAGCTATTATATCCATGAATCACCAAACACATCAAACTGTAAGAGTACACCCAACAGTTCCCACAATGATTTTGATACATTTTCATCAACATAACATAATTAAGTAACAATAAGTGAGATATCCCAATTTTTAGTGGTTTTAGTGTATTTTATTTCTTTCTTGGACCATTTCCCCCAAAATTTGAAAACGTCCTTTTTTTGAAAAGTTGGCAAAATAGTGTACAATATAAATTATATTCTCTATGTCCTTGGTTTAATCTCAATGTTTTAACTACATGGGCCATCAGTATACCCTGCATGTCACAATACTGTGCCTCTTTCTTCAATGAACAGGCAGGCAAGAACCCCAGCCTGCAGGTACAGCTAAATGGCCAATGATATTGAGATTTGGCAAAATTTCAGAAACAACTAGAGGAATGCTTTTGCTAACAAAAGCGAAGCATCCCTGAAAGTTTAAAATACTTTGTGGTTTTAATAAGCATGCTGTAAAGCTAAGAATGCACAAAGCTGCGCCGTATGCTTTCCCAATACCTCTTAATATATTCTGCAGCTATAAAAGCAACGATAAAGGCGATATAAGGCAAAAACTCCAAAGCAGCTATTTATGACCCCAGTTTGGCCCATAAGGGGGGGTCGGGGGGTAAAACTGACTGGCTATTTAGACTCTCCACATATGCTTTCCCAATACCTCTTAATACATTCTGAAGGTATAAAAGCAACAATAAAGGAGATATAAGGCAAAAACTCAAAATCAGCTATTTTAATGACGCCAGTTTGACCCATAAGGGGGGCCGGGGGTAAAACTGACCGGCTATTTAGACTCTCCACATATGCTTTCCCAATACCTCTTAAAACATTCTGAAGGTATAAAAGCAACAATAAAGGAGATATAAGGCAAAACTCCAAAGCAACTATTTTATGACCCTAGTTTGACCCATAGGGGGGGGGGGGTCGGGGGGTAAAACTGACTGGCTATTTAGACTCTCCACATATGCTTTCCCAATACCTCTTAATACATTCTGAAGCTATAAAAGCAACAATAAAGGAGATATAAGGCAAAAACTCAAAATCAGCTATTTTATGACCCCAGTTTGACCCATAAGGGGGGGCCGTGGGGTAAAACTGACCGGCTATTTAGACTCTCCACATATGGTTTCCTATTACCTCCCAGTACATTTAATGGCTCTAAATGCAATACTTAAGAAGATAATAGGGGGGTTGACCTAAATTTAAGCTTTCAAATTGGAAGGTGTCAGAAAATCACTCATAAATGAGACATTTTTCGCGTTTTCAATAGTATGAACAGGTGGGTCAAATTATAAGGCTGTGTAGCAAGTAGTTTTTCCTGAACTGCGATAAGGGGGGGGGGGTGTACTTCAAAAAATTGTTTTTGATCATGTGACCTTCATAAAGGTCAAAGGTCAAATTTAAGCATGCAGAAAAATTTTCCCACGCCTAAGGTATATAACTGCCAAATATGGTTTGAAACCTTCTAATAATAAGGGAGATATTCAAGGGAGACCATAATGCGGCGGCGGCAAGGAAACTGAGGCGAAAACAAATAAGCGCCCTTTCAGGGACACTTATTTATAAGGGAGATATAAGGCCTTTTTGACATGATCACCCTCCTATTTGGCATTAACGATGTGATATGGTGGCCATTTTGTTTCCAAAACAAGGACACAATTACTCTGAGACAAGCTTTCCTATCCGTTTACATTTTGTGCAAATCTTATGAAGCTAGATGCAATATTTTAGGTTACAGAAAATATTAAAGATTTTAGAACAAACTTTAAGACCCAAAAATCTTAAGTGCTGCTATGGCAACAGTGGTAGCTGGACACCCCCCCAAAACCTAATCAGCTCTAGATCCTCTTGAGGTAAACGTATCCTGAAAATTTGGTGAAAATCAATGCAGAAGTTAAGGCTGTGGAACACCCACAAACTTTAAGACCTGAAAATATTAAAAGTGTTACCATGGCAATAGTTGTTACTGGATACCCCCCAAAACCTAATCAGCTATAGATCGTCTTGAGTTAAACATCCCCTGAAAATTTGGTGAAAATCTGTGGAGACGTTTAGGCTGTGGAACGACCACAAACTCTAAGACCTGTTCCTCAAAATTCACCCGTTCCTCAAAATTTTCTCACATCACCCCTCAACTAAAAAAACTCCATTGGCTTCCAGTTAGGTATAGGGTACAATTCAAAATAGGCCTCATTACATACAAAATCCTCAACCAAGGTCAGCCTATTTACCTAAGAGAACTAATCCACCCCTACACTTCCTTTAGAAATACTAGACGAAGTACCCCTAAACTCAAGTTCCTTCATACCCCCACTTTTGACCGTAGAGTTCATAAATCAATTAAACATTTCTCAAATTCTTTTAGTCACTATGCCCCAGTTCTTTGGAACTCTCTCCCCTTCCAAATAAGAAACAGTCCCTCTGTCGCATCTTTCAGGAAACACCTCAAAACCCACCTTTTCAACTCTAGCTTCCCAACTTAGTCTCCTTCCCTCTCGGTCCCACCCAAAACCTGGTACACTGACCTTGAACGCCCCTCAACTCTCCTTATAAGAAATGATTTTTGTTAACTAGCGCACTGAGTTCCCCTTAGTGGGGAAGATATTGCGCCTGCAAAGCAGTAGATTAGATTAGATTAGATAAGACCTGAAAATCTTAAAAGTATTGCTAGGCAACAGTTGTAAATAAATACCCCCCAAAACCTAATCAACTCTAGATCCTCTTGGGGTAAACATTACTCGAAAATTTGGTGAAAATCTGTGCAGGGGTTTAGGCTGTGGAACACCCACAAATTTTAAGATCTGAAAATCTTAAAAGTGTTGCCATGGCAATAGTTGTTACTGGATACCACCCAAATCCTAATCATCTCTAGATCCTCTTGGGGTAAACATCCCCTGAAAATCCGTACAGGGATTGAGTCTGTGGAACACCAACAAACTTTAAGACCAGAAAATCTTGCAACATGGCAACAGTTGCTACCAGATACTCCCCAAAACCTAATCAGCTCTAGATCCTCTTGAGATGAGCATCTCCTGAATATTTGGTGAAAATCCGTGCAGGGGTTTAGGCTGTGGAACACCCACAAACTTTAAGACCCAAAAATCTTAAGTATTGCCATGGCAACAGTTGTTACCAAATACCCCCAAAACTTAATCAGTTCTAGATCCTCTTGGAAGAAACATCCCCTGAAAATTTGGTGAAAATCCGTGCAGGGGTTTAGGCTGTGGAACAGCCATAACCTTTATGCCAGCCGCCGCCCGGACGGCGCAGGGGATGACTATAATTCTCAATTGTTTTTTTTTTATTTCTGCAATTCATGTGGGGGAAGCCATATTGAATAGTTACTTGGCCAGAGGTAATTTCTAAACCCAAGTTGTGATTGCAATTTGGTTTGGTAAACAGAACCTTTATCACACACTGGTGGTAATCTGCCTCTTTTGTATCTCATTTATAGTGTAGTCTGTTATCAGTATCCTCAATGGACGGGTTTTTTTTATATGACAACGTAAATGGACATATGAGGAGTATTGAAACAAAAGATTACCAGACGTTTCGACCCACCCCCACCCCCACCCCCACCCCGGACGTTTCGACCCGCTTTTTCCCAGACGTTTCGACCTACTTTTGCAAATTTGACTCAATGTGGAAGCTTAGAGAAGATCAAATACTCCAAACTCGAGAACTCACAGCCATAGCATCCAAAACTTCGTGGACTTTAAAAATACTGCAAGGAAATGCCAGGGGAAATCTGTGACCTCATATCTTCTCATGAATATTAATGACTTGGGTGCTATGGCCATGAGTTCTGTAGTTTAAAGTATTTGATTATCGTCCATGTTTCTATTTTATAAAATATTGCAAGGGAATGCTAGGGGAATTCCGTGACCTTATATCTTCTCATGAATATTAATGACATGGGAGCTATGGCTGTGAGTTCTCGAGTTTGAAGTATCTGATCTTTGTCTATGCTTCCATTTTATAAAATATTGCAAGGAAATCCCAAGGCAAACTGTCTGATAAAAGTAGGTCGAAAGGTCTGAAAAAAAAACAGTCGAAACGTCCGGTGGGTCGAAACATCTGGGTACCAAACAAAAGCAAACAAAATTTTCGCAAATATAGTAATAAAATTAAATTGCCAAAGTCTCTGGTTCAATGTGTAACTGCATATTCATTTAAAAATATTATGAAAACATCATCCGAAAATAGCATCAGAGATGCCCATACCCCACAGCCTAGGGAAATATTTTCAACACCATGAGATACAGAAGTACTGTACTAGTACAAAGTTCAGGATACTTTCAGAGCACTGTCAGTTATATAATCGTCTAAACAATGTTTAAATGGAGAAATAATGTTTAAAAGAAAGATAATGCATATAAAGATGAAGTACTGAAACAAGATAATTCAATAACAAGGTGACAGCATTAATCAGCAAACTAAAATTCAACACTCTTTATCTACATCTGCATGGCCGAATTATGGTTTAGATGGTTTGAATATTACCATGCATACAGAAGTGGTAATACATTTAATGAATGCTTATGTGTGGTGTTGGAGCAAAATCTGTGGCTCACTTGATGAAATTCTATCTCTTACAATGGGAAGTTATGAAAGTAAAATTGTTAATAAATTCTAATATGACTTTAACAGTGCTTAATCTTCATCAAAACACAGACCCAAAGGTGCAACAAGATTTTGAAGGTCAAGGTCACTACGACAAGGTCAAAGGTCAAATTAAGGTGACACCATGATAATACACACCTATAGCCCCTAACCAATGTCCCTACCAAGTATCAACTTCCTACACCTTACGGTTTCCGAGATATAGCCCGGACAAGATTTTATAGGTCAAGGTCACTACGGCAAGGTCAAAGGTCAAATCAAGGTCAGATCATGACGCTGCACAACTACACCCCTTAATCAATGTGCCTACCAAGTATCAACTTCCTCCACCTTACGGTTTCCGAGATATAGCCCGAACAAGATTTTATAGGTCAAGGTTACTACGGCAAGGTCAAAGGTCAAATCAAGGTCAGACCATGACGTTGCACACCTACCCCCCCCCCCCAACCTACCAAATATTAACTTTCTACACCTTACAGTTTCTGAGATATATCCCGGACAAGATTTTCAAACTCAAGGTCACTACGGCAAGGTCAAAGGTCAAATCAAGGTCACACCATGACGTTGCACACCTACACCCCCTAACCAATGTCCCTACCAAATATCAACTTCCTACACCTTACAGTTTTTGAGATATAGCCTGGACAAGATTTTATAGGTCAAGGTCACTACAGCAAGGTCAAAGGTCAAATCAAGGTCAGACCATGACGTTGCACACCTACACCCCCTAACCAATATCCCTACCAAGTATCAACTTCCTACACCTTACGGTTTCCGAGATATAGCCCGGACAACATTTTATAGGTCAAGGTCACTACGGCAAGGTCAAAGGTCAAATCAAGGTCATACCATGACGTTGCACAACTACAACCCCTAACCAATGTCCCTACCAAGTATCAACTTCCTACACCTTACGGTTCCCGAGATATAGCCGGGACAAGATTTTCAAACTCAAGGTCACTACGGCAAGGTCAAAGGTCAAATCAAGGTCAGACCATGACGTTGCACACCTACACCCCCTAACCAATGTCCCTACCAAGTATCAACTTCCTACACCTTACAGTTTCTGAGATACAGCCCGGACAAACTATTTCCCGCCGCCCGCCCACCCGCCCGCCCGCCCGGACGCGTGCGCGCCCATCCGGACACCATGGGTGAAAACAATACCCCGACAGCCCTTAAGGGCTGTGGGGTAAAAAAAGGACAGGTGAAGTTCCTACTTAAATCAAAAACCCGTACATTGGCTATATTCTTGTTTTTGTTTAATTTTTTCGCACAGACTTCAACTACGGCATCGTAGATCGAGTATATTGTCTTCGCTTACGGTGTCATATGTGGAGTACTAATTCTTCTGCTACGGCATTTATATCCACAAATGTACACAACATAGAACATATCTGTCATTAGTATACGAGGGACAAGTGAAGATAGAGGCGCCGCTCGGCAAACCGACGGAAGATCTCCCCCCTTGACCCATGTGTTAGTGGCGTTTCGACTGAATGCGCCTCTTTCTTCACTTGATCCGTATACGATATATATACGCTATATATATACATAAGATTCACGTACTTACTTGAAATTTATGATCAAATCTATAAATCCATAACATCTTCACTTAAGTAATCCTTTAAAGTCATTTTTATGTGTAAATACACTATTTCATTGTTGCTAATTAGCATACTGGCACTTCCCCCATTAGACTGGTAACCTGGTTATGCTGAATTGCAATTCTGTGCAGAGGGGGAGAGTGACAAGTAGGCCTAGGGTTAACAGGGTGACATGTGGTGAGTGATATCACTTGTGATTGACCTGAGATTGATAAAACTGTTAATTATAGCATTGGGATGTTGTGAGTTAAAGTGTCACTGCTGAATGTCAATTGTCTGGCTCATTTTGTGTATAAATACAGCTCCTCCAAGTGGGGTAGTCAGTGTGTTCATCACAGCCATTGAATGTGTATCAAAGTCAATATGGATAAATTCAAAGTGGGAAATGTGTTTAACTCTTTTATGGAAGTAATATTTAAGCTATGAAAAGAATCTAGTTATCTTTGATGCAGTCCATAAATATATCTGCCAATCTAAATGTTTCTCACCAACTGTTTATCAGTGACTGTTCATCCCACTCCTTTTCATTTCATTTCATCTGTAAATATTTCATCCTGCAAAAGGACTTAATATAATTGTACTTGTATGATTGTTGTCCGATTGCTAATAAAATTTGTTTAAATAAAACTCTTTTAAAGAGCTAGAAGAAGAGATTAAAGCATTTGAGCAAGAGTCCTTTGTGAATCTTGTAAAGAGACTCTCAAGATCTATTGAGAATGCTAGGAAAAGGGGGTCTACAAAGTCATTCAACCCAAACATTGTGTTTGCTGAGACACATTTTGTCTGCAAGCATGGATGTACTTATAAAGCAAGGCCAAACAAAGGAGAGAGGCAGAATACAAGGACTGAGAAGAAGGACTGCCCTTTTGCCATGAAATTTAAGGCAACTTTGGATGGCCAGGGATTAGTTTTGTTCAAAATGAGTTCTGACCACAATCATGAAGTCAGTGAAGCAGAATTTAAATTTGCCCCAAAGCAGAGGATTGTTGGGAAAGAAGTTGAGAAAGAAATTGCAGAGATGGTATCCTTGAATGCTAATAGGAAGAAGATTCAACAATTATATGCAGAGAAGACAGGCAAGGCAATATTAATAAAAGACATACACAATATTGCAACCAGGGCCAAACAACAGAAGAGAGAAGACAATGGCACTGTAAGCAACAACAATCCAGCCCGAGTGAAGAGCAGTATGGCAAAGGTGTTCAAGGAGAAAAATTCAAAGTGGGAAGATGTCAAGGTCATCCTGACTGATAATGACATGGTCAAGAGGGGAGTGTTTAAGTCTGAAATGCCTCGGGTAAATATGGAAATATGTTTGTTCCATGTACTCCTCACTTTTGGACGTGAGATAACTTTGGAAAAAATGGGGGTTACACTGGGTGAGAAGGCAACTATCTTAGATAAAATACAGGACTTGCATACAGCAGGAATGAAGAAACTTATCAAACCAGATATGACAGCTTGTGCGAAATCATGCCAGAGATTGTTAGGACTTATTATGACCGTAACTGGCATTCTATTCGAAGTGAGTGGATGGATGGTTTGAAGAACACAATGAACTTTATGTACTTACCATGTCTAAAGTCTTTACTTAAACTTATCTGCACCATGTATGTACCTACTATTACTTACCTGTTTGAAAACTTTAGGGGACCAGTCTACTTTAAATGTGGAAACCATAGCAGGTGCTCCATACTTTTAAATGATCTGTACATAAATGTCAATATGAACTGAATGTACCACATAATAAACATTTTTGAACATATAAACACATTTACCTCTTCTTATGTTGTGTATGTTGTATATCAGAGCCGTAACAGAAGCCTTATGACTCCACATACGACACCGTAAATGAAGACAATATACTCGATCTACGATGCCGTAGTTGAAGTTTCTCCGTAATTATTTTCATATAGTGTAGGCCATTTTATTAGTCTTTATGCACTGACCAAACTTATATTCTATCTAAATAAATCTGTGTGGTATTTCAATCTCTTTGTGCGGAATTTCCTCCTTGCGGTAAATAGCCTGACCCTTAGTGTTGTCTACAGTAACATTACTGCCTGGCCACCAATTATGGTCACGTCTGTGTAGGAAAATTAATTCCTGTGCTTCAATAAATGAAAATAACACTACAGATATTAATTAGTGTGTGTTTATTTTACTAATCCAAAGTTTTGCCTTCGTTTCAGCACAATCAATTTCCTCTGTACATGTACATTGCACCAAAAATGCCCTATTATCACCCAAACAACTGGAATTTCTTCATACCAATTATGGTCACCCCATTATTTTAGCCACTGATATAACAGAAAATAATGTTTGATCTGTGGTGCTCTGCAAATATAACTTAATGTTTAGCCTTTAAAAATATATTTTAATAATCTTTTGTTATTTAGAATAGGATTCCTCTAGGTGTTTACAATTACTTAATGTTTACCTCACCATGGCATTTACTTTTTTTTGACCGGCTGGGGGGTGACCATAATTGGGCATTTCCTAAAAGTTGGACAAAAGCGGTGATGGAATCGCCGCTCGGACTAACAGCGGCGACGTTAATTTTAATTGAGAAGAAATGAGGAGGGCTAGATGGCCAGTGGCGATAGCGGCGACAGTCCAAGTAATGCGGCAATAGCGGTGATGGGGGGGGGGGGGGGGGGCAATGGCCAGGAGGTATTTTATTTATAAAGTATTGTTGGAAAGCCCCCTTCTGGAGCATCCTATTTCTTCATAAGCATGTGCTGAATATTGGGTGTAACACTCCACGTTGGGATCTCTGTTAGTTTATAAAATATTTCTAGAAAATCCCCCATCTGGAGCCTCATATTTCTTTAATAACAATAATGTCCTGGATGGTGGGGATAAAAAATGCAAGAAAACCCCCACATGGAGCCTCACGTTTTCTCAATAACATTAATGTAGCATGCGGCGATGGCTTTCCTGTCCAACTTGGAAATGGGGAGGGGGTGTGGGGCGGCTATGGCCAGGAGATATTTTTATTTATGTAGTACTGTTGGAAAGCTCCCTTCTGGAGCCTCATATTTCTTCAAAAGCATATGCTGAATATTGGGTGTAACACTCCACCCTGGGATCTCTGTTAGTTTATAAAATATTTCTAGAAAATCGCCGCTCCCCACACCCCCATCGCCGCTTTGGCCAAGTAAAAGTCCAAGTTGGACAGAAGTCCGAGTTTTAGAATGTACACGGGTGGTCACAAAGGAATCTGGACGACTCGGCCCACTTCAAAGTCGGCCCGTGTCAAAGTCGGCCCGTTTCCAAGTCGGCCCGTTTCAAACTCGTCCCCCTTCAAACGTCCCAATTTTAAGAGTCACATATAAAGTGATAGAGTTTTAAGAGTCATGTAGGAAGTGATAGAGTCAAAATTTCCCATATTTTATTAGTTAACTTGTAGATTTCATAAGTTTGTTGTCCCCCTTCAAAGGTCCCAATTTTAAGAGTCACATATAAAGTGACAGAGTTTTAAGAGTCACATATGAAGTGATAGAGTCAGAATTTCCCAGATTTTATTAGTTAACTTCTAGATTTCCTAAGTTTGTGGACAAACATATACATGTTTGGTATCATAGTGATTGTGAAAGTATGCACAATCTTGTTCTTGGAAATAATATGAGATATTAACTTACCTATAAATGTTTACAATTTACCTTTATTTGGCCTCTTGCATGCAGACATCAAAAGCTTTAAGGATTAACTCTTTCTTTCAACCTTCTGCCACATCAAAGGAGGTAGTCTCCTTTGTTCATGGGGGATTGTTAGGCAGAACTCCCTAATTACAATTGAAGCTGTGGTAAGTGGACCCTGGATGGATTAGGCTTGATTGCAATTGCACAAAATAAGTCATAACAGTTTGAGATGCAGTGTCAGTTGGACACTGATTGCAATAAGCATCATTTGTGTCATAACTGTGTGAGTTGCAGTGTCAAAATGTAATTAGGTAAGCTAGCAATCAAGTGTCCAGCTTTGTGTATATAAGGAGGTACAGTTTTGTCCCAAATCATTTGAATTCAGTGAGTTACATGGTGCACACTGGATAATATAAAGCAGGACTGAAGTTTTGTGATAATTTAGTTTGATTTTTATTAAGTTTGGAATTTGAGATTAAAACTGCATGAATAAAGTACAATTACAGGACACATTGCTCTCTCTGAAAAAGCTGAAAAGACAGCAAAGGAAGCAACAAAGGCAGATGGAGGGCCGTATTTTCCAGGAGTGGGCCTTGTTCAACAGTGGGGAGAAGACATCCTATGAGTTACTCAGGGCTGTTGGTCACATATACACTCCACCAGAACCTCAGGAAGACTGAGAGATAATTCATGGTTGTCGTGACTGACTTTTCATATGAACATTTATATATCTAGTTCTACTAGTTAACTGCATATATTCTTTTTATATTTTATAGATGAATAAAATAGTAATTTTATTATCCACCACGCGACATATTTGCCCTAAATACGGGGAAATACAGACCGGGATGTCTTTTTTTTGTATACACCAGCGCCCCGGTACTATGGATAATGAGTGTGAATAACTTCCGGTTTTTCAACAATATCTCGGAAAGTATGCAACTTACAAATATATATAATATATCATTAGAAAGGTGTTATTGTAGCGCTTCTGCTGATGTATATTGCATAAAAATCCATGCAGAAATGACTGAGATATAGCAAGTTAAATATTGAAGTTTTTATATTCAGTGTTGCTCATGCTTTTCAAAGCCTTTTTCACGTCCTGTCATTAAACATTCGTATTATTGACCCATAAATCACACAAAATGGTGGATAATGATGGTTGTCGTGACTGACTTTTCATATGAACATTTATATATCTAGTGCTACTAGTTAACTGCATATATTCTTTTTATATTTTATAGATGAATAAAATAGTCATTTTACTTACCTTAATGTTAAAACTCCAAACTCCAATAAACTCACCATTCCAATACCCCCCATTCCCCATTTTATTGATGAATAAAATAGTTATTTTACTTACCTGAATGTTATAACTACAAACTCCAATAAACTCACCATACCCATAACCCCCATTCCAATTGATTAATAAGACCTATGTTTTACAATAAAAACAATACAATACAATATCACAAAAACATTATATAGTGGGCCGAGTTTGCAGTGGGCCGAGTTTGCCGTGGGCCGAGTTTGTAGTGGGCCGACTTTGAAGTGGGCTGAGATGTCCATAAAACGTCACAAAGATAAACAGACATAGAGATAAACGGTCTTCAGAAATAATCACACTAAAAACTGTTAAAGGATTTGACAATAATATAAAACAACCAAATGTCATGATAAGCATTGTTTACATTTATTTTGTTATTTAGTTTGTGCGATTTTTTTGTTTACACTGTTTAAATTTGAAAGATTTGAAGACCGATTATCTCTGTGACCGTTTATCTTTGTGACCACCAGTGTACCCCATAATTGGTACACTGACCATAATTGGTGGCAAGGCAGTAGTGACAGAGTATTGAGTTCACTACTGAGTACTATACAGTAGCTCGTAATTAAAAACGTTAAAACTCGCGAATCATCAAGGTGTACTGTAAGGCTACTACCAGCTGATGAACAGAAGACTCTGGTCACACTCTGAGATGTTCTGGCATGTAAAAACACCGACGACAACAACCTAAGTCTCCTGACAGTAATGTCAGAAGACATTTGTATGCATCGGATCATCGAAATGAGGTCTAGTTTCTGAACCCATAAAACACCAATTTAATGTTTATCATTGGACCAGGCATTTCCACGATTTGTTATTTTGACCTTGAACTACCTACCCTGTTAGGTGGCGCATGGTAAAGTACGTGGAGGCTCGAGGCGGTGTTTCAGAATAAAATCTTTTTATTTGTATTTATTTTATTTATGTGACAGAACCCAAGACGTGATAAAATCACTACTACTGGCTTGGTTAGAATGGATTTCCCTTATAGCTCACCTGGTAGAGTGTTGGCCTTGTGAATGAGGGGTTGTGGGTTCCAGTTCCCTCGAAACCTTGTCCCGTGACATATATTTATTTGGGGTTTTATGTGGCTTTCAACACTGTACAAGTCATACAATGACGGGTAGTTGTGTGGGCAGAAGAAGCCAGTACATAAAGTTGGCCAAGGCAATATAACAAAATAATATTTAAACTTTGTTTACAAAGTATATTTATAATGTCTTATTCTTTTTTGTTTATGTACAAATTAACATAGTTTTAAGCTTTTTTTTCATGATTTTATCTCTTGAACAAAGTATTTTAATGAATTTATACTTTAGCATTCATAAAATCAACATATCTGATCTTCATGAATGTCAATTCACTGTAAATTATACTCCTCATATGAGAAAGCAAATTTTGACCTGCCTATTTTTATAATTGCAAATTCATTGCGTGCAGTCTGTGTGCATTTATATAATTTCAAACATTGGAAGCCTGTATCTGACTTCAGGCTCTGCTGGTATGAACTCTGAAACAGATTTTAACTGTGAAATACCCTTAGAATTTGTAAGTATGTTTTTCTGTAACAAATCCTGATCAAATGGAATTCTTTATTTTTGGTTCAAAGATGAAACATGAAAATCTCAACACATTTTCTCAGTCAATTTCCTTTCCTTTCTAAATTCCTCTCTCCAGCATAGGCAGTCAGGGACTTTGGTGTATGGATTGACTCTGATTTCTCTTTATCGATGCTTATTCAGAACACCTGTAACTTTTCTTTTGCTCAAATCTGGGATCTCAAGCATCATTACTGTAATTTCTTGTTTAAGAGTCTCTCTTCTCTCGATATGTGCAAGCTGCAATGTTTTCAGATCAGTGTTGCCAAAATTATTACCAATATGGCCAGGCACTCTCGCACAGTACTCCTGTTACAAAGACTCTCCTTTATCTGTCTATTGAACATCACTCTATATTAAGACTGCCTTACTGCATGGTGCACAACTCCCACAAAGTACCTCTATTAAATATTTTAAACCTTTTCTTAAACCTAGACATACTGTTACAATACTTGAAAAGACAGTAGTAATTATATGATTATATGCTATTTGAGTTGGCACACTTTGCATGATTAGTAAGTGTACTAAGCATTTTTCCCTCAGCTTTGCACATGATGCTGCAAAATCTGAGATCTGACCCCCGCTTCTGAGGCTTTTTGCATGGTTTTAAATTCATCTCTGAGAGACTGCATGGCCTCAAGCATAGAAGCCTAGAACGCCCCATTTATTGTTGAAGATGGATATTTAGATGTGTAACCAGGCTTTTTTCTAGTTTGCTTTCAATCTTAAAGCTGAGCCTGGGCTAGGTAGGACAGTTTGTGGAGTTTTTAATGATAATATTTTAATACGTGAGGGTTGAGGACGTGGAGGAGATGAAAATGAATTTTTAGCAGCACCCTCAAGGTCTGCATGTGATCCAGAAAATGCCTCCACGTCATCCCCTAACAAGTCCTGGTCATTTTTAGAGGTGTGGGCCACTTTTTGCTTCTAAACATATCAATACCTATTTTTCATTTTTTGAAGCTGTTCTTCAAAGAAACAAGGCCAAAATGTGTTTTTGTCCCCTAGCATGAGTGCAAACCCATTAGAGACACGAGTAGTGCACTAGAATTTAAGAAAGTCTCGTGACAGAAAGAAATTCCAACTTAGATACATCCCACAGCTGGTCCCAAACTGAGACAGTCATCCATCCAAGCACTAACGTAGCCCATTGCCGCTTAACGTCAGTGAGCAGACAAATACCCAGTAAACATTTTTTGGTTTTACAAACGTTTAGTAGGAAACATTTGCCAATGGTTAAAAAATGATGGGTATGAAAAGCATTTATAATAGAATGTTTAAAACATTTTATGTACACTGTTTATTAAACGTTTAATGATAAATGTTAAATGTTAGAAAAACGTTACAAATGAACATATTAATGTCTGAATAATAATAGGGTCAGAGGTCAAATTTAATATCTTTTGAAGGTTGCTCATTAATGAAAATATTTTTTTTTATGTCTAAAATTGTAAGATAGTGGCGGTAACACTCTCGCCTCCTACCTCTGAGGCCGGGGTTCAGTTCCCGGCATGGCCTCAAGGGGGAAAGCTGGTAGTTGCTTGCCGTTGGTCAGCAGTTTACAGTACAGATCCCTGATGAACTCTATGTACTGGTTTCCTCTGCCCTTCCAACTGCCCGTCGTGATATGACCTGTACAGTGTTGAAAGCGACATAAAACCCCAAATAAATAAATAAGTAAGTATGATAGTGGCTTAGAAATTGTGCCGACATTCACTTCTTACTTTTAGTACTTTTCAGTTTTTGAAAAACATATCCAGCATAACCTTCATTCATTTAGTTATTTTATAAATGTTTAAAAACATTTTTTAAACATTGCAGCAAAAACGTTTTCTTGGAAATGTTTAGAAAACCATAACATAGAGTTTAAATAGGGTTTAAAAACATTTTACAAATGTTTAAACCATTTAAAAACGTTTCAAATGTTTACTGGGTAGTCATCACTCTGTGCCACTATTCCTGAAAGTCTGATGCAAGAAGGACATATGTATTGGAAAAAGGCAAAATCTGTAGAAGTGCTGGTTCTTTCGAGGCTGGTGCTTAAAAACTGCAAATATTGCAGGACTTTTCATTTGTGATACAGAGATCATCTCCCTTGCCAGCTTCTCTGCAAGATGGGCAGTGGTTATGTAAGTCAAAAGTCAGACAGGAGTTGCAACATCGGGCATGTTAGAACTTGCTTGGTGGGACGACATTTTTACAGCAATAAATCCAAGCAGTCCAAGCAGAACTGGAACTCTCACAACAAATTAACTTAAGAAATACTTATCCTGCCACATTCAAAACTTTGCAGAATGTGCTATGACAAATAATAATATAAATGGCATAAAAAGAAACATCCAACAATACATATATTCTGAGAAAACAGTAAAAATTAATGTGTGACAATAAAAGCTTCCTAGTCATGCGGCCAACAAGAAAAGAAGGAAGATTGGCAGAAGTACACTACAGGGATCACATACAACATGGGATTCGGTCAACACTAAACATCTATTTTTCTTGAACATTTGCCTGATGCCTGCGGCCTCCTGAGATAGCATTCAGTTCCACATTTTAAGCTATTGTAGCGCAATAAAAAATTATTATATGTTTTTCAATTATAAAATTGACAAAAAAGTGGCGAATTTACATTACTTGTTCTATGTCTGATACTCTCTACAACAATATCACACTACCTTGTCCACCCTGATCGACAAACATGCACCACTACACACCAAGCACACCAAGGCAAAGTACATCTCCGGATGGGTTAACGAAACCGTAATTGCGGCAAAAGAGACCAAGCGTTTGTTTGAACGAATTTGGCAAAGAAATAAATTCACCTTCAATAGATCCCAGTACATGCAGAAGGTGCACCTGTACAATAGAATCTGCATGCAGGCCAAATCTCAATTCCTTAAAGAAAAAACTTTAGGTCAATCACCACAACCCACACAAATTATGGCATGTCCTGGGCGATGTGTTACACAGAATACCGGGCAAGATGCTCCCATCAATAACCCCCCCCCGTAGCTTTTGGCTGACAGATTTGTGGAGTTCTTTACAAAAAAATTGAAAAATTACGCTCAACATTCTCTACTTCCCTGAATATGCAATACATCACCCCAGACTCTCCTGTCCCTATATTTTCCACTTTCTCTACTGTAACTGTGGACCAAGTTACCAAAATCATTATCCACTCTTCAAGTAAATCATGTTCCTTCGACCACTTTTCTTGTTCTTGCATGATTATCTGGACATTCCCATCACCCCCATCACTTCAATAATCAACGCTTCTCTTGAACAAGGTAAATGTCCAGATTTTTTTCAAGCAAGCCCATGTTACCCCAATCCTAAAAAAAATGATCCTTAGACAAAGAAGTTTTCAAAAACTATAGGCCTGTCTCTAATCTAAACTTCATTTCAGAGATACTTGAAAGGGTAGTAGCTGTCCAGCTACAAACTCACCTGGATGAAGTCGGCCTTATGACCACTTTCCAGTCGGCTTGTAGAAAGCACCATTCTACTGAAAGTGCCCTCCTTAATATTCATAATGATATTCTTCTCAATACAGCCAAAGGGTCTGTCACTTTCCTTACCCTTTTGGATCTCTCCGCCACATTCGATATCATTGACCATGCACACCATTCTCCTGGACAGACTTAATGTTTACTATGGAATCAGTGAGCTAGCACTTGGCTGGTTAAAATCATACCTGTTGGGAAGGACTCAGACCGTCAAGGTACGTAGCATACTCTCACATCGTGCTGCGTTCCAGTATAGGGTCCCCCAGGGCTCTGTCCTTAGTCCAATTCTTTTCTCTCTCTATGCTAATCCAATCAGCTCAATCATTCCTTCACACAGTAGTATTAACTACCACTTTTACGCCGATGACACCCAGTTATACATAACACTCTCACCAGCAAATTTTTCTCACTCTATACAAAAACTAAAGAACTGCCTAAATGACATTCAAAATTTCATGTTTACAAATAAATTAAAACTGAACCCCGACAAAACCAAGTTTATTCTCCCCCCCAAAAAAAAGAATGGTAAACAATTCCTTCCTCACTTCCCTATTGATATTTTGGGAAATCAAGTCTCACCAGCACAAAAGGTCAGGAACCTCAGAGTGGTGTTGGACTCCACTTTCAATTCTCAGACCATGTGTCACAAGTCATAAAGTCTACTAGAGTTCATGCGAGAGACTTCTACAGAATTCTTCCCCTTCTAGACCTTAAACCATCAGTTCTGTTAGCAAATGTTTTGTTCGCATCACTCACTGATTTTGAGTAAAGACGACTGCAGTAGTCCAAAACTCACTCTGCAGGGTTGTTATCCATTCCTCTAAATTCTCTCACATTACCTCTCAACTAAAAAAATCTTCATTGACTGCCAATCAGGTACAGGGTATAATTTAAAATAGGCCTCATTAGGTACAAAATTCTCAACCAAGGTCAACCAGTTTACCTAAGAGAGTTAATTCACCCCTACACCTCTTCCAGAAATACTACATGAAGCACCACCAAACTCAAATTCCTTCATATGCTCCCACTTTTGACAGTAAAGTTCACAAATCAATCAAACACTTCTCTAATTCATTCAGTTCTTTGGAACTCTTTCCCCTTCCAAATAAGAAACAGTCCCTCTGTCACATCTTTTAGGAAACACCTCAAAACCCACCTCTTCAACTCTCCTTTCCCAACTTAGTCTTCTTTCCTCCTAGTCACATCCACAATTCTGGATTACTGACCCTGAACGCCCCTGACTTTCCCCAAGATAAATGATTTGTTTAACTAGCGCACTGAATTCTCCTTTGTGGGGAAGATATTGCGCCTGCAAAGCAGTAGATTAGATTAGATAAGCGATGCTTAACAACTTGGAATTCTTCCATGGAAGACAAAATTTATCCACACTGAGTTATTTCCATTAGCTGTTGGTGATTAGTGGTGTAAACAAACCGGGGTCCAGCATCAGTAAATATTTGGTTATATAGTCATGTTTATGCATTTTCTTATCATCAAAATTTAAAGAACACCCATATTATTTTTATTATAATTATTATCCAATAAGTATCTCATAATCTGAAACTGAGTGTTTCTCTTATTGCATTTGTTTACTTTAATCTGAGGAGATATTCCAAGCTGTTTGTCTTCTCATCCCAGAATACGCGATTATCCTTAGAATTATCCTCGGGCTCGGTGGTGTAGTGGTTAGAGTGCTTGCCTCCAATCTCTGAGGCCGCTGGTTCAAATCTCAGAAAGTTGTAAATGTTGGAAAGTTGGTAGTTACTTGTCGATGCCCGGTGGTTTACAGTGCAGAATCTTGACTAACTAGCATGCACTGGTTCCTCCACCCGTAAGCTACCCGTTGCAATATGACCCTGGCTGTTGAATGCGACGTAAAACCACAAATAAATCTAAATTGTAGCACTCGACATACTAGGCCCACAGTCACCAGGGTACGTTTTTCATTGTTAAACAACTGGTGTGACATAAATTTTATGCATATACTATAATAGAACTACAAGTTTGGCAACTCACAGATCTGTCAAATTTTCACCCTCTGTCATTTCATCAGCAATAATCATTTTTAAATCCAACCTATCACACATCAAATGCACATAAACTTGAAATAGACGTATTATGCTATCCATATACAGTATTTACTGTACAGCAAACACAATGTACGCTAAAAAAACAGACACTTTTAGTATCATTTCCTTGTTCAAAAGTCCATTTTTCTGGTATCTGAATTTGAGGAGGATCATGTGATGTTATTCCAGCATAGAAATCACATGATCTATCAGAATAAATCTCAAAGAACTTTTAATACCAATAAATCTTGTCAGTTCAAGGAAGAAAATATACATGATTGTTAAATGTGTTGATTTGAGAAAATCATAAATCCCCAATTTGACAAAAAAAGAAATGGAAAAAAAAAATGATCCATGTCAATGCTGGCCCACCATAGAGATGTAGATGACCTGTGCTCTTTTGGTCAATGGCCATGTGAGTGAACTCAGTGCAAACCTGTACTTCAATATTGGTCACTGAAACTTGGTTTTATACATTTTGGCATACTGTTTACATGTTGCATTGGAGTTAAAATAGAATTGTGAGGAAATTATCAACAAAATCAAATGAGTTGTTTCTTATGGCATATGTTTTGAAAATAAATTTCAAACCAATCATGTATATTTTCTTCTTTCATAGTATATGCATAAAATTTATGTTACACCAGTTGTTTAACAATGAAAAACGTACCCTGGTGACTGTGTACTAGGCCAAATTACCTAACTCGTAAATACCACTTCACAGGTTACAAAGAATGCAGCATTACATATTAGAATGCGCATGCGTACTGCAGAAAATATTACATGTTAAAAGTTTTTGTAAAAAGTTCATATTTTCACCATAAAGAATCGTGCCGTACGATATGAATGACGGCAAAATATACTACAAATATATTATTTACTGATTTTGTACATTGAAGAAAGAATATTAGGCAGTACAGGTAAAAAGCTCTGTTATCGCCCACTCTTCTCATTTCCTCCTCTTCTGTGTGGTGATTTACCGTTTTATTGGCCCCTTAACAAATTTTGACTTTTCATGGCAAGTTTTAAAAGTTTTTATGCACATTTGGTTTAAATAAACGAATGACTATTGCTTAATGTTGATAGATATTTGAAAAGTTGTTGGAAAACAAGAATTCTTTCCAAAATATATACTGAATAGACCAAAAATATGAGAAAAATATGAGACTGAATATTCTTATGAGAATTCTAATATGAGAATTCTTTCCAAAATATACAGAATAGACCAAAAATATGAGAAAAATATGAGACTCAATATTCGAAGATTAACCCATACGTCAAGAATGCAATTTAGCCATTTGAATTCATTGTAATTGCAATTTGTTATGAAATTAAATTGTTTGGTGATAATAAGTTTAATAACATCTATCTAGTAATCCAGTTTTTATTTTACTGCTTGGTGCCATATTGTGATGGTCCGACGGACGCCACAGTTACAAATGGGCGATAAGGTATTTTATCAATCTTACCTTCTATTTTATTCTAGAACTTGCAAAAAACAGCGTATTAAAGCTTGAATTTATCTTATTTTATTTTAACCTCGTGATATTTGGGGTTATATGTGGCATTTAGACTGTATTTGTATGAATCAATGAATCATCTGTGATTGAGGAGAGTTGTGACGTCATATAAACTTCAGCCGGGGGTTAAAGCTTTTCAAAACAATTGGAGTAGGCAAAGTATTTGAATTATTGTGTACAGTTTGTAATATTTATTTCGTATTTGTGTGTATATGATGTTAAACTATTAATTTAGGCAATGTTGTGTACATTGGACATAATTTATGCGAATGCTGGTTTTAAGTTTAAAAGCTATCACCCCTCCAGTCCGTTCTCAGTATCGTCCCCCTGGTCGTGTGACCTCTCGAAAAGTAAATATAAGAGCCGCAGATTGCCAGATTCGTCAGAATTCAGTAGTGAATTCCACCACCAACATCAAGGAGGAAGGAACCGAGAAGACAGAAGAGAAGCAGTAGCCGCAACCAGCAGCCAACTAGCAGCCATAAGGTGTGCAGCAGGGGAGAAGCCATGTATTCAGCAGTGAATACTGGTTTCAGCCAGATGGTGTCCACCCGTAGCTATCTATAGCCACCAATATAGCTGCCAGTAGCCATTTATAGCTGCCATTATAGCCGCCAATAGCCACTTAACCCCTATCCATCCATGTGGGATGTCAGTAGCCACCTATAGCTGCCAGTAGCCTCCAATATAGCCGCCAGTAGCCACATATATATGTCATGGTAGAAAGTCCATTTGTAACTGATGTAAGGTTTAAATTTCCTATGACAAGTGTTATACAAAGTACAGTTTTAGCCAAGTAAATTTTGATAGCAGTCACCTCATACATGGCATTTAGTTGAGCAAATAACACCTATGCTTCTACAGTAGCATTTGTTTTTTCACAACTGCCCAGTTGGTCCCAGCAACTAAAGCTAGTTTTGGCATCTAGATTGAAATATCTACCAACTTTATTAGATTTCGGACCCCTGGGGCCGGTTTCATGAAAAGTCTCAAACTGAGCCAGACTCAAGGCTGAGTCAGGGTCTCAAATCTGAGACTTTTGTCTTGGCTGAGTTTTTGGCTCAAATGGATTTCACAAAGGGTGGATCAGCTGAGACCAGTCTCAAGTTATGGTCTCAACTTTTTAATCTCATTTCATATATTTAGTGGGCTTATTTTTAGTTTAAAAAGTTATATTTCATGATTATTATCATTTTAAATATCTTTAATACTCATAATACAAAGAAATTATATGATAATATATTATTCTAAGTGATCCATAAGATTGAGACTCAACTGAGGTTGAGTCTGGCTTTGAGTCCAACCTTGAGGTCTGTCACTTGATAATAGCCTATGAAGCATGTCAATTCTATTGACTTTTGTTATTAGTAAATATTGAATATGTGGCTGTAATTATCTCCCGCCCGGGAGGGAGATTATGAAATGATGCCTGTGTGTGCGTGTGTGTGTTAGTTAGTCACGCAGATTTCTCCAAAACTACTACAGCTACAGATTTTTTGTAAATTAATTGTCCCAATGAATTTTCACGCCCTCAAAAATTTTTCTGGTTTTATGGACTTAGGCCTAAAGATAAGTGAGTAATAGCAATCTTAGCTACTTGGAGTAAAGGGCTCATAACTCAAAAACTATTGCAGTTACAACTTTTTCTTCAAATATGTTGTTCAGCTACTTTGTCCTTAGCTATAAGATGGTACATAGTTTGGGGTCCCATTGCATGCCATAAGTGAGTAATAGCTATTTTCTTATTTGTAGCAAAATAATGACATAAGTAAATGTCAAATATCTTCAAAAGTATTAAAGTTAGGGAATTCTTTTCAAATATGTTGTTCATCTACTTTTTGATAAGCTATCACATAGTAAAGTTTCAGATCTGTTGCACATTGGATAGCTGAGTAATAGCTACTTTGAAATTCTACAGTTGAGTAAATCCATTGTAACTCCAAAACTAGTGCAGTTAGAGTATTTTCCTAAAATATGTTGTTCAGCTACTTTGTCCTTAACTATAAGATGGTATATAGTTTGGGGTTCTATTGCATGCCATAAGTGAGTCATAGCTATTTTCTTATTTGTAGCAAAATAATGACATCAGTAAATGTCAAATGTCTTCAAAAGTATTAAAGTTAGGGAATTCTTTTCAAATATGTTATTCATCTAGTTTTTGGTAAGCTATCACATAGTAAAGTTTCAGACCTGTTGCACATTGGATAGCTGAGTAATAGCTACTTTGAAATTCTGACTGTTGAGTAAATCCATTGTATACCCAAAACTATTGCAGTTAGAGTATTTTCCTAAAATATGTTATTCAGCTACTTTGTCCTTAACTATAAGATGGCATACAGTTTGGGATTCTATTGCATGCCATAAGTGAGTAATAGCTATTTCCTTATTTGAAGCAAAATAACGACATGAGTAAATTTCAAAGATCTTCAAAAGTATTAAAATTAGGGAATTCTTTTCAAATATGTTATTCATCTAGTTTTTGGTAAGCTATCACATAGTAAAGTTTCGGACCTGTTGCACATTGGATAGCTGAGTAATAGCTACTTTGAAATTGTGACTGTTGAGTAAATCCATTGTAACTCCAAAACTATTGCAGTTAGAGTATTTTCCTAAAATATGTTATTCAGCTACTTTTTCCTTGACTATAAGATGGCATATAGTTTGGGGTTCTGTTGCATGCCATAAGTGAGTAATAACTATTTTCTTATTTGTAGCAAAATAACAACATAAGTAAATTTCAAATATCTTCAAAAGTATTCAAGTTAGGGAAATATTTTCAAATATGTTATTCATCTAGTTTTTGATGAGCTATCAGATAGTAAAGCAGCAAACCTGTTGCACACTGGACAGCTGAGTAATAGCTACTTTGAAATTGTGACTGTTGAGTAAATCCATTGTAACTGCAAAACTACTGCAGTTACAGAATTTTCCTAAAATAATTTGTTCAGCTACTTTTTCCTTAACTATAAGATGGCATATAGTTTGGGGTTTCATTGCATGTCATAAGTGAGCAGTAGCTATTTTCTTATTTGTAGCAAAATTATGATGGAAATAAATGTCAAATACCTTCACAAGTACCAAAGTTAGGCAGATCTTTTCATTTGTTATTCATCTAGTTTTTCAAAAGCTTACTTTCCTGTGTCCTTTATATTTTTGTTGCTTTTGCAGATGTAGGTCAATAGCTAAGTGAGTAGATAGCTGAGCAAGAGCTACTAAAATGAGTAAATGTCTTTTATCTCTAAAAGTATTATAGGTAGGCAATTTCTTCTAAATAAGTCATTTGCCTACTTTTGGGTGATCTACCACATAGTGAAGTTGCACAACTGTAGCTCTTTGGATAGCAGAATAATAGCTACCAAAATGAGTAAATGCCTTTTATCTCTAAAAATATTACACATAGGCAATTTCTTCTAAATAAGTCATTCACCTACTTTTGTGTGATCTACCACATAGTGAAGTTGCAGAACTGTAGCTCATTTGGATAGGTGAGTAATAGCTACTAAAATGAGTAAATGTCTTTTATCTCTAAAAGTTTTACAGATACACAATTTCTTCTAAATAACTCATTCACCTACTTTTGGGTCATCTACCACATAGAGAAGTTGCAGAACTGTAGCTCTTTCGATAGCTGAATAATAGCTACTAAAATGAGTAAATGTCTTTTATCTCTAAAAGTATTACAGGTAGGCAATTTCTTCTAAATAAGTCATTCACCTACTTTTGGGTGATCTACCACATAGTGAAGTTGCAGAACTGTAGCTCTTTCGATAACTGAGTAATAGCTACTAAAATGAGCAAATGTCTTTTATCTCTAAAAGTATTACAGGTAGGCAATTTCTTCTAAATAAGTCATTCACCTACTTTTGGGTGATCTACCACATAGTGAAGTTGCAGAACTGTAGCTCTTTGGATAACTGAGTAATAGCTACTAAAGTGAGTAAATGTCTTTTATCTCTAAAAGTATTACAGGTAGGCAATTTCTTCTAAATAAGTCATTCACATACTTTTGGGTGATCTACCACATAGTGAAGTTGCAGAACTCTAGCTCTTTGGATAGCTGAGTAATAGCTACTAAAATGAGTAAATGTCTTTTATCTCTAAAAGTATTACAGGTAGGCAATTTCTTCTAAATAAGTCATTCACGTACTTTTGGGTGATCTACCACATAGTTAAGTTGCAGAACTGTATCTCTTTGGATAGCTGAGTAATAGCTACTAAAATGAGTAAATGTCTTTTATCTCTAAAAGTATTACAGGTAGGCAATTTCTTCTAAATAAGTCATTCACCTACTTTTGGGTGATCTACCACATATTGAAGTTGCAGAACTGTATCTCTTTGGATAGCTGAGTAATAGCTACTAAAATGAGAAAATGTCTTTTATCTCTAAAAATATTACACATAGGCAATTATTTCTAATAAGTCATTCACCTACTTTTGGGTAATCTACCACATAGTGAAGTTGCAGAACTGTAGCTCTTTGGATAACTGAGTAATAGCTACTAAAGTGAGTAAATGTCTTTTATCTCTAAAAGTATTACAGGTAGGCAATTTCTTCTAAATAAGTCATTCACCTACTTTTGGGTGATCTACCATATAGTGAAGTTGCAGAACTGTAGCTCTTTGGATAGCTGAGTAATAGCTACTAAAATGAGCAAATATCTTTTATCTCTAAAAGTATTACAGGTAGGCAATTTCTTCTAAATCAGTCATTCACCTACTTTTGGGTGATCTACCACATATTGAAGTTGCAGAACTGAGCTCTTTGGATAGCTGAGTAATAGCTACTAAAATGAGTAAATGTCTTTTACCTCTAAAAGTATTACAGGTAGGCAATTTCTTCTAAATAAGTCATTCACCTACTTTTGGGTGATCTACCACATAGTGAAGTTGCAGAACTGTAGCTCTTTGGATGGCAGAGTAATAGCCACTAAAATGAGTAAATGTCTTTTATCTCTATAAGTGTTACAGATAGGCAATTTCTTCTAAATACGTCCTTACCTACTTTGGGTTGATCTACTGCATAATAAAGTTGCAGAACTGTAGCTCTTTGGATGGCAGAGTAATAGCTACTAAAGTGAGTAAATGCCTTTTGTCTTTAAAAGTATTGCAATCAAACATTAAACTTGTTTTCACTTCTACATGTGCCTCCATCTCACAAGAAAATTTATATTCCACTATCTTTAGTACATCTAATTTATATGGCGGGAGATAAATACATGCGACAGAATGCTTGTTACAAAATAAAATGAAACTAGAAGATTTCAAGATTTATCTATTTCATTTTGGAACAAATTGTATCGCTTTATGTATGTGTTTTTTGGCATCAAAGCTTGGACTCAAATTTGAGACACCTCCTTCATGGGCTCAAATTTGAGCCTCTGACTGAGCCAGGTCTCAAGTTGAGCTTGTTTGTGAAATGCATTGAGTCTGAGTTCACAGACTCAGCAAAATATTTCCAAAATTTGAGACAAAGTCTCAACTTTTGAGTCTGACTCAAGGCTTAAGTCTGTTCATGAAACCGGCCCCAGGGCAATACCCAAATCTCATCCAAGTTATAACTTGTACAAAATCCCAACTTGTACATATCCCTAGATTTTGGCTTGCTTGCATACTTCCCTGTTTTGTAACTTTCCTTAGTTAAAACATATAATAAGAATTGCTGCAGATGAAGATTTGCGCTCACATGTGATTACACCCGGGATCATGCAGTTCCAACAGCTGGATATCCTGTGAGGTGTAATGAGGTTCAGTAGTGGACCTGTTTAATGAGACTTGGAAATCCTAGAGATGTCCGGTGATTCTCTACAGGAATTTGTTTCTGACATTTGGATGTCCTGGGAGGTGTAATGAGGTTCAGCACTGAACCTGTTAAATGATGCTTGGGAATCCCAGAGATGTCCGGTGATTCTCTATAGGAATCTGTTTCTGACATGTGGATGTCCTGGAAGGTATCAGGAGATTCAGTAGTGAATCTGGTTGTAAGACACTTGGGGATCCTGGAAATGTCCGGTGGTTCAATGGAGAATCTGTTTCTGACATTTGGATCTCCTGGAGGTGTCTGATGATGATTTCAACACTTGGAGATGTCCTGGAGGTGCTGGTGATTCTGAAGGCTTGAGCTCAGTCTTGTTTGAGACTCAGTAGTGAGTCTGGAAAATTCCTGTACAGGTGGGAAAATTAGAGAATTCATGGGCTGGACAGACCGTCCAGTTGCGAGTCAGAGTATCAGATATTTATGCCGTTTGGATCCGTCACAATATCATGGCGCAAAACAGAAGTTGGAATATTCATTAACATTTGATTGTCATCAGCAAAACTCATGCACTTTAGCAAATCAAATAAGGAACTAGAATTGATGACAGCAATAAATTAAATAACTTCGGTACTTTCTGTGTGCAAATTTTGCCAAGTTGCGTCACTGATTTCATGTAGAACTTATATTATCTATTTAAGCAAGTATAAAAGATTTTTTTTATAAATTGCTTTTATAACTTGCGCTTGTGTCAGTTCATATTTTAATAAAAAGAAATCCATGAAACTACACTTAAAACAAGCAAAAATGAGGTTTTTGTATCCAACTTGTGCAAAGTTTTGGCGAAAAGCAGTAAATCATTATTATTTAGGGCGTGTCTATTAATCCATATTTCACGTATCACGAGACCATAGGGCTATTGACACTTTCATATTTTTATGGTTCAATAAGTTATTAATCCGTCATTCACCAACAAATCTCCAATAAAGGGGTATAAACAGAATCTCCAGTTTAACTATGTAGAAGTCAATCTGTCCATCAGAATTTGACATGGCCAAACAGAGATGCAAACATTGCTAACACACACGGACCCACACTTCTCCCCACAATAAAAGACATACAGACACATGCATTCACACACACAAACACCCAGTCACTACAGTACACTTCTCCCCACTGTAAAAGACAGACAGAAACATGCATTCACACACACAAACAGCCAGTCACTAGAGTATGGCTCACTCTGAAGCTGAATATGGCTGACGTAAAATTTCCCTGCAGATCTATTGTTCGTTTTCCCAATTAAAAACGTGCACATAGTATTATTATCCCGTATAAGGTTCTATAGACCACAGGGCTATTAGCCCATTAAATACGGATTAATAGTCACTTCGTATTATTATGTCCACCCCACTGGGGGGTGGACATATTATTTTTGCTTTTTCCGCTGTCCGGCGTCCGGCGTCCCACTTGGTTTCCAGACATTTTAGGCAACAGTTCTTATCCTATCTTTACCAAATTTGGCATGCAGGTTTATTGGGTTAATAGCTTGTATGGGATTGCTTTTGGTGATGATAGCTCTATAGCTAACTGAGTAATAGCTACTTTGCTACTTTTGAGTAGCTCTTTGGTTTCCAGACATTTTAAGGAATGCTGTTAAGCCTAGGTTTCTGAAATTTGGTATGGAGGTTCATTGGGTTAATAGCTTGTATGGGATTGCTTTTGGGGGGAATTGCTTCATAGATGAGTGAGTAATTAATTAAATAAATGAGTAATTAGCTATTTTGAATACTGAAAAAGGCAAATGTGCTCATATCTCCTAAACCGTGCGAGATAGAGCTATTTTGTCAAAATTTTCGACCCACAGGGTATCTAAGGAATGTACTCAATTTTCAAAAAATTTTCCCCTCCCCAAAAATGGCGGCCATTTTGAATTTTCGAATTTTTGCCAAAAATGGCAAAACACAAATTTGCTTCTATCTCCTTAACCGTGCGAGATAGAGCGATTTCGTCCAGGGTATCTAAGGAATGTAATCTTTGCAATTTTCAAAAAATTTTCCCCTCCCCAAAAATGGTGGCCATTTTGAATTTTCGAATTTTTGCCAAAAATGGCAAAACACAAATTTGCTTCTATCTCCTTAACCGTGCGAGATAGAGCGATTTCGTTGAAATTTTCGACCCACAGGGTATCTCAGGAATGTACTCTTTGCAATTTTCAAAAAATTTTCCCCTCCCCAAAACTGGCGGCCATTTTGATTTTTCGAATTTTTGCCAAAAATAGAAAAACAGGAATTTGCTTCTATCTTCTTAACCGTGCAAGATAGAGTGATTTCGTCAAAATTTTCGACCCAACCAATGCAAAAAAGCATGAAGCTGAAATAATTTACATCTACACTAATAAATATTTAAGCATCATTGATATATTTTACAAATGAAACAGGGTCTTGTAAGACTACTGTACAATTTTGGCAAAAGGTTCATGGGGTGGACATTACACATGATAATGTGTGTTCTTCTATGCTATCCTGTTTCTATTCGCATCTACTATCAACAGGGCGTCCTATTTCTAGTTTATGTTCAAAGTCATGAAATAAAACCAATTGTCATTGTTAATCTTTTGTGCCCATCTCATATAATTACTGCCTTCGATACAATTACTGCTGGGTACCAGTTGTCACCATCAGTAAATAAAATATTCATGTTTAAAAAATGGTCATACATTTAGAAAACCTTTTGATGTGGATTTGTTCCATTTACTTTCCAAAGAGTTCTGCCTTATTTTCAAGATTTGGAAGGGACTGTTTGCCAAGTTATGTTTATTTCTATTCTTAGTGGTGATAATTGGTAACAAGGCAGTGTTACGGTCACAGGCAAGTGCAGTAGCAGTTACCAGTTGTCTTTAAGTTGCAACAGGAAAAGACAAAAAGTTTAACTAAACAAATTTATTTTACAATTAAAAATCATGATTACAGTCAACTGGTATGCTCTCAATAATACACACAATGATACACTAATGAAACCAATCTGACCTGGTCACTGTAACTGACAGTTAAGTTTGTCCACTGTATCCAGCAGTCTGTCCTGTGATGTGCCCTGTGATCCATCTGATGTCCACTAATACACAGATGTCTGTATCCTGTGATCTGTTCAATATCCGATAACACAAAATGTCCTTATCCTGTGATCCCTTCGATATCCAATCACACAAAATGTCTGCATAGAAGTATTCAGAAAGTCTGCACAACTGAACTCTCTGCTTCAAGATATGAACAATGTCCAAATTGCAGTAAGTCCACTCTCTGGTAGAACCGCACACTGCATTGCAGAGATAAAAATAGCTTCAGAGATGCCCGTACCCCACAGCCTAGGGGAATATTTTCAACACCATGAGATACAGAAGCACTGTACCAGTACAAAGTTCAGGATACTTTCAGAGCACTGTCAGTTATATAAAGTTCCAAAAAATGTTTAAATGCCGAAAATAATGTTTAAAAGAAAGATAATGCATGTAAAGATGAAGTATTAAAACAAGTCAATTCAATAACAAGATGACAGCATCAATCAGTAAACTAAAATTCAACATTCTTTATCTACATCTGTATGGCCGAATTATGGTTTAGATGTTTTGAATATTACCATGCATACAGAAGTGGTAATACATTTAATGAACGCTTATGTGTGGTGTTGGAGCAAAATCTGTGGCTCACTTGATGAAATTCTATCTTTTACAATGGGAAGTTATGAAAGTAAAATTCTTAATAAATTCTAATATGAACTAACAGTGCTTAATCTGCATCAAAAGACAGACCCAAAGGTGCAACAAGATTTTAAAGGTCACTACGACAAGGTCAAAGGTTAAATTAAGGTCACACCATGATAATACACACCTATGGCCCCTGACCAATGTCCCTACCAAGTATCAACTTCCTACACCTTACGGTTTCCGAGATATAGCCCGGACAAGATTTTATAGGTCAAGGTCACTACGGCAAGGTCAAAGGTCAAATCAAGGTCAGATCATGACATTGCACAACTACACCCCCTAACCAATGTCTCTACTAAGTATCAACTTCCTACACCTTACGGTTTCCAAGATATAGCCTGGACAAGATTTTATAGGTCAAGGTCACTACGGCAAGGTCAAAGGTCAAATCCTGATCAGACCATGACGTTGTACACCTACACCCCCTAACCAATGTCCCTGCCGAATATCAACTTCCTACACCTTACAGTTTCCGAGATATAGCCCGGACAAGATTTTATAGGTCAAGGTCACTACGGCAAGGTCAAAGGTCAAATCAAGGTCACATCATGACCTTGCACACCTACACCCCCTAACCAATGTCCCTACCACGTATCAACTTCCTACACCTTACGGTTTCTAAGATATAGCCCGGACAAGATTTTATAGGTCAAGGTCACTACGGCAAGGTCAAAGGTCAAATCAAGGTCAGACCATGATGTTGCACAACTACACCCACTAACCAATGTCCCTACCAAATATCAACTTCCTACACCTTACGGTTTCTGAGATATAGCCCGGACAAGATTTTATAGGTCAAGGTCACTACGGCAAGGTCAAAGGTCAAATCAAGGTCACTCCATGACATTCCACACCTACACCCCCTAACCAATGTGCCTACCACATATCAACTTCCTACACCTTGCGGTTTCTGAGATATAGCCCGGACAAGATTTTATAGGTCAAGGTCACTACGGCAAGGTCAAAGGTCAAATCAAGTTCACACCATGACATTGCACAACTACACCCCCTAACCAATATTCCTACCAAATATCAACTTCCTACACCTTACAGTTTCTGAGATATAGCCCAGACAAGATTTTATAGGTCAAGGTCACTACAGCAAGGTCAAAGGTCAAATCAAGGTCACTCCATGACGTTGCACACCTACACCCCGTAACCAATATCCCTACCAAGTATCAACTTCCTACACCTTACAGTTTCCGAGATATAGCCCGGACAAGATTTTATAGGTCAAGGTCACTACGGAAAGGTCAAAGGTCAAATCAAGGTCACACCATGACGTTGCACACCTACACCCCCTAACCAATGTCCCTACCAAGTATCAACTTCCTACACCATACGGTTTCTGAGATACAGCCCGGACAATCTTTTTCCCGCCAATCGCCCGCCCGACAGGACGCCCGCCCATCCGGACACCATGGGTGAAAACAATACCCCGACAGCCCTTAAGGGCTGTGGGGTAAAAAGTATCCAAGGTACAGCAAATCTATCCAGACACTATAGAAAATTCACTCCAGCAAAAGTTCCCAACAACAGAAGTACTTTTAAAACACAAATACCCTTCCTTATAGCCAGCAAATACTATGTTCCTCTGTGGTCAGGTGTACAGTCCTTATATACAAGCATGGAAACTTCCAGACAGTTACAGAACTAGCTTGAATTTAAGACCTGTTACCAGATTCACCAAGAAAGTTCTAGAGACTACTGGTAATTGGGTTTCCCCAAATCTACTAATATAATCACTGAGGTTATTAGAAGGATTTCCCCAGTCTATAAATAGATCAGTACTACATAACACATAAAAAGAATCAATAACACAATTACCTTATATGGCAATATATGGACATAAAGCTTAGATTAAACAATGCACTCATATAGTGCCCATATATGTAACAGCAGTAAAGGACTAATGCAAGCAAAAGTACATGTTGCAACTACTAGTTTATTCATACCTTGTAACATTACCAATGATATCAACAAAAAATAAAAACCTGCAGAAGTGTGTATTGTTATTTTATCTTATTTTGATGCATAGCATATAAGTCCGGTGCAAATCATTAAAAGCAGCATCAAATGTATAGTATTTTTGTTAATTTATACCAGGCCTGGGGTAGTGGTAATGTGTAATGCCCTGAAGTGCATTGGATTTTCCAGAGTAATGTAATATAATGTGTAATGCACATTAAAAAGGGCCAAGTAATGTGCAATGTAATGCATTACTTTTGAAAAGTAATGTGAATTCGCAAAAAATAGTTTTTTCCGGTACGCCCGCCCGTCATCGCCGCTCAGTAAAATTTGCTGACTGCAGAGGCTTGTAATGTTATACACATGTCCGTACTATCAAAAGCGAGTTGATTAGATTTTGGGAGTGATCATGTGAACCCCCCTATTATCTTCTTAAATATTGCATTTAGAGCCATAAAATGTATTGAGAGGTAGTAGGAAACCATATGTGGAGAGTCTAGAAAGCAAGTCAAATTTCCCCCGACACCCACCCCACCCCCACCCCCCACCCCCACCCCCCCCGATTTACCCCTGACCTTTCCTTATGGGTCAAACTGGGGTCATAAAATAGCCGATTTTGTGTTTTTGCCTTGTATCTCTTTTACTAATGCTTCACAGCTTTACAATGTATTGAGAGGTATTGGGAAACCATATGCGGAGATTCTATATAGTTGCTCAGTTTTAACCCCTTAACCCCACTTTATGGGCCAATGAAGGTTAAAATTCATGTGAACCCCCCTATTATCTTCTTAAATATTGCATTTAGAGCCATAAAATGTATTGAGAGGTAGTAGGAAACCATATGTGGAGAGTCTAGAAAGCAAGTCAAATTTCCCCCGACCCACCCCCCCAGTAGAGCTCAAACTGGGGTCATAATTTAGCGGATTTTGACATTTTGCCTATATCTCCTTTATTATTGGTTTTACAGCTTTAGAATGTATAAAACGGTATTGGGAAACCTTACGTGAAGGGTCTAGATAGCTGGTCAGATTTACCCCCTGACCTTTCCTTATGGGTCAAACTGGGGTCATAAAATAGCTGATTTTGTCTTTTTGCCTTGTATCTCTTTTATTATTGCTTTTACAGCTTTAGAATGTATTAAGAGGTATTGGGAAGTCATATGTAGAGAGTTTATATAGCTGGTCAGATTTACGCCTGACCTACCCCCCCCCCCCCCTATAGGTCAAACTGGGGTCATAAATATAGCATGTTTGGTCCTTTTGCCTTATATCTCATTGTATCCCTGGACGAAAGTCGGGGATACTTAGGATTTACTATGGTCACGCCGCCGCCGCAGAGATTTCCTTTTGGACGCGATAACTTAAAAAATATTTTAGTTTAAACCTTTCAAATTTGGTATGTGGGTATATATGGGCAATGCCAAGAACGCTATTGTTTGTGACCTTGACCTTCAGTTTCAAGGTCACTGGTGGCCTCTTAAAGGTCAGATTTTGGCCATTCTTTCACATTTTGGCACAGTTCTCATATACAGAAAGTTAGATCATCCTATGGCTGGTATATATAATACCTATATATATGTCCTCTATAAGCATGCAGAAATTTGACCTTGAAGCTCTTCATTGAAGGTCATCCAAAGTACCTGTCCGAGGCCATTTTTGGCCTTTTTGGAGATATTTCACACTTATTGTTGACTATATTGTATGGAAACTATTGAAAATGGCTTTGGAGGTTGAGTACATGATGGAGTACTAGTATCCAGACTTACTGCTTACAGAGGATCGTTGGTTACAGAGAAAATCTGCTGATTCCATAGTTATGGACAGGAAGAAGGCAGTTGTTTCATATAAGCCTACCCCTGCTGAGATGTAGTCTAATTCACCCAGTTCTGCCAGCTCATATGAGTGTTCGCAGAACTTTGGAGCCAACAGGAACTGGTTACAGAGCCTTGCTTCACCTATAGCCGGTTAGGCCTTGGTACTGGGCAGGTCCACAGGACTGGCTAACAGACCAGCAGTAGCCTTTTAAGGGTCCAAGTTGCCGTCTCAGATCAACCAGTTACTGCCCGAGGAAATGGGTTACAGAGAAATTCTTATACCAGTCATTGGTCTTGGTGAGATGACTTCTCTGAACCTACCAGACCAGTCAGTCAGCCTACTGTCAGGACCTCCTAGCTGGTCGAAAGTGTTAGACCAACCAGTTACTGCCCAAGGAAAATCGGTTGGAAAAACTTGGTGCAGAAAAAAAATCTCCTCACCCGTTCAAATGTTACATGAAATTTCAAACAGTCCAAAAGTTACGTCATCAAATAGTGTGTAAACGTTTACATTAATACACGGGAAAGTGGCGAATTTCACATTTCTTACTCTAACTCAACTTTAATCTAAGGATTTGACTCTGTGGTTGTCTGAAAGACAGCCACTGTTCCCTTGTTTAATGTATTACCTACAGCACCATTATTTTACAGCGGGAGATAAATTACCGTGTCAGAGGTCTTGTTCCCACATGTGTTACCCCTATATAAAACATGTTTTGCCATATTCAAAGAAGTATGGCTGTTGTAATAAAGTTCGAAAATTTGCTGCTTTGCACTTGTCAACTCTTTAACACGTCATTACAGCAAAACCATTAGACATATAAAGTTCAGGTTTCCTGTGTCATTTGTCATGGGGAACAACTTTTAAAAAAAATTATGTCCACCATCTTGTTTTTAAGATGGCCACCACCCAGTTTTAAAGCTTGTGGAGGATGTTCAAAAGCCTACAGGCCTTGTTCTAGTTGTATAAGTAATGGTACACATTTTGGGGAGATATTATGGATATACAAAACTCAATTTTAATAGCCGTCAGTTCATTACTCTGATTATAGAAAGCTTAAACAGAATTAATTTCCACATGGTAACAGAAACCCTGTAAAATGTTGTCCAGGCTATATCTCGGTAACTAGGGAAAAGGAAGGGCACCACAGGCATCATAAGTGCAGTAAGAGAGTCATATCTATCACATATTTTGTTGACTGCCAAACAGTTGTGTTGGGAAGTCTAGGATATATATAAAATACACATATGGCGTATCTAAGGAAGACTTCCTTTCTAACACACTGTAAAACATGTAGTTCTATACCCATATCATTATGTTTCTATAATGAAGTAATTCAGATAAACAAACAAATTTACTTGTTTTATAATAAAATTCCGATAATTTTCAGGAATTTTGGCTTGTGATATTTTATCTGAAGGCTGATTGTTAGTGTATGAGTTCATAAAACAGTAATTTTGTTTGTCATGGAATATTTAAAGTTAACTTATATGTAGTTAACTCAGCCCATGACTCCAGTAATGAACATTTCATTAGTCAAGTTACTTGCAATTAAAAGGCGATTGTGCCCACCACAGTGCAGAGTTTTGGAACAAAGCCAGTGATGTACCAGCTGTAACTTGGCAGTGTAAGGAGATAATTGTCTAGTCTAGGGTAATGCCTGTAATGTGAACAGAATTAAAATGCAATTGAACTAGACAGTATACACCACACCATTGTCAAAACTGCCTTATATTAACAGCAGTGTGTGTCAATATTTTAAAAAGTTCAATTACTTTTCTCATCAGAGGCTGAGAAACAAATCCCCTTTTGTCCTGAGGTACAAAAATGCTATCCGCCCAGAGCCTCCATTTTATGGCTCTCAGCCGCCGGATTGAGCCTCTAAATTGGAGGCTCAGAGGGATTAGTTTAAAATGAGGCTAATTCTCATTATAAAGGACGAAAAAATAACCAGTTATGGTTATAATAGTCTGAATAATTGGTATAGTATCATAGGTGCATATTCACATAAATGCATTATTAATTTGAATTTATAAGTTCCCAGCCTGACAATTAGTGTGATATCAGGGCATGTTATATATAATAATGTAATATATACACAACAGTTGATTTAGCTGCTGTTTGTATGTGTTGGGACAAACAGTTCTAATCAACATGTGATGCTGTCACAATGGGACATAAATCTCCATGCGATAGTGGCCCAATATAAAACAAGGGAAAAGGAAGGGCACCACAGGCATCACAAGTGCAGTAAGAGAGCCATATCTATCACATATTTTGTTGACTGCCAAACAGTTGTGTTGGGAAGTCTAGGATATATATAAAATACACATATGGCGTATCTAAGGAAGACTTCCTTTCTAACACACTGTAAAACATGTAGTTCTACACCCATATCATTATGTTTCTATAATGAAGTAATTCAGATAAATGAACAAATTAACTTGTTTTATAATAAAATTCCAATAATTTTCAGGAATTTTGGCCTGTGATATTTTATCTGAAGGCTGATTGTTAGTGTATGAGTTCATAAAACAGTAATTTTGTTTGTCATGGAATATTTAAAGTTAACTTATATGTAGTTAACTCAGCCCATGACTCCAGTAATGAACATTTCATCAGTCAAGTTACTTGCAATTAAAAGGCGATTGTGCCCACCACAGTGCAGAGTTTTGGAACAAAGCCAGTGATGTACCAGCTGTAACTTGGCAGTGTAAGGAGATAATTGTCTAGTCTAGGGTAATGCCTGTAATGTGAACAGAATTAAAATGCAATTGAACTAGACAATATACACCACACCATTGTCAAAACTGCCTGTTCATTTTAAAGTAAACTACATGACACCGGAGATAAAAAATATTTTGGTTATCAATTAAAAATATCAACCCAAATACCCAATACCCTTTTACCCCACAACCCTTATGGTGTCCAGATGGGCAGGCGGGCAGGTGGCAGGAAGAAGTTTGTCTAGCCTGTATCTAGGAAACTGTAAGGTGTAGGAAGTTGATACTTGGTAGGGGCATTGATTAGGGGGTGTAGGTGTGAAACGTCATGGTGTGACCTTGATTTGACCTTTGACCTTTCCGTAGTGACCTTGACCTATAAAATCTTGTCTGGGCTATATCTCGGAAACGGTAAGGTGTAGGAAGTTGATACTTGGTAGGGACCTTGGTTTGGGGGTGTAGGTGTGCATCGTCATGGTGTGACCTTGATTTGACCTTTGCCGTAGTGACCTTGACCTGTAAAATATTGTCCGGGCTATATCTCGGAAACCATAAGGTGTAGGAAGTTGAAAATTCGTAGGGACATTGGTTAGGGGGTGTAGGTGTGCAACATCATGGTCTGACCTTGATTTGACCTTTGACCTTGCCGTAATGACTTTGACCTATAAAACTTGTCCAGGCTATATCTCTGAAACCGTATGGTGTAGGAAGTTGATACTGGGTAGAGACATTGGTAAGGGGTTGTAGGTGTGCAAAACGTCATGACGTGACCTTGATTTGACCTTTGACCTTGCCGTAGTGACCTTGACCTATAAAATCTTGTCCGGGCTATATCTCAGCAACCATAAGGTGGAAGTTGATCGTTAGTAGGGACATTGGTTAGGTGGTGTAGGTGCGCAACATCATGGCGTGACCTTGATTTGACCTTTGATCTTGCATATCTCATGCTATTTTATCTCTCTACAGAGATATCTAATACTATGTTATCTCTGTTATATCTCCTTGAATCTTGGTTGTTGCACCTTTGGGTGTCTTTTGATATAGATTAAGCACTGTTAAGGTCATATTAGAATTCATTAACTGCTTCAGATGGTATTGCATCAAGTGAGCCACAGGTTTTGCCCCAACTCTACATAAAAGCATGTATTGCCACATCGGTATGTATAGGTAATATTCAAAACATTCAAACCATAATTCGATGATACAAATGAATAGCAAAATGGGAGAAGTCTTAAAGCTTCATAATTTTTACCCCACAGCCCTTAAGGGCTGTCGGGGTATTGTTTTCACCCATGGTGTCCGGATGGGCGGGCGGGCGGCGGGAAATAGTTTGTCCGGGCTGTATCTCAGAAACCGTAAGGTGTAGGAAGTTGATACTTGGTAGGGACATTGGTTAGGGGGTGTAGGTGTGCAACGTCATGGTCTGACCTTGATTTGACCTTTGACCTTGCCGTAGTGACCTTGAGTTTGAAAATCTTGTCCGGGCTATATCTCGGAAACCGTAAGGTGTAGGAAGTTGATACTTGGTAGGGACATTGGTTAGGGGGTGTAGTTGTGCAACGTCATGGTCTGACCTTGATTTGACCTTTGACCTTGGCGTAGTGACCTTGACCTATAAAATCTTGTCCGGGCTATATCTCGGAAACCGTAAGGTGTAGGAAGTTGATACTTGGTTGGGATATTGGTTAGGGGGTGTAGGTGTGCAACGTTATGGTCTGACCTTGATTTGACCTTTGACCTTGCCGTAGTGGCCTTGACCTATAAAATCTTGTCCGGGCTATATCTCAGAAACTGTAAGGTGTAGGAAGTTGATACTTGGTAGGGATATTGGTTAGGGGGTGTAGGTGTGCAATGTCATGGTCTGACCTTGATTTGACCTTTGACCTTGCCGTAGTGACCTTGACCTATAAAATGTTGTCCGGGCTATATCTCGGAAACCGTAAGGTGTAGGAAGTTGGTACTTGGTAGGGACATTGGTTAGGATGTGTAGGTGTGCAAGGTCATGGTCTGACCAGGATTTGACCTTTGACCTTGCCGTAGTGACCTTGAGTTCAAAAATCTTGTCCGGGCTATATCTCGGAAACCGTAAGGTGTAGGAAGTTGATACTTGGTAGGGACATTGGTTAGGGGATGTAGTTGTGCAACGTCATGATCTGACCTTGATTTGACCTTTGACCTTGGCGTAGTGACCTTGACCTATAAAATCTTGTCCGGGCTGTATCTTGGAAACCGTAAGGTTGAGGAAGTTGATACTTGCTAGGGAAATTGGTTAGGGGCTATATGTGTATATTATCATGGTGTCACCTTAATTTGACCTTTGACCTTGTCGTAGTGACCTTGACCTATAAAATCTTGTTGCACCTTTGGGTCTCTCTTTTGATGCAGATTAAGCAGTGTTAAAGTCATATTAGAATTTATTAAGAATTTTACTTTCATAACTTCCCATTGTAAGAGATAGAATTTCATCAAGTGAGCCACAGATTTTGCTCCAACACCTCACATAAGCATTCATTAAATGTATTACCACTTCTGTATGCATGGTAATATTCAAACCATCTAAACCATAATTCGGGCCTTGCAGATGTAGATAAAGAGGGTTGAATTTTAGTTTGCTGATTAATGCTGTCATCTTGTTATTGAATTATCTTGTTTTAATACTTCATCTTTATATGCATGATCTTTCTTTTAAACATTATTTCTCCATTTAAACATTGTTTGGACCTTTATATAACTGACAGTGCTCTGAAAGTATCCTGAAGTTTGTACTGATACAGTACTTTTGTATCTCATGGTGTTGAAAATATTTCCCTAGGCTGTGGGGTACGGGCATCTCTGATGCTATTTTTAGTTAACTGAATTGTCTTGTTTTAATACTTAATCTTTACATGCAATGCTCTGAAAGTATCCCAATCGGTGTACTGTTTCACTACTTCTATATCTTATGGTGTTGAAAACTATTTCCCCAGGCTGTTGGGTATGGGCATCTCTGATGCTATTTTTGGTTTTTCTCTTTGTCTCAGACTAAGATATAATTTCTTTAATATATTACATTGTTTCCTTGTCCTTGTTTGAAGCAGGATCATGGCAGATGGTAACACAGTACTGAGTCAACCAGTTTTTGACCTCAATGCAGCAGACACATCATTAGAACACCCTGATATGAGTGAAGCCCGAGATGAAAGGTTTAATAGAAACAGAACAGCCATGATGGTGAGTTATGGTATTGCTTTGATTATTGCTATTTTTTGTGTTTGCAATTTTAATTGATCAAGTAATCCAAATTATATCTCTGATCTATGTATTATAATTTTTGGCAGTTTTGAGGCTCCATTGAGAAATTGCGTGTGCATATTCCTCTTTGTTACTGTTACTTTTATTATTGTCATGGATTAGTTGTAAGTCTTATTTTGGTATTCCTGTATCTTTTTTGGTTTATTTTATTTATTTGTTGTATTAGTTGTTCTCTAATTTGCAAGTATTACTATGTTAAAGTTGTATTAATGCTAGTGTATTTATTCTGTTTAATTGAATTTTTATTTTTATCTCCCGCTGGGCTTTAGCCCGGGAGGGAGATTATGAAATGATGCCTGTGCGTGTGTGCGTTAGTACATAGTACATGGTACATAGTTTGGGATCCCATTGGATGCCATAAGTGAGTAATAGCTATTTTCTTATTTGTAGCAAAATAATGACATAAGTAAATGTCGAATATCTTCAAAAGTATTAAAGTTAGGGAAATCTTTTCAATATGTTATTCATCTAGTTTTTGGTAAGCTATCACATAGTAAAGTTGCAGACCTGTTGCACATTGGATAGCTGAGTAATAGCTACTTTGAAATTCTGACTGTTGAGTAAATCCATTGTAACTCAAAAACTACTGCAGTTAGAGTATTTTCCTCAAATAATTTGTTCAGCTTCTTTTTCCTTAACTATAAGATGGCAAAATGTCAAATACCTTCACAAATATTAAAGTTAGGCAAATCTTTTCATTTGTTATTCATCTAGTTTTTGATATCTGACTTTCCTGTGCCCTTTATATTTTTGTTGCTTTTGCAGATCTAGGTCAATAGCTAAGTGAGTAGATAGCTGAGTAATAGCTACTAAAATGAGTAAATTTCTTTTATCTCTAGAAGTATTATAGGTAGGCAATTTCTTCTAAATTAGTCATTCACCTACTTTTCGGTGATCTGCCACATGGTGAAGTTGCAGATCTATAGCTTTTTGCATAGCACACTCATAGCTACTAAAATGAGTAAATGTCTTTTATCTCTAAAAGTATTGCAAACAGGCAATTTCTTCTAAATAAGTCATTCACCTACTTTTGGGTGATCTACCACATGGTGAAGTTGCAGAACTATAGCTCTTTGGATAGCTGAGTAATAGCTACTAAATGAGTAAATGTCTTTTATCTCTAAAAGTATTACAGATAGGCAATTTCTTCTAAATAAGTCATTCACCTACTTTTACCTGATCTACCACATAGTGAAGTTTCAGATCTATAGCTTTTTGTATAGCATAGTCATAGCTACTAAAATGAGTGTCTTTTATCTCTAAAAGTATTACAGATACTAGGCAATTTCTTCTAAATAAGTCATTCACCTACTTTTGGCTGATCTACCACACAGTGAAGTTTCAGATCTATAGCTCTTTGCATGGCTCAGTCATAGCTACTAAAATGAGTAAATGTCTTTTATCTTTAAAAGTATTGAACATAGACAATTTCTTCTAAGTAAGTCCTTCACCTACATTTGGGTGATCTACCACATAGTGAAGTTGCAGAACTGTAGCTCTTTGGATGGCAGAGTAATAGCCACTAAAATGAGTAAATGTCTTTTATCTCTAAAAGTGTTACAGATAGGCAATTTCTTCTAAATATGTCCTTCACCTACTATGGGTTGATCTACTACATAATAAAGTTGCAGAACTGTAGCTCTTTGGATGGCATAGTAATAGCTATTAAAATGAGTAAATGTCTTTTGTCTTTAAAAGTATTGCAATCAAACATTAAAGTGCCCCTTGTTTGTTGTCACTTCTACATGTGCCTCCATCTCACAAGAAAATTTATATTCCACTATCTTTAGTACATCTAATTTATATGGCGGGAGATAAATGCATGCGTCAGAATGCTTGTCTAATCTGTGTAGCATTTCTTTCATTTTAGATGGTTGACAAACATGTGTCAGATCAGATATTACCTCAGGTAAATGCTATTTTATGTTTCAAATTTGATTCCCAACTGTCATTTATATACATTGTATGTCAACAAAGGATGAGAATGTCTTCAGTAGATATTTATGACATGGTCAAAAATTCTTTTGTATTTGCCTGATACAAAAAATTAAACTTGTTTGGAGCGACATTGGCTCAGGTAGACTGCACAAAATGTAGTCTATATACTTGTAGGTTATGGTAGGTTATGGTAACTGTGAAATTGATTCCTAAAGTCCTTATTAAAACCTCATAGATTTCACAAGTACATGTACTTGTTTTCACTCAGTGACCATTTCTGGCTTTGAATTTTGAAAGGTATTGTCATTTTCTAGTTGAGAATTGGAGGCCAGCCAGAAAATAACATTAATTGATATAGATAAGTAATACCTTTTTGCTATTGATTTGATCATAAATTGGGGTGGGGGTGGGGGGTGGGTGTTTGATAGCACAGTGGATCAAAATATGTTTGCAAGTTTAGCTTCATTGTTATAGCTTAATCAGTTCATTAAACAGAAATTTTCCAATTCTAATGTGCTAGTTTCACATTCATGCTACAACTTGGTAGTTGATTGATGAAGACTGGAAGTGCTTATCAAGTCTTTGGCAGTTCAGTTGCCCGTACTTTGGCCCAAAAGTGGGTCACATAGTCTGGTACAGTCATAGTTTCTTCGGTTGCACAGCTGTTTCAAAACAGAAAGTAGAAGATAATAAAGACTTTTTTATATGTTCTATTATTGGCTTAACTTTCAGTTAGAAATAATTGTAATATTCCGTTAAAATAAAAAAAAAACTTAAGTGGGCGTAGATTTCCAAGAAAATCATTCCCCCAGTTGGGGGGGGGGGGGGGGGGGGAATTTCCAAGCAGGGGGGAGGATTTCCTAGGAAAAGCTGTACAATAAATTTTCTGTGCAAAATGTACAACATCTTTCTTCAAAAGGAATCTTGACATATCGCCCTGTTTCAATTGTAAGAGGCAGAATCCCAAGGCGTAACTGAGCAAGAAGTGACTGTTGAAATTGAGTTAAGTGTCTTTTGAGATAGGGAGCAGTGTTGACATCTTGTTTGAATTTGACATAGTATCTCAGTTTTGGCACACTAGGAATTTTGTCACATCATTCCTCATACATTAGATCAAAAAGCTTTTCTTTTACAAGATTTAAACCAAACGTATCTCCTTTCACAATTACCTCTTCCAAATTTTAATTTTTCAGATGTATCATAAACAATACCAGACCATTTGTGATGATCAATGTTACAGAAATCATATTCAAATACCTTCCTTGTCAGTTGAGTACTGTCCATTTTCATTAGACGATTTCAATAATGAAGTTTACATAAATCATAATGATATTTTATGTTAAGCCAACCCATTTCTGCATGCAAGCCATGTACTGGTGCACTTTTATGAACTTCTAGAAAGTAACAAATAGCTTGATTTTGAACCTTTGGCCCAGGTGTGTCATTATTAGTACCCTCTAAAATAGGCATGACAGATATTGCAAATATGTTGTAAAGGTGTTAAAACCAACAGCACTATATGTTAGCCCTGGTGATTTGGATCTGATTGAGGATAACACTCAATGGAAACAGTTAAGGCTAAAGATGGCAACATCACTCCAGGAACACCACAGACTCGACAGGTTTACAATGGAATGGCATACAGTAGAGATGAAACTATGGACTTGTGACAATTAATCTAGAGTAAAGTATGGGTGATGGAGGATTTTAAGCTATCAACATTCATCACTTAAATAAGCTGATGTGGGATGTGACTATAAGCAAAAAGGAGGTTTCTGTCATTTACAAAACGTAGGACGACTGTTTTGAAATATTGTTTACACTTAAAATACAGCATCAGATGGAATAATTTTTACGTCTTTTATTTGGTTGATGATTACTCTTTCAAAATTTACGCCCTGTACCTGAAGTTTGAACAAGTATATTCATTTTAGACAAGAAAAAATAACACCATTATCTAATAAACCATTCTGCATAAATATTTTAGTGGCTTAAAGCATTATGAAACTTTTTGAATATAAATAAATATATTGTGTAAATTTTGTGAGATGATGGTAAACATGTCCGTGTAGTTATGTGAGTTTGAAGCAGTATTGCTTAGCATGCATATTGTTGTAGCTTGCTTATAGACTTTCTTGCAGCATTTTGCATGCAGTCTGTGTTTTCAGACCATCACTCAGAGTGTGGCTGAACAGGCAGCCATCAAGATCCAGTCCGTCTACAGGGGTCATCTGGGCAGGAAAAAATACATAGACCTCCTCTACAAGCAGTATGAGCAGGTGTAAATCCACTGTGTTCACTAATAGAAAGATAGTAAGATAGATATTATTACAGACTTGAAGTCCATATATGTTACAACAAGTTTAAGTGTGTTATGATAAAGTGACCAATAATAATAATTAAGTGAACTGATCATGCAGTGTGACCATAAATTCTCATTTACTCTCAATTTTCACAGATATTTTATAATTTTATTTTTGATAAATTTGTTTACATTATTCACCACTAAAATGTGGTTACTCAAATTTGGGTCAGTTCCATCCTTGGGCTAAATGCAGTACTCTCTACTAATGCAACTCACCTATATTATCTGCTAATACAACCCACCCGTATTATCTACTGATACAACTTGTCCATATTATCTACTAATACAATGCACCCATATTATCTACTAATACAACCCACCCGTATTATCTACTAATACAACTTGTCCATATTATCTACTAATACAATGCACCCATATTATCTACTAATACAACTCAGCCAGCTTATCTGCTAAATTATAAATGCAACCCACTCATGTTGTCCACTCATGTAAATCACCCATATTATACACGAAAGCAACTCACCATTTTATCTACAAGTGCCAATCCCCTATACAATCACCCATATAATCCATTGATGAAATATTATGTACAAATGTACTAATGCTGTTACCCATTTTATCTATTAATATAATGTGAGACATATCTATATTATATACTGAGGCAAATTACGTAAATGATCTTCAAAAACCAATCCTTCATATTATACAATATCTAAATCATCTTAATTATCTAGGGCTGTAAAGAGTACTCAGGTACTTGTAAAAGATTAAAGTAATCAATTATTGTATCTACTGGATAGTATCCGATGGATACTGTGGTTTATGTATGAGTACGATGCACAGGAGTTTCTGTGACATTGATCAAGGAGTGTGTAGAGATTTTCCTGTTAACTCTCTAGAGGAAAAGGTGTTATAGGTGGTGTTGTCAGATTTGCGAATTATGTTCTTCATTACAACAGATTGACTGGGAGTACTTTTGACCTCATTATGAAAAAAACAAGATGGCTGCCACAGTGATTTCTTTGACAGTCAAGGAATTTTACACATTATGGGGCTTATCTCATTTATGGAAAGTTGAATCTCTTTGTATAAATGTTCTCTGTAGCCTACATACATTTGACCTTGAAGCTTATGCTTCAAGGTCCGCCCTTGACCCCTAAAAATACGCCAACTTTTTTTTTTTGCAATGAGTATTCACTTGTAACTTCAACACTTGAATTTAGAGCTTTTTTTTCAGAGATAGGGCGATTTTGAGAAATTTTTACCCCACAGCCCTTAAGGGCTGTCAGGGTATTGTTTTTACCCATGGTGTCTGGATGGGCAGTCGGGTGGGCAGCAGGAAAAAGTTTGTCTGGGCTGTATCTCAGAAACCGTAAGGTGTAGGAAGTTGATACTTGGTAGGGACATTGGTTAGGTGGTGTAGGTGGGCATCGTCATGGTCTGATCTTGATTTGACCTTTGACCTTGCCATAGTGACCTTGACCTATAAAATCTTGTCCTGGCGATATCTCAGAAACTGTAAGGTGCAGAAAGTTGATACTTGACAGGGACATTGGTGGGCAATTGTAGGTGTCCAACATCAAAGTGTGACCTTGATTTGACTTTTACCCCGCCGTAGTGACCTTGACCTGTAAAATCTTGTCCAGGCTATATCTTGCAAACAGTAAGGTGTAGCAATTTGATACTTGGTAGGGACATTGGTTAGGACGTGTAGGTGTGCATCGTCATGGTGTGACCTTGATTTGACCTTTCACCTTGCCGTAGTGACCTTGACCTATAAAATCATGTCTGGGCTATTTCTTGGATTCCATAAGGTGTAGAAGTTGACACTTGGTAGGGACATTGGTTAGGGGGTGTATGTAAATGTATGTGTGCATCATGGTGTGACCTTTTTGCTCTGCTAAAGGGTGTTCAGCTGCCATCTTTGAGAAATCTTTCTCTTATGACAATGATATATGGATTGCTGCAACTGATTATTATATGCACTTTTACATAATTATGCTATTTCCATTGACAGCTATTCTCCAATTAATAAATTTTACAGCTTCATATTTTTTTTAGTTTACTGATTAATGCTGTCATCTTGCTATTGAATTGTCTTGTTTTAATACTTTATCTTTTACATACATTTTCTTTCTCTTAGATGTTATTTTCTCTACTTAAACATTATTTGGACCTTTATATAAGTGACACTGCGCTGAAAGTATTCCGGTCTTTGTACTGTTTCACTACTTCTATATGTCATGGTCTTGAAAACTGTTTCCCCAGGCTATGGGGTACGGGCATCTCTGATGCTATTTTTGGAACTTTGGGTACAAGATACCCTAGATGTAGTGCTTCACAGAAATTTTTACTTTTCCCAATTCTGGCCACCATCTTGAATTTTGGTTGAAATCGAAATGTTTCATTTCAGAATGTCTGAAATCTCAGGTGCAGGTGTAGTTGTTAGTTGTCAAAGTTGACTTTGACCCCTGCTTCAAGATTTAGTTGGGTCATCTTATTGAAAAGGCGAGATAGGTCGAAATTTTCGACCCACAGGGTATCTAAGGAATATATTCTTTGCAATTTAAAAAAAATTTTCCCCTCCCCAAAAATGGCGGCCATTTTGAATTTTCGAATTTTTGCCAAAAATGGCAAAACACAAATTTGCTTCTATCTGCTTAACCGTGCGAGATAGAGCGCTTTCGTCGAAATTTTCAACCCACAGGGTATCTAAGAAATGTACTCTTGGCAATTTTTAAAAAAATTTCCCCTCCCCAAAAATGGCGGCCATTTTGAATTCTTGCCAAAAATGGCAAAACACAAATTTGCTTCTATCTCCTTAACCGTGCGAGATAGAGCGATTTCGTCAAAATTTTCAACCCACAGGGTATCTGAGCATTGTACTCTTGGCAATTTAAAAAAAATTTTCCCCTCCCAAAAAATGGCGGCCATTTTGAATTTTCAAATTTAAAAAAAATTTTCCCCTCCCAAAAAATGGCGGCCATTTTGAATTTTCAAATTTTTGCCAAAAATGGCAAAACACAAATTTGCTTCTATCTGCTTAACTGTGCGAGATAGTGCGATTTCGTCGAAATTTTCAACCCACAGGGTATCTAAGGAATGTACTCTTTGCAATTTTCAAAAAATTTTTCCCCTCCCCAAAAATGGCGGCCGTTTTGAATTTTCGAATTTTTGCCAAAAATGGCAAAACACAAATTTGCTTCTATCTCCTTAACCGTGCGAGATAGAGAGATTTCGTCGAAATTTTCAACCCACAGAGTATGTGACAAATGTACTCTTTGCAATTTTCAAAAAAAATTTCCCCTCCCCCAAAATGGCGGCCATTTTGAATTTTCAAATTTTTGCCAAAAATGGCAAAACACAAATTTGCTTCTATCTCCTTAACCGTGTGAGATAGAGCGATTTCGTCGAAATTTTCAACCCACAGGGTATCTGACATGTACTCTTGGCAATTTTTAAAAAAATTTTCCCCTCCCCCAAAAATGGCGGCCATTTTGAATTTTCGAATTTTTCCCAAAAATGGCAAAACATAAATTTGCTTCTATCTCCTTAACCGTGCGAGATAGAGCGATTTCGTCGAAATTTTCAACCCACAGGGTATGTGACAAATGTACTCTTTGCTATTTTCAAAAAAATTTTCCCCTCCCCACATATGGCGGCTATTTTGAATTTTAGAATTTTTGCCCAAAATGGAAAAAAACAAATTTGCCTTAACCATGCAAAATAGAGTTATTTCGTTGAAATTTTCGACCCGTAGGGTATCTAAGAAATGTACTCTTGCCAATTTTCAAAAAATTTTCCTCCTCCAAAAAATGGCGGCCATTTTGAATTTTCAAATTTTTGCCAAAAATAGAAAAACAGAAATTGGCTTCTATCTTCTTAACCATGCAAGATAGAGTGATTTCGTCAAAATTTTCGACCCAACCAATGGAAAAAGGCATGAAGCTGAAATAATTTACATGTACACTAATAAATATTTAAACATCATCGATATATTTTACAAATGAAACAGGGTCTTGTAAGACTACTGTACAATTTTGGCAAAAGGTTCATGGGTGGACATTACACATGATAATGTGTGTTCTTCTATGCTATCCTCTTTCTATTCATATGTCGCAGCTGCTATCAACAGGGCGTCCTATTTCTAGTTTATCTTGGAAACAGTGTGAGATAGAGCAATTTCATTGAAATTTTGACCCTCAGGGTATACTCACTTTTTGTCAAAAATTGTTTTCCTACCATTTTGGTGCCATCTTGAATTTAAGCGTAAAACGTAAAAATGCATTTATCCTGGAATAGGTGCAAGATCGAGCGATTTCAATGAAAATTTTCTACCCACAGGGTATATGCAGATTCATCTGCCAGATTTTGCAAAAAATCGTTTTCCAGCTATTATTAGTGGCCATTTTGAAATGCAAAAATGCATTTGTCTTGGAAACAATGTGAGATAGAGCGATTTCATCAAAATTTTCAATCCGCAGGGTATATATACTACAAATCGGCAGCTACTTTTTGCCAAAAATCATTTTCCTGCCATGTTTGGCGGCCATCATGAATATCTGTGTAAAATGCAGAAATGCAATTATCTCTATGCGAGATAGAGCAATTTCAACAAAAATATTCAACCCTCAGGGTATACTTAAGAGTCATCCAACAGTTTTCGAATTGTTTTCCCACTATTTTCAAAAATGTTGTTTATCTCGAAAACCATAAGAGATATAGCGACTTTGAGTAAATTTGGGATCCTTTTGGTAAATGGAGATTTACATATAATGCCTCAGAAAAATGTTGAATTTCCCAAATTTCGGGTGACGTTTTGAATTTTTGGGGAAATCAAGAGTGTTGTTTATCTCAAACACCAGTTTTTGAATTTTTCTCTCCCCATTTCTAGCAGTTATCTTGAATTACTGTGCAAAACGCAAAACAGATAGTCATCTGACACTTTCTCAAGAAAGCATTAAAGCAAATCACACTTTTTTCCACTGATTTTAAGGAAAAGTATTTTCGCTATCTGTACTGCCTCTGAAAAATGTTGAATTTCCTGAATTTCGGCCTTGATCTTGAATTTTGAAGAAAATCTAAAATGTCATTTGTCTCTGAAACTGTTAGAGATAAAGCACTTTCGAGCAAATTTTGAACCATTTGGGTATAAGACATGTTAGGTATAGTGCCTCTGAAAAATGTTGAATTTCCTAAGTTTCAGCCATTATCTTGAATTTTGGCTTGTCAAAAATGTTTAATGTCTCGAAAACTGATATAGATAAAGTGATTTCAAGCAAATTTTGGACACTTTGGGTAGAGACCTTAGGTATAGTGCCTCTGAAAAATGTTGAATTTCCTGAATTTTGGCCGCCATCTTGAAATTTTAAGAAAACCGCAAGAAGCAATCTTTTTAGAAAATATCTGATATTTGGAAAATGGAATGAGATAGAGTGATTTTTGAACAATTTTTTTACCTTGGAGGGTTCTTGACAGTCCCTGTGTGACATGGTCAAAATCTAAGTTTTTCCATATTTGAATGTACTTATAAGGGTCACATGACCCAAAACCCCAAAAAGCCATTTTTATGTCAGCTGACTTGTCAGTCAGCTGGCATTATGTCGTCACTCTGCGGCGTGGGCGTCCGCGTACGCGTACGCGTCCGCGTGAACAACTTCTCCTCCAAAACTACAAGGCCTAGAGACGTGCTGTTTTTTTTAAAAGATACCTTATCTATCGAGGATGAAAAATTGTTCAAGGCATGCAAATCTGTCTGTTCGTCTGTTTGCTAGAGACATTACAAGGGGGGTACCCCCACCAAAAGTGTGAAAATTTCAACTTTTTATCACAATTTTCTCAGTGACTATTGCAGGGATTTCTCTCATATCTTGCATATATGTACTAGGCCAGAGGTAGATTCTCTTGTGTGAGTATGAGACCTGGATCTGTCTTACTTTTTTTTTAATAAATTTTTTTAATAATTTTTAATGCATTAACATTCATGAAATCATGCACAAAATCATTTATAACTTGAAAACTGTTGCATCTAGAGCATTTTGTTAAAATATGTTATTCAGCTACTTTTTTCATAGCTACAATATGGTGAGTAAGTTGGGTGCCTGTCTCAATAGCTAAGTGAGTAATAGCTACTTTTGGGCTTTTCAGTAACTTCCATCATGAGTAGAATCACTTGTAACTTAAAAACTATTGCATTTAGAGAATTTCGTATAAATATGTTATTCAGCTACTTTTGGGTCAGCTATAACATAGTAAAATTTTAGACCTGTAGCTCATGGCATAGCTGAGTAATAGCTACTTTTACGTTATCACTGTTGAGTAAATTGCTTATAACTTCAAAACTATTGCATTTAGAGAATTTCGTATAAATATGTTATTCAGCTACTTTTGGGTCAGCTATAACATAGTAAAGTTTCAGACCTGTAGCTCATGGCATAGCTGAGTAATAGCTACTTTTAGGTTATCACTGTTGAGTAAATCACTTATAACTTGGAAACTATTGCATTTAGAGTATTTTGTTTCAATATGTTATTCACCTATTTTGGGATCAGCTATAACATAGTGAAGTTTCAGATCTGTGGCTCATTGCATAGCTGAGTAATAGCTACTTTGAAGTTCTCACTATTGAGTAAATCAGTTGTAATTGGAAAACTATTGCATTTAGAGAATTTCGTATAAATATGTTATTCAGCTACTTTTGGGTCAGCTATAACATAGTAAAATTTCAGACCTGTAGCTCATGGCATAGCTGAGTAATAGCTACTTTTAGGTCATCACTATTGAGTAAATCAGTTGTAACTTGAAAACTATTGCATTTACAGTATTTTGCTTAAATATGTTGTTCACCTACTTTTGGGTCAGCTATAACATAGTAAAATTTCAGACCTGTAGCTCATGGCATAGCTGAGTAATAGCTACTTTTAGGTCATCACTATTGAGTAAATCAGTTGTAACTTGAAAACTATTGCATTTACAGTATTTTGCTTTAATATGTTGTTCACCTACTTTTGGGTCAGCTATAACATAGTGAAATTTCAGACCTGTAGCTCATTGCATAGCTGAGTAATAACTACTTTGAGGTTCTCACTATTGAGTAAATCAGTTGTAATTGGAAAAGTATTGCATTTAGAGAATTCAGTATAAATATGTTATTCAGCTACTTTTGGGTCAACTATAACATAGTAAAATTTCAGACCTGTAGCTCATGGCATAGCTGAGTAATAGCTACTTTTAGGTCATCACTATTGAGTAAATCAGTTGTAACTTGAAAACTATTGCATTTACAGTATTTTGCTTAAATATGTTGTTCACCTACTTTTGGGTCAGCTATAACATAGTAAAATTTCAGACCTGTAGCTCATGGCATAGCTGAGTAATAGCTACTTTTAGGTTATCACTGTTGAGTAAATCGCTTATAACTTGGAAATTATTGCATTTAGAGTATTTTGTTTCAATATGTTATTCACCTATTTTGGGGTCAGCTATAACATAGTGAAGTTCCAGACCCGTGACTCATTGCATAGCTGAGTAATAGCTACTTTTAGGTTATCACTGTTGAGTAAATCGCTTATAACTTGGAAACTATTGCATTTAGAGTATTTTGTTTCAATATGTTATTCACCTATTTTGGGATCAGCTATAACATAGTGAAGTTTCAGATCTGTGGCTCATTGCATAGCGGAGTAATAGCTACTTTGAAGTTCTCACTATTGAGTAAATCAGTTGTAATTGGAAAACTATTGCATTTAGAGAATTTCATATAAATATGTTATTCAGCTACTTTTGGGTCAGCTATAACATAGTAAAATTTCAGACCTGTAGCTCATGGCATAGCTGAGTAATAGCTACTTTTACGTCATCACTATTGAGTAAATCAGTTGTAACTTGAAAACTATTGCATTTACAGTATTTTGCTTAAATATGTTGTTCACCTACTTTTGGGTCAGCTATAACATAGTAAAATTTCAGACCTGTAGCTCATGGCATAGCTGAGTAATAGCTACTTTTAGGTCATCACTATTGAGTAAATCAGTTGTAACTTGAAAACTATTGCATTTACAGTATTTTGCTTTAATATGTTGTTCACCTACTTTTGGGTCAGCTATAACATAGTGAAATTTCAGACCTGTAGCTCATTGCATAGCTTAGTAATAACTACTTTGAGGTTCTCACTATTGAGTAAATCAGTTGTAATTGGAAAAGTATTGCATTTAGAGAATTTAGTATAAATATGTTATTCAGCTACTTTTGGGTGAACTATAACATAGTAAAATTTCAGACCTGTAGCTCATGGCATAGCTGAGTAATAGCTACTTTTAGGTCATCACTATTGAGTAAATCAGTTGTAACTTGAAAACTATTGCATTTACAGTATTTTGCTTAAATATGTTGTTCACCTACTTTTGGGTCAGCTATAACATAGTAAAATTTCAGACCTGTAGCTCATGGCATAGCTGAGTAATAGCTACTTTTAGGTCATCACTATTGAGTAAATCAGTTGTAACTTGAAAACTATTGCATTTACAGTATTTTGCTTAAATATGTTGTTCACCTACTTTTGGGTCAGCTATAACATAGTAAAATTTCAAACCTGTAGCTCATGGCATAGCTGAGTAATAGCTACTTTTAGGTTATCACTGTTGAGTAAATCGCTTATAACTTGGAAATTATTGCATTTAGAGTATTTTGTTTCAATATGTTATTCACCTATTTTGGGGTCAGCTATAACATAGTGAAAGTTCCAGACCCGTGACTCATTGCATAGCTGAGTAATAGCTACTTTTAGGTTATCACTGTTGAGTAAATCGCTTATAACTTGGAAACTATTGCATTTAGAGTATTTTGTTTCAATATGTTATTCACCTATTTTGGGATCAGCTATAACATAGTGAAGTTTCAGATCTGTGGCTCATTGCATAGCTGAGTAATAGCTACTTTGAAGTTCTCACTATTGAGTAAATCAGTTGTAATTGGAAAACTATTGCATTTAGAGAATTTCGTATAAATATGTTATTCAGCTACTTTTGGGTCAGCTATAACATAGTAAAATTTCAGACCTGTAGCTCATGGCATAGCTGAGTAATAGCTACTTTTAGGTCATCACTATTGAGTAAATCAGTTGTAACTTGAAAACTATTGCATTTACAGTATTTTGCTTAAATATGTTGTTCACCTACTTTTGGGTCAGCTATAACATAGTAAAATTTCAGACCTGTAGCTCATGGCATAGCTGAGTAATAGCTACTTTTAGGTCATCACTATTGAGTAAATCAGTTGTAACTTGAAAACTATTGCATTTACAGTATTTTGCTTTAATATGTTGTTCACCTACTTTTGGGTCAGCTATAACATAGTGAAATTTCAGACCTGTAGCTCATTGCATAGCTGAGTAATAACTACTTTGAGGTTCTCACTATTGAGTAAATCAGTTGTAATTGGAAAACTATTGCATTTAGAGAATTTAGTATAAATATGTTATTCAGCTACTTTTGGGTCAACTATAACATAGTAAAATTTCAGACCTGTAGCTCATGGCATAGCTGAGTAATAGCTACTTTTAGGTCATCACTATTGAGTAAATCAGTTGTAACTTGAAAACTATTGCATTTACAGTATTTTGCTTAAATATGTTGTTCACCTACTTTTGGGTCAGCTATAACATAGTAAAATTTCAGACCTGTAGCTCATGGCATAGCTGAGTAATAGCTACTTTTAGGTTATCACTGTTGAGTAAATCACTTATAACTTGGAAATTATTGCACTTAGAGTATTTTGTTTCAATATGTTATTCACCTATTTTGGGGTCAGCTATAACATAGTGAAGTTCCAGACCCGTGACTCATTGCATAGCTGAGTAATAGCTACTTTGAAGTTCTCAATGTTGAGTAAATCACTTGTAATTTGAAAACTATTGCATTTAGAGAATTTAGTATAAATATGTTATTCAGCTACTTTTGGGTCAGCTATAACATAGTAAAATTTCAGACCTGTAGCTCATGGCATAGCTGAGTAATAGCTACTTTTAGGTTGTCACTGTTGAGTAAATCACTTATAACTTGAAAACTATTGCATTTAGAGTATTTTGTTGCAATATGTTATTCACCTATTTTGGGGTCAGCTATAACATAGTGAAGTTCCAGACCTGTGGCTCATTGCATAGCTGAGTAATAGCTACTTTGAAGTTCTCACTGTTGAGTAAATCAGTTGTAATTGGAAAACTATTGCCTTTACAGACATTTGTGCAAATATGTTATTCAGCTACTTTTGGGTCAGCTATAACATAGTGAAATTACAGACCTGTAGCTCATGGCACAACTGAGCAATAGCTATTCTCAGGCACTGACTGTTGAGTAAATCAGCTATAACTTGAAAAATATTGCATTTGGAGTATTTTGTTAAAATATATTGTTCACCTACTTTTGGGTTAGCTATAACATAGTGAAATTACAGACCTATAGCTCATGGCATAGCGGAGCAATAGCTATTTTCTGGTTCTCACTATTGAGTAAATCAGTTGTAACTTGAAAACTATTGCATTTACAGTATTTTGCTTAAATATGTTGTTCAGCTACTTTTAGGTCAGCTATAACAGAGCAAAAATTCAGACATGTAGCTCATTGCATAGCTGAGTAATAGTTACTTTGAGGTTCTCACTGTTGAGTAAATCAGTTGTAACTTGAAAATTATTACATTTAGAGTATTTTGTTAAATATGTTATTCACAGACGTTTTGGTCAGCTATAACATAGTGAAATTGCAGACCTCTATGTCATGGGATAGCTGAGCAATAGCTTCTTTCAGGTTCTCACTGTTGAGTAAATCATTGTATCCAACCTGTAGGAAATCATGGGCTGGGAATCTGTTAATATGGTCCGATTTGACCTTGGAACCCTCCTTCAAGGTCAAATGAGGATAGCCAAAAATAAAAGTGCTTAGAACTCGCTTATTATTGGTCCCAGAGGTTGGAATGAAAACCAACCTATAGAAAATCATGAGCTGGGAATTTTTTGGTGTGGTCGGATTTCACCTTGGACCCCTCCTTCAAGGTCAAATGAGGATAGCCAAATTTAAAAGTGCTTATAACTCATTTATTATTGGTCCTAGAGGTTTCGAATGGAAAACCAACCTATAGAAAATCATGGGCTGGGAATCTTTTGGTGTGGTCGGATTTCACCTGGGACCCCTCCTTCAAGGACAGTTGAGGATAGCCAACTTACAATTGCTTAGAACTCGCTTATTATTGGTCCTACAAGTTTGGGATGGTAAACAAGCTACAGGAAATCATGGGCTGGGAATTTTTTTGTGTGGTCGGATTTGACCTTGGACCCCCTCCTTCCAGGTCAAACGAAGATAGCCAAACTTAAAGTGCTTATAACTCGCGTATTAATGGTCTTGGAGGTTTGGGATGGTAAACCAACATATAGGAAATCATGGGCTGGGATTCTTTTGGTGTGGTCAGATTTGACCTGGGACCCCTCCTTCAAGGGCAGTTGAGGATAGCCAAACTTACAATTGCTTAGAACTCGCTTATTATTGGTCCTACAAGTTTGGGATGGTAAACAAGCTACAGGAAATCATGGGCTGGGAATTTTTTTGTGTGGTCGGATTTGACCTTGGACCCCCTCCTTCAAAGTCAAACAAGGATAGCCAAACTTAAAAAGTGCCTATAACTCACTTATTATTGGTCCGAGAGGTTTGGGATGGTAAACCATCCTAAATTCTTTGGCTGGGAATCTTTTGGTATGGTCAGATTTGACCTTTGGACCCCTTCTTCATGGTGGAACGAGGATATTGCATTTATAGTATTTCTTTAAATATTTTAACCTACTTTTTACCCTTAAACAATTACCTTGTTACTTTATTTCATAATACCATTTGCAGGGCACAACTTTTTTGTCGTTTTCTTCTGTCAGCTTCGGAATATCTTTCGAACATGCTGTTCAGTTACCATTTACTGTATTTCTGTACAGCCCTTTCCCTGATAATTATGCTTTCCTCTCATTATCACCATCACAAATCAAAAACATTCAGTCAGCTGACACAGTGCCCGTTCACGGGCACTCTCCTCTTGTTAAGAAAAGGTCCTATATCTCAAAAACAGAGCAAGAGAGAGCAAGTTTTTACCCCACAGCCCTTAAGGGCTGTCGGGGTATTGTTTTCACCGATGGTGGGGGGTATGGGAATCTCTGATGCTATTTAAGCGTCCCGAGGGACGCTTGTTTGCATATGGGAGGAATTCTCGCGGAAGGGTCCTCCGGCTCCGCCGTATCCGCCGGCTCCTACCTATAGCGTCTTTACTAGTGGATGGAATTTCTTCAAACTTGGCACATATATTTAGTAGCCCTGGGAAAATTTTCTGAATTTGGTGCCATGACATTTCAACCAATCAGAGAAGTCACATGACCAAAAACAGGATTTTGCTTGTCCGGATGATAACTTAAGAAGCGTTTAAAATATTCGCCTGAAATTTGATATATGGATGCACGGTATAAAGATCTGCAAATGATTAGATTTTGGTAGACTTCCATTAAAAAATGGCTAATTAATTAAGCATTAAAATTTTTAATAACGAGGAAAATACAAATCCCTTAATAACTTCTAAACCGTGGGAGATAGAGCGATTTCGATGAAAGTTTTGACCCACAGGGTATCTCTGCTAAGTACTCTGCTCAATTCCAAAAAAATTTCCTCTCTCCAAAAATGGCAGCCATTTTGAATTTTGTAATTTTTAACAAAAATGGCAAAAATTTAAAGGTCTGCACTCTGATTTGTGGTAACACAATGCACTCATGTAGTGTTCATCACAAATAATTCACAAATAATTCAGAATTCTCTTATTAATGGGAACACAAAGCACTCATGTAGTGTTCATCACAAATAATTCACATATAACTCAGAATTAATTAATTAAACGGCCCGTGAGGGACGCTTATTTGTTTTCACCGAAGTTCGACTGATTACTGCCGCCGCCGCAGGATTATGGTCTCCCTTGAATAACTTCTTAGCCTTTCATATTTTCTTTCCTTGTTACCTTTCTTTAAAATTATAGGGGCGGGAAAATTTTTGGGGATACTTTGCGCAGACCTTAAGCTTTACTTAAGGTAACCTTAAGCATAACTCCAAAACACCCCATTGTCGTGTTTCGGAAAAAAGCACACACACCTGTGCTATAAAATTTATCACGTACATTCTAGACCAAATTTCCAAGGTCGGAAAGGATTTTCTCCTCAATCGGACCATAGATGCCTGAATGGGAGGCGTTTTATTTTCGTAAATTTTTAAAAAATGGGTACTTGGTCTATATCTCAAAAACGGTGAGGATTTCGGCGTTTTGTTGGCATAACTTATTCAGCTACTTTTTGATAATCTTTCACATGCCGAAGTTTTAGCCCTGTATCTTGCAATCTTAAGGTCGCCTAGGTCGCCTTAATGTCAAAAAAGGGGGGTTTTTAGCCCTCCAGTTCACTTAATTTTTCACTTTTTTCAGCCAAACTTGCCACATATATTAAGATTTGCCAAAGGAATATCCTGACTTTATGGTGACCTTAAACTCAAAATGTTAATGGACATATGGCCTGCTTAAAGTCATCAAATTGGAATAAAATCCTCTGGCTCTTTTTTTTCCATTTTTTTATATCGAAATTATCACTGGTATTAAACTAGATAAAAATAATACTTATGGTCACCTTAAACTCTCAGTATGAATGGAGTTGTAGCCACCTTAAACTGAAATAAGGAGGTTTTCAGCCTCCAAGTATCTTATTGTTTGACTGACCTCAGTTAAACTTTGCACACCCATAAAGGATGGCAAACCAAAGGGTTATCCTGACTTTATGGTGACCTTAAACTGTTAATATAATTTTGACCCCCCCCTAAAGTCATAAAATTTGAGTAAAGCCGTCTGGCTCCTTTCTTTTTCCATATCTAACATATATTGATATTGAAGGGACGTTCTCATATTATGGTCACCTTAAAGTTGCAATATGAATGAAGTTATGGTCACCTTACAGTGAAAAAGGAAGTTTCAGCCTCCAGCTATCTTATTGTTCAACTGACCTGAGCTAAACTTTATGCTCGGTTAAATTTTCTACACTTTTAAAGATGACAATAGGGACATTCTTATTTGCTTTTCACCTTGGAGTTCCAATACAAGTACAGTTATGGCCATCTTGATGTGAAAATGAGGGTTTTCCGCCCCTAACTGATTAACTGTTCAGTAACATCAGTTTAACTTGACATTGATTATACTTAAGTAACACTTTGTATAACATTTCACTTAAAATTCCTGTACTTAAGAGGCTTTGGCCGTCTTAACACGATAAGTATATACTTCTTGCTCCCTCCTCATTTATTTTAGCACTTTTTAAAACCACACCTGCCATATATATACTTCAAAAATATTTATGCTCACTTTAACTTGACATTGATTATACTTAAGTAAGATTTTGTATAACGTTTCACTTAAAATTCCTGTACTTAAGAGCCTTTGGCCATCTTTACATGATAAATATATACTTCTTGCTCCCTCCTCATTTATTTTAACACTTTTTAAAACCTCACCTGGCATATGTATACTTAAAAATATTTATGCTATCTGGCAAACCTAATCTCTTAGTGTTTATGATGTTATGACATCTTCAAAGAAAAAAATAAGGTATTTATGATGCACTGATGTGGTTATTAACATATTGAAACTGATCAGTGTTGGAATTGTGGGGATATAACTTTTTCTTTTTGGAAAAAAGCTTTAATTTATTCAACTTTTCTTTTGCAGAAGAAGTTGAGGATGTAGGTACTTGTTCGAAATTCACTTGTTCACATAGACTATGTAAATTGGCCAAATTTATAGACTTGACTTCTTTCAGAATATAAGATGACTGTAAAAAAAGCACTCTCTCATAAACAGTTTTTCTTGTACAGTATTTTATGTAGCTCTAACTAAGTGGAAATGAATGAGTTGTCTCTTTCTGCTTCCTCCTCAAACTCTGTATTTGCTTTGGTGTGATATCTATCTAGAGTTACATTCATGGAAAGTCTTTCTAACCAGAAAGAACCCCCCCAACTCTCCTTTAGTGCACTAACATGCAGGTGAAAAAAGATTTGCCTCTATATGTGGGGGGTGGGGGTGGATGGAGGGAGAGTGGGTATTAGTGTGGTTTAGATGATAGATAGAGATATAAATATATGTGTGTGTGCACTTCATGGAAACAAAAAAGTCTAGCTGTTTATGCTGTTCTTTAGAATGTGTATTGTTTTCTTTTACTTTCTTCCATTTTGTGTTACACTTGTACATTTAATAAAATTAAGCTCAAGTTGGAAATGAATTTTGGAAATTCTGCTTTAGTGCACTAACATGCAGGTGAAAAAAATATTTGCCTCTATATGTGGGGGTGGGGGTGGATGGAGGGAGAGTGGGTATTAGTGTGGTTTAGATGATAGATAGATATATAAATATATGTGTGTGTGCACTTCATGGAAACAAAAAAGTCAAGCTGTTTATGCTGTTCTTTAGAATGTGTATTGTTTTCTTTTACTTTCTTCCATTTTGTGTTACACTTGTACATTTAATAAAATTAAGCTCAAGTTGGAAATGAATTTTGGAAATTTTAATGCATTAATATTCCTCAGATCATGCACTAAATCACTTATAACTTGAAAAGTCTTGTGTTTAGAGCATTTTGTTCAAATATGTTATTTTTCCATAACCTTAAGCATTTTTCATAAAAACCAGTCATCGCGTTTTGGGAAAAAGTGCACACACCTGTGCTATAAAATTTATCATGTACATTCTACATCAAATTTAGAAGGTCGGAAAGGATTTTCTCATCAATCGGACCATAGACATCAGAATGACACCTACAATTTCTCGTCTGCCAAGCTGTGGTCGTTCTTTCATTTTTTAAATATAGTAACATACACAATGCAATGAACTTTACATTTTCTATTCCTTATAATGCATATCTTGACATCTTTTACAGATTACTTTGCACTTTTTCATCAGGGCCGCTTCGTTTTTGTCAGCAAAAACATTTTTAAGCGTCCCGCAAGGGACGCTTGTTTGTGTATGGGAGACCTTCAGGCTCTGGCGGCTCCGCATTTTGTTTTCCTTATAACTCTGTAACCGTTAGGCGGATTCTTTTCAAATTTGGCAGGTTTATGCAGTAGCCTTGGGGAATTTTTTTGAATATGCTGCAGTGACATTTCAACCAATCAGAGAGGTCACATGACCAAAAATGTCTTTTTTCGATGGGGAAGCTTGTCCGGATGATAACTTGAAAGGGATTTTATCAATTCACCTGAAACTTGGCAAATACATTCATTCTATTAAAATCTGGAAATCATTAGATTTTGGCATTGGTTAAGAAATGGCCGAGTAATTAATGATTAATTAATCATTATGAATTTTCCAAATAAGGAAAACACAAAAATGCTTATATCTCGAAAACCGTGCTAGATAGAGCGATTTCGACAAAATTTTTGACCCACAGGGTATCTCTGCAGAATAGCTATCCCAATTTTTAAAAAAAATTTGTCTTGCCAAAAATGGCGGCCATTTTAAATTTTCGAATTTTGCGCAAAAATTGCAAAACACAAAATTGCTAATATCTGGAAAACTGTGCTAGATAGAGCGATTTCGACGACATTTTTTATCTTCAGGGTATCTCTGCAGAGTAGCTATCCCAATTTGCAAAAAAAAATTTCTTTCGCCAAAAATGGCGGCCATTTTGATTTTTTTTGCAAAAATTCCAAAACATAAAAATGCTTATATCTCGAAAACCGTGCTAGATAGAGTGTTTTCGACGAAATTTTTGACCCACAGGGTATCTCTGCAGAGTAGCCATGCCAATGTTCAAAAAAATTTTGTCTCGCCAAAAATGGTGGCCATTTTGAATTTTCGAATTTTACACAAAAATTGCAAAACACAAAAATGCTAATATCTGGAAAACTGTGCTAGTGGCGAATTATCTCTTAAAAGTATTGCAGATAGCCAATTTTTCTCAAATAATTCAATCACCTACTTTTGGAAGAGCTTTCACATGGTGAAGTTTCAGACCCATAGCTAATGACTCACCTACTCAAAATGAGTAAATGAGAATTATCTCTAAAAGTATTGCGGATAGCCAATTTTTCTCAAATAACTCATTCATCTACTTTTGGGAGAGCTTTCACTTGGTGAAGTTTCAGACCCGTACCTAATTATTCACCTACTCAAAATGAGTAAATGCTGATTACCTCTAAAAGTATTGCAGATAGCCAATTTTTATCAAATAACTTATTCATCTACTTTTGGGAGAGCTTTCACATGGTGAAGTTCCAGACCCGTAGGTAATTACTCACCTACTCAAAATGAGTAAATGCGAATTATCTCTAGAAGTATTGCAGATAGCCAATTTCTCACAAATAACTCATTCATCTACTTTTGGGAGAGCTTTCACATGGTGAAGTTTCAGACCCGTAGATAATTACTCAACTACTCAAAATGAGTAAATGCGAATTATCTCTAAAAGTATTGCAGATAGCCAATTTTTCTCAAATAACTCATTCACCTACTTTTGGGAGAGCTTTCACTCTGTGAAGTTTCGGCCCCTTAGCTAATTATTCACCTACTCAAAATGAATAAATGCTAATTATCTCTAAAACTATTGCGAATACCCAATTTTTCTCAAATAAGTCATTCACCTACTTTTGGGAGAGCTTTCACATGGTGAAGTTTCAGACCCATAGCTAATTATTCACCTACTCAAAATGAGTAAATGGTAATTATCTTTAAAAGTATTGCAGATAGCCAATTTTTCTCAAATTACTCATTCATCTACTTTTGGGAGAACTTTCACTTGGTGAAGTTCCAGACCCGTAGGTAATTACTCACCTACTCAAAATGAATAAATGCGAATTATCTCTTAAAAGTATTCAGATAGCCAATTTTTCTCAAATAACTCATTCACCTACTTTCGGGAGAACTTTCACTTGTTGAAGTTTCAGACCCATAGCTAATTACTCACCTACTCAAAATGAGTAAATGCGAATTATCTCCAAAAGTATTGCGGATACCCAATTTTTCTCAAATAACTCATTCATCTACTTTTGGGAGAGCTTTTACTTGGTGAAGTTTCAAACCCGTACCTAATTATTCACCTACTCAAAATGAGTAAATGCTGATTACCTCTAAAAGTATTGCAGATAGCCAATTTTTATCAAATAACTTATTCATCTACTTTTGGGAGAGCTTTCACATGGTGAAGTTCCAGACCCGTAGGTAATTACTCACCTACTCAAAATGAGTAAATGTGAATTATCTCTAGAAGTATTGCAGATAGCCAAATTCTCTCAAATAACTCATTCATCTACTTTTGGGAGAGCTTTCACATGGTGAAGTTTCAGAACCGTAGATAATTACTCAAATACTCAAAATGAGTAAATGCGAATTATCTCTCAAAGTATTGCAGATAGCCAATTTTTCTCAAATAACTCATTCATCTACTTTTGGGAGAGCTTTCACTCTGTGAAGTTTCAGACCCGTAGCTAATTTTTCAACTACTCAAAATGAATAAATGCTAATTATCTCTAAAACTATTGCGAATACCCAATTTTTCTCAAATAACTCATTCACCTACTTTTGGGAGAGCTTTCACATGGTGAAGTTTCAGACCCGTAGATAATTACTCACCTACTCAAAATGAGTAAATACGAATGATCTCTAAAAGTATTGCAGATAGCCAATTTTTCTCTAATAACTCATTCACCTACTTTTGGGAGAGCTTTCACTCTGTGAAGTTTCAGCCCCTTAGCTAATTATTCACCTACTCAAAATGAATAAATGCTAATTATCTCTAAAACTATTGCGAATACCCAATTTTTCTCAAATAACTCATTCACCTACTTTTGGGAGAACTTTCACTTGGTGAAGTTTCAGACCTATAGCTAATTATTCACCTACTCAAAATGAGTAAATGCTAATTATCTCTAAAAGTATTGCAGATAGCCAATTTTTCTCAAATGACTCATTCATCTACTTTTGGGAGAACTTTCACTTGGTGAAGTTCCAGACTCGTAGGTAATTACTCACCTACGCAAAATGAATAAATGCGAATTATCTCTTAAAAGTATTCAGATAGCCAATTTTTCTCAAATAACTCATTCACCTACTTTCGGGAGAACTTTCACTTGTTGAAGTTTCAGACCTATAGCTAATTATTCACCTACTCAAAATTAGTAAATGCTAATTATCTCTAAAAGTATTGCAGATACCCAATTTTTCTCAAATGACTCATTCATCTACTTTTGGGAGAACTTTCACTTGGTGAAGTTCCAGACCCGTAGGTAATTACTCACCTACTCAAAATGAGTAAATGCGAATTATCCCTTAAAAGGATAGCCAATTTTTCTCAAATAACTCATTCACCTACATTTGGAAGAGCTTTCACACACAAAAATGAAAAATTGTGAATATCTCGGAAAAGCTATTTCTTCTCCTTTAATGCTCGGAGGGAGATACAAACCGCGGCAGTGGTCTTGTTTTCAAAAATTTTTGTCTCACCAAAAATGGTGGCAATTTTGAATTTTCAAAGTTTTTGCAAAACACAAAAATGCTTATATCTCGAAAACCATGCTAGATGGAGCGAATTCAACAAAATTTTTGACCTACTGAATATCTCTGCAGAGTAGCCATGCCAATTTTCAAAATATTTTTGTCTCACCAAATATAGCGGCCATTTTGAATTTTTGAATTTTTTGCAAAAATTGCAAAACACAAAAATGCTTATATCTTGAAAACCATGCTAGATAGAGCAGACTGTGCTGACTTTGGTTGCCACAACAGTATAAGGCTAGAAACGGAGCATTTTGTTAATACTTTAGCACTCACCTTTATATCCTTTTCGGGACGCTTTATTTTTGCTATGCAAAAACATTATCTTTTTTTTTGCGAGCGATTCTCTAGTTCTAGTTCATAATGTGCTTGTATATTTGTTACAGGTAAGCATTATAAAATTGCACAACACAAAAATGCTTGTATCTCCTAAACCATGCGAGATAGAGCAATTTCAACGAAATTTTTGAGCCAATTTTCAAAAAAATTTCTCTTTCCAAAAATGGCAGCCATTTTGAATTTTTGACAAAAATGGTAAAACTTAAAATTGCTTGTATCTCCTAAACCATGCGAGATAGAGCAATTTCAACGAAATTTTTGAGCCAATTTTCAAAAAAATTTCTCTTTCCAAAAATGGCAGCCATTTTGAATTTTTGACAAAAATGGTAAAACTTAAAATTGCTTGTATCTCCTAAACCATGCGAGATAGAGCAATTTCGGCGAAATTTTTGGCCCGCAGGGTATATATGCAAGATACTCTGCTCAATTCTCAAAAATTTTTCCTCTTTCCAAAAATGGCGGCCATTTTGGCAGCCAACACCATCTTTCTTTTGGGACGCTTTGTTTTTGCATGGCAAAAACAATCGCTTTGCCTCGCTAGCGATCCTCTAGTTTTTTTATTCTGTCGAGATGAGGGTAAGGGGTTTTCTCCAGAGGAGATATTTGAGAGGTTTTCTCCTGGGGGCTTTTCTGCTGAGGGCTTTTCTCCTGGATCCTAAATTCCACAATACACTACTATTCTTTGGTTATAGTCAAAGTTTCATAAAATGGATAAAGATGTTTAACAATAATATAGAGGCATATGTACTACAGTGTGGCAAACTGTCACCCAAAATTACAATAGGGCGAGGCTGCAGACAAGGGGACCCCATATTGTCATATCTCTTCTTATTAGCTGCAGAAATACTATCTTTATTAATAAAACAAAGTCAGGACATAAGGGGTTTCAAGATTAATGGTATAGAATTTAAATTAACACAGTTTACAGATGATACTACACTCATTTTGGATGGTTCTCAACCCTCTCTTCAGGCAGCACTAAATATTCTTGAAATCTATGGAAATTATTCTGGCCTCAAAATGAATAAAGAAAAAACAAAAGTAATATGGATAGGCAAAAAAAGACTGTCCAGAGAAAAGTTAAATGTATCTGTTAAGTTAGACTGGGGAAGTACAGAATTTACTCTGTTAGGATTGGACTTTTCGACAGATTTAATCAAAATGGAAGAAATCAATTATACAAAGATTTATGAAAAAATGAGCGGCGAAATTAATAAATGGAAAAATAGAAAATTAACACCATTTGGAAAAATAAGTATTATTAAGTCAAATATATTGTCCAAAGGTATACATATAATGACATCCCTGCCTACACCTGAAACTTTCCTGAGCAAAGTAAATTCCTTATTATACTCCTTTTTGTGGAATAATAACCCTGATAAAATTAAAAGAACAACTATTTGTCAGTATTTTTCTAATGGGGGGGTTAAAAATGGTGAATATATATCATTTCGAGAAAGCCTTGAAAACAAATTGGGTCAAAAGAATTTTTATACAAATGGAATCTCAGTGGCGAAGTCTGCTTTCATCAACTTGTAAAGACATAAATAACCTAATAAAATTTGGTGTTAATTATGGCATTATTTTAAAACAAAAAGTACAAAATACCTTCTGGCAAAGGATATTTGAATATTGGAGTTCTCTTACAAATAATTTAGTTCTTAATTCTAACAGTGATATTGTACAATCTTGTCTCTGGTATAATGTACACATTTCATCTGAAAATCTATATTACCCTTTGTGGGCAGAAAAAGGAATTCTATTTGTTGGCGATTTACTACTCTCAAATGGTGAAATACTAAAATTAAAAGATATTGAAAGAATATTCAAAATAACTGTCAACACTTTTTACTATCACAGAATTAAATTACTACTTAAAAACTTTATTGAAAACAACAAAAAAGAATGTTCCTTTGCTAGCACTCAGCCTTTTTATCCTTTTCACTTGAAGTGTCTTAGTGGAAAAAGTGGATGTAGAACTCTGTATAAAATGTTTAGTAACAATGCCTATTCAAAAACTATTCCTTTGTGTAGAATTAAATGGGGTGAGTTGTTAGGTGAATCAGATAATGAACAAACATGGAAACTTGTATTTAAAGCTTGTTGTAAGTCTGTGTTAGATAATTCCATAATTTGGCTTCAATATAAGGTTTTATTTAACATTTTACCATCAAGGGATTATCTATACAAGCTAAAAATAACTGATATTAATTTGTGTGTATTCTGCCAATGCTCCCCAGAAACAATTGTACACTTGTTTTGTGAGTGTGATAAAGTAAATGACCTGTGGTCCAACATTAAGCAGTGGATATTTATGAAAACTAGAATAACTGTTAACTTTTCAAAATCAATTAAACTACTAGGATTTCATGAAATGGACCATAATTACTGGCCATTAAATCTTGTAATACTGTCAACAAAAAATATATATTTTCAGTTGTGCACGTAAAAAACTCAGATTAAATATATTCAATCTCCAAAATGAAGTAGCAAGAGTATTTTCAGAGCACAAAATGCTCTTTGATATTAAATCACAGCAAATCATATTCAATAAAAGATGGGAGCTATGGAAAAACCTATTTGTGTAAATAGTAGATTGTAAACTAGAATCAATGTAGTCATTGTATTCTACGTCTTTGTTAACTCTGCATTTGGAACAATAAAAAAAAAAAAAAAAATTCCACAATGGACTATAATTTGCCCCACATGGGATTGCCCGGACACCTTTTCCCCTATGATACAGTGATTTCTGCCTTTATATTTTAGTACCTTAGTGGTATAAATATTATACAGCAAAATCTCTATTTTCCAAATTTTCAACTATCCGACCTCATATAAACTCTCCCAACTCTATTTAAACCTGTTACTTCATCAGTCCTTCTATTATCTGACCCTTCTATTATCCAATCTACTTGTTATTGCACCAAAAGGGTCAGATAACAGAGGTTATACTGTACAATAACATGATTAATGGATTGTGTAAAGATCCACTAGTACAAATAGGCAGGAAGCTGAAAATTTTTACATTTATGAAATATCCAATCATGTTTGATATATTTTGCATTTGCAACCAAAACAAAGAAACAAACAAAACAGAGTCTTTAAAAACTATGGCACAACTGTTGACAAAGCATTCACAGGGTAGACATTACACATGGTAATGTGTTTTCTTCTATACTATCCTGTTTTTTATGTCAGCTGACTTGTCAGTCAGCTGACATTATGGCATCACTCTGCGGCGTCCGCGTCTGTGTACGCATATGCGTACGTGTCCGCGTCCGCGTGACAAACTTCTTCTCCAAAACTACAAGACCCAGAGACATGCTGTTTTTTTTAAAAGATACCTTAACTATCGAGGATGATAAATCGTAAAATTCATGCAGATCTGTCTGTTCGTCTGTTTGCCAGAGCCATTACAAGTGAGGTACCCCCACCCAAAGTGTGAAAATTTCAACACTTGATCACAATTTTCTCATTCACTATTGCGGGGATTTTTCTCATATCTTGCATAGATGTAATAGGCCACTAGTAGAGTACCTTGTGTGAATATAAGACCTGGATCTGTCTTAATTTTTTTTTTATTAATTTTTAAAATAATTTTTAATGCAATAAAATTCATGAAATCATGCGCTAAATCAATTATAACTTGAAAAGTATTGCATTTAGAGCATTTTATTAAAATATGTTATTCAGCTACTTTTTCCATAGCTACAACATGGTGAGTAACTTGGGTGTCTATCTCAATAGCTAAGTGAGTAATAGCTACTTTTGGACTTTTCAGTAACTTCCATCATGAGTAAAATCACTTGTAACTTGAAAACTATTGCATTTAGAGAATTTTGTGTAAGTATGTTATTCAGCTACTTTTGGGTCAGCTATAACATAGTAAAATTTCAGCTCATGGCATAGCTGAGTAATAGCTACTTTCGAGTTATCACTGTTGAGTAAATCACTTATAACTTGAAAACTATTGCATTTACAGTAATTTGTTTGTATATGTTATTCAGCTACTTTTGGGTAAGCTATAACATAGTAAAATTTCAGACATGTAGCTCATGGCATAGCTGAGTAATAGCTACTTTCAGGTTATCACTGTTGAGTAAATCACTTATAACTTGAAAACTATTGCATTTACAGTAATTTGTTTGTATATGGTTATTCAGCTAATTTTGGGTCAGCTATAACATAGTAAAATTTCAGACCTGTAGCTCATGGCATAGCTGAGTAATAGCTACTTTCAGGTTATCACTGTTGAGTAAATCACTTATAACTTCAAAAGTATTGCATTTAGAGTATTTAGTTGTATCCACCGGACAGCAGGATATGTTCCTCATTATAAAATCTTGACTGCAAATATTTGGGTCCTCATTTTGAAAAAAAAAAAACAACATGGCCGCCACAGGTGTTTCTTTATCAGTCATGAAAAGTGGTTATAGGTCGCTTATTATCGGTCCTAGAGGTTTGGGATGGTAAACCAACATATAGGAAATCATGGGCCGGGAATCTTTTGGTGTGGTCGGATTTGACCTTGGACCCCTCCTTCAAGGTCAAACGAGGATAGCCAAACTTAAAAGTGCTTATAACTCGCTTATTATTGGTCCTACAGGTTTGGGATGGTAAACCAACATATAGGAAATCATTGGCCTGGATTCTTTTGGTGTGGTCGGATTTCACCTTGGACCCCTCTGTCAAGGTCAAACGAGGATAGCCACACTTAAATGTGCTTATAGCTCACTTATTATTGGTTCTAGAGGGTTGGGATGATAGAACAACCTATAGGAAATCACGGGCTGGGTATCTTCTGGTGTGGTCAGATATGACCTTGGACCCCTCCTTCAAGGTCAAATGAGGATACCCAAACTTAAAAGTGCTTATAACACGCCTATTATTGGTCCTAGAGGTTTGGGATGGTAAACCAACCTAAAGGAAATCATGGGCTGGGAATCTTTTGGTATTGTCGGATTTGACCTTGGACCCCTCCTTCAAGGTCAAACGAGGATAGCCAAACTGAAGAGTGTTTTTAAGTCGCTTATTATTGGTTCTAGAGGTTTGGGATGGTGAACCAACCTATAGGAAATCATGGGCCTGGATTCTTTTGGTGTGGTTGGATTTGACCTTGGACCTCTCTTTCAAGGTCAAACAAAAATAGCCAAACTTAAAAGTGGTTATAACTTGCTTATTATTGGTCCTAGAGATTTGGGATGGTAAACCAACCTATAGGAAATCATGGGCCTGGATTCTTTTGGTGTAGTCAGATTTGACCGTGGACCCCTCTTTCAAGGTCAAAAGAGGATAGCCAAACTTAAAAGTGCTTATAGCTCGCTTATTATTGGTCCGAGAGATTTGGGATGGTAAACCAACCTATAGGAAATCATGGGCCTGGATTCTTTTGGTGTGGTCGGATTTGACCTTGGACCCCTCCTTCAAGGTCAAACAAAAATAGCCAAACTTAAAAGTGCTTATAACTTGCTTATTATTGGTCCTAGAGGTTTGGGATGGAAAACCAACCTCTAGGAAATCATGGGCTGAGAATCTTTTGGTGTGGTCGGATTTCACCTTGAAACCCTCCTTCAAGGTCAAACGAGGATAGCTAAACTTAAAAGTGCTTATAGCTCGCTTATTATTAGTTCTAGAGGTTTGGAACGGAAAACCAACCTATAGGAAGTAATGGGCTAGGAATCTTTTGATGTGATCAGATTTGACCTTCGGCCCCTCTTTGAAGGTCAAATGAGGAAAGCCAAAATTAACAGTGCTTATATCTTGCTTATTTGTGTTCCTAAAGGTTTGCAATGTCACACCAACCCATAAGAATCATGGGCTAAGAATCTTTTGACATGGTCAGATTTCACCTTGAGCTCCAAGGTTAAGCATGTTTTAATGGCTTTTGTGAGTTTTCTGGTGGATACAATTTGCATCAGTTCTCCGATGCTATAGGTCTAGTTTCAGTGTGTTATTCACATATTTTGGGGTCAGCTATAACATAGTAAAATTAAAACTATTGCATTTGCAATATTTTCTTTAAATATGTTTTTAACTTACTTTTTACACCTTAACAGTTACCTTCTTAGTTTTCTTCCAAACACCATTTCCAGGGCACAACTTTTGTGTTTTTTTCTTCTGTCACTTCTACTCTGAAACTCAAAACACACAGTCAGCTGACACAGAGCCCGTTCACGGGCACTGATTGCTTGTTTTCATTTGTTGCAACTACTCTTTTCAGGGTGTCCTATTTGTAGTATTGTCCAATGATCCTATCTTATGTTAGGCCCATAAAGCCCGGGGTTATAGATGTATAGTTGTCCCACAAGCAGTATATGAAGTTTACCAGAAAACTTTCCAGGTCCACCAGACCTGCAACTCTTAATGTACAGGTCAGTAGGAGTTGTTGTTTTGTACTCACTGGTGGGGGGATTGTACTGACCAGTGAATGGATAGTGTACTGACCTACTGAATAGTGGAGGGACATTTTACCGTCCAGTTGAGGGGTTTTGAATTGAGCAGTCTAGGAGCTGTGTACTGACCAGCGGCCACTTTTGCTGTTGGCTTTCACCTACTGATGTGAGTGTGTAAGAAATACTGAAATTAACTTTTGTGAAATGACCAAAGCTTTTTAAATGGGTGTGAAACCGTATACTTTGTCTCAAAATAACCAGCGTTCACTGTACTTGTAGGAGTTTGAGATGCAGAGACAGAAGACCATGATGCAGATAGAGGAAGGAGATCTACTCGTGCAGAAGTGAGTTACAAGTGCAAGTTAACATACACAGCAGTCCATTGTATTTTTACCCCACAGCCCTTAAGGGCTGTCGGGGTATTGCTTTCACCCATGGTGTCCTGATGGGTGGGTGGGCGTTTGGGCGGTGGAAAAAAGTTTGTCCAGGCTGTATCTCAGAAACCCGTAAGGTGTAGGAAGTTGATACTTGGTAGGGACATTGGTTAGAGGGTGTAGGTGTGCAACGTCCTTGATTTAACCTTTGACCTTGCCACAGTGACCTTGAGTTTAAAAATCTTGCCCGGGCTATATCTCGGAAACCATAAGTTGTAGGAAGTTGATACTTGGTTGGGATATTGGTAAGAGAGTGTAGGTGTGCAAACGTCATGGTGCGACCTTAATTTGACCTTTAGCCTTGCTGTAGTGACCTTGACCTCTAGAATCTTGTCTGGGCCATACCTGGGAAACTGTAAGGTGTAGGAAGTTGATACAGCAATGTAGGACATTGGTTAGGGGGTTGTGGGTGTGGAGTGTCATGGTGTGACCTTGATTTGACCTTTGACATTTTCATACTGACCATGAGTTTTAAAATCTTCTCTGGGCTATTTCTTTGATTCCATAAGGTGTGCACTTTTACATAATTGTGCTTTTTCCATTGACAGCTCTTCTCCAATTAATAAATTTTACAGCTTCATAATTTTTAGTTTACTGAGTAATGCTGTCATCTTGCTATTGAATTGTCTTGTTTTAATACTTTATTATCTCCCGCCGGGCTTTAGCCCGGGAGGGAGATTATGAAATGATGCCTGTGTGTGCGTGCGTGCGTGCGTGTGTGCGTGCGTTAGTTAGTCACGCAGATTCCTCCAAAACTACTACAGCTACAGATTTTTTGTAAATTAATTGTCCCAATGAATTTTCACGCCCTCGAAAATTTTTTTGGTTTTATGGACTTAGGCCTAACGATAAGTGAGTAATAGCTATCTTAGCTACTTGGAGTAAAGGGCTCATAACTCAAAAACTATTGCAGAAACAACTTTTTCTTCAAATATGTTGTTCAGCTACTTTGTCCTTAGCTATAAGATGGTACATAGTTTGGGGTCCCATTGCATGCCATAAGTGAGTAATAACTATTTTCTCATTTGTAGCTAAATAACAAAAGGAGTAAATGTCAAATATCTTCCAAAGTATTAGAGTTACAGAAATCTTTTCAAATATGTTGTTCATCTACTTTTTGGTAAGCTATCACATAGTAAAGTTTCAGACCTGTTGCACCTTGGATAGCTGAGCAATAGCTACTTTGAAATTCTGATTGTTGAGTAAAGCCATTGTAACTCCAAAACCATTGCAGTTAGAGTGTTTCCCTTAAATATGTTGTTCAGCTACTTTTTCCTTAGCTATAAGATGGTACATAGTTTGGGGTTCTATTGCATGCCATTAGTGATTAATAGCTATTTTCTCATTTGTAGCTAAATAACAGAAGAAGTAAATGTCAAATATCTTCAAAAGTATTAAAGTTAGGGAAATCTGTTCAAATGTGTTGTTCATCTACTTTTTGGTAAGCTATCACATAGTAAAGTTTCAGACCTGTTGCACCTTGGATAGCTGAGTAATAGCTACTTTGATATTCTGATTGTTGAGTAAAGCCATTGTAACTCCAAAACCATGGCAGTTAGAGTGTTTCCCTAAAATATGTTGTTCAGCTACTTTGTCCTTAGCTATAACATGGTACATAGTTTGGGGTTCTATTGCATGCCGTAAGTGAGTAATAGCTATTTTCTCCTTTTTAGCTAAATAACAGAAGAAGTAAATGTCAAATATCTTCAAAAGTATTAAAGTTAGGGAAATCTTTTCATATATGTTATTCATCTACTTTTTGGTAAGCTATCACATAGTAAAGTTTCAGACCTGTTGCACCTTGGATAGCTGAGTAATAGCTACTTTGAAATTCTGACTGTTGAGTAAAGCCATTGTAACTCCAAAATTATTGCAGTTAGACTGTTTTCCTAAAATATGTTGTTCAGCTACCTTGTCCTTAGCTATAAGATGGTATATAGTTTAGGGTTCTATTGCATGCCATAAGTGAGTAATAGCTATTTTCTCATCTGTAGCTAAATAACAAAAGGAGTAAATGTCAAATATCTTCAAAAGTATTAAAGTTAGGGAAATCTTTTCAAATATGTTATCCATCTACTTTTTGGTAAGCTATCACATGGTAAAGTTTCAGACCTGTTGCACCTTGGATAGCTGAGTAATAGCTACTTTGAAATTCTGACTGTTGAGTAAAGCCATTGTAACTCCAAAACTATTGCAGTTAGAGTGTTTTCCTAAAATATGTTGTTCAGCTACTTTGTCCTTAGCTGTAAGATGGTACATAGTTTAGGGTTCTATTGCATGCCATAAGTGAGTAATAGCTATTTTCTCATTTGTAGCTAAATAACAGGAGGAGTAAATGTCAAATATCTTTAAAAGTATTAGAGTTACAGAAATCTTTTCTATATGTTATCCATCTACTTTTTGGTAAGCTATCACATAGTAAAGTTTCAGACCTGTTGCACCTTGGATAGCTGAGTAATAGCTACTTTGAAATTCTGACTGTTGAGTAAAGCCATTGTAACTCCAAAATTATTGCAGTTACAGTGTTTTCCTAAAATATGTTGTTCAGCTACTTTGTCCTTAGCTATAAGATGGTCCATAGTTTGGGGTTCTGGTGCATGCCATAAGTGAGTAATAGCTATTTTCTCGTTTGTAGCTTGAGTAAAGCCATTGTAACTCCAAACTTATTGCAGTTAGAGTGTTTTCCTAAAATATGTTGTTCAGCTACTTTGTCCTTAGCTATAAGATGGTCCATAGTTTGGGGTTCTGTTGCATACCTTAAGTGAGTAATAACTATTTTCTCATTTGTAGCTAAATAACAGAAGAAGTAAATGTCAAATATCTTCAAAAGTATTAAAGTTAGGGAAATCTTTTCAAATATGTTGTCCATCTACTTTTTGGTAAGCTATCACATAGTAAAGTTTCAAATTTCAAAGTTTACAACTTTTGGTGGCCATCTTGAATTTTTGCGGAAAATGAAAAATGGCAAATATCTCTGAAACTGTCAGAGCGATTTCGAGCAAGTTTTGGACCCACAGTGTAGTAGAAGGGTTTCTGTTGAAACATGAAATTTTCAATTTCACATGGTAAAGTTTCAGACCCATAGCTAATTACTCACCTACTTAAAATGAGTAAATGCTAATTATCTCTAAAAGTATTGCAAAGAGCCATTTTTTCTCAAATACCTCATTCACCTACTTTTGGGAGAGCTTTCACTTGGTAAAGTTTCAGACCCATAGCTAATTATTCACCTACTCAAAATGAGTAAATGCTAGTTATCTCTAAAAGTATTGCAGATAGCCAATTTTTCTCAGATAACTCATTCACCTACTTTTGGAAGAGCTTTCACTTGGTGAAGTTTCAGACCCATAGCTTATTACTCACCTACTCAAAATGAGTAAATGCGAATTATCTGTAAAAGTACTGCAGATAGCCAATTTTTCTCAAATACCTCATTCACCTACTTTTGGGAGAGCTTTCACTTGGTGAAGTTTCAGACCCATAGCTAATTACTCACCTACTCAAAATGAGTAAATGTGAATTATATCTAAAAGTACTGCAGATAGCCAATTTTTCTCAAATAACTCATTCACCTACTTTTGGAAGAGCTTTCACTTGGTGAAGTTTCAGACCCATAGCTAATTACTCGCCTACTCAAAACGAGTAAATGCGAATTATATCTAAAAGTACTGCAGATAGCCAATTTTTCTCAAATAACTCATTCACCTACTTTGGGAAGAGCTTTCACTTGGTAAAGTTTCAGACCCATAGCTAATTACTCACCTGCTCAAAATGAGTAAATACGAATTATTTCTAAAAGTACTGCAGATAGCCAATTTTTCTCAACTAACTGATTCACCAACTTTTGGAAGAGCTTTCCCATGGTGAATTTCAGACCCATAGCTAATTACTCACCTACTCAAAATGAGTAAATGTGAATTATCTCTAAAAGTATTGCAGATAGCCAATTTTTCTCAACTAACTCATTCACCTACTTTTGGGAGAGCTTTCACTTGGTGAAGTTTCAGACCTGTAGCTAATTACTCACCTAATCAAAATGAGTAAATGCTAATTATCTCTGAAAGTATTGCAGATAGCCAATTTTTCTCAAATAACTCATTCACCTACTTTGGGAAGAGCTTTCACTTGGTGAAGTTTTAGACCCATAGCTAATTACTCACCTACTCAAAAGGAGTAAATATGAATTATCTCTAAAAGTACTGCAGATAGCCAAATTTTTCTCAACTAACTCATTCACCAACTTTTGGAAGAGCTTTCACATAGTGAAGTTTCACACCCATAGCTAATTATTCACCTCAAAATGAGTAAATGCGAATCTTCTCTAAAAGTACTGCAGATAGCCAATTTTTCTCAAATAACTCATTCACCTACTTTTGGAAGAGCTTTCACTTGGTGAAGTTTCAGACCCATAGCTAATTACTCACCTACTCAAAATGAGTTAATGCGAATTATCTCTAAAAGTACTGCAGATAGCCAATTTTTCTCAACTAACTCATTCACCTACTTTTGGGAGAGCTTTCACTTTGTGAAGTTTCAGACCTGTAGCTAAGTACTCACCTAATCAAAATGAGTTAATGCTAATTATCTGTAAAAGTATTGCAGATAGCCAATTTTTCTCAAATAACTCATTCACCTACTTTGGGAAGAGCTTTCACTTGGTGAAGTTTTAGACCCACAGCTAATTACTCACATACTCAAAATGAGTAAATATGAATTATCTCTAAAAGTACTGCAGATAGCCAAATTTTTCTCAAATAACTCATTCACCAACTTTTGGAAGAGCTTTCACATAGTGAAGTTTCACACCCATAGCTAATTATTCACCTCAAAATGAGTAAATGCGAATCTTCTCTAAAAGTACTGCAGATAGCCAATTTTTCTCAAATAACTCATTCACCTACTTTTGGAAGAGCTTTCACTTGGTGAAGTTTCAGACCCATAGCTAATTACTCACCTACTCAAAATGAGTTAATGCGAATTATCTCTAAAAGTACTGCAGATAGCCAATTTTTCTCAACTAACTCATTCACCTACTTTTGGGAGAGCTTTCACTTTGTGAAGTTTCAGACCTGTAGCTAAGTACTCACCTAATCAAAATGAGTTAATGCTAATTATCTGTAAAAGTACTGCAGATAGCCAATTTTTCTCAAATAACTCATTCACCAACTTTTGGAAGAGCTTTCACATGGTGAAGTTTCAGACCCATAGCTAATTACTCACCTACTCAAAATGAGTTAATGCGAATTATCTCTAAAAGTACTGCAGATAGCCAATTTTTCTCAACTAACTCATTCACCTTCCTTTGGGAGAGCTTTCGCTTGAAGTTTCAGACCCATAGTTAATTACTCACCTACTCAAAATGAGTACATGCTAATTATGTCTAAAAGTATTGCAGATAGCCAGTATTTCTCAAATAACTCATTCACCTACATTTTGGAGAGCTTTCACATGCTAAAGTTTTTTTATGACTTTTTAAAATAATTTTTTATTCATTAAAAGTAATGAAATCATGCCCTAAATCAATTATAACTTGAAAAGTATTGCATTTAGAGCACTTTGTTAAAATATGTTATTCAGCTACTTTTTTCATAGCTACAGCATGGTGAGTAACTTGGGTGTCTATCTCAATAGCTAAGTGAGTAATAGCTACTTTTGGATTTTTCACTAACTTCCATCATGAGTAAAATCACTTGTAACTTGAAAACTGTTGTATTTACAGAATTTTATGCAAATATGTTATTCATCTACTTTTGGGTCAGCTATAACATAGTAAAATTTCAGACCTGTAGCTCATTGCATAGCTGAGTAATAGCTACTTTTAGGTTATCACTGTTGGGTAAATCACTTATAACTTGAATACTCTTGCATTTACATTATTTAGTTGCAATATGTTATTCACCTATTTTGAAGCAGCTATAACATAGTTAAGTTCCAGACCTGTGGCTCATAGCATAGCTGAGTAATAGCTACTTTGAAGTTCTTACTCAACACTACATCATTTATAACTTGAAAAGTATTGCATTTAGAGCATTTTGTTAAAATATGATATTCACATACTTTTTCAATAGCAACAACATGGTGAGTAACTTGGGTGTCTATCTCAATAGCTAAGTGAGTAATAGCTACTTTTGGACTTTTTACTAACTTCCATCATGAGTAAAATCAATTGTAACGTGAAAACTATTGGATTTAGAGAATTTTGTGCAAATATATTATTCACCTACTTTTGGGTCAGCTATAACATAATAAAAATTTCAGACTTCTAGCTCATGCTATGGCTGGGTAATAGCTACTTTTGCCTTTGCCGGTGGATACATTTTGCATCTGGCCACAGATGCGTCCTTGGTCTAGTTCTAATAAGTCATTCACATACTTTTGGGTGATCTACCACATACTGAAGTTGCAGAACTGTAGCTCTTTGGATAGCTGAGTAATAGCTACTAAAATGAGTAAATGTCTTTTATCTCTAAAAGTATTACAGGTAGGCAATTCCTTCTAAATAAGTCATTCACCTACTTGTGGGTGATCTACCACATAGTGAAGTTGCAGAACTGTAGCTCTTTGGATAGCTGAGTAATAGCTACTAAAATGAGAAAATGTCTTTTATCTCTAAAAGTATTACAGGTAGGCAATTCCTTCTAAATAAGTCATTTACCTACTTTTGGGTGATCTACCACATAGTGAAGTTGCACAACTGTAGCTCTTTGGATAGCTGAGTAATAGCTACTAAAATGAGTAAATGTCTTTTATCTGTAAAAGTATTACAGGTAGGCAATTTCTTCTAAATAAGTCATTCACCTACTTTTGGGTGATCTACTGCATATTAAAGTTGTAGAACTGTAGCTCTTTGGATGGCAGAGTAATAGCTACTAAAATGAATCAATGCCTTTTGTCTTTAAAAGTATTGCAATCAAACATTAAACTTGTCACTTCTACATGTGCCTCCATCTCACAAGAAAATTTATATTCCACTATCTTTAGTACATCTTATTTATACGGCGGGAGATAAATGCATGCGTCCGAATGCTTGTCTTTACATACATTTTCTTTCTCTTAGATGTTATTTTATCTGCTTAAACATTATTTGGAGCTTTATATAACTGACAGTGCTCTGAAAGTATCCAGATCATTGTATTTTTTCACTACTTCTGTATCTCATGGTGTTGAAAACTATTTCCCCAGGCTCTGGGGTATGGGCATCTCTGATGCTATTTTTAGATTTATGTGCCACAAGCTGTTATCCATTTCACAGGCACACTTTACAACTTTAGAACTGTCAGTTACAATTACTCTTGTGTGACTAGATTGTACTAAAGCCAAGATAAAGCAACATTATTCAGTAGAAATGTCCAACTGTGGAAAATGTAAAATATTTGGAAGATAGGCATAATTTGTAGATTTCTATGGCTACCGTAACATAATATATGCTGCTGGTATTTTATTGTGCTAAAAAATCTTACCATCTGGGACTGAGTGTTGATCTGCCAGATGGTAAATTTGTAGCTAATAAAGCTACATTTAAATTGATTTACTCGAGTAAAATTTCAATAGTCAACGTGTAAAGTATATGTGAAATACCAATGACTTGTGTAGTCAGATTGTAAAATTTTCTTTGGTACTTCATAAAGAGTGATGATTGACTTTGCTTGTACATTATTTGTCTTTATCTGTACTGCTGTAGCCATCGTCTTGAAGTGGAATGTGAGGACAATAGAACAACCAGAAGGAACAAAATGCGGCAGTATGAGGCCAACATTATCACGTCAGTACACCACATGCTCTTTTAATTCAGTCATTAAATGTATCACTGTTTTGTTTACAAAATAGGAAATGACTTGCCACTCGTGTCTATAGATGAATAAATGTGATACAATAATTTACCACGTGGACATGGTAATGTTTATGGGTCAGAAGGGAATCTTATAGTGTTGGGACTTACCTCCAATTTTCATGGTTGATTAATTGTTCATTTTTCTGAACGATAATCGAGCCATAATCGATTCTTTTACTCCATTGTGGGTTATGGCATTTCCGGGATGAAGCATGTGTCAATCCATAAGAATAACGGAACAAAACAAAAACACTTATTTCCTGTAAATATGGCGGTATATATAAACAAACCTGAAAGCCGAGTGAACACTGCAAAATTTTTCCAAAGTGTATCACTTATTAGCACAAGAACCACTGATCTGCTTACAGGGAATTAAAGAAGTAATAACATAACTGAAAAATTCCTTTTTATTGCGTTAATACATCCTATCCAATGGACAATTGCTAAACCGGTCGGCGCAGACCGGCCCGCCAAACGCCAGAAAAAGACGTCCTGTGTTTCCACCGGCTGGCCGGTCCCAGTACTGTGCATTCGCCAGGTGGCGCATGGTATTTACTTCCTGTCTAGACAACATGACGTCATAGCATCTTTTTCGTTTGGCGCGTGTACTGTGCAGACGTAGTTTCTACAATCTCCAGATTTTTTAAAGAAATGTGTGCATTATGGCGGATTTTCAACCTCATATGTGGATATTTTCAGTGTAGAAGTGTTATCTACTAATCAAGCACGGATATACATTTAGAAATCTGCTGGAAACGCTCCCTAGTTGACTCAATTTAATTTTGATGATAGGGCAGTAATCGACGAGAAATATGAAGGCAGCCATTTTGCTAGATTCCTCCCATTCAACCATTGTGTTGTTTAGGGGCAGATCGACAATATGGAGGAATTATGGATATACTTCTTACAGGTATTTTTCTCCGTGTCTTTTGTTTGAATGAACCTTCTGTAACCTTCCAGCTACAGTTACCATAGAAACGTCTTTTCTAGTACTACATTTGCAAATCCTGGAAATCTTCAGTCTACGTAGTTTTGAACACTGCATATAGAGGGAATTCCCCTATGGAAGGTGCATTCTTCATCAGAGCGCACTGGTACAGACTTCTCTGCTGTAAAGCATCAGTCACACCAGCCTAGCTCGAGTATTTTTTCATCAGAAGCAATAGATGAATTCTTCAGATTTCTTCAGAGCGCACTGGTCCAGACATCTTTGCTGCAAAGCATTAGTCGACCGGCAAGCTTACATATATCTACATAGAAGGCATCCATCAGAAGAGCATGAAGGTTGAACACACGTCTATTGTAATATCAGTCCCTCCCTTGCGGACCCGGCTTTGTTGTCGGTAGTGAGGGTTGTGGATGGCCAGTTCACTGGTTTTATCACGAAAGGAAGAAGGAATTTCATCTACAAATCTTCAGAGCGCACTGGTCCAGGCTCCCCTGCTTTTAAAGCATCAGCCGGCCGGCCAGCTTAAAAGAACGCGACCTCTGACGTCATATCCAGTCAGCCAATCGCGTTCCTTCCTTCCAACTCACGAAGCTGGTCACGTGTTTTCACCGACCAGGAAGGTCGGAAGTGCGTTCTTCAGAACTCACGTCTACTGTGACTACAGTCCCTGCTTTGCAGACCCGGCCTGGTTGTCGGTAGTGGGGTTTTGTGGACTGTAAAGTTGCCGGTAAAGCATCACACAAAGAACGCGAATACTGACGTCATCTCCAGTCAGCCAATCGCGTGTCCTTCCGAACAATCACGAAGCAGGTCACGTGTTTTCACCGACCAGGAAGGTCGGAAATGCGTTCTTCAGAACTCACGTCTTTTGTGATTCCAGTCCCTGCCTTGCAGACCCGGCTTCATTGTCGGTAGTGGGGTTGGTGGATGAGCAGAATACTGCGCATTTGCATGTTTAAGTATCACAAAGAACGTCACAACTGACGAGCTCCAATCAGCCAATCACGTGTCTTCCGACCAGCAAGCTGGTCATGTGACACACCGAACACCAAGTGTTTCTAAAAATAGTTCACAAGGGTCAGACATCTCACAAATGACAATTGCTCTGTAAATACTGCACCTTGCAGGCTGCTGGCCCGGGGCGAAGAGTCTATTAATGTGAAAAGTTGTGTCAGCCCCACCGGACCACAATAAGAACAGAGAGACTGTTAACCTGGATCATTGTCACTAGACCGGACCAGTGTCCGGAGGGACAGAAAATGTTTGTCAGAATACCAAATGTCCCAAATGTGGCACACAGTCTGCCTATAGGTTCCAGACTAAGCCCTTTTTGGGAATGTAGGAAGACTTGGGGGCTGGACCCTAGGTAGTACAACTGTTGAAGGAGGGATACCTATGTCCATATACCTATACACGAACAATCCAGGAAATGCCTGAGATTTCACATCCAAGGTCGGGCATACCAGTTCAAGGCCCTGCCATTCAGTTGGTCCACAGCACCTTTGGAGTTCACCGTGATACCAAAGCAGGTGAACTTGATAGCCTTACACAAGGATTTAAGAAGCCATCAGTACCTAGATGACTGGTTGGTGGGAGCCAGATCCCACCAGGCTTGTCTCCAACATACACAGGAACTAGTAAATAATGTGTCAGCAACTGGGTTGGCTGATGAACTTAGAGAAATCAGAGCTGGAGCCCAAACAAGACTTCGATTTTGTAGGCTACCAGTTCGACTTCAGGTCTGATCGGTTCCGACCGACTCTGGGCTGGTGACAGAACCTTCAAGAGACTGTTAAAACTGCTATCCCTGCCGGCTTGCCCGGTCCGGGAATTCATGTCCTGGATAGGTTACTAACATCTACAGAAAAGCATGTTAATCTAGGCAGACTTCATGAGACTCATACAGTGGCATCTCAAAAACAACTGGAGGGTATCCAGAATCACTGCAAAAGGTGATCGAAGTCCCCAGGTCCCTGCACCCCCATTTACAATGGCAGCTGAAGGAAGACAATGCACTTACAGGCCAACCATTACACCCAATAAAACATGCTCTGCAAATATTTACAGACGCATCAATAGAAGGGTGGGGCGCTCATTTAGATGAGCACTTGGCAAGAGCAACCTGGTCCCCTCCGGGAAGCAAGTTGTATATAAACTATCTAGAACTTAAAGCAGCCTTTCTGGCTTTAAAAGAGTTCCAAGACCTTTGCTCAACAAGATAGTACTTGTAGCAACTGACAACACCACAGTAGTGTCATACATAAAGGAAGGAGGAATGAGGTCGGGCCCACTTTCTGCCCTACTATGGAGAATCTTGACCTGGTGTACCAGGAAACAAGTGACTCTAAAGCACGATACATTCCAGGCCGGCCTAATGTGGTAGCAGACAGGCTGTCCAGGCTAGGCCAGACCATCTCAACAGTGGTTTCTCCTTCCAGAGGTCTTCCACTCTATGCAGTAGGTGGCACCGACCCAAAATAAACTTATTTGCCACGAGGTTCAACAACAAGTCGCCTCTGTTTTGTGTCACCGGTACCGGATCCCCTGGCCACAGCAGTGGATGTGCTCAGTCGGCCATGGTAGGATCTAAAAGCATACACCTTCTCACCATCAGCCATATTGGGCAAAGTGGTGGTGAAGTTGCAAGACTCCCCATGTAAGGGAATCATTCTGATTGCTCCGGGGTGGCCCAACATGCCTTGGTTTTGGGATCTAGTGGCCATGTCCAGCCACATCCCGCTGAGCCTGCCCAATCTGTCCAGCCTGTTCACAGCCATTCGATCAGATCCCTCACAGAAATCTGACAAATCTTAATCTCCATGCAGGGCTCCTAGAGCCTCAGCAATCGAGGAGCAGGACTTGTCTGAGGCAGTGGCAGCAAGAATTGAGGCTCCTCAAAGGGGGGGTCAATCAGATCAGTCTATGAGGCAAATGGGGCATTTTTACCAAGTGATGTATCATTCATCAGGTGGACTTCGGGCACCACCTGTAAAGTCAGTTGTTTACTTCCTTAGGTACCTGTTTCAGGACAGGAAGTTGCAGCCCAGTACCATTGATGGTTACAGGTCAGCCATTGCTGATAGTCTAGAAATTTGCCCATCAATGTTAGTAAGGATGAAAATCTCACTCGTCTCCTGGATAGCTTCCACTGAGACAGACCCAAAGGCTGGAGGGGAACCCCCTCCTGGAACCTCTCCCTGGTTTTGCACCAGCTGACAAGGTCCATTTTGAACCAATTAAAGGCCTCCTTGAAGCATTTGACCTTCAAGGCAGTTTTCCTCTTGGCCCTGGGTTCGGGCAAGCGTAGAAGTGAGATACATGCTTGGCAAAAAGCCCAGCACCATTGATGGTTATAGGTCACCCATTGTTGATAAACTGGAAATTCACCCTTCAACATCAGTAAGGACGAAAATCTCGCTCGTCTCCTGGATAGTTTCCTCAGAGACAGACCCAGAGGCAGGAGTGGCATACCCTCCTGGAACTTCTCACTGGCCGTGCATCAGCTAAGACTCCATTGGATCCAATCAAGGAGGCCCCCTTGAAGCATTTGACCTTCAAGACGGTATTCCTCTTGGCCCTTGGGTCGGACAAGTGCAAAAGTGAGATTCATGCCTGGCAAAACTGATATATTGGACACCAATCCGATTGGTCAAAGGTGTCCCTGTATCCATCACCCAGCTTTCTATCCTAGAATCAGCTGGCCATAGAGTGTCCAGTGTGGCCCCTGGGGTTATAACAGCCCTGGCCCCGACTCTGGATAGATCCCTCAAGTCTGACAGGTCCCTCTGTCCGGTCAGAGCATTGTGCTACTATTTGGACAGGACCTCAGACATCAGGCAGAATAAGGAGGTGGCTTTTGTCTCCTTTAAGAAAGGTTTCAACAAAGACATCTCACCTGCCACTATCTCCTCTTGGATCAAGCAGACTGTGATCCTATGTTATGAGCTCTCTGACCAGGAGGCCCACATTTAACATCAGGTTAAAGCCCATGATGTCAGGGCCTTTGCTGCTTCTAAGGCCTTCCAGTCGGGAGTCTCCTTAGATCCAATCTTGTCAGCCTGCCACTGAATTCACAATACCTTCATACAGTTCTATATGAAGGGCGGGGCTTGGGCTGATTCAGAGCTTTACCAGTTGGGCTCGGTAGTGGCTGCTCAGCAGATCCACATGTGGCCCTTAGATTGAGGAGATATGTATATATGTATAAACAGTTTCTTCATGTACATAAGAATTAAGTGTGGCGTACTTCCTTTGGGAGGTTTATTCTGGGACTGAACTCATCCCTCTTTTCCCCTACCTCAGAGCAGGTCTGCAAAAAAGGGGGGGGGGTGACGGCGGTATAGCCCCGGGTAACCGGCTGCTGGCAACCGACCATGGCCTTGCAGGGTTTCCTGACCTTAAAGTCAACCCAGGCCTGGACCTATAGGTCTCCTGACGAAGTCAGCCTAGACCGTAGGTTAAAATTTGCTATTACTTGTGAGTTCACATAAGTCCCTAGTAACTTACCCGCCGACCAAGCGGTAGTTATTCAGCAATTGTCCATTGGATAGGATGTATTAACGCAATAAAATTGCAAATTTAATAAGTAAATTAAATTTTTATAAGTTAATACTCTATCCAATGGACACACAAGACCCTCCCACCGACCCCGCTATCAGCTTACTAGGGGTCTAATAGTTTTAGACAACGAAAAAGATGCTATGACGTCATGTTGTCTAGACAGGAAGTAAATACCATGCGCCACCTGGCGAATGCACAGTACTGGGACCGGCCAGCCGGTGGAAACACAGGACGTCTTTTTCTGGCGTTTGGCGGGCCGGTCTGCGCCGACCGGTTTAGCAATTGTCCATTGGATAGGGTATTAACTTATAAAAATTTAATTTACTTATTAAATTTGCAATTCTATCATGTCAAAATATTTAGATCTGCATTTCCATTGACACAACTTGTCAAAATGTAGACATGTTTCCCCGCTTGTCACCACACTGCTTGCCTTATTGTACAGCATACTTCATCAGTGTATCAGTTAGTGGGTGGATGATTAGATGTGTGATTGATAAAATGTTTATGACAGTGTACTATCACTCACAATATCTAATGATCAATTATTCAGTTTAGTCTTACCTTTCAAAGTATATCTGAATACCCATACTCTTTTAAATATGTTGGACAGTTTTATTTAATCAATAAATAAATTTTTACCTGGTCTATATCTTGGAAACCATAAGGTGTAGGAAGTTGTTACTTGGTAGGGACATTGGTTGGGGGTTGTAGGTGTGCAAATGTCATGGTGTGACCTTGATTTGATCTTTGACCTCGCTGTAGTGACCTTGACCTATAATATCTTGTCCGGGCTATATCTCGGCAACTGTAAGGTGTATTAAGTTGATACTTGGTAGGGACATTGGTTGGGGTTGTAGGTGTGCAGCATCATGGTGTGACATTGATTTGACCTTTGATGTTACTGTAGTGACCTTGACCTTTAAAAGTTTGTTTGGGCTATTTCTTGGATTCCATAAGGTGTAGAATGTTGACACTTGGTAGGGACATTGGTTAGAGGGTGTAGGTGTGCATCATAGTATGTCCTTTAATTTTGGCTGTGTGAAAGTGTGTTCATCTGCCATTTTTGAGACATGTTTCTCTTATGACAAAGATACAGTGTATATGGATTGCTGCAACTGATTATTATATGTACTATATCTCATGGTGTTAAAAAAATTTTCCCCAGGGTGTGGCATATGAGCATCTCTGATGCTATTTTCTAGTTCTATCATAAATTTGTTACCCCAGTCAATTTCCTTAATTAAATCGTCACATAACTATGCTTAAATTAATCCCAAGATATGCCTAAAATTGATAATATTAGACATGTTTCTGTTGTTTTTAAGTTCTTTTGAATGCTATAATTAATTTGATCAAATGTATAAACATATACATGTATCTTTTATTAAAGAAAACAAATATTTTAACCATTTCTAAAAATTTTCTCTCACTATTTTAGGTTAAAGTTAAAAGTAAAAATAAGATAGATAAATCAGAATTTTATAAACAGTGTTCTTGCATAATATTTGACCTTCAGTCTATTTTACAAGGAATAAACATAAACAAAATTTACAAGAAATACTAAAGGTACAGAGAAACAAGTACTATTTCCTGTAAGTGTTCATTATAAATATAACACATCCAAGTTTCATTGGTAAATACAACACACTGCAACTCATCAGTAGCCTCTGTATGTTTCATATGGTGTGACATATTATTATTCTGATATCACATTGCTTTAAAACATATAAAGAGACTCATTTTATTACGCTACAATCGCTTACCATGTGGGACTTAATGCTGTTCTCGGGTTGCCACACCCGGGGCCAACGTCTTAGAAAAAAAGATCGTTCTTGTTAGCCACCGGATATACTGGTAGTTGTCGTCACATGATAACTTCTGACCAATCGTCCTACTTTCTCGTTGGCCACGATGACTGGTAGCAGTTTGTAAATATACAGACATTTTCATTTATTTCTCAGTATTCACGTATTGTTGGAGGCTAATATTTGGATATTTCTTTAAATATATGTCATAGATTATCCTGTAAAATTTTTAATTTCACAACTTAAGTATTTTCCTTACAATCCGCGTGTTTTGAGTTTTCTCGGTTCAGGCAATCTTAATTGTACGTCTTTTTATTGCGTTAAAATGTCCCTTCATCAAGCAAACAAAGACAAACCGAGAGCTCAGAAATGCCGCCATTTCTGCTTCAGTTTTGATACTCATAATTACTGCCCTACCTGTAGGGAGGCTGGCAAGGGAGATGACCCCTGTGTCACTTTTGAAGCGCCCTGCCATATTTGTATGTCTCTCTCTGATGAACAATTACAAAAGATTCAAAACAGGAAGCGGTACTTAAAAAAGCAAAAAGCGGAAACTAGTTCCAAAGATGAACTAGATCTCTTGGGTGAAGGCGATGGGGACTCTTTTAATGGTTCTAATGCAGACCTTGAGAGTGCTGCCGATAACCTCTTTACCTCACCCCCCCGTCCTCAACCTCTCGCCTTCAGTTCTTTATCACTAAAGACCCCAGCCAAGGCTGTTCCTCCCACCCCAGGTACTGTTTTACAAAATAAAATTCAAAGAAATCTAGAGAAATCCCTGGGTGATTCCTTAAATATACATATCCAGCAGCAAATGGGTTCCTTCCAGGCATCCGTGTTAGAAGCATTTCAGTCACTCCGAGAGGAGTTAGCAGTTAAAAAATCTGCCGAGGTTGATCCCTCGCCTCATGCTTCAAAAGCTGGTCCATCCAGCAACTCTGCTGCTCATCTGGACCTACCCCCTCCGAGGTCTAGTACTAATGCACAGTCCGAGGCTATGGATGTGGACGTTGGTCCAGCACTCCCTCCTCGTCTAGTACTAAATCAAACTTCCTCGGATCAGTACGTTGCCCCTTCTGAAGCAATACCGAAGGATTCCTCGTACTCACATAAAAAACAAAGCCACAGACAAACAGTAACACCGAGCTCTGCCTCGGATCATCTGGATGAGGATTCCGACGACTCTCGGATCCATCCTAGACCTAAGAAACACTCTGACAAGAGCAAGCATAAATCTAGGTCCAGATATGTGTCATCTTCAGAGGAAGATCACTCCCCTGTGGCTAGACACAGGTCTTCTAAGCCCTCTAGGGCTCAGCCCTCAGGCGCAGCTTCTGATCAAGACCTCCCACAACATGATCCAGACCCCCCTTATTATAGGGAAGTAGCCCTGTCTGACATTCCCTCCCAATACTCTGAAGAGGTAGACACCTTCAGGCGCATTCTTTCTCTCCCTGACCCCAGGGACTCTATGCCTAGGTCTTCACCTTCAGTGTTGGGTCTGGATGACGAAAAAGGCCGTCAAGAGCTCAGACCTAGAGGTCCTTCCTCTATCTTACCACTTAGCTCAGTTATCAAGGATGCCTTTGATAAATTTCAACATGATTTCAAAGCTGCCAATTTATCTGAGGGAAAATATGTCAAGCCTCCTCCATCCACTTCTAAGTGGTATAAGGTTGGACAGCCCACTTTTCAAGACAAAATCCAGGAGTTGAATACGGACTTTGCCAAGATCTGTATTACTCCTAGACCTCCTGGGGCACCAGTAGCCAAAGTCCCTATGCCAGTCCTTAAGGAGCTGGAACATCAGGCTAGACAAAATATCTCAACCCTCAATTTCACCGCTGCCTTTGCCAAAACCTCTTCTTCTTGCAATGCTTCCTTGGAGAAGTGTCAACATAGCATCAAGTCAACTGTCAAGAAGATTAAATCTCAGATCCAGAAAGGTGCCAATCCTGAGAAAGCAGCAAAGCGCGGATATGAGGAAGTTGCTGAGTACTTGGATTTTTGGAACAAGACTGTTCTTGTTCAACATAGAGCTCTTACCTGTCTCAGTAAATCGCTAGCCCATATTCTCCAGAGGGAATTATATTCCATGGCTAATACCGGCTTGCTTAGGCGCGAAGCCGAAATGACTTTATTGCATCCCCAGTTAGGGGAAACGAGACGCCAAGAACTTAGGAACTCGTCCTTCTGGGACTCCTCCTTGTTCGAGTCTCAACTTGTAAAGGAAGGTGAGGACTTCCTTCTCAAAAAAGGCACCTCAAAGGATTCTCAGGGTTTCGCACCCTACCAGAATAAGCCCTTTCGTGGCCCCCACAAGAAAAGAGGCTCCTACAGGAAACGCCCCTATGGGGGCAATACCTCTCAAAGCAGTAGCCAATCCTTTCCCTCGGGAAGAGGAAAATCCAACTTCAGAGGCTCCAGGGGTCGTTTTCGACCCCACAATAGAGGAAGGGGGCGTGGAAACCCCCCTTCGCAATGACTCCTCCATAGCCTCATTCAGTCCACCAGTAGGAAGTCGCCTCCGTTCTTTCAAGAGAGACTGGCAAACAAACAAATGTTCTCAAAACGTGTTAAACATTATCACCAATGGCTACGTTCTGCCATTCCGTTCAAAGCCAAACTTGATCAGATTCCCTCTGATTCTATCAGAGTACAAGGCCCAACAAAAAGACCAAGCCTTGGCCACTTGTATCCAGTCTCTCTTGTCAAAGAACGCCATCGAAAGGGTGGAAAACGTAAAATCTCTCGGGTTTTACAGTCGCCTGTTCCTAGTACCCAAGCCTCACCAAAGGTGGAGGCCAGTCATAGACTTAAGCAGGCTCAACACTTTTCTCCATGTAGAAAAGTTCAAAATGGAAACCCCGGAGTCCATCCGGACTTCCCTGGTCCCAGGGGAGTGGGTATCGTCGATAGACCTGTCGGACGCATACCTTCACATCCCCATCCATCCCAACTCAAGGATGGGCAACTACAAGGCCCAGGTGTTCCAGTTCACCTCCCTACCTTTCAGACTGGCCACAGCCCCCCAGGTCTTTACGATGATCGTAAAGGAAGTGAAACTAATGGCCCTCTCAAGAGGACTCAGAATTCACCAATACCTGGACGACTGGCTGATCAGGTCTCAGTCCCAGGAGGAATCTCAAAGGGACACACAGGCAGTAGTAGACCTAACCCAATCCTTGGGTTGGATAATCAACCAGGAAAAATCAGAACTGAAACCTACTCAGGTGTTTTCGTTCGTGGGCTACGAATACCACCTAGATTCAGCCCTTGTAAGACCCACTCACGAGAGATGGCTCAAACTTCAGGATTTGATCCTACAACTCAAGTCAAAACGTGTTTTGACTGCAAGATGTTTGATGTCTCTAATTGGGTTGCTAGCCTCAACGGAGAAAATGGTCCCGGAGGGACGCCTTCACATGAGGCCCTTTCAGTTTCATCTCAAGGAGCACTGGAGATATCCTCAGTCGCTGGACAACCTCCTTCCTTGGACAGAAGCCATTGTAGCCCACCTAGATTGGTGGCAAAATCCCTCAAATGTGATGAAAGGCGCAGACCTTCATCCCAAGGACCACAGTATCCAACTCTTTACCGACGCCTCAAACGAAGGTTGGGGCGCTCACTTAGATCAAAATTCTACAAAAGGGCTGTGGTCAGAGCGGGAAAAAAGGCTACACATAAATGTCCTGGAATTGAAGGCGGTCTCCCTGGCCCTTCGAGACTTCAAGGACCAGTGCCAGAATCAAACAGTGTTAGTTGCGACGGACAACTCAACAGTGGTAGCCTACATCAACAAGCAAGGGGGAACTCACTCAGCAGAGATGTGCGCTCTCCTGTGGAAAATCATGACCTGGTGCCATCACTACCATATAACATTGAAAGCCAGGCACATTCCAGGGTGTCTGAATGTGATGGCCGACCTCCTATCCAGGTCCAACCAAGTGCAGTCAACAGAATGGTCCCTGCACCCTCAGGTCTTCAAGCAAATCTGCCGGAAGTGGTTCACCCCTCATGTAGACTTATTCGCTACTCACCTGAATCACAAACTCCCTCTATATGTGTCTCCTATCCCAGACCCAAGGGCCTGGAACATAGATGCTCTGAACATAAACTGGACCAACCTCACGGCTTACGCCTACCCTCCTACGGCTCTCCTTCACAAGGTGATCCAAAAGATCAAGCAATGCCATTGCCTGATCATCGTGATAGCCCCAGGCTGGCCAGGGATGCCCTGGTTTTGGGACCTAGTGCAGCTCTCAACAGAGATCCCACTACAACTCCCAGTGTCAACGACCCTACTCAAACAGTCCCACAACTATGTGTTCCACAACAATCCACAACAGCTGAACCTCCACGCCTGGTGTCTAGGAGCGGACAACTCCAGGAACAAGGCTTCTCTGTGGAGGTGGCAGAGAGAATTGCTGCCCCTCAGCGGTCATCAACAAGGACCATCTACCGGTCAAAGTGGGCCCTATTTGAAAAATGGTGCAGAGAAAATTCGGTGGATTTCTTCACTCCATCTGTGAAACAAATCTCAGATTTTTTCATGTACCTGTACCAAGACCTAAACAGGCGCCCCTCGACCATTGATGGTTACAGGACTGCTATCGTTGACACTTTGGGCCCAACGGCCCAACACATTGCGCACAATGCAGACCTTCATAGGTTACTCTCCAGTTTTCACAGGGATCGTCCAAAAAGTTCCAGAAATTTACCCAAGTGGAACCTTTCTGTTGTCCTTAACGAGCTCACCAAAGCACCATTTGAGCCCATGAAAGACTCAGACCTCAAACATCTTACTCTCAAAACTGCTTTCTTGCTAGCCTTGGCCTCCGACAAGCGCCGCAGCGAAATCCATGCCTGGGTCGCTAACAAAGTAGCTAATTTAGGCCAATGGGAAAAGGTAGCCTTGTTCCCTTCTTCTGATTTCATAGCCAAAAACCAACTAGCAAGAGAAGGTTCTCAAAGTGTGTCACCAGTGACTATTCCTGCTTTGACTACCATTGTAGATAGACAGTTTAAGGAAGACAGGACCCTGTGTCCCGTGCGGGCCCTGAGGTTCTATTTGGACCGAACTAAAGACCTGAGAGGGTCTCGTTCTCTCCTTTTCATCTCCTTTAAGAAAGGACATACCTCAGACATCAGACCCGCTACACTCTCCTCATGGTTGAAACAAACCATTCTACTTTGTTATAAACAAGCAGATCAACAAGCCTTGGACTTGGTCCAAGTCAAAGCGCATGACATCCGGGCCTTTGCGGCCTCTAAGGCCTTTTACGGTGGCGTATCGGTGGACCAAATCATGCAAGCCTGTCACTGGAAAGCTCACAACACATTCACAAATTTTTACCTAAAAGACCTTACTTGGTCGGACACCGACAACAATATGTATCTGGGACCCGTAGTGGCGGCACAACAAGTCCTAGATCCTTCCCCTCAGACCAGTTGTCCTCGGAAAGAAAAAAGGGGGGGGGGGGGGCACATCCGCTACAACCAAGTCTTCAGGAGTCTCTCCCAGGATCTAGGTATTCCTTTACCTTCAAGATGTTACGGGTAAGGTCATTTTATTTTTTCAATTATCAGGTAATTTCTATTAAGGACTTAATCAGTTGTCGTTAATCTCATATTTCAGGTTAAAAATTTCATGAGATACCCGACCACGGGGTTGGTCAGTCACACGTGAAGGTCTAATAGGGACCCTTAGACCTCGAAGTGAGCACTGCTGCACTTCCGTCCTACTACCAAACATCTGGACAGTTTTAGCACTGTCCCTTTTTACTCAGGTTTTTGGCTCGTTACAGGCCCGGTCTTCGGTATCGGGGCTCTGTAAAAGGGACTCAGACTGGCATTTTCTGGCACTATTCTGTATATATTTTAATTCAAATCTTAGAAAAAAATTACATATCTTCCAGTCTCAGCTGTAATCCCGCCACCGGGCGGTTGAATTCAGCATTAAGTCCCACATGGTAAGCGATTGTAGCGTAATAAAATTGTAAATTTTAATTACTTAAATGTAGCTTTTATAAGCTACAAGCTTACCATGTGGGACTTAGAAGAGTCCCACCCTGCCTCCCCGCTGTTTACAGCTGAGGGGTAGGTTTAATAAAATTTCAACGAGAAGTAGGGCGATTGGTCAGAAGTTATCACGTGACGACAACTACCAGTATATCCGGTGGCTAACAAGAACGATCTTTTTTTCTAAGACGTTGGCCCCGGGTGTGGCAACCCGAGAACAGCATTAAGTCCCACATGGTAAGCTTGTAGCTTATAAAAGCTACATTTAAGTAATTAAAATTTACAAATTTATGTCATAGATGTTGTAGGCAATTCAGAAGCTTTTGAAAAGCGTCCTATACATAGCCGCAAAATATCATAAAAAGTGTAGCTTTTTGCCTGAATAGATGTGGCACGCAGGTTGAGAAGGAGTTAATGTGTGCTTTACTCTCTTGACTAGTTTCCTAATTCACCAGAACTTTAAACACAAACCAAAATGCAAATATCATTTGCCAGTATACTGCACTAGAAGGTAATACACAATTCAACTTATGACAAAGAATTGCATATACTCTGATGATATATTGGAGAGTCCTCAAATATTTGTTGAATTTGATCCATTCTGACCTACTTTATAATGCAATTCTTCTGTAATTACATAAATATGTATCCTTTTCAGGATTCCTGAACAAACTTGTAATGTCAGAAACTATTCAACCCAGGAATGGGAAAGCAAATAATATGTTTGTATATTTCACAGGACCTAAATTACTGAGTGCATTTTACACTAAGTTTTCAACATAGCAAATGTACATCAAGTAACTGAAGACAGTGCTAACAGTTACATTGAAATAAGACACCTCAGAGAGTAATAATTTTAAAAGTTAAGAATCTTGTACAAAATTCTGTTTATCTTTGAGTTAAAGTAATTATGTGTTAAAACTACAGAATAGTAGAGTAATGATTATAATTCTAACACAGAAACACAGTTCCCACTGTATTCATTGACAGAAAAAAACCTTCATCAGTTTAACTTTTATGACATTTTGTATGTGTGGCCTAATCTGTATATTGTATCCACTAATTTGTTGCATACTGTTCAGAGGATAGAATTTTCTGTAAAAACTAAAGAGAATAGACACATTGCCACCCCACGCCATATAACAGCTGTGCAGGTATTGCTTTCACAGATGGTGTCCAGCTTGGTGGGGGTCGGGCGGGCAGGTGGGCTGCGGAAAAAATCTTGTTAGACCTATATTTCAGAAACTGTAAGGTGTAACATGTTGATACTTGGTAGGGACATTGGTTGGTGGTGTTGGTGTGCAGTGTCATTGTGTGACCTTGATTTATTTCTCTTGCACCTTTACATAACGTACACTTTCTGAAAGTTTCCTGATATCTGTACTGTTTCACCTCTTCTCTAACTCCAAAGCTGTTTCCCCAGGCTGTGGAGTATTGGCATGTCAGATGCCATTTTAGCCCTTCTGTAAGGTCCAATTTTACATAATGATGACTAAAGTGTGTACCTCAAAACTGTCTAAATATTTAAAATATATCTCTGCCCTGGCACTTGGAATTTTTATAGAGGTTAAAAACTTCACGCTTTCTTCATTCAAGTTAAGTGCCAGTGACACTTGCCAGGTCACTTATCTTTTATGTAATCTTACTATTGAAATGGTATACTTGTAAAGAAACTTTGGTACGTCTTGCTGTCTTATAACCCTCTGACTCAAAGGTCAGAGTTATAACTTTAAGTCCCATTCAACAACCATCCTTTCAGCTCAAAATAAGTAATTAAGCAGCCCGTCAGGGGCGCTTATTTGTTTTCACATAAGTTTGACTGATCGCCGTTGCAGGATTAGGGTCTCCCTTGAATAACTACTTGGGCTTTCAAATTTTTCTTTCCGTCTTATCTTTCTTTAAAACTATAGAGGCGGGAAAAAATTTTTGTGATACTTTGTGGAGACCTTAAGCTTCACTTAAGGTAACCTTAAGCATTTTTCAAAAACAACCCGTCATCGCGTTTCGGAAAAAAACACACACACCTGTGCTATAAAATTTATCAGTTACATTTTAGACCTAAACCTGCAGGTCGGAAAGGATTTTCTGATTAATCGGACCATAGATGCCTGAATCGGAGGGGTTTTATTTTCGTAAATTTTTTTAAAATGGGTACTTGGTCTGTATCTTAATAACGGTCAAGATTTCGGTGGTTTGTTGGAATAACTTATTCAGCTACTTTTTGATAATCTTTCACATGCTGAAGTTTTAGCCCTGTATCTGCAATCTTAAGTTCACGTTAATGTCAAAAAAGGGGGGTTTAGCCTTCCAGTTCACTTAGTTTTAGACTTTTTTCAACCAAACTTGGCATACATATTAAGATTTACCAAAGGATTATCCTGACTTTATGGTAACCTTAAACTGCTAATATAATTGGAGCTATGGCCCCCTTAAAGTCATAAAATTGGAATAAAACCGTCTGACCCCTTTCTTTTTCCATATCTAAGATATATTGATATTGAAGTGACATTCTGATTTTATGGTCACCTTAAAGTCACAATATGAATGAAGTTATGGTTACCTTACAGTGAAAAAAGGAAGTTTTCAGCCTTCAACTATCTTATTGTTCAACTGACCTGAGCTAAACTTATGCACTTATAAAGGATGACAAAAGGGACATTCTTCCTTTATGGTCACCTTAAAGTCCCAATATGAATGAAGTTATGGCCACCTTGCAGTGAAATTATAGAGTTTCTAATCTCCAGCTATTGTATTATTCAGCTGACCTCAGTTAAATTTTGCACACTTATTAAAGATGAAAATAGGGACATTCTTGTTTTCTTTTCACCTTGGAGTTCCAATGCAAGCACAGTCATGGCCATCTTGAGGTTAAAATGAGGGTTTTCAGCTCCCAACTGACTTACTGTTCAATGACATCAGTTCAACTTGACACATTGATTAAGTTTAAGGAAGACTTCTAATGACCTTTTTATTTAAAATTCCTGTATTTAAGAGTCTTTGGCCAACTTAACATAATAAATATATAGTTTTTCCTCCCACCTCATTTAATTTAAGACTTTTTAAAACCACACCTGCCACATGTATACTTAAAACAAAATTTCTGTTATCTGCAAAGCTAACCTAGTATTTTTGAAGTTATGGCATCTTCAAAGAAAAAAATGAGGTATTTAGCATGACGTGATGTGGTTATTAATATATTGCAGCTGATCAGTGTTCATATAATATAAATTCCCAATTTTAGGCACATTAAAAAAATCCCACATTCTTCTGATTCCATTCTTGTGGAATTGTGTGGATATGACTTTTCCTTTTTGGGGAAAAAAGCTTTAATTAATTCAGCTTTTGTTTAGCTGCAGGAGTTGTTGATCTAGCTACTTATTCACATACACTATGTAAATTGGTCAAATGTATAGAGTTGACTTCTTTCAGAAGATAAGATGACTGGAAAAAACACTTTCTCATAAACAGTTGTTTTATCTTAAGCATATTTATCTTATAAAAATATTAAATAACAATGAATTATCAGAGGCATAAAATGCCTCAAAGATACACAACATATGAATGTCCCTATCTATAGCCAGCTATAGTTTACTACAGTGTATCTTTATCATTATCTGTTTTTTCTCCTCGAACTCTGTATTTGCTTTTGTGTGATATCTATCTAGAGACAGATTCACTAACTCACGCCTCACTGTGCTTTGTGTGTTGACATCTGTGTGTGTGTGTTGGGGTGTGTGGGGGGGTGTGTGTGTGTGTGTGTGTCTGCACAGTGAAAGTTGATAAGGGATATCAAGATGTATTCATTTCTTTTCATTAAGGGATATGCCTACAGTAAATCTTTTTCGGGGTTAACAATTCAGACCCGGACATTTATCTTTAGGTTCATGGAAGAAAAGCCTTGTGGAAAGAATACCTTGTCTGTTTTGAGAGAATGGAAAAAGCCTTAATAATATGTAAAAAAACCTTAGCCTTTCATGATATTCAGATATAGAGTCATGTGTAAATTAAAAATGTTAACAATAACATCTGACAACACAACTTTGTGTATTTTTTTTACAATGGAACAATAAAGGATTTCACAAATACGATTATCTTAAGCATATTTATCTGATAAAAATATTAAATAGCAATGAATTTTCAGAGGCATAAAATGCCTCAAAGATATACATATGAATGTCCCCATCTATAGCCAATTATAGCTTACTACAGTGTATCTTTATCATTATAAATCTAGGATTAAATATCTCCTGGAAAAAATTTACGATCTCAAATTTACAGCAAAAATGATATATTCTTTTCATAAAATATACCACTCTACGAAACACAATAAAGCTCACATTCTGCTTACAGTCTAATACTGCAACTGATACAGTTTTTAGATAATCCACTTTTCCATCAGATACAAAACACAGTAAAGCTTACCTTCTCCTTACAGTCTCATGCCACAACTACTACAGCTTTATTAATTCAAGTCTCCATCCGGGCCGTTCATTTTTATTAGCAAAAACCTTTTTCTAGTTTAAATTATGCAAACAGTTTTTCTTGAGGGAACTCTATCTTGTTTTAGTTTTAACTTCTTTATTCCATTTTCTAAAAATCAAAATTTTGTGGCATAATTTGTCGCACAAGCTGTACAAAAGCTCTTAGATTTCTTGTCTTGAGTAAACTGTCACTTAATCGGAGAAATTGTAACCTATGTTAGGAAATGGGAAATGGTGAAAAAATAAGCAAATACTTGTAATGTCTGGAACTAACTGGAGACACTTCAAAATCCATCAGTGCAGTTTTGTCCCCTTAGCTGGTGTTTTAATTGCATAAAAATCTGCAGTTTGAGGGAGAGGGCTGTGCAGTGGCAGTCAATACTTATGAAGTAAGCTGAGGGCTTTTGGTGTTTTTATGGTATTTCTTGTGTGGCTGTGTTTGAGATGTCTATGATGTCCAATCAATGTGTAAGGGTGATACTTTATTGCACCCGGCCCATTGCTCATACATAAGTGTACTTGATCACATGTTTCTCCAGATCAAACATGTCTGCCTTTGTGCTGTTTTTTGATGTGAACCATGTGCCAGTGTCTGTATAAACCCTGAAAATACAGACCCATAAATCCAGACGGTATCTCATTTACTTCACTTTAGCTCTTTAATTAAAGTTTTTATGTATAACCCTGAACTAATGTAAGTCCACCCTACCCAAGCATGAAACTGCTACAAGATCAACTGTGTGTACTGAATCTTGCTTTATCACATGTAATTGTGGTCTCTGTGGTTTTCTGTCTTGTAACTAAATGGGTTACCAGATTTTTTCACTATGGATTTCAGATTTATTGGATTAAGATTCCAGTGGTGTTCAGTTCATGTTTCTGTTTTATAATTTAATTTTATTGTTAGTGCATTGAGGGATTGAAGGTAACAGTATCCATGCAATGTGATGCAATGGTATCATGTTACATGATCACTGGTGGATAAATTTACTGAAACTAACATCGATACCTTTCAGTTTTGGGAAAAAAATATTTTGAGAAGGATATTCCGTAAAAAAGGGAAATAAAAGTTTGTATAATAAGAGGTGTAAACTGTTATATTCTTGACAATTGTCTCATTTTGAACAGATCTAAAAGTGATATTCCATTTGGACCAAACAAGTTACTACTTTAACCCAAGCTATTAGACCTTTAGTGATCATTTATCACAATGATAAAGATTTATATGTCCATAAAATCATGTTCAAATTGCTGATCAGTTGTAAAAAGCCCATTTAGAGACCAAGACATTTAAAGACAGATGATACAACACTTGAGACCCCACTTTTCCTGCTGCTTCTGTCTACAGGACTAGCAGATAGCACATATACACATCTAGTTCTGCTTACATTTTGTGTTCACATATACACAAGGTTTTGCTTTGATGTACATCTTACTTGTTGTTCTGTTTAATGTGTCCTCTGACTTTTCTGTATGGCTGACTTCTTGCTCATGTTATGTGACTTGTGTTTACTTTTAGTCACTGAGTTCTTGGTCAAATTTTACAATGTAATGAAATAGACACTTGCTTTTTAACCCCAACCTATAGGCTGGGGTTATAGTCATCCCCTGCACATCTGGGTGGCATTGGTGGTGTTCGGCATTAAGGTTGTTGGTGTTCCACAGCATAAACCCATGCGTGGAGTTTCACCAAATTTTTAGGATATGTTTACCCCAAGAGGATCTGAAGCTGTTAAGGTTTTGGGGGTATCTGGCAGCAACTCTTGCCATGGCAACATGGTTAAGATTTTTGGGTCTTAAAGTTTAGGAGTGTTGCACAGCATAAACGCATGCATGGATTTTCGTCAAATTTTCAGAATACGTTTACCCGAAGAAGATCTAGAGCTGATTAGGTTTTGTGCATATCTGGCAACAACTGTTGCCATTGTAACACTTTTAACATTTTGGGTCTTAAACTTTGCGTGTTCCACAGCCTAAAGCCATGCGTGGATATTCACCAAATTTCCAGGATTATGCTTAGTCCAAGAGGGTCTATAGCTGATTAGCTTTTGGAAAGTGTCTGGCAAAAGCTGTTGCCATTGCCACCGATTAAATACTTTTTCGTCTTTAACTTCTTTATTAGAAGGGGGCGCTTTTAAACCATTGTTACTACAGTTGCATTTCTGCCACCGGCCAAAGGCTGGTGTTGGAAGATTATAAAACGTCTTCCATGCGTGCATATGTGCATTTGTCTCATTTTTACATAAATTTTATATCTCATTAATTTATGAAGATATCTTCACCAAATTTGCAGAGCATGTTAATGGCTGTGAGAACATGTCTGTAAAAAATTTCTTCTCATTTTAAAAAATGAAATGGCTGCCATAGTTGATTGTTTGAAAATCAGTAAGATGTTCTAAAACTTGAAATATTTCAGCTGGCTTTATAAGATTTTCGCAAAATGTATATGGCTAGGAAAACTTACCTCAGAGTAATTTTGGCTTGTTTAGAGTGAGAAAACAACTTATATGTATGTTTTCCCCCTTCTACAAAAATTGCAATGTTATTGCCCATTTAGTTGAACCTGCGGGCCGGGTTTTTGCCTGCCGAGGCTGTCTATTTTTATGCTTTGTTGTTTTAATTGAACTATTGGAACCTAACAGTGTCCCCACACATTGATTAACAGGAGGATAAAGTTACCAAGTGAATGGAATAAGTTACAGTTAAGATGAGATTTAAAAAATAGTCGCTCTACTCCATGTTCACCCGTTTCATCATCCTATGTCTTGGAGGATATACCGGTACATCAGTTTGACATCTTAGCACTGTATAAATCCTTAAAATGACATTTTATTGCGCTACAATAACTTACCATGTGGAACTGAATGCTTTCTCGGGAGGCCGCAGGCATCCGGCCAATGTCCAAGAAAAATAGACATTTAGCATTAACCGGATCCCGGTGCTGAGAGTGTACCATAACAGTGTAATCTCGCATCTAACCCTTCTTCTCTCATTGGCCGCGTGACTAGCAAGCGTTTAAAATAAGCTAACTTTATTTCACTGTTTTCTCAGGATATACATATTGTTGGATGTTACCTTTCAGCCATTTGTTTTATTTTGTGTCATAGCTTATTCTGACAAAGTTTGAAAAATGCAGGATAAGTATTCTTTGATTATACCTTGTTTTGTGAGTTTTCCGCGCTTCGACTCAGATTTTATTGCTGTAAAAATGTCTTCCCACCAAACCAGTGCAAAGCCCAGATCATCTAAATGTAGGCATTTTTGTTTCTTATTTGATACCCATAATTACTGTCCTACGTGCAGAGAATCTGGCAAAGGGGATGACCCTTGTGTTACAAATGAAACGCCATGCAATATTTGTGCTAATTTTACTGAAGGACAACAAATAAAAATCAAGCACAGACGTAGATATCTAAGAAAACAAAACGTCTCGGATCCCTGCAATACTTCTAAAGAAGATGATCTGGACTTATTGGGGGATGACGTGGAAGCGTTTTCTGGCTCTCAAGCAGACCTTGAGGGTGCTGCTTATAATTAAGCGTCCCTGAAAGGGCACTTAATTGGTTTCGCGTCAGTTTCCTCGCCTCCGCATTATGGTCTCCCTTGCATATCTCCCTTATTATTGCAAGCTTTTTAACCATATTTGGCAGTTATATACCTTGGGCGTGGGAAAATTTTTCCACATGCTTAAATTTGACCTTTGATCTTTATCAAGGTCACATGATCAACAAATAGTTTTTTTGGGTACACCCGCCCGTCATCGCAGTTCAGGAAAATCTACTGACCGCAGAGGCACATGTTTATACTATCAAAAACGTGAGCTGATTAGATTTTGGGAGCAATCCGATGAAAATTGACCGATTTATGAGTGATTTTCTCACAGGTACCAATCAGAAAGCTTAAAATTCATGTGAACCCCCCTATTATCTTCTTAAGTATTGCATTTAAAACCATAAAATGTATTGGGAGGTAGTAGGAAACCATATGTGGAGAGTCTAGAAAGCAAGTCAAATTTCCCCCCCGACCCCCCTGTAGGGGTCAAACTGGGGTCATAAAATAGCCAATTTCATCTTTTCCCCTTATATCTCCTTTATTCTTGCTTCTAGAGCTTGAGAATGTATTAAGAGGTATTGGGAAACCATATGTGGAGAGTCTAGATAGCCGGTCATATTTACCCCCAGACCCTCCCCTTATGGGTCAAACTGGGGTCATAAAATAGGCGATTTTGTGTTTTTGCCTTTTATCTCCTTTATTCTTGCTTTTAGAGCTTTAGAATGTATTAAGAGGTATTGGGAAACCATATGTGAAGAGTCTAGATAGCTGGACAGATTTACCCCCGGACCCCCCCTTATGGGTCAAACTGGGGTCATAAAATAGCCAATTTTGTGTTTTTGCCTCATATCTCCTTTATTCTTGCTTTTACAGTTTTAGAATTTATTAAGAGGTATTGGGAAACCATATGTGAGGAGTCTAGATAGCTAGTCAGATTTACCCCCGGACCCCCCCTTATGGGTCAAACTGGGGGTCATAAAATAGCCGATTTTGTGTTTTTGCCTTATATCTCCTTTATTCTTGCTTTTAGAGTTTAGAATGTATTAAGAGGTATTGGGAAACCTTATGTGAAGAGTCTAGATAGCTGGTCAGATTCTCAAAGATGCTTTTGAGAAATTTGAACAGGATTTCTTGGCCTTTAATTTACCTGACGGTAAATATATCAAACCACTGCTTCAACAGCAAAATATTGCAAGGTGGGACAGCCTTGTTTTGAAGACAAACTTCAGGAGCTCAGTACAGATTTTGCCAAGATCTGCATTTCTCCTAAACCCTCTGGGGCTCATATGGGCAAGGTTCCCCTACAAGTTCTTAAAGAACATAAACACCAAGCTAGGAAGAATCTCTCTGTCATTAACTTTACAGCTACTTTCGCAAAGACTGCTTCTGCTTGTAACACTGTTATGAAGAAGTGTCAGCACAGTATTAAGGCTACCTTTAAAAGGGTTAAAAGCCAGAGTCAATAGGTTGCTGATCCTGAAAGAGCTGCCAGGCGTGGCTATGAAAATGCCTGTGACTATTTTGAGATTATGAATAAGATAATTCTTATTCAACAGAGAGCCTTAGCCTGCCTCAGCAAATCTGTAGCCCATATACTCCAGAGGGAGCTGTGTACCATGGGCAACACTGGCCTGCTAAGACGTGAGGCCGAGATGACCCTCCTTCAACCACATCTAGGGGACTCTAGACGTCAAGAACTGAGGAATTCGCCATTCTGGCCTACCCCTCTGTTCAAGTCACAGTTAGTCAAGGATGGAGAAGACTTCCTTCTTAAAAAAGGCACCCCCAAAGATTCATAGGGTTTTGGACCCAATCAGAACAAGCCCTTTTGTAGTCCCCACTACAATAAGAAAAGAGGCTGCTACAGGAAACACCCCTATGGGGACAATTTCTCCCAAAGCAGTAACCAATCGCTTTCCTCAGGTGGGGGGAAATCAAACAACAGAGGCTTCAGAGGTCGTTTTCGACCCCATTATAGGGGACGAGGGCGTGGAAACACCTCCCCTCAATGACTCCTTACAAGCCTCCCTCAGTCCACCAGTAGGAGGTCGTCTCCGTACTTTCAGAACAGACTGACCAACAAACAAATGTTCAAACATTATCACCAATGGTCACCTTCTTCCATTCATCTCAAAACCAAATTTAGTCAGAGCTCCCCTGATTTGATCAGGTTACAAGGCCCTTCAAAAAGACCAAGCTCTGGCCTCTTGTATCCAGTCTGTTCTGTCAAAGAACGCAATAGAAAGGGTGGAAAATGTAAAATCTCTCGGGTTTTACAGTTGCCTGTCTCTAGTACCCAAGCCTCACCAAAGGTGAAGGCCAGTAATAGACCTAAGCAGGCTCAACACCTTCCTACTTGTAGAAAGGTTCAAAATGGAAACACCAGAGTTCATCAGGACCTCATCTGATTCCAGGGGAATGGGTGTCATCAATAGACGCCTTCCTTCACATCCCCAGCCACCCAAACTCAAGGAAGTACCTAAGGTTTTGTCACAAGTCACAGGTGTTCCAGTTCACCTCCCTTCCCTTCGGGCCAGCCTCGGCCCCTCAGGTCTTTACAATGATGGTAAAAGAAGTGAAGCTGATTCCCTGACAAGGGGAATCAGACTTCACCAGTACCTGGACGACTGGCTTATCAGGGCCCAGTCTCAGGAGGAAGCCCAGGTGAACACTCAGACAGTGGTAGATCTGACCCAGTCCTTAGGGTGGATGATAAATCAGGAGAAATCAGAACTAAAACCCACTCCAGTGTTTTCATTCGGGGCTACGAATACCATCTAGATTCAGCCCTTGTAAAACCCACTCAAGAGAGATGGCTCAAACCTCAGGATTTGATCCTAAGACTCAAGTCAAAACATGTTTTCACTGCAAGATGTTTGATGTCGCTAATTGGGCTGCTTGCCTCAATGGAGAAAATTGACCCGGAGGGACGCCTTCACATGAGGCCCTTTCTGTTTCACCTCAAGGAGCACTGGTGATTTCCTCGGTCGTTGGACAGCCTCCTTCCTTGGACAGAAACCATTTCAGCAGACCTAGAGTGGTGGCAGAATCCCACAAACATGATGAAAGGTACAGACCTTCATCCCAAAGACCACAGTATCCAACTCTTTACAGACGCGTCAAACGAAGGCTGGGGCGCTCACTTAGAGCAAGCCTGTACAAAGGGTCTGTGGTCAGACAGGGAAAAAAGGGTACACATAAATGTTCTAGAGCTGAAGGCGGTTTCTCTGGCCCTCCAAAGGTTCAAGGACCAGTGTCAAAATCAAACAGTGTTGATTGCTACGGACAACTCAACAGTAGTAGCCTACATAAACAAACAAGGAGGAACCCACTCAGCGCAGATGTGCGCTCCTGTGGAGGATCATGACCTGGTGCCATCATTACCAGATAACCTTAAAAGCCAGACACATTCCAGGGTGTCTGAATGTGATGGCCGACCTTTTGTCTAGGTCAAACCAAGTCCAGTCAACAGAAGGTCACTTCATCCGCAAGCGTTCAAACAGATCTGTCACAAGTGGTTCACCCCTCATATAGATCTATTTGCCATTCGTATGAACCACAAAGTTCCAAAATGCTTGGGACATAGATGCTCTGAACATAAACTGGTCAGGTCTCAATGCTTATGCTTACCGTCTCACGGCTCTCCTTCACAGGGTGATCCAAAAAATCAGGCAATCCAGTTGCCTGATCATTGTTATTGCCCCAAGCTGGCCAGGGATGCCATGGTTTTGGAACCTAGTGCAGCTCTCAACAGAGGTCCCACTCCAACTACCAGTGTCAAGAACTCTTCTCAAACAGTCCCACAACTGTGTTTCACAGCAATCCACAATATCTCAACCTCCACACCTGGTGTCTAGGAGTGGAAAGCTCCAAGAACAAGGCTTCTCTGTGGAGGTGGCAGAGAGAATTGCTGCCCCTCAGAGGTATCAACAATGACCATCTATAAGTCAAAAGTGGGTCCTATTTGAGAAACGGTGCAGAGAAAATTCAGTGGATATCTCCACTACCTCTGTAAAGCAAGTCTCAGACTTCTTCATGTACCTATACCAAGACCTAAACAGGCGCCCTTCGACCATTGATGGTTATAGGACCGTCATTGTTGACACCTTATGCGGGGTTCCATATTTCCCAAAGTTCAGACCTTAACAGGTTACTCTCCAGTTTTCACAGGGATCGTTCCAGGAATCTTCCTAAGTGGAACCTTTCTGTTGTATTCAATGAGCTCACAAAAGCACCCTTTGAGCCTATGAAAGACACAGACCTCAAACATCTTACCCTCAAAACTGCTTTCTTGCTAGCTTTGGCTTCCGGCAAGCACCGCAGCGAAATCCATGCCTGGGTTGCAAACAAAGTATCGAATCTATGCCAATGGGAAAAGGTTGCTTTGTTCCCCTCTTCAGATTTCATAGCCAAAAACCAACTAGCAAGAGAAGGTTCTCAAAGTGTGTCTCCGGTAACTATTCCTGCTGCAACTACCATTGTAAATAGACAATTCAAAGAAGACCTTGTGTCCAGTACAGGCCTTGAGGTACTATTTGGATCGAACCAAAGACCTAAGAGGGTCTTGATTCCTTCTCTTTATCTCCTTTAAGAAAGGACATACCTCAGACATCAGACCCGCTACACTCTCTCCTTGGCTAAAACAAACTATCCTATTTTGTTACAAACAAGCAGAGCAACAAGCCGTGGACTTGGTCCAAGCGCATGACTTTAGGGTCTTCGTGGCCTCTAAGGCCTTTTATGGTGGGGTATCAGTGGACCAGATCATGCAAGCGTGTCACTGGAAAGCTCACAACACATTTACAAATTTTACCTAAAAGACCTTACTTGGTCAGACAACGACAACAATATGTATCTGGGACCAGTAGTAGCGGCACAACAAGTCCTAGACCCTTCCTCTCAGACTGCTCATCCTGAGAAAGAAAAGAGGGGTGGGGGGGGACATCCGCTGCAACCAAGTCTTCAGGAGTCTAATCCCAGGGTCTAGGAATTGGTTACCTCCTCAGGATGTTATGGTAAAGTCTCTTATCTATCGTTTCTGTATTTAACTGTATAATGTATTAAGTCTTTACCATAATCCATAAGTACCATAATCTCATATTTAGGGTGGCAAGTTTAATAAGATTCAAGCCAAGGGCTGGTATTCATTACAGTGATGCCCTTGGGGGCTCTACTCGCATAAGTGAGCACGGCTGCACTTAACCCTTCAATCAAAACATTCACACAGTCTCGGTACCAGTATCTTCTGGTTTTTGGCTGCTTACAGGTCTGATTTTCAGAATTGGGGCTTTGTAAGCGGGACTCAGACTGGTTTTTTACCCCACAGTCCTTGAGGGCTGTCGGGGTATTGTTTTCACCCATGGTGTCCGGATGGGCGGGAAAAAGTTTGTCCGGGCTGTATCTCAGAAACCGTAAGGTGTAGGAAGTTGATACTTGGTTAGGATGTGTAGGTGTGCAACGTCATGGTCTGACCTTGATTTGACCTTTGACCGTGCCGTAGTGACCTTGAGTGTGAAAATCTTGTTCGGGCTATATCTCGGAAACCATAAAGTGTAGGAGGTTGATACTTGGTAGGGACATTGGTTAGGTGGTGTAGGTGTGCAACGTCATGGTCTGACAAGGATTTGACCTTTGACCCTGCCATAGTGACCTTGACCTATAAAATCTTGTCCGGGCTATATCTCGGAAATCGTGAGGTGTAGGAAGTTGATACTTACTAGGGACATTGATTAGGGGGTGTAGGTGTGCAGCGTCATGGTCTGACCTTGATTTGACCTTTGACCTTGCCGTAGTGACCTTGACCAATAAAATCTTGTCTGGGCTATATCTCGGAAACCGTAAGGTGTAGGAAGTTGATATTTGGTAGGGACATTGGTTAGGGGGTGTAGGTGTGCAGTGTCATGGCGTGACCTTGACTTGACCTTTGACCTTGCTGCAGTGACCTTGACCTATAAAATCTTGTCCAGGCTATATCTTGGAAACCGTAAGGTGTAGGTAGTTGATACTTGGTAGGGACATTGGTTAGGGTTTGTAGGTGTGCAACGTCATGGTGTGACCTTGATTTGACCTTTGACCTTGCCGTAGTGACCTTGACCTATATAATCTTGTCCAGCCTATATCTCGGCAACCGTAAGGTGTAGGAAGTTGATACTTGGTAGGGACATTGGTTAGACGTTGTAGGTGTGCAATGTCATGGCATGACCTTGATTTGACCATTGACATTACTGTTGTGACCTTGACCTATAAAATCGTGTCTGGGCTATATCTCGGAAACCGTAAGGTGTAGGAAGTTGATACTTGGTAGGGACATTGGCTAGGGTGTGTAGATATAAAACATCATGATGTGACCTTGATTTGACTTTTGACCTAGCTGTAGTGGCCTTGACCTATAATGCCTTATCCGGGCTATATTTCGGAAACCATAAGGTGCAGGAAGTTGATATTTGGTAGTGACATCGATCAGGGGTTATAGGTGTGCAACATCATGGTGTGACCTGGAATTGACCTTTGATCTCTCATATCTGATGCTATTTTATCTCTCTACAGGGATATGTGATACTATGTTTCTCTCTTATATCTCTCATATCTTTTTACTTGAATCTTGGTTTTTGCACCTTTCGGTGTCTTTTGATGTAGATTAAGCACTGTTAAAGTCATATTAGAATTCCTTAAGGATTTTACTCTTGCAATTTCCCATTGTAACAGATGGTATTGCATCAAGTGAGTCACAGGTTTTGCCCTAACTCCACATATAAGCATGTATTGCCTCATCTGTATGTATGGGTAATATTCAAAACATTCAAACCATAATTCGACCATACATAATTGTGATATTTTCATTGACAGCTATTCTCCAGTTATGAAATTTTACAGCTTCATGACTTTTAGTTTACTGAATTGTCTTGTTTTAATACTTAATCTTTACATGCAGTGCTCTGAAAGTATCTCAATCTGTGTACTGTTTCACTACTTCTATATCTCATGGTGTTGAAAAATATTTCCCCAGGCTGTGGGGTATACGGGCATCTCTGATGCTATTTTTGAAAAATTAAATACATGTGCTTATCTTAAATTGATGTACTGAACTTGTTACCAAATATCACTGTACAAACTAATCACACAATTAAAACTTGAAATAAGTATGGTTCTTTTGTATTTATATTTAACTTTCCCGCCTAGCTCTCCCTTAACGTGCACATACAGTTTTACTGCAGGTACAAAATATATTCAATAGCTTGCAAGAAAATGTTACTAAACACTACTTATGGTAACAGTTGAACATTACCTTATTTTATATTTAATTTACTTCTTTTACTTGAGTTGAAACAGATGATGCTCAATCAGGTGAAATAGCCATAATTGACTAATAAGTGGTCAGGCACTGTATATATGACTGATTTATATGATTTGGTGCCCTGTGTTTCTCGTTGATTTATCTGTGAGCTCCTATGTTTATGATGTGTCAGGCTCTGTGTTTATAATTATGTACCAGTCAGATGTTTCGGATCTGACAGTCAGGCCTGTTTATGTTTGGTGTACCAGCCAGGCTCTGTGTTTATGTTTGATGTATCAGTCAAATTGTAAATTAATTTGAATGAAAGTAACAATGGATACACGGATACAATAAACACTTTCATAATATTTTTTTCATTTGAAACCAAATTTTATTAAATTTCTCCTCATTCAGTTCAAGTTTTGCTGCCAATTTGTGTTCGTTATACATAATTTGTATGTTATTATATCCCCAGACGAAAGTCGGGGATATATTGGATTCAGGTCCGTCGCGCCGCCGCCGCCGCCGTAGAAATTTCCTTGTGGACGCGATAACTCAAAAACAAATTAATATTTTTTTTTCAAACTTGGTACACATGTTAAGGGTGCCCAAAGGAAGATCCCTATTTTAAGGTGACCTTAAACTCCCAGTAAAAAAGAACTTATGGCCACCTTAAGGTCAGAAATTGGACTTTTGGCCACTTAGAGCCCTGTAGGTCACAAACTATGATGCTCAGCTGGCTGAAATTTTACCTGACAACACATTAATATGTTCTTAGTACATGTGCCGAAAATCACGACTTTAAGTTGAGGAGAAAATTGTGTTTGAGGCCCATAAATACCCCCACTTGGGGATTTTTTGCTATACTTTTCACATATTTTGCCCTATAATTTGGAAGTGGTAATTCTGATGAGTCTCAAACTGCGCTAGGTATAACTTTGATATGTAATCCTTGTCTGTAGAAAATTTTAGGGCTGTAGGTTTACCCAAAGGGGTCGACTTAAGGTCTCAAAAGTGCCCACAGAGACCCAATTTATGCACTTTTTGCCACTTTCAAGCACTGTAGCTTTCAAACTATGTCTCTCATCTAAGTTAAATATCATCTGGGAATATATCTATGTGTTTTCTTATATGTGCCCCAACATTTAGGCCTTTAATAGACAGTTAACCTGTGTATCAGGACCATAAACACCCACCCGAGTGACCCTTATAAGACATTTTTCACATCTTTTTCCCTGTAACTTGGAAATGGTAAGTCTGAGAAGTTTCAAACTGTATTAGATATATATTCTGTGTGTAATCTTAGTATGTAACAGATTTTAAGTCTGAAGCTTTAATTTTGAAGGTCAAATTGAGGTCTCTAAAAGGCTCCCAAAGACCCAATATTTGGACTTTTTGCTACTTTTAAGCCCTGTGACTGTCAAACTATGTGACTGATAGAGCTCAAATCCTATCTGGGAAGATATTAGTATGTTATTTATATATGTGCCAAAAATTAAGGCTTTAAGAAGACATTTAACCTGTGTATGAGGACCATAAATCCCCACCCGAGTGACCATTTTTAGACATTTTTCACATATTTTGCCCTGTAACTTGGAAATGGTAAGTCTAAGAAGTTTCAAACTGTATTAGATGCATATTCTATGTGTAATCTTAGTATGTGACAAATTTTAAGTCTGAGGCTTTAATTTGAAGGCCACATTTAGGTCTCTAGAAGGCCCCATAAAGACCCAGTATTTGGACTTTTTGCCAATTTTAAGGCCTGTGACTGTTAAACTATGTGACTGATAGAGCTGAAATCTCATCTGGGAATACATTATTATGTTCTTTTTACATGTGCCAAAAATCAAGGCTTCAAGTAGACATTTAACCTGTGTATGAGGACCTTAAACACCCACCTGAGTGACCCTTTTAAGACATTTTTCACATATTTTGCTCTGTAACTTGGAAATGGTAAGTCTGAGAAGTTTCAAACTTTATTAGATACATATTCTATGTGTAATCTTAGTATGTAACAAATTTTAAGTCTGAAGCTTTAATTTGAAAGCCACATCGAGATCTCTAAAAGGCCCACAGAGACCTAATATTTGGACTTTTTAACCACCTTTAAGCCCTGTGACTGTTAAACTATGTGATTGATGGAGCTGAAATCCCATCTGGGAATGCATTATTATGTCCTTTTTACATATGCCGAAAATCAAGGTTTTTAGTAGACATTTAACCTGTGTATGAGGGCCATAGACACTCGCCCAAGTGCCTTTTTGGACATTTTTTCCGTATTTTGCCCTGTTATTTGGAAATGCTTAGTGTGACAAGTCTTAAACTGTATTATATATAATTTTTGTTTGTTATGTATGTCCCCCAAAAAGTTTCAGATCTGTAGTTTAATTGCTAAGGTCTCTTTAACAATTGTAAAATGCCCACAGAAACCCAATTTGTGGACATTATGCCACTTTAAAGCCCAGTAACTGTCAAACTATGTGGGTTATAGAGCTGAAATCTTTGAATTTTTAAAAGGAAATGCCTGTCTATTTAAATTTTGAATATTAATAATGTTATGGCTATCTTAGTCTTTTAAGAACTTATTTTTGTGTGTTATACCTCTGCTTGCTGAGTTTTTAACTTTTTAAAATGAAACTGGTTAAACATATTCAAGTAGACAAAATGGACACTTTAAGTGAGCTTTAAGTCCCAATATTAATGAAATTATATCCTTATGTAGTAAAAGTAGGGGATTTTTAACCCTCAACTAGTCCAGTTTTATTCAACTTGCCTCAGTTAATTTTGACACAGCTCCTACAGTTATGAACTCATTTCAGTTGATAATCACATACTTAAAATTCTCAATTCTTTTTGTATTTGAGTACCCCTTTTATATAGATTGTTTGTTTACCATTTATGCATCCCCCACCCGGATTCCCCCCACCCACCTCTGGGACCTCCAGCTATATTGAGTGACACTAAATAAACAAAGGTATTTAATGATATCAGATGAGAAACAAAGAACTCAATGGGGTTGCAGATCTTGTGTAATAGTGAGAGAGGTGTGGAGAAGGGGAGAGGGGTGGGGTGGGAGGTGGTGGGCTTCATTACATATAACACAAAGGGGAGTCAGAACTGAGATTGTGTCACATATTTAGGTTGCATATATATGGACCACATATATAGGTATAGAGGAAATGAATAACTGAAAACAATTTGCAAATTCTAAAAATAATATAATAAAATAATAATATAAATAATTTTTTTTTAAATAATATTTTATTTGTGAACAAATATAGAAACAGATATGCGCTTTTGGGATTATGAATTTTAGAATGGACATTGAATCATCAATCATTTAAATACTTTGAAGGAAGATTGAAAAGTATGATGAGTTGAGTTAAAAATAATATTTTATTTGTCAACAAATATAGAAACAGATATGCTCTTTTGGGATTATTATTTTAGAATGGACATTCAATCATCAATCATTTAAATACTTTGAAAATAGGTTTAGAGTTATCATTGCAGGAAGATTGAAAATATAATTTGAGTTATGTATTCGGCGTCTGGGGATACACCATCTTCCTTGGAAGATATAAACAGAGTAGATTGATGTGCTGAAGTTCATATAATAATGGGTAATTATGTTTTAAAAAATTCCCGATCAAAACCTGTGGCGTGAGTGATGACCTGTCTGGGGATATGTTGGCGCCGAGTTGGCCCAATCTAGTTTAATACATCTTTAATCCGGAGTTCACACGACTTCTTGGAAGCATTGTATATATATATTTTTGTGACTAATATTATTTGATTTATAGCATTTGAATTGTTATTGCAAACAGTATATCCCAATAAAATATCAGTTGGGGATAAATTTACCAAAAAGCCAGTGGAATTTAATATTTTGGTCTGCAATTCTTTCCAGAGATTTTTCACATTTGGGCAATCATAGAATAAGTGGTGCAATGATTCTACTTCTGAGAAACATGACAAACATAGTGGAGAATTTGAAATTCCAATTTTGTGTAGAAGTTTCTGTGTGCCCAGTATTCGGTATAAAATTCTATATTGGAACCACTTATGAAACGGGTCTTTATAATTTTTCCAGCAAATTCTGAAAAATTTTTGCCAGGTGTTATTATTGAAGGTCAAATCGAGTTCAAGGTGCCATTCATTTTTAAAAGTCAGATCCAAATTTGTTTTATTTAAAATATTATAAATCCCTTTCATTCCATATTGGTTAGTGAATATAAATACAAGTTGTGTAGGCATACAAGGACGAGTCAATTTTGTAAAGTCGCCCTTTATCTCTTGGTATTTTTTTAATAATATTCCAATCAAAATTTTAATTTTGTGGTAATGAAGAAAGTTTATTTTTAGGGCATATTTTTGCTCCAATTCATGTTGACTTAAAATGCTTCCATTACTTCCCAGGATATCAGCAACATACGTTATGCCATGTTTGTACCAATTTAGAAAGAATAATGGAGTGTCAGAAGTATCTGGATTATGCCATATAACAGAGGCCAATATTTCACTTCTGTTGCTTATAGATTTCTTTTGTATAAGCATTTGCCAGCATAAAAATACTTCCTGCCAAAACTGATTATGTGTGTTTTTAATTAAGTTCTTTAACCAACTTAATCCAAAATTGCAAAAGCAAGAAAGATTAGAAATTGAATGCTCAACAATATTACATATCTGAGTGGACTTTTTCTTAAGGATCCTGTCCATCCACATAAGTTTTGTAGCACTTATATGGTTCATTACATTTACCATTCGTAAACCAAAATTGTTGTAATCTTGGGTAACACACAAACGCTTTATTTTATCAGGTTTACCATTCCAAAGATAGTTAAAAAGTAGCTCATTTAACTTTTTGATAAATTCATCACTTGGTGATGGAATAGAAGCAAAAAGATAATTAAATTGAGATAGAATAAAGGTTTTAATAATTGTTATCTGTCCTAAAGGTGTTAAAGATCTACGTTTCCAAATATCAATAATTTTTTTTGATTTTTCGAGGTATAGAGAATAAGTTAAGGCAGGGATATCTTCAAGATCAACTGAAAACAATACTCCAAGCAAATTAAATCGGTCAGTACCCCATTCTAGTTTATAAGATACAGGCAGCTTTTCAGAACTATGTTTCTTGTCCCCTATCCATATAACTTTTGTTTTTGTGGTATTCATTTTCAAGCCTGAATAGGTTCCAAATATTTCTATTGTATTTAATGCAGCCTCAAGAGATCTTTGTGAACCATCTAAAATTAAAGTTGTATTGTCTGCAAACTGTGAGAGCTTAATCTCTTCTGTTCCTATTTGTAGACCTTTGACATCAATATTTTGATAAATCAAATAATACAACACTTGACCACAAAGAATATAAAGATATGCAGCTATTGGGTCACCTTGTTTACACCCGCGCTCTATTTTTAAAAAATCAGACTTTACTCCCGCTTGTATGACTGAAGCATATCAGTATTTAGAAATTTAACCCAGCGTATGAATTCTGGTCCAAAGCCAAAATATTCCAAAACATTATACAAAAATTTCCAAGAATATAGAGTCAAAAGCTTTTTCAAAATCTATCAACATCAATAACCCCTTGATCCTTTTTGTTTCTGTATATTCCATCAGATCGTATATTAAACGCAAAGATTCTCCAATATAGCGACCCGGTACAAAGCCAGTCTGAGATTTAGACACCAAAATATCCAAGACTTTTTTAACCTATTGGCTATTACTGAGGATATAAGTTTATGTAAAATGCACAGTAAAAAAATCGGGCGCCAATTCTTTAGATATTGCCGAGGTTTATCACCTTTAGGAATACAATTAATTAGAGACTGTCTCCATGTTGTTGAGAGTTTCCCCTTACTATAGCAATAGTTTGCAACTCTTAGAATCAAAAGTTTTAATTTACTCCAAAACATCTGGAAAAACTCGGAAGGAAAACCATCTATGCCAGGAGTTTTATTATTTTTCATATTTTTTAAAGCAGTGTTTAACTCTTCTAACAATATTGGACCTTCGAGATATTGAGCATGAGTATATATGACAATTTTTGTACAAAATTTTCATTAAGAATTCGTTCAAGGTCAATATCTTCAATTAAACTATCTCTGCTACAGAAGAGTTCACTGTAGTAATCTTTTATTTTATTCAAAAAGTCGTTTTGTTCAGGAACAGATTCACATTTTCCATAGAAATTTTTCGAATAGTTTTATCCAGATAATTTTTACGCTCCAAGTTACAAAAATATTGAGTAGGCTTTTCTCCAGATTGAAGGGTCTGAGCTCTTGATCGAATTACTTGGCCGTTAAGCTTTTTTTCACGAATTGTTAATAATTCAACTTTTAGTTTCTTTTATGCGTTGGATATTTCAGCTTCATTCTCTTTAGTTTCTAATTCTGAAATTCTTTTAATCAAATTCTGTTCACGAATATTTGTAGATTTTTTAGGGAACTAGCAAATTTTATTGTTTTTGCTCTTATTCTATACAGTAGCAATTCAAGAAACAAGTCTACATCAGTAGTGAAAGTTAGGTCAGTATCATTAGTCATTTCTATATAGTCAAAACTGTAGACTGGTACTATGAATTCCTGGCGTGTCTTTTGTATTGTGTCATTAATTAGGTCTATATATTCAACATTTTTAAGAAGCTCACAGTTTAATTTCCAAATTCCCTTTCCGTGAAGAAATTTGCTTATTTCTATATTTATTTCATGCAATGAATGGTCTGTTCTGTATCCAGGTAAAATTTGACACTTTGATATAAAATCAAGGAAACAATTTGAAACAATGAAATAATCTAATCGTGCTTGCTTGATAGGATTTTTTCTTCTCCAAGTATATCGCCTGTGTTTCTGGATGAAAATGTCTAAAACTGTCAACTAAGTTATGGAGCCTTAGTACATCAAGAAAGTAAAACCTTGATTTAGGGTTATTGATGTTGATATAATTATAACAATCCTTATTTGGGTCGAGTACTAAGTTAAAATCACCACAGATCACTAAATGGTCCAAGTTATTTTCAGTAATCAGGTCATCAATCGAGCGAAAGAAACTAGGAGTATCATTATTCGGGGCATATATGTTAATCAATAGGAAGGTTATAGAGTTTATATTTAAATCAGCATATACAAGGTTACCTTCATTGTCCGACTTTGTATCAATAATTATATCCCCAGACGAAAGTCGGGGATATATTGGATTCAGGTCCGTCGCGCCGCCGCCGCCGCCGCCGCCGTAGAAATTTCCTTGTGGACGCGATAACTCAAAAACAAATTAATATTTTTTTTTCAAACTTGGTACACATGTTAAGGGTGCCCAAAGGAAGATCCCTATTTTAAGGTGACCTTAAACTCCCAGTAAAAAAGAACTTATGGCCACCTTAAGGTCAGAAATTGGACTTTTGGCCACTTAGAGCCCTGTAGGTCACAAACTATGATGCTCAGCTGGCTGAAATTTTACCTGACAACACATTAATATGTTCTTAGTACATGTGCCGAAAATCATGACTTTAAGTTGAGGAGAAAATTGTGTTTGAGGCCCATAAATACCCCCACTTAGGGATTTTTTGCTATACTTTACACATATTTTGCCCTATAATTTGGAAGTGATAATTCTGATGAGTCTCAAACTGCGCTAGGTATAACTTTGATATGTAATCCTTGTCTGTAGAAAATTTTAGGGCTGTAGGTTTACCCAAAGGGGTCGACTTAAGGTCTCAAAAGTGCCCACAGAGACCCAATTTATGCACTTTTTGCCACTTTCAAGCACTGTAGCTTTCAAACTATGTCTCTCATCTAAGTTAAATATCATCTGGGAATATATCTATGTGTTTTCTTATATGTGCCCCAACATTTAGGCCTTTAATAGACAGTTAACCTGTGTATCAGGACCATAAACACCCACCCGAGTGACCCTTATAAGACATTTTTCACATCTTTTTCCCTGTAACTTGGAAATGGTAAGTCTGAGAAGTTTCAAACTGTATTAGATATATATTCTGTGTGTAATCTTAGTATGTAACAGATTTTAAGTCTGAAGCTTTAATTTTGAAGGTCAAATTGAGGTCTCTAAAAGGCTCCCAAAGACCCAATATTTGGACTTTTTGCTACTTTTAAGCCCTGTGACTGTCAAACTATGTGACTGATAGAGCTCAAATCCTATCTGAGAAGATATTAGTATGTTATTTTTATATGTGCCAAAAATTAAGGCTTTAAGAAGACATTTAACCTGTGTATGAGGACCATAAATCCCCACCCGAGTGACTATTTTTAGACATTTTTCACATATTTTTCCCTGTAACTTGGAAATGGTAAGTCTAAGAAGTTTCAAACTGTATTAGATGCATATTCTATGTGTAATCTTAGTATGTGACAAATTTTAAGTCTGAAGCTTTAATTTGAAGGCTACATTTAGGTCTCTAGAAGGCCCCATAAAGACCCAGTATTTGGACTTTTTGCCAATTTTAAGGCCTGTGACTGTTAAACTATGTGACTGATAGAGCTGAAATCTCATCTGGGAATACATTATTATGTTCTTTTTACATGTGCCAAAAATCAAGGCTTCAAGTAGACATTTAACCTGTGTATGAGGACCTTAAACACCCACCTGAGTGACCCTTTTAAGACATTTTTCACATATTTTGCTCTGTAACTTGGAAATGGTAAGTCTGAGAAGTTTCAAACTTTATTAGATACATATTCTATGTGTAATCTTAGTATGTAACAAATTTTAAGTCTGAAGCTTTAATTTGAAAGCCACATCGAGATCTCTAAAAGGCCCACAATGACCCAATATTTGGACTTTTTACCACCTTTAAGCCCTGTAACTGTTAAACTATGTGATTGATGGAGCTGAAATCCCATCTGGGAATGCATTATTATGTCCTTTTTACATATGCCGAAAATCAAGGTTTTTAGTAGACATTTAACCTGTGTATGAGGGCCATAGACACTCGCCCAAGTGCCTTTTTTGACATTTTTTCCATATTTTGCCCTGTTATTTGGAAATGCTTAGTGTGACAAGTCTTAAACTGTATTATATATAATTTTTGTTTGTTATGTATGTCCCCCAAAAAGTTTCAGATCTGTAGTTTAATTGCTAAGGTCTCTTTAACAATTGTAAAATGCCCACAGAAACCCAATTTATGGATATTATGCCACTTTAAAGCCCAGTAACTGTCAAACTATGTGGGTTATAGAGCTGAAATCTTTGAATTTTTAAAAGGAAATGCCTGTCTACTTAAATTTTGAATATTAATAATGTTATGGCTATCTTAGTCTTTTAAGAACTTATTTTTGTGTGTTATACCTCTGCTTGCTGAGTTTTTCACTTTTTAAAATGAAACTGGTTAAACATATTCAAGTAGACAAAATGGACACTTTAAGTGAGCTTGAAGTCCCAATATTAATGAAATTATATCCTTATGTAGTAAAACTAGGGGATTTTTAACCCTCAACTAGCCCAGTTTTATTCAACTTGCCTCAGTTAATTTTGGCACAGCTCCTACAGTTATGAACTCATTTCAGTTGATAATCACATACTTAAAATTCTCAATTCTTTTTGTATTTGAGTACCCCTTTTATATAGATTGTTTGTTTACCATTTATGCTCAACCCACATCCCCCACCCGGATTCCCCCCACCCACCTCTGGGACCTCCAGCTATATTGAGTGACACTAAATAAACAAAGGTATTTAATGATATCAGATGAGAAACAAAGAACTCAATGGGGTTGCAGATCTTGTGTAATAGTGAGAGAGGTGTGGAGAAGGGGTGGGGGTGGGAGGTGGTGGGCTTCATTACATATAACACAAAGGGGAGTCAGAACTGAGATTGTGTCACATATTTAGGTTGCATATATATGGACCACATATATAGGTATAGAGGAAATGAATAACTGAAAACAATTTGCAAATTCTAAAAATAATATAATAAAATAATAATATAAATAATTTTTTTTTAAATAATATTTTATTTGTGAACAAATATAGAAACAGATATGCGCTTTTGGGATTATGAATTTTAGAATGGACATTGAATCATCAATCATTTAAATACTTTGAAGGAAGATTGAAAAATATGATGAGTTGAGTTAAAAATAATATTTTATTTGTCAACAAATATAGAAACAGATATGCTCTTTTGGGATTATTATTTTAGAATGGACATTCAATCATCAATCATTTAAATACTTTGAAAATAGGTTTAGAGTTATCATTGCAGGAAGATTGAAAATATAATTTGAGTTATGTATTCGGCGTCTGGGGATACACCATCTTCCTTGGGGAGATATAAACAGAGTAGATTGATGTGCTGAAGTTCATATAATAATGGGTAATTATGTTTTAAAAAATTCCCGATCAAAACCTGTGGCATGAGTGATGACCTGTCTGGGGATATGTTGGCGCCGAGTTGGCCCAATCTAGTTTGATAGTTAAAATTATTTCTTAATATAATAACTACTCCGCAAGAGTTTGTTCTAGTTCCGCTTAACAGACATTTTGAATCCATCATTAGACTTAAATCATTTTCATCTTGTTTGGTCAAGTGAGTATCTTGTAGACAGAGTATATTTGGATCGAGTCTAGAAAGATAATTCCAGACATCCAGCCTCTTTGTCTTGTTTCTTAAGCCCTGACAGTTTACAGACACTATTTTTATTTGTTCACCTATCATAATTAGATCTAAAATCAACTAGAAAAAGCTTCTGAACCACAAACTGGCAGGCAATAGTAGTTTTACTCAATAAAAGTAATAATCCTTTGTTTTGAATAGTAAAAGGAACATAAATATCAGGGTTAATGTATCCATGTTTTAAGTCATAAGTTAATATACGTAAACAGCATTTCAAAAAATAAAACATTTAAAAAAATAATCTTACCCTAGTTGTGAACATATGTACAAAAGGAAAGTGGCATTCATGAGAAACCATAATAAGCAATATAATGCTCACATCATATATATTTTTTGTGCCAGATATTTACAAAGTTCAATGACGACAGATGGATTTTAGGCACTGACTGATAAATAATCAATGTTTCGGAGTATTTAAAACTTTTTCTGGCTCCAAATAAATGTGCACTATTCAAATAATAATTGGATCATCATTAACTATAAACTTTTTTTGGCCCTCAATAAAGGTGCACTGCTCAAAAATAATTGTCACAGTATATCTCAATTATTTGAAGAAATTATAAGATATATTATCGATCAACAATAACTAAACAGTGTGAAAGCTTTTCCTTAGCTTGTTTATGATTAGTGTATGAATCAGGCATGTTTATGATTAATGTATGAATCAGGCATTTGTTTATGATTTATGTACCATTCTGGTCCTGCATTTATGGTTGATGCATCAGTTAGGCCCTGTGTTTATTGTGCATTGTCTTGCGTTGTCTTTAAATAGTCTTTGCCCTATGATTTACAGCATCCAGCGTGCTTGGCGCCGACACCTGGAGAGGTCACATGATGGAGATGCGAGTAAGGTCAGTCAAAATGATCACCAGATGGACACAGAGAGTGGTGGTCAGCCCATGTCCATCTCCACCTCTATTGACAGTCTGAGAAATGCCCGGTCAGAAGAGGACTTACTGTCTGAACTCAGTGCTGACCAATCAGTGAAAGGCAGCCGAGATTCTCTGCTTACCAGTGGCCAAGAAGAAGTTCCTGCAGTGTCACGATCATTGACCAACAAAAACATCATCATTGATGCTGACCCAGAGTCTAATGTGTCAGATTATTCAGAAATGGCAGATTGTATCAAAGAACACCTAGCCAATGTTCAAATCATACAGAAAGAAGACCTAGATATTGAGAATACTCTTCAAAACGATGCTCTCGTGCAGCAAAAAATCTTCCGTCTTCCCGGAGAAAGTGATATGGATTATGCCAAACGTCTGCGAAAACTAAACTTCCTGAGCCTTGCACAGGAGTTTGCTGCTCTCAAGAAGGTGGATTCTGATGCCTTACCATTCGGGGCGCATAAAGCTCAGCTGCCCAGCCCCATGAGTGAAGGTTCTGAAGCTTCTGACCTCAGCTCGGTACCCACTCCCATTGAGGGCAAGAAGGACTTTGTCACCGGGAAACCAAAAGGAAAGGCTAAAGAGGCCTGGCAAGCCAGTGATCATCTGAGCAACCCAGGCCATATACTGAAAATGAAAAACCCCACACATTCTAGTCAGTCCACAGATGCATACCATGTCAGTAGTGATACATCCAAAGTCAGTGCAAACTCTGAGGATGAGCCAGATAGTGAGAGTAATGTGATAACCACAGGAAGCACAGAGGACAGGGAAATGTCAAGCTTTGAGAAGCAGCATGAGGCTCTGTCACCCTTCAAACATTCCAAGTTATGTGCCAAAGAGGGTGGAAGTTCTACTTCGGGTAAGGGCGACTTTGATGTGTACAACATGGAATGTACTCTACCAACCGTGGACTGGGACAAACTGGAACATGAACTGCAGAAAGCTGCTGAAGAGGAGAGGAACAAAAAGGTGAGAAACAAATGCATAGAAAGTAATATACAGGTAAAAAATATAGAACAGAAGAATGAAACAAAAGGTAAGGCAAAATAGTTTAGAAAAAGGAGCCAAAAGGTGAGACAAAAAAGTGAATAAAAAGTAATATAAAGGTAAGGAATTAAGGTGGTAAACTGGATACAAACAGGGGAGAAAACCCTGGAAGGAGAAGAACTAAAAGGTGAATGGGAAATGTGAGGAACAAAGAGACAAACAAGAACTGCATATGAAGTAATATAAAGGGGAGGGTGAAATGTGCCTAGGAAAAGGGGAGAATAAATTTTACACAGAATAGATCAAAGGCTTTTCATAGGAAATAGCATGAACTAAGACATGTTGTGACAGGGGATAATAAGAAATGTAAGATATATATGCACAAGGTAACAACAAACAGGTGACATCAAGGTAACAACAAACAGGTGACATCAAGGTAACAACAAACAGGTGACATGAAAGACATCTTCTTGTACTCCTTTCACTCTCAGTGAAGGACAGAGACAGCATAATGTTCTGTATGGGTACACTATGTATAAAACCCTGAGGACTGGGGAGGGTGTATTGTATCAATACACAGGCTAAAATTACTTTTTACTTTCTTTGGTCCAAGCAGCCCAGATAGCATTTATTCAGTCATTCTTCTATTTTGAAATAAGTCATACAAACAGTGTGAGTCAAATTGAACACAAATTTTTTACTATTATAATTAAAGCGATGTATAACAGGGTTATTACAATAAGAAACTTTATCATGAAGGCAGCTGACTAGCAGATTTGCAAAACATTGGAAATCTATTAGACACAAATCATCTTGTGACATTGGTAATTAAAAAAATGTTTCAGAGTTGATTTTCATTCAACAACTGCAATAAAAAGAAATCTGAGCTGAGCATATGAAAATGTAATGTTTTTTAAAGATATTTCATGGTGACTGGGATGTCAATAGAAAATTTCTTGTGGAATGGCGACATTAAAACATTCTCAAGACGTTTTTTCTTCCTTTCTGCAGCTGATGTTGAAGGTTATCTGAGCACATGGAAATGTTGTGTTTTTATCTGTGTGACATTACAAGTCCAGATACTGTTTTTTGAAATTGTAGTATTAACTTTGCATTCAACATAACTATGCACATGGACTAAGTAAAAGTTTTGATTCCTGTTCAATAGTCAGTGCCATATTGGGCCAAGGTCTTCAACCATGCCACTTGTGGGAGTCAAACCCACTCAGAGGTGATTAGATGCCAAACTTGCTAACCATTAGGCCACAGAGAATCTTACTGTACACAGATGAAACAGTAGGTTAATACCTGTTATCCGACAGAATATCTGACAGAATGTGCTCTTCCTTCATTGCTTCCAGTGATGAGAGAGTAAGTTGTTTTTGACATTTTGAAAAGCAATATCCACTACTGAGAAGTTAATGGAAACCAGGAAATGGAAAAATTGCTGATCTCATAATAATTACATCGGTCATAGATACCCAAGTAGTTTCATCCTATGAAAAAACGCCTTGTTATATAATTTGGCCAGTAAGATTCAGCAAATAGGTAGACATGAAAATAAGAAACACATTCTTATCCTGAAAATTGCGAGTTCTGACATTCCATAATATACTCTGACTGTTACAAAACAGATTATAATTATAGAAACACTCAATGGAAACCAGTTTTTGTATATTTCACCACAAAACTAATAAGATCACCTAATATTGCCTATTGTATTTAGAATGTCAGACAAGCTACATTTTGATATCAATGCCAGATATTTTACCAATAAAATATGGTCACTGCTTGTCAAAAGAAATTACAACTGGGATATACAGTGCAAGGAAATGTTTTTTCACAACAATTATTTTTAGACATTTCTACCTATCACATTTTTATTGATACATTTTGTTAAAGTCGTGAATTCTCCAAAACTAGTGGTGTCAGAATATTTAACAGAAAACTGTCATCCAGTTTGCTGCCCCTCAGGTTACCCTGTTCAACTAATTTTTAGATTAAAAAGTGATTGTAACCCTTCAGTTTCCCATTGAGGTGTCAGTTTTCTGGCAGTCTGTAACTTTCCTAAATTTGTTATTTCATTAGTTCACGTGTGAAGTAATTGGAAGGAAATAGGATCATCAAAGTTTGAAATGTGCAAGGTTCTTGTGTTACATGTGGGTGTTTTAAAAGTAATTTGAAAGAGAGTGCAATTTCACACCAGTGTTTCAAACGACAAACGTAGTTAAATGACTTGAGGATCCAGTTGACATTATTGAGCGTCCTGTGGGGTAGCTGGTAATTTCCTGGTGGTATTCTGGCTGCTCTGCTGTTACTTTGGGCTTCAGGCAAGAAGTGGGCTGGACACTTCTAAGTGAGACTGATTGAATTCCCTCAGTGCTTTATAGATTCCACTTTCAACTCTTTGTACTGCAGCATTAAAACATCTGTGAAATACCCACTGCTATTCTGTAAAGTTTTTCGCAGTGTCAATCTTTTACCCATGTCTGCTAAATAGCACTTGAATTAGAGAAGTGGTATGAGGGTGACTGCAGATCATTCCAGTATTTGTGATTGGATGTTTTAATCAACTGCTCGTTAGTTTTGGCCGTGCCTCTGTGGCCGTTTCTCACTGTGAGATGTTTTCTGCAGTGTAGTTATGGACAGACATGTTGATTGGATACCAGAAGACACCAGCTATTGAGGGGACCAGTAATATAACCATATATATTGGCATTTATAACTGTGGACTGTGTGGTGAAGATTGCTTGCACACACAAAGCATCTTATATGCCACACAAACAGTGTAGTTAATTGGTGCTGGGCTAAAACACTATTGACAAGAGGTTTATTCAGTGAGCTGCTGACTGCAGACCTGTAGTCAGGACTAAATGGCTTTGTTATTCCGGGAGGCAATGTTTGCACAGATATGTGGATCTCGGGACATAAGCAGCCCTTCAAAGGAAATAGCTATTTAATCCACTGAAAGAACCAGCTCTGTTAACTCCTACTGGAATGATAGAATTGCATGTTACAATAGATATCAGAAGGGGCTCACTTTGCCAACATTCACTGCACCCCACAGGAACCAAAATGCAAAATTGATACGTGCATTGTCTTTGATAGATATTGTGGAAGCAAGTGCATTAAAGCGAATTGAGCAAAGCCAGTTTTTATCAGACTTAATAATTTCCAGAAAGCCACAGTGTAGCATTGACTTTAGTGTGGCATATTTTTTACAGGAATTAAAATTTATTCTGTTGAAGCCAGTGATCATGTAGATTATTGATATTTTGCTGATTAATAAAGTAGTTATTGTAGTTTTTGTGGACTGGGCCATTGTGGATGCTAGTGGTTGAAATATTGACCGCAAAGTAATAATATCAGGACTCCTCAAGTTTTATTGCAATGTTATTCATGCAGGTTATACAGGAGATCATGTTGTATAATTGGATTGGCAGACGGTTACCATTGGTGTGTTGTTTTACATGTCAGTAATGCTGAATGGGAAAGCTTTGGCATACAGTCATAACTGTCTCACTTAATGCTTCATTTTATGACAAGAGTACAGAAGTCTATGGAGTGTTGTGACAGTCCTGATGCCTGTGTGTCACTGTGGAGATTTACTCAGTATGAGTGTGTACTGTAAGCATTGAGTCAGAGTGTGTGCATGTAAGTAAGTGGGGGCAGTCTGGCAAGGAATTCACCCCATTATGTTACTGAGAAAGCAGTTGGTGTTCCTGGTTAAAAGTGTCATGTCTTTAATAAACAGTTGCACTGTGTATGTAACCAGTGAACATTTTTAGAATATACAAGGTGATTTAAACATTTTTAAAATGTAGTGATGATATGCAGAAGTTTCCTTTGCACTTTTGATAAAAGTTATTTGAAAGGCTTCTTTGGTATTACATGAAACAATGGAAACACATGATTACAATGGTATTTGTAGAATTTGCAAATTTATATCACACAGCATACCAGGACAACAGTACTTTAAGACGGCATTTGAGTACAGGATAGCAGGATAGGTATATGCATTTATTGTGGGATCAATACTTAACCTAGTACAACACATAATGAGGTTTTGTTACTTGTTAAGCTGTGTTGTAATGAGTTCTGGCTCACCTGAGTACGGCAATGTTATATATGTATCTTGTATTTGATCCCTCAGGTTGACTGAACACATGTAACACAGAGGCAGCTTTTTACAGGCCGCAAGTCGCTGTAGTAGCTAATAAGAGCATCTTGTGGACTATTGATTATTTGACCAGGATCTCAAGCTTTACACTGGGAAGTCCCATTACCCGTCTGCCGCACCTCCAGTACAAAAAGCCAGAGATCCATTATTTAAAGGGCAAGGGACTTCACCAGGAAATAGTTGACATATTCAAAGAACACTCCACTTCTCAAAAATTTTCTGCTAGCAAATCAAACCCTGTCGTACCCTTTGTTTGGCCTTTTCAAAGCCATTTGGTTTTTGTTGTAAGGTATCTATAACCAAGGCTTAGAGTTCACTAAGTCTTGATTTAGTCATTATCTGATACACATTTTAAAGCAGGAAATCTGGTAAAGGACATTTGGCTTGAAACACAAATATATACTTGCTATTGTCTTTCCTGTTTTCACTTGTTCCGTAAAATAATTACTCCTTGGCAATTCACAAAACATTGATGTTTTCTAATTCCAAGTGATTGTGAGGTCTTTAGGCCATTAATTGATCTGAAAATCACTGTTTACCAGATAAAAATATTTAAGTATTGAACTTTATCTTTTACTTACAGCTTACTTGCACCTTTAATTGAGTGGGTCAGACATATATGATATTTAACTGTTGCTGGTTACTTTGTGGTGAGTAAGGTCATCCAATGTTTCACAAGATGATTTCAATAACTGTCTCAAATTGGACTGCCCTGAAGTCCGTTTAAATATGATTTGTGACTGCTTGCCTGTATGAATATCAAGTGCCCCAAAGTGACACGAGTGACTCAGTTCTGTCTTACTTACATCAATGAACGTAGGGAGGAGTTTGACGGTATATCATGGTTGGGATAAATGCTGGGTTGAATGAAATTCTGCTGCAATCAATGCCAGTCAGCATGGAGTCGGATAAAAACCTGTTGCTGCGCACACTAAGGTACCACTACTTGTTCAAGGTGTATATGCCACTTTACAGATTAATGCATGCACAGAGTAAGACAGAGCTGGACAATGCCGATGCCAAGCTCTTGTCTACTGAAGACTTCAAGAAGAAGAAACTGGCCCTCAAAAAGGCCCACTCTGTGGATATGTTGCCCTCCTTTGAAGAGGATGGCCAGCCATTGGCCAGAACAGTGTCACATGGCAAGCGAGCCACAATACACATCACTCAGCCTTTGGCCCCGTCACCCAGGATGTACACAGGGCGAGTAAGGAAACTGCGTAGCTACGAAAAACTGCAGAAATATAAGATCTATAAAACCTTATCCATACCTGAAGAGCCCGAGTATGACTTCTGTACTCCTGGTCTTCCCAAAAAGGTAGAAAGCCAAGACTCTGGCTATGTGGGCTCGTGCACAGTGTTAGGAGATCCCTGTGGAAGTTGTAGTGAGTGTGTAGTTCCTAGAAATAAAAGTCCTGACAAAAGAGAGCCAGTTCCATCCAGGCATCTTGTTAGGAGACAGAGGTCTTGTCCTGTAACATCCAACCGTCACAGGCCCAGTGTTGATTTGGGTGAGGTGAAAGATACACAGAAAAATACACCTGAAGAACGCAAAGCAGAGAATGACTGCAAAGCATCTGAAACCGCTGAATCTGTGGATACTGATAATGCTAGTGATGTGACTGTTATTGAGAAAGGAAACCATGCTTTGATAACAGAAAGTGTAGGAAGCCAGAAGCCAGTGAAATCTGAAGGAGGAAGTTCTGACCATGTAAATACAAATCAAGACAATGAGAGTAAAGGCCAAAGTGGCTATGCAGATGCCTTAAAAACAGTTGTAAATATGTGCTGTGATCTATGTAAATGTTCTGACAACATGGTCAAAAGTTCGGACAATATTTCTCTGGAAGGTAACTTGAATAACAATGTGATAGACAATTGCTGCTCAAAATGTGTATCTTATGTTGGTGATAAAAGTGATGAGTCAGCACTTAGGAGTCAGTCTGAGCCATCAATATGTAAGCCCAAAGTGCCTGGATATAATCTGTATAACCAAAATTACCGCAAAGCTAAGAAACCCCCAGATGTAGAAAAAGACATAGTTGCAGGAACTCAAAAGTCAAAAACTTTAAGTAAGCAAATGTCAGCAGATCCTGTCACCCTAAAATCTAAAGATCTATCACTGAGGGGAAAAAGTCCAAAAGAAAGGGGTCAATTACAACATGCTGATCAGTGTATTATGCCTGTAAGTAAGGGACAGGGTTGTGGTAAGTGTCATCCTAGCCAGAGGGCTAACCATCAGTTTTCAAAGTTAGACAGTATGGCCTGTAAGGAATGCTTCAGAGCACACTGTCAGAGTCATAGCTACAGTGTGTGTGACTTTGAGGTGCGGACCAGACTGAGTGGTCAGACCATTGTTTGCACCAGAAGAAGTAAGACTAACTTGCTACTGAGGAGGTCTCAGAGTCAGGGCAGCAATAACCTCACCCACTCCAGGGCCCAGCGCTTTCAGTCCTGCTACAGAAGCCCGCTTGAGTCTCACCACTCTGCCTGTTTTTCCTCCTTTCAGGCACGTAAGAATGACCGGGAGGAGATCTTGCGAAAGCTGGCCATGGCTCCAGAAGAGGACAGTTCAGTGTTTGCAGGAGACCGCCCACTGAAGAAGTCCAACATTCAGGTAAAGTGAAATTTAGCCTGAGTATAATACTGTATTAGTGCTTATTTTGGCAGAAATATTAGTAACTTGACACAAAATACACAATATTGTGTGTCTAAGTTTTTGTCTACCATGGTAAAATGCTGAATAATAAAATCATTATTCAATTTTCTGTTCATTCTATTTGAGAAATATTAAGATATTTAGTATATGTTTTTAAAGTTTGTTTTAGACAACTGGTTTTCATAGCCAAAGCCATATATTTTCTTCTACTCCTCAAACACCTCAGGAAATTCATTAAAAACAGCAAACTTAAGAGGTGTTTCATTTGTACATGATTGAGAGCTCACCCTCACCTCTCTGTTCTGTATGTTGGAAACTGCAAATTATAAGAAGTTGATACTTGGTAAGGACACTGGTTAGGGTTGTAGGTGTGACTTGACCTTTAGAATCATAAAGGAAGTTGATACTTATTAGGCACATTGCTTGAGGGGTGTAGGTGTGAAACGTCATGGTTTGACCTTAATTTGACATTTGACCTTACTATGGTGACCTTGAATTTTAGGATATTATCTTGGCTATATTTCAGAAAACCAGTAGTTATTTGACATGGCCCTTAGTTTACAAAGGAATTTGCCTCATGAATATTACCGAAATGGATTGCATACAAAATTACAGTTGTGCCTTTTTTGTTGAAATGTTTTGATGTTATTAATTACACAACACCATTGTGCCTTTTTGTTGAAATATATGGATATTGTTAATTAGTAATTACACAACACCAGACATTAATTCCAACCTGCATGAATTAGTAAAGTAATAACAATGTCAGAATACTGTGTTGAAGGTATTTGCAGAGGCATTATTGTGAGCACACATTCACTTCAGCCAATACATCAAATGTGTGCAGGTATTAGTGGTGTGGGTGGATATTGGACTCATCAAAGGAGGAAAAAAGTCAAATGTCATAAAATAACATCAAAAGAAACACAGATGAAATTTTCTATTATCTAAAAGAAGCATTGAGTTCGGTTGAGATAAATATCTATTGGCCAGGGTTAAAAATTGATTGTGAGGAAGTTATTTTGTACAGTCTAGATCCCCTTGCAGTAAGATTCAGTCTTATAAATTGGCTTTTTAAGTATTTTTGATTATGAGATCCTTACAATTAGGATTTTTGTATTGAAATGGGTATTTTATATCTTGAATTCAGAGTTAAGCAGAAGGGTTTCTGTGTCATCTTTAGAAAGACCTTGGAGATTTGACCTGTAACTTATTATTGCATTTTAACGATGTTTTGCAGACTAGATACCACCAAACTGGACAGAATCTGCAGGTGTGTTTTATGAATGAGACCACAGAAGAGCCTGTTTCAGCAGCACCCCAAAAGGTGGGAATTTTACTTTCCTTGTCTAGTTCTTTGTTTTGTTTCTTGTTTTCTGTGAGAATTACCTGAAAACAAGACCGCTGCCGCAGTGTTTATCTCTTGCCAGATATATGGAGAAATGGAGGACCACAAAAAATGGTTCAAGGCCCAAGAAGCAATAATAAGGAATATAAAACGCCTTTTCAATATGATGACCCAACTGAACCTTGAAGCAGGGTTCAAAGATCAAATTTGACACTTTCAAACAGTCACAGGACATGATTTTCTCTTGGTTGTTTCCACATCTGAAGTTCTAGAACCAATTAGAATTGCATCAATTTGAGGCAGTAGATCCCCAGACGAGACATTATACAATCTAACATAGAGAATTCCGCCATTCTTAAATGAGACATTTTTGATTTCCACCAAAATTCAAGATGGCAGCCGGAATTCAGAAAAGTATAAATTTCTCATAGCCCATGAACATTTGATGCATATTTGGTGAAGATATCTTTATAAATGAATCAGATATAATCAGGTGTAAAACTTGACGAACGGACACACGCACATATGGAAGGCGTTTTATAATCCCCCAACCATGGCCTTTGGCTGCTGGCGGGAGATAATGAACTGGACAAATGCGGAGGAGTGTGTGTTAGCTTCTGATACAGTTAGCTCATTGTCTAATTGGCAGTTTTATGCACAAACAGAGGATGTTTCTCACAAGCTACAAAGATATGGCAGTATACTAGTATTGATGTTCCCAAGACTGATGAGTGTTTTTTCCTATATATTTACAGTGAACCACCTTGCGGCATATTTGGTATCCTAATTGACAGCACGTTTAAGTCTGTTCTACCTGTCTATATATGAAATGCAAGAAATTGCTGTCACCATTTTGTAAGAGATAGTTGACAGCGTCAACCATGCTTTAATGTTTTGACCTGGTTAAGAGACAAAGGGGTTCATATCAAATGTAGATTAGTGTTCCATCATCTCTTAAGATTGCTCCCAAAGGTACTGTTTTCCGCAACAAACTACTGTATGTATGGGGAAATAATTTATTGCTTGATATTCATCAGTTACTTCATTTTTTTCAAGCGCAAAGGTTCCAAATTTTCCATCACTACACAACTGTACATGAAAGTGACTGGAGAGATTTTGATGAGCCAAGGCATTCAATATGTCTGATCTGACAGAAAGTCTCACAGTAACCTGTGAGCACCATACAGCCCCAATGGAATATCTTAATATCAAAATTTAGTTGTGTGAAAAAACACAGCCCATTTACCAAACAACATTCTCTTGTAAATACAAATGTTCACATAATATGTTTCATACAGGATAGTGATTGAGGCCTCAGAGTATGACAAATAGTCCATGTTTTGTATTGGTAAGTCGAATATAGCTTGGCCAGTGCTTACAATAAAGACAAGTTATTTGAAATATTCATAAGACTTTCAAAGGTACAAACTGAGACGAACTGGTGAGATAAGTTTAACTTTTTTCACACCATGAGAACTCTGGAGAATTTTTAACCTGAACAGTGCACACCACCACTCAGTGTCAGAGTATCAAATGAAATATGTCAGGCATATAATGTTATTTAACAGAAATGGGAATCATTTGCACGTAAAGTAAACCACAGCAATATGTGGGCTGTAATTTTCAGGTTGTGTGGTTGATGCATACAAAGGTGACATCAAGGTCTGTATTCAGAAAGATTCTTAGAATTTTTCTTAGAATTACACTTAAGTCTAAGAAAAATTCTATGTTAAGTACTTTCTTATTCTTAGAATAAAATCCTTTTCACAAAACAATTCTTAACTAAAAATAATTGTAAGAATAGAAGAAAAAAGAAATGAATGCAATTCTTAAAATTTTTCTTAGAGTAAGTGTAATTATAAGCAAAATTCTAAGAATCTTTGAGAATACAGATCTTGGCATATGTAAATAGAAAGTTAGAATTTTTTTAAATAATATAAAGAGGCTGCATTTCAGTACAGTACACACCATGGACAACTTATCATGTAACACTCTGTTCTGGATGTCGATTTGCAATCAGTTGCTGCACTATAATCACCAAAACAACTATTTTTCTTAAGTTAAGCATGCTATGTGCCAGTCTTAGATTTAAATCAATTCTTAGAATATTCTAAGAGTAAGAATCTTTGTGAATAGCAAATTCTTATTCTTAGAAAAATTCTACAAATAAAAACCATTCTTAGAAATATTCTCTGAATAAGTGTGATTCTAAGAATAAGAATCTTTGTGAATAGGAAAATTCTTATTCTTAGAATTTTTCTAAGAAAAACAACAGTTCTAAGAAAAATTCTAAGAATAAGAGTAATTCTAAGAATAAGAACTTTTGTGAATACAGGCCCTGGGCTACACTGACTGCAATCCTATAATACACCATGATATGATTATTCAGAGTTTGACTGCTTCCCTTTTACTCCAACCCCATTAACATGCTATTTCAAAGTTACTGTTGGACAAATGCTTGGATAATATAAGTTCTATATTTATGAATGTAGGTTTTCTATCATCAGACATATGTGTATTTTTAAGTTATTATTTATAAGCTGTTTAGTTTGTGCCTGTGTGTATATAAAATGCATTACAGGCACACTCTGTGTAATACGCTGTGATAAAGTGGTCTGTAGACACACTGTCTCATTAAAAAACCAGAGCTTTAGTCAGTAGGGAGGAGGGACAGATCCAATCTCCTGGCAGTTCAAGTCCCCATCACTCTCCCTCTGCTGATGTAATTTATGAGAGGTTACCCGCAAACTAAATTGGTTAGATTACCAACCTCTTTATATGAAGAAAAATGTAAACATGAGATTTATGGATAGAGAAGTGGGAGGATGACTTTTCCTGGCAGTAACTTTTAATTTTTATGTAAATATAGCAATCGATTACAGAAAAATAGCTATGATCAGTGGAATTGCTCCACTTGTAGGATATTAGGCTGTCATTATTTGTCCCCTGTGGGACACTTAATAATATATCATCTCATGTTTTGCTAAATCAATTATTCAATATTTTTCTGTAATGTTAGGCATTAAAGTCACAAAGAATTTATTATTAAAGTGGAAAAAAGACCTCTGTTTCTTCTTCTGTTAATATTTCTGTCAAAACAGTATTTTTGTTTTTGGTTTTTTAATGTTTTTGATATCTAAGTTAAAGTTTTATTGCATTGTTTCTCCATTCAGTTAACAAAGTCTGGTTTTCGGTTACTGTGTCTTTGTGACCTCTGTTTAATGTATTTCCTAGATTAGTGGTTTTGATGAATAAGTAAACAACCTTTCTCTGGAGTCAAATTGTACTATAACAAATGTAATTATGTGTAATCTATTCACCATATTTGATAAATACCCTGTATTCCCAAGAGAGCCTGACCTATTATTGTACTAGTGCCTTAGCTGTCCCACTGGTACTGGGGTCTGTGTGTTTGTACAGACTAGTTCATCACAAATTATTGGAATCCTTGCAGCAAACACAAACAGTTCAATATACAATGGGGTTGGTGCCATAGATTGTCCTGTTGCCAATTCTCACTCTATTGGCCTCCTCTCATTGACACTGTTTGCACAAAAAACTGTTTTGACTGCCCCTCAAGATGTATTGAGTTGTGATCGTCCACTTTGAGTGGAAGGATTCTATAGAGGGGCCTGTAAGAGCCACTCAAACTGCCACCACTAGCCCAATTATCAAAACTTCACTGTATGATGCTCACTATGACTTTAAAAGCAATGATGTATCTTCGTATATCTCTGTATAAGAATTCTGTTAGGTCGACTCTCAAATGTAGTAGAATTTCTATTATCCAGCCCTCTATTATCCAAATTTTCAGTTATTCTACCTCCAGCCCACTCTCCCAATTCCATTTAAACCTGTTATTTTAACCCTTCTATTATCCAACATTTCTATTAGCCGACCTAATTGTTACTAAGAGGGTCGGATAATATAGGTTCTACTGTACTTCGTGAAATATTTCTGGGAAATGGAAAAGTCCTGCAAAGGACCTTTAAGAAAATTCTCTTTCCAGAGTTTTTCTTGGAGAGGTTTGGCTGTGTTATAGCAAAGTACAGTATATGTTAAGTTTATACACCAAAGTGTAATTTTATGGACGTTATACTCTTTGGGAATTCCTTCATGCTGGTTTTATTTGCTTGTAATCATGAAAACTGATTTATAATAATAAACAAGCAACCCCCAAAAATATATAGGAAAACTTCCCATTGGCAAATGATATATACAGAAGAAATATATCATGAATGAAGATAATATTATACTAGTGCATAGTATGAGTATTACATTGTTAATCTTCATGGGTGATATATTTTTTCTGTATATAATGAGGGATGAATATTTAATGAGGGAATGTGAAAAAGGCTGTCAAAAAGCATGGACAACGGTGAATATAAAAACTTCAATTTTAACTTACAATATCTAAGCCATTTCTGTATAGATTTCAGTGCAACAAACATGAGCAGACGCACTGTAAAAAGTTCTTTCCAATGATATATAATACATATTTGTAGGTAACATAGTTGCAAGAAATTAGTGAAAACCCGGAAGTTATTGACGCTTATTATCCATGATACAGAGGCACCATTGTATACAAAAAAAATATCCCGCTCCGTTTATGCCCCTGTACAGGTGAAATACAGTGCGCAGTGAAAAATAAATATATTGTTGATTGGTTGCTGATGATAAATTTGGATGTATTGCCCATATTGTATGATTGTATGACAAGTCACAGGAATTAGCAAATAGGATTTTGTAACTCTTATCATGTTTTACTTGCAAGTTAGAACAGTACCATGGGGATAATTGGAAAGATGTGGTAAACAATAAACCCAAACTAAGAACATATAAAAAATTCAAAACATCTTTTGACCCTGCAAATGATCTCACTTGGAATTTACAAAAGTCTGAAAGGTCTCTTTTTGCCCAATTTCGGTGTGGAATTTTACAGTTGAGGGTGGAAAGTGGTAGATTTTGTAACCTTGAGCTTGGTCAAAGAATTTGCCAAATGTGTGATAATGCAATTGAAGACGAGTTTTATTTTCTATGTATTTCTTCTATACCAAAATCTTAGAGAAAGTCTGTATTCATCATATTATAATATATCCAATGATTTTATTGATTTATCCGATGACCAAAAATTTGTTTATATGTTGAAACAACCTATACGTAACCTAATTAAATATGTAACTTTAGCATGGATTTAAGGAAAAGTAAGTTATTTTATTAAATATTTATCTGGTTTTACAAATTCACCACACAGTACTAATTTACAGTTTTATTTTCAAAGTGACATATAAGCCCATGTGGGCTGGGTAACTCATCATTATGTATTTTTTGTTGTTGTTACTGTTATATAAATTGTTACATGTCACTATGATAAATAAACTCTTATGTCTTATGCATAAATCTTAGAACATCCAATCATAAATAGTCTGTAAAAATTATGTCAATTATTCATCGCTGTTGCATGTGTTTTTACTTGAGAGTGATTAATTATGGAAAGACTATTGTTTGTTGAGCTTTCTTACTGTCTTGCATGAAGGGCAATTTGCAACAAAAAAAAATTAAAAACTTTATTATTTGCAAAGATCTGGGGACAATTCATCGATGGCTTCTTAAATAATGAAGAAGTGTCTTGTTTTTTTGCACAATGTTATCATCAAAATGCATTGTTACCTGTGTGTTGTTTTTAAATTTTTTTTGAAGTTTTTGATAACTAAGTTAATGTTTTATTGCATTGTTTCTCCATTCAGTTAAAAAAGTCTGGTTTTCTGTTACTATGTCTTTGTGACCCAGCTTTTATTTTTTAGGGGGAAATAATGTGATGATTGTGAGGAGATTGATGCAAACAGCACAGAATAAGGTTTTTGTGTGTCACAGTGACATGGGACATTAAGCATCAAGTTATTGAGGAAGTGGGATGGTTGGTTCACCAAGTTGCACACCCCTGTGTTCTCTACACCTTTGCTCATGTCAGAAGTCCCTATATTTTTCAGTTTTTTACACGTTGTGTTTAAATTCATTCTTGTTCGATTGGAACTTGGAAGTGGTAGTGGACATGAAATAACTTGACGGCTGTGATATTTTTGTATATTTTCAAACCCTCTTGCTGCTGATTTTTTAACCTACTTCTGTGGTCGTGTTTGGTAAATGTTGGGCCTTTATGAAGCCACTACCTTTATATATTTAGAATCCCATGTCTCTGTTATTCCATGTGTCAAATATAGGTTTCACAGTGTAGACTGTTTTGAATTTACAAATTTTCTCACTGGCAGAAGCTTTGGCAGCTGATGCACAGAAGTCTACGGAAGTGAAGAAGTCCGTTGAATAGCAGTTTACAGCAATAAAGCTGCTCTGATGGCTGTGTAGAATAGCTACGAGTGGTCACCCTGCCCATTAGTGCTCATATATCAGCTGCAAAGTCTTGTTCTTAATAGTTTTAACTGGCAAAAATGGTTCCCTTGATAATCTCAGTGACGCTGTCTTTTGGGTATTTTCTACTTTTTGTAAGATCCCAAAACTTTTTACTTTATTTGACATACTGGTAACATGCTAGTTGCCACAAGCAAAGAGCATCAAAAGGAAACAAGAAACTACCACTACTGCAAATTTACTCTAAATATCTTGTTGCCAAGTAAATAAAGTTATAAAAAAATTATAAATAATAGATGTAACTTGAAACTCTCCTTTTCTATCATGTCTTATAATTATACCATGTGCATATAAAGAAAGTTTCTCTCTCTCTTTGGTAGTTAAATTAGTACTGATAGGATAATATTAAATCATATTCAGCAATTACGTTTATCTCTTTTTCTCAGCTGGGTTTGGTCTATTCCCAATTCACGAAATATAGCAATGATTGGTATAATTCAGTTGTTCAGGAGTCGCCAGATATCAGCTCAATCAAATGTACTGCTTGTGGTGGATTCTGCTGCTAAATAACCTTTCATAGATTTCCACAAGCTTATCAGGAGACGACAGCAGTGGTAAAAACTCACTATGAGAGGGTTCTCCGTCTGGTCCCCAGATTATCCTCAAGTTATCTGCAAACTCAAATTTCGAATTTCAAAAGTCTATATCCCATTTACAAAAGCTTACATTTAACTTCATATTAGAGTTCAGCATTGCAAGTTCAGTTAAATAACTGGTTATAGCTTACATCTGGTATATATCCACAGAGCCCTAATTTGAATTGAGTCTCCGATTAAGCTGACATTTCTTTCCATGAAACAAACCCAGGGGGATAGAGGACAGATAGCTGATGACGTCAACTACACAACTCTCGCTGGAAAAAAAAACTGCAAAGCCAAAACTCGGCATTCTCCTGTCATTTTGTCAAGCTGAAAAATACCAAGATAGCTGGATACAATGAATAATTGCTAATGTTCACTTCATTTGAAAGTAAGGCATGCCATGAATTTCAACCATAGCCACATAATGTTTGTAAATTGTTTACCAAATTAACTTGTTGCATAAAAAAATAAAGTTAATAAAAAAATAGGTGCTTGTTGTTTTAAATTGGAACTCATTTTGATAATTGTAATTGACTCAAAGTGCATTGTGGGTTTTTCTGTTTCCGTTTTGTTAAAGGTTAATAGAAGGAATATCTGAAAGTTTTGTTTCATTTTAATTTTGTAGCCAAAATTAAGTACATATATTAAACACAGCAGTAAAATACTTATTTTCAAATGTTAATCTTCTCATTGTGAATTAGCTTTGATGTAAGCAAAATCACCTTGTTAAAAATAAAGCTGCTACAATTTACCTCCACGATAATGTTATGTTTTTGGATGTGTTTGTCCGGTTATGTGCAATATTTGTTTAGGGATGGGTTATTGTATATCTTATTAATGATTCTACTAACAAAAGAGTATGCCTGTGCAAAGTAGCTTATACATAAGCTACGAACTTAGCTATGTTTCTATTACCCCACAGCCCTTAAGGGTTGTTGGGGTATTGTTTTTACCCATGGTGGCCCGATGGGCGGGTGGGCGGGCGGCGGGATGAAGTTTGTCCAGGCTGTATCTCAGAAACCGTAAGGTGTAGGAAGTTTATATTTGGTAGGGCATTGGTTAGGAGGTGTAGGTGTCATGGTTTGACCTTGATTTGACCTTGCCGTAGTGACCTTGAGTTTGAAAATCTTGTCCGGGCTGTATCTCAGAAACCGTAAGGTGTAGGAAGTTGATACTTGGTAGGGACATTGGTTAGGGGGTGTAGGTGTGCAACGTCATGGTGTGACCTTGATTTGACCTTGCAGTAGTAACCTTGACATGTAAAAACTTGTTCGGGCTATATCTTGGAAACCATAAGTTGTAGGAAGTTGATATATTGTAGGGACATTGGTTGGGGGGTGTAGGTATGCAACGTCATGGTGTGACCTTGATTTGACCTTGCTGTAGTGACCTTGACCTATAAAATCTTGTCCGGGCTATATCTTGGAAACCGTAAGGAATGTAGGAAGTTGATACTTGGTAGGGACATTGGTTAGGGGGTGTAGGTGTGCAGCATCATGGTGTGACCTTGATTTGACCTTGTTGTAGTGACCTTGACCTATAAAATCTTGTCTGGGCAATATTTCGGAAACCGTAAGGTGTAGGAAGTTGATCGTTGGTAGGGACATGGGTTAAGGGGTGTAGGTGTGCAATATCATGGTGTGACCTTGATATGACCTTTGACCTTGCCGTAGTGACCTTGATCTATAAAATCTTGTCCGGGCTATATCTCCGAAACGGTAAGGTGTAGGAAGTTGATACTTGGTAGGGACATTGGCTAGGAGGTGTAGGTGTGCCTTGTCATGGTGTGACCCGGATTTGACCTTTGACCTTGCTGTAGTGACCTTGACCTATAAAATCTTGTCCTGGCGATATCTCATAAACTGTAAGTTGCAGAAAGTTGATACTTGACAGGAGCATTGATGGGGGATTGTAGGTGTGCAACGTCATGGTGTGACCTTGATTCGACCTTTGACCTCACCGTAGTGACCTTGAGCTTTAAAATCTTGTCCAGGCTTTATCTTGGAAACGGTAAGGTGTAGCAAGTTGATACTTGGTAGGGACATTGGTTAAGAGGTGTAGGTGTGCATCGTCATGGTGTGACCTTGATTTGACCTTTGACCTTGCAGTAGTGACCTTGACCTATTTCTTGGATTCCATAAGGTGTAGAAGGTTGACACTTGGTAGGGATATTGGTTAGGGGGTGTTTATAAATGTATGTGTGTATCATGATGTGACCTTTTTGCTCTGCCAAAGTGTTTTCAGCTGCCATATTTCTCTTATAACAAGGATATATGGATTGCTACAACTGATTATTATATGCACTTTTACATAATTATGCTATTTCCATTGACAGCTATTCTCCAAATAATAAATTTTACAGCTTCATATTTTTAGTTAACTGATTAATGCTGTCATCTTGCTATTGAATTGTCTTGGTTTTTTTTTAAATTAATACTTTATCTTTACATACATTTTCTTTCTCTTAGATGTTATTTTCTCTACTTAAACATTATTTGGACCTTTATATAAGTGACACTGCGCTGAAAGTATCCCAATCTGTGTACTGTTTCACTACTTGTATATCTCATGCTGTTGAAAACTATTTCCCCAGGCTGTGGGGTACGGGCATCTCTGATACTATTTTTTGTCTCTGTTGGCGATAACTCTAAAAGTAATGAACAGATCGTTATGGATTTCTTTATGTGGGTAGGGCCTGACTCGAGGAAGAAGTGATTAAATTTAAGGAAAAATCCAGGTGCAGTATTCACTAACATTCCTATCTTAGTCTTAGTCCTAACTTTTATCATAAAAATATGCTAGGAAATTTGTCCTAGTGAAAATGGTATTCACAAAGCATCATAGTCTTATCTTAGTCCTAACTATTGTCATAAAGTTAGGAATGCTTGTTCAGAACTCCTCTCAACTGTACTTAATTCTTCCATTGTAACACAAAAAGCAGATGAAAATTTTTACATCACGTGATGAAATCTCAGTCATTATAATGTGGTTATACAAACTCTTGTGAGATTTGCAACTTTGGACTAAGATAGGATTAGGAAAATTGTCCTAGCTAGGACATGCTTTGTGAATACCAAGTTGGACCTATCTTAACTAAGACAAATGTCATAAATTTTATGATTAAGATAGGACTAAGATTAGGAATGGTAGTGAATACCGCCCCTGATCTTCAAAGTTCCCATTTTTATTATATTTTTGATGACTGACTTTCTCATTGACATTACTGTAAAATCAGTGGATCTTCAATAATTTATTTGAAGCCAGTAGGAACAAGTGATTACATTTTTAAAAAAGGTCTGGATCATATTCTGATTATAAAAAATCCCAAAATTTTGGATACGCCCCCTGGTGGAGGTCCTTTTGTAGGGTTTTTATTTGTTTAAGTTAATATTATACTGTTTACATATCTTGCATGTTTTTCTATAAGGTATTGAGTTTGACACCAAATGTGAAGCTTATAATTCAACACCGCGAGTCAGTTGAAAAAGACATGGGAAGTGTTGTTAGTTTAGGGACTATAGGGGCAGTCCTGTCACTTGTCTGTGTATGCAATCAGGCACATGTCAGTTCATCTCAGTGACTGTTGTGTGCTATGAATATTTCAGCACACCCAAATGTCTGCTTATATACTGCACTACTGGAAGTATCTGGTCACTTGGGGTGACTCCCAACCTCCCAGCAACAAATTGGATTTACTGCCTGGGGTTTTCTCATCAATGATGTTGTTACTAGGTGACAATAACAATGGAGAGATGAATCCACTGGCTTCCTACACCTGCCTGGACTATCTGGTGCCAAATCCATTCACTCCCAAATCATTGTAACTTACATTTGTTTCTTTACAATGGTTGTTGTATTTGTTTGGTGGTTTGTTTATTCAATTAAGTAGCACAATAGTTACACCAATACCTTTGATTGTATGATCCCATAAATAATTGGTAATCCTGTTACTAGGCTGTTAGACACCTGTAAGCTTTCACTCGTGCTCTAGTGTTTTCATTAACCTATTAAGGAAAACAGAACGAGGACACAAGATTTGTTTTTAATTTTTATGGATGACTTGTCGCACTGTATAGGGACTGCAAATAAAATATTTGTTACTAAACCAGCAAAAATAAAAATGTTGCAGTCTTTATATTATACAAGTTATTCTACAGTTCAAAGTTGTGCAGGATGTAAAATAATTAAATCTCAGCTTAGTTCCATTTTGCAAAATATTTCCAAAACAAGGCCGAAAAGTGTTTCGTTCTACATGGGTGAGCCACAAAGCCATCATAGACATGAGTAGTGCACTAGAATATATGACAGTCTGGTGACAAATAAAATTCTGAGTCAGATCCATCCCATACCTGGTCTAGAATTTGGTCACCAAACCAAGCACTAATGTAGCCCATTTGTGTTGCTGCTTAACTTCAGTGGTCAGAGGGGTAGTCATCATGCTTATGCCTCAATTCGTGAAAGTCTGGTGACCTAAAAAGGGGGAAAAAACAAAAAGTGTTCTCTAGAAGCACAAACTCATGCTTAAACATTGATTTTGTTTCAACAAATGTGTCCTTTAGTTTAGAGGCAGTGTCTTGTCCCATTGGAGAGAGATACCAAGATCTCAGTGTGACTACTACAGCCACATATGTAAGGCTGTTACCATTGATTAGTAAACATAAGTGTTATTTGTATTGACCATTTTACAGGCTCCAGTTCATTCACTTGTACTTTCAGAAATTACTTTGTCCATTTAGGGGGCAAAGTTCATATTTTCAGTTGTGAAGGTGTTGATATGCTATTGCTTTGAAATTAAAATTTTACTGCTTGGTATCTGTTAAGGTGTTTATGTTTTTATGTCACAGTTGCATGTCTTGTGATTCAGCTGTTACATCACATAAAACCACATTCAGAAGATGAAGCTAAGAAAGGTTGTGTCACATTATAATAACGATATATTATGATATATAGCAGCACTTTAATATGGTAAGTTTAACTGACAAAAGCAAGTGAACCAATACTAGGAAGATTGCTTCATTTTATTTTCATGAGGGACTCCTGTGTAAACTCTTTCCACTGAGAAGTAATGATGATGCGTTTTTGTTATGTTTCAGGTGAGTGAGGCCCCTGTACAAGTGAAAGTCACTGAAGCCCAGTCTAATGATGACAACTTGGATTTACCCTCCAGAAAACAGAGGCTGCAGCATGAAGCCACCATTGCTCTGGCCCAGGTAACTAGTGCATCTTGTCCGGTGCTGTATTCTCTTTTTTTTTTTTGATAAATCAAGTGCATTATTATTATTTTTTTTATTAATTTTTTTTGTATAGGTGTGTTACAAAGAAGGTATTGATTTCTCTATTACAAAATAATATAACAACAACATACTTTTATTGCGTTAATACATCTTATCCAATGGACAATAGCTTATCCGGTCGGCGCAGACCGGCCCGCCAAACGTCAGAAAAAGACGTCCTGTGTTTCCACCGGCCAGGCCGGTCCAGTACTGTGCACTCGCCAAATGGCGTGTCCTACTTCCTTCCTGTCTAGACAGCGTGACGTCATAGCATCTTTTTTGTTTGGCGCGTGCATTGTGTACACGGAATTTTGAGAGTGATTTTTTTTTTTTTTTATTTTTTTTTTTTTTTATTGAGACACTTACACTTGCCTTTACATTGTGACTGGAGTTACAAACACCCAGGCATAAGTGATCCAGTCTTGGAAACAAACAATAAAATATAACTCTAACAAATCCTTAATCTTAATTATTGATACCTTTTACCTAACTGTATCGCAATATAATTTAAAATATGCTATTTTATTAGGTTTCTAAAAGAAAACCATTTTTTTTCAAAATCAGATTCAAAAAAATTGAGCCTTGCAACCAGCATTTGTTCATTGTATGTTTCTTGTATTTTCTTTTGTAGGTCTAGTATATTTAATGGAATTTTCTTTCTGGAATTTAAATAGATATAGTACTTAGTTACTATAATTATTGTATTGATAGGAAGGAAATGGTTATCTCTATTTAAGTACCCCATGATAACATTTAAAGAATTAAAATGGATGGTTACACCAGTTTTTTCTTTTATCCACTCTTTTAAGTCTTGCCAGATTTTCTCAGCCTTTGAGCACCAACAGAAAAGGTGCATTAGAGTTTCAGTTGTCATATGACAAGATAGACATAAATCTGATTCTGATTTACCCATTTGATGTAGTAACTTTTGTGTACCTAAAATTCTATGTAGGATTTTATATTGAAACCAAACAAGGCTATTGTTAGTAACTATCTTAAAGCATATTGTAAATATTTGATCCCAAGTGTTTGCGTTCAGATTCAATTTCAGATCATCAGACCATTTTCCTTTTAACACCAAATTGCAACTCTGGTTAACCATGTGATTATAGTACCATTTTGAGCCAGGTTTACTAAAAATCAATGCAATGATCTTTGGGATTGTTGGCTGGCTGTACAGAAAGTTATTGTCTTTTCGGTTTGTCTTGACAAAGTCATAGCACAGGGATTTTACCCTCAGATATTCAAGAAAATTACTAATTTTAATATTGTATGTATTTTCAATTTCTACTAAACTCATAATGGTCCCGTTTATATCGACAATATCACCCACATATTTGATTCCTCCTTTAAACCACCTGGGCAAGTACAAAATTAACCTTGATATTTTGGGATTATACCATATTGGTGTAGATAGTATATCAGAACTAGTTTTTATGAAGTCATGTTCTGAAAAGTCACCCCATATATTTGTTTATTTGGGGTTTTACGTCGCTTTCAACACTGTACAGGTCATATCACGACGGGTAGTTTGAAGGGCAGAGGAAACCAGTACATATAGTTCGCTAGGGTTCTGTACTGTAAACTGCCGACCAACGGCAAGCAACTACCAGCTTTCCCACTTACGGCCATGACGGGGATCGAACCCCGGCCGCAGAGGTGGGAGGCGAGAGTGTTACCACTCTGCCACCGTGGCCCCTAAGTCACCCCATATAGATAGGACTTCTATCCAAAATTGGTTACTGATAATATGAGTCAAAGTTTTGCACCATACAGTTCCAAGTTCAACTAAACTTGAGACACTACAAATAGTTTTCTGAAAGAGAATTAACCACGGAGAAGTGTACTGAGTGAAGAGTTTTTTGATCCATGTTAACTTGAGTGCTTTCATAAAAGCTCTAATATCTACCATCCTTAGTCCCCCTTCTCTATAGTCTTGAATTATGGTAAGTCGCTTTATTTTATCTGGTTTACCTAACCAAATGAAATTATACATCAATTTTGACAAATCTTTAAAAAAGTGGTCACCTGGGGATGGTATACTACTGAAAATATGATTAAATTGTGGAACAATAAAAGTTTTTAACACTGTAATTCTACCAAAGACAGTTAAGTTTCTCTTTCTCCAATTTGTCAATAATTTTTTACATTGCTCAAGTGCTGATGAGTAGTTTAAAGTTGGAATCTCTTCCAAATCAACAGAAAAAGATATTCCCAGGAGCTTAAATCTAGTTATTCCCCATTCTAGTCTATTTGTGACTTTTAACTTTTCTTTACAATGCTTTTTCCTTCCTATCCATACAAGTTTAGTTTTATTGGTATTTATTTTTAGACCGGAAAAAGAACCGAAAATTTCAATTGTATTCAATGCAGCCTGTAAGGAGCTCTGACTACCATCCAAAATCAGCGTAGTATCATCGGCAAATTGCGTAATTTTAATTTCTATTTCATCTACATATATTCCATTGATTTTTTTGTTCTTTTTTATAAGGTAATTTAAAATTTGTCCACATAAAATAAAGAGATAAGCAGCTATAGGATCTCCCTGTTTGCAACCGTGTTCAATTGAAATGAAATCTGATTTTACCCCAGCTTGTAGAACGCATGCCTTGATATTGTTGTTGAACATCTTTATCCAATGAATAAAACTCGTTCCAAAGCCGAAAAAGGTGAGAGTATTGTACATAAATTTCCATGATATTGAGTCAAACGCTTTTTCAAAATCAATCAACATCAACAGTCCATCCAGTTCCTTTACTTCAGTGTAATGCATTATGTCATATATTGAGAGTGATTTGTTTTTTGGAATATTGTCACTTATCTTCAAGAAGTGTTTCGGAAGTTATATAAACATTGTTGTGGGAGTTCATAGAATGTTTGTATCTTATTTTCGCCATTCTATCAGTTTCATTATGTCTTCTCCTAGCCAGAAACACGGGAGCTGTGGACATATCATGGCCAGTTTCGACAGCCATAGTTTCTGTGCTCGATGCAGAGAAAAAAGTAAAGGCTCAGACCCTTGTATTTCACATAATGACTGCCCTGCTTGTAACTCCCTCACGGAAGAACAACGCTTACAGTTGTCCACGCCTAGCTATAGGCTTAAGAAGGAAAAGCGAGAGCTTAAGAAATCGTCTGATACACCTAGCAAAGACTCAGCCAGTTCCTCTCTCATCGACCCGTCCTCTGTGACGGTAGTGGGAGCAGTGGACGCCCAGGGGGTAGTCAAATCCCCGGGTTTGAGTTCTGACAAGAAAAAGAAGAAACCCGAGTCTCAGGAAAAGAAAACTTCCGCTAAACACCACAAGTCCAGTGAAGGAAAGTCTTCTAAATCTCCACCTCAAGCTCACAAATCCTCAGCAGATTCCAGGATTGATGAGTTAGACCTTAAATGGTCGGAGAGGTTTAATAGATTAGAGGCTCTTCTGATTGCAAAAACTTTGGATAGACAAGAACCGACCTTTGCTCCGGTTAAGGTCACACCGACGCACACCCCACCAGTTGGTGTAGTTAGATCTTCGGACCCCTTCATCCGACCGACTGAAAAACTTCCAGCCTCAGATTTGTCCTGCACCGACCACTCTCCACAGAGACAGGCAGCGGACAAATCACTTTCATCCACTATCAAGAAGTCTTCAGATTTGCATGGTGATACTCAGATTGGTCCCAAGGGTCAATCGACCAGCAAATTGCCTAAGGACAAACCAAACACCGACCAACACTCAGATTTACCTGGAACCGGCTCACCTATTCTTCAGGTCTCCAGTAAATCGTCCTCAGTACCGACCGGCAGACATGACTCAGCTTCCATGGACACTGATTCCGACTCTGAGTTTTCCGACCAACCCCCAGTGGATATATTTGTAGAAGAGGGGGAGTTGTCCGACCAGGATCCGGATGCCACTGTGACTGACCCCGACCAGACCCTCTCAGAGGATCAGAATTACAGGGAGATGATGAGGGGGATCAGGTCCTACATGGGATGGACAGACATCCCGGATATTGATACCACAACATCTACCTCGGAAGACAACCCTTTTGCTGGTCCAAGGACTCAACCCACAGGGAAGGTGTCGGTTAAAATGCCCACGGATGAGTGGCTATGCAAGAAAATGGGAAAACTTAACCTGACTTTGGTGGAAGGCTACCCGTCTCGCAACTCAGAGGCGGGTGGTTTACTTAAAGACCAATTTATACGACCAGCCAGATCACAACAGAAATGGTATGGGTTGGTATCTGATCCACAAAAGGTTTCTCCTGGCAAGTCATTGTCTTCTTGGAGTACCGACTCCTCCAAAGTAAACAGCACCTACAGTAGGATTGCCAGAGCAGCCGGTATTGCCTCCACCCCTCCCCCTTCGCGTCAGATTTCTCAGGACAATCTACGACGCTGGGAGAAGGCAGCCCGCGAAGCGTCAACTATGTGCAACCAGGCAGCAGCATTCAATAGGTGTCTGAACAAAGTGCAGGACAATATGAGATCACAGTTAAAAGCCATTAAGTTGGAACTTAGTAAGGGAAAATCTTCAACCAAGGTCTCTGGTGCTACTGAGGAATTACAGTTCCTTCTGGATTTTAACTTGGGTATCACCCAAGCTATGGCCAAGACCTTTGAACATCTGACCGATTTTGTTTTCGTGACAGTGGCCAACTCTACACTAACAAGGAGGGATGCATACCTGTCACATCTCAAGGCTGGCATAAAACCGGACACCTTGGCTGCTCTCCGGACAGGTCCGCTTAACATGGCTACAATGTTCCCAGAGGAAGCCTTAAAGCAAGCAGAGCAAGAAATAGCCAACTTTGAATCGAAAGGACAGATTCACACTGGGAAGAAAGCTCACTTCCATCCTTATGAGCGTCCGGAAAAACGACCAGACAATAAAAAGCCAGAACGTCCAGCTTGGAAAAATGTGGGATACAGAGGACAAAGCAAGAGAGGCAAGGGCAAATCACCTTACTATTCCTCACGACCAGCCAAGGGCCAGCAGTCCTATAAATGACATTCAATGTGTTTTCAGCTCACAGGAAGGACTGCTGGCCGGGAGCCCAGTTACAGTACAGAGACAATACAAAGACACTTTTGTAAAATTAAATGTTGTGAACCATACTGCCCCCGGGCCTTCGCAAAAGAAAGAAATAAGTCCCGGGGTAGCAGGTTGTCATTCCTTTCAAACAGATTATACAGTAAAATATGTGAAAGGTGCTTCTTGTGTCACTCAATTGTCTTGTGCCCAACCTGTAACAAATGTAAAAAATGTTGTCACAACTCTTCCTGTAGGGGCTCGATTTCAAAACTTTTGGCAAGTTTGGCTGGAGCTGGGGGCCGGTCCGAAAGTGGCTCAAATTTTGAGAGAGGGTTAACCCCTCCCCTTCCAGATCCGACCCAGACTCACAAGGTATCCTACAGTCGTAAGTTGCTATGTCAATCCTCACAGGGACAGCTACCTGATGGAGGCATTACATCAGCTTATCGACAAAAATGCAGTGGAACAAGTTCAAAATCAAAAATCACTAGGGTTTTTCAACCGGCTTTTTCTAGTTCCGAAACCAAACAACAGGTGGAGACCTATTTTAGACCTGAGCAAGCTAAATCTCTTCCTCAAGGTGGAGAAATTCAAGATGGAGACACCGGAAACCATCAGGTCATCACTCCAACAAGGGGAATGGGTCACATCCATAGACTTTCAGGACGCCTATTTCCATATCCCAATACAGGAACAGTCCAGGAAGTATTTGAGATTTCATGTCCGAGGGCGGACATACCAGTTCAAGGCCCTGCCGTTCGGACTGTCCACAGCACCCTTGGAGTTTACTGTGGTCGCAAAGGAAGTGAAACTGATGGCCACACACAAGGGTATAAGAATCCACTAGTACCTAGACGACTGCTTGGTGAGATCCAGATCCCGAGAAACTGTCTCCAACACACCCAAATCCTGATCAAAATGTGCCAGGACCTAGGTTGGCTGGTGAATTTAGAGAAATCAGAGCTGGAACCCAAACAGGTCTTCGACTTTGTAGGTTACCAGTTCGATCTCAGGTCCGGCCGGGTCAGACCGACCCCGGACCGGTGGCAAAGCCTTCAGGACAAGATACAACTACTCCTGTCGTTACCGACCTGTCCGGTCCGACAGTTCATGTCCCTGATAGGCCTACTAACAGCCACAGAAAAACAGGTTCACCTCGGCCGACTGCACATGAGACCCATACAGTGGCATCTCAAAAACAACTGGAGGGTACCAGAATCTCTAGAGAAGATTATCCCTCTACCAAGGTCCCTGCATCCTCACTTACAATGGTGGCTAGAGGAAGACAATGTGCTTCAAGGTCAACCATTACACCCAGTAAGACATGCTCTGCAAATATTTACAGACGCATCAAAAGAAGGGTGGGGCGCTCACTTAAACGAGTTCACTGCAAGAGGGTCCTGGTCGGTGCCGGAAAGCAAGCTGCACATAAACTATCTGGAACTCAAAGCAGTGTTTCTAGCCCTCAAAGAGTTCCAAGACCTCTGTGTAGACAAAATGGTTCTAGTGGCAACCGACAATACTACAGTGGTAGCTTACATAAACAAGGAAGGAGGCATGAGGTCGGGCCCACTGTGTGCCCTTCTGTGGAGAATCTTGACCTGGTGTTCCCAGCGACAAGTGACTCTAAAAGCCTGACACATCCCAGGCCATTTAAATGTGATAGCAGACAAGCTATCCAGGCTGGGTCAAACCATCCAAACAGAGTGGCCCCTCCTTCCGGAAGTTTTTCAACGAATATGCAACCAATGGCACCTCCCTCAAATAGATCTATTTGCCACGAGGTTCAATCACAAATTACCTCAGTTTGTCTCTCCGGTACCGGACTCCCTGGCTGTAGCAGTGGATGCACTTACCCTGCCATGGGAGGACCTGGATGCATACGCCTTCCCACCGACCGTCATATTGGGCAAAGTGGTGGAGAAGCTAATGGACTCCCCGTGCAAGAGACTCATTCTGATTGCCCCGGGGTGGCCCAACATGCCTTGGTTTTGGGACTTGGTGAACATGTCCAGTCAGGTCCCCCTCAGCCTACCCAGCCTGCCCAGTCTGCTAACACAGCCCTTCAATCAGATCCCTCACAGAAATCTGACAAATCTAAATCTCCATGCCTGGCTCCTAGAGCCACAAAAATCAAAGAACAGGGTTTCTCTGAGGCAGTGGCAGCAAGAATTGAGGCTCCTCAAAGAAGATCAACCAGATCAGTCTATGAGGCAAAGTGGAGCATTTTTACAAAGTGGTGCGTCACTAATCAGGTGGACTTCAGGTCACCACCTGTAAAGTCGGTGGCTGACTTCCTAATGTATCTCTTTGAGTACAAGAAGTTGCAGCCCAGCACCATTGATGGTTACAGGTCTGCCATTGCTGATAAACTAGGTGATACAATAGTCAATATCAGCAAAGATGACAATCTCACTCGTCTCTTGGAAAGTTTCCACAGAGATAGACCCAAAGGGCGGAGGGGAATACCCTCCTGGAACCTTTCCCTAGTACTACACCAGCTAACAAAGGCTCCTTTCGAAACGCTTAGGGAGGCGTCTCTGAAGCATCTGACCTTCAAGACTGTTTTCCTTTTGGCCCTGGGCTCTCGTAAAAGAAGGAGTGAGATCCATGCATGGCAGCATAAGAACATCAGGCACCAGTCGGACTGGTCTAAGGTGTCTCTGTTTCCATCTCCCAGCTTTCTCTCTAAGAACCAGCTGGCCAAGGAGGGTCCAGAGAGTGTAGCCCCAGTGGTCATACCAGCCCTGGCCCCTACTCTGGATAGATCCCTCAAGTCTGATAGATCTCTTTGTCCAGTCAGAGCCTTGCGCTACTATATGGACAGGACTTCAGACATTAGGCAGGACAAACAATTAGTTTTTGTCTCCCTCAAGAAAGGCTTCGACAAAGACATCTCACCTGCCACTGTCTCCTCATGGATCAAGCAGACTGTGATCCTATGCTATGAGCTCTCTGATCACCATGCCCACACACTACATCAAGTCAAAGCTCATGATGTGAGGGCCTTTGGTGCTTCTAAGGCCTTCCAGTCGGGAGTCTCCTTGGAGCAGATCTTATCAGCCTGCCACTGGAAGTCTCATAATACCTTCACTCAATTCTATCTGAAGGATGTGGCTTGGGCTGACTCAGAGCTCTACCATCTTGGTCCTGATGTGGCTGCTCAGCAGATCCACCAACAGACTGGTACCTAGAGGAGATCTGTACATATGTATATAGTTGTACATATTTGTATATATTGCGAGACTTAATTCTATGGGACTGAACTCATCCCTCTCTTCCTTACGTCAGAGCAGGTCTGTAAAAAAAAGGGGGGGGGGGGGGGGGGGGGGGGGGGGGGGGGGGGGGGCAAGGTCGACTCTGACGGTTCCATTCCGGTTAACCGGATGATGATATTCGACCATAGCCTTAAGGGTGTTTTGACTTCAAGGTCCACCCAGGCTGAAAGAAGGAATTGTCATTATCTCTAACATGAGTTCAATTTTAGTCCCTAGTAACTTACCCGCCGACCAAGCGGTAGTTATTCAGCTATTGTCCATTGGATAGGATGTATTAACGCAATAAAATTGCAAATTTAATAAGTAAATTAAATTTTTATAAGTTAATACCCTATCCAATGGACACACAAGACCCTCCCACCGACCCTGCTATCAGCTTACTAGGGGTCTAATAGGTTTAGACAACGAAAAAGATGCTATGACGTCACGCTGTCTAGACAGGAAGGAAGTACGACACGCCATCTGGCGAGTGCACAGTACTGGACCAGCCTGGCCGGTGGAAACACAGGACGTCTTTTTCTGATGTTTGGCGGGCCGGTCTGCGCCGACCGGATAAGCTATTGTCCATTGGATAGGGTATTAACTTATAAAAATTTAATTTACTTATTAAATTTGCAATTCAGTACTAATACAACTACATCTTTACAGCAAGACAGATACATTCATTTTTTGTACAGATGTGTTACAAGGAAGATTTTGAATTCTCAATGACAAAATAAGATGGCAACAAATTATTTTAGTACAAATACAACTACATCATCTACAGCAAGAGATTAAAAAAAGATACAGTTTTAGTCTGACTCACTGCACTGACTGAACATTTACCACCCCAACACATCAATTTATCAAGAACAAGTAAATTTACAATTTTTCTACTAGAATACCAAATTTATCATTAAAAACCTTGTCCTGGCCTTGACTGCTATAAGAAAATTTGTCAATAGATAAAAAAAATTTCAACATTTTTTGAAAATAATCCCATGAAAGACTTTTAGTATTTAGTTTACGTTGCAAAGTTAACTGCAATTGGAAACATGTTATTCACCCAGATTTCAATTTTGTCCCAGAATTTTTTAACTGTATCACAGTAGTAGAAATAATGTTCCACATTGTCTGTCATATTACACTCTATACATGCTGAAGAATCTTTAACACCCCACAAGAATAATTTATAATTGCAGTTGAAAACCCTATGCAGTATTTTGTATTGTAAACTTATTAAATTTGTATTCTTGACAATTTTGGTTGGAAGCAAATAAATATTTTTCCAGTTAATCTGTTCCAAAAATCAAGTACATTATAAAGACTGGAAGTGCACAGACTACACATAACAATGCAGTGCGTATATTTTTGTGTCCAATAAATGGACGATTGTCAATAATACTGAACACAACAATAGTGTGACAATTGGGTGTGTAAAAATTATATTTATAACACTATTTTTGGATTAATAAATGAAACCAGTCTTTATAATAGAAATAAAGTCCTCAGGTTCGTACTACGATAGACTGTATATGTGGAAACTGCAGTACACCAGGATATGGTAATGTGTAACACCTACTCCTACCAATAAAAGTGCAGCATGATGCTGCAAGCTTAAAATTGGCACTACTTGAACTTAATTTCTACTGATGCTGTCTAATCTTAAAACAAAATAAAAAATCAAATAAATTGATCCATTCCAAATTCAATTTTGTCTTTGTATTTTGTTGACTAATTTTAATGCTGAAGAACACCAATACATTAACTGTAATGTGTAACTGCCAATATAACCATGATGCAGTCTTGTGCTCTTGCTGCTACTTCCTTGTTATTATCCACCATAATCCATCATGTTTTGGACCAGACTGCATATAACCAGACAGTATTAAGATCTGGCAAGCCATTGACACAAAATCACAAGGACACCCAAAGGAAGTCCCAGTGTCTTCAGTCCTGTCAGACACAGTTCTTATACTGTGAGGCTTTGTAGGCTGCTGTGTCCCAGATACACTTTTATACACAAATCTGTTGGGTGGACATAACTACTTAAAAAAATGAATTGTTTACTTTTTATGTCATCATTCTGTAGCGTGTATCAGCGTGAGCAACTTCTCCTCCAAAACTACAGGTCCCAGAGATGTGCTGTTTTTTTTTGAAAAAAAAGATACCTAATCTATCGTGGATGAAAAATTGTTCGAGGCATGCAGATTTGTTTGTTCTTCTGTTTGCTAGAGCCCTTACAAGTAAGGTCCCCCCACCCTAAGTGTGAAAATTTCAACACTTTATCACAATTTTCTCATTGACTATTGCAGGGATTTCTCTCATATCTTGCACATATGTACTAGGCCTCAAGTAGAATTCGTTGTGTGAGTATCAGGCCTGGATCTTTCTTATTTTTTTTTTATGAATTTTTTAAAATAATTTTTAAAACATTAAAATTCATGAAATCATACACTAAATCACTTATAACTTGAAAAGTATTGTATTTAGAACATTTTGTTAAAATATGTTGTTCAGCTACTTTTTCTGTAGCTACAACATGGTGAGTAACTTGGGAGTCTATCCCAATAGCTAAGTGAGTAATAGCTACTTTTTGACTTTTCAGTAACTTCCATAATGAGTAAAATCACTTGTATCTTGAGAACTATTACATTTACAGATAGTTGTATAAATTTGTTATTTAGTAACTTTTTAGTCGGCTATAACATGGTAAAATTGCAGACCTGTAGCTCATGGCATAGCTGAGTAATAGCTACTTTCATGTTATCACTGTTGAGTAAATTGCTTGTAACTTGAAAACTGATGCATTTAGAGAATTTTGTTTAAATATGTTATTCATGTACTTTAAAATCAGCTCATGTACTTTAAAATAATATAGTGAAATTGCAGACCTGTAGCTCATGGCATAGATCAGCAATAGCTATTTTCAGGTTCTCAATGTTCAGTAAAACAGATGTAACTTAAAAACTATTGCATTTACAGTATTTTGTTTGAATATGTTATTCACTTACTTTTCTGTCAGCTATAACATAGTGAACTTGCATACCTGTAGCTCATTGCAGAGCTGAGCAATAGCTACTTTCAAAATATAGCTATTGAGTAAATCAGTTGTAACTTGAAAAATATTACATTTACAGTATTTTGTTTAATTATGTTATTCTTCAAATTTTTGGTCAGCTATAACAGAAAAATTGTAGACCTGTAGCTCATTACATAGCTGAGCAATAGCTACTTTGAGGTTCTCACTGTTGAGTAAATGAGTTGTAACTTGAAAACTATTGCATTTAGAGAATTTTGTTTAAATATGTTGTTCACCTACTTATGGGTCAGCTATAACATAGTAAAATTGGAGACCTATAGCTCATTGCATAACTCAGCTATAGCTACTGTCAGAGTATTGCTGTTGAGTAAATCAGTTGTAACTTGAAAACAATTGCATTTAGAGTATTTTCTTCACATATGTTATTTGCCTACTTTTTTATCAGCTATAGCATAGTAAAATTGCAGACCTGTAGCTCATTGCATAGCTGAGCAAAAGCTATTTTGAGGTTTTCTCTATTGAGTAAATCAGTTGTATCTTGAAAACTGTTGCATTTAGAGAATTTTGGTTACATATGTTTTTCATGTACTTTTGAATCAGCTATAACATAGTAAAATTGTAGACGTATAGGTCATTGCATAACTGAGCAATAGCTACTTTCAGGTTCTCACTGTTGAGTAAATCAGTTGTAACTTGAAAAGTATAACATGTAGAGAATATTGTTTAATATGTTATTCACCTACTTATGGGTCAGCTATATCATAGTGAAATTGTAGACCTGTAGCTCATGGCATAGTTGAGCAATAGCTACTTTCAGGTTCTCACTTTTTAGTAATGAGTTGTAACTTGAAAACTATTGCTGTTAGAGAATTTTGTTTAAATATGTTATTCACTTACTTATGGGTCACCTATAACATAGTGAAATTGTAAGATTCTTACTGTTGAGGAAATCAGTTGTAACTTGAAATCTATTGCATTTACAGTATTTTCTTTAAATATGTTTTTCACCTACTCTTTACATCTTAAGAGTTAACTTTGTACTTTACTTCTGAATATCATTTTTAGGGCACAACTTTTGTGTCCTCTTCATTCACTTCTACTCTGAAACTCAAAACACACAGTCAGCTGACACAGAGCCCATTCACGGGCACTGATTGATGGTTAAATTATTAAAGCTTTAAATAAATATTAAATATGAAAAAAGAACATTGTAACACCCCAAACCTGATGTACATTATGACCGCTCCGCTGGGGGTAGATGTATAATTTTTTGCCTTTTTCCACCATTTCAGTGTCACACTTCATTCCAATCACTTAAAGTCTTAAAGAAAGAGTACTTCACACATCTCTGCAAATTTTGATATGGAGGTTGATAAGGCTGGTAGCTTACATGCCACTGCGTTTCAGCTGTATACAAATAGTTTTTGTCATTGCAAAAGCTAAATCCTCAAAATGACTCCTCACTTTATTTCCACTTATTTAAATCAATAGTATTTTAAAGATATCTTGGCCAAATTTGGGATGAAGGCTTGTATATAGCAGTTGTACTCTTTTACAGCTTTTACCAGTCTACATATCAAAAACTGTTTTTTTTTCTCTGTGCAATTCTGTTATATTTCCATTGTTCCTGCTTTTACCAGTGTATCCTATTACAAGTTCATATTAATCTATTTTGGCGAATTTCAGTGGGAAGGGTATTTTGGTATCACTGTTTGATTTAAAAGGAAACAAAAATGCAACCTAAAACAAGAAAGAGCACAAGAACTGTAATATTCATTTTTTTTCTTCTTTTTTATATATCATTCCTTTATTCCACTATAAAATACTTAGAGTAAGAAATCTAAAATTCGCCAGGAATCTAAAATTCGCCACCTCTAAAACCTTAGTTAATTTTATGAAGAAAATGATGTTTTGTCTCAAAATTGGTATTTTTCAGTTCAAAAAGCCTTAATTTACTATACATTCAACAAATCTGACCACAATTCATTTATTTTATTAGTATTTTCACATGTGGCGAATTTCAGATATGTGGCGAATTTTACATTTCTTACTCTACCATTATAATATATCGAAATTGTCCACCCAAACCCAAATCATGAGAAATACATGTACGTATAAAGGCCCATCCATTCCCACAAAATACAGAGTCCAGATTGTTTGACCTGGATGTCCGAGTGTTTTCTTTGGGGATAGAATTATTTAGATATTGGAAAATGTTATCAAGTTGTAGTTAATATGAGGAATACCAAAGTCGATATTCAGTGACTTTTCCAGACTTCGTATATTTTCATGTATGTAACAAAACTGTCACAAAGGTGATAATGTGATAGCATAATGTTTGCAGACACTGATTTTCTTCAGATATACTTCAAAACTATGCCAACTTCTGCTTTTGCCAGTTTCTCACCCAATTAATCAACACTGTCTGACCTTAATTACATTACTACGTTGGGAGTGCAAGGTTTTTTATGTCGTCACTCTGCGGCGTGGGCGTACGCGTCCAACTTCTCCAAAACTACAAGGCCTAGAGACGTGCTGTTTTTTTTAAAAGATACCTTATCTATCAAGGATGAAAAATTGTTCAAGGCTTGCAAATCTGTCTGTTCGTCTGTTTGCTAGAGACATTACAAGGGGGGTACCCCCACCAAAAGTGTGAAAATTTCAACACTTAATCACAATTTTCTCAGTGACTATTGCAGGGATTTCTCTCATATCTTGCATATATGTACTAGGCCAGAGGTAGATTCTCTTGTGTGAGTATGAGACCTGGATCTGTCTACTTGTTTTTTAATAAATTTCTTTAATAATTTTTAATGCATTAAAATTCATGAAATCATGCATAAAATCATTTATAACTTGAAAAGTGTTGCATTTAGAGCATTTTGTTAAAATATGTTATTCAGCTACTTTTTTCATAGCTACAATATGGTGAGTAAGTTGGGTGCCTGTCTCAATAGCTAAGTGAGTAATAGCTACTTTTGGGCTTTTCAGTAACTTCCATCATGAGTAGAATCACTTGTAACTTAAAAACTATTGCATTTAGAGAATTTCGTATAAATATGTTATTCAGCTACTTTTGGGTCAGCTATAACATAGTAAAATTTTAGACCTGTAGCTCATGGCATAGCTGAGTAATAGCTACTTTTAGGTTATCACTGTTGAGTAAATCGCTTATAACTTCAAAACTATTGCATTTAGAGAATTTCGTATAAATATGTTATTCAGCTACTTTTGGGTCAGCTATAACATAGTAAGATTTCAGACCTGTAGCTCATGGCATAGCTGAGTAATAGCTACTTTTAGGTTATCACTATTGAGTAAATCACTTATAACTTGGAAACTATTGCATTTAGAGTATTTTGTTTCAATATGTTATTCACCTATTTTGGGATCAGCTATAACATAGTGAAGTTTCAGATCTGTGGCTCATTGCATAGCTGAGTAATAGCTACTTTGAAATTCTCACTATTGAGTAAATCAGTTGTAATTGGAAAACTATTGCATTTAGAGAATTTCGTATAAATATGTTATTCAGCTACTTTTGGGTCAGCTATAACATAGTAAAATTTCAGACCTGTAGCTCATGGCATAGCTGAGTAATAGCTACTTTTAGGTCATCACTATTGAGTAAATCAGTTGTAACTTGAAAACTATTGCATTTACAGTATTTTGGTTAAATATGTTGTTCACCTACTTTTGGGTCAGCTATAACATAGTAAAATTTCAGACCTGTAGCTCATTGCATAGCTGAGTAATAACTACTTTGAGGTTCTCACTATTGAGTAAATCAGTTGTAATTGCAAAACTATTGCATTTAGAGAATTTAGTATAAATATGTTATTCAGCTACTTTTGGGTCAGCTATAACATAGTAAAATTTCAGACCTGTAGCTCATGGCATAGCTGAGTAATAGCTACTTTTAGGTCATCACTATTGAGTAAATCAGTTGTAACTTGAAAACTATTGCATTTACAGTATTTTGCTTTAATATGTTGTTCAGCTACTTTTGGGTCAGCTATAACATAGTAAAATTTCAGACCTGTAGCTTATGGCATAGCTGAGTAATAGCTACTTTTAGGTTATCACTGTTGAGTAAATCACTTATAACTTGGAAATTATTGCATTTAGAGTATTTTGTTGCAATATGTTATTCACCTATTTTGGGGTCAGCTATAACATAGTGAAGTTCCAGACCTGTGACTCATTGCATAGCTGAGTAATAGCTACTTTGAAGTTCTCAATGTTGAGTAAATCACTTGTAATTTGAAAACTATTGCATTTAGAGAATTTAGTATAAATATGTTATTCAGCTACTTTTGGGTCAGCTATAACATAGTAAAATTTCAGACCTGTAGCTCATGGCATAGCTGAGTAATAGCTACTTTTAGGTTATCACTGTTGAGTAAATCACTTATAACTTGGAAATTATTGCATTTAGAGTATTTTGTTGCAATATGTTATTCACCTATTTTGGGGTCAGCTATAACATAGTGAAGTTCCAGACCTGTGACTCATTGCATAGCTGAGTAATAGCTACTTTGAAGTTCTCAATGTTGAGTAAATCACTTGTAATTTGAAAACTATTGCATTTAGAGAATTTAGTATAAATATGTTATTCAGCTACTTTTGGGTCAGCTATAACATAGTAAAATTTCAGACCTGTAGCTCATGGCATAGCTGAGTAATAGCTACTTTTAGGTTATCACTGTTGAGTAAATCACTTATAACTTGGAAACTATTGCATTTAGAGTATTTTGTTGCAATATGTTATTCACCTATTTTGGGGTCAGCTATAACATAGTGAAGTTCTAGACCTGTGGCTCATTGCATAGCTGAGTAATAGCTACTTTGAAGTTCTCACTGTTGAGTAAATCAGTTGTAATTGGAAAACTATTGCCTTTACAGACATTTGTGCAAATATGTTATTCAGCTACTTTTGGGTCAGCTATAACATAGTGAAATTACAGACCTGTAGCTCATGGCACAACTGAGCAATAGCTATTCTCAGGCACTGACTGTTGAGTAAATCAGCTATAACTTGAAAAATATTGCATTTGGAGTATTTTGTTAAAATATATTGTTCACCTACTTTTGGGTTAGCTATAACATAGTGAAATTACAGACCTATAGCTCATGGCATAGCGGAGCAATAGCTATTTTCAGGTTCTCACTATTGAGTAAATCAGTTGTAACTTGAAAACTATTGCATTTACAGTATTTTGCTTAAATATGTTGTTCACCTACTTTTAGGTCAGCTATAACAGAACAAAAATTCAGACATGTAGCTCATTGCATAGCTGAGTAATAGTTACTTTGAGGTTCTCACTATTGAGTAAATCAGTTGTAACTTGAAAACTATTACATTTAGAGTATTTTGTTAAATATGTTATTCACAGACGTTTTGGTCAGCTATAACATAGTGAAATTGCAGACCTCTATGTCATGGCATAGCTGAGCAATAGCTTCTTTCAGGTTCTCACTGTTGAGTAAATCATTGTATCCAACCTGTAGGAAATCATGGGCTGGGAATCTGTTAATATGGTCCGATTTGACCTTGGAACCCTCCTTCAAGGTCAAATGAGGATAGCCAAACATTAAAGTGCTTATAACTCGCTTATTATTGGTCCTAGAGGTTGGAATGAAAACCAACCTATAGAAAATCATGAGCTGGGAATTTTTTGGTGTGGTCGGATTTCACCTTGGACCCCCTCCTTCAAGGTCAAATGAGGATAGCCAAACTTAAAAGTGCTTATAACTCGCTTATTATTGGTCCTAGAGGTTTCGAATGGAAAACCAACCTATAGAAAATCATGGGCTGGGAATCTTTTGGTGTGGTCGGATTTGACCTTAGACCCCTCCTTCCAGGTCAAACGAAGATAGCCAAACTTAAAGTGCTTATAACTCGCGTATTATTGGTCTTGGAGGTTTGGGATGGTAAACCAACATATAGGAAATCATGGGCTGGGATTCTTTTGGTGTGGTCAGATTTGACCTGGGACCCCTCCTTCAAGGTCAATTGAGGATAGCCAAACTTACAATTGCTTAGAACTTGCTTATTATGGGTCCTACAAGTTTGGGATGGTAAACAAGCTACAGGAAATCATGGGCTGGGAATTTTTTTGTGTGGTCGGATTTGACCTTGGACCCCTCCTTCAAGGTCAAACAAGGATAGCCAAACTTAAAAAGTGCCTATGACTCACTTATTATTGGTCCGAGAGGTTTGGGATGGTAAACCATCCTAAATTCTTTGGCTGGGAATCTTTTTGTATGGTCAGATTTGACCTTTGGACCCCTTCTTCATGGTCGAACGAGGATATTGCATTTATAGTATTTCTTTAAATATTTTTAACCTACTTTTTACACTTAAACAATTACCTTGTTACTTTATTTCATAATACCATTTGCAGGGCACAACTTTTTTGTCCTTTTCTTCTGTCAGCTTCGGAATATCTTTCGAACATGCTGTTCAGTTACCATTTACTGTATTTCTGTACAGCCCTTTCCCTGATAATTATGCTTTCCTCTCATTATCACCATCACAAATCAAAAACATTCAGTCAGCTGACACAGTGCCCGTTCACGGGCACTCTCCTCTTGTTATTATTTATTTATTATCATACATTGATATAGCACATTATCTATTTAAAGCTTAAAGCACTGTACAGTATTAAAATAGATGTACAAGATGGTTATTGAGTTCCAGTTTTAAGTTAAACTAAAGTACAACTCATAGGAGTATAAACAACTGTAAAGAGATATTAAAAAGTTGAAATAAAAAATACACAAAGTAAAAGAAAAACATCAGCTAAAACAAGTACGTTATAGACAAAACAGGTGGGTTTTGAGGTGTTTTTTTTTTTTAATGAAGGGTTACTGAGTTTTGGATGTGAAGAACTGATGTGTTCAATTGTTGGGGTACAGCTGCTGAGAAGGACCTGTCCCCATAAATGGTCCTTGTTGGGGATATGATCTTAATTTTGACAGCTGGCGAGATTATATCCAATGTTGGAATGGGCATCAGGAAGTAGATGGGATAGCTAAGCAGGAGCCATGCCATTTAAACAATTACACGTCAGAGCACCAAGTTTGAAAATAATTCTTTTGTTATGCATTGGAAACCAGTGAAGTGAGTCTTAAAGTGGTGCTGCATTTTCCTGCCTTATCTGTCCCAAGACAGCCTGTGGAGCTGAATTTTGTAGTGACTGCAGTCTGAAGAAGAGTTTATTGCTGGCAACATACAGGAGGCTGTAATCTGGATATTACATAAGCTTGCATCAGCAATTTGGATGAATTCTTAAAATGATGTAGTAAAAACAAGACCAGCATTTCAAATTAATAAACTCTTCTGTGGACATATTACTCTCAATATTGCACCAAAATTTCTAACATGGTTCACACTAAATACAGATGAATTGCTAATTACCTCCTAAACTGATGGTATTTTTCTGGTGAAGAAAGGTGAGTCAGCTGGAAGAAATTGTCTTTTATTTTCATTGAGTTTTAGCCAGTTTTTCATGTCATTTATACATGATTCAGTACCTTTCTATGACTGAGACACAATGGGATGATTTGAATGAGCCATACAGTTGGGTGTCGTCAGGATAAAAACTAGATTGAATAGTATGAAATTAAATGATAATCATAAATGCTGAAAGTTCCTGTTTGACATTCAAATCCAATTTGAATATACTTCATTTGGGAATTTTCCTATTTGTAAGTCAGACGAAATTGCCATTTCTATCATGTAGACATAATGATGCAGGCAGTGTAATTCCAATATTTTGTTGTGTTTATTGAACTATGAATATCTAATAGCAATTTGAGCTGACAACAAAATGGGTTTTTTAACAGGAATTCACACTGACAGTGAGTCAGAGATTACATGGCATTTGTATCTTTAGTCTGGGTAAAAGAAACCAGGAAATTGTTTGGCTTGTCTTCTTGGGAGACACACCCCCACAGAAAATCATTTACAACGACACTGGTCTTTTTCTGAACACAGCTAGATTGCTTTGTTTAGGGACTACTCCCATTATTCTAACCAGTAATTATGTAGGTTAAAGGACTCCTTCATGGGGTAATGATTAATATAGGGAAAGGTTATGCATTATTCAGTGTTAATAATGCAAGAGATGATTGTATATGTTTGAGGAGATCTCTGGCAGGAACCTTAACTATTAGTGATTGGGTCGATATTTCGTGCAGAGTTTTATGGTTTATTAGAGTTGGTAGAAGTCATTCTGATGGAGTAACATGCTGATTCACACATAATATATTGAATGCTGTAACTCACTAACTTCCTTGTGTAATTGACACTGAGCCTGGCTAAATGATCCTTATATATCAGGTATATGGAGGCCTGAGTAATGGGAACATTTTCACATGCAAGATGAGGAGGAATATCCAAGTCTCCTGTGCTGTACACGTTTTTAAACCATTACAATTAATGTGTACAGTGGCAGTCATTCCTCCATTTGGAATGTGTTGGTTGACTGATGACCTCCACACAAAGCAGCTTTTATTGGTTGTATACTTCTTAGAGCACTTGTGGTCGTGGGTGTTCCCATTTGAAGGTGCTCACAGCATTTGTTTATCTGTCAAAGACAGGTTATAGATCACTGTAGACTGTAGAGTATGCCTTTACGTAAAGGCCAAAGTTTCTGTTCCAACAAGAAAGTTTCATTTTGGTATGTATAGATGTGTAATACATATTCATCAAACCCAACATGCCAACATGCCATGTTTATTTTAATGTCAAATTCAAGAATAAATAAGTGATTTCAGTACTCTTTAACCCCATTAATTTGTGGCTTTGAAACATCAGAGTAAGCAGTAACTTAAGTCTGAAGAATGAGCATTTTACTTAAAATGTCTGTGACATTCTACTGAAGATTTTGCAGTGTGACAGTTGTAAGCCTTTTAAAACAGAAGGGGTAGGAAGTGGGTAGAGAGTTCCACTCAAATCTGCCACAGACTTGCAGTGAAAGGTTAAAGCTGTTCACTCCCACAGACTGCTGACAAACCCACAGCTTCCCAGCATAAAAACAACCAACCTCCGAGTTATACAGTTCCTGACAGGAGACTAGATCCAAATGCAGGGATAAAAAGATGAAAGAATGAAAAAATACCCACCATTATTACAAAAGTGTCTTCTGCAGCATAAATCAGTGGCCCTAACTTGATTTAGACAGCCTAAAAATAGGCGTGTTCCCTCCAGTCCTCAGTCTGATGCAGTTATATGGAGAGACATTGCCCAGTGGTTGTACTATCTAGATCTGCAGAGACTCCCAGAGAATTACGGAAAGAAGTCTGAAATCTACCAATTAATTTGGGGCACCCTTTTAAATTAAGATTAAAGAAGCAAAATGCATGGAAATTCAGAACAAGACAGTTTAATAGTGTAAATTGTCCCAAAAATTATATATTTCATAAGAATGTCCTTTTATTTCAAAGAAAACTAAGGGCTTTCCTCTGTAGTAAATTAAATACACTGTAGAATCTTTCACATTCCTCAGACCTCTTAGAGCCAGGCAGCTTATTTTTGACTGTCATAACAATGGTAGTGTGAACAAAAGACAGTAACTGGAACTTTGTGATCATTAAACTGTCTTATTTTTTTTGAAACTATTTCTGGAAGAAACTCTTATAGACCTATCTGTGAAAGTTGTACCTAGTCGATTTGACATATCTGATGCTGTTTCATTCAGTTCAGTGAAATAGATCAGTAAGGTCTGTCACAAAGATTTTCCATGTCAGAAAATGAGGCGTAAACATGTATTTGTGAATGGCTTAACATCTATAAAGTGACTTGTAAAGTGGTACAAGTAACCGTCTGAATCACGTAGATATTGGAGACATAGATGCAGTAATAGTGTGTGGGTGAGGGTATTTTCTGGCTGACTGCAGCGCTCAGGAAGTGAGTGGTGATGTGATGAGGAGGGGAAAGCATTAGCTTCTAGTGAGATGTAATGGCCATCCGTCCCATTACATCCTATTGATGAGCTATAGTTCCTGTGTGAAATGGCCAGGGACACACAGCTGACATGTTGAACACACGTCCCTATGATAGACTAAGCAGCTTCACTTAACTGAAACAATAATTAGTTCTCTTCACAATATGTATCATTGTTTCATGTGTCACTGGAGAGAAACTGTAACACAGGGTATTTTTACCAATATCCACACAAGTGTGTGGGTACAGACTGAACTGTCAAGTGCATTGTAGGACTATTGAATTAAGTAAGTTTTAATGTCAGTGTGTATGGGGTGTGGTAGACATCAGTAGGACTGCAAATGGCACTTGGGTCTGCAAGAGGTATCTCCAATCTTTGTTGATTTATACCTAGGTCACACTGTTCTGTACTGGCCTCATGAACTACATACCAAGGCAAATTGTTTAACTTTTCAGGGTTCATTTTTAGTAATAACTGATAAGTCATGATTTGTTTTTAGATCCTACACATTGAACACAATACAGACAGCACTTTCAGCATGTGACAGATTTTAGAAGAGTTGGAAAAACCTGCCACAAACTCTCACGTGCTAAACTAAAATGTATATAGCAGAGGGGTGAAGGAGGAGGGAGGTGTGGAGGAGGGTGTGACTGGTATCACTTGACAGTGCAGCTTGTTTTTAATCATATACTACTCACATAACAGGTCCATTTACAGAACAATAAGGACCAGGTCATGGAGCAAAATTAAATACGTGTTGACCACACTAAACACTGTGAGTGGGACAGTTAAGTGATTGTATGTCTCATTTTGGATTGTGTAGGGTTAGGAATCAGACAAAATATTGATAATTTGAGCTTTTAAATATTATGACTTTGGTATTTTCAAAAATTGTAGTTTTATGTGTAGTGGTTCTATAGATATAGTAATTACTGCCTGACTGTATCCAACACACATGGGGCTTAAGAGTACTGGGATTCTCAAATGAAAGTTTTCATTTTGGTCATATTTTAGCACATTTATAATATTTTTAAAATTCCTGAACATGTTGTTTAGAGTATGGGATACAGCAATTCTGAGTTCATTTTTAGGCCTAAAGGGCTATCAGACGGCGTGGAATGTTTGATTCTATTCTACCTTGCTGAAAGTGTGGGCTGATGTGAGGGTATGGGATATCTAGGTGACACTTGTACCTTTCTATTGACAAAACAAGAGCTGAGTGGTTGCACAAGCTAATAGTCGCAGAGTGACATCACAAGGACAGTACAGCAGTCTCCATTGGAGAAACCACTTCAGTGGGATTTACACTGACTTCGATATTTACGTGTAAGTGGCTTCAACACACACTGACTCACTCACACTTAGGACTGCCAGTAGCCTACTGAAGCAGCTTGCCCATATCCTAACCCAAAACACTTTATCTCACATTCAACCATGTTAATCTGACAGCTCTACAAAGACCCAGGCTCTAGTTTTAAATATGTGACCTTGGCCTACAGTAGTTGTCTTATCCTATAAAATTCCCATGAAAACAAAAAAGTTTTACATTAGGTTGACACTTTGGTTTTTAATTATAAAAATTCAGGGTATTTCTTCTCAAGTCTATTTTGGGTTATGGTTTTTGGAGGTAATCCTCTGTATAAATAGATGTGGGATTTGCAATAAATGTGTCCTCTTTATGCTACTGGTTTGATATACTGGGAGCCCACATTCCTCAATGACTAGCTTAATCAATGCACAGGTCATATTACTTGGGACACAGAACCCACTGTCTGTCACATTCCTCCATAGATCCAACTTGTACTCATAAATGACTGCTTGCTGCTTCTTCTGCTAAATTGGTGGCTCTATTGAGACATATTCATTTTATAGCTCTTTTTGTATAAGTTGATATTCCACTTATCTTGACATGCCTAAAGATTTTATGATTTGCTGTGTTAGTTATCAAAGGCTGGGCTTTCTAAACTCATATATGCCATCTATGATCACCAGGAAATAAGTGCTGTTACTATACAGATATGAAATGTTAATTTCTGCAGCTGAATTACCCCCTGTAAAGACCAATATCCACCATCTTTTAATGTTTCCATTTGTTTTATTGTTACCGTATTTCTGCACTATATTCGTATGGAGGGTTATACCATTCAACAGCTTTCTTGGGGCTACTTTTAGACTGATCCAAAGGCATATGAAGATTCCTACCACATGGTTCCCCAAATTTTGAAAGGAATATGAGCCGATTAAACACTAAATAGGTGATACATTAAGCTACAAATATTTTGGCAATGGTGGATTTGATCTGTGACACCTCCTTCAGGTCAGATGACATCACCATAACAAAAAGAAAAACCTTGTACCTCACTTGTGGGAATTCTCTCAGTATTCTGTGGTACATTTGCCTGACCAGGTGTGCTCTATGATAGAACCCACTGTCTAATTATTCCTTTAGATTGTTCCATGTTACATGGTGTTACCATCAAGTACAAACAAGGCCATGCTGACGTGGAATACACAGGTGCATATGAGGTCCAGAATCTTTTGTAAATAATGAGCTTGTACAGTGTGTTTATGGTGTGACAGTTATTCATTGTGTTATCGTTTCAGGTGAGGCCCATGGCAAAAATGCAACTACAAGTTGAAAAGCAAGTGAAGAAAAAAAGCCCAATAGCTGAAATTGTGAGTACAATTTTCACGAGACCCAGTTATTTCTGGAACTTGTTGCATTATTTTTATACTTAATTAATTATCTGTAATTAATAACATTATGTCCTATTAAGTCACACTGCTGTAGTATCAGTTTACATATAAGATCAGATAAATACATAATGTATGTTTCACTTTTTGGTTATATTTATGCAAGTTTGTATGTCCAACAAGATTTATGCTACATGATCCCCATACAGTGTTTTTATCAATTAGCATTGTGGAAGTTGGTTGATGTCTCCTTGATTTTTCTGAGGTTCTCCCAACAGCTGTTCAGAATCTCTTGCCTCCACTATCCTTTACATGTCGGCATCTTTTCAATAGTTCTCTCTCACTATCTTACATGGTAAAACAGTTTCTGTCATAGTCTTTATACCTCAGATTAATGGACACAATGTAACACATGATTGGCTTAATTGATCTGTACAGCGATTTTATTATCATTATTAAACTTAATGGTCTCTCTTTTCAATTGCATAAATTGATGCGGTGTTATTAAACTAAAAGAAAAAAAAACATGACAAATATTGTGGTCATGTGATCTCCCCATTGTTCATGAAAAGGACTGGTGTTGCAGCCTGGGGCCGGATTCACGAACAATACTTAGATAAGGTGACCTTAGATCTAAGTAAGGGAAGGTTTTTCACTTGACTAAGTTTTTCTTAGAATTGGTATTCACGAAACAATACTTAGATAAGGTCACCTTAGATTTTAAGTAAGGAAAAAACCTCTCCTAAATCTTTAGTTATGGTTGTGTGAGTGAATCTGATTGGCCGAGAGCTATGGAAAATTTTGGTCTATACATTTGATTGTTTATGATAATGACCCTCTGCAAAGAATATTAGTTACAGCTTATTAAAGTAAGATTTTTAACTATTTTAACTGATGAGCTTGGAGAGTAAAATTAATTCCTAGTGAAAATTTTAATCTGTTTCTTTCAAATAGAATCTAGCCATTAGTGGAAATTATTTCTGAAGAATTAGTTAAAACTTCTTCTTACTAAAATTTTGACTTATACACTAACCACGTGGATAAATAAACCTCCCCATCCAAAAACAACACTATTATTGACCAATGTTTACAAACTAAATCATATAATATCAACATCCTGTCCTCTCAAGAAAGCTTTCAACTTGACTTAAAATCTAAGTACGGGTTTTAAGGTCACCTTAGAGTTAGGAACGTTTGTGGATAAGGTTTCATAATTTCTTACTTGAAATCTAAGTAATACTTAAAATCTAAGTTAGGAATGGTCTAAGTATTGTTCGTGAATCCGGCCCCTGGTGTCTAGTTGACTTGTTGTGTTGTAGAGTGACATTGACTGGTATTGCAAACTGGTTTCCATTTTACTTGTTGTACTCCAGAATGGTATTGACTGTTATTACAGTCTGGTTTCAATTTGCCATGTTCTGTTGCAAACTTATATTAACTGGTGTTGCAGACAAGTATATATCTTGTTGTATTATAACCTGGTGTTGGAGACTGGTTTCCATTTGAATTGTTATATTGTAGACTGGTATCCCTGAGTTGGGGGATGGTAAGATCTTACAGCTGAGTGTGAACATGCTGCAAGAGATGAATGTGGCCCAGTTACAGGTCATCCTCAATGATCTACATTCACAGATTGAAGGTAGGCTTATAATTAATTCTGTTCAGCCAGGTCAGTTTATAATTCATAAACTCAGGATTCTCATACTATTTTATTTTATTATTTTACCTAAATCCTTATTCCAAAATGACTAGGCTAGGGATTTCTAACTGTGGCATATTTTGTAACATCTGCTCAAAAATTTAACAAAGAAGGATGAGTAACACATTCTCCCACAATCCTTCAAGGCAGTTGAATGAATTAGATCTTTATGTTTTTGTTCTATTCATGCCTCAGACAACTTAAAACCTATGTATTTAACACGGGCCCCATGGTCCACAACATTCTTATTCTCATCACAGTATTATTGATAAACCACTTTATAATACTTATCCACCTGTTTTCTGTCCAAGTTTTCATTATTACCTGCCAAATTCTCAAAACCTCATGAATTTAAAAATTCAAATTCTTAAAAATTTTTCTCATTCAAAAAATTTTAGAAAATGTTTTTTTTCTTTGAAAATTCTAAGAATAAGAATATCGATGAATATAGAGCCTCTAAAGATGTATCATTCCACTGTATGAAACATGTGGCCAGTGTGGTTGAACAGTTTGCGTGTTTTTGCAGACAGTGGGTTGTCCAGACACATGTCCAAGCCCTGTCAGTCTGAGAATTAATGGGAATGAATTGCTTGTCCCTCAAAAAAACTCACTTAATAGATAGTCTCAGTGGGAGTACTGTTGCCATCTAGGTATGTTACCCTAATGAAAAGCTGGGAAAACACAGCCTAATCGCTCCCTGTGTGTGGTGTGGAAGGGTTTGTGACATTTGTTGCATGGATCTGGAAGTGGGTAAATTGGAGCAGTAAAGGTTAATGCAGTGAAAGGAGTGTACGTAATCTGAGTCTGAGAAGTTACAGCTTTGTCAGGATTACTTTACTTTCAACATGTTAGAGTGAGTAGAAATCTGCAGCTTTTCATCCACTAATACTTTGTAAACTTGGTGTAGTATTACATGATAAATACATTCAATTTTCATGCAAAAAAACTATATTGGGTTTTAATTGAAATTGCAGAAATCTCCAAAACAGTGATAACCAAATCATTAACAGAGGAAATATGTGGATAGGTAATCCTTAATTTGTATCTATCCTTCAGGGTCACAGAGAATGTGTATTTAAACAATCTTTGAGGGGTGGGTGGGTCTGAAAACAAATTGCAGACTTCTTGAGAAAGTGTTTTGATTCAATTTTTCTCTCAAAAGATCATGCTATTTGTGTGAGCATAGTTTTATTTTAAAATGTTCAGTGCTTACATAAAGTACTTTCAATATTACCTTGTTTACAAGTTATAAATTCCATACAAATAACATTTGCTCATTTGACATTAATATTCTCACCATAAAAGACATTAGAGCAAATATATTGTGGACTAAACCAATATTTGCTGGCAGATTGGTGAAAAAAGTCACAAGATAGAGCATTGTGATTGATTGCTGGGAACATAGGAGTGGTTGTTTTGTCCTGTGACATGCAATGGTGGACTGAGTGCAGTTTGTGGATTCGGTCCACACAGAGCACAAGGAGACAGCTGCCTCACACTTAGTCACTCTCTAATTGACCAGATTTTCAATTGCAGACACATTTATTCTCAATGATTCAGACTGTTTTACCATTCCACATACAGGCTGTGTCACTATTTGTATTCTCAAGCTACATAGTAAGGCTGTGCCATTCACTTCCCAATGAGTCCATGTGTTTCCTGGTTAACCTCCACTAACACTTTCTCCTTGGTTTCTATCATACAACAGATCAAAAGTCAGCCATGACATCCTGGCTTTCTACCTGAGTGAAGTGTTAATAAAGATCTTTATGAATAATTTTGCATCACACCATCAATATGGATGTGTCCTCAACCTATCAGCTTCCAGAGTCATGTCACCTGTCACAGACTTGCTGAGTAAAGGGTTAATTGTCCTCTATAGCCTCTCTAAAACTAGCAACAACCTTGTGTATTTAGTCTTAGCTGTTTGTGTAATCACAAGACCCTTGCTTTTTGATATATTATACTACTGTTAATTGCCTCGTCTTATTTATTCCAGACAAATTAATTGACTTATATTAAAAATATTTTAATTTATCATAACTAAAACCTCTGCCTCTATAAGGGCAAGTTCCTTCATATTTTCTGTGCTTCTCAGATGGCATGGGGTTAGTGTGATTACAGTTTGGCCTCAGTGAGTGTGTGTTTGCAGATTGTAATATAGAAAGGTGTTATAGCCTATAATGAATTTCACACATGTTAGTGCAAATGCATGAGGTTAGGCTGGATACAGTCTATAACCTGACTGCGTGTGTTTACAGGTCTGAACATGGAGCTGGTGAGTCTGCTGATAGAGCGAGATGACCTTCACATGGAGCAGGACTCCATGCTGGTGGACATTGAGGATCTGCACAGGTACAGTATTCAAATACTGACACAGATCAAATGCTAGGTCAGAACATGTACAAACCTTTACAAAACCACTCTATGGGGAGTGAGCAATAATGGAGGTATCTTGTAACCTGTAAATAAAAATATAGATGCCACAATAGTCATTGTTTAGTCTGTCTAAATCCTGCTGAAAGGTCCACAATGTACTTAATCAAACGTGCATTCAAGACAGAGCAGTAGAATGAATAGAAAAAGTCACCTATGGGTGTGTGTGTGTGTGTGTGTGTGTGTGTGTGGGGGGGGGGGGGGGGGGGGTGATTGTACAGACATCTCCTGGTCTTCACTGCTTTGTAATTAGGGTTATAACAATAGCTGGAGGATCCACTGTTCCGTATGTATATTTCCTGGAAATAACTAATGTTGTCTTTGAAGTGTCATGTCTTTTTGCAGAAAGTAGGACAAGGTTGCTACCTCGAAGCATCATCCTGTATGGATTTTTACTGTTACTTCCAACACTTTGATGATTATTTTCATGCTTAACAAACTTTCCTATATGTCCATAGCATTACAGTTTGGTAGGTTGGTTGTCTTTCCTAATGTGCACACTATAACTGTGAAACAATTGCACCTTCTCACTGGTGATAAATATGAACGAAAGCATATTTTTGAATTGACCCATTCCTGTGAGTTGAACAATGTAATTCTGATGAAATCACCATGTTTATTGTTGTTTCATGTGTACAAGTTAAGTAGTAATTCAGTCCTATCTAACTCTATGGAAGTGCTGACAATATAGGGTGATTTGTAAGACTGTTGTTTTACAGGAGGGCTGAGGAGTTGTCAGAACGTGCTTCGAGTATGCCAAGTCAACAGAAGAGAAGAGACTTTAGTAAGTAAGAGTCAGATGCAGAGAAAAACCACAACACCGCAAGGACATTGCATTTTACATTATGTAGAAGTTAGAATATAGATGGGTTCAGTGTCGCTTCAAACGATTGTAGGACAAAAAGAACTGCACACAGACAAAAAGTATTTGGACAAAAAGTACCAGGCATAGGACAAAAAGTATTTGGACAAAAAGTACCAGGCATAGGACAAAAAGTACCTCATTTTATGAAAAAAGTTTTTAATCATATATAATTTATGTGTGTATTTTACACTTATATTCACTTTATATTTATATTTTCATGTGTTTCATTTTGTAAGTTGACACACAAATAATTGGTTCTACAAATAAGCTTTTGTTATACGTTGAGATTAACTTAAGTCCTTTGGGTAGGGCTTCCCTGTTTTTGGTATCATTGAAAAAACTAACAGTTTATTTAAGGTTTGTCTAACATAAAGCCTTGAATGCATTAAGGGGGTAAATAGGGTGATTTCAATTAAGCCCACTAAGCCCAGGTACAATAGTTATTGTTAAATGCAATCAAGCTTAAAGGAAATGCTTTGGTGTGACATGAAAGGTGGTAGGCGATTGTAAGGTAGAGGGATTTATAGGGGATTATGCTGGTGAAGATGACACCAGATATAATTGCCATTAGGTGGAGTTACTGTATTAATAGATATTTTAGCAAGAAAAAAATTTCACAGATTCCCTACTTTCAGTACCTTCACTAGAATTAATTTAATATTTATAAGCTAAGTTAAAATTAAATGCCTGGTGAAAGCGTCCATTTTTATACTACTCCCACACATTACAGACCTTTGTGGTCAAATGTGAGACACTGAATTTCAAAATAAAAGGGAAAACTGTATCAGAAAGGATTTTATGCAAAAAAAGCCCCCAAAAACGTAAAACCAATAATTATAGCAAATTAAAGTGAACCAATTCGACCTTGGTTGTTGCTCGTCATAATTAGCATTTAATCAATCATGAAAATTGGGGGGCAATCCCAATTCTTTCAAATAGAAGTCAGTTATAAGTAGAACCAAATCCTGCGGATATCTGAACTTCAGTTTAAGTGTAATAATCTGTTTGTAGCAATCATCGGTATTTTCTTCAAATTGAAAATGTACCTTTCTTCACAGAAACAAATAGAATCATTCAAAACAGATTAAATGACACAGGTGCACACGATAATAGGTCGATTGTAGGACTGTGGAGGACTTTCTCAAGGGAGTAGGGCATACCATTAGACTGTGTTAAGTTTGAGAGCTAATGTATGTGTAAAAACGTTAAAAATGTGTTAAAACTAATACAAATAAAATTTACATGTGTTATACTAATAAATGTTACTATTTGTTTCAAATAAAGATATGACGTACTTTTTGTCCTATGGTGCAGTTCTTTTTGTCCAGGTACTTTTTGTCCTAGTAATTTTGAGGCTGGTTCTTTTGTCCAGGTTCTTTTTGTCCGTACCCCGCTTCAAACAGCTTACTCATATATAAGGCCAGCCTGGTACAGTCATAGAGGGAAGCATTGGTGTACTACTGTAAACCAGGGGCCTACTGTAAGTACCTGGCAAGTATTCCTGCAATAGGGAACAAGTGACAAATCTATGAGAGGCTTGATAACTTCAAGACAGAGGATTTAATGTGGATCTTTTATGCTTAAGACATATTCATGGGTTTCTAATATTAGGGACACTTGTTGACTGAATAACACAAATATCTCTGCAGGATAAATGAACATTGTGCACTTGTGTTTTCAGTGGTGTAAAAATTCTCTTTTCCACACTTAAGTCTTTATGTAATCCATACATTGTGAACGTTGTTAATCATCACAGAAAAGAGGAAGCATAAATGAAGCAGTGAAAGACTGAAAGTATAATCTAATCTCAATGCAATTGCATTGCATGGCATTAAAACTAATTTTTTTGCTTGCATATAAAAATATTGGACTATGTTTTCTTTCTGTTTGGAAGATTTGTTAATGCTGTTGTATATTTTGTTACATATTAACGGATGAGTTTTTCATAATACCAAGTAAGACGGGTTGTCTGTGTGAATCATGGATTTTTGCCAGTTCTTCATTAGGAGGAGAGGCTGATCAGATGAGATTTGACCTTATCCTATTGCTGTCCAGACAGTTGGCTTGCTGGGGCACATTGCCTGTAACTGTCTACAATGACTGGTTGTCAGCTCACACCAAATCTCAGACTATTCACTTCTCAATGTTTAGACAAATTAAATGTCATGGAAAATGTAAGAGTGGGGCTTCTCACACATGATTACACAGCCGATTCACTCAGTATTACTGTTTGTGTTGTTTCTGTCTGTTTTTACTGGAGTATCCAATCAATTCTTGTGTTGCTTTATCTCATCCCGGTAATTCAGGGATAAAATAGTCAACTTTAAAAATATTTTTCAAAAACATTTTTACACTGGAGTTATTGTAAGGGATTGTTTTTCAAACATGAATAACTGAGTTAGCCTGTTTGACATGATGCTTTTTTATGTGTTTGTAGTAAATCATTACATCAAAGTCTTGTAAGATATCCACTCAAGTGTTTGTAACACAAAGAGACTCACTGGTGATTGCTTGTTTTAATTGCTTACACTGTGTTAGATTGTCATCACAGTTGATTGTCATTCATAGAGTCTGTAATTGCTTGAAGAATGTGGACTTCTCAATAATGTATGTACAGTAATAGATTGTGTAAGGTGTCATAACAATCTTTTAGAGAATGAAGGAGTTTACACCCCCAACCCATAACATCCAGGGTTTTTGTAAAGGTTCACACAGAGCCTTGCTGGTCTCAGAAGCTACATGCAAACAGAACCTATTTAACTTGTGCAGGCCCGTATGTGGTGTTTCATGTTTTTTTATGTATCCAATCAGTTTCGTAAGTTTACATCAGTCAGGATTTGTCTTTGGGTAGGACGCTTCCAACACAACATAGACCACGTTTCCAGCATTTACCAAATGTTTTTAAATGTTTGAAAAACTTGGCAGGTTCCCTCACAAGCTATATCAAACTCTACACAAGGCTGTTGTAGAATGGCTATATCGGGCGGCCCGTTTGTGTGTGTGTACAACCAAGACACAAAGTCTGTTGTCAGAGTCCATGAGGACGAGGCCATGAAGCAAAATTTAAAAAAAAAAAAAGTTATCATGACCGGACAGAACTGTGTGAACAGGCCAGTATAGTATGAATCATGCCAAAAGTGTATTTAACAGATAAAGAAAACACGTCCTGAAGAATCAGAATATTTGGGGCGTGTCACAATGTATATAGTCACATTACTCTTGTAACACAAGTAAAGATACATTGAAGTTGGTACAAAATGATATGCAGATATCAGGCCTGGGTTGAATACTTTCAAAAGTATTCGAATACAAATACTTTTCATTTCCATGAATATGAATACGAATACATCAGTTTCAAAAGTATTCGAAGACGAATACTTTTTGCAAAGTATTCAAATACATTTATGAATACATTTTAACTAAACCCCAATTCATACAATCATTTTTAATAAATCTTAATAATTTTACCTTTCCGAATAAAATATACAAACATGAAAGCACAATTCAGTAAATGATGGTTCAGATTTACATCATATTTGACAACAATTCATTTATGCTCCAAGATCTGAATATTCAATCTGATAAACATGAGTTACTCAAAAGAGCCCAGGCACATAATGATAGACAGCCAAAGTTCATGTTTATATCTAAAACTTGTCAGTACAGATTGCAAAAAGTCAACCAAAGTGAAAATATTAAATGTATTCATAAAAGTACTCATGAATACGAATACTTTTGAAATGTATTCGAATACGAATACTTTGCATTTTTCACAAAAGTATTCGAATACGAATATTTTTTAAAATGTATTCGAATCTTTATGAATACGAATACAAATACATTTTGCCCAGGCCTGGCAGATATATGTAACCCCACTCTTGTTAATATCCTTCTGTCCTATGTATTGTCTTGCCATGTTGTTGACTCATGTTTGACTCAGTGTAGCCTGTCTACAGTAAACTCAACTAGTTGTTCATATCAGTACTTTAATGTTATTGTTTTCCGTTGTTTCAATGAAGAGTTTGTAGCAAATCACCATGAAACTCTTGTATATGGCAACATGAAATTGTCTCCCTCATCTTAACTTCAGGAGATAAAGTATGTGTGAATTGCTATGTAAAATGAAGTCTGTTATACACAGAGTACATCACATTTTAGACTAGTACATCTCAAGATGAAGTGATGTGACATTGAGTTCTCCGTTAATGGTTGTGTACAAAAGTCACAAGAAGCACTGTGTAAAGATTGCACCACCATGCTGGTATTCTGAGTTCCTACCATTCCAGTGTTGTTTATGTATTGTCTATGTATTGTATGTCTTTCAGCTCATAGATTTATCCTTTATTGTAACCATACATGCTCTTTGTTGTGTATGATTTGTCAAAAACTACGCAAATATTGTAAATAAGTAAATGCTAAGTAAAAACTAGATTATGTTCCTGTTAGTTAGTCCTCTGTTTTGTTCACCAGACATCTACTTTGAGGTCCAGGAAAATTGACACAATAATAACTTGTTTCACATGATATAAATCATGGATCATTCTGGGAATGTGATCAGTCATTGCTGTCATTATTTTCTGGCATATATTTTTTTCTATATATTTTAATTAAGCCTTGGCATCCAGCAGATGTTGTTGCTGTAGTTCCTCATTCCCCTGTGTATGGCACAGATTTCTATACTCCTGTGGTTTTGATTGAAGTTATAAGATGAATCAGGAGGGCACATGGCTACATATTTATATAAAAGGTTTTATATTCACCTAAGGTGGAGTAGTGTTTTGTTGATCTATGCTGGCGCCCAACTTAGGATAGGTAAACTCAAGATTGATTTTAAAGTTGTACACATTCATAAGTTGGGCTATAGTCCATCTGAAGATGGGCTGACTCCTTAGTTGGGCTCCATAACCTTTACTCTGTTAGTCAGAGATGCTCTGTGTATTCCTATGATGCAGAGTCACTTTGACAAAATCTTGTTCTTCTGGCCAAAACAGTAAATTCTTGTAAATAACTAAATGGGTGCTTATTTTATGCGTGGATGTAACATATTTGTTTGCTTTATTTATTGGTATAAATGTTACTTAGTGAAGATCAGTCTACAACAAGATTTGGAATGTTTGGGGAGAGAAACTCAAGTGTATACATAGCAGTTAGGTAGAAGGGAAATCCAGGATAGTTTTTAGTCGAATCTTTGATTCGAGTTATGTACTGAGTTGCGGTCGCGATTTTAAAAGGGCCGTTTAAGCCCTTAAATATCAAATTCTTCATAATATTTGTTCACATATCGGTACATTAAGGTCTATACTATACACTCTGCCATTTTGAAGATTTTTAATGCTTTTATTCAGTTATATTTTATAAAGTAAAAAGCTTGTCTAGCACTTCGTCTGGCTTTCTCCAAGGACCCGTATGTCCTAGAAACTATTGTGTTTGCCATTGTAATGGCCTACTCAAACGAGTCTTTTTTAACGGTTTCGTCTGCTGGTTTCTAGACCTTAAACCCCAATTAATTTATTCGTCTGCAGGGTTTATCACACAGTCACTGTTAATGTAAAATTGCTGTCTGCCCATCTACGTGTACTCCATTATTTGTCAAACAAATAAACCGCAAAGAAATTAATGAATGAAGTGACGTCACGGTAGTACTATACATTTTTCGTTTAGCCAATCAAAATCGAGATCACCTCTGGCAGAGACAATGAAAATATTCAAACTCCGTATATCTACATTCAACCACTAGAAGGCGCTTTTGTATGTCCTAGAAGGTATCATGATGGGGTTTCTAAACGTGAGGCTACGATGGGGTTTCTAACAACATTTTACAAATATATAATCCAGCAATATTTCTGTCTTCTCGCAATATTTAAAACAAATAAAATATCAAATGCTGGTAGTTGTACACCCACACAGTGATGAAAACGTGAGGCTACAATGGTGTTTCTAACAATATTTTACAAATATATAATCCAGCAATATTTTACTGCACCGCACCTCACTCTGTCTTCTCGCAATATTTAAAACAAATAAAATATCAAATGCTGGTAGTTGTACACCCACAGAGTGATGAAAACGTGAGGCTACGATGGGGTTTCTAACAATATTTTACAAATATATAATCCAGCAATATTTTACTGTCGCCGCACCTCACTCTGTCTTCTCGCAATATTTAAAACAAATAAAATATCAAATGCTGGTAGTTGTACACCCACAGAGTGATGAAAACGTGAGGCTACAATGGTGTTTCTAACAACATTTTACAAATATATAATCCAGCAATATTTCTGTCTTCTCGCAATATTTAAAACAAATAAAATATCAAATGCTGGTAGTTGTACACCCACAGAGTGATGAAAACGTGAGGCTACGATGGGGTTTCTAACAATATTTTACAAATATATAATCCAGCAATATTTTACTGTCACCGCACCTCACTCTGTTTAGCGGGCGATAATACCAAGTTTACAGGGGCCGGTTTCACAAAGGGTCTCAGACTTAGGCTAAGTCAGGGACTTAAATCTGAGTTTTTTGTCTTTGCCAAGTCCTGGACTTAAATGGATTTCACAAAGGGTGACTTAGCGAAGTCCAAGCTTATCATATAACCACAGTGGTTTTCTAGGTCATGTGACCCTTTATTTCTACTCAAAATATTTTAGTGTAACATATATCCCTTGTTTAACTCATTTTATCTTTGAAAAAATGCTGTATTTTTAAATGGGAAAATTATAAACACACAGACATGTCCAAAGAATAATTTAGGGAGGTGTTCTATATATTTATTCTTTATTTTCAAGCATTTCAAATTTTGAAGTGAGAAAAATATATGGCAGCCATATTTAAGCCTTTGTTTACAAAAGTTAAGCCCACTCTTGGGTAGACTTAGCCAAAACCTAGACTTAGCAGTTCTGTGAAATCCTGCAAGTCTTAGATCACAGACTTAGCCTCATTTTGAGACAAAAGTCTTCAATTTAAGCCTAAGTCTGGGCTAAGTCCTTTTGTGAAATCAGCCCCAGATTTCAACACCCACTGCTGTCCTAAGATTCGACTCCGTGGTTGGCAGAAGGCCAGCCACTTCACCCTAGTTATTAACAAATGTTTTTACAACTAAACTCCCTAACCATTTCTACTGTTAGGAAATGTTAAGTATTTCTGGTAAAAATTTAAATTACTATTACATTTTCCAATTTCATGAGTATGAATGTCTCAAGCTATTTTAATCTGTGGACTCAGCAAGAAAAAAGTTTGGTGGGTTTTCTAAAGAGATTAAAACTTTGAACAATCATTATTATAAATATATCTAAGTTATTATGTTAAGATAGTAATTGTAAATTTCTTGTACATCACTACTGAATGTAAACCTGCATACCATGTACAGTATTAAATACTAAAATGAATTGTTCATAATACATGTATTAGCATGAACTGTCAACATGTAGCCAGGGTATAAACATTTAGACAAGTGTCATTAATGCGTGCAAAAGTATCCACTGTGGATGACAAAGAACTATCCAAGGAAACTCTGTTTTTACCCCTTGTTATTTTTAGTAACAAAGAGGAAAAATGTATTAGATTGTTGATATTATTTTGATACAGTTTGTGAAATGTTTTACATGTGGATAAAGGTTCATACATGTTGAATCTCTAGGACAACTACTATATTGGTGAATTTGATGAGAATTGAGTTGAACTCTTCCTGTATTTAAGTATGATACAAACTTATGATCTGCGACAACAAATTCTTGTAACTTCTTTTTATCTTTGTTATGAATTTTATATATATTTTTGTTGTACAACAGTTTACTAATCTACTTAAATTATAAAACTTTGTCTCACATCTTTTTCAGTGTTTATAAATGTGAATCCTAATACAATACTAATCTGTTAGTGACAACACTTGCTGTGTGTAATGAATAAAATAATACTCTGTGCTCACATATTTTTTTATTCTAAATGTATCCACTGAGTATCATCCAGTGGATAACTATGGATTACGCACGAGTACACCACTGCCACAGTCTGTAGAGGGTTTCCCGGTACAGGTGTAGAAGGAAAGGTATAACAGGTAGTGTTCTAACATTTTCAAGATATATTCATCATTACAAAATCTTGCCTGGGAATATTTTTGGCCATACTTTGTCAAACAATTTGGCCACCACAGGCATTTTCCCACTTTCATTAAGTAGTTTTGTTACCCCTCTAGAGCAAAAGTTATTATAGGTAGTACCGTAGTAGTGCTGGTATTGTTTATCGATATTGAAATATTTATCAATTCATGCTAAGTATGCCGATATCAATAATGTAGGGTACAATATCAGTATTGAAACATACTACTTAACAGATGCAATTGTGGTGTTTTCCATTCAAATAAAGTACAAAATTTGAAGCATATATTTGTTTTCAAATTATTTTTGTCAACTTTCACTAACTAATAAAGCAGAAATGCCATATTTGTTTGTGTTTTGGGAACCTACTAAAATTATATTTCATGTTCAGTGTACAGTGTCATGTTATTACCCTAAAATTGCTTCCGTCCTGGACCTTCTAAAGGAGAATTGTAACTTTTATTACGCTACAATGTGGGACTTAATGCTGTTCTCGGGTTGCCACACCCGGGGCCAACGTCTTAGAAAAAAAGACAGTTCTTGTTAGCCACCGGATACACTGCTAGCTGTTGTCACGTGATAACTTCTGACCAATCGCTCTACTTTCTCGTTGGCCACGCGAATTAGCAATACCTTATTTTACAAGGAATATTATTTCTTTTTTACAAGGATATACTTGTCTTTGGATATGGAAACTACATCAGTTTTCTTTATTTTATTACATAGAATCACAATTCGAGGTCTTGTCATAGTTCAGATAAGTATCTTTACTATATTTTACAACTGAAGTCCACTTCCGGGTTCACGTTGTAAAGCAATAGCGACTCATTTATGTGGTTCTAATACAGGATATATATATATATGCCTGTCAGTAAAATAAAATAAAATATTTAAGCCCTATCTGCTTCATTATTGGCCCCCTTTTAAGGGTTTAAAATTCATATAAATGTAACACAAACGAGTCCTGGTTGAAAGAAATCATCGGAAACAATTTCCGCTTTATTGTCGAGACAGCAATTGCTTGTAATGCACGTCTCGTGTTGGTAGTTTATATACAGGAATATATGCCTGTTGAAATCAAATAACATAAATTTCTTATGGTTTTATCCCCGTTCTTCAACAGTATTTGCCCTTTTAAGGGTTAAAATACCATATAAAGCACAAACTAACTTGGGGAATCCTCGGGGAAACCCCTGTGATGACGTCACGTCTAGACCGCATGTACTGAGAGACACGGTTTTCTTACAGTACGTTTATAAAATAAAATAAAATAAATTGAATAACATTCAATGAAATATTTTTATCCCTTCTTTCCTGTATTATTGACCATTTATAATGTTAATAGTTAAATATACAGGAATAGAATCCTTCATCTAATCGTCTAGACATTACGTGTTTCTTCAAATTAAGGTAACCTCGGTTTCCCATTATTTTAATCATATTTTAATTCATCCAGCCTTATAATATAAGAAATATTGTACTTGCCTTTTAGATTCTATGTTATTTAATAAAATTCTGTGTAATTACTGCTTTCCTTATCTCACAACTAGCCCTACCTGCAGTGAGGCGGGTGGGGCAGGTGACCTTGTGTCACTGTCGATTTACTTGCGTAAATCCAGTTGTGTAGTTCCTTCAAAGAAGGAAAGGCAAAGCTTACATGGAAGCTTGCTTTAAGCAAAGCTTACATAGAAATTATAATATCCAACTTCTTTCTCCAGGGTGGATCAAATCCCTGCTTAAATCTGAAGCCAGATAACATCTTAGTTCATCCGAGATTTTAATGCACCCGAGAATCGGATGCATTATTTCCAACTTCTATCCATCCAAATATGATTTGATACTCGGATTTTCGTTGCATCTAGACCATCAGATCAGATATCAGATCCGAGGCTACTCTAAATTCCAGTGCTCGGATGATTGTATCTAGATCTAATCCTCGGATGATCAGATCTTAAATCTGATGTTCAGATGATGGTTCCAGATCAGAACTCTGAACAATCCTAACACACACTTGGACTAATACTTCACCAGCCTGGCAGTAAATATCACTTATTGGAGGCTTGGATCCAAGTCCTCAAGCCCAAGAGGGCGTCTAAACAAGGTCCTTCATTCAGTCCGGACTCTGTATCTTTAGGGAAGTAGGTCGCCTGACTTCACCCTAACCATTTTTTGTGTACATTAAAACTCAGGCAGTTTTTTGAACCTCCCAGCCACCAGGGAATTTATGCCTAGATCCCCCACAGTCTGGACTGTGAATGATTTACTAGGCCAACAAGAAGTTGGACTGTTATTTTCCCTTAAAATGGAACAACCTTGTTTTGAACACAAATTTTCAAATCTGTATCTCCCTAGGGGCTTCCTTGGGTAAGCCCCTCCTCCCCTTCTGGTCAGCAAGAGTTGAGCTTTAAGGCTGCTCTCCACTAAGTTTTTTTCTCCATACAACCTGGTTATGGATACATGTTAAGACAGTAGCAAGGCTACTACCAGACAGGTCAAACTCAATTTCATAGTGCACATAAGTAGTCAGAAGGGGTATGGTGAATTCAGGTGAGATACTGGATCTTTAGATCTTAAAGTTCCCCATTCACAACTACGGTGTACTTTAGGAGGGACAGAAGTCCCTCATCAAGGCACCTGTAAAACACTTGGGGTTTAGGCCCTATTAATCAACCCTTTCCAATTCCCCACATCTAGAGGCTCCTACAGGAACCACCCCAATGGGGGTCATTCCATCCCTAGCAGTATCCATCGTTTCCCCAGGTAGGGGGAAATCGAGTAGCCGAGGCCCCAAGGTCTTTTCGACCCACTCCAGGGGACGAGGGCATGAAAACCCTTCCCCCCCCCCATGACTCCTCCAGCCTCACTCAGTCCACCAGTAGGAGTTCGCCTCAGTTCTTTCAGATAAGACTGGCAAACAAATCCTGTCATTCTTTTCAAATCCAAGTCCAATCAAACTCCTGACCCGGTCAGAATACAAGGCCCTTCAAAGACCAAGTCCTGGCCTCTATATCCAGTCTCTTCTGTTAAGAACGCAATAGAAAGGGTGGAAAATGTAAAATCTCTCGGGTTTTACTCTCGCCTGTTCCTAGTTAGGGGAGGCCAGTCATAGACCTAAACAGGCTCAACACTTTTCTATATGTAGAAAAGTTCAAAATGGAAACCCCAGAGTCCATCAGGACCTCCCTCATTCAGGGCAAGGGGTATCGTCGAAAGACTTGTCGGACGCTTACCTACACATCCCCACCCATCCAAACTCAAGGAAATACCTAAGGTTTTGCTACAAGGCTCAGGTGTTCCAGTTCACCTCCCTCCCATTCGGACTAGCCACAGCCCCCCAGGTCTTTACAATGATTGTAAAGGAAGTGAAACTAATGGCCCTCTCAAGAGGACTCAGAATTCACCAATACCTGGACGACTGGCTGATCAGGTCCCAGTCTCAGGAGGAAGCCCAAGTGAACACTCAGGCGGTGGTAGACCTAACCCAGTCCTTGGAGTGGATAATAAATCAGGAAAAATCAGAACTGAAACCTACTCCGGTGTTCTCGTTCGTGGGCTACGAGTACCATCTAGATTCAGCCCTTGTAAAACCCACTCAAGAGAGATGGCTCAAACTCCAGGATTTGATCCTACTCCTCAAGTCAAAACGTGTTTTGACTGCAAGATGTTTGATGTCGCTAATTGGGTTGCTAGCCTCAATGGAGAAAATGGTCCCGGAGGGACGCCTTCACATGAGGTCCTTTCAGTTTCATCTCAAGGAGCACTGGAGATATCCTCAGTCGCTGGACAACCTCCTTCCTTGGACAGAAGCCCTTACAGCCCACCTAGATTGGTGGCAAAATCCCTCAAACGTGATGAAAGGTGCAGACCTTCATCCCAAGACCACAGTATCCAACTCTTTACCGACGCCTCAAACGAAGGTTGGGGTGCTCACTTAGATCAAAATTCTACAAAGGGTCTGTGGTCAGATCGGGAAAAAAGACTACACATAAATGTCCTAGAATTGAAGGTGGTCTCCCTGGCCCTTCAAGACTTCTAGGACCAGTGCCAGAACCAAACAGTGTTAGTTGCTACGGACAATTCAACAGTGGTAGCCTACATCAAGAAACAAGGAGGAACTCACTCAGCAGAGATGTGTGCTCTCCTGTGGAAAATCATGACCTAGTACCATCACTACCACATAACATTGAACGCCAGGCACATCCCAGGGTGCCTGAATGTGATGGCCGACCTACTGCCCAGGTCCAACCAAGTGCAGTCAACAGAATGGTGTCTGCACCCACAGGTGTTCAAACAGATCTGCCAGAAGTGGTTTACACCTCATACAGACTTATTTGCCACTCATCTGAACCACAAGCTCCCACTGTACGTGTCTCCTGTCCCAGACCTAAGGGCCTGGGACATAGATGCTCTAAACATAAACTGGACCAACCTCACGGCCTATGCTTACCCTCCTATGGCTCTCCTTCACAAGGTGATCCAAAAGATCAAGCAATGTCATTGCCTGATCATCGTGATAGCCCCAGGCTGGCCAGGGATGCCCTGGTTTTTGGACCTAGTGCAGCTCTCAATAGAGATCCCACTACAACTCCCAGTGTCAACGACCCTACTCAAACAGTCCCACAAGTATGTGTTCCACAACAACCCACAACAGCTGAACCTCCACGCCTGGTGTCTAGGAGCGGACAACTCCAAGAACAAGGCTTCTCTGTGGAGGTGGCAGAGAGAATTGCTGCCCCTCAGCAGTCATCAACAAGGACCACCTACAAGTCAAAGTGGGCCCTATTTGAAAAATGGTGCAGAGAAAATTCGGTGGATTTCTCCTCTCCATCTGTGAAACAAATCTCAGATTTTTCATGTACCTGTACCAAGACCTAAACAGGCGCCCCTCGACCATTGATGGTTACAGGACTGCAATCGTTGACAGTTTGGGCCCAACGGCCCACCATATTGCACATAATGCAGACCTTCATAGGTTACTCTCCAGTTTTCACAGGGACCGTCCAAAAAGTTCCAGAAATTTACCTAATGGAACCTTTCTGTTGTCCTCAACGAGCTCACAAAAGCACCATTTGAGCCCATGAAAGACACAGACCTCAAACATCTTACTCTCAAAACTGCTTTCTTGCTAGCTTTGGCCTCCAGCAAGCGCCGCAGCGAAATCCATGCCTGGGTCGCAAACAAAGTATCTAATCTAGGCCAATGGGAAAAGGTTGCCTTGTTCCCTTCTTCTGATTTCATAGCCAAAAACCAACTAGCAAGAGAAGGTTCTCAAGGTGTGTCTCCGGTGACTATTCCTGCTTTGACTACCATTGTAGATAGACAATTTAAAGAAGACAGGACCCTGTGTCCGGTGCGGGCCCTGAGGTTTTATCTGGACCGAACAAAAGACCTGCGAGGGTCTCGTTCGCTCCTTTTCATCTCCTTTAAGAAAGGACATACCTCAGACATCAGACCCGCTACACTCTCTTCCTCGTTGAAACAAACCATTCTACTTTGTTACAAACAAGCAGACCAACAAGCCTTGGATTTGGGTCCAAGTTAAAGCGCATGACATCCAGGCCTTCGCGGCCTCTAAGGCCTTTCACGGTGGGGTATCGGTGGACCAAATCATGCAAGCCTGTCACTGGAAAGCTCACAACACATTTACAAATTTTTACCTAAAAGACCTTACTTGGTCGGACACCAACAACAATATGTATCTGGGACCCGTAGTGGCGGCACAACAAGTCCTAGATCCTTCCCCTCAGACCAGTTGTCCTCGGAAAGAAAAAGGGGGGGGGGGGGGGCACATCCGCTACAACCAAGTCTTCAGGAGTCTCTCCCAGGATCTAGGTATTCCTTTACCTTCAAGATGTTACGGGTAAGGTCATTTTGTTTTTTAGTTATCAAGTAATTTCTATTAAGGACTTATTAGTTGTCATTAATCTCATATTCAGGTGGAAAAAATTTATGAGATGTCCAACCATCGGGTTGGTCAGTCACACGTGAAGGGCCCTCAGTGACCCTTAGACCTTGTAGTGAGCACTGCTGCACTTCCGTCCTACAATCAAACATCTAGACAGTTTTAGAACTGTCCCTCATTTCACTTAGGTTTTTGGCTCGTTACAGGCCCGGTCTTCGGGATCGGGGCACTGTAAATGGGATTCAGACTGGTATTTCTGGCACTATTCTATATATATTAATTCAAAATCTTAGAAAAAAATGACATATCTTCCAGTCTCAGCTGTAATCCCGCCACCGGGCGGTTGGATTCAGCATTAAGTCCCACATGGTAAGCTATTGTAGCGTAATAAAATTGAAAATTTTAATTACTTAAATGTAGCTTTTATAAGCTACAAGCTTACCATGTGGGACTTAGAAGAGTCCTACCCTGCCTCCCCGCTGTTTACAGCTCAGGGGTAGGTTTTAGAAAATTGCAACGAGAAAGTAGGGCGATTGGTCAGAAGTTATCACGTGACGACAGCTAGCAGTGTATCCGGTGGCTAACAAGAACTGTCTTTTTTTCTAAGACGTTGGCCCCGGGTGTGGCAACCCGAGAACAGCATTAAGTCCCACATGGTAAGCTTGTAGCTTATAAAAGCTACATTTAAGTAATTAAAATTTTCAAATTATGCTGGAATACTACACTGCTGTGGACCCTGTTCTCCAGTAATATCCTAGCCCAGTCTGAAGTGTTTTTATTAGGTTGCTGTTGCACAGTTTACAGGTAATGTTTGTCGAGATCTACAGTGTGAACCACCAGACACTTCCAAGCAACCGCCAGCTTTACCACTTCAATTCAGTCCACAATTCAAACCCACCATCTCAGAGTTGGAGCGAGTTTAGCCTCGTATGTCGACTGCGCCGAGGATAAGCTTTGCGCATGCGCATATCGCATATTCCGACATGAGAAGGCGAACAACTAGGAACATCTCGGATTAAAGTAAACCAACGGCAATATTGGAGAAACACTCAGTATAAGATTATGCAATAATTATTGTATAATAAACTGATAATTATAATAAAAATAATTAATTATGGCTGTTTTGAAATTTTTGGTTATGCAAAAATGGATAAACGTGACTAATATAACCAGATAGTTACTGGCGCCGGCCCCCTTTGTTTACACCGCCATTTTGAAATTCCGCATGCACCCACCAGTGGTGGAGATTACTCGGCACGGATTAATTTTGTGTTCCGCGGAAGAATTCTGAGGTGTTTGGCCTCACTTCTGCATGCGTCGACACACTCAACGCACAAAGCCAAACTCGCTCTTGGACTCGAGTGTGCTGCCATATCACCATGAAAGTTGAATTATTCCAAATTTTTCCAACTTGTAACATTTTACTTTTCATTACCCTCTGCTTCAAAATTATATCGAGAATGCTCTTTGTCTCATAGTTTGACAGATATTTGTGACTTGATTTTCAACAAAAAAATTGAAGATGCCTGCTTTTAAGGCAAAAATCTAATTTGGTCTTTTGCCATAGTTTTTTGCTACTCCAATGCGGGTCAAAACATTTAATTGGTCACTTTATCTCTTAGTTTCCAAGAGAGTTGCAAACTACTCATCTTGATAGAATAGTAAAATAAAAATAACTACTTCTTGAATAGCTCGATTGTTTTTATTTATTTGGGTGTATTTTATGTAAATAGTGTCTGTAGCCACATTATTTTTTAGTCCTTTACAACTACATAAACGATCACGAAACCACATTGTCAACAAGCATTATGAAAAGTGCATTTCGACGGAAGAAATCAAACCCTCGACAAACTCTTGATCCGTGCACTGTTTTGATTTTCTAGATCTCTCGTCTTTTCGCTTTATATTTTTATTGCGCTACAATATCTTACCATGTGGGACTGAATGCTAACTCGGGAGGCCGCAGGACTCAAGCCAACGAAAAAGAATAATGGATGTTAGAATTTGGCCGAGTCTGTGGTTTAGTATGTACCATAGCAGTGTCGTTTGGTAATTCGTCCTTCTTCTCTCGTTGGCCGCCATCTTAAAAAGCATTTGAAATAAATTCACAATATTTTACTGTTCTCATGATATACTTGTCGTCGGATACTGAAACTACATCAATTTTGTTATTTATATATATAGAATCATATTTTTGTGACAAATCACAGAACAGAGAAGTATATCTAACATATTTTACAATTTAATCCACTTCCGGGTCAAGTTGTGAAGAAAGAGTTGAATATCCGACTCGTAAATGTAGCTTATATACAGGATCAGTACCTGTCGAAATAAAATAAAATATTTTGAGGGTTTATTCCCTATCTGCTACATTATTGGACCATTTAAAGGGTTAAAATATCAATAAAGTACTATATACAAGGTTTTATGTCAGATTTTTTTTCTGAAAACTTTCGATTTGTCTTCGTTTTGAAGGAAACATTAGACGACCAACTCGTGTATGTAGATTATATACAGGATCTGTACCTCTCGAAATAAAATAAAATAAATAATTAAGGGCCCATCAAGGATGCTTATTTGTTTTCACCGAAGTTCGACTGATCACCGCCGCCGCCGGATTATGGTCTCCCTTGAATAACTTCTTAGCCTTTCAAATTTTTCTTTCCTTCTTATCTTTCTTTAAAACTATAGGGGCGGGAAAATTTTTTGGGAGACTTTGCGCAGACCTTAAGCTTTACTTAAGGTAACCTTAAGCATAACTCCAAAACACCCCGTCATCGTGTTTCGGAAAAAAACCACACACACCTGTGCTATAAAATTTATCTGGTACATTCTAGACCAAATTTCCAAGGTCGGAAAGGATTTTCTCCTCAATCTCACCATAGATACCTGAATGGGAGGCGTTTTATTTTTGTAAATTTTTTTAAAATGGGTACTTGGTCTGTATCTCAAAAACGGTTAGGATTTCGGCGTTTTGTTGGAATAACTTATTCAGCTACTTTTTGATAATCTTTCGCATGCCGAAGTTTTAGCCCTGTATCTGCAATCTTAAGGTCACCTTAATGTCAAAAGGGGGGTTTTAGCCCTCCAGTTCACTTAGTTTTTCACTTTTTTCAACCAAACTTGGCACATATATTAAGATTTGCCAAAGGAATATCCTGACTTTATGGTGACCTTAAACTCAAAATGTTAATGGACATATGGCCACCTTAAAGTGAAATAAGGGGGTTTTCAGTATCTTATTGTTCGACTGACCTCAGTTAAACTTTGCACACCTATAAAGGATGGCAAACCAAAGGGTTATCCTGACTTTAAGGTGACCTTAAACTGTTAATATAATTTTGCCCCCCCCCCCCCCCCAAATTCATAACATTTGAATAAAGCCATCTCTTTTCTTTTTCCATATCTAACATATATTGATATTGAAGGGACATTCTCATATTATGGTCACCTTAAAGTCGCAATATGAATGAAGTTATGGTCACCTCACAGTGAAAAAGGAAGCTTCAGCCTTCAGCTATCTTATTGTTCAACTGACATGAGCTAAACTTTATGCACTTATAAAAGATGAGAAAAGGGACATTCATATTTTATGGTCACCTTAAAGTCCCAATATGAATGAAGTTATGGCCACCTTGCAGTGAAATTATGGAGTTTTTAATCTCCAGCTATTGTATTGTTCAGCTGACCTCACTTTAATTGTGCACACTTATTAAAGATGAAAATAGGGACAAGTAACGTACACAATGCAATAAAGTTTACAGTTTCTATTGCTTATGATGCATATGTTGACATCTTTTATGGGTGACTTCTTTTTCATCAGGGCCGCTTCGTTTTTGTCAGCAGAAACATTCTTCTAGTTAATCCCTATCTGCTACAGTATTTGACCATTTATAGGGTTTAAATGTGAAATAAAGCACAAATTCGAGTCTTTGTTCTCAATGTCTTCTTCTGCACAACAGGTGCTTGCCAAATCTGGTTGGGTGACATTGGTTATGCAATAGCAAGTCTTTTTTCTTGTGCAGTTCTACAAGTTATTTTAATCAAAATATCTAGAATATTGTATGTACAATTCTTGGTGAGAAGACGTATATTTTACTATGTTATTCAATGCACTCTTTCAATTCAGGAAGTGTCTGTCTTTGCATTGTCCTAATTTGCTTCAATGGGGTTCCCCTTTTAACTTTTTCTCTGCACTAGTTAAGAGTTTCGAACCCTAATCCTGGCTAAGTTAATCTTTGACTTTGGAAGGAAGATGGACCAGATCTCCCTTCCAATATGATGCCTGGTTTAATTTCCGATTGCATCCTATCACTCGGGCACCACGAAAGGGCTTATTTTGATAGGGTGCGAAACCCTGAGAGTCTTTAGAGGTGCCTTTTTTGAGGAGGAAGTCTTCTCCCTCCTTCACGAGACTTGAACAAGGAGGAGTGCCAAAAAGGCGAGTTCCTGAGTTCTTGGCATCTCGTTTCCCCTAGATGTGGTTGCAAAAGGGTCATTTTGGCTTCGCGCCTTAGCAAGCCGGTGTTACCCATAGTAGATAGCTCCCTCTGGAGTATATGGGCTAAGGATTTGCTGAGGCATGTGAGAGCTCTGTGCTGAATAAGAACAGTCTTATTCCATAAATCTAAGTATTCACAGGCTTGCTCATATCCACATTTTGCTGCTTTCTCAGGTTTGGCACCTGTTGACACTTTTCAAGAGTGGCATTGCAAGAAGATGAACTCTTGGCAAAGGCAGCAGTAAAGTTGAGCGTGAAAATATTTTGCATAGTTTGGTGTTCCAATTCCTTAAGAATTGGTAGAGGAACCTTGCCCATAGGAGCCCCAGGGTGTTTGGGAGTAATACAGATTTTTGCAAAATCTGTATTCAACTCTTGTATTTTCTCCTCATAACAGGGCTGTCCTACTTTGTACCACTTTGCAGTGGAAGGAGGAGGTTTGATGTATTTACCCTCAGGTAAATCAGCGGCCTGGAAATCATGCTCAAACTTATCATCTTTGATAACTGAGCTGAGTGGGAGCATAGAGGAAGGACCTCTAGGTCAGAGTTCCTGACAGCCTTTTTCATCATCCAGACCCATGACTGAAGTTGAGGACCTAGGCATAGACTCCCTGGGATCAGGAAGTGAGAGAATGCGCCTGAAGATGTCCACTTCTTCAGCGTATTGGGAGGGAACGTCAGACAGAGCTACTTCCCTATAATAAGGGGGATCTGGATCATGTTGAGGTTAGTCTTGGTCAGAGAGAGCCCCAGAGGGCTTTGAAGACCTGTGTCTGGCTACAGAGGACTGGTCCTCCTCTGAAGAGGCTGACATGTATCTGGACCTGACATTATGTCTACTCTTGTCAGCATGTTTTTTGGGTTTAGAAGATGGAATCCGAGGTTCATCGGATTCATCATAGTACTGATCCGAGGCAGACCTCGGTTCAACATCAATGCCTTTTGTGAGAGTGTTTTTTAGGTCTATCTGAGGCCTTCTTAGAAGGCTCCTCGGATGGATTAGAATTCTGATCTGATACGTTATTAAGGTCAGAACCGAGACGTGGAGGAAGTGCAGGACCATAGTCCACTTCCATTTCCTCGACATGTGAGGTAGTTCTAGGTCTCGAAGGGGGTAGGTCCAGATTAACAGCACTAGTGGAGGGTCCACTGCAAGGTGGCCATAACTTCATTCATATTGGGACTTTAAGGTGACCATAAAATATGAATGTCCCTTTTCTCATCTTTTATAAGTGCATGAAGTTTAAACTTTCAGGGATGCTTTGCTTTTGTTAGCAAAAGCATTCCTCTAGTTCAGTGTTGTTTCTAGGACGCATTTTACACGGGATTGCGCATTAATTTGCCTACAAACAAAATCCACCTCTGCTTGTTTTTTAGTTGTCCATTTGTCTCAGAGAGACTGGAAAGCTTCTAACATAGATGCCTGGAAAGAACCCATTTGCTGCTGTAAATGGATGTTAAGTGTGTTACCCAGGGATTTTTCTAAATTTGATTCAATCTTCTGTTGTAAGGCAGTACCTGGGGTGGGTGGGACAGTTTTTGCTGGTGTTTTGATAGACAATGAACTGAAGGGTAGGGGCTGAGGACGCAGTAGTGAAGTAAATAAGTTATCTGCAGCACTCTCAAGGTCTGCATGGGATCCAGTAAATGAATCCACGTCATCACCTAAAAGATCTAGTTCATTGTCTTTTGAACTAGTAGTGTCCCTCTTTTGCTTCTTAACATAGTGTTTTCTTTGTGAAATTCTTATCAGTTGTTCTTCTGTGAAAGAAGCACATATTTCACATGGAGTTTCCAAACGTGACACAGGGGTCATCACCCTTGCCAGATTCCCTACAGGTAGGGCAGTAATTATGTGCATCAAACGCAAAGCAAAAGTGATGACACTTACTAGATCTCGGCTTATCTTTATTAGTTTGGTGGGCAGACATCTTGAAACGCAATAAAAAGACGTAGATGAAAAGCCTGTACTGAGGAAAACTCAAAAACACCAAAATAAGAAAAAATACTTATCCTGTTGAAACGAAACTTTCACAGAATAAACTGAGATACTAGTATATTACATAAAATAACCAAAAATCAACATCCAACAATACGTATGTGCTGAGAAATAGATGAAAATATCTGTGTAAGTTACAGATGCTACCAATTCACGCGGCCAACAAGAAAGAAGGAAGAGATCTCGTAGTGTACCATGAGAGGACAACCTGAGGCTATGGCCAACTATAAATGTCTATTTTTCTAAGACGTTGGCCGTGATGCCCTGCAGCCATCCGAGACGGCATTCAGTCCCACATGGTAAGCTATTGTAGTGCAATAAAAGTAGCTTTTATAAGCTACAAGCTTACCATGTGGGACTCAGAAAGTCCCACCCTGCCTCCCCGCTGTATTTCAGCTGAGGGGGTATGGGCTAAATATACCACGAGAGAAGAAGGATGAAATGACACTGCTATGGTACATACTAAACCACAGACTCGGCCAAATCTAAACGTCCATTTTTCTTGGTCGTTGGCTGGAGTCCTGCGCCCTCCTGAGTTAGCATTCAGTCCCTCATGGTAAGCTTGTAGCTTATAAAAGCTACATTTAAGTAATTAAAATTTTCAAATTTCCCGCATTGCCTTGTGAACTACACATTCTCAATATTTTTGTCCCCACAGACTCCAAGAAAATCCGCGGTTGTAGGCAAATTAATGCGCAATCCCGTGTAAAATGCGTCCTAGAAACAACACTGAACTAGAGGAATGCCTTTGCTAACAAAAGCGAAGCATCCCTGAAAGTTTAAAATGCTTTGTGGTTTTAATAAGCATGCTGTAAAGCATAGAATGTACAAAGCTGCGCCGTATGCTTTCCCAATACCTCTTAATACATTCTGAAGCTATAAAAGCAACGACAAAGGGGATATAAGGCAAAACCTCCAAAGCAGCTATTTATGACCCCAGTTTGGCCCATAAGGGGGGGTTGGGGGTAAAACTGACCGGCTATTTAGACTCTCCACATGTGCTTTCCCAATACCTCTTAATACATACCGAAGGTATAAAAGCAACAATAAAAAAGATATAAGGCAAAACTCCAAAGCAACTATTTTATGACCCCAGTTTGACCCATAAGGGGGGTCGGGGGATAAAACTGACTGGCTATTTAGGTTCTCCACATATGCTTTCCTAATACCTCTTAATACATTCTGAAGCTATAAAAGCAACGATAAAGGAGATATAAGGCAAAAACTCCAAAGCAGCTATTTATGACCCAAGTTTGGCCCATAAGGGGAGTCGGGGGGTAAAACTGACCAGCTATTTAGACTCTCCACATATGCTTTCCCAATACCTCTTAATACATTCTGAAGGTATAAAAGCAACAATAAAGGAAATATAAGGCAAAAACTCAAAATCAGCCATTTTATGACCCCAGTTTGGCCCATAAGGGGGAGTCGGGGGGTAAAACTGACCGGCTATTTAGAGTCTCCACATATGCTTTCCCAATACCTCTTAATACATTCTGAAGCTATAAAAGCAACAATAAAGGAGATATAAGGCAAAAACTCAAAATCAGCTATATTATGACCCCAGTTTGACCCATAAGGGGCGGGGGCCTTGGGGTAAAACTGACTGGCTATTTAGACTCTCCACATATGGTTTCCTATTACCTCCCAGTACATTTTATAGCTCTAAATGCAATACTTAAGAAGATAATAGGGGGGTTGGCCTAAATTTAAGGCTTTCAGATTGGAAGGTGTCAGAAAATCACTCATAAATGAGACATTTTTCAAGGGATTGCTCCCAAAATCTAATTAGCTTGTGTTTTCGATAGTATGAACAGGTGTGTCAAATTATAAGACTGTGTAGCAAGTAGTTTTTCCTGAACTGCGATAAGGGGGGGGGGGGGGGGGGGGGGGGGTACTTCAAAAAAATTGTTTTTGATCATGTGACCTTCATAAAGGTCGCATTTAAGCATGCAGAAAAATTTTCCCATGCCTAAGGTATATAACTGCCAAATATGGTTTGAAACCTTCTAATAATAAGGGAGATATTCAAGGGAGACCATAATGCGGTGGTGGCGGCGAGGAAACTGAGGTGAAAACAAATAAGCGCCCTTTCAGGGATGCTTAATTATCAGCTTGAGGAACATCAATTGTTAAATCTGTAACATTGAACTTATAAATTTGATCTTACAGTTGCTGATATTGCTTACCAGATTTTTGTTTACTGACCAAACTATTATGATCTACTCAGAAAACCCCACCATAAAAAAACCACCCTTAAAATTGACAGGGGCATAGAAAACAAGCAGTCGATGCCCGTGAACGGATTCTGTATCAGCTGACTGTGTGTTTTGGGATTCAGAGTTGACGTAAAAGAAGAAAAGGACACAAAAGTTGTGCCCAGCAAATGTATTCAGAACTAAATTACGAAGTTAACAGCTAAGGAGTAAAAAACGTTTAAAAAAAAAACTAAATGTATTCAGAACTAAATTACGAAGTTAACAGCTAAGGAGTAAAAAACGTTTTAAAAAAAAACTAAATTACGAAGTTAACAGCTAAGGAGTAAAAAACGTTTAAACAAAATACTGTAAATGCATTAGTTTTCAAGTTACAACTGATTTACTCAGCAGTGAGAATGTCAAAGTAGCAACTCAAATGAGTTAAAGGGTTGCAATTTTACTATAGTATAGCTGACCCAAAAGTAGGTGAATAACACATTTAAAGAAAATACTGTAAAGGCAATATTTATCAAGTTAAAACTTATTTACTCAACAGTAAGAACTTGAAAGTAGCTATTGCTCTGCTATGCAATGAGCTACAGGTCTGTACTTTCACTATGTTATAGGTGACTGAAAAGTAGTTGAACAACATATTTAAAGAAAATATCCTAAATGCAATAGTTTTGAAGTTACAACTGATTTACTCAACAGTGAGAGTCTTAAAGTAGCTATTGCTCAGCTATGCAATGAGCTACAGGTCTGTAATTTCACAATGTTATAGTTGAGCCAAAAGTAGGTGAATAACATATTTAAACAAACTTCTCTAAATGCAATAGTTTCGAGTTACAATTGATTTACTCAACAATGAAAACCTCAAAGTAGCTATTGCTCCACTTTGCAAGGAGCTACAGGTCTCCAATTTTACTATGTTATAGCTGATTCAAAAGTATATGAATAATATAAACAAAATACTGTAAATGCAATAGTTTTCAAGTTACAACTGATTTACTCAACAGTGAGAACCTCAAAGGTGTTCTTGCTCAGCTATGCAATGAGCTACAGGTCTGTAATTTCACTATGTTAGAGCTGACCCAAAAGTAGGTGAACAACATACATATTTAAACAAAATAGTATTACTGTAAATGCAAGAGTTTTTGAGTTACAACTGCTTTACTTAACAGCTATTCTCTGAAAGTAGCTATTATATAGCTCAGGTATGCAATGCGCTACAGGTCTGCAATTTCACTTTGTTATAGCTGACAGAAAAGAAGGTGAATAACATATTTAAAGAAAATACTGTAAATGTAACAGTTTTCAAGTTATAACTGACTTACTCAACAGTGAGAACCTGCAAGTACCTATTACTTGGCTATGTCATGACATGCAGGCCTGCAATTTCACTATTTTATAGCTGATTCAAAAGTGCATAAATAACATATTTAAACAAAATTCTCTAAATGCCATAGTTTTCAAGTTACAAGCAATATATTCCACAGTGATAGCCGAAAAGTATCTATTACTCAGCTATGCAATGAGCTACAGGTCTGCAATTTTACTATGTTATAGCTGACCCAAAAGTAGCTGAATAACATATTTACACAAAATGCTCTACATGCAATAGTTTTCAAGTTACCAGTTATTTTACTCATTATGGAAGATACTGAAAAGTCAGTAGCTATTACTCACTTAGCTATAGGGATAGGCACCAAAGTTACTCCCCATGTTGTAGCTATGGAAAAAGCTGAATAACCTATTTTAACTAAATGCTCTAAATTTGAAAATTTTAATTCCTTAAATGTAGCTTTTAGAAATACCAGTCTGAGTCCCATTTACAGTGCCCCAATGCCAAAAACCTAAGTAGAATGAGAGACAGTGCTAAAAACTGTCTAGATGTTTTGATTGTAGGACAGAAGTCTAAGAGGTCTAAGGGTCCGTAGGGGCCCTTCACGAGTGACAGACCAGCCCAATGGTTGGAATTCTCATAAATTTTTGCCACCTGAATATGAGATTAATGACAACTTAATAAGTCCTTAATACAAATTACTTGATAAACTAAAAAACAAAAAAGACCTTACCCGTAACATCTTGAAGGTAAAAGAATACCTAGATCCTGGGAGAGACTCCTGAAGACTTGGTTGTAGCGGATGTGCCCCCCCCCTTTTTTTCTTTCCGAGGACAACTGGTCTGAGGGGAAGGATCTAGGACTTGTTGTGCCGACACTACGGGTCCCAGATACATATTGTTGTCGGTGTCTGACCAAGAAAGGACTTTAAGGTAAAAATTTTGTAAAAGTGTTGTGAGCTTTCCAGTGACAGGCTTGCATGCTTTGGTCCACCGATACCCCACCGTAAAAGGCCTTAGAGGCCGCGAAGGCCCAGATGTCATGCGCTTTAACTTGGACCAAGTCCAAGGCTTGTTGGTCTGCTTGTTTATAACAAAGTAGGATGGTTTGTTTCAACCAGGAAGAGAGAGTACCGGGTCTGATGTCTGAGGTATGTCCTTTCTTGAAGGAGATGAAAAGGAGGGAACGAGACCCTCTCAGGTCTTTGGTTCGGAAAGGCGAAGGGAACAAGGCGACCTTTTCCCATTGGCCTAGATTAGATACTTTGTTTGCGACCCAGGCATGGATTTCGCTGCGGTGTTTGCCGGAGGCCAAAGCTAGCAAGAAAGCAGTTTTGAGGGTAAGATGTTTGAGGTCTGTGTCTTTCATAGGCTCAATGGGTGCTTTTGTGAGCTCATTGAGAACAACAGAAAGATTCCACTTAGGTAGGTTTCTGGAACTTTTTGGACGATCCCTGTGAAAACTGGAGAGTAACCTATGAAGGTCTGCATTATGTGCAATATGGTGGGCCGTTGGGCCCAAAGTGTCAATGATTGCAGTCCTGTAACCATCAATGGTCGAGGGGCGCCTGTTTAGGTCTTGGTACAGGTACATGAAAAAATCTGAGATTTGTTTCACAGATGGAGTGGAGAAATCCACCAAATTTTCTCTGCACCATTTTTCAAATAGGGCCCACTTTGACTTGTAGATGGTCCTTGTTGATGACCACTGAGGAGCAGCAATTCTCTCTGCCACCTCCACAGAGAAGCCTTGTTCTTGGAGTTGTCCGCTCCTAGACACCAGGCGTGGAGGTTCAGCTGTTGTGGGTTGTTATGGAACACATACTTGTGGGACTGTTTGAGTAGGTTTATTTGGGGTTTTACATCGCTTTCAACACTGTACAGGTCATATCACGACGGGTAGTTGGAAGGGCAGAGGAAACCAGTACATATAGTTCGCTAGGGTTCTGTACTGTAAACTGCCGACCAACGGCAAGCAACTACCAGCTTTCCCACTTACGGCCATGACAGGGATCGAACCGCGGCCGCAGAGGGTCGTTGACACTGGGAGTTGTAGTGGAATCTCTGTTGAGAGCTGCACTAGGTCCCAAAACCAGGGCATCCCTGGCCAGCTTGGGGCTATTATGATGATCAGGCAAAGACCCTTGTAGATGCGTCGGTAAAGAGTTGGATACTGTGGTCCTTGGGATGAAGGTCTGCACCTTTCATCACATCTGAGGGATTTTGCCACCAATCTAGGTGGGCTGCAATGGATTCTGTCCAAGGAAGGAGGTTGTCCAGCGACTGAGGATATCTCCAGTGCTCCTTGAGATGAAACTGAAAGGGCCTCATGTGAAGGTGTCCCTCCGGGACCATTTTCTCTGTTGAGGCAAGCAACCCAATTAGCGACATCAAACATCTTGCAGTCAAAACACGTTTTGACTTGAGTCGTAGGATCAAATCCTGAAGTTTGAGCCATCTCTCTTGAGTGGGTTTTACAAGGGTTGAATCTAGATGGTATTCGTAGTCCACGAACGAAAAACACCTGAGTAGGTTTCAGTTCTGATTTTTCCTGATTTATTATCCAACCCAAGGACTGAGTTAGGTCTATTACTGCCTGAGTGTTCACTTGGGCTTCCTCCTGAGACTGGGACCTGATCAGCCAGTCGTCCAGGTATTGGTGAAGTCTGAGTCCTCTGGAGAGGGCCATTAGTTTCACTTCCTTTACAATCATTGTAAAGACCTGGGGGGCCGTGGCTTGTCCGAATGGGTGGGAGGAGAACTGGAACACCTGAGACTTTTAGCAAAAACCTTAGGTATTTCCTTGAGTTTGGATGGGTGGGGATGTGTAGGTAAGCGTCCGACAAATCTATCGACGATACCCATTCCCCTGGAATCAGGGAGGTCCTGATGGACTCTGGGGTTTCCATTTTGAACTCTTCTACATGTAGAAAAGTGTTGAGCCTGGTTAGGTCTATGACTGGCCTCCACCTGTGGTGAGGCTTGGTACTAGGAACAGGCGACTGTAAAACCTGAGAGATTTTACATTTTCCACCCTTTCTATTGCGTTCTTTGACAGAAGAGACTGGATACAAGTGGCCAGAACTTGGTCTTTGAAGGGCCTTGTATTCTGACTGGATCAGGAGTCTGACTGGACTTGGATTTGAAAAGAAAGACAGGATTTGTTTGCCAGTCTTATCTGAAAGAACGGAGGCGACTTCCTACTGGTGGACTGAAGGAGTCATTGGGGGGGAAGTGTTTTCATGCCCTCGTCCCCTGGAGTGGGTCGAAAAGACCTTGGAGCCTCGGCTACTCGATTTCCCCCTACCTGGGGAAAACGATGGATACTGCTTGGGATGGAATGACCCCCATTGGGGTGGTTCCTGTAGGAGCCTCTAGATGTGGGGAATTGGAAAGGGTTGATTAATAGGGCCTAAACCCTAAGTGTTATTACAGGTGTCTTGATGAGGGACTCCTGTCCCTCCTAAAGTAGTTGTGAATGGGGAACTTTAAGATCTAAAGATCCAGTATCTCACCTGAATTCACCATACCCTTCTGACTACTTATATGCACCATGAAATTGAGTTTCACCTGTCTGGTAGTAGCCTTGCCATAACCAGGTTGTATTCAGAAGAACCTAGTGAAGAGCAGCCTGAAGCACAACTATTGCTGACCAGAAGGGGGAGGGGGGCTTACCCAAGGAGGCCCCTAGGGAGATACAGATTTGAAAACTTGTAATTTGTGTTCAAAACAAGGTTGTTCCATTTAAGGGAAATGAACAGCCCAAGTTCCTGTTGGCCTAGTAAATCATTCAGAGTCCAGACTGTGGGGGATCTAGGCATAAATTCCCTGGTGGCAGGGAGGTTCAAAAAACTGCCTAAGTTTCAATGTCCTCAAAAAATGGTTAGGGTGAAGTCAGGCAACCTACTTCCCTAAAAATACAGAGTCAGGACTGAATGAAGGACCTTGTTTAGAAGCCCTCTTGGGCTTTCAGGACTTGGACTTGGACCAAAGCCTCAAATAAGTGATATTTACTGCTAGGCTAGTGAACTATTAGTCCAGGATTGTTCAGTGTTCTGATCTGGAATCATCATCCGAACATCAGATTAGATGATCCGATCATCCGAGGATCAGATCTATATACAATCAACCGAGCATTGGATTTCAGATTAGATGATCCGAGAGATGCAATGAAAATCCGAGTATCAAATCATACTCGGGTGAAGTGTAGTTGGGAATACTGCATCCGATTCTCGGGTGCATTAAAAACCTCGGATGAACTATAAGATCTGATCTGGCTTCAAATTCAAGCAGGGATCTGATCCACCCTGGAGAAAGAAGTTGAATATTATAATTTCTATGTAAGCTTTCCTTGAAAGTAAGCTTCCATGTAAGCTTTGCCCTTCCTTCTTTGAAAGAACTACACAACTGGATTTACGTATGTAAATCAACAGTGACACAAGGTCACCTGCCCCACCCGCCTCACTGCAGGTAGGGCTAGTTGTGAGACAAGGAAAGCAGTAATTACACAGAATTTGATTAAATAACATAGAATCTAAAAGGCAAGTACAATATTTTTTATATTTTGAAACTGGATGAATTAAAATATGATACAGGAAAGAAGGGGATCAAATATTTTATTTCATTTATTTATTAATTTTATTTAATTTTATTGATAAACGTACTGTAAGAAACATGCGTCTCTCAGCACATGTTGTCTAGACGTGACGTCATCACAGGGGTTTCCCCGAGGATTCCCCCAAGTTAGTTTCGTGCTTTATATCATATTTTAACCCTTAAAATGGACCAATAGAGTAGAAGAACGGGGATAAACCCTTGCAAAATTTTTTTTATTTGATTTCAACAGGCATGTATTCCTGTATATAAACTACCTACATAGATGTGCATATTGCAAGAAATGCTGTCTCGACAAAAAAACGGAAGTTGTTTCAGATGATTTCACTCGACAAGGACTCGTTTGTGTTACATTTTATATATTTTTAAACCCTAAAAATGGAAAATTTAATAAGTAAATTAAATTTTTATAAGTTAATATCTTATCTAGTGGACAGATCCATTTGTCCGGCGCGCTGCCGGTCCCGCCAAACGTTAGAAAAAAACGCCTCGAGCTGGGCTCTGGCCCGGACCGGTAGTGTCCTGTTTACTCGCCAGGTGGCTGTATAGCCTCCCTGCCGGTGCACTGCGCGTGCGCGCACATGCATACTTCCTCCTTTTGTTTGCACCCTGTTTGAGTCCCCTGGGAATGTTTGTTGCGGGGAAGGCAGGGTGGGAATCCCTCTGTCCACTAGGTAAGATATTAACTTATAAAAATTTAATTTACTTATTAAATTTTCCATTTTATTGCGTTAATATATCTTACCTAGTGGACAGATGCAGAATAACTACCCATTGGATGGAGGGCAGCTAAACTCAACAGGGACTCTTGTCAGAACTCTGGGCCTCCGGCCCAAGGGTTAGGGATTCTTCCCATACCCTACACCATAGTTGGTCCCCCCCCCCCTCTTTTTCGTTGTCTCCCGAGCCACCTGGGCTAGGACTATAGGAGAGAGGAGGTAAGAGTTCAGTCCCAAGGATTCCGGAGGAAGCAGAACAGGATAAAATAGAAATAACCCATACCCCACACCAGCCCTTCCGGTTGAGAACTGCGTGCTGGGGTTTCAAAACATGATAACTAAAAAAGAAGGAGCCAACTAAAACAACCCACTACTCCTTCTAAACGCTTTACACTATATACAAGTTATCCTTTCAAGGATACCAGTTACTCGCGTATGTGCTGGACTGCGACCACTGGTCCTAAATGGTACAGGTCAGCATCAGCCCATGCTACATCCTTCAAATAAAATTGGGTGAAGGTATTGTGCGACTTCCAGTGGCAGGCTGAGAGGATCTGGTCCAAGGACACACCTCCTTGAAAGGCCTTAGAAGCTGCAAAGGCCCGCACATCATGGGCTCTGACCTGATGCAATTGTTGTGCATCCTCATTGGACAATTGATAGCACAACAAGATGGTTTGTTTAATCCAAGAAGAAATTGTAGCAGGAGCGATGTCCTTATTGAAGTTCTTCTTGAAAGACACAAAGACCAACTGTTTGCCTGAACGGAGGTCTTTGGTCTTGTCCAGGTAATAACGCAAAGCCCAAACTGGACATAAGGTTCTATCCTCCTTGAGAGACTTATCCAACGTAGGGGCCAAGGCCGGAATAATTACCGGAGCTACTGAAGAAGGCCCTTCTTTAGCCAACTGATTCTTGGACAAGAAACAAGGAGAAGGGAATAAAGAAACATTAGCCCAATCTTCCTGATGTCTAATGTTCCTGTGTACCCAAGCATGAATCTCACTCCTTCTTTTGCCCGAGCCCAAAGCCAGGAGAAACACCGTTTTGAAGGTAAGATGTTTCAGAGACGCCTTTCGAAGGGGTTCAAAGGGGGACTGGGTTAATTGATGCAAGACCAGAGACAGATTCCAGCTAGGGACTCCTCGAAGACCCTTGGGTTTATCCCTATGGAAACTGTCTAGCAAGCGGGTAAGGTTTTCGTCTTTACCAAAATTAACCTTGTCACACCCGATTTTGTCGGCTATAGCAGTTCTATATCCATCTATGGTGCTAGGTTGAAGATTTTTCTCCTTGAAAAGGAATAGGAGAAATTCCGCTACCTGATTTAAAGAAGGTGACCCGAAGTCCACCTTGTGTGACTCGCACCATTTGACAAATATGGACCACTTCGATTCATAGACGGCTCTGGTTGATTGTCTTTGAGGAGCCTCAATTCTCGTTGCCACTTCATCAGAGAATCCTTGTGCCTGTATGCTAGAGGCTCTAGGAGCCTGGCGTGGAGGTTGAGCCCTAGGAGATCTCTGTGGGGACACTGATTGAACGGTTGGGTCAGCAGGTTCTCCACGTTTGGAAGGGAGAGAGGAATCTGAACAGACATGCTGACCAGATCCCAGAACCAAGGCATGTTGGGCCACCCTGGAGCAATCAGGACCAACCTGTGAACTCCCTGATCTAGGATCTTGGATACCACCTTGCCCAAAAGAGACACAGGAGGGAACGCGTAGGCATCCATATTCTCCCAATTCAGGCTGAGAGCATCTACTCTCCATGCCTGTGGATCGGGTACTTGGGACACAAACTTGGGTAGTTTGTGATTGTACCTTGTTGCAAAGAGATCCACTCGAGGAGTGTGCCACCTGGCACATAAGTGGTCGAAGACTTCCTGCAGGAGGGACCATTCTGTCTGAATAACCTGAGTGCTCCTGGACAATTTGTCTGCTATCACATTCAGCCTTCCCGGAATGTGCCTGGCCCTTAGAACTATCTGTCTGCGATTGCACCAGGAAAGCAGTCTCCAGAGGAGGGCACAAAGTGAGCCTGATCTCATACCCCCCTCCTTGTTGATGTATGAGACAACCGTTGTGTTGTCCGTGGCTATCAAAATGATCTGGCCCCAACACTGTTGCTCGAACTTCTTGAGGGCCAGAAGGACCGCTTTTAGCTCGAGAAAGTTTATGTGCAACTGGCTTTCTGAGTCCGACCAAACTCCTTTTGCCGTGTGGTCTCCTAAGTGCGCGCCCCAACCTTCGTTTGAGGCGTCGGTAAACAACTGCAGAGCATGTTGCAGAGGATGAAGAGGTTGGCTGCTGAGCACATTGTTTTCGTCCAGCCACGACTGCAGATGAGGGTATAGAGATCTGGGAAGAGGAATCTTCTTCTCTAGGACCTCTGGCACGTGCCAGTGATTCTTCAAGTGCCACTGAATCGGTCTCATGTGAAGCCGACCCGAAACCACCTGTTTCTCTGTGGCTGTCAACAAACCTATGAGAGACATGAACTCTCGGACCGAACAATGTCCTCTGCTCATTAGCATCTTTATTTTCTGAGTTAGGGTTTGCTTCACTAGACCCCTGGAGAGGTCGAAATGATAACCAACAAAGTTGAACTCCTGTTGGGGAACAAGTTCCGACTTTTGCAAATTGACTAACCATCCCAACTGCTGACACAGAGCCATCAGGGTCTGGGTTTGGTTCACACAAGTCTCCCGACAGGGAGCTCGAAGCAACCAGTCGTCTAGGTACTGGTGGATCCTTATACCCCTGGACTGGGCAATCCAAATCACCTCCTTCACCACCTTTGTGAATTCCAAAGGAGCCGTCGCTAGGCCGAACGGCAGAGCCCTGAACTGGAAGGTTTGACCGTGCAGGTGAAACCTGAGATACTTCCTCGACCTTGGGTTGATGGGAATGTGGAAATAGGCATCGCTGAAATCCAGCGATGTGACCCATTCGCCTTTTTGAAGGGATAGCCGGATGGTCTCCGGAGTTTCCATTTTGAAGGTTTCCGAGTGGAGGAAAAGATTGAGTTTGCTCAAATCCAAGATTGGACGCCATTTGTTGTTTGGTTTGGGAACTATGAACAGCCGGTTGTAAAAGGCCAGAGAAGCCCGAACCACTACTTTTTCTACGGCCTGTTTTGTAATCAGGGACTGCAACGCCTCCTTCAAAAACTTGTTTCTGCGAGGGTTGGCGTATCCGCTGATTATCAGAGGACACCTGGTCAATGGGGGCCTCATCTTGAAAGGGAGGTTGTAACCGTCCTTCAAGATGGAGACTACCCGAGGATTTGAACCCAGGCTGAGCCACGTTTCCCAAAACCTGTGCAACCTGCCTCCTACAGGAGGATTTTCTGCAACACTGTGGACATTTAGTACATGAGGGACAGAACGACAAGGAGAGACAAAAGAAGCACTTTTGACATGTTTTATTTCTGTCTGACAAAGATCGGGACTTAGGCCTTTCTTTTGCGGCTGCCCGGGACCGACAACAATAGGAAGAGGAATTACAGCAGTTCTTGAGTATACAGTCCTTGAAATGGTTTGAGAGCTGATGTTTTGACCCACTATTTTTGGAATTATTTGGTTGCGTGGGTTTGTACAATGATTGTCATTTCTAATTTTTGCCACCCCGGGCATACTTGGAAAAACGGTGGTTAGTAGAACCACGCCCACGGCCACGACCTCGTGACCCAAACTGTCGCCAAGGTTGTTGAGGAGCAGATGACGGCTGAACCATGGTCTTAGCCTCCTTCTTCTCATATGGTTTATAGCGATACTTGGTCTTCTGTTGGTGCTGGGGACCAACTCGAGACTGGACCGACACATGTTGTGTCTCAAACTTGTTGATATCTTGTTCCGCGACATTCAAGGCCGCGTCGGGAAATAACCCATATCCAAAAAGAGCAGCATTTCTCAGTTCATTCCAAGTGTCCATCTTCATACCGGGACGAACATGATCTAAATAAGAGTCCCGACGCATCAGAATGAAGTTCCCCAGCTGCACAAAAAGGCTATCAGCCAGGTGCTGTAGAGCTGTCCCAAGAGTGACGGATACATTCTGGTGGAAAGCACATAAATCCCTTAACTCCTTAAGTGCTTCAGACACCTCCTTGGCTGACTTGCCCTTACTGAGATGAGTCTGTAGGAAAGTTATGTGATGTGCCATCTGATCTTGAATCTCGCTAGTGCATCTGCTGAAACCAGCTGCATGGTTCACTGTGTAAGTACCCTCTCGGGCGCACCTTTCCCATCTGCGTAATACTTCTTGCGATATGGGACGAGACACGGGACCTGTTGCGAGATATGCAGCTGGTTTGACAATTCTTGAGAATTGAGCATTTAGTTTCGCCTCAGAACCATGCCAGTTGAACAGCTTTCTACCTGGTCGCTGGGGACCATCTGTCTTTAACTTATGCATGGGATACCATTTATCCTGTGGTTTAGGGGTGCATATGAATTGGTCAGTACGCAAACCACCTGCTTCTTGACTTCGGGAAGGGTAACCCTCAGCTACCGTCAGATTAATCCTCTCCAGCTTCTGACAGAGCCAATCGTCTGCTGGCATGGCTACTGACACCTTTGAACTTGTTTTAGGATTTTTTCCACGCCACGGATTGTTGGACTTATCCGGGTCACTGTACTCTAACTCAAAATCTGGGATAAAGTTCCAGCCCATAAAGGCCCTGATGGAACGAACCGTTTCCCTGTAACTCATTTCTTCATTTTTTTCTGGTTTATCAGTGTCTGATTCAGAAAGTTCACCATCCTCGCTATCCAAAACATCTGTTGATGTATGATCCCTATCCAAAACATCTGTTGATGTATGATCCCCAAAGAGTGGTTCATCTGAAGCCACAGGCAAGACATCTGTTAAGGGGTGTTCAACATTGGACATATCATCTGAGCCACCAGCAGAAGCAAGGTTTCTCATAAACGGCTCCCCAGCCGGTGCAGCCGGTTCCGGACCGGTAAAAGATCCATCCACAACCGGAACCGGTTCCTTGGGTATAAAAGTGTCAGTTTGGTGTGCCCTGACCGGACCGGTCATATCCCCAACCGGTACCGGTTTAGGTTGTTGAAGTGCAGTGTCAGAGGGCTTTTTCTGTACCGGACCGGTATTTTCCTCAACCGGAACCGGTTTTGTTTTGGAAGATTTATGATGAGAAGACTTGTGTTTCTTCTTTGAATCTTTCTTGCCATCTGATCCTGTACTAGCCTGTACTGCCGGAAACCGCACCGGACCGGTGGTTCGGGGCAGAGGCAGGATCTATGAATGGCTGATCAGAAACCGGTGGGTTTGAAACCTGAACCGGTACTTTGGGGGTAGCAAATATATTGCCTCTTGATAAGAGTGCTTCAAAACGAGAGAATTTCTCGTCTAACTGGTCACTTAATTTGTCAAAATCTTTTTTGGAAACAAAATCTGAAGAACTCACATTATCGCTACCCCCAGGGAGGTGCTGCGCATGCGCACTGTCATCTTCGGAAATCGTCTGCTGAGCATGCGCAGTACTAGCTAGCTGTTGAGAAGAATTAACTGGAGACAGCACAGTTACATCTCGTGGTGATACTAGCAAACCTGCTTTCTTGTCCTTGCGAATCTGATATTGTGGAGTAGCCAGCATCTCACGTTGAATTGCTGTAAAATTGTCACAAATCTTGCAAATCGCACCTCCCACAATGCAGGGATCTTTACCCAGACCTTTGTCTCGACAACGAGCACACTTCTCATGCATGTCAAATCCAGCCATCTTATGGCCGCACGATCCCCGCCTTTGTCCTGGTGAATCCATAGTTATTAAACAACACTTCTACACAAAGAATTTATCAAAATATATCCTGTAACAGATATAAAATAAAATAAAAGTTTCTCCAAAAAACAGACGACCTCTCGTCTTCACGCCAAACAAAAGGAGGAAGTACGCATGTGCGCGCACACGCAGTGCACCGGCAGGGAGGCTATACAGCCACCTGGCAAGTAAACAGGACACTACCGGTCCGGGCCAGAGCCCAGCTCGAGGCGTTTTTTTCTAACGTTTGGCAGGACCGGCAGCGCGCCGGACAAATGCATCTGTCCACTAGGTAAGATATATTAACGCAATAAAATGGTCCAATAATGAAGCAGATAGGGGTTAAATATTTTATTTTATTTATTTTACCGACAGGCATATATATATATATATATCCTGTATTAGAAACCACATAAACGAGTCGCTGTTTCTTTACAACGTGAACCCGGAAGTGGACTTCAGTTGTAAAAAATAGCATCAGAGATGCCCGTACCCCACAGCCTAGGGAAATATTTTCAACACCATGAGATATAGAAGTACTGTACCAGTACAAACTTCAGGATACTTTCAGAGCACTTTCAGTTATATAAAGGTCCAAACAATGTTTAAATGGAGAAATAATGTTTAAAAGAAAGATAATGCGTATAAAGATGAAGTATTAAAACAAGATAATTTAATAACAAGATGACAGCATTAATCAGTAAACTAAAATTCAACACTCTTTATCTACATCTGCATGGCCGAATTATGGTTTAGATGGTTTGAATATTACCATGCATACAGAAGTGGTAATACATTTAATGAATGCCTATTGTGGTGTTGGAGCAAAATCTGTGGCTCACTTGATGAAATTCTATCTCTTACAATGGGAAGTTATGAAAGTAAAATTCTTAATAAATTCTAATATGACTTTAACAGGTCAAGGTCACTACGACAAGGTAAAAGGTCAAATTAAGGTCACACCATGATAATACACACCTATAGCCCCTAACCAATGTCCCTACCAAGTATCAACTTCCTACACCTTACGGTTTCCAAGATATAGCCCTGACAAGATTTTATAGGTCAAGGTCACTATGGCAAGGTCAAAGGTCAAATCAAGGTCACACC